>OU452177.1:16247500-17687500 GCA_911728515.1 Peribatodes rhomboidaria
TTGTAGGTCTATCAATCTGCCTCGCGAAAATCATTGCGACTGCCGTTCGTGGGACCGGCGCTGCGCTCAGACGAATGAAATAATTCAGTGGCGCTGCGGGCCAGAGACGGAGACACCCTGGCCGCACCACTGCTGGTGTCCTGGGATGGACCAGATAGCTCCGCTGTGGTAGGGATTTTAATTGATTCACTTTGAGTACTAGATCTGTCCGTCCGTCTCCGTGTAGAGTAGAGTCGTTGCGACTGCCGTGCTTAGGGTCTAGGCGCGTGCTTCTTGCAGAGCTTCTTACAGAGCTATGTCTGGTGGTTTGGATTGTTTAGTTAATTGTTCTAGCTTATCTTTAAGCATCTCGTTGTCTCATGCAGTGTTTAGCTTCTACAGTTTGCCGATAAAGTGTCATTGAAAATCAGTGGGACAGTGAGCTTTTCTAGATATTTGAAGTAGGTAAACTTAATCTAGAACTCGAATCTCAAAATTTTCGAACTAGCAATTGTGAACGTAGATTAAGGAGTAGCTAATACCTTAGCTAACTGAAATTAAACAAACCTCATTTTTAACTTCCTCCAGGCAGGAGACGTAGAGACCACCACAGACGGTAGGGGAGTGATCGAGATCTCCGGAGGACGATACATTCTCGTGGAGCTCAGGACTGGGAAGTCCAACGACAAGTGCGCTGGAGGCTTCTTGGCGCATTCTACTCAAGTCGGTGAGAAACTGTGAAATAGCTAGAACAATAAATGAAGGTTGCAGGAATACACTGCAGCGTTGATTTCAGGCCTAGCAAATCCAAATTTGAACTTGATGACTTTGAAAATAACAAAACCCTTTTCATTAAGGGATAGGGATAATATTCCTTGTAAAATTATAAAACAATATAAGCACCTATTAGTACCACCATTGACTCACATCTTCCGAAAATGTTTAACCGTGGGTATTTTCCCCAACTGTCTCAAAAAAGCCGTTATTATTCCTATACATAAATCGGGTAGGAAAGATCAAGTGACAAATTACAGGCCTATTTCCTTACTGCCCTCTTTTTCTAAAATATAAAAAAAAATTATAAATAATAGGTTGCTCGGCTATTTACAGGATAAATCGATATTATCTGAGAAGCAGTTTGGTTTTAGACCTGGAATTTCAACAGCAGATGCTGTTCATCATCTAACCGATTACTTAGCTCATGAGCTCGATAAAGATACCACACTATAGGAATTTTCCTGGACCTCGCAAAAGCTTTTGACACGGTGTCCATCCCAATCCTTTTGCGTAAGCTTGAAAACCTGGGGGTACGGGGTACCCAGTTAAAACTTTTTGCAAGCTACTTGGAAGAGCGTACTCAATGCGTTAGGATTGACAGTGTATTCAGCGCGGATGTGAAAAACACTTCCTACGGTATCCCCCAAGGAAGTATATTAGGGCCAACCCTTTTTTTAATCTATATCAACGACCTCTGCAATGTAAATTTGGATCATGGCATAGTCATATCATACGCTGATGACACTGCTTTACTTTTTTCAGCTGACTCAGAAGAGGAAGTTTACAAGCATGCGCAAAACGGCTTCAACGCTATTAATCGCTGTCTTCAACATAACCTACTAACACTAAACGCTGACAAGACAAAATACATTAAATTTTCAATGCGAAAACCAGCATCAACTCAAACTAGCACTAAAGTATTAGCGCACTATTGTAGAGATTCCGGTGATATACAATGTAACTGTCCTGTCATTAAAATTACGAATAAAATAAAATACTTGGGTATAATTTTAGATGAAACTCTATCGTTTAAACCACACATCGAAATGCTATGCAACAGGATTCGCAAGATGATATTTGTATTTAAAAAGCTACGCAGTATTTCAAATCCAAAATTAATCAGACAGGTTTATTTAGCTCTTTGTCAATCAATATTATCTTATTGTATAACTGCATGGGGTGGAGCAGGGAAAACATTGTTACTAACTATCGAGAGAGCTCAACGTGCGATCCTCAAGGTGTCAACTTTCCGTCCCTTCCTATTTCCTACTAACCTTCTCTACAAATCTTGTGAAGTATTAACCGTTCGCCAGCTTTTCATAATGAACATAGTACTAAAGCAGCACGCAGCTACTCCTTACAACACTGACATTACTAATACTTGCTTATTTATGCTTGGGATTGCTTCGGGCAACACTAGGGACAAGTGTCAATATTTTGTGCTCCGTATTTAATTTTAATAAAATAATTGTTTTAAGTGAATAATCTACTACTTTAAGACTGTAAATAAAGTAATAAATGTGTAAATACCAAGTGAAGTTGTTGGTAATGTGATGCACTAGAGTTTTTACTGAAAAAAGACTCGTGAATCTGACGTCTTTTCTCACAACGGGCGGATTCAAACTGACCGGACAAGTGAACAAATTGGAGTTTCTGTGCAAAAACCCTGGGAGTATTTGTGTTAATTTACATTATTAAAACAACACAATTCACAACACAACCCTACCCATTGCTCACTTTTGTGACAAACGTCCCTAACAAAACGACGACGTCCGTTATTTCTCCCTTTGCTTGACGTATATTGTGGAAGCAAAGTTGATGTCATAACTCTTTGTCGCAGACACAACCACACAACTATACACTAAACACTATTCACCACATTATAACTACAACTACGAGAGCTGCCTGTGCCCGAGTTCATATATATATTTTTCCTTTTCTTTTCTTTTTCCGGACCAACGGACAAGACAATGATGACCCGTCAGGCCAAAGCAAAGGACATGGAGCACAAACTCAAAACAGCAATCCTTGATTTGAAGGCCTGTAGAGACCTGAACACCCAGCTACTGCAAGAAAGGGAAGATAGTGAAGTAGAAATGAGCAAACTAATTTTAAAAAACACTGAACTCAAAAGTGAATTATCCGACCTACACCTAAAATATATAGAATCATGTGAACAATGCGACCACCTCCAGCATGTTATAATATCATTCAGAGAGTGTGGTGAGACCTATGAATTGGCCTTAAGCCGCATTAAAGACCTTGAGTTAGAGTTGAGCAAATGTAATAATGAATTATTAGTGCTAAAATCCAGAAAAAGTGATGAACAGGTAGCCGACACACTGAACCTATTCGATGAGCTGGTAGGTGGTGGCATGAATTTAAAACCTATGGTAAACATTGACCATACTAAGGAAAAATGTATGAATAATACTACCACCCATTTAAAAAGTCACAACAAAATTAAAAAATATATTAAAGTTAAGAAAATCATAAAAAAATGTCAAAAACAACTGAAAAAAAGGTGTTATTTTAGTAAAAATGTAGATTTAATTAAAGATAAATTGTCATTAGAAGAGCAACTAAAAAACTGTATGGAAGATTATCATATAATCGCCTAGTAATGTCTAGTACATTACTAGGCGATTATATGATAATGATACACTGCAACTTCGCTCTGACCTGCTCCAGAAAGAAAATACATTACAAGATATCTTTTCTGGATACAAGTCTGCTCAAATTCATCTAAGCGAGCACTACAAGACTGCAATTGAGCTAGTAGACCTGGTTAATAGTAATATAGAGAGTGTGACCCTACACTCTGAGAACAACCTCATGACGGGTTCTAACCACCCTCAAAAAGATACCTCAACCCTTACTACTAGTTCTACTAGTTCACCTAAATTAATCCTAGAGGCGGAGCAGAGTGAGGTACAGTGTATTAACCAAATCTTAGTTTTTTCAGACAGAATAGGTGTAGGCTTGGGTTCCTTATTGAGCAACAGTGTTAGTTGTTCTGTGGTAAACCACTGCATGCCAGGAGCATCATATGCTCAAATTGAAAAGAAAATATTAAGCTGTAAAATAGATAGTAGTACAATTGTTGTGGTTTACCTGGGGCAAAGTTTAGGTACAGACAGGAAAGAAGTGATTGCAAGAATAACTTGTCTGTTGAAATTAAATGCATTCAAAGTAATGTTATGTGCATTTCCATACTCAGACTCTTTGACTAGAAGTCAAAATAACCACATCCATTCTTTGAATGCATTAATGTTTAACATAGTTTCCCGTCATAGTGATAAGCTGCTATTTTTTGATAGTAATCAATTTATTTATAATTTTAAGTTAACACAGGACAGCATGTATTGTCCTAAGAAATGCAGACACTTGATTGCTACATTGTTAGCCTACAATATTGATTCAGTTATAGGAAATATAACGAAGTACAAAGATAAGGTCACAGTTTTTAGTAAATGTACTAATAACATAACTGTGACCAATAGTTTAAACTTTTAAGTGAGACAACAGAGAAGTGTGTGGACATTTCACTTTTTTATCAAAACATAAACCGCTTCTCTGGCAAAATTTTAGAAATAGAACTTTTATTAGATAAGTATAATTTTGATATTTTATGTTTCACTGAAACTTGGTTAAAATCAAATAAAATGCTATTTAATGTTACAAATTTTCAGGTGGCCAGTGCGTTTAACAGAGTATCCGCTGAAGGAGGAGGCTGTATTATTCTTTTTAAAAATAACATGAAATATAAGGAGCGCTCTGACATAAGGGGCTATTCTGTTGAACGTGTCTGTGAAATTGCTTGTGCGGAAATGGACAGGCACATAATATTATGTGTTTATCGACCACCAGCATCTAACTTCAATCATTTTATGTCAACAATGGAGTGCGTACTAAAGAAACTTTCTAAATCAAATAGATCTATTTTGGTTTGCGGAGACTTCAATATAGATATTTTAGTCAACTCTACGGATAAAATTAATCTAATTTCTTTATTTAAAGCATTTAATTTAAACTATCTTTTCTGCGAGCCAACTAGAGTAACGGAGACCTCATCTACTTGCATAGACAATATTTTCTCAAGTTGTAAAACAAAAGATTTATCACTTTTTAACGGAGTCAGGTCAGATCACAAGGGCCTTGCAATTAAATTTGAAATGGATAAAATAAAGAAACCATCTTTAGTTGAGTGTAGACCATTAACGAAAGGTAGGTTAAAACGACTAAATAATTGCATAGAGTCGAAACTTATTTTAACTGATTTTTCTGTCAATAACCCTAATGACAGTTATGAAAAATTATTTAAAATAGTTAGCAATGAATTTAATGAAATTTGTCCAAAGAAGAAGATTCAATTCAACCAAAAAATACAGTTTAGTGACTGGGCGACCAGAGGTATACGAAAAAGTAGAGATGTTATGTATGATTTATATAACAAGAAATCTCTGACATCTAGTAAGGATTTTCATGACTATGTTAGAAAATACTCGAAAACTTTTAAGTCGGTTTGCATTCGCGCTAAAGCTTTGTTTATAAAAGATAAAATTCAAAAATCCGATAATAAAATAAAAGCTGTCTGGAAGACCATCAACACAGAGACGGGAAAAAGTAAGTCGAGGGATTCAGAATTTACGCTGGTAATTGAGAATCAGCCGGTTTCTGATGCAAAATCGGTAGCCAACTCTTTTGAACATTTCTTCTCTAGCATACCCTTTGATGCCACCAAAACGCTTAACTCGTCTCCAGATGATGCAGGTGCTTTTCTAAAAGAACACTTCACGCGGGATATACCAGACTTTCGGTTCAGATACACTTCCATCTCTGAAATTATCAAAACTTTCAAAAGCTTAAGAGTTAAATCTAGTGAAGATTTATGGGGATTATCAGTAAAAGTGTTAGAGTCTTTAATAGAAACTATTGCACCACACCTCATGGTCATATTTAACATGTGTATTGACAGAGGCACATTTCCCGATTTAATGAAAAACAGCAAAATTACCCCTATCTTCAAATCGGGTAGTAAGTCAGATCCCTCGAATTACAGACCCATCTCTGTGCTTCCGGCTTTGAGTAAAATATTTGAAAAGATTATACTTAATCAACTGTTGTGTCACTTTAACATACACAGTATATTAAACGAAAATCAGTTCGGTTTCACGAAAAGTAGATCAACAACAGATGCGGGAGTTCGATTAGTTACGCATGTGATGGAAGCTTGGGAGAGTTCACAGGATGCCATCGGTGTCTTTTGTGATCTTTCCAAAGCGTTTGATTGTGTAGAACACCGCACCTTGATCCGTAAATTACACCACTACGGAATTCGTGGAATCGCTCTAGATCTTGTCGAGTCATATTTAACTGATAGACAACAAAAAGTGGGAATTAATGGCGTCACATCTTCCGGATCTTTAGTTACAATGGGAGTACCACAAGGTTCTATCTTAGGCCCGTTCTTATTTTTGGCGTATATAAATGATTTGCCGTATATGGTTAAGGACCTTACAGACATAGTTCTATTTGCTGATGATACATCTCTTATTTTTAGAACAGATAGGAAAGATAGTGAACTTGTGCATGTGAACAACGTACTGACTATTATTTCGAGATGGTTCGCTGCGAACAATTTGTTACTAAATGCAAAAAAAACTAAGTGTTTAAAGTTTTCCATGCCTAATGTTAGATATATAGAACCAAACGTAATGCTTGAGGGCGATAAACTTAACATAGACAAGGCGACGGTGTTCCTGGGTATAAGCATTGATTACAAACTGCAATGGGGTCCACATATTAGTGCTCTGTCTGGGAGACTTAGTTCTGCTGCTTATGCGGTTCGCAAGATTAGGCAACTGACGGATATAGCTACAGCTCGGATGGTTTACTTTGCTTACTTCCACAGCATAATGTCATATGGCATTTTGCTGTGGGGATCAGCTGCTGAAGTGGAGGCCATTTTTATTTTGCAAAAGCGAGCGGTCCGCGCTATCTACGGAATGGGTCCCCGTGAATCATTGAGAGATTTATTTAAAGAAATAAATATTTTAACTTTACCTTCTTTATATATCTTTGAAAATATTATGCACGTTCGCAAAAATCTACATAAATTTAAATTGAACAGTGACTATCACAATTATAACACTAGAAATAAGGATAGGATAGCTGTACAGAGATTTAGACTGACTAAGTCAAGAAAGTCATTTTTAGGCAACTGCGTTAGTTTTTACAATAAAATCCCGAAAAATATAACAGGGCTCA
Source organism: Peribatodes rhomboidaria (assembly GCA_911728515.1). NCBI lineage: Eukaryota > Metazoa > Arthropoda > Insecta > Lepidoptera > Geometridae > Peribatodes > Peribatodes rhomboidaria. The sequence continues at coordinate 16,254,527 of OU452177.1, forward strand.
CCGAGGGAAAATTCAAATCACATGTAAAAACTACATTAATGAAAAGAGGATATTATAAGGTTAAGAATTATTTAGAAGATAAAGATGTCTGGAGCCTTCCACTTCCGCCAAGTAGCCACTAATATTTATAGATATTACCTAGTTGTAAGCCAAAATTTGTGAGACTAATTTATTTATTATTTGAAAAAATAATGCCCCTCAGTTTCTTGCCTGTTCTTCTGAGTAGAGGCTTTTTATCCGAACAAGGCGGTCGAGTCTATTTAAATAACTTTGACGTTCATAAGTGTATCTTTGATACCTAAATTGAATAAAAACATTTTGACTTTGACTTTGACTTTGAATAAAAGACGGAAAGATATTGTGTGCCCTCAAAAAGCAACAAAGCATGCTTTTACAAGAAAATTTTTCATGTTTTTAGGTCCGCTTCTTTACAATAGACTTAATTCTCTCGGGAAATTATTTTCCCTTACATATGTAAAATGTAAGCAAACTGTTAAAGAAGCTCTCCAAAATATGTCCTACGAAGATACAGAGAAGTTGTTATTTGTTTGTGTTTAATTTGTATGTTTAATTTTAAATTTACAGTAAGTTTATTTTATAGTTTAAAATTAATTAGAATTTTATTGAATTAGAATATGTGAGTATGCAATGATTATTTTAAGTTAAATTTTTGCCGTATTTATCGCCTGACAAACAGGATTACCTAGTTCAGGCAAAATTATTTTATTGTTCCTAAAAAAATGTTTGTATCTGATAGTTTTTATCTTTACCATGTAGTTTTTGAAATAAAAATTTATTATTTATTATTTATTTATTTATTATTAAAAAAAATGTTATTGCTCATTATTTTGTTCTTGCAATAAAAAAAATCGCTCATTTATCTCTGGTTTACGAAAAAAAAAAATGGGGTTCCACTTTTTTTGGAAGCCTGGTGGGAAGTGACGACGTGATCAAGGTGTAATACGCTTGCCTAGGATACTCACGTTTACTTTTCTCTTAAATTCCTGGATTGTATTGACATATAAATAACTATGATTAGGTGACATATGAACAAGCACGTCAACAAGCTTTCTTCACCAGAGCCGATCCGCAACGCATCCGCCGCGTGGGCGATGAGCGGCGGCGTGTGGTGGCGCGGCGGCGGCGGCGCGCGCGGCGCGGCCGCGGCGCTGGCGGCCGCGGCGGCGCTCGCGGCGCTCTGCCTCGCGCTGCACTCCGCGCACCGCACGCGGGCCTACCAGCGCGCCGCCGACAAGGAGTCGCTCACCGATAGCGATGGTGAACTCACTTGCTCTAGCCCAACGAGATTTATGTACTGCGAACTAGAGGAAATACAAACAAAAACGTAACGCAACCTAATGGGGGGCCTACCCACAGTGGGCTGGCCACGGCAAACCTGCGGTCAATTGATGATCAATTTCAGCATATCAACAATTTAGATGTTTGAAAGGAATTTATTTAGCTGAAATAAATTCCTCGTCATATTTTATAATAAAAATAAAACTTTTAGTCATCCGAAATGGATTTTGTAAAGATGAGACCAATGTGTTATTATATCCTTTCAAATAAATTAAGAATTGTTCAGACCGGTTATTAATTAAAGGAGTTATGAGGTAACAAACATTTAAAAGAAAAATCAACAAATTGATAACCTCCAACTTTTTGAAGTTTGTGATAAATGTCCCGTTCTTTGGCAGCCTGTTCAGCATCGCTGGAGTTCGGAGTGACGCACGCCGGGTCCCGCAGCACCCTGCTCTCGGAGGTGGTGGGGGGCGGCGTGTCGCTGCGCCGCCTGCTGCCGTCAGGGAGGACCAAGCACACCAGGCTGAGGGACACTGCCTCGGAGACTGTGGACCAGAGGTAACTCTATAGTTCGGAGTGACGCACGCCGGGTCCCGCAACACCCTGCTCTCGGAGGTGGTGGGGGGCGGCGTGTCGCTGCGCCGCCTGCTGCCGTCCGGGAGGACCAAGCACACCAGGCTGAGGGACACTGCCTCGGAGACTGTGGACCAGAGGTAACTTTATGGTTCGGAGTGACGCACGCCGGGTCCCGCAGTACCCTGCTCTCGGAGGTGATGGGGATGTAGCTTAGCAGATGTAGTGTGGGTGAGTTTGTAAGTATGCCATGATATAAATGTGAATAAATGCAGTGACAGTGTGTGTAAGATGGCAATATTGTACGTTTTAGGTCTTCATGGTTAACTTTTAGGCGTGTGCCGATATGTTTATAATAATAATAAATAATTCATCATAAATTACTCGAACAATTTGTTTAATAATTCATCCGCATCATCTTTAGGGTAGGCGTCAAGAGATGGCCTAGATATTTAAACACATCTACCCTTTGTAAAGACGAGCCATTTAATTTTACAGGGGGCATAACAGTAACTTTTCTTTGCCCTCCCATCTCCTTTATGTGTGCTTATGTTTTTTTTTAATATTTCAAGCCTATCTAAGTAGGTGTGCTTCAGTGTCCTGTGCTAGTCATCCCTTGTAACGATAACTAATATAACTAATAGTTATTCACTTAAATGGGTATCTTAAAGGCTCGAGTGAATTAGTTTTTTTTTTGAATAGCGTGCTCCATCAAAGACCAAATCATTACTTAACCTCACGCGAGATGGCAAACAAAAGCAATCCTGCTTTTTACTAAAAACAAATTAATATCACTATTTCGAAGATTCTTACAACTACGTTACGATACTTGCATACTCCTGAAAAACATTACTCTCTATTTAGGCAGTCAGGTAAAACAAGTCTAGTCAAGATTAATTGGTTCTCCATCACTCGTTACGGCAATTAAAACAATCACAGCCCGAATCCTCCCCATGTCGCCAACCTTTCCAACGCACGTACAAACTCCCCGATTCGTGTTCAGACAATGGCATTGCATTATTTATTAACAGCGTTCTTTATTAAAACAGCATCCCTCCCTAGATTGATTACCCCTTCTCTCTTCTAGTGTATATTCATTACGAGTGTTCTGTCAAGGGTCTTTGATACGAGGACTTCATTCATGGCTTTGTTTTCTGTTTTGTTTAATTATAGCCTACATTTTGTTAGTTGACTTCAGGGTTGTGAATATGTTATTTTGGAATGTTTTTGGGACATTGATATGCAGTTTTAATGTTTTGATTTTCAAACATACTTAGAAACATCTACCCTCTTGGTTTCTCTTCCCTAGTTATGTGATCCAAGCAAAAAAAAAAATCTTCTCAGTACAAATCTTCAATTTTGTACCACTTGTTCTTAATCGGGCACTCATTGCAGAGTAGACGTGGTTTATAAGATGGTGGTACATGGTGGGGGTCTACATCGTCGTTAGCCTTCCCAGCGGCGGTGATTACTGCTCTCGCAATGTTTATCTATTTTAGCTGGTTTATCGCATTACGAGAACACTCTGCCATGGAAGCGTTAGTTGCTGTCTTGATGAGATCCATCCAGCGTGTAGAACGTCTACCTCTCTTTCCTGCTAACCTAACCTTGGAATACCAGTATTTCCATTGAGTCTTCGTTTCTGGAGATGTGTTCAAAAAGCTTTACTGTTCGTAGTTCTAAACTGCGAGAGTCGATGTTTGAACGTGCAACTATTTTACTTATATTAGGGATGAAGAAGAGGAAGAAGATGAGGAAGATGAAGAGGAGGGTCCTTCAGACGAGCCCCCAGCCGACACTGGCAGCGTGGCGAGCGGCGAGAGCGTCGCCAGCCAGGCCACCATCACTCCTGAGACCGTGTCGTCCAGCAGTGCGCCCGCTGGCAGAGTACTCGTGCAGTCGTCGCCGCTGAGACGATGCCACACTGTCTCCGCTACTAATGTGACCAGCTCGCAGAGCAGTTCTAAGGTAATCTAGACATTCTATTTTTAAAATAAAACACAAATATTTGCCCCCCAGTTTCTTGCTTGTTCTCCTGAATAAGGCGGTAGTCATTTTTATAACTTTGGCGTTCTTAAGTGTATCTTTGGTTATCTAGATTACTAGTTAGAATGTATAATGTTCACAGCTAGTTTTGTCAGTATCACAGTTCTTCTTGTCAAGTACTCGTATCAACTCAACTCTCTCATTCTACATTTTCTCATCAATTTGAAGGTGACGTCTCAACCACAGCAATCGCAATGTGACACAATGGAAGTAGACATGAGCACCAGCGCCAGCTGCGCGAGCGAGAGGACCGATAGCGAGAAAGATAGAGACAGTATGTGGGACAAAGATAGATGCGAGAGCAGAGCTTCTTCTTCTATCTCAGCTGCTACGCTTACTAACGTGAGTGGTAGTGTAATATTTATTTATTAATGGAAAACAAGTATGTATTTATTGTTTGGCAATCTTGGCTAGAATCTGTAAATACCGACATTAATATGGCTAGTCAGACGCCTGCTGCAGTGTGTGTAAGCAAGCAGGGGCAAATTTCTAAATTGGCCCTGCTGGGTGGCAGGGACGCGAGATCTTACTAGCTTCATAAATTATCTCTGCCGTCTTGGTACGTCACCGCGTATGTAGCGCCATTGTGGCAATTTCTCCATAAGTTTGTTGGCTACCAGCGCCTTTCACAACTTGTGTGCTCAGCAAGACGTTTACTCTACAGTGAACGGCAGGTATGTGTATAGAGACAACTCTCAAATTGCTTCGACTCGATTGCCTTCGATTGCCCCTGGACCAGGCGTGTGAGAAGCCGACTTAACGCGTACGCTCCCGCAAGCACCTGCTTGCGTGTTTATTTTGAAATATGTATAGTATGAGCAGCGTTAACTGGCGCACGCGCGTGCGCCGAAATATTACACGCGTTACGTGTAAAATTACGTCGTGACGTATGTCGTAGGTGACGCGTGATGTCGCGAGTCTTAAGGCTGAAACGCACTAAACGCGGGTGCAGTCCGTGTGCATTCCGGTCCAGTTTGCGAGAACCTGTAAAGTATGAAATTCGTGTTTCGTTCGATCGTTATGAAAAAGACGTCACATCAAACGCTGTCCATTTCTAGTCCGTGGCAGTAGCATTTCACACGGACAGCTCGTTGACAATGACCAACTGACAGCACGCACGTCGCACGCAGATACGGGACATGAGTGCAGTGCAGTTACAGCGCGAGTAACTTACTATCCAACGAACTTTCTTACTTGATGTCACACTAATACGTGTCCAGTGCAGTCCGTGTGCACACAGTTTGGTGTGTCGCCTGACGGACTACACCCTTACTGCGAACGTACTACACTGCACGGACCGGACTCCAACCGGATTTGGGGTGTTTCAGCCTTTAGGGTACACTCTTATGGAAATTTATTTATAGCACAATGTGCTGTCTTAAAATATGAAGATTTAGTAATCCAAGATGATGACATACCTCGTATTCCTAGGGCTGGTACTCACCCGCACTGAGCGGCGTTTCCTCAGCCAAGATCCGCGACAACGCGAAGCAGACCAAGGAGACCTGCAACCGGCGGTTGCTCAAGTCGGACCTCAGTCTGACGTCACATCCGGAGATGGAGATTGACTATTATGACTACGAAGTTAATAATGCTGGTAAGATTATTTCTAAGGACGACTTTTTTAGTTGTAACCACAAAGGTTTTAACTTTCATTGTACTTATAGAACAGATAGAAGATTTATTTGAACTTTTGGTTTTGTATTAGGTGAAAACTACATAATATATCATTGGTTTTTTTACCTACTTAATTTAATTTATTCGAATGCAATTTACTTTAATTTGCAATGTGTGCTATTATTATAGATATATATTTTTTTAATAATATTGATGTATTCTCGGATAGTTTGCACGTAATACGCGCATGTTTAGCCTCAACATTTTTTGATTCTCAACCTTAACTTAATTATATTTAGGACTAGCTGTGTCCCGCAGTTTCACCCGCGGTTAAAAATTATCCTATGTGTTATTCTAGACTATAATCTATCTCTGTGCCAAATTTCATCCAGATCTGTTCAGCCGTTCTGACGTGAAAGCATAACAAACATCCATCCATCCATCCATCCAGTCTTACAAACTTTCGCGTTTATAATATTAGTAGGATCTTGCTTACGTATACCTACATTACTTATTACCCAGCACATTGCTGCTTCTATGTTCCTTTTTATGTTTTGGTCTATTGGCGGGAAGACGACAGCCGGTCAGACTCCTGACGTGAGGTCTTCAGCTCATAGATCTACTAGAATGTAATAACTTACTGAAATGATCAAAAAGCTTGCTGTGAACACAACGCTTCCCAGGAGTGTATTAAGACGGAATGTCTTCACAATCCGGCTGTAGATGTGCGTGTGGTTCCAGGCTCCGTCCCCGGCTCGTACCTCGGCATGGACCCCGCCTTCCTCGTGTGGATCCCGCCGCTCGAGGACGGAGATATACTGAAGGAGATCGATCACAGCCAGCAGCCGATCTATGAAGTAAGTTGTTTTTTACAGAGAGAGGTGCCGAGATATTATGAGGCGTATAGCATCAGTCCTTGCCAATTAATGGTTTACTTACTGCATGACGACCACAAGAGCGTAGCGACCAACCGGCTTTACACTAATATATCGAATAAAAACTAAAGTGTCTGAAGAGTATCAACCATCTAAGTACCAATGCACTCATGTTTAGCTAGTAAAAGCGTGTGTTAAAAAACTCAACTTAAAATATTAATTCACCATCCACAAGTAAATGTTGAATACCGCATCACTTAAAATGTTTTATTTCAACAGGAAATCTTACCAAGAGAACTGCTCCCAGATCCTGGCAGCAACACTGAATCCCCCGAAGACCGACCCACCGCCAGCACGCTCAAAAGAACGGACAACCGCTCCAACCGATCCAACGAATCCATAAAATCGTTCAGAAAAGTCATGGAAAAAGGCAACATCATCCACCCTCTCAACTTCAGCATCAGCGACTTACAAAACTCACCCAAATTCGGTAAGAGAAACCGTAAGAAGAAGGTCGAAAATCCTGTGACCATCCCCATGAAAGATCTAACGCTCACTCGTTCTCCAGTGAGAGTGCACAGAAGTAAAAATGACGATAAAGATTCGACGCTAAAAAGAGTAAACGATACAGCGAGAGAGACGAAAGATACAGATACGTTGAAGCGATCAGATTTTGCCGATATAAGATTTGCCGATGAGAATTCCGATTCGTCAAACGATATAAAATTCGCTGACGATTCTTCGCCAGATAGCAACAGACTTGTTGATAGGTATAACGTTAAAACGTAAAAATATAACCTTTAAAATGGTGCAGAGTACCATTATTTAAAAAAAACATCACAATGATAAAACAAACTAATTAAAAGATAATTAAGACGGAAAGAGAAAAATTAAAATAAAGTAATGGTCACATTAATAAGAATCTACAACTAAATTATTTGGACTCTCGAATAGCTTTATATTTACAAGAAGTATTACTTATGTGCAATATATCAATGCAATGTATTTGGTTTAGTAAATGCCAAAATCTTGAGACGTGGTCAAGACTGAGTGTTAATCTTCGATTGCTAACGAGTCATCTGTCATCATTAAATTTACCTTAAAAAAATATAATTGAGATAAAGAACGATTATTTGAATCTGGCACAAACATTGTTATTTGCTAGCGAATCTACGAGTGTATAGTATCTGGGGAATAGATGACAGGAATCAATTTTTTGTCATATTGATTACAAAATAATTCATATTGCCCCTTATTAATAAACCTTGTATAGCCTCGGAATAGTTATTTAGTGTTTTGTCTTTTTCTTTCTTTTAAATTTTTAACTCTATCGAAAAAGACAAAACACTATAACTATAACTTTTCCGAGGTCGTCTCTTTCGCTCGCGTAGACACACTAATGAGTGGGACAAAGATGAATATTCATACTGTTTAGAGCTGCCAATGCCAATACGAAACTTTACATAATTATGAAAAGTGCAAAACGGTGCCAGTTTTAAATAATCGACGCAAACTGTGTCCAACCAGCTTAGATCCCTTCTAGTAAATGTAAGGACCAAAACTGTGAATAAAGCAAATATTTACCTAAATCTTTCATATCATCAGATATTTCATATACTACTTATTTCATTTGTCACAGTAAGAACGTAGCGTCACCGTAGTTTGAGATGTAGAATTTTATAATCAAGATAAGATATTTCATGGAAATGTAGTACGTAATATAAATTTTCAATTCATCTAGAAATATCATGTTTTTATTATTTGTTACAGTTTTTTTTAAAGTTGATACTAAAATATTTTGTGTAAATTATAATTACGTGTATTTTAGCTCCTTAGATTATGTTAAATTTGCTTAAATTTCAGCTGAATGCTTAGAAAAGCAGCCATGGACTTATGGCCTTACTTAAAATTTAAAATTCTGCCTAAATGAAAAATCTCATGCGTAAGAAAGACACAGTACAGTACCAATACACATACACAGTACTACTTAACCAGCACTTAACTTTTAACAATGTCTATGAGTAAGGCTCTCTGGTGACATTATTAAGACTTCGCTTAAGTTATTCTTTGATCAGACATATACCTACTAGATGTCGTGTGTCATTTAAAATCAGGCCTCTGTAGTAGCACCGCATCGGCACTTAGCGTTCTATTTAAAATTATCAAATACATACAACTTCATCCGAATCTAAGCCTTGTCATTCCGCAATAGTGTAGATGACATTTGCTAAAGTTTTTTCAACACATTTAGTCGTCGTAACACCGACACGATCACAGAGCGACTGCAAGCGAAGCAAGGCTTACACTTGATCTAAGCCTTGTTTTCAATGTGCCATTTTTCGTATTGAGACTTGACATCTATGTTTATCTGATCGTAGAAGTTACTAAATTATTTGGAGTACCTACCTATAATGAAGAACTGACTTTTCGGGCAGTGCAATATTTCAAGATATTTATAGTAACGACTTTACATATAACTTATTATATTTAATGTGTCCGTATTATTTAAATTATATACGAGTATGTTTTGCAATAAGATTGGTCTAGTCAGTGGAGCCAAAGAATACCTATGATTGTGTATTAATTTCTTGTATTTGCATTTAATAATTTTAAGCATCTATGTGTAATGAATATAAATGATTGTTTTTAATATTATTATTAAGAGCATTTAGCAATATTTATGTAGAGTAAGTGTTTAATGTTTGGTTTATAAATGCTCCAATAAATGATGTTTTTATTTTATATTTGAAATTTTCGTTTGTTTTAATTACCCTGCACAAGCACAAGTATTAGGGTTTTTTAAGCGATAGTTTTTAAATATCATGAAGATGATTTAACTGGATTAAGTTAGAAATTAACTTGAAAATCGAGCTTTTAATTATTCTGTATACTTCGTGATGCTACTCTTAACTATCTTAAAGGTAGAGATTGAATATTTGGAGACATAATATTGACTTAAATTTTCTGCTAAGCGCTAAGAAAGCAGTGGTAATAAGTTCTAATAAATCAAATTTTCAAGGGTATCATACTAAATCCCGGAAACAAAAAAGTCTCACTGTTTTACGAAAAGTGAGACCACTTTTTTACAACTTCATGAGAAACATAAATGAATCCGAACATTCGATCTCTACTAATACTAATGTCAACACGGATTTCTTCATAACCTTTTTTTCCATTCCGTCAGGCTGAGAATTTCACTATTCTATCTGAGTAGGCACTCGAAAACGTTGTTATTTTTTTCCTCTCGTAAACGATCCTAAAATATTGGAAGCACCAACTAAAGGTTATTCAGTTCAGTATTTAGCCCGTTACCGCTGAATGGAACATTGTTAAAGAAATAGCTCGGAAAAACACCAAACTGATGAATTATTTATTTATTTATTTATTCATTGCTGATAAAACATATTTTTCACTTAAACTAGTAAGTTACATTATGTAATTACTACAAGCGTAGCGATGTGTACGTGAAGCGTTCCATCGACAAGATCATGTGTAGGTACTTAGACTTGATAGATGTGTGAAGGAGAGTTGTTGTCTTGCACACAAAAATTGCAGCGCTTTTTTGATTGGCTCCAATTTACGGCCGCAGCGTTATTTGTAATCTAAAATGAATGTGATTAAAACAAAATAATTTAAGTATTATGTAGAGCACTTACACGCAGAACGAAAGCAATAGAATTAATCTTTATTGCACAAAAGCTATGTAGATTTCATGAACTTTTTTCCACGTCCATGGTAGATACTAAATCAAACTAAGATTACATACATACGTAATAGTATAATATGATGTATTTAATCTTAATGTAGTAGATAATAATATACAATTATGTATATAACTTTAGTTTAATATAGCATCTACTCAAAGGAGCAAAGCTGATTGTTGTAAATCGGTCAACCTGGTGACATCTCCGCACCCCAACAGTGGCAGCGCAGATGCAGTAAAGTTATAGAGTTAAGTCTACATCTACAGCTATGTGTAAGTAAGAGTCACCTCTCTGATATATTCTCTACTCAGTAGGTACTATTATTAAAGCGCGGCATACGCGTAGTATCTCCGTGGGATGTGAGGCATGCTACATAATTGGACGATGTCACATCCTCGCTATTATTAAATTCCTGTCTGCCGATGAAAATATAGGTATCTCCGAAATTCACTAATCGATGGCACTACTAAAGTTTCACAGACGAATTTAAACTCTAAATTCATTACGCACAGTTTGTTATACAATGCGTTAACGTTGTCGGTAAAATGCTGTGCTTTAGAAAACCCTGACATTTCGAAAGCCTGGATAACAAAATTATTGTCATTCATTATAGTTTCTCTGGTCTGGATGGATACGTAAAAACTAAAAAAAATACGTGTGACCTTCCCCAAAAGGTTTTGATAAGGTTTGGTGGTTTTGGGTGATGGTATGGTAGGTATAGAGCGTTTTAAAAAAGTTGTCTGCAAATGATCTGTCATGTAACTCAGTTTCTTGCCTGTTCTTCTGGGTGGCTCTTTTTCCGGACAGGATGGTAGAGTCATTATTATAATTTTGACGCACATAGTGTATCATCGATACTCTATTGAATGAAGACATTTGATTTGACTCTGTTTCATAAAAAAAAAAGCAACGGTGGTACCTATTCTAGCTACAGTACCTATAGTACCTACCTACCTATAGCACCTATTCTCTCAGTTTACCTATCTAATTAATTTATCCCAAAATTTGCCTAATTAAAACCCAGTGAAGTAGACATTTCCATTAAACAACGACTATGCTCATTATATTTCTGTCCACAAAATAGCAATTTGGAACTAGGTATCAACTCGCTGAGTTGACAGCGCAAGCGGGGGCTACTATGTACCTACCTACTCGAAAAGACGAATTTGAGTTTTTTCTTTGCGAAAAGTGATTCAGGGAGATAAGATACATTTTACTTTTTTATCGAGTAGGCACCTCATTAGGTGTGCATATCTCTACAAAATATTAATCCGCCACCCAGCTAGCGCGATTTCGGCCTAAAAATCTTACAAATACCTAGGTACCTATTATAATCGTGAAGCTTTGTATGCTGTTACTCAATGATACAAAAACGCCTGAATCGATTTGAATAAAATTTTGTACCTATATTAGGTAGCTTATACAAAGATTAACTATTAAGTAATAGCCGTTTATCCAGAAAACAAAAAAGATTTCGTGTGACATAATCCTACTCCTAACCTAACTCTAAGTATAATAAGTATTAATAAAATGGAAGTGAGTTTGTTTGTTTGTTCGTTCGTTCGTTTGATTGTAACGCTTTCACACCTATACTACTCAACCGAAAATCACGGAATTTTGCACACACGTAGTCCGGGATACAGAAAAGGACAAGAGTACCATTCATCCTAAAAAAAATTACCCGTATAACCGCGGGTTATACGGGTAATTTTTTAGTAGTCAGTTTTTAATAACAGCAATATAAGAGCCTCATAATGAATACCTAGTACCTACCTATTTATGCGGTACCTACTTAAAGCTAGATACTGCCTGTTAAGTATAATCCGGTTTGGGATGATAATTACAGGTCCTTAGTAACCCCGCGGTGGGCAATTAGCTCGTGGAATTGAGTCGGATGAAAACCGGACTTTAAATAAATGATAGCAGTAGACATTTGGTTTCAGTCAAACGGCAAAAGTATTAAGGTCAGTTAGGTTTTCAATGTTTTTTTTGGTTTAAATACCTAATTGGATTTTTTGAAATTAGACCAAGAGGATGGCAGGGTTATCTATCTGAGACGGAATGGGACGGCTGTTAGCGAAAAGGCCGCAACTTGCTGCGATCAGGGGGGCTATTCCTGCGCGTGAGATGAGATGAGATTTTATCTTGGTCACTCTCACACCTATGACGTTTCGAACGAGAGCAACAAGGACGAAAAAAGGTGAGATGAAAATCTCAAATCTCCGAATAGGGCCACTGGCTACATTGTCGCGTAAAATTAGGTAAGATTTTCACAAAATAAAATACGCACAAAAAAAAGTCATGTACGTTTACCTACTATAATTATGTGTATGTACTGCCTATATTATATTTTACCACAAATTAAAAAATAAAAAAGTTTAGGTCTGTGGTTTTTACAATCAATGTGGGATGCGAATCTCAGTCTACTTTTAGAAATTTTGGATTAGGGAATCGAGTATAAATCTGACTAGAATAGAAGACTGAATCACGTTTAAAAACCTATGAAGACAGACTGAGATTCAAATATATTTCAGTTTAAATTTTTTGGGATCCGATCCGGTGAATGCCGATGCTGAAGTCCAAGCATAGACCTAATTTTTTTTCCTTAGATCTGTGAGTCCAACGAAGAGCGCAGGGCCCGTTCTGTGATATTTCAGAACATAAACGCCTTTCCCCCTAGGGAGCTGGCAGAGGTGTAATACAACAGCCACACTTTCCCGGACGATATTCGGTTCCAAATGTGACAGAGGGCGAGCCTGTCACCATACACCGGGCTCCAGTCATGTAGCAGATGACATACAGTACGCTCATATGTTCACACAATGAACAAATTGGTGCGTGCGTGAACAATCGGCTGGGTTTGAACCCGCTCCCTCTGGCTTGAGAGGCAGGCCTTCTTCAACTAGGCTGTCATCGCTTCGATATTTTATAGCGATAATTTTTAGGTTTAGCCGCTGACGCTGCGCGACCACGAATCTTATCGACGCGTTATAAGGTTCATGGTCGCGCAACGTCGGCGGCTAAACTTAAAAATTATTGCGATAAGGTGTCCTAGCACGGGCCCAGGGAGCCTACCATGACATCTAATTGCCACGATGGTTACGTTTTGTTTTTGACGATGCGCGACCATGGACCTTATTTCGCGGCGATACGATTAGCGTTCGCGCAGCATCAAAAACAAAACCAGCCATCATGACAATGAGATATCATGGTAGACTTTCAAGACTCCGTACTTATAGCTTCTAGGTATGTCACGAAGCTACTAATATTTATGTTATGCACGGTCAAGCAGACTGATTAACGTCTGGGATAGGCAATCTAAGTTATGTACGCTTGCTAGGATAGTTTACAGTTTAGGTAATCAAGAAACTAGTTTAGGTAGATAGCGCTAGACCGACAGACGTGATTTTCTTGCATCTATTTTATTTTATTATGAAAACTAGCTGCGCCCCGCGGTTTCGCCTGCAGTTAAAAATTTAAGTATCCTATGTGCTATTCTAGACTATAATCTATCTCTGTGCCAAATTTCATCCAGATCTGTTCAGCCGTTCTGGCGTGAAAGAGTAACAAACATCCGTCCATCCATTCTTACAAACTTTCGCGTTTTTATTATTAGTAGGATATAAGTACTTAAGTATTGTATTAATAAGTTATTAGATAACTATTAAAACTCTCCTAGTAAAAACAACAATACGAGTAAACTATTATACTGGAAATAATAGTTTATTGTTGTTATTTATCTATCTATTTAATTATCTTTATATAAAATTTTTTTTTAGTTCATTCTTTTTTCAAAATTTATTATTTTGCGTTGTTTATTATCTAATTTTTTTGTTACGTCTACTTCAATTCTATTTATTTAATCATTCTATTTGTGCGTCAATTCCTTTTTTTCTACTATATTTCTTAGAAGTGTCTCCCTCTAAATTATTTTTTAGTAATTAAATTAAATTTACTATTCTGTTATTGTAAGGTCGTTGTTTGACCTGAAATGTAAAAATAAAATAAAATAAAATAAAATAAATTATTATGAGAGTTATTATTTGCTTATTATAACTATTCAAAACGTTTATAGGAATTAACTGACGATACCATTATTTATTTTTAAGTATCTACTTATTTCATTTTATTAACGTTTTAATGTATTTTTAGGGTTCCGTACCCAAAGGGTAAAACGGGACCCTATTATTAAGACTTCGCTGTCCGTCCGTCTGTCATCAGGCTGTATCTACTGAACCGTGATAGTTAGATAGTTGAAATTTTCACAGATGATGTATTTCTGTTGCCACTATAACGAGAAATACTAAAAAACAGAATTAAATAAATATTTAAGAGGATTCCCATACAACAAACGTGATTTAGAAGTTTATTATTTTGCAGTTTTATAGATAATGGTACAGAACCCTTCGTGCGCGAGTCCGACTTGCACTTGGCCGGTTTTATTTTACCTAAGTAGTACTAAGTTTGCTAATCAATAATCTGTAGATAATAAATTAGAGAATTTTAATAAAACTAATATCTACTAAAGTTAAGAGGTAAAAATATGTAATATTGCCACCTACTATTTTGAAAACTTGCACCAAGTAAGTAGGTACATAGATGTAGATAAGTTTGAAGATAAATACTTAGAGCTTGATAATTCGTTCCAGGCCATTTATTCCCCTTTCTCCTATCAAGCGGAACTCCGATCGGAGGAAAGGAATATCCTGTTTTTGGGCACAACTACCATCCTAAATCAATTAGTTACTTCGAAGCCAATTAGTCACTATTAATGCTGTCTCTATTAATAGGTATCATGACTAACTGTGTTTGTTTGTTTTTTGCGACATTGGAATAACGGATTTTTTTAATTGTAAAAGGTACCAACAGCTTATAACACACTAGTGATTTGCGAGCGATTTCAAAGCGATGCGATTGCGCGGCGTCACCGCCAAAGTTCGCACGCAACCAGCGCGTGGCGGTGGGTGACGCCACGGGAGTGAAACCACAGATTACTAAATAATTAGTAATACGGCGTCAGCGCCGCACACTCGTTGCGAGCTCGCGATCACGCTACGCAATCACTTCGCTTTGCAATCGCTTGCTAATCATCGCTAATGTGATAGAGCACTATGGCCCGCTCTCCAGACCTGGAGGCCTACCATGACATCTTATGGCAAGCCATGGTGACGTTTTGTTTTCGACGCTGCGACCGCGAATCGTATCGCCGCGGAATCTGGTCCATCATGGCAATAACATGTTATAGTAGCTCCCCTGTGCGTCGGCACAGAGGTTGCGTTTCATTTTGGAAAAATACGGTTGCCGTTGAAATCACCCAAATAGTTTAAGCCGCAGAGCGTTACACTAGTACGCTATACACTATGTATGTCATTTATTCGCCACAAATTTCGCGAACTACACAATTAAAGTGTCCGCGCTAGAATACGTTTATCACACATAGTCAGCGTTATAAACCCACATATTTAATAACCCTGTAAAACGCTTAAACTTCCATTTTAGTCGTCCAAACTAACATAATTTAGGCCTGACGCGGGTCCCTGAAATTGAATACAAACAACTGAAACAAGTTTAGCGTTCCGGCCATAGAGAAAAAAATAAGTAGAGATGGCATATTCAACTTAACATAGTAAGTAATGACAACCTAGATCAGTCGACGTCAATATCATGGACGTTTTATCACAAGATTGCTTATTAGGAACTAAAGACGAACATATGCAATAAACTATGGTAAAGTTCGCTCTTAATAATCTATTAAACAGTACAAAAGGGGGAAAAACGACCTTCTCAACCTCACACAGGCTTGTTTTGACATTTCATGACAGGATTTGTTTATTTCAAGAAAACATGAGACTTTATATAATGCGATACACCATGGTCAAGTGCGCGCCTATTAATTTATTGTAGAACATATAAGGGTAGTGTACGATTACCTCCTCTGCACATCACACTCACACAAAGCAACCACGCTACCTTCTCCTCTTTATAACTGCTCAGTGTCCCAGGCAAAGTACACTGAATATTTCTGGGGGTTAAACGAACCTAATGAGTTGAACAACCCTCGTCCGGGTGGAATTCACGGCGCTACTGAGGACATTATTACATCTACTTTATTGTGACAATAAACCTACTTATTTTGACAATGATAACGTAGCTACGTAGAAAATACTGCGGCCAAATTAATCCAAGAGTTGAGTATGTCGCAATTGTAGTTTCAAATTATTTGGAACACCATAGTAAAGGCCTTAAAATTAATCCTTCCGCCGCTGTCTCCGGGGAGCTTAGGTAGGGTCTTGTTCAGAGATATCAAGTCAAATGACAGATAATGAGGTCAAAGTCAAAGTCAAAATGTTTTTATTCAATTTGTGTATCAAAGATACACTTATGAACGTCAAAGTTTTTTTAAATAGACTCGACCGCCTTGTTCGGATAAAGAGCCTCTACTTAGAAGAACAGGCAAGAAACTGAAGGGGATGATGGGGAAATGCTGATATAACATGACATGATGTTGTGAGTGTGGTGATATTGTGGAAAGTTGCGAAAAGATTAGGCTTCACATAACATAACATATCGTCATACCTTTCCCCCATGGGGCCTGGCATAAGTGTAATACAACACCCACACTTTGCCGGACGATATTCAGTCCCAAATGTGACAGGGGGCGAGCCTGTCGCCATACACTGGGCTCCAGTCATGTAGCAGACATACAATGCGCACATAATTTTTCATTTCATTCATTTCATCGCACCAATTTGTTCATTGTGTGAACATATTATGTTCACACAATGAACAAATTGGTGCGTGCCGTCGGCTGGGCTTGAACCTGCTCCCTCTATGGATTGAGAGGCAGGCATTCTGCTACACGTCGAGCATTATGCAAGACGTTCATCTGTTTTATTTATACGTTTAATAACTTCAAAAAGTTTGCACTCATTTTGCCTGAAAATAAGTAACCTATAATGCTAATTAAAACATGGTGTAAAGGTAAAAAGTATCAATAATTGTCGCTAACTGAATGTTTTGAAATACACAATAATCTAAGTAAACTATTCATGTAGGAGCATTGGTTACGTACACTGCCTTCTCGTCACGTTAGCTATTTAATATTACGTAATGCATATATATGTATAGTGAAGAGGTTGGTACAAATGCCAGTGCTCGACGCTTCCGGAACTGTCACAAATTGTTTCCTGCAGGATGCCGTCAGCATTTAGGGTGCAAGGAAACGTTTAAGAGGAGGGAGGGGGAGGGGAATAATGACAGGTCCTTCCACCTGCATGTAGTTGTAGATTCTGATAGAGATGGAAAGATTTATGCTCGCAGAATACGAAGCCCGAGGAATGCTAGGACAGTTCGGGCTCAATTTGCAATGATTTCCTTAGCTAAGCTGAGCAAATCATTCCAAATTGCAACTGAGATAAGCACGGCAGCTGATATTATTATACACATTATCATCCAACAGCCACTCGAGACGAAGTTCACGTGTGACTTTGTAAATACCTACATGGTTTTTAATCTACTAGCAGTTCCCTGAGGTTTCAGTCGCTATTCTACGTGAATTTTTGTTCTTGGATGAAAAGTGGTGCTCTATTAAGAAATCGAAAGTAGCTCTGTTAGTTTGTATTTGTAAGGTTTTTACAGCTGAGCAGATCTTCACAAAATGTGAGGAAATTGATCACGAGGATGGTCATAGCATACTTTTTTAGAATGTAAGTACCTACGTAATGTGGCGAACGAAGTCTTAGGTAAATGAAATAAAAGATAATTTAGTACCAAATTTTTTTTCAAATTTTTTGTTACTTACTCACTCACTCAATAATTCCACAAACTTTCACAGTTGTAACAATTAGTGTGATGTGTGATAAAAAGATTATTTATAGTTATAGTTTTTTCCTAAAAAATAATCTAGCAAACTCTGGTGGAAGGCTTCGGCCGTGGCTAGTTACCACCCACCGGACCAAGCCATGCCGTGAAATGACCTAGTCGTGTTTCGGGATGTAGTCCGGTGTAACCGTTCCGAAGACGGGTCTGAGCAGTGGCGCACTTGTAGCGCCTCACTCAACTGCCGTCTTTGTACTTCTTCACTCTACAAAACTTCAAGGCTAGAGTGAATAAGTACCTTATAGGTCGTCGTGCTCCATCTTAGACCACAACGTCGCTTAACATCAGGCGAGTTGGTGGTAAAACGCCGACCTATAAGGTATTCTACATTAAAAAAAAAAAAACACTTGCCATTTTGGTGTCTATAGACACTTATACACACATCTATTTTATAGATTTAGATACGAGATAGATATTTTCAAACACAATGACTACTGAAACTTAAGTTACTGAACTTGAGATAAACTATTGATTTTCCCCACACCCTGCCTTATAATTACGATTCTAGTTCGAATCACAGACGCTTCTAGACATCTCCGAAGACTGGGGACTGTGCTCAACCAAATAGTACAAGGAATTTGATCGATTTATGCATGAGTTGGCGAATGTCTGATATTCATCAAAGGATGTGATAGATCGCAGACAACCGTACGTTTCTAATAGGTAGTTGAGTTCCCAATAGACTCAGATGTAGATTGCTGTTTCAATTAGTGTACAAAAGTACACTAATTGAAACACTAATCATTCCTTGCTCTTAATTACCTATTGTTCATTGTAAAAAGTACCTTAGCCACAGTATTTCTTCTCGCTCTTGCAGCAACTGATGTCAACTGACAGATAGAGACAATGAAATTTTATCTAGAGACAAGTTACAGGGAACGGACTGTACCTTCTTTTTTCCTTGCTAGGAATTGTTTTAACAGGTGATGGCATAACATAACATATCGTCACGCCGCCTTTCCCCTGAGGGGGTTG
This sequence comes from Peribatodes rhomboidaria, assembly GCA_911728515.1. NCBI lineage: Eukaryota > Metazoa > Arthropoda > Insecta > Lepidoptera > Geometridae > Peribatodes > Peribatodes rhomboidaria. The sequence continues at coordinate 16,273,497 of OU452177.1, forward strand.
GCAGAGGTGTACAACACCCACACTTCGCCGAACGATATTCAGTCCCAAAATGTGACAGGGGGCGAACCTGTCGCCATACACCGGGCTCCAGTCGCATGTAGCAGAAATGAAATGAAATGAAATGAAATGAAATGAAATGAAATTTATTCACTAAAAAAAGGGTATTACAATGGTCTTAGCTAGTTAAAATAATTATGTTCTCCTATTTTGCCGTTATTCGGCATGTGAATTTGGTCACATCTAAAAATAAAATAAAATTAAAATGATAGCTTACAAAATCATGAATTATAAAAATAAAATAGGTACAATTATATATGTATTGATTTGTTGTCAAAATTAATTAATAATAATATAAAGTCAAAGGTGGCATGTCAAAATAAATACATAATTAACTCTAAAAAATAATAGTCATAATATTTGCGGCTCGGCTATGTCAAAGTATTCAATTAAATTAAAGTCTTTATGTCAAATGCATGATTACAATGTCAATATGTTAAATTGAATAAGTATATGAATTTGTAAGATATTTACATTTGCTTTAGAGGGTAACTTAAAAATTCTTTTAAACAATAGAAACTTTTTTCGATTAACCATGCCTTAAGTTTTTTCCGGAACATACCATATGGAAGGTCTTTTATCGATGTCGGGAGTTTATTATAGACAGTGATACACATGGCATAGCAATTTTTGCGAAACAGTGCCAATCTCGTATGATATTCGAGTACAAGTCTGTGTCCGTTTCTTGTATTACGTGGAAATACATCTTTAGCCGTGGTGAACAATTTAAAATTATTACGAACAAATACTGCTATTTCGAAAATATACATGCACGTCAGCGTCAAGAGTCCAAGATCTCTAAAGAAAGGTTTGCATGACTCGTATGGTCGTATACCTACAATCGCGCGTATACACTTTTTTTGCGATAAGAAAGCTTTATCTATGTCTGTCGAGTTACCCCAGAGAAGGAGGCCATACCGTAGCACGGAGCTTACATAGCCATGGTATGCCAATAGCACAGATATATACACACATAGCATACACGCATAGCATAGCATACAGATATATGCACAGATAGCAGATGACATACAATACGCACATATGTTCACACTATGAACAAATTGGTGCGTGCCGTCGGCTGGGTTCGAACCCGCTCCTTCTGGCTTGAGAGGCAGGCTTCTCCGGCTAGGCTATCATCACGTTATCGCAGCTGCCAACGCTCTTAAAATAAGGTGATAGACGATGTGGGGTTGCCATATGAACGACATAGTGGCATATAAATGTAAAATGTTGGACTCCCATTCTTTTCTACTCTTTTTGGCCAAGCTGTGTTTGTCCAAAATAAGTTTCAGAGAACCTGAATTCTGTGTTTTTTTTACATATATAGTTATGTATCGGGAATCGGTGACAAGACCACCAAGCTGTGGGACCAGAGATGCTGACGTCCATCTCTCTTCACGGGGAACTATACGCAAACCTTTGTGAATGTTTTGGAATTGGAATAATTCCAATTCCAACCTGGACAGCGATATGGACAGAAATTCAGACAGAATTCTTGTCGAAGCTGAAGCATAGACGCTTCGCTTATTAACGCTCGCTCGCTCGATAATGCTAACAATAAAATAAAAATATGTACTTGACAATATTTAAGTCAATTTATCTAGATTATTTTACGATTTCGTTCCCAAACCTTTTTATTTTCAAATATTCGTCTAAAGTTAATTAGGTACATGTATTCAAAATTTGATTCCCTAGGCGATAAAATATTAAACTGTAAACTCATAACGAAAACATACCCTTTGAAATCCAATTGAAATGAAGTTTGATTCATAAATAATAATCAGTTCTGAGCGAACAACTGTAATAAAAGTTATGGCAATGTAAAATCAAATGAATTCGTAAACTTGGTTCGTTGAGTTAAATTGAGTGTTAAGTAATTTGGCCAGTTTGAAACCGCGGTCGTTTGAAATTAAAGATAAACTGTTCCCCGGCCTAAGGCTGCCTGTCCACTGGAGCGGAGGAGAGAGTACCGGAGCGGAGCTGTGCCAATATTAACCTATAGAATTGCTTATTAAATCCGCTCTCTTTGCATATGGCTGCGTTTCCACTGACGCGAAGCGCAGCGGAGCGGTGGATAATTGACCAATCACAATTCTCCAAATGTCCGCTCCACTTCAGTGGAAGCATTGTGATTGGCCAATCAGCTCCGCCTAAGTTGAGACGCAGTGTAAGCAAATTTTATAGGTCAACATTTGCATAGCTCCGCTCTGCTCTTCTTCTCTCCGCTAGGAACTCGACATTCAGAAGACGACTTGCGCAATCCATTTTTCACTTTTGCAGTAACTTTCTGTTACTTTTTAAGCCCCGTCAGCACCTTTTACTCGTGAATTTAGAATAAATCTTCTCTACATGTAGTACTTTGCAATGTAAATTAAGTGTGAGTAAAGTTATACTCCTGACAATTGACAAAATGAAGATTACATAATTGAGCAAGCGAAAAAAGCTCCTAAGTTTGCTTCAGCTTGTGGTATTTGATAGTGTAATTGCGATAAATTTTAGCAGAGTCAGAAAATAACACCCAACCCCCTTCGCAATAAACGTTTTATAGCTTCGTAATAGTTATACGGTTCTTTGACTTTTTAACCGACAAAACGGAGGAGGTTTACGATTACAAGTCGACGGGTATATTTTTCAAGTTCAAAGTTAAACGAAAGAACGTTTATAGCAAAGGGGGTAGGTCTTTCATATGTGAAATTGAAATATGTTTGAAATGTTTTCTACGCGCTATCTATTTACAATACAAAACAATACATCTTTTTGCACACCAAAAATACAAAGTTAAACAAACAAAGAAAATATAAAAATAAAAAATATCATTCAGCAGTACAAGGGCGGCCTTATCGCCTAAAGCTATTTCTTCCAGGCAACCTTTGGATGGACAGGACAGAACGAAATATGACAAACGGTCGGTGGCATACATAAATACAATAGCAAACAAATAAAAATATAGTAAAAATATCTACACGTAGGTATACCTATAGGTACATATATCTAAATATAATTATAATACATAATTCGTAAAAATATATACTTATATTTTTAAATACATTATGTACAATTGACCGTACAATTATAATATGATTTCTCACTATCCAAAGTTCAAACCAATTTTAATTAAATTTAGTTACACCAAATTTTAAGCACATTATTTTTAATAGAATTCTAAAACCGATACTTCGAACTGAAAATTAATCATGTCAATTCAAAAGCAGAATTCGTCAGAAGTTTCAATTAATCGAACTTGTGTAGTCACTTTAATTTTAACTCTAATCCTTTGGTATAGAGATTAGAATTGTGTGTGTTGGTAATTATAGTGCATGTTAGATCCTAAATGAAAGTCTAGTTGAGCAGGCGAAGTTTCAGGTGTTCGCTCGCTTTTGTATTAATTACTTTGAACGCTTTGTGAACGGAGCCGATCTTTGTAGCGGCAATAGCTCATGTAACTACTGCAAACTGCTTACTACGAGAGTGAACGATCGTTAGCTATGCCATTTTTATTTTGACGATATAAAAATACTGTTTTTACCCCCGATACGAAAACAAAAGCGTGTTAAAAGTTTGACGTGTCTGGGTGTGTCTGTGGCATCGCAGCTCCCAAATGGTTAAACGGATTATGGTTTTGGTTTTTTTTTGGTTGAAAAGTTGGGCGGTTGTTGTTGTTCTTAGCTATATTTGATGAAAATCGTTGTCGGGAGTTTTTAATTTTTTTAATCCTTACGAGTAGTATAGCTCTTAAAGTTTGGCGGCGTATCCGCCATGCCTCTGCATGTGATGACTGCAGTATTTTACGTCCCACTGCAGGGTCGTCAACCTGACACACGTCGAGGGTGATTGAGCCGATGTCTACCAGGACTCAGTGCGGATTTGTGGATGTTACAAATCTGAGAATTATTCATTCTAGGACATGTCGGTTTCCTCGCGATGTTGTATGTAAGAGCACATGTCAAATTTAAATGCACACAAACTTTTCTACGATAGAAAAGTCCATTGGTGCTCGGCCAAGATCGAGCCCACCACCTCCGGATCCAGAAAACGCGATCCACTTTACACGGCCAATACGGCTCATCTATCGGCCTGTTTCCTTATTTACTACCAATTTTATTGTATTAAAAAAATCACGGAGTGAGAATTAAATAAATAATAGAATAAATAATTTGAAACAACATACTAACTAACTTAAACGCGTTTTCTAATTTCACAAGGATTTAACAGAACAATGGAATTGAGATTTTGCCACGAAAGTCATTTATACCATTTTTTTAATCAGTCAAAAAATTGAAATACGATAAATACAACCAGCTAAATACAACAATAGTTATTCATTATTTACACATATTCATTTCTCATACATAGGTAGGCGAAAGGTTTGCCCCGGGGTCCTCCGGGACAACGTTCCTTCTTTATCAAGCACGTAGGGCCGTAGCTATAGAAGGGTTACGATCGGAACTCGTAAATTCACCCGAGACACCGCGCTAAGTGGTTTTGAACCATTTTCAAACATCGTATGGAAGCCTTTAATGTATTCATAGAAGGTTCTTGAATTATGCCAAATGATAATTATTGAAACAAAAGAGCGATGATAGGCTAGTTGGATAAGGTTCGCCTCTCAAACCAGGATTGAATTCGATCCCAGAACACCCACACTCCGCCGGATGATATTCAGTCTCAAATGTCAAAATGGAGGCAAATCTGTCGCCATACACCGGTCTCCCAGTTATGAAGCAGATGACATTAAAATACTCACAATTATGTTCACACAATGAATAGATTGGTGCGTGCCTTTGGCTGGGTCCGGACCTACTCCCTCTGGCTTGAGAGGCGAGTTTTTTTGTGACAGGCTATCATTGCTATTTTACTGTAACTCGCCTGGAACGAACTACCTTATGAATAGTACCCAAAAGCCTTTTATCGATTAATTGCTTATTGATGTTAAAAAAAGCACAAAAGACCTTAAACTCTTTATTCTAAATTGAAAGGCACCTCTTTTAAAAATTTACTGTACCAGGAGTCCATTTATTCTTATAGGAAAGGCCTCCTCTCTTCGCACCCTTTTATAGCTGTTAAATTATTTACATAAGTATTCGCACCTACCCTTTTTTACTGGAAAGTAAATACGGATACAATAAAGTACAGTAGGTAAATGTAGCGAGAAATTCTAAGAAAAGGCTGGAAGAGATCGCTTTCAACGATAGTGTTTCCGGTTGTTGCGCTACTTTTTAAATGTTATTAAATTAGTTAAGATCCAACAATTTAAAACTTAGGTCGGGGACTAGCGTGCTACACAGAATAATTGTATTACCAAATAAAACAAATTTTAATTTGTTTTTTTTTGGGCAGGCAGGAATAAAAAACACTGCTGGATTCAAAATTCATCATCTTCATTATCAACCCACTGCTGAGCACAGTACGCCACTCGACTCAGTCCAGCAACTCTATTCTATTCTAACGCGTGAGATATCTTGGTCACTCTCACTCCTCTAACTTTTCAAACAGGAGAGACAATACCAAGTTAATATGTCACTCGTCAGAGCGGTCCCATGTCGCTCCAATGAGTGACCGCCTCGACTGGTGGTCCACGGGTGGATGCCGGGTGGTCAACCAACCTCGCGTGGTCGACGAGTTTCCACATAGTCTGTCAGCAATAATTGTCACTTGTCCTCGCGTGAACGCGGTTGTCGTTCGCGGACGGCGGGAGGTCATCGTGTGGCACTCGCCGTGCGCGCGTTGTAAGCTTACGCTAAGACGATCCGGAGTTGATGTAGTGACTGCATATCTATAGAAGTTAATTTACAGAATACCTAACTGCACGAGGCGAGGCGGTACGTGTCAGGTCCCGGGTTGCTCTAATGAGTGATAATATTAAGGCAGATAGCATATTCTGTAGCAGTCTCATCCAGAATCATTCGTGATTTTCACAATTATTGAATCCAATTTAGATAGATACATTCAATTTCCATTATAAATACACTAGCTATACTTTACACTCGCCTGGTATTCAAAAAGGTATAATTTCGTTATCTATTTGCCTAATTTTGCAAAGGACAGTCCTTTTTGCGGCACCCTCATTAAACGCAATCGCTAAAACTCATCATGCCATATATTTGTCTAAATACAGACCCTTCTCGACCCTAATTATTCATGTTTTTAGATAGGACACAATTATAATTTGAGAATGATTTAGATTTATCTTGAAAACGGGATTTACTTCAAAATCTATACACACACACACACACACACACACACACACACACACACACACACACACACACACACACACACACACACACACACACACACACTGGTCACATAGTCTCTCTTAATATTTGAGTAGTTATCTGGGCTACTTGATTAGCCTACCTCACACACACCTCGCTCACAGAAATAGTAAGCTTTGCTTCCTCTAGATTTTATAGTTTTTCTGTTTATAAAACTTGTCATGTCATCTGGCAACACATGGCAATAGGCTATAGGTATACTAATAGGCTAATAGACTTTTTGCATTGTCGCGGTGACATATCACTAATCGTTCCTTTTCACCGTTGAAAGTTGCCACGACTTACAATTATTCATGACTTACTAATTAATTTACTACAGTTATATTTATGAATAACTGTACTAAATAAGCAATAAACATATGTTTAATAAATAAACGCAGCTGTCACCAGGACCATCCTTTAAATAGTGTATGACACTTTTTACTAAAAGAACACGAACATTTTAAAACAGCCAAAAAATTTTAAGCATTTTTAGGACAAAATAGAACAAAAAACGTGCGACACTACTTTTGAAGGTAGTTTTTAATGAATGCAAAATATCTCGTAGAGACAACGAGCAGTGCTACGGTAGCGTAGTATCGTAGCGATGCTACGAAGCTGCATTAGCTTTTTGTCAGAAACTAAAAAGCATTTACGGACTTTGACAAAACTGCAAAAAATGCCGCTTAAAAGTTATGCCAAAGTAAGTTTCGGATGGTCAGAATGGCCGGCTCTAATGTCAGAGTTATTAGGCAGGAACGCTTCAATCAGGATTTTATTTAAAATATATGTATTTAAAAAACTACATAATTGGAAACGTTCACTTACAATAAATAGTACTAATAGTAGTTACTACACCAAAAACAAATATACATTTCTACACACATATAATTTTAATGTACTTAATTTACTCTAAAATACATATTTTTTTGCAATATTTTGTTATCCAAAGTATTCTTTTTCTTTTGAAATAAGTAAATACTCAAAGTCTTAAAAAAAAGGTAAATATTTTTAAGCAAGTAAAACAAAATACCTAAAATCAATCTTAAAATTCAAGTCACCTTGAGCATCGAATTACTACACAAAATGTTGTAGAATTTTCCAAAAAGAATTTTAATTAAAAATCTTAATTAATTGCGAAAACCCTAAGGAAATTCTTGTTACGGACCAAGATTAACGGCTTCGATGAAATCGAGAGACGTTTTAGGAAACGATTCAATGAGTTATCAATTAAAATGTTTAGCATCAACTTAGCAATAAAATATAATTCTAACTAAATATACTATACGACGTTTGTATTCACGTATACGTACAGGTCACATTCCGTGAATTTTTGTGAACAGATTTCATAATTATACAGATTTTTTTTACCGAGTCGGTTTTTTGAAATATTTCAAAATTGCGGTGACATGATTTTTTTGCCTCCATTTTACGTGCGACTTGTAGAGAAATACAAAGATCTGGACAGAGATCCGGACAGAAATCCAGACAATTCGGACATACGAAAGCATTTTTGCCGAAGCTGATGGAAGCTCGGTTGATAAAATGCGAAAGTGAGTTTGTTCGTTTGTATGTTTGTCACCTTGCAGTTGGAGGTCCCAACTGGAGAAGAGTGGCTAGAGATATAAAGCAGTGAAAGATGTTAGAGGAGGCCTATGCCAAGAGGCACACTGAACTGAGAGACATTCTGTAAAATTTAACGGTTTCTCTTAAATTTAAGGTTCAGGATAACAGAAACAGAAACAGAAAGGCTTTTTGATTGATTGATTGATTGATGTTGTCACGCTTTCAAAGAGGTTGTAACGACTATCTATCTCGACTATCTGGACTATCTCGACTATATCTACTATCAAATCATACCTAGTTTTCAAAATTACATTTCTCACGAAGCTCCAGTCAAAAGCTATCTGTATTGAAAACAATTCCAGTTTAATATTAAATCGCGTCGTTCTCCGGCACGCTGATGGATTCGGAATGCAATTTCCGTCGGATCAACTGTAGGTCAGGCTTTATGATAAAGCAGATCTGATAGTAGTTGAATGTATAGATTCGTATAGTAGTTTAGTCGATTACAGCAGATGGCGAGATTTTGAAATTTAGTTTTAGATTTAGCAAGCTCTAAATTTTACTAGCTGCGCTCTGCGGAGTTACCCTGGGCTAAAAAAACTATGTGCTACTCCAGATTGTGCCACATTTATCTCTATTATATCATCATCATTTATATTTATGTGTGTATCTCTGTGTTAAATTTCATCCAGATCCGTTCAGCAGTTCAGCGGCGCTATTCAATATTTAATCATTCGGAAACGTTTCCTTTCGGATTCCAAAAAATTCAAACTCAAATTATTCGAATCCCAGTCCGCATTCATAAGTTTTTAACTTGATTCATTTGTCCGATCGGATTTATACTCTATTCCCTACTACAATATTTTTAAAGTATCAAAGTAGACTGAGATTCTAACAATTTGAGTTTGAGATTTGTGGGATCCGATCGGAAACGTTTCCGAATGATTATGAATCCACCGCAGGTGTGATTAAGGAACAAACATCTATACATACATCCAAACTTTTGCATTTATAATATCAGTGTTACTAGTGACACGCCCCGGCTTCGCATGGTATCTCTTATAAGCCTTCCATGAGAATTATCTAACTAATGGTGAAAACCGTGTCAAAATCCGGTGCGTGGTTTAGGAGAAGTGAGAAAATACAGACAGAGAGACAGATGCGAAAAGCGACTTTGTTTTCACTCGACTGCGAGGGTTATGTTTTTCGAATGTACATGTATGTATGTAAGTATGTGTTTGTACGCCAATGAAACCTCATGTTTCTTTGGCCTACAGCCTAAACAGCTGGATGAATTTCGACATGTGAGGTGTCATTTGAATCGTCTTGATAGTGGAAGTGAGGCAGGATACAACATTTTAAAGTCGAGTTTTTGTTTTTCTTTAAATAATGTATGTAGAGATAGAGTTTTTTTTTTTTATGAAATCTCAAATGTTTGTTTTTATTTAAGACGACCTTGTTTTTGTAATAAAATCAAAAAAGACACAATTCTACGGTTTTTTTTTTTTTTTTTTTTTTTTTATGTAGAATAGGTCGGCGTTTGACCACCAACTCGCCTGATGTTAAGCGACGTTGTGGTCTAAGATGGAGCACGACGACCTATAAGGTACTTATTCACTCTAGCCTTGAAGTTATGTAGAGTGAAGAAGTACAAAGACGGTAGTTGAGTGAGGCGCTACAAGTGCGCTACTGCTCAGACCCGTCTTCGGAACGGTTACACCGGACTACATCCCGAAACACGACTAGGTCATTTCACGGTGACGGTGACGACGACTTAGGTACCTACTGAATAAACCATGAGGGAGCATTCTATGACTTTTGAAACTTACTATTTTGAAAACAAAATAACATTGCTGGGTATCGCACTGAGGTTGGAATTGCAATTTCCGGAGAATCAACTGCAAACCGGAAATCAGATAGTCGGTTTCAAACTCTGACAAACTTCAATCACTACCTCACAGGCGTACCAACTGTAATAATAATACATTTACACCCTTATTAATAAACGTAGTATAGTCTCGGAATAGTTAAGCACTGTCTTGTCTTTGTCGATCGAGTTAAAAATTATTATTAGATATTCAGTCCCAAATGTGACAGGGGGCGAGCCTGTCGCCATACACCGGGTTCCAATCATGTAGCAGATGACACACAATAAGCACATATGCTCACACAATGAACAAATTGGTGCGTGCCGTCGGCTGGGTTCGAACCCGCTCCCTCAAGCTTGGGAGGCAGGCCTTCTCCCAACTTGGCTGCAATGGCTTTTTCATTATGTAAGAACATAAAAATACAGTGGATTTCAAAATAATTATTATTCCCGTAAGTACACACATAGCGCAAACTCTTTTTATCATCCTACACGTAAGACCTTATTTCTTGGTCGACAAGGTTGTTCGTTACACCAGAACGATTATAGTGGTATAGATGACAAATGAAAGTGCAGAAACAAATAAATTCAGGTCATTTTTTACATATGGCCATCTGACCCCAAACTAAGCAAAGCTTGTATAGGTACAAGCTTTGCTTAGTTTGGCTGCCAGAGGCTGCTTACGTGTAAATATTTTAAAATTAATACTTAAATACACATTAACACCCAGCCATAGAACAAACCCATGAATGTATGAATGAATTTCACTACATGAATGTTTGCTCTAGGTGAGAAACGAACCCACGGAAGTCAAGATACGCAGTATAGATAAACGGCGTGAAAGACGACTCGAATATGAAGGCAGCGAATTCAGTGACGAGTTATAGAGACAACTGGAGGAAACGTAGATATACCTCACATAAGAAGGATAAAGATAGAGAGATAATAATTTAAGTTGTTCGTCAATACAAACAAATTTTGACATAATCCAGAATCAAATAGCGGCAGGCATAATCGTAGCGTAAATTTAATATAAGGCTGATTATATTAAATCTTGGGGATTACTTACACATGACACAGACATCAAGAGCGCTCGAATATACAGGGTACAGAAAATGTATGGCAGCTGTCAATGCACTGAGAAAGTTCGCACTTAGAACAGTCTTGACGAGACATTACATTTAAGTTACATGCATGTTACTTAGTAATATTTGTAAATACGGGAGGTGTCAGGGTGGAGTCGAACTTTTACTCTCAAAATGAAGCCGATTCCTTACCAGTCCGTTAGTCGATAAGGTAGCTAATCCTCTTGTACTTCTAAAGCATTTCTCGGACACTTGAGAGCTGACATTAAACACGATTACGGACAACGTTAGGCAACATGAAACAGTCCTAGTACCTACAATCCAGCGGATAAGGAGGGAAAAAACCGAGCTTAATTTGCTGAGATCCTTAATGAGGGCGAGAGTTGAGGGATCGTTTACCACAGGATTATAGAGCGCTTTATTATTCTGTTTGTTTTAGCAATAGCGCTTAAAGCGTAGCTCACAGATAATAGAATCTCTATGGTTTAGCTCAACTCGACTAGGTGTCCGTAAAGCTTTGGTCTCGCAATCGTAACACACAACGATCCGTATATATGCGGTGTCGGACACATAATCATATGAAAAACAACTAAAATGGTCTAATGTTCAGTATGCGTCGGCAGTGTAGAGCATATTGTGACGCTGCAGTGGAGCCGCTTACCGCAGCGTTGCGCACTTTGGTTGTGTGGACTTGTGGCTAGACGAGTCAACACAAAATGACAATGACAATGTATGAGTGCGGAAGTGACGTTTACTACTGAGCCATGTCACGAGCGATGTGACATGTTAAATTGTAAAACTGGGTTGCGTTATGCTAGCCGTAATATAGGAACACACACACAAGTCCTTGTTCTTATATTACGGGAAGCATAACGCATTGTATTATACGAGTATTATTTACAACCTAAGTGTAAATAATATAATACAATGCGTTATTAAAGCGCGTATATTAAAGATATATTGACCGAAAAATGTTTGTATACCTACTCTAGACGAATTCTTAACCGACAAATTTAGTATTTAATAGAATAAATCCAGTCCGAACAATGTCGCCATACCCCATCAGGGTCATTGTGATACAATTTTATGTGTTTTACCTTTTAAAACTGCATGTACCATAATGGAAGCAATACATTTTTAAGTATTGAGTATTGTTCTAGGTTGTCCTAAGTTCTATGAGAACTGCCCATTTTCCTTTTCCCGGATTAAAAAGTTAGTGCAATATTTATCCTAATCCGGTTTACAAATGCGTATTTCCGGTTCCGAGTTCAAACCGTAGCTTTAGCCAGAAATAAAATTAAACCGGAAATCAACATGCTTTCTAAAATTGTTATTTCAGAGGCACGTGAAAAAACAATGGAATGGTAGAAACGTTGAGGTTTATTTTTCAATTATCGGCAAATTACAACGAAAGATAAAAACGCTTCAGGAAAACTTTATGTAAAGAAATTTCTTGGAAATCGAGTTAAAGCTTTTCGTGCACGCGAGCACGCACTGTTAAAATTACCTTATAAATAGATGAATAAAATCAATAGGTACTTTAACGGCAGATAAATTTTATTAACATTTCAATCAAAACATTAAAAAGTCGTGGTCAAATAAATTACTCAATATTATTATCAATTAGGAAACTTTACATAGGTAGGTTTGTTACCTTTACTTGTAAAGCGTATACGTAAGAGTATTTTATTACGATTTGAAATAGTTTTTCACCGAAATCAGTTAAATTTAATATGATTTACGGATGGTTATTTTAGTTTTTCGAATTCGACCCTGAGTAGGTATGACCACTCGAGTTTCTACTTAATTTATAACAATGTAAAACCTATTTTTAAACGAAAACAACTATTTTGATTGTTACTCCATGAAATAGTTCAGTAACCTTCTAAAGTTAGTTCTAAGTAAGTACATATTTAATTAAGTAATTCACGTTCACCTTTCCGAAACGGACACCAATTCAGCTAACTTACTGTATTAGGTACTTACTTACAGCTCGAGTGCATGGCTTACGTGACCATATCTCGCACAGGAATAGCGTAGAGTCTTTGTTTATGTTTTTTTTTTGGTTCAATATTGAACGTAAATTACATAATATATTGTATATACAGGCTGGACGTAAGGCGAGGATGATTCGCAGACATGGTTAAGGCGCAGTGCCGGTTTAAAACTTGTTGATTTATAAAATGTATGTAAGCGACGTGCTTAGAATTATACACAAGCATTGTACACAATTATAACGGCGTGCAGGCTCGCGCTTCTCGCTCGCGTTACATCCGACCTGTGTTATTTACACTCTAGACAGCAGCAGACGAGTCGTCTGCTGCATTTCGTCTGAGACGACAAGCAGCGGGAAGCGAACTATAATCGTAAGTATAGTACTGCTATAAGCACTAAGTATACTGCTGCTGGGTATAAGTGGAAAGGAAATGTTGAATAGTATGTAAATTGAGCTACCGGTCATTCGCGAAGTGTACTTGTAATTTACATGAAAGAAAATTGGTGTTCTGAGTTTTCTAAATTTACTATTATTTCTTTACTGTATTTTCTAAATTTTCGTTTAGTTTGGCTACGGTCTTATTTTTTGTTATGACTTATTTCCTGTGATTTCAGTTTTAAAAACTTCAAGTATCATTGCCCTGATTTGATTTTGATTGCCTACTCCACAGTTTTCTCTGCTGTCCGTACCTCAAATGCAAGGTATTAAAGTGGGTTTTAATAATGAGTTAGCATGTCTAGACCTAGCCTATAAGCGCACCTGTTCACCATTGACTTAAATTATATGACCACTAAATTTCGCCACAGTCTCTCTACCAGCCCATTTGCTATTTTAACCGCTAGAAATAAGATCCACTTTTGATTAATAACTTTAGCGAGCTTAAGAAAACTTTGCCAATTGATTTGAGAACCAGTTAGAAGGAGATTAGAGTTGGATTTGGGATAGTGATAGGAGTTTAACGGTATTATGACAACTTCTGAGATGGCATTTTACAAGGGTACTTCCCGAAATGATTACAGTCTGAATAAGCAATTTTATGATACAAGTTTTGGAGTGTGGCTTTATGATTACAACTTTGGCGTAGTTTCGATTTCAATTGCAAATGATAGGTAAGGTTGGAATTTAAATTAATTTACCTTTGTTTCGTTTCGTGCAGAGCGGTTTCAATTCACGTTCCTTTAATAAGTTTAAAAAGCTAGAGTTAGAGTTACTTCTAGTAAAAGTTACTTCTAGTAGCCCTGATGTCTGAGTTTCTTGGCCGCCCGAAGGCCTCTGACATGGCTTGACGAATGTAGATAGAGTTTTTTTTTTATTGTCATAAAGACACTTTTTCTTGCTCACATTATTGAAACAGATATTGCTCACAGCATATCATGAAATAGACCGTGTGCGTTTTTCCATTTTTTCTTTTGGACTTCCACATTATAATATTGTCACACCCATTATCTATAAAGACAGGGTCTAGCCATGATTCATAAAAACAAGGTCTAATTTCATAGGTTTCATAGGATTCATAGGTTCATTCCGAGAGCAAATCGTAATGACGTAAATGTAAATGACTTAGTTCGATCTTGCTTATGCATCGATTGACGTCACTACTTGTTGCCCACGTGGCCGGAAGCTAGACTGGGAGAGTATATTATAATTCCATGGTCACGCCATAATATCAGGTTCATTACGTGATTCCTAGCATTTCGACAGTACGTTTTCTGAAAACAATTAAAGCCTTTTTTTTCGATCCAGGGGAATTTGGTGTCGCTCGGTTTGCCAGTGTCAAGTTAATTTTTTTTTTGCATATGATGGAGTGATGATGATAAGGTGATAATGACGATGATGTTCCTACCTTTTCTTCATTTCAGTGAAGTGATGGATACTTTATTGAAACTATAAGTGGAGTTTTGTAGAGAACACGAAAAGTCACGGTTTGCAATGTTTGTTTCATTTGCCCACACTCGTGCACGTTAACGAACCGTTATAGGTTAATAATCCACCATTATTACACTTTAACACTCGAAGAATCACAAGTATTAGAAAATGATACAAAATTACGACATCACCTTTTCAGTTCCCGCCAAAAACTCCCCAAATTGAAACCTCATTGAAGCAGGTTAAATGTTGATTTTTTTAATGTTTGAAATTACGAACAAACCTTTGTCAAACAAGGAGGATTTATTCGTTCGAGATTCTCGCTCCACATACCTTCACCCCCCATCGGGCCTTAACGGGGCATTAACCCAAAAGTTTTCAAGACCAGCGGAAAATTAGCTGAAGAAAGTTTTTTACTGCCTTCCCGCATGTAACGGGGTAGTTAGGCGTAAACAAACGAGCTACTGCCGATTTAGGGTTATAACCGGCTTCTTAATGATGAAGAAGGTTCATAATATATTGTTGCCTTTGAACATGATATGTCCAGACTGCAAAAACATCGCACGGCCCAAAAAAATAACAGCCAACTGTTAGGTTCTAATGAACAAAATTTACGACACAACACTGGTGAAAGACGCACACACTCTCTGTCAAGCACACTAGTATAAATATAAAAAAGTTGGCCTGTCACTTTCCGTTTATACAGTATGGACCTCTCTCTAGACATACGTGCTCATAGCTTTTGTCTTGTGTATTTTTTTATGTACATAAAAAAACACAAGTAGGTAATATTCGCAATGACTACAAAATTTCTTACAGGGTCATTCCCATATCTAAGGTGGTTGAAGTTCCAATTTATCACGACTAACTAGCTATGATTATTTTTCTTAGATGTGGCGTCTCGACCGTGCGCCTGAGTTCTTTGTGGTCGAGTTGACTATCGACTTGGCCTACAAATATACGAAAATTTTGCCTAAAAACGCCTGACCATGAATCAGAATAAAATGGGTAGGTAAGTATTTTTTTTTCAGTTTTATTGAAAAATTAATGTATTGACTGATAATGTACTAATAGCTAAAAATATGTTATTACTTACCTATAATTATAACTATAGTGGCTCTGTGAGCTAGGGACCTCGCGGCCGACGTTTGTCCTCAACCAATTCTGGTGAATTTTTTTTGAGCACTTTCGATAATTATACAGCTTTTTTTTTGCCGAGTCAGTTTTTGAAAAATTTTCAGAATAGTGGAGGAATGATTTTTATAAAGTCACGTCTCCACCATTTTGAAAAATAAAACTGTGTCGATAAAAAAAATACCATATTTGTACCCAACTGGTATTTTGGTACAAATACCATATCTGTACCAAAATACCAGATTCAAGTATTGAATCTACTCACAAAACTTCAAGAGAATCGATAAATACAAACGTTTTTGAGAAAATGTTAAAACAATACCTAAGTAATTACACGCTTAGCGTGTATCGCCGCACGGGCGTTCGGATGATTCAGAATCATTTATTGTTCAACTGTGTGTTACAAAGATCTTAAAATATAAATTGTCTGCCTCGGTGGCTCAGTCTGTAGTGAACCTGCCTTCTGAGCCTGGGGACGCCCCCAGGCCCCCAGGGTTCGATTCCCACCTAGGGCAAACATTTATGTAATGAATATTCGTTTGTTCTGTGTCTGGATGTTAATTAATATGTATTTAGGTATGTATTTAAAAATATTATATTATGTTTATCAGTCTCTAGCAGCCATAGTACAAGCTTTGCTTATTTTGGGGTCAGACGACAGTGTGTGTAAGTATCCCGAATATTTGAATATTTTTTTTAATTTTATAAATAAAGAAGCATACACGGAAAAAAAAATTAGCTGCTGTTACTACATTTTAGTTGTAGTAGCAAATATCCTTTCAAACTATAGGGACAGCTAAGTTTTTTGTTAGCGTAGCAAATTGTTTTTAGCTGAACGAATTTAGCTGTTGCAGCTAACAATCTTAACAATACTTAGCAGTAGTTGCTAACAATCTTAATAATTAGCAATAGCAGGTAAATATTTTATCCTAAAGTAGTTAAAATATTTTGCTCTGATAGCTAATTGAAACATTCGAATTTGTTTTGTTTATATAGATAACAAATTTAGTAAACTCAGTTAAGTAATTTGCAGTAACTGCAACTTGAGTGTGATTCTCCTAGCAAAATTTTATTTTGAATAGTAGCTAAGCAGTCTTCGTCGTAGTCAACAAAACTTTGCCAGTGTTTCGAAGATATTTGATGCAGCAGCTAAGACATAGGCAGCAAAACAGATTTAGTTGCCACAACTAAACCATTTTTTTCAGTGTAGCATCACGAGCAACGCGAGTGCGGCAATACACGCGCGGCGTGTAAACACGCCTGGCCGGTCGGTCGAATCACGCCAGTAGTGCAAAGACACGCGTACAAAATTCGTTTGAAATTCGCCTGTAACGCCATCGATGGTAGATAAATAAATTAAATTTAATAAATGTTAATTAAATTAATTGACGCGCGGCGGACCTGCCTAGAATATAAAATTAATTATTAAAATAATATTTATTAATTAATTAAAATATTAATTAAATTAATATTTATTTGAAATCATTTTTACCATTACTTTGTACCGTGCAGACACAGCTAGAGTAGTTCAGACACCTACCTACTGGTATGGATTTAGGAAAATCAAATAACTTTTTAAAAAGTCAAACTCTATTTATAAATACATTTTAAGGCCCGCGGTGCGCTGGGCGAGAGGGGCGGTGCCCTGCGCGAGGGTGGTGGTGCGCTGGGCGAGGGGGGTGGTGTGCTGGGCGACGGGGTGGTGCCCTGGGCGAGGGGGGTGGTGCGGTGGGCGAAGGGGTGGTGTGCTGGGCAACGGGGGTGGTGTCCTGGGCGACGGGGGTGGTGCGCTGGGCGAGACCAGCGGCGCAAGCGGACTTTCCCATTCATCTTCCTCTTCAAGCCTGTAAAATAATTAAGTTATGTTGGATGAAATACATATGTATGTGGAATTAGGTTTAAAAAAAAATTAGGGACAAAATCTCTTTACAATAATTGATCCAGCTGTTGTTGTGTTATGGTTAAAAGCAGACAGAGATACAAATGTTTTCGAATCAAATGGATTTTGCTAACAACTATGTCTGTAGGTAACATTCTCAAATAAACCATGTAGGTATAAATAGATCATAAGTAACATGGTAGTTACTTACCTAAAGCAACATGGTAGCTAGCGTGCCAGCCACCAGCGCTGCTGGACGCCCGCAAGTAGGGATGTGCTGAAACAAAAAATATTACTGTAAGCACGATCCTTCACCAAACAATATGCAAGCGGAGGTAAATGTAAGGTTAGAATCATTAGCTAGTCACATCATCCATGCATCTTAGTAGCCCCTAATGCCCTGTAAGTACATCAATTTGATGACATCTAATGATTTTTTGTTTAGAAATGCGACATATAGAGGAAAACAAATGCGTACTCGGACAGAGATCCGGAGAGAAATCGGACATACGAAAGCAGTTTTATCGTAGCTGAAGCAAAGACGCTTCGCTCGTTGGATCGATAAATAATTAATATTGTTCAGTCACAGTTTTACAGAGCGTGCCAATTTCGCGAAGCTACTTGCGCGTTGGGTAAAAGCATTCAAATAGAAATATGTATCACTAAAATATTAATAACGTTTTTACTTCAAAATAAAGTGGCCATTCCGATACGAATACGATAAGGTTTATGGATTTGTTGCGCAAACAATGGTGTGAAGTTTCTGGACAAGTATTATGGAGCAGATCTGCGGTTGCTTGATTCTAGTGAGAACATTTTTACATTAATAAAGTTCTTCCTGCCATATTGCTTGACTGGTAAACGGAAACGGATTCATTTTGACCTTTGAAGAACACATACATAAGGTCTAAAATTGAGTCAATTCTGATAGCCATTCAGTTTGGCAAATAAGGTAAAAACGGACGTAAGAGTCGAGGTACCTAAGAAAAGGTAGCTATGAAATGCTATTGCAATGATATAATTGCAAAATATAACGTTCTGGGACGCTGCAGGTCGGATTTGGCGTGTGATCGCTACATTTCAATGCTATAACGTTGAGTCCTGGCTCAATCTTGGTCCTTTCCGTTAGCGGGACCAATAGAAGGCACCGTTATCGCAATTTAGTGGTGGTTTTGCTGTTGTAACTTGCTTTTAACGTTTATCGAGGCAAGGCAAGCCTTCTTTTTTATTTATTTATTCACAAAAACTTACCACACTAACAGTAACGCCATTCTTGTCTGCTGAGTTACGTTTACGGATAGGCGCAGCGCTGCCAGGATAGTGTCGAATTTGAGTCTAGGTAGCTTTGGATGGTGTCAGCCTGAATGCTTTTGACCACTAGTAGATTGCTAGTCCTATCGCGTGCCTTGTCCACAGGTGCTGGTCGGAGCCAGGGGCTCTCTGCCTCCCGAAGAAATACAGATACAAATACATGGTAACTACAAATGCGGACTACATTGGTGGCAGTCGGGAATGAGGGTCAAAGAGCACTCCAGTGATATAAAAGCAAAGTAGAGATGTGAGAGATGCGGCACAGCCTCTGCTCTCAAAACCCACCTGCCACGAGTCCCATGATCCTAACAAGAAACCAATCCAACTAGATCAATTACTCTAAGTACCTAATACTTTTTGATTGACAGCAAGCAACCAGTCTTCACAAGACCTACCATCGTGTAAGTACCTACAATAACTATAAAAAATTAGAACCATAGAACACTACATACATTTTATACAGTTTTATCAACGATCAACGATAGAAAGTGCCTATTACATTTCGTGATTTCTGGGGCCCTATCTGATTCTATAGTGTCCCTGACTGAAGCAGAGAGGTCGTCAGCCATCCGATTAAAGTGCCTGAAGCAGGGATCGTAACCACTCGGTCATCCGGTATAGGGACCCTGACTGCCTGCGTCTTTTTACATTACCATGTCCCTGCGGGCAGGTTCTGAAAAATCACGTAATGAGGTCTATTAGTCCTCTCTTATAACAGTCTCTACACTCTCGCTAAAATTTGAAATTCCCGAGACATGATAAACAGTTCGAGAAAACAAAGATGCCCGCTATTTTCAAAATAATATTGTTGCGAGCGCTCAACAAGGTTAGTAACCAAGATGGTAATTATGGTATTCTGATAGCATCTAGGTACTATTATTGTGTTGCAGGGTTCCCGAGCACGCGATGCAGCGCCGGTGTGGACCGTGAGTAGTCCGCCACTGTACTCCTCCCAGGGAGAACTGCATGGGCATATTCCAACTCAGTCTAGACTTAGTCTAGTCCAAGTCATAGTCTGAAGATAAAAATATAATGGCTTCCTAATCCTAACTTTTAAACTTGTTTTTTAAGCTTTCACATCTCATAGCTCAAACCCTGGATTAACACAAAAGCCACTTTTTGCAGGAGCAGCTAGTTTGGAATAATTGAAACATATCCTAGTACTAGTCCAGCGAACGATTGCAGACACTACGCCGGCCGACAAAAAGAACATGGTTTCCTCGTCTGAAGAAGAGCAGGGTAGCCCGCAGCCGACCGTCGAAGAGAGTGACGCGGGAGATGCAGGAGATGCGGAGGCTGACGAAGCAGAGGGTGATGTAAATGAAAATGGTAAGCGCCATGATATCATAATACAATATATGTATTTACTATAACGTCAGGTTTAGCATTCCGAGTCCCAAATAGTCACGTTGGCAACTCGTAGTGGCCGTCAAGCCATGCTTAAGCAAGACCGAAATAAGTCATTTACAACAAGTTCGAAAGAGACGGATGACGATGACGAGTGACGTCATCACGTGTTGGCTCCGGAATGGTAGACCTTTTTTTTGGATCATGTTGAGCGCTTCTCTTCAGCTTAAGAGTCCGGCGACCACTTTAGACTAGTTGATTGAATCAGGCGTTACTTTGCGGAAGTTCATCTTCAAACTTGTTATTTGGACAATATCTAGTGTAATTCCGCTTTAGACTAACTTCGCATTGGCTTATAGCCATTTCGTCTAGAAGAAGTAGACGAGCGAAGAGAGCGAGTTATGATACTGACAAGCCTCTAAAGTTACCAACAGAGTGACAAAGTGCAATTTCAATTTTTTTTATGACTTTTGCACTTCTGTAATCATTCTTAATCGTAATTAAATTGTAATCAATCATAACTAAGAATGTCCCTTGTATTATGGGACATATTACAGAACCGTGGCCAGTTGTCCATAATGCAGTCGTCAACCGCAACCAACAGATTTTTATAACAAACAAAGTCTTAACATGACCGACAGTGATCCAAACAGAAAAGTACTTACTAGTTTCAAATTCAAGGGTAGAGTCAAGGTCTAGATGTAGCAAATATTAACATATCGTCTTGCCTTTCCCCCGAGGGGGCTGGCAGAGGTGTAATACAACACCCACATTTCGCCGGACGATATTCAGTCCCAAATGTGACAGGGGGCGAGCCTGTCGCCATACACCGAGCTCCAGTCATGTAGCAGATGACATTCATGAAGCTTATTTTAAAATAAGAGATTTTTGAACTATTATTATCCTACTATCCTACTCCTACTAATATTATAAAGGCGAAAGTTTGTTAGAATGGATGTATATGTTTGTTACTCTTTCACGCAAGAACGGCTGAACAGATCTGGATGAAATTTGGCACAGAGATAGATTACAGTCTAGAATAGCATATAGGATTTTGTAACCGCGGGTGAAACCGCGGGGCGCAGCTAGTTTTGTATAATAATAGCTTTACATAATATTAGACTGTTTTTACTAAACTTAGCTGTATATCGATATGCCGATCGACGATGCATTCGCTTTTCGAAAGCTTAATACTGCAACGAACTCTTAACCTGCATACACAAATAAAACATCAGATCATCCCGCTATACACAGGTCATTTCACTTCACCTCACCCCGGATTCCTCTAATCAGCTAGCTGCCTAAACGCAATGCAGCATCGATGCAGTCGTAAAACAGGTTACAAGCTTCAATGGTGGCCTGACTTTAGAGTCTAGGCGATAAAATAAAAATTTAAATAGAATGTACAATGTATTACAAGGATCTTTTAGCACATGATCCAACAAAACAAGGCAAACACAATGCAATGTCCGGGAGCAAACACATGATGACGTCACTCGTCACCGTCATCCGTCTCTTTCGAACTATCTGTAAATGACTTATTGCGGTCTTGCTTAAGCATCGATTGACGTCACTACGTGTTGCCCACGTGACCGGAATGCTACACCTGGCAGAGCATATTATTCTACCATGATTTAGCCGGCCTTGGATTTAAGTATACAGAGAGCACGATGGTGTGTACCTACCTAGTATAATCAACATTTTAATAGAAGAAAGTAAATTTTTAACTGTATTTTTTTTTCAGATAATGCAAATGACGACACGACAACGCAGACGACTACTGAAAGTGAGCTATACCTACCTAAGTAATTTGTATAGTTTCTTCTTTTCTTTCATAATATGAACAGTAGTTTTTTTTGTAACTTTATAAAAAAAATGATTAGAGGTTTTAATAATAAATTAAAAAAATGTTTTTAAACTCTTATTGCATGGTTCCAATCTTTATGAAATTTTAGAGCCAATAATTTTTTTTTCCCAATTCAGTTTTGAAATTCGAATATTTATATACTCACCAATTTTTTTTTTATATTATTAATTCATCGAAGAGGTTGCAGAGATCTTGGGGTCATGAGGTCTCAGTTCTAAATGAACTACTAGTTATCCCAATTATTTCATGTCGTGAAGGATTGTAGGTATAATAATAAAACAAACTAATGTGTTTTCCAGGGACGAGGGCAGAGTATCTGGGACCGGGAATGAATACGAGACCTGTCCTCTACATCGATGATGAGTGATGCCAACAACCCAAGCATCAATGTCTCCACACTCGACCTCAGCCAACCTGTGAAGCCCCCCACTATACCTCACGCGAGCTACAATGTCTCAAACTCAAACCAATTCGAGCCAAAGTGTTCCCAGACCACTACAGACTCTATCATGGAGTGTGCAATACGAATACACACAAACAAGAATACAAATTATACTGTCACGCTCGTGAGAAAAATTTTAGAAGAAAATATCGCACAATACAGAATAGGGCCCCTAGAAATCATCACAGTAATTATGCTATTCCCCAAAAACTTATAAACAACAATATTTTTTTTGTTACAATGCCAAATCAGGCTAAAAAACGGCATCAAACGACAAACATCATATTCGTCGATCGATAAATTACAGTACTTTGTTCAGTAACACCAAAAGAAAATAGCACATGGAACTCTCTTTAGTTTAGTTAAATTTTTAACTACAACATTGTTTACCCATTGAACGAGATGAAAAGTTTTTTGCGCCAAAAGAAGCATAGGTACTGACTTTTAACAAAATTTCATATTCTTTACAGTCTCTGATTTTCAATAACCCGCTCCAATTTTCCAAGGGACTTATTTTATTTTAATCGTTTCAAATCGGTTCGTCTGTTCAATCTCTTACATAATACATTTTGTGTCCCAAAACGTATCTGCCTACGTTAGAATTGGATTAGGGTAGACGTCCACTTCTGTAGTTGAAACCACAATTTGGTTGCGACCAGAAACTTGTTACCTTTTGTATTATTAAACTGTTACCTTACTTTTACGGGTGTTTTATCTAATCATTGGATGGAGAATATTTATTAGGTAGCGTAGCTACTTACTTACAATACATTTTTTCGTTGCACGACACTTAAACATTCATTTTTGCATTTTTAGTTGATATTTAATTGTCTTCGACATTAAATAATTAAGATTTTGTTTTTATTTACGGTATTGAGCAATGACTTTGAAGTCATTATTAGACACTGACAGTGACAGTTAGCATGTTGCTGTCATCCGTTTCACATTTCCGTCCGTCGGATCAAGTCAAATAATAAAAAAAAAAAAAGATAGGAGAATGAAATTATCTATTTTCTATCTATTTTTTATCTGGACTATTTTACGTAACCTTGTTGGGAAAATGGAACGTAAATAAAAAATAGTTTTGCGTACAAGACGTAGTGGATTAAGTGTGGTGACGTCATGCGTGGATGCGTGAGTCGAAACGGTTCCAAAGTGACAGAATGATTTTGCTTTTTTGAAGGGCATTCTATTGTGATAGCTCGAGTTGAGTTTTTGGTCTTTTTCTGGTCGAGACAGACAAGGTGAAAGACATGGTGCTCCGGAACTTCGTCTGCCTGAGGGCAGAAGCATTTAGAAAGAGGCGTAAAAGGTTAGTTTTGTGATGGAATGAAACAATCATTTCAAATTGTTGTGATAAAAGTTGATCTCAGAATTTTCCCGGTGAAGAAGAAATGTGATTCTGATTCTGTCGTCTTTTTGTCCATAGCCTCTTCTGCCCGGATTGATCAATTCCCCACTGACGAACTGGCAACGACTACGGCACCCCGATTCCTGCAGATGTAACTGCACTGCATGTCGTTTTTTTTTCTTCCCTACTTGCGGACCCCCGCCACGTTGCAAGCATTCACCATTGTATCCACTTGCGGAAGTTAACCTGCAAGCGTACCTGCTGCGTCGTGAAAGCAAGTACCACACGCAACTTATCCATGGATTCACAAGTAACCCCTTTATTTTGTTCAAAAGCCATAGCCACAAGGTTACTTTCTCTATGACAGGTATGGTCATATTATTCTACTAATTTTCACAATTTCAAGCCTTCTGGACAGAGTGTAGACGTATGAGACAGTCCTCGTTTTCACTGTATGATCTGCGCTTTAGTGAACATAAGTTTTGAATAGAAATACCTTTTGTTGTTCTAGTAAATCGCTTAGCTACCGATTTACTAGCATTGATTGTAAATTAACATTTAGAATCACATTTGTTTAAATTACTTTAATATTGCAGACGGTATTAGCACCGAAGCTGTAATTTCATGACTACATTCTAAGCGATTTGGTTTTAATAGGCTCGCTTTAATTTAAGTGTGTTAAAATATAGTATTAAATAGTATTTAACTTTATAACAATTAAGGTTGTAGAATTTTAAGCTTAAGACCCTTCTGGTCATTACAGAGTAAGAATACTCGCTTTAAATTTAAGAAAATTGCATGTACTTTAAGTAATTATGGTTCCGACCAATAAATAATTTTGATTTAACCTTAAAAACAAATCTTTTAATTTTGTCCTCACACAGCAACTCACAGATAAACAACAATACGGTCTTTGGTAACAGAGGTCTTTGTTCTTATCGACTTAAGCTTATCCAGGTTTAATTTTGTTTTTGTTCGCTTAGGTAGCTGCGACACCTTCCTCAAAGGTACAGTTAGCTTCAGCTCTTCTAGCTCTTTAATACAGGTGCAAAAGTTTCATTTGCCACCATTTCTCCTTTTGTCCCATCTCCCCCCCGATAACGTGGACCGTTTTTTTTTTCCCATCAGTCACCACTTTTCACCTCAACCTAACTTTTACCTGTATTAATTATTAAATTTTTTTTTTTTTTTTTTTTTTCCACCACGTTACAATTATTAAGTTTGCTATTTACTTATTTAAACTGCATTAAAGCTGCCATTACACCATCCAATTTGCACTATGCCCGTGAAATAGATAAAAATGGGTTGCTAACTATCTAACTGCTATTACATATCGTCACGCCTTTCCCCCGAGGGGGCTGGCAGAGGCGTACAACACCCACACTTCGCCGGACGATATTCAGTCCCAAATGGAACAGGGGCGAGCCTGTCGCCATACACCGGGCTCCAGTCATGTAGCAGATGACATACAATACGCACATATGATCAACATTATGAACAATTGGTCATACAATTTTACATCATACAATTTTATCACGCTAGCTCACCTGGGGTACTGCAAATTGGATATTGTAACTTTTATGGACCAAGCGGAGTACCTATGACAACTTAGGCCTTACAAACCAAAATTCCGTCTATAAGATAAGTGGGCCTTAGATGTTGCAGGTACCTACTTAATTCTAGATCTCTGATCACAATTTAGGGCAACAACTATAGAACCTCTGCTGGCCTTTAGTTTGTAATTGGTGCTGGTCACTATAACCATGGCTATAATTGCCGTTGGTCACTGCAACCATTAGTGTAGTGCACAATGACTAAACCTAAAACATTCTGGCCGGCACCAGCAGTATTTCCCGTGTTTTCTCATTTAATCTCGTTACAAATACCTGCTCCGGTTTTTATACGGAATTAAAACAGAAAATTGTTTTCCAATATATTCGTTTTGTTAATCAAGCTTTTGGATTGTGCTTAATGGATAGAATCTAGGTTTTATTTCATCGTTCATTTTGTGATTTATGTTGAGTGATTGGGTCTGTTTTTCATTAAATTGATTTTGTTTGCTTACACGAGGATTTGGGAATTGATTTGTAATGAAGGGATTGGATTAGCGAGTCAAGGTTGTTGGATAAAATTAGATTGAAATTTATTTGAA
Organism: Peribatodes rhomboidaria; assembly: GCA_911728515.1. NCBI lineage: Eukaryota > Metazoa > Arthropoda > Insecta > Lepidoptera > Geometridae > Peribatodes > Peribatodes rhomboidaria. The sequence goes on from OU452177.1 coordinate 16,299,671, forward strand.
ATTAATTGACCGAGCAAGCGATTAGCGATCTCTGCTTCAGCTTCGACCTCTGACCGGATTTTTGTCTGCCTCTACAGCTACAGATCGCATTTCTTAAACGATTCTTTTGAAATGTTGTGAGTAGGTTCGGTAAATAAATAAGAGTATTTTTGTCGAGGCAGTTTTTGGTAATTTTCATAATGACGGAGATAAGTATGTTTTTTAAATCACGAGAATCAAGTGAAGAATGCGAGCTGTGGCCCTATTCGGAGATTTGAGATTTTCATCTTACCTTTTTTCGTCCTTGGTGCTCTCGTTTGAAACGTCATAGGTGTGAATAGCCCCCCTGTAGAGGAGGCCCAACAAACTACAGTGACCCTATTCGGAGATCTGAGATTTTCATCTCACCTTTTTCGACCTTGTTGCTGTCGTTTGAAACGTCATAGGTGTGATAGTCATAGGTGTGATAGATAAAATCTCATCTTATCTCACGCGTAGGAATAGCCCTCCGGGTGGCCTACTATGACATTTTATTGCTACTAAAGTCACGTTTTGTTTTCAATGCTGCACGACCGCAAGTCGTATCACCGCGCAATAAGGTCCATGGTAGCGTGGCTTCGAAACCAAAACGTATCCATCATGCCAATAAGATGTTAGCAAACAGAGCCACTAGTATTAAGAGTCCGGCGACCTAACTAATTTCGACCTAGGCGACCTAGACTAACTTCGCATTGGCTTAAGGTATTCTGTAGCCATTTCGTCTAGAAGAAGAAGACGAGTGAAAAGAGCGAGTAATGATACTGACGAGCCTCTAAACTTACCTACAGAGTGACAAAGTGCAATTTCAATTTTTTTAATGACTTTTGCACTTCTGTAATCATTCTTAAGTGACTAAGAATTTCCCTTGTATTATTGATTCATTTGACAGATAATGATCTAGACAACCTCCCTATGTAATGGAATTTTTGATTTGCTTTGTCTACCTATTGAATAAATCAGCCCAAAGTGACCCCTTAAAATTCGGATATTTTTCATAGCTCTATTTTCGCTTGAGAACGTTTTTAAAAAAAACCAAGAACATAGGGGCGAAGATATTGTTAATTTAATTGTACATGCTAAATTTCATCATAATCTGACTAACGGTTTTCAAGAAATTTAAGTAGCGCGTTTGCATGGAAATTTCAGAACGTCGCGGCCCTCTTAAAAGTAAGTAATCACGTTTATGAAACGTTTATAAATACTGCCCCAATCACAGTTATGGTTCTTCTCTACATAAAACAAAGGACATGAAATTCTACATAAAGATGAAGATATTTTTATTTGCAATAACAATGGTAAAGCATGCGTTTTGTGGAATACAATTTAAAATATGTCCTTCAATGTTATGCCTGAAGAGGCGTGCAAATTTTGGAGGTAAATAAAACATACCGCTTTCCGCGACTGTCTGTCTTTCTGTGATATCGGACATATTATTATAGGTAACGGATTTTAATGAGGTTTTCAGCATGAGTTTTGATATTTTTTCACGGAAGGCGTTGGTACCGTGCAAAGCCGGGGCCGGTCGCTGGTGACTAGTGACAAATATTTTTTTTTTGTCACCTAGGTACTTGTTTTTGCAAAAAAATAAAATAAATGTCCACCTGCTGACCCTGCTGTTATTTATTAATAGGAGATAGAAACCTACGACACCGATTTTCATCAAACATACTTTTTCAAGAAAACTCCCGACTAATTCATCTTTCAAACAAAAAAAACAAAATCAAAATCTGTTCATCCGTTCGCAAGCTACGATGCCATAGACAGACACAAATACACACACAGACACGTCAAACTTATAACAACCCGTCGTTTTTCCGTCGGGGGTAAAAAAAAAACAGCACCCCGTCGTTTTTCAAAGTCAAAGTCAAAGTCAAAATGTTTTAAATCAATTTAGGTATCGAAGATACACATAGAATAATATGAACGACAAAGGTTTTTTTAAAAATAGACTCGACCGCCTTGTTTGGATAAAGAGCCTCCACTCAGAAGAACAGGCAAGAAACTGAGAAGCATTATTTTTTTTAAGAATAAATGAATTACAGTTTCACAAATTTTGGCTTACAACTAGGTAATATCTATAAATAGTGGCTACTTGGCGGAAGTGGAAGGCTCCAGACATCCTTGTCTTCTAAAATAATACCCTCTTTTGCGTTGGGGGTTAAAAAAAGAATTTAAGCCATCTACGAGCAACATAATTATCTAAATGTAAACAGCCCCACTAAACCGGTGAAACGCGCTCTCGTCTCTCCCATAGCCCCTAGCTAAGTTTGCTGCTCCACGGTCCGTGGAGATGATGCGGTTTTTTCTTCCCCTTTTCGCCCCTTCCCTCGATAGCTGTAAAAGGAACGCTGATTGCTTCGCGGGTAGTGGAGCACTTACACTTGGACGGTTCGCTTTTTGCTCTTTTGCGAAACTTAAAAAGAGAGAGAAATTGTCATTTCTTGCTACAATTTTCATAGATTCGTTGGCACGTTTTCTCGTAACTATCTACCTATGTACGTTATTTTTCCACACAACTTATAAATTTTAATTTTAGCACATTTGGAACCTTGTTTTCTCCCATACTGTTCACCTAATGAACTTAATCTTGTTTTGTTTTGTGAAAAGGGGTGAAAAAAGTAGAAAAGCGGCCTACCTATTATTTACTCAGCTGGCAATATCACACTGTCAAACAGGCTTAAGACCATTATAATTATCACCTACACCTCTATTGTATGTGCGTATTGGTGAATGTCATCTGCTAAATGACTGGATCTGGGTGCATAGCGACACACTCGCCCCTTGTCACATTTGGGGCGGAATATCGTCCAGCGAAGTGTGGGTGTTGTATTACCCTCTGCCAGCCTCTTAGGGAGAAAGGCGTGACGATATGTTATGTTTTGTTATGGTATACCTACGTCAAAAAATATCTATCTATCTAGGTACCGCTACCTAGACTTTTCGAAAAAGTAATACTTACTTAATACCTAACGAAATAGGTATATAGATACTCAATCAGTCCCTAGGTTCCAAACTCCCTACTGTACTCGTCAGTCATCTATCCATACTTCCTAGGCACTTAAAGCATATAGCTTCCTTTCCTACTTCCTACTTCACCCCCACTGAAAGAAAAAAGCGCGATTCACCCCGAGATAAGCCGCGTGAAGGATGCAGCCGCCTGATTGGCGCTAAGCCTTGCAATCCACCACTCCAGCTCACTCGAGCATTGCCGATTGCAAGGACACTGAGCCCACTTGCTTGCACTTCTGATGCATTCGGATTGCTACATGAGTAGGTGCTTATAAGCTGGGATGCAGGTATAGGTACAAAGAACATTGCTACCCCGATATTGTGATACACAGTAAGTTGACGATTTTGCGATATTATGAGTTTTATAAATGTCTAAAATCCTGAAATCAAGATCTACAATTCTGTATAGTCAACATTTAAATTTAAAATATGTAGATCCAGAGACAAACATAGGCATAACTGCAGTAAGTTGCATTTGATTAAAAAAATCAAGTAGGTAGGTTTAATCAAATTAAGTACTAACTACCTAGTTAGGTAGAATAAAGTATAACTTGCTATAATTTGTTTTTAAAGGATTTTCCTAAAGAATTTGATGCTAGAGTAGGTAGGTCCCATGGAAATATCCTACTAATATTATAAACGCGAAAGTTTCTAAGAATGGATGGAAGGATGGATGGATGTTTGTTGATCTTTCACGCTAGATCGGCTGAACAGATCTGAATGACTTTTGACTTTTGATTACTTATAGTCTAGAATAGCACATAGGATACTTTTTAACCGCAGGGCGCAGCTAGTACATAATAAGTAATATATACCTATACATAATTTCTTATTATGTATAGGTAGGTATATAGAATATAGATATGTGATAAATACAATGTTAGTGACTCTGTGAGCTAAAGACCTCACGGTTGAACAGACAGCTGAATCCGGAGGACCTAACTAAGTATTTATGAAAGCATTTTTGCCAAAGCTGGAGCAGAGACGCTTCGCTCGCTACCGCTTGCTCGGTCGATAATTATAAAAAAGTGGTCTTTGTAGAGTACCTAGTCTTTACAATTTATTTTTTATTATTAGTTGTTTTGTTAAAAAAAAATCTAAGCAAACTTCTGACTAATAATGGTGATGATAATGATGATGAAGTTACTAGCGGAACTGTGAGCTGATCAAAAGACCAGACCAGCACGGGACCAATTGAAGATCAAGAAGTGGTTTTATTTTAGCTTTTAAGATTTGATCCAAACATTGCTAGGTACATGACTATGTAACACGTCAAGTTAAAATATAAGTAAACCTTACATACAGTTTGGTAGGTAGGTAGTACCTACAGAATTAACTTCGATTTCAAAAGCAAAATTCTTCAAAAAATGTGGAACGCTTCACGATTTTGCGTGTCATCCTTGCGCAGGGGCCATGCTAATCTTCTCTGTATCGTTCCAATTTTAGTATATGTACTGCCGAAGCAAGTACACTTGTATGGAAATCGTGATCCTATACTATCGTCTTGCCATAAAAATTTCACTTGCGCGATGCAGAACTTTTGATAATATTTTGTTATTTTATGATTCAATTTGTCTTTTTGCATTTGCATAAATTTTTTGTTCCTTTTAGTTTGTTACTGAAATAAATAAAACAGTTTTTTAATCTTTAAAAAATGTTTTATAGCCAAATTATATCAAATTTAAGTAGTTTAGACCCATTTAGGGCGTAGCTAGCGCCATCTATGTAAAACTGCAAAAACTAACCAGATTACCGGAACATTGAAATTTAGTTCACAAGGTCAAATTTAAAAAAATGAAACCATTTGTTCCTTACTATTATTTATTCTGTGCTTTTGGTTTATATAAAAAAATAGAACAAGAGCATTTTTTGGAAAATTTACGAAGTTAAAATATTGATGGTGCGTCAGACAGTGCATTAAAATAAGCTAGATAACTGAACTACCAAAATAGTTCTTGCAAAGGTCGCTAGATGGCAGCATTTCTTTGCCACTGTGGTTAATCGTTAACGCCATCTATGGTTTGTGTAGTTAACTAACAACACATACGTGAAGCCTTTTTTACCAACAACATTCGTTAAGTCCTTCACTTAATGTTACAGATATATTACGACAGATGGCGTCTGTACTGGCGTCTGCATTCAAAAAAATAATTACTTAATACAATACTCAATCCTCAATAATTTATTGCTTTCATAATGGTACATGCAGTTCTTAAAGGTAAATAACATAAAACTTTAAAAGTTAAAGTCAAAGTCATAATGCTTTTATTCAATTTAGGTACCTATCAAAGATACACGTATGAACGTCAAAGTTCATAACCTCGACCGCCTTGTTCGGATAAAGAGCCTCTACTCAGAAGAACAGGCAAGGAACTGAGGGGCATTATTTTTTCAAAAAATAAATTAATTACAGTCTCACAAATTTTGGCTTACAACTAGGTAATATCAATATATACTTACTAGTGGCTACTTGGCGGAAGTGGAAGGCTCCAGATATCTTTATCTTCTAAATACCTAATTCTTAACCTTAAAATACCCTCTTTTCATTAATGTAGTTTTTACATGTGATTTGAATTTTCCCTCGGTGAGCCCTGTTATATCTTTCGGGATTTTATTGTAAAGACGAACACAGTTGCCTAAAAATGACTTATTTGACTTACTCAGTCTAAATCTCGGTACTAGCTGTACCATAGAGCTGTACCGAGATTTAGACTATCCTCCTATCCTATCCTATATATTTCTAGTGTTATAATTGTGATAGTCACAGTTCAACTTAAATTTATGTTTATTTTTGCGAACGTAAATTTAATAATCTTTTCAAATATATACAAAGATGGTAAAGTTAATACATATATTTATTTCTTTAAATAAATCTCTCAATGTTTCGTGGGGACCCATCCCGTAGATAGGGCGGACCGCTCACGTTTGCAAAATAAAAGTGGCCTCTACTTCAGCGGCTGATCCCCACAGCAAAATGCCATATGACATTATGCTGTGAAAATAAGCAAAGTAAACCATCCGAGCTGTAGCTATATCCATCAGTTGCCTAATTTTACGAATCGCATAAGCAGCAGAACTAAGTCTCCCAGACAGAGCACTAATATGCGGACCCCACTGCAGTTTGGAATCAATGAACACCGTCGCCTTGCCTATGTTAAGTTTATCGCCCTCAAGCATTACGTTTGGTTCTTTAGATCTAACATTGGACATGGAAAACTTTAAACACTTGTTTTTTTTTTCATTTAGGAGCAAATTGTTCGCAGCGAACCATATCGAAATAATAGTCAGTACGTTGTTCACATGCGTAAGCTCACTATCTTTCCTATCTGTTCTAAAAATAAGAGATGTATCATCAGCGAAGGTAAGGTCCTTAACCGTATAAAATAAAATAATTTATATACGCTAAATCACGCATGTATCACATAATGACCCTGATGGGGTATGGCAACATTGATCGGACTGGATTTATTCTATGAAATATTGATCGGTTAAGAATTCGTCTAGAGTAGATATACAATAATTTCATCTGAACAAGTTGACAAAACACCAGCAGAGGACTGCCAGGCCTGGGCGTTACTCCACCGACAAGCGCAACGCTCAATATTATAAACGCGAAAGTTTGTATGTATGGATGGATGGAAGTTTGTTACTCTTTCACGCCAGAACGGCTGAAAAGATCTGGATGAAATTTGGCATAGAGATAGATAATGGTCTAGAATAGCACATACGATACTTTTTAACCGCGGGTGAAACCGCGGGGCGCAGCTAGTTTCGAATAAATTTATAATGCAATTAAAAAAGGTAGGTAAGTATTGTAAAGCTCGGGACGTGCTTCATGTGTGTTTAGAACTTAATATTAATTAAAGACCCGTGAGATGTTGGCCCCAGCGTTGAGTCAATATTTGGATTCAAAATAGAAGCAGCGAATAATAAACATCGTGGCTAACGGAGATGATTGAGGCATGATAAGCTATGTAAGCAATCACTCTAATAATAATAAGTAGGTACCTACCTATTATAAATGCGAAGTATATAAATATATATATTTGTACCTACCTTTAACTCATTTTACCATCAAATATGATCTACGATTTTCAACTTTAAATGAAGCGGCTTAACAAAACGTGTGTGTGGGTAGAAAATTGTGGTGTGAACGAGCCTTTCTTTTAGCGAGAAGCTGAAGAGAGCTGGTTTAAAGAAATTCTAAAGAATCGCATTTTACAAGTTACTACGTGCTTAGTGAGTTTTCCTTTTTTCCAAAGGCAATTTCATTAAAAATTGTACATTACGCACCGCACTCTTCTCAAATTTTCATTTCAGCGCCTAGGGTACCGTCCACCTGAAAGCTCTGTGCCCGACCACCTAGCAATGGTATTAATGAAAGATGAACTTAATACACAAATAACATACAGTCCTTTTTAGACTAACTCGCCGAGCTACCGGTGACGCTGATCAGAGTGACCTACGGGGAACGATTTTAAAAGATCTTCAACGGCAAAAATAAGTCAATTTTTCATAAATACCATTGTAAATCGGTCGGACACTAACCTCCTTAGCAATAAACGTTGTATAAGTTAGACATAACTATTCCGAGGTTATTTTTTGTCTTTTTCTTTCTTTTACATTTTAAAACACGACTGAAAAAGACAAAACATATCGTCACGCCTTTCCCCCGAGGGGTCTGACAGAGGTGTACAACACCACACCGGACATAATAAAATAAAATAAAAATAAAAATAAAAATAAAAAAGCCTTTTATTTCACACCAAAATTTAACACATTTTTTACAATTAGTTTATTATAAAATACTATTTATCTTCACTTTAATCAATAAATATTATATTTTTTTGTATTACATAGATTTCTTTACATTTAAATTTTTATTATGTTCAAATTTTTTAATTAATTAATTTTTAAGTTAAATCAAAATATTATACTATAATTTCATACTATATTTTACTATTTATTTATATATATATTTTATTTTTATTTTTTTAATTAGCGTGAACCCCTCATTTGAGGGTGAAGGCCTCCTCCAAAGATGTCCAGGATTCTCTATCTGCGGCGTTTTCTTTCCACCGTTTTCCAGCCGTCCCTTCAATATCGTCAGCCCATCTGCTTCTAGGTCTTCCTCTTTTTCTATTTCCCTGGGGCCCTGGCCATGACGTCAGCCGAGTAGTCCATCTATCGTCGCTCATTCTTGCTACGTGGCCCGCCCATCTCCATTTCAATCTCATAGCATAGTTTAGTGCGTCTATTACCCCTGTTGTTTTTCTTATAGTAGAGTTTCGAATTTTTTGAATTCTTCTAATTTTCATCATGCTTCTTTCCATGCTCCGTTGGCATGAGTTTATTTTGTTTTTAACATCGCATGTGAATTTCCACGTTTGGCAAGCGTATGTGAGTGATGGTAGGAGACAGGTATTCATAACATTTCTCTTGATTTTGACTGACATTTGACTTTTGAAAACTTCTTTTAAGCTCCAGTATTTTTTCCATGTCCCTCTTATTCTTCTTTCAACTTCCAGTTCGTTATTTTTATGTTCGAAAGAAAGTTGTTTGCCAAGATAAATGTATGAGGTGACGAATTCTATCGACGTATTTTCAACTTTTATTTCATTTTTCAATGAATTAGTCATCACTTTTGTTTTGTTGAAGTTGATTTCTAGGCCTGATTGTCTGCTTGATTGTTATAGTGTAGCTATCATGTGCTCTAGCTCTATGCTGTTCTCAGATAGTAAGACAAGATCGTCAGCGAATCTTAAATGATTTATGTACTTTCCGTTTATATTTAAGCCCATCATATTCCAATTTAGTTTATTTATTACAGACTCTAATACGGAAATGAAGATTGTAGGTGAGAGGGGGTCCCCTTGCCTTATGCCCCTTTTAATTGGAATGGGGGATCCAGTTGTCTCTAGTTTAACTCTGCTAGTATTGTTTTCATATATATATTTTAACACTTTGATGTATTTAGCCTCTACATTTTGAGAGTTTAGGGCTTCCCATATTGATGAACGGAGTATAGTGTCGAAGGCTTTTTGGTAGTCTATGAACCCTATATAGAGTGGTCGCTGGAATTCCTGGTACTTCTCGATTAGTAGTTCAACAGAATGGATATGATCGACTGTAGAGTAACCTTTCCGAAAGCCTGCTTGTTCCATTGGTTGGAATGAATCGAGTGTAGTGCAAATTCTATTTTTTATAGTTGAAGAGAAGAGTTTATATAACGACGGAAGAAGGCTGATGGGTCTATAGTTGTTTATATCGTTGGGATCACCTTTTTTATATAATAATATAATGTCTGACTCTGACCACTGTTGAGGCGTTGTAGAGGTCTCTAGTATTTTGTTGAAGAGAATCATCAGCGGTGTGGCTAGGATGGTGTAAGCTTCTTTTATTGCTTCGTTTGTTATCCTGTCTGGTCCTGGACTTTTTTCTGATTTTAGGCGCTTAATTTCTCTTATTGTTTCAGATTGTTCTATTGGGTTTATTTCTGTGGTGTTAGTTTCACTTTGTATATGTAGAGCACTTTCGTTGTCTATTTCTGGAGCATCATATAAAGTTTTGTAAAAATTTGTGGCTATGTGCAGTACACTTTTTCTATTGTTTGTAACTCTATCCGCTTCGCAAAGGCCCTCTATCCATGTTTTGTGAGATCTTAGTGAATTGTATGCTTTTTTTAAGCTCCCTGATGTGTTGAGGTGTCTTTCTATGGTTTGTCTTCGATGGTCTTTGTAGTCTTGTCGTATATACTTGCTTATAAGTTTGTAGAGGGCGCTTAATTCGTTTTTCATTGCTCTTGATTTAGGTTTTGTAGCTTGAAGTTCTTTTCTACGTGTTATTAATATTCTTGTGTGATCAGATATAGTCATAGTATAGTACACCGGACATACTCAGTCCCTAATGTGACAGGGGGCGAGCCTGTCGCCATACACCGGGCTCTAGTCATGTAGCAGATGACATACAATACGCACTTATGTTAACAAATTAGTTCGTGCCTTCGGCTGGGTCCGAACCCGCTCCCTCTGGCTTGAGAGGCGGATCTTCTCCGGCTAGGCCTTCATCGCTTCCACAAAAGACAAAACACTATCTAACTAATTCGAGGCTATAAAATCTTTATAGCTAAGGACTTAAGCTTGTAAGTCGACGAAGACCCGTTTCAAAAGCTGAAAACTTACTTTTACGATATTTAGAGTCAACTGGGGCAAATGCGTCTGTAGGACAATTGCGTCTTTCGAGAATTACTGACAAACCCTTCACAATTTTTTTTTTTTTTGACACTTCCACACACGGTCGCCTGACCCCAAACTAAGCAAAGCTTGTACTATGGCTGCCAGAGACTGATATACATACTTAGATATTTTTAAATACATACTTAAATAGATATACACCCAGACATAGAACAAACACAAATGTTCATCACATTAATGTTTGCCCTAGGTGGGAATCGAACCCACGCCCCCAAGCTCAGAAGGCAGCTTCACTACCAACTGAGCCACCGGGGTAACTAACGCCATCTTGTTCAGATGATTGCAACTAAAGATAGAAAAAAGATGTAGGTGGCGTCTAATTTGTGAGGGGTTTGTCAGTAATTCTCGAAAGACGTAATTAACCCACAGACGCATTTACCCCAGTTGACCCTATTTGTCTTATAAACTTTCCAAACACAATATTCGTAAGGGCCTACAAGAAACAGCAGGCAATTTGCGGGAACCATCCTGTAAACACGTAAAATGAGATTACTCTAGATATTTTCAAATTAAGTTGGCCATTATAGGCTTAGCCTTACTTAGTTGGAGCTTAAGCCTGCTCGAAACCTCTGTTATGACTATGACCTAAATACACCAATTGTGGAGATATCCAGGCCGAATTTTGAAAATAAATTAGGCAGAAGTACCTATGAGGAGAATTTTGTTGAAATTTTTAGCTATGAATTTTGAGTAAAACTTGGATAAGTAGGTGGCGAGTAGGCCAGCTTTCAAAATAAAACTAGAATTGGTTTTAGGGTTCCGTAACTCAAAAGGAAAAAAACGGAATCCTTTTAGGATCACTTTTTTGTCCGTCTGTCTTTCAAGACCTTTTTTTCAGGAACGCGTGGAAGTATCAAGCTGAAAATCATATCAAATACTAAAGTCTACTATCCCTTGTAGCTGTGAAAAAATCAAACTTCTAAACCAACGCAATCAAAAGATACAGCTTTAATTTTATACAGCTTTATTTTTAGTTGCTTTAATTTTCGACACTCGCAAAAGAATCAAAACCTACAGGGTACTTCCCGTGAACTCAGAATCTTGAAATTTGGTACGAAGCACAGATAACGGAACTTCGTAACAGCGTCTTAAAGCACAGATAAAGGAAAAATTGCGAATAGCATAATTTTTTTGTTACCTCACATAATTTTTTTGAAAAAATGAAAATGAAAATAATAAAGATTTTTTTTTTAATTTTAATTAAAAATATTTGTTTCTAATTAGATTTGCACGGATACCTGGCGCTGATCCTTGGCCGGTTTTTTATTATTCATATGGAATAATAAAAATAGAATTTAAATTTGTTTGGTTTTTTGGAAAAAAGCTTTCTATAGCATACATATCCAGTTTGACTAGTTTACTCAGAAAAAGTTTCATAATAATTGTACTGACATTAGAATTGTTAGAGTAACTTTTTAAAGTTTTTTTACAAACATTTCAAGAAAATATCACTAAAACCAAAAAGGGTGGACTAAGCCGAATCGAGGTCATTGTACTAATTGTTTAAAACATCTTTTACTATGGGGTTCATGGTACTGGCAAGTTCGGTTTCTCGAGATCTTCAACAACAAATCGATAGAAAAAAAAAAACTATTTTGTGAACTATTTTTAATGAAAAACTGATTGCTTTTACAGTGGTAGTTCCAAGTAACTTTAAGTTCTTGATCTTCTACTCCTTCGCAGTTAATTTTTGTCCAACAACCACCTTAGGCCGCAAGACATGTCTGACAGTCTGTCCGACGCGTCAGCAGCCAGCGCTATTGAAACTCGACAGCACTTGTTTTTTATAGCTTGCGTTGCGTGGACTTGCTACAGAGTTCACACTTGCAAGCGGCGTCGAACATTTCTCGCAATAATTTTTCATGCAGGTGGAAACGAGGCCTTACATTAAACCCAGCTCCTTGGTTACACCTTTCCAATTTAAGCCCCATCCTAAAACAACTTTCCTTTACAACCACTTACACCGTATCGCGTATCAAAATCACTCAATTTGAAAACCAATCAGTCATCGTGTGTAAAAAACGCATCAAACGTTATGGATCAATGAAGACACCTGTGAGCGGACACCGTAAAATTGTGTGCCTTGTGTGGAGTGGATTAGGGAACTACAGATGTTACTAAAGATAGTTGGTTGAATCAGAAGTTGCTTTGCGGTAGTTCATCTTCAAAATTGTTGTAAATACAAAAAAAAAATACGTGTAGTACGTGATCAGTTTGATTTCTAGTAAATTTCTTTGGAAATTGGATTCCTTGGCGTAGATTACAGTAAATTTCATTAGTAATTGGAACCCATATTCCTTGACGTACTTAATGCGACGTTAGAGTGAAAGTACACTAGAGATTTATTTTACAACAGTTACTAAAGATGCTCGAAAGGAGATGATTCTGGAAGAATTGGAATCGGTTATATAGTTTGAGGATTTGACGTCTCGCTTAAAAGCAAGGCATCATTGGCCCTATTCGGAGATTTAAGATTTTCATCTCACCTTTTTTCATCCTTGTTGCTCACGTTTGAAACGTCATAGGTGTGAGAGTGACCAAGATAAAATCTCATCTCATCTCACGCGCAGGAATAGCCCCCTTGAATATGGCAGCGTGGAAGTGGTTTGTATTTTGTAGAGGAAGAGTAGAATTGTTTCCTGTTTTACCAGATTTCCATTAAGTTTAACTTACTTTTCTAGAGATACTGCCTCAATTTGTGAAGCATAGTAGCACCTACACTGATTTAATTCCAAATCCACTCGTATCTACAACGATTGGAGCAGCACAGATGTGTAGGTTATAAAACTTACTGTGACAATGAAAATTGTAATAATTTCGCGTTTTATAGAAATTGTGGATCCATTTTCAATATTCATGCTCACTATTGAAGGCACCTTCTTGCGGCGGCGTCATGTGCCGGGTCGTTCTCTTCCCTCAAATATGGTTGAGGAGGGCGATGTCTGTGGCACATGCGTCATACTCGTGATCGAGTGCTGCTTGTGGGTCGCTGGTCTGCTCGTGCTGTACGTCGTTGTTGGGGGCTGAGCTACCTACGTCCGTAGGAGTGTACTCTGTTCTGATTCCCTACACGTGGTCCCCGGGTAGTGCTAACCGGGTAGCAAACTCTGGTGGGAGGCTTCGGCCGTGACTAGTTACCACCCACCGGACTGAGCCATGCCGTGAAATGACCTAGTCGTGTTTCGGGATGTAGTCCGGTGTAACCGTTTCGAAGATGGGTCTGAGCAGTAGCGCACATGTAGCGCCTCACTCAACTGCCGTCTTTGTACTTCTTCACTCTACAAAACTTCAAGGCTAGAGTGAATAAGTACCTTATAGGTCGTCGTGCTCCATCTTAGACCACAACGTCGCTTAACATCAGGCGAGTTGGTGGTCAAACGCCGACCTATTTCTACATAAAAAAAAAGTACTCACAAAGTAATAAGTAAATCTGAAAACCTTTAACCTAACCTAAGATTAAGACTAAATAACTAACCCCCCCTCTACCTGTATTCCCTTTAAATATTCATTAAGATTTATGTTAACAAAGGTCACGGTCTCCGAAGTATGTGGAGTGTGATTTTTTAATTAAAAAAAAAAAAAAACTTTCTAAGACCTAACCAAAAACATTGGTGGTTGTACTCGTTCGCTACTAATTATAACGATTGCCTTTATTTTTGGACACGTACGGTACTGTCTGTTGTCTTATGTTAGTTGTTTCTCTGAGCCTCTCTAGTCTGTGTATCGTGGGTCATAGGCGTGATGATAATGAAACGATTTGGGGTTCCTACATTAACTTTGATGGAGTTTTGTATCGCTTTGCGGTTTCATGTCACGGCGGTTGAAATATTAATGGAATTACTTTACTATTAATGCGAGGTAACGTTAAATTGTACAAATCGAATTATAATACTCGAGGAAGTAAATTATGGTATTGGAAGTATAGAGCACTAGTCGCGCCCCGTGGTTTCACCCGCTGCCCTTCTTATAAGAATCGTTTTTTTCGAGATAATATTTAGCGTATGTATAAAATAGGTACCTACTTCTAAAGGTAAGTGTAAGATAAACCTGTACAGAATATTATTCAAATCTGACTATCCGTTTTAACGTGAAGAAGCAGGCAACAACTAAACTAACATATTATATAAAATAAACTCAATAACTGAAAAAAAAACCTCTCAAAATGTTTATATTAGGAGCAATTTCGCGATGTTTCCCGCGGTTAAAAAGTACTGTGACAGGTGTTTTACACCGTCATTTTTTTTTTTTTGTAAATTACACTCCACGGACTCCGGGGACCGTGACCTTTGTTAACACAAATCTTAATTATTAATTAAGGGGAATACAGGTAGAGGGGGAGTTAGATATTAAGTCTTGATCTGTCACTTTCGACTCTAACTAACTCATGTCGGTGTGCCCAACTTTGGATCTGTCCCTCAATTTGAACCTACCAACTCAAGTTGGCTTGCTCTAAGTCACTAAATAGTTTTAAACTAAACCTATAATTTTGTAGTCGTTAGTGACTCTAGAATATACAATGCCGTTAAACATAGGTCGTCTTTTGATGTACCTTTTTTACAATATAAATCCTGTATAATCAATTCTTATTAAAAGTGTAAACAAGTAATTTTATTCCACTTGCCCCACTAGAACGTCGATCCGTTGTATTGCACAACATCTCCGTTTTGTAAAATGGCTGACCAATTTGTAATACGGCGAATTCTACCATTTGGCTGCGACATGAGCCTAATAAGGTACGGTTCATGTCGTTCACGGAATACGTATGAAGTACGGCTGAAGCCACAAGAAGCTCCTACGATATAACTTCTACAAAACTTCGCGAAATAATATCCGGAGTAATTCTGCGAACTCGCACAACTCGTAAACGATCGCGTTTCATTCTGCTCGTAGCACAAGTTTATTCTCAACTTTGTGAGAATATGGAATCCCAAATGACTTGTGAAGATCACGTAATATAAGGAAATTTCGATTGTTTTTTTTTGCGGAATGTAGATAAAAATATTTCACACTAGCTGCGCCCCGCGGTTTCACCCGCGGTTAAAAAGTATGTGTTATTCTAGACTATAATCTATCTCTGTGCCAAATTTCATCCAGATCTGTTCAGCCGTTCTGGCGTGAAAGAGTAACAAACATCCATCCATCCATACATACACACTTTCGCGTTTATAATATTAGTATGATAGGATTTTATTGTTATAATGCTCTCTGAGCTTGGAGGTGTTGGTTCGTTTCCCACATAGGGCAAACATTTATGTGATATACATTTGTGTTTGTTCTATGTTTCGCTTTAATTATCTATTTATGTATGAATTTAAAAAAAAACTTTATGTATGTATGTATATAAGTCTCTGGCAGCCATAGCACAAGCTTTGCTTAGTTTGGGGTCAGACGACCGTGTGTGCTAGTGTCCCGAATATTTATTTATTTGTTGGTTTTGATAAAAGTATTAAAAGCATTGTCATAAAATTACAAAGCTTTTAGTACAATCATAAGTAATCAAGTACATGTAAATGTTTTAAACTTCGTTTGTGTGTCTTTCCAAACAAAAAATTACTGTCGCCGGCCTATATCAAATAACCACCAAATTCAAGCCCAACCAAGAACTAAAATTAATACAAAATGAGATACAAGCGTAATTCAAGACAATTTGTACTTGGAAATTAAGCAAGTATTAAACTCTAAGTACTTTTATCAATTCAATGCTCCAACTTTGTTCCTCAAACTTGCGAAAGTTTTCATTAATTTCCATCTATCTGTCTCGTCCGTCCAAGATAACAAGATTTGGAATAATTAACAAGTTTGGAAATTATACCCGTCCAGGGTAAACTAGCGAACTGTCCAACTCGGTGAATAATGTACCTACTGGCAGCCCCGGGACGCGACGCTTGATGAGAGAAATACCCCAACTGTCGGGGAAAAGTTTCAATTTTCTGGAACTTGAGATTTGAAAGTAGAGTTTTTTTGGCTTCCAGGAAATGTTTTGAAGTCCTTAAATGTATATTTGTATGTATGCTCACACCCTATACACGCAAATACACACTACGCAAATCTTGAAATGTATTAATAATTAAAATTGTTCAATTTGTTAAATAATTTAGATGTATAAAAATAGGTACCTGCAACTATGTTGATGAAGAAAACCCGCTATAGCCACATGTTCACCACGCTTGACAAACATCTTAGCTCAAGCTATGGGGTAGGCTGAAAACCAGCTCTGTGTGGAGCTCGTCTACTCAGAACAGTGCTGAGCCTACTCCAATTGCCAAAACAATTTATTTAAATTTTTAAATTATATTCAGTTTAGGTGGAATGGTATAAGTAAGTAAGTACTTTTCTTTAATGTGTTATTAAGTCATAGGTTTTGGCAATAAATACATTTTTTATGATTTATTTATTATTTTATTTTATTATGGTCCATAAATTTCTTTGCCCTCATTATTAGGTAGGTCAATCTGGAATGTCAAAAGATATGGTCTCTAAAATATTAAATTATCAAAAGTATTAGGTATACAGCATGCTGGATTTGGGTGTAGTAATGCTTTAAGGCGAGCCTGGCCAGAAAACGTCTAGCAAGAATCAACTTTCCTCTAAGATAAACCATGGTTTTTACTGTGTAAAAAAAATATGTTATTATTAAGCATGTTTTTAAGTGGAATCATAAATCTGATAAATGTAATGAATAACTTCACTCGATAGAAAAAAAATCCAAAGTCACCTCTATTTGGTATTTTAAACACGATTTGCGACTTCATTTTTACAAATCATATTGCTTTTTTATTTTTTTTACGAATTACAATGCAATAAAAAAATGGAATCATAAATAAAAATGTTAAAAAGTTAACATGGTAATTTTATATGATTTTTTTATCACGAATTCATGGTAAAAAGGCACGTTTGCGTGACCGCCAGTCCGCCCGCAGACCCCGTCGACGCCGGACGTGTGCCAAATTTTTGTGATCTCCGCAGTGCCGCACACACCAACACCAACCAAGCATTTAGTTTTGCCATAATGGGTAACAAACATAATAAACGAAAAAAATGCTCAAGTCTGGCTTTTAGAAAATCGTACGAGTCAAGAAGCAAACGTCGGTAAGTAGATAAACTTCTACTAGATTAAATTGGTAATCATTGTTTTTATTTACTAGAATCGACATTTCTTGCATTGCTTTTTGTAGTCAGATGATGTATCAACAAATCTATTAGTACCTACTTATATTCGTTTTAGTGTTTTCAAATATCATACTCATCATCATAGATACTTTTTTGTCTCGTTACGTGTATTCACGATGTAAATACCCGGCCTAGTGGTATACCTACTAGTGATATTTATGTAGTTATACCTACCTACAGTTACAGTTTTTTTTTGCAGAAGACTACTACGTAACAAACTCCAATGACTTTGGAATTGACGAAACGTAAGTACCTACCTACCTTTTGTACCACGCAGGGAGGCGGGTGTTCTGCGAAGTTTTGACTATGTCGGTCACCATTTATTATTTCACCCAGACAACTTGTGAGATACGGATACGGAGCGACGTTCATACTTTCATTTTTCCTGAGCATTCTAAACTGCACAACGAGTAAATACCCGCCCTAGTGGCATACCAGTGATATTTATATTTATATAGTTATACCTACTTACACGAATACCTATCTTACAGTTTTGTTTTTTTTTTTCAGAAGAGTACCTACTACAACTAAATGTAATAAACTCCGATGACATTGGAATTGACGAAACGTAAGTACCTACCTACCTTTTGTAACATGCAGGGCGGCGGATCTTCGCTAAGTTTTAACTATACAGGATGTTAGGTAAGATACGGGACGACGTTCATACTTTCATTTTTACTGAGCAATCTGAACTGTACAACGAGTAAATACCCGTCCTAGTGGCATACCAGTGATATTTATATTTATATAGTTATACCTACTTACACGAATACCTATCTTACAGTTTTGTTTTTTTTTCAGAAGAGTACTACAACTAAATGTAAATAAACTCCGATGACATTGGAATTGACGAAACGTAAGTACCTACCTACCTTTTGTAACATGCAGGGCGGCGGATCTTCGCTAAGTTTTAACTATACAGGATGTTAGGTAAGATACGGGACGACGTTCATACTTTCATTTTTACTGAGCAATCTGAACTGCACAACGAGTAAATACCCGGCCTAGTGGTATATCTAGTAGTGATATTTACGTAGTTATACTTACCTACATGAATACTTATCTTCGTTTTTTTTTGCAGAAGAGTACTTCAAGAGAATGTAATAAACTCTGATGACATTGCAATTGACGAAACGTAAGTACCTACCTTCTTTTTGTAACATGCAAGGTGGCGGATCTTCGCTAAGTTTTGACTGTACTGTATGTATGTAAATTATATAGGGTGTTAGGTGAGATAGGGGACGTCGTTCATACTTTCATTTTTGACTGAACAATCTGTACTACACGAGTGTTTGGTAGCGTTTGAGTTATAGCCGTATGATTTGAACACATCTAGGCCTGATTAGTACTGCAACGTGATTTTGGCTGTTTTGAAGAAAACTCGTAAAGTTGTGTAAGTATTCGTTTTTAACGATTAGCGAAAATCGAGCATTTCGGTAAATCTTGTAAGTACGGCTTTTATAAACCTACGACTGGTATGGATGTGTTCGTCGTTGCCTTTGAAATTCGAAACTGCCGGTTGTAAGAAGCGATAGCGGGGACAGGCGAAGCTATGTATATACGTCACAAAGATGGCCGCCGACCGTTGTAGATTATTGCTTATAATATCTCGAGTTCTATCTCATCAAATCAGTTGTTTGAGGTGTCATTTGAAAGCTCATTTATTAATAATGTAGTTGTTATAGGTTTAAAGACATTTATTCTCATTAAAGATTATAACATCACTTACATGAGAATACATCGTATAAGTAAATTAGGTAGTTCGTCGTCACACAAAATCTTAAATATAGGTACTTAAAGACAATTTAGTAAACAAAACAACTTAATTGGACGTTACTTAAAAGTTTAGCACACAAATGAAGCTAATAACAGCATAGCGTATAAATCATGCAGATCTAGGTACTCAGTATCAAGATGCAAATTTAAATAACAAAATATTTATTATTTAAATTTGCATCTTAAGAACATGTTCACTAAGCCGCTTTTTGAACGCGTTAAATGTGGTTACTTTTTTTATATCCGAAGGTATTTTGTTGAAGAGGTGCGCACCTTCAAAAGTTATCATAGTTTTACCGTAGTTAGTCCGTGTCTTTGGCAAAACAATGAAGCTACCGCGGCGAGTGCAGGGGTATGAAACATTTTGTTTTCGTTTGGTGAACTGCAGATTCGTGTGAACGTTTTTATTCATGGTTTTTCGTATAAAAATGCAAGTATTGTAGACGTATAGTTGTTTTATGTTCATTAATTTAGTTTCTTTGTAAATCTTATCAGTTTGTGTTAGGTAGTGGTAGTTAAAAATAGTTTTAATAATTTTATTTTGTAAAATTTGTAGTTCGGATATTCTGGTTTTGACAGCATTTCCCCAGATTTCAACAAGGTATAGAAGGTGCGGCTTTACAAGCGCATTGTAAATTGTGAGACGTAGTTTACTTGGGATACATCGCACTATGTGGCGGATGCAGCTTCGGAGTGCTACCAGTTTTGTTTTGATGTAGTCAATATGGGCTTTCCACGATAGATGGGTGTCCATGTGTAAACCTAGGTATTTTTCAGTAGTTTTCAGTTGTAGCGGAATTTTATTTATTGTGAGCGGTGTATGCGTAGGTATTTGTTTATTTATAGCTTTGAAAAGGATGTAACAGGTTTTAGAGATGTTGATAGTTAGTAAGTTATGTTGGAACCAATTTTGAAGAACGTCCAAATCATATTGAGCTTGCGATATTAAATCTTGAATTGATTGGCCGAAGTAGAACAGGCATGTATCATCAGCGTACAGAGTTATGTGTCCGTTTAGCCCTAACTCATGCATGTTGTTAATATAGACTAAAAAGAGCAGAGGACCTAGAATTGAGCCTTGCGGGACTCCACATGTAATAGCCTTAGGGTCACTTTGAGCGTTGCTATCGATTTTGACGACTTGTAATCTTGTTGTTAGGTAAGATTCAAACATTTTCAAGACTGTTCCAGTAATACCAATGGCCTCTAATTTTTTTAGTAGGAGTTTATGACTTACAGTGTCAAACGCTTTTTTTAGGTCGATAAATATACCAAGAACTACATTTTTTTTTGTCAATATTTTGTTTTATTCTTGTAATAAGATCAATTGTTGCTGTGAGTGTGTTACTTTTGGATCTAAACCCATATTGTCGCTCTGAGATAAAGTTGATGGAAGTTAAGAATTGATCTAGTTTTGTATGTGTACGTTATATAATTATGTACATACATATCAACAAGCTTGAACGACAGCTTCCGTGCGCGAGTCCGACTCGAACTTGGTCGGTTTTTTAGAATTTTTATATTTTGAACTTTTGGACATCATACTTATAAATATTTATTTTTATTTTGTTTTAGGCACGTGGATGACATTGACCCTGTTTCACTCAGCGTGATCATCATCCTGCGTCAGTCATGGTTTGGTGGGGGGTATCCTATCACGGCGTCACAAAGCTTAGTTTTTGTGAAAAGGGGGTTAAAACTTCTGCCAAAGTGTATCAAGAGACCGTCTTATATGGTGTTGTACAACCCCTTAGCAATACACTTTTTAAAAATCTACCGTGGATCTTTCCAACTAGACTCTGCACATGGTCACAAGGCGCGAACTACCCAAGCCTGGCTGGAAGCCAATGTTCCGGACTTTATAAGGGCTGAAGACTGGCCCTCCTCTAGCCCAGATCAAAACCCCCTGGACTACAAATTATGGTCAGGTTTAGAGGGCATGGCCTGCTCTAAACGACACGCCGACATAGAGTCACTTAAGAAATCTTTGAAGCAAGCAGTGGCTAAATTTCCCATGGAAACAGTCCGTAAATCCATAGATTCTTGGCCAGACCGACTAAAGGCCTTTATCAAGGCCAAATATGGTAATTTTGAATAAAATAATAGTTATATTTTTGTTAAGACTTCAATACATATGTAAATATAACTTTTATTAACATTACATTACTGTATAAAAAAATAAATGCATTTTCATTTGTAACAGAACTTATGGCTAGACATGCATACATATCGTCACGCTTTTCCCCGAGGGGGCTGGCAGAGGTATAATACAACACCCACATTTCGCCGGACGATATTCAGTCCCAAATGTGACAGGGGGCGAGCCTGTCGCCATACACCGGACTCCAGTTATGTAGCAGATGACACACAATACGCACATATGTTCACACAATGAACAAATTGGTGCGTGCCGTCGGCTGGGTTCGAACCCAGCAGAGCAAAATTGCCACTCCCAACTAGTCTGCCATCGATTCTACAACTATATCACAGAACAAATAATAATACTACGTACCTATAGCTCAATTGTATATATAAATGTAAATATTGTGAATGTATATTTTTGTATTGGATGTTTTGTTAGTACTAGCAGAATGTCCGCCACTTCGTACCCAGGGTATGTATACCTATACAGGGAGTTAGTGGACCCCTCTCGAAAAAGAAAACTGGGAATAGTGGTGGGGATTACTAATACAAAGCGACTAAAAAAAACGCGAAAAAAAGGTTTTTTTTTTAAACTTAAAATCTGATATTTTAACATCGACACAAGTTATACAAGCTTTAAAGAGCTAGTTTAAACACCAATTACCAAAAAAAAAAAATTACCTTAACGGCAACCTAATACAAATGACTAACAGCTGACGCTAGAGGTGAACGCCCGCACACAGCTGCGCGCGGTCGCGACTTCGCAAGGAGCCGCGCCGCCCGCGCCCCCCACCCCCCGCCGCGCGCCCGCCGCTGTCTCGGCGCGCGCGTGGGCCGCGGCGGCGCGGTACGAGACGTCCTCCCGCCATTCGTACAGATTTAACTACCTACGTGGCTATTGCATTCTCTTCGGTAATTGCCTGAATCACGTTCGGTTCAAACTGTCCTACGGCTGGAGATGGGCCATGAAATATGAGCCATCTTCTCATTGTGAGAAGCTTAAGGCACACAAGTCGTAAGTGTCCACAACGCTGGTCCAATGAGTTGTTCGTTGGTAAAATTCACAAAGAATGAAATCACTTCGAAATGATTCAAACCTTGGGACCTGCAGATTAAAAATCCAATGGTCTCAACTTCCAACCCAACCCAACTAGGTCCGCCTGCGCCGTCACTTACAAAATGTTTCACTTTGAAATTTAAAAAGACATAGCTTCAATACTTTCTCATAACATGAATTTGTGGGCTTGTGAATTGTGATCTTATTGCCTCGGATTCAAAATCACGATGACACGCAAGCACAGTACATTCACCTTTTCGCTCGCGCTATACTCGTACCTACGAAGCCAAAGCTGCTGCCGCGCGCCGGCCGGCGGCGCCGAAAGATCGCACTGTCCTTCGGCGCGCGCGGCTTTCTTTGTCGGTCGCGATAGACACGCGCTTGTGTGCGTAATAGACATAAACACATTTAGGGTGCGTTTTCACTGTTTTCACAAGTTAAAATGTACTGTCTTTACCTTTACAATTTCAATTTTATTTCTTTACCTACTAAAAATGTAGCTAACTTTTTAGGATTCCGTACTGTCATGTATTAAACAGATCTACAATATCTTGAAGCTGTAAAAATCAAGTTTCTAAATTATTGCATTAAAAAGGCAAAAGCAGAACACCGCAGAGTGTAACTCTAGGGTGTGTTGGAGTCCCACACACTGCCCGACTCCCCCCGAGATTGTGAGAGATGGTAATGCATTTTCTCTACATAAGACTACTCTGTAAGAAGCGTGATGTGATGTCCCTGGTATTGAAGGTATCCTTAGGCAACGGTGAACACTTACCATCAGGCAACCTGTTAGTTTGTTTGCCAATTATGGCACAAAAAAATGTAGTGTGGCAGTTACCCGGGCTCATCGCCACGCCGCGCCACCGCACGTAACACCTTGCTTCCACATTTTATCAACGATTTCAATTAGGTAACCTAATGTGATTAGTCTAAACGCACCTTAATTTGCGGGACCGCTTCCGAAATCCGACTTCCGACCCAGCAGGGCTATTCACAACCATTCGGAAGCGTTTCCATTCGGATTTCAAAAATTGTAAACCTAAATTATTCGAATTTCAGTCTATATTCATAAGTTTTTAGACGTGATTAATTCTTCAGATCGGATTGATACTTGATTTCCTATTCCAAAATGTATATAAGGAGACTGAGATTCGAACAATTTGAGTTAGAAATTTGTGGGATCCGATCGGAAACGTTTCCGAATGATTGTGAATAGCACAGCAGAAGGCGAATGAAAACACAGACTAGGTAAGTGATTTTGTAAGATCGGGAGTGCGAGTTTGAGCCCTATCTCACACATCTGCGATTAGGTAAAGCATTTTAAACCGATTGATTGAATTCAACCTACCTATTACCTACCTACCTAGTAGATAATAACTTCTACCGATTTGAGTCACGCGTCGCACACCGCGCGCCGCGCGGTGCGTCGTCGCACTTTCGGTAGGTACTGGCGCCGACCATTGACCCCCGCGATATAAACGCGTTACATTGCTGGTTTGCAAATTTCTAAAAGTTTAAAATAACAGTTATATGGCTAATAGTTAGTGGTTTCGGGTTGTGTATAGATAGTATAATAACGGCGTTTCGGCTTCGAGAACGGTCTCCTTACACCCTGTATATCCGGTATAAGTTTACTCGATTCTTTCATAATTATTGTTCAAAATTATATCTGAATCGTGTAGTTTTTTAACTTTGTAACATTTAACAAACCATACAATATTATTAGTACGCACCTAATGGTAAAGTAAGGTAATTAAAATTGTTATTACCATTGTTATACAATATACCCAAAAATAATGAAATTTACTATGTTGTATTATTTAATGAATACCGGTAGTTACACAATCAATCCAACACCCTGTATAAATATTTGTCCTAATAAGGATAACAAGTTGCCTATGTGTCAATCCAGGGCATAAGCTAACTCCGTTCCAAATATGATCCTCATCCGTCTAGCCGTTTAGGTGTGAATAAGTGAAATACAAGTAAGTACCTAACTTCCACACACAATCGCAATCTTTTGTATTTATGAGTGTGAAGTGTGATAAAATGGAAATATGACACTACCGGTAAAATGAAACTAATGCCACGACTGCTCACACATCAAAAATACAACAACTCGTGGACATGAGATTGGTTGTACCTATATTGGCTTGAACGGCATTTTTTAGATTTTTTTTTGTTTGGCATCAAATAAAAAATGTCCATAAAATGGATGAGTACAATGACGGACGGATTATTTTATCGATTTCCTAAAAATGGGTGTTTAGGTACTCGATACCATAACGTGACTGACGGGTGAAAGACGTGCGCGCGGCGCATCGCACACAACTTTTGTGTCGCGTGAATGAATACGTCGCGCTCCCAAAAAGTGCGGCCTGAGGTAGAGTAAAATACCTAAAGTTCTGGGAAAGCCTCGCCTTAAGGGTGTTTTTCTACCCGTCAAAGTAAACAACATTTTGCAAAATTCATTTGATCACGTGACTAGTTATTTTGAATGGAGACTTTATTATTTTTATTTCTAATTTTAAAACTTACGTTCTAAAAGTTGTTCACTTTTACGGGTAGATACCTTGAAGTATTATTACACCCAAAACCAGCACGTTGTATAGGTATTACAATAAAAACAGCGTCATTGATTAACTACTTACTTACGAAAATAATATGAACACATTTGTTTTGTGAAAATGTACTAAACTACACTAAAATGTAATAGCTATAGGAGGAATAAGATAAATGATAGGGTTTAATAAATAGAGGATTTATTTAGATTGAGCCTTGAGATACTTTGGCTTGAGAGACGAGCCTTCTCCAACTAGGCTATCATCGCTCAAAAAAGACAAAACACTGAATAACTATACTCCGAAGCTATACAATGTTTATTAGTGAGTAGTCCTCACTAGTACCTATTTATAAGGTACATTTAGGTAGTGAAAGTGATAGTTGAGAACAGCACATGACTAAAGCAGAATAGATGGCTTGGAACCATTTCGCACACATAATATTCGGACACTTTGTCCGAAACGGGACTTTTGAAATTTAATTTCCTCTCCCATTTTTAAATGAACATTGAATGGAAGTCCTAAAAGTGCTTGGGCGACATAATAATCAGACGACCTATATTATAATATTGAGCAGTGAGTGTAAATTTACTTTGTGATTTTGAAATAAGATTTTAGTAAATTAAAGATAATCAAATTAATGGAGCCAATTGATCTGGTAGCTATTTAAAGTCTTTGGTATTATTGTTTACTGTTTCTTCAGCTCGAATAACAAATTTGATTGCCTGGAGGCTACATTGTCGGTTACGTAAATTCAATTCACGAAATAAATCCCTTTGCTATTTATAACTTGGGATGAGAATTTGTATGTCTGCAAAGACTTCATATATTTTGTTGTCTTCTAAAAGTAGTTTATCAAATTTTGAGCAAAACAGAATTTCTCTTCAATACAATAAAGTCAAAGCCAACGTCAAAATGTCTTTATTCAATTTGGGTCTCAAATATACACTTATGAACGTCAAAGTTTTATAATATACCCGACCGCCTTGTTCAGAAAAAGAGCCACTACTTAGAAGAGCTGGCAAGAAACTGAGAGGCATTATTTTTTCAAAAAAAACATTTATTAAAAATTTTAACAATAGATTATTTTTAGAAAATCCTTTTTGTTAAAAATGTTGATTGCTAATGGCTACTTGCACTGAATACAAGAAATATCTACTCCTAGCTAGCTCCTACATAGACTTTCTTGCACGAACGTTAAGTCATTTCATAGGAGAGTCTTAACTCACTAGGAGTAGATTAAACTAGTTGAGCAAGGGACAATTCTTATATTTAGGCAAGTTGCAATAACTCTTCTTTGGAGTTTTTTTTTACCAAGGTAGTACTAAATTTGTAATATGTTTAATATGTCGCTTGATGGGCCTGAAGTGGTATTGTAGTGCCTCCGAAATGTATATGGTAGCGCGAGTAGACTCTTTTAATGCCATACAACGGAAAAGAATAGCATCATTTATTTCCAGAGTTGACACGTGTAGAAACTCTATAATCAAAAGCTTGGCTGACCGGCAGCTGCTGACTGCAACATATAGGCGCTGGGTAGCTAATTGCTACCTAAGCTATTAATGTGATAGTTTTTTTATTACTGACTTAGTTTTAAATTTAATTTATACTAGCTGCGCCCCGCAGTTTCACTCGCGATTCCACAGAAATCGTTTATTTTTTCTGGATAAAAAGTACCCTATATCCTTTTCTGTACCCCAGACAACACAGTATGCAAAATTTCAAGACGATTGGTTGAGAAGTTCAGATGTGAAAGCGTTACAAACAAACAAATGAACAGACTCGATTTCGTATTCATAATATTAGTTAGGATACAGTTCCCACTTACCTATATCCGTTAGAGAGCGTTTTCCCATTTTCCATACACGTTTTATATTAAGCATATCAATCACGTATACCTATCCTACTAATATTATAAATGCGAAAGTTTGTGTGTATGGATGGATGGATGGGTGGATGGATGGATGTTTGTTACTCTTTCACGCCAGAACGGCTGAACAGATCGAATGAAATTTGGCACAGAGATAGATTATAGTCTAGAATAGCACATAGGATAGGATAGGACTTTTTAACCGCAGGTGAAACCGCGGGGAGCAGCTAGTACGATATATTTTTCGAAAGAAGTTGTGGGGGGGGAGGAGGGGGTAAATTTCTGACAGGAAAAGTCGTCCATCATCATCATCATCGTCATCGAGTTCATCGAGCAGCGTGCCAAGAAGCTCATTGGCAACGACTCCCTTGTCCAGACCAAACTTCAAAGTCTGGATCATCGGCACCAGGTCGCTAGTCTATCGCTGTTTTATCGGATACATTTCGGGGAGTGTGCATCTGGTTTGCATGACCTTATTCTCCCTAGCCCGTTCTTCTATAAAACAACCAAGAGTACAAAAAAGCGGCATCGTTTTATGGTCGACATAGCAACAACACGCACGAAATGCTTTGGTTCCTCATTTCTCATACGGACCGCTAGAGTGTGAAATACTCTGCCAGGGGCCCTATTCGGAGATTTGAGATTTTCATCTTACCATTTTTCGTCGTTGTTGCTCTCGTTTGAAACGTCGTAGGTGTGAGTGTGACCAAGATAAAATCTCATCTCATCTCACCCGTAGGAATAGCCCTCCAGAGTGTGTGTTCCCTGATACTTATAATCTGGGTGTCTTCAAGTCTCGAGTGAATCGGTTTCTTCTAGCAAGCGTGCTCCATCGTAGGCCGCATCACTGCTTATCATCAGGCATGTTGGCGGCCAAACGCAAGCCTAAAAAAAAAAGTCGTACTTTTCGGACACACGTCTAGTTAAATCTCATGTGTGACAAATACAAAAGTAGCACACAATTCATAACCTCCATCATATTTTACGGACATATTAAGTGACGTTAAGTAGATCACTACTATTATTGATTAACTATAACCATCTATAACGCAATACCCTTCGCCACCCTATCGGAAATCGCAAGCCCACATTGACAAAGGATGTGATTCGTCACACTTTGACATAAATTACCCATCGTTTCACACTCGCACACACTAATAGATATTGTTGAACTAGATCTTCGATCACTGTACGTTTTGTGTACAGGATGTTCTGTAATAAATAAAGATCGGATATTTGGATACAAATTAGTATACATATTAAACTTTACAAATTTACCTAAACTTCATGGGATGAGAGTGAGTAGGTTGAAAAGCACTTCTCTCATCGAAAAACCCGAGGTTTCCGAGAGCGATAGATTAATTAATTTACTTAGATTAGGATTTAGTACCAAAACTATCTTCAAAAATCGGTTGTACACTTTTTCCTTATGTTTTTTTTTTTAGGAAAATTAGATTTCCATTCTTTTTTAGCTTTGAAAAAGTGAACTAAAGATAAAATTAATTAGAAAATCCGATATCTAGTCATCATAGTGAATCGGTGAATCGAGAGTTACTGTGGGTTAACTAGTTACTTGTGTGTGAATAATAGTTATCATACCTAACTTAATTGATACAAAAGAAATCTCTAAAAAAAATTCTGGTACTAAGGTTCATCTAAAACCGTTTATTAAAAAAAACTACATTCATAATTATTTTAATACTAGCTGCGCCCCGCGGTTTCACCCGCGGTTAAAAAGTATCCTATGTGCTATTCTAGACTACAATCTATCTCTGTGCCAAATTTCATAAAGATCTGTTCAGCGGTTCTGGCGTGAAAGAGTAACAAATATCCATCCATCCATTCATACAAACTTTCGCGTTTATAATATTAGTAGGATGTACTTATGTACAAAATACTATGAAAATTGCGATTAAGCGACCGTAATTCGATGAAGCCCAGTACTCACGAGTAGATGCTGAAATAAGATTATTGTTAATCTTAAATGTAATGACATCTCATCCTGCTAAAATAAACGATCGCAATACAGAGAGAAAAAATTGTTAAAAAACTTAATAGCCAAATATTTATTTTTATTATGGTGTTATATTATTTCTGCAACATCCTGTATCTATCAATAATTCAAAATCACAATAGATGATTCACCATGACACACTCCTGTGCTTTTTGTCGTTCCATTCTTACACGAATTGTGCTATTGTGTTCTTTAACCTTCCTACTTATACGGATCTTATGCTTGAGTGCTGAAAAATTGAACTCAGAACTCTCTACACCTTATAATAAATTACTTTTCAATTTTGTATCTTATTTCCATTCATTCGGGTGCTCTTAGACGGGCCTTACTTTAAGACCCCGTATTACACGAAATCACCAAAAACAAATATTTTTTTTGCGCCTAGTTTGATATGAAGAATTATGATGATTAGGTGCAAAAAAAAACAGCTGACCAACCAACTAAAGTTATAACCCAACAAACCGAATAACAATTTTGAAAATAATTCTCATTTTGGATATGTATGACGATACATGTCAATACGAGCCAGGTCACACTCAAAATATTGCCAGCCCACTTTCAAAATGTGTCCAGGCCAGTATTGCAGTAAAAGTATGGCTAGTTTACGATCACCCTTATATTGTTAAGCTTTTCGTTAAATAAAAACAATGTAGTTACTAAAGAACTCATTGAACTCTGACAATCAAATATGAATCTCTTTGAAAACACTAAGTACAATGAATTGATATTGAAATAGAAAATCATCTATTATATTGAAGAAAAGGCGATTCAACAATTTAAATTTGCAAATGATCACTATTTTCAAATATTATCACAGAGTCTATTAAAAGTCTTTTATTCGATGTTGACGCCTTATCGAATCGATCTAACTTTGTTTCGTAAATAAATTCGAAAACAAATTTAAATTTTCATTTATCAAGCATCAAACTCGTTTCATTCGTCACACCGACGAATGATATTGCATTGTATTGTGATTCCCATCTGGATTGCAATCAAGGGTTTCTAAGGGCATAAACTAAATTTTGTAACGATATTGAAATTTAAGCGTTGTTTACTTATGTCCAAGACTTAAAGTTGAATGGTATCATTGAGACTGAAACGAAAGTCGATTATAACAATGACGTAAATGATGTTGATAAAATGAAGGCAAAATAAAGTTTAATTTGTTGGCCAGTAGGTTCAATTTTGATTGATCGTAAATATCTGATGGGTGACATAAGTTTTGAAAACCGTAACCTATTAGCAGTGACAAAACACGGTTGTCACCATGATATGGGATTTATTGCCAAAAATGACCTTGCAAATGCAATTCTTATCTCAAAGATGTAAGGGTGATATTACCTTGGTAGATTAATCTGATTTTCCTATTGAATTAAATAATTAGGATAAGCGTAACAAGGGCGGTAATTTGAGACGTGACAATGCAACTATAACGTATTTTATTTGCAAATGAGAACTCGACAGTTTCATTGATGAATTTCGTTGGAATTGAAGCCAAAATTTAAATTATTAATTTTTAGTGGCTCTGTGAGCTTTAGACTTCGCGGCCGACGTTTCTCCTCCTCTACAGGTCCATTTCTTAACCGATTCTCGTGAAATGTTGTGAGCAGGTTCGATAATTATACAGTTTTTTGTCGAGCTAGTTTTAGAAAATTTGGTGGAGGTATGACTTTTTTTGTAGAACCACTAACTGCGCCCCGCGGTTTCAACCGTGGTTTAAAAGTATCCTATGTGCTATTCTAGACTATAATCTATCTCTGTGCCAAACTTCATCCAGATCTGCTCAGCCGTTCTGGCATGAACGAGTAACAAACATCCATCTATCCATTTTTACAAACTTTCGCGTTTATAATATTAGTAGGATATCTAGGTAATGCGATCTGTAGAGGAAGACATAAAACCGGATATAAATCCAGACATACGAAAGCATTTTTGTCAAAGCTAAAGCATAGACGCTCGCTCGGTCGACTATTATCTTTAAAAATTAACAAACTGACTTTCCCACTATCCAAATTGGATTTTGTAAACAATTTTTAAATTTTTGTTGAATTTTTTGAGAACCGCTCGACCAATTTCGATACCATGTATAAGGGACCACTTGTAAAGCAAGAAAACACCCTATGCAACCCCCTTACTTTAGTTTGCTTTTGGGGATCCTTTGAAACAAAAAAAATATTTTTCAAATGGATCTGGCCTCTTCTGAAGATACATAAAAAAAAAGATTCAGACGAATTGAGAACCTCATTTAAATACAGTTAAAAAAGTTATTTATATGTAGTAAAGTTATGTATACGAGTGGTTTGATTTCTTCTGAAAAAAAATTCACCCAAAAATCAATAGAGCCAGTATAAATTAAAGCGAAAAATATCAAAGTTCAGTTGTCAAAAATATTTGCTTTAACGCACGTAAATGTGCAGGTATTTATTACCTGTAATGCGTTGGTGCAAATTATTGGAATGCTACAGTATAAAAACAAGCATGAACATTTGCAGAAATATAGTTTTATTAAGTTTAATGTTGTTGTACTTACCAACCTATTCTTCATGGAAAAAACAGTTTATTTAATATGCCATGGACCAAACCAACTGGTAAGATAAATGCTACGCAATTCAGGAACAAATAAATAAGTTTACTCAAAAATGCATGTAATGTAGTCATTATTTTGACAACCTTGTTTGAGCAAAGTCGACCATGCCGTTCTGTTTCAAGGAGCGGCCGGCAAAGTTTTGCTGGTCGTTCTAACAGGCCGGCAAAACATTGCCGGCCGCTATTTTGACGTTTCAACGTTTTTAAAAAACCAAACGCAAAAAGATTTTATTTAAAACACAGCTGTTTGTATATAAAGAAATAGGTACAAAAAGATTTTATTCCATATTTGGCTGTATAGTTCCAACTACCATTGCTAAAAAAAACAAAGAAGTATGTAACGCGCGGGAAAGTCGGTGTTGAATTTTAGTAACTGTACTTTTTATAATTGTCATTTTAATTAAATTTCTAGTTAATTAATGAATATTTTATTTAAATTACTTGCTGGTTTTATTTAGGTTAGGTACTTGCATTTTTGAGTAAAGCACTATACAAGCCTTGGCCCACAATGACTGCTTCGCTGGTCACGCTATGATTGCCTCGAGCTAGCCTAGCTCTACCTTCCAGCCTTCCTTCCAGCTTGGCCATCATTGCAGCCCTTGCTGTCCTCGCTGTAAAGGCCTCGACCTACGGCCTCGGCCTTTATCTCAGCTCGTCCATCAAGTGCGGCACGCTGACCACGCTGTGTCGGCCTGGAGCTGCGCTACGCTGCGCTGTCGGCCATCATCAGCGTGAACAGCAAAGTAGTCATTATAGACCGCGGCAGTAATGTACTATAACTCAAATAACATCAATGACAAATGGAAACCAAAATAAAACTACCAAGAATCAGTGCAAACAGAAGTCTCACAAATTAATGATTCAAACACAAAACCATAAGCAAACAATCAATTCCCACCCTCTGACCTATCGAACTGCAAATTGCTGACCGAATAATCTATACGCCAAATAAATCTAGAGTACACACTTAATGACAGTCCGATCGTAAAGAAGCACCAACTGATGAAAAACAAATTCTACATTTGGATGGGTTCACTACTCAAACAGATACCGTTGAAAAGAAGCCGCGTGGCAAACTAGAAAATAACCACCACAAAACTACCGATCCAAAAACAAATTTCAGTGCAAATTTAGACTCTATTGCATAAAACATAGCAAAGTTTGCTATTCGTAAGTGTGTCAAAACAAAATAGGAGGGTAGATGATTGCACGCGGCAGCGCGTCCCGCCATAGATAATAAATGCTTTGGACAAATAATTACGTTATTTGATTTTAGATGGATGATGGTTGTTCGCAAACATTAGGTTTGGCGGCTCAAGGCTCGTGGGAGAGATTTTGTCAATTGCGCAGAGTGGATAAATAACACAAATTGGACGGTGTAACTCATTTAAATTTTAGGATGAAAATATTTAGTTTCTACGGTTAACAAAACCTGCCAACTATTATATTGAATAGTTAAATCATTCTATCGTTATATATTTGGTTTTACATAAATAAATAATTAAATTGTTTCTTAGTGTCTCTTAAAGACTATGAGACACTATTTGGCCTATTTGGAGAAGGCCTACCTCTCAAGCCAGAGGAAGCGAGTTTTAACCCAGCCAACGGCACGCACCAATTTGTTCGTTGTGTGAACAAAAATATGTGCGTATTTTATGTCATCTGCTACATGACTGGAGCCCGGTGTATGACAGGCTCGCCCCCTGTCACATCTGGGACTGAATATCGTCCGTCGAGGGTGGATGTTTTATTATACCTCTGCCAACCCTTCGGGGGAAAGACGTGACGACTCTTAAAGATCGCCTTAACGAATGGGAGAGTAGAAAAAGTACCAATTGAAATTGCAAATAACTACTAACCACTTATAGCATTTCTACTTTCGAAGCGTTATACATATATAACGTGCGTTGCAATGTAACTTTTTGAAGTCTGTTATTGCAGTAAACTTGTTGTTTACTTAGGAATATCTGAACCATGTTGCGAACTCAGGGCCTTGGCTATTAGATATAATTTCTTTAAAGTTATATCTATAATAGCCTTTTTATTATTATTAATATTCATTTTACTTTCAGTTTAACTTAAGCACTAGCGAGCAAAACGTCTATGCTTCAACTTGGACAAAAATGCTGAGTTCTGTCCGGATCTCTACAGAAAATTTGTATTTGGAAATCCTATCCTACTAAT
Organism: Peribatodes rhomboidaria; assembly: GCA_911728515.1. Taxonomy (NCBI): domain Eukaryota; kingdom Metazoa; phylum Arthropoda; class Insecta; order Lepidoptera; family Geometridae; genus Peribatodes; species Peribatodes rhomboidaria. The sequence goes on from OU452177.1 coordinate 16,333,311, forward strand.
ATTAAACGCAAAAGTTTGTAAGAATGGATGTATGGATGTTTGTTACTCTTTCACGCCAGAACGGCTGAACAGATCTGGATGAAATTTGGCACAGAGATAGATTATAGTCTGGAATAGCACATAGGATAGGACTTTTTAACCGCGGGTAAAACCGCAGGGCGCAGCTTGTTTTCCATAATTGCTGAGATCCTATCTCCGCCATTTTGAAAGTTTTTCAAAATTAATAGTAGTAATTTCATTTTTAATAGTAATCTACTTACAAATTTTCAAGAGTTTAAGTCCTCCTATACAGGTCACATTTCATAACTGATTTATGAAATGTGACCTGTATAGGAGGACAGACAGCTCACAGAGACACTAGCTAATAGTAGTACTAACCTAGTAGCTCAAAATAATCCCTAATGTTACCAGGATCATTTTCAAAGTTTTTGACAAAAATCAGGCAAAACTCAGTCTTTAGGTAACACTAACCAACCTGCCACGATAATTATAACAACTGCGCATTTGTAGCCTCGTTTAAATCTAGATTGACGTCTCCTGGTCTGGAAACTTCGCCAGATGCGCCAGGAGTTGTTCCCGCAATTCCGATTGCATCGTTAGTAATTGTATTTGTATTTAGTGTTAGTGTTCCGTAAATTAATTGTCTGTTTGAATTTAGTTCAGCGATTGCATATTGTTTCAAATAGATTTCGTAATGGAGGAAACTTGTTTACGCCTACACTGCTTTCATAGCAACGCACGCGTTTTCGTCGCCTCATCATTTAATATTTAAGTTACTGTCAAAGTGATTGTTTTTATAAGGCACCTTCAGTGCGCATTCGACCATGACTTGATTGACATCTATTCCTTAACCCGCATCCAAGATATTTTGTACAAGTAAAATAAATACTGTGAAAGTATTGGGAATTTTATTGATGTCCATCCGGGCATATTCATCTTGGCGACCGTGACTAGAACTAAAGAAAAATCGAAGAAATCGAACGGAGCAGCCTCAACAAAGTTGGCGACGTACACGAAGCCGAACTCAGCCGCCGTTCCTACAACAAGCAACCGCCACGGGAATTTTGAAGCCCTATCCATTGCAGCCACCGCCGGCGCCGGCCGATCAGCTATAGCGTCGAGTCGCAGCACAGGCCAATGCAGATAAGTTTCCTTCCTAATTTTATTTCCGTGCAAACCACACCCACACCCACCAAATATTCCCATCAACTTTTCACCTATTTATTGTCACATATTTGACTATTATTTGTGCAAATTATCTAGATCAAACATTTCTCTAAACGAATCTAACAATTTTATTATATAAAATTCATTAATTTAAGTAAAATAGCGAAAAAACACTATTTTTTTTCTACCCACTTAAAAAAATTAAAACGAAATTTTGTTCAATTTTGCAAAAATATCTATAAATTATCTTTTAGTGTTGATTTCATTATCTTATTAGCCACTTAAGTGCATAATTTCATCATAACAAGCATTATAAACCATTTTTTCATCATCTATTTTGCAATAAACTCACGCACATTTGCCGAACATTCCAGCAACGTCATTACGCGAACTGTTCCTGTCGCTGCGATACCTACCCAGACCTGCCAGCATTTTGGAGCGAGTCCAGTGCAGCCAGGGCCGGATCAAGGTGACCAACAAAGTCGAGAAGCGTGAGCGATTTTCATTAATATTCAAGTTTTAAATTCACAATTTTTTTGTGCCAAGTTTCCCACCTATTTTTACTGTTAATTAATACATATAATATTTACATTTTTACAAATGATGGGGGGCGAAACTAGTACAAAGGATTTACTTGATCTTATCGTCAGACGTAGCTCAATAAAGGGTCAGATAACTAAGTTTAAAAACTACTTAAATAGTGTACTTTCCAAACAAACGCTAACATCAATTGAGTTAGCTGAATTGACACTTAAACTTGGTAAATTTGAGTCTTTATCCAATCGCTACGATGACTTGCAAAATCAGATTGATATTTTGAACTCCAGTGACTTGGCAAACGAAATTGATGAGCGAGATGATATTGAGCATTTATTCATCACCAACATTGCCTCAGCTCAGAGTCTAATTCAGAGGTACAATTCAAGTAAACATGATGAAAGTATTGCCAAAGACTTAAATAGATCTCATTCTTCATCAGCTCAATGTAATGTCGATCATCATAACCCAATGGGATTTAAATTGCCCCAGATACAAATTGCGAAGTTCGACGGATCATACTTCCGTTGGCTCGAGTTCCGCGACACGTTCTTATCTCTAATTCATAACAACGAACGCATCGATTCGATACACAAGTTTCATTACCTAAACTCATACCTTACGGGTGACGCGGCACGCATTATTTCCAATTTGGAAGTTTCTGAAACGAATTATTCGAATGCATGGAAAATTTTATGCAACCGGTTCGAAAATAAGCGACAATTAATTACTCATCATTTGAATTCTTTGTTAAATATTCAACAAGCTAGTCGCGAATCCCCCGGATCCTTAAGATTCATAGTCGATCACATCACTAAAAACTTGCGCGCTCTATCCAGCCTCGGGCTTCCTACAGATCAATAGGATGTCTTAATAATCCATATTCTCAGCACAAAGCTGGACGCCTACACTTTGCTAAATTATTTATTATTACTTGAGTCGGTAAACCGAAGACAATCAAAGTCAGCTACTCATTCTACCACCAGGGCCGCATTTAATACCGGCAACAATCGAACCAATACAAAGTCATTCGCTTGCGCCAGTGATGCTAGTGAGTCTTCCACTCCTCCAGTCACATGTGTTGTGTGTCAGGCAAGACACCGTATTTATGACTATCCTATTTTCATAGCCAAGACCATAGATGAGCGTATAGCCGAAGTACGTAGATTGAAATTGTGCCCAAATTGTTTACGGGCCGGTCACAAAGTACAAACCTGTCGTTTAGGTCCCTGTTTAAAGTGCAAAGGGAAACACAATACCCTCACCCATAGGGCATCTAGCACAAACAATAATTATTCTTCTACTTCCAGTGTTGGCACAGCTGTATCTGACAACACTGACGACATAATAGCCAATTTTTCAAAACAAAATTCGAAGCAGGTTCTTCTATCAACCGCTTTCATTGAGGTGGTTAATCCTCGGACAAACAAAACCGAGAAGGTCCGCGCCCTATTGGACTGCGGAAGTCAGCTTTCATTCATGACACAGTCTCTTAAGGACAGACTGTCGTTACAATCCAGATCCGATTGCAATATTAATGTCATGGGAATAGGCAATAACCAGACCGGTAAGGTCACCGAATCGTGTGTAGCTCAATTAAAATCATTAGTTAATCCGTTTAAAGTTACCTCTGGTTTTTTGGTGCTCCCGCAATTGACTGGTCACATCCCAAAGTTCCCCATTGATGTCAAATTATTAAAAATATCCAATGACTTAAAACTTGCAGATCCAATGTTTCACCAGCCAGCCCCGACTGATATTCTCATCGGTGCCGATTTGTTCTGGGATATTATTGGCCGCGAGCAGCGTACTCTCGGTCCTAACAATCCAAAATTAATAAGCTCCCAGTTTGGTTGGATTATTTCAGGTCCTATAATGGCAAGTTTGACCAATAATAATGTACAATGCAACCATTCCATCATTTCGAATCGTTCGAATGATGACGATATTCAAATTCACCAAGAACTTACTAAGTTCTGGGAACTTGAGGAAGTTCCCCTAAAATCAAAATTTAGTGAGAACGAAAAGGCATGCGAATCGATTTTTTTATCCCGCACCTTTCGCCTAGATTCAGGTAGATTCTCTACTGGTCTTCCTCTCAAAGATTTACCCGATTCTCTTGGTGACTCTTATACATTAGCCAAAAATAGATTACTAAACTTAGAAAAACGATTCAGACGACAACCAATAGTCAAACAACAATACGTTGAATTCATGCGTGAGTACGCCGCTCTAGGTCATTTGTCGGAGTCTTCTGTACCCATACCTGACAACTCATACTTCCTGTGTCATCACGCTGTGTTCAAAAACAGTAGTGAGTCTACTAAAATCAGAGTAGTGTTCGATGGATCCGCTCCATCGACCTCTGGGCATTCTGTCAATGACATTCTCTTGGTAGGACCTAATATACAGGATTCTCTCTTTTCCATTCTCATCAGAGCTCGACAACATAAGTACCTCCTGAATGGAGACGTCGAGAAAATGTATCGGCAGATACTAATTCATGACGAAGATCGAAACCTTCAGCTTATATTATGGAGAGAAGACGAATCCAATCCTATCAAAACGCTAAGATTAAATACTATTACTTACGGTATGGCAAGTTCTAGCTATTTGAGTACGCGGTGCCTCTGGCAGCTTGGAGAAGAATGCTCGGATCCCGCAATCAAACAAATAATACAACACGATTTTCTTGTTGATGATTTGATTACTGGAGCAGATAGAGAAGATACATTAATTAATATTCAACAAGCTGTAACTTCAGCTCTGTCAAAAGGTTGCCTAAACTTAAGAAAATTCAAGTCAAACTCTTCTGCTTTACTAAAGTCTGCGGCTAATAATTCAAACGATCAACTAATAGTTAGCGAATCAGCATCCACGCTAGGCATGGGCTGGGATCCTTCTAGCGATCAACTTCATTTTCCATTCAAACTCCCATCACAAACTAATAATACTGTATTTACAAAAAGATTAATTCTTTCAGCTCTATTCAAAATTTTCGATCCCTTGGGATTATTAAGTCCTTGTATTATAAAGGCCAAAATGTTGTTGCAACAGTTGTGGTTGCACAAGCTATCCTGGGACGAGCCAGTGCCCGACAATATTGAAAGGGACTGGAATAAATTTGTTACAGCCGTACCCAGTCTTCTGACTCTTAAAGTGCCCCGACGTGTACTTTGCGACGAACCTATCTCTGTGTCTCTACATTCATTTAGCGATGCAAGTCAGAAGGCTATGGGAGCTTGTATTTATTTACGCTCTGTAAATTCAAATAACGAAATTACAATTAGATTACTTTGCTCTAAATCTAAGGTAGCTCCAATTAAGGCTACTACGATTCCCCGACTTGAGCTGCGTGCCGCTCTATTGGCAGCTAAATTATGCAAGGCAGTTAGGGAATCATTACGATACAATATTCAAGAGGAAGTACATTGGTGTGACTCTACCATTGTACTTGCCTGGCTCCATAGCAGCTTCCAAAATTTGAAAACTTTTGTCGCAAATAGAGTTCTAGAAATTAGTGAGCTTACTGACTCTTCTTCATGGCGTCATGTGCCTACAGCTTCTAACCCCGCTGATCTGATTTCTCGCGGTATTGACCCACAACAATTAAGCAAAACAGAATTGTGGTGGTCAGGTCCTTCATACCTTTCAGAACCAGAAAGTACTTGGCCTACACTTAACGCTAAAATAGAAAATGAAAATTTACCTGAAATCAAAGCTATCACTATTACCAACCTAACTACTAACAGCGAACCAATTTTACAATTTACTAACTACTCTAGCCTAACTAAATTGAAACGAATATTTGCTTATCTCTTACGATTTTTGCATAACACGAGAAACTCTACATCCCGACTTACAGGTCCCTTATCAGTTGATGAACTAAATGATTCATTTTTGTGTTTATGTCGCTTCTCACAGCGAGAATCCTTTGCGGTAGAGTATGAACTGCTCTCCAATAACAAAGATCTGAGTCCCAAATCTCAGCTTTTGTCTCTAAGCCCGTTTTATAGCGATGACAAAATTATTCGAGTAGGTGGTCGTTTAGACTCTTCAGATTTTAATTTTGACAAAAAACACCCTATTCTTTTACACGCTAATCATCATCTGACTAAAATTTTATTTGAATATGAACACAAACATAACCTACATGCTGGACCGCAATTATTATTAGGGACGATTCGTGAATTTGTGTGGCCTATCAACGGTAGAATGCTAGCTCGACGTACCTATCGTAATTGTTTCAAATGTAGACGTCTTCAAGGTAAAACTATGAAGCCTAAAATGGGTAATCTACCCTCCGAGCGCGTCACGCCAAACTTCCCATTTGCTTCAGTAGGTCTCGATTTTTCCGGAGCATTCCAAATCCTAAATAGAAGAGGACGAGGCGCTAAGCTAGAAAAATGTTATTTATGCATATTTGTGTGTCTACGCTACAAATGCGTCCATCTTGAAGCGGTTTCTGATTTATCGAAGAACGCCTTTGTCATGACGTTTCGCAGATTCGTGTCACGCCGCGGCCGTCCGACTGAAGTATTTTCCGACAACGGTACAAACATAGTATCAGGTGCTAAAGAGATAAGTACGTTTTTGAAAAATAATGCTAGCTCTATATCTGATTTTGCAAGTGAAGAAGGGATCAAATTTTTCTACTCTCCCGTTAACGCTCCTCACTTTGGAGGTATTTTTGAGAGTGCTATTAAAAGTGCCAAATTTCACATTAAACGCGTAATGGGCAATTCTCATTTAACGTACGAAGAACTTTCAACCCTGTTTGCACAAGTAGAGTCAATATTAAACAGCCGTCCGCTGTGCCCTTTATCCTCCTCACCCGATGATTTCCTTTGCCTAACTCCTGGAAACTTTCTCATTGGTCGCGCTCTCACCGCTCTACCTTCGCCGGATTTGAAAGACTGCAATACCCATTATCTGAAACGCTATGAGCGAGTCCAACAAGTTTACCAGCATTTCTGGAAGAGATGGCAACACGAATATATAGCTGAGCTACAACATCGCCGCAAATGGAAGACCGACTCTACCCATCCAAGCGTAGGAGATTTAGTCCTGATCCAAGAAGACGACCTCCCACCACTCTGCTGGAGACTCGGACGCATCTCTAAACTATTCTACGGACCTAAAGATGGAATTCCACGAGTAGCTGATGTGAATACCGCCAGAGGATGCACTCGCCGCCCATTGGTCCGCCTGTGCGCTCTTCCTACTGCAGAAGAATTAGACTGTTGAAACCCGAAGCTTTCAACGGGGGCAGGATGTTTACGCCTACACTGCTTTCATAGCAACGCACGCGTTTTCGTCGCCTCATCATTTAATATTTAAGTTACTGTCAAAGTGATTGTTTTTATAAGGCACCTTCAGTGCGCATTCGACCATGACTTGATTGACATCTATTCCTTAACCCGCATCCAAGATATTTTGTACAAGTAAAATAAATACTGTGAAAGTATTGGGAATTTTATTGATGTCCATCCGGGCATATTCAAAACTAATAGGTAACACGCCATGGACTAGCAAGTATTTTCGATAAAATATAGCAGAAAAATGCTATCAAACATCACATCACATGATAACACTAATCGCACTAATATTATAAATGCTTATTGGATGGATGGGTGTTTGTTACTCAATCACACCAGAACGGCTGAACGGATCTAAATGAAATTTGGCACAGAGATAGACATAGTCTGGAATAATACTAAGGCAACTTTTTAACCGCGGGTAATACTGCGGGTATATCCTACTATAATATTATAAACGCGAAAGTTTGTATGTATGGATGGATGGATGTTTGTAACTCTTTCACGCCAGAACGGCTGAACAGATCTGGATGAAATTTAGCACAGAGATAGATTATAGTCTAGAATAGCACATAGGGTACTTTTTAACCGCGGGTGAAACCGCAGGGCGCAGCTAGTTTGAAATATAAACAGCTTAGTTTTAGACCTAAAGTTTGTACAACTAATTCCTAGATTATCGTACGATAATCTAGGAATTTGAATCGTGTCTAGCAACTATTCAGTTGAAATAGAGTACCTAATTCCAAAATTAGTTTATATCTCCAATTAGTTTCTAAGCGGGCAAACCTTTGTCATGTTCTGTTATTCAAATTAACTGTGCGACCTCCATTTAGTTTTAAACTCATTATCTTACAATTTTGAATATTAAAACCGATATACGAGGGTCTAAACTGTACAGGCAAATTAAATTACCGAATTCCATTCAAATATCATCGTTATTACAGTCCAAACACATTTCCAAGGGGTATGATGACGTCATAACTTCTGTCCCCAAAATTCCTAGCACTTGGCATTCTTCGACCCCAAATAAAATCACTCATGACATCTAATTCGCTGAACCCTTAACAAATAAACATTAATTAAATTCCAGGACAAAAAAAAAACAAGAATTCTTGCATAAATTTTTATTACTAAACTAACAGATAGTAGAGTAATCAGAAAATATATTCACGCCGAAGCATTGATCTTTACATAAATTATAATTTACGTTTTAACAATTTACAAACATTTCTTAAATTTAATGAGCTCGTTACCTCTATAAATATTCACTAACCATCACTTTGATATTAAAGTTTTTTTAAATTCACGTGTATTTTTAAATTACTTATACTGAGAAAGGTTTTGTACTTCAAAACTCGTGTCATGGTCACTAACAACATCAATCTGTTCATTGTCGCACTGCGAATCGTCGTTTTTCGAAGAGCAATTTGATTTTGTGCAGCAACATTTCTTGTTCCTTCCATCATTCGAGCTCATCGGAGATTCCTCCTTCTTCAGCTTGACTCGGCGGTTTTGGAACCAGATTTTCACTTGTTTCTCAGAAAGTTTCAACCTCGATGCAATTTCGATCCTTCTCAGTCTTGAAAGGTACATGTTCATGGAAAACTCACGCTCAAGTTCCAGTAGCTGTGTTCCAGTAAATGCAGTCCTGATTCTTTTACTGGAATCTTCTTTTAAAGGCAAGCGCTTCAAGTCTTTTGAGTAGCCAGGCAGGAGTTCCTCAGGGTGGCCAAGAGGAGCGAGAGGAGGGCTCGGTGTTCCATTTCTACTTTCACTTGACAATGAAGGCGATGTCTGACCTTGACTTTTTGATGGTGAAGTTGCAATCTTGTAAGGATGATGCATATACGGCGACACAGACTTTTTTCTTCTATTTGCAAAATTGATTGGCTCCTGTTCTTCAGTTTTGAAGTATTCAAAAGGTCTCGGATCCTGTGCTGGCTCAAAGAGATCTTGTCGTGGAAGCTGGTGTAGCAGAGGATATCTAAAGTTCAACTGCTCCAAAAATGGTCTGAACAGCTCCGGCGATCTTTGAGGATGTTGCAGCCCAAGAGTTAGAAGATTGTTCAAGTTTGTTGGATACGGGTATGGGAGAAACTTCGGCCGGGTATCCAAGTGTTGGCCAATGAAGGTCGTGTAAGGATTCATTGGGTCACTTCTCATGTCTGTCTTCTTACAATCTTTCGTATCACTGATTAAGGTGTCAACTAGAAACGATCGGGACATGTTGCTGGTGTCGCTCCGGCGTTCTATTTGCAACTGATCGTGTAGGGTGCGTTCTCCTAAAGTAACAATTACAAAAACTACCCCCACTTACTGCACCCTTTGTAAATGCACACAATGGGTCTCACTTGAAGCGTTTTGGCAATTATTTGGCCCGTCCCACCCTTTTGTCGGGCCCGTCAACCCCAGACGTTGGAAAAAAACTATTGTGAATGGAACGTTTTAGTAGCTATGAATAATTTTGTATGGGACGCTAACATCCCTAATATCTATCTCATTAAATCCAATTTGGTTACTGTTTTTGATGCATTCAATAATTCATAACAGGATTTTTTAAATGTAATTTGGGATGAGAAGTTTAGCACAATGGATGTTTTGGTTTTGTAGCTGTTTTTGAATCTTTAATTTACGGTTTTGAAATTTATTTTTTTAGTTTTAAAACAATGTTTTAGCATTGATTTTCCGACATCTAATACTGCCAGGCATTTGAAAGTTATGTTCTGTGAGGTTAGTTGTCTGCAGTTGGCTTACGAACCATTGTTTTGCGCATTATCTACTACAAAAACAAACTACGTGTACTTACGTTGCTAATTTTTGGCAAGCCAAATCAAAGGTTTTTAATGACCCACCAAAATGTACAATACAATACCAAAAACTGTTTTAATCAAACTCATCAAGAGTTAAAAATACTTGCAGAATATCCATCCAAAATCTCACCAATCATCATCTCATCTTTCAATAATGAAAACCTTTCAACTGCACTACAATGAACCCCATTAATTAAGTATGAATGCTCTGTAATAACAACCTTACGGCCTCGTGATCCCTTGCAATGGATTTACGGAACAACCAACTTACTGACCGAGTTGGCCAAATGGTGGAACTATAATTTTGCTTGAGAAGCTATCATATTTTGTAAGAACAAACGATGGTGGCGGCTCCACTTAACTGTGTAGAGACAACTTGGTCCCGTTGTCAGTAGACATCGCTAAGAGCCGCCCAACGCAGTTCTAGCCCCGCCTTTTATTCCCCTTCAGTCTTAAAACTAGTTATGAAATATTAAAGGGAGTTCGTATGTTTGGTAGCATTATAATTGTGAATCAATGCACGTTATTATCATGTCAGATCTAATTTGGAAGTTGTATTACAAGCTACTGTATAATAAAATGAGGTAAGTGGTTTGTTATAGCGATTCTGTAGGGATGCTCTTGCAACGGTTTGTGGATTTTCTTTATGAGAGGCAGACATTTATGTATGTTTGACTACTTCTGACATTTATTAAATAAATTAAAAGTGTTGTACTTTTAGTTTTTTTATGTATTTGTTTCAATTTATTGACCACCTAAGCTAATTAATTCGTTTTTTTATAACATTGTATGTATGTAGAGTTTTATGATAACAAACATAAACCTAACTTAAACTTTTATAACAGTTATTAAACAGAGCTCAAGTCAGTATGCGCGGGTAAAGTACCCGAAGAGTTACAGTTTCATTTTGAAATGCATTTTTGATATTGAAATTTGTGATAATTTTACTTTTAATTTCAATTCCATCAACTAAAGCCCGCAAGCTTAAACGACGCTTAGTCTTAAATCGAGATTCAAGACTTAGTGTCGTTTTAGCATGCGGGCCTACTACTAAACTAAGAGATGCTACTTTCAGACGAAATGTTTATTATCTGTATTAAAGTATGTTTTTCTCTGGTGGGAGGCTTCGGCCGTGGCTAGTTACCACCCACCGGACCAAGCCATACCGTGAAATTACCTAGTCGTGTTTCGGGATGTAGTCCGGTGTAACCGTTCCGAAGACGGGTCTGAGCAGCAGCGCACTTGTAGCGCCTCACTCAACTGCCGTCTTTGTACTTCTTCACTCTACAAAACTTCAAGGCTAGAGTGAATAAGTACCTTATAGGTCGTCGTGCTCCATCTTAGACCATAACGTCGCTTAACATCAGGCGAGTTAATGGTCAAACGCCGACCTATTCTACATTAAAAAAAAAAATCTAAACTGATAGAATTGCACGAAAACTTGTTTAGTCGTTTCTGAGATAAGTTTACCGGCAGGAATTAAGACTGCTTCAGATAAACTATGCTTACTATATAAAAAGGCAAGGTACTATAAAATTTTATAACAAAGAAAGTCGCTCCAACTTAAAAAGAAGAACTTTTCCATAATGCCAAACTCAGAACAACAATATAGTCCCAATCAAACATTTTTTGCAAAACAATCCTTTCTATTGTTACCAAATCTGCCACACCCGTCGGGTATCACGAAATCGTAGCAAATAATGGTACAGAGATAACAATATCAAGCAAACATCGGTAGCAACAAGGTATTTTGATCAAATAAAGGATCAAACATTTGATGAAGCCGTTAACACAAGCACAATAAGGTCTAAAATTGCCTGTTAATCCACCTTCGCTGAGAATATAGTAAGCAAAGGGTTATTATCGTATGAAGCCATCCATTGGACGGTGATATACCAGATGTGACACGATAATGAACTGAAATTACCGTTGAATGCGTTTGTAACATCAATATTGATCATTTTGATATAATAATATGTGCTTAGAAGATATTATTTGTAGGAAATTATCTTGTCGCATGTCAAAATATTAACTATACCTACGTAACTTCGTTAGCGCATCGAACCAAACCGAGTCTGGGGCCTCTGATACTAATTACACTAAGCGCCAATATCTGTCTTGAGTGTGTTTCCAGGGGGCCATGATAATGATAATGATTTCCACGATGGTTACGTTTTGTTACCTATGCTGTGCGACCGCGAATCGTATCGCCGCGCAATAAGGTTCATGGTCGCGCTTTGTCGAAAGCAAAACTCAACCATCATGGCAAGATGTCTTGGTAGGTCCCTAGATATCACTTTGTCCTCGCAGACTGCAGACTTTCTATCGACCGATAGTTTGCTTAGCAATCAGTGTGAAGAGGTATGCAAATGCGCACATTACAGCGATTCAGTATCGGCCGCATTTGCCTTCAAACTAGCGCTAGCCGCCCAACCTGACCAACCTATTGGACAATAGCTTGCGATTGCCATTTTCAAGCAATTGGGCTTCTTAGTACCCAATAGTACTTGAAATACTTTTAATTGTAAGCCTCGATGCCAAAACGTGTTATAAGTTTGACATGTCCGTGTGTGTGCGTATGTGTATGTGTGTGTGTCTGCCTGTAGTATCGTAGATCTCGAACGGAAGAAACAATTTTGATTTTTTTGTTTAAAAGCTGAATTAGTCGGAGTGTTCTTAGCTATGTTTGATGAAAATTGGTGTTGATGAAAATCGATGACGGGGGTTTTTAAATTAAAAATTTTGCTTGTGTATTATTCTTCGAAATAATAATATCATTTTTGTTATCCTAACTTCTAGATATTTCTAGAGGAAAGATCGCGAATAAACCGCAAATCACCTTGTAACGTTGTTTTAATAATGGTATTAAAATTCCCAGACTAAAGGTCAGGGATAATGGACCGTAGTTTCAGTTACAGGGTTTAATGAATTCTGAAGCGTAGGACGGATGTTACGGTTTTATTTTAATTGTTGATAGAAGAATGATTTTTAGGTGTTATAGAAAACCTACTTAGTTTGGTTAATGAGTAATTTAAAAGTCGTACATTTTGTAGTTTGATTTTGAATCTTCAGATTTTTTTGTTAATTGAATTTTCCTTGGCGGCAGTCTCAAGTTGTAGATGAGTTTTTTTTTTATCTTATGCTTTTATATTTTTTAGTCCTAATATTTTTTTATAGTAAGAATGTTTTTAGTTACAAGTGATAGTAAAATAATTTTTACAGATTTTTGCATTTTTTAAGTCAATTTTTTTTTTGTCAAAAAAAAATGTTTTGGAAAAAATATGGTGTGGAATAGTGTGGATAAATAAAGACCCAAAGCAGCAAAGTTTTCTATTGACAATAGTTTCGTTTAATTTCAGTTTTAAGGACACGAGAGTAAAAGGTAACAAAACCATTTTAAAAGTAGCGCTGTTTTCCTAAATGTATATTAACCATTCAATGTACCTAATGGGGATAATATTTCTGCTACGAAATTAAAATTGATATTTAGATCTCAATATTAAATTCAAATTACATAGTCAAGTATCGCAAGTAATTCAAATTGAATTTAAACGACATCCAACTACAATGTCCCCAGTAAACCAACTCACAAATAATTGCCCGAACGGAAATGAGTCCAGAAAAGGCATTTAATGACCACCTGCAATCCAAGTCAAGACAAGTCAAGTACGAAAGCAAGATTTATTACGGCATTCTTTTATAAGATTTGACTTCTTCTAAATTTCTAAGAATGGCTATTGCATTTAAATGATTTTAACAATGCAGACGCCGGCCTGTCTGGACCGAAGCACTACGGGGCCCACTTATGGACTTCATTCAAGAATGTCTACGTTCATTCATGGTTTTAGACACGGATGCATGAATGAAAGCTTTGTTCAGTGTTATCCATTGTGTTATACAGCCTTGTTTGTGGTACAGGTATCGATTGATCGCAAAAAATTGTGCGGAACACAAAAATTTTACTCATGCTCTATGGAGTTGATTTTAAATGCTAATTTGCTGTGGTTTCAGGTTTTTGACTTGCATTTTTGGTGTTTTTGAGTGTGAGTTGAAGTTATTTTTCGCACTTTTGTGAATGTTTAAGTCTATTATATGACAATGTATGGAAGTCGTGTGTGCGGTGAAAGTGTGTAACTGACCGCCTCCAATAGGTTTTAATTTGTATGGATGGATTTTTGCTGAGTAACTTTATAACCTTAAAAATTACTTTTAATTTTTGGGTATGGATTTTGGTGGGTAATTTTATGAACTTATAAATGACTTAATTTATTTTTGAGTGTGTATTTTTGGTAAGTAAGTTTTATAACTTTTAAAAGCCACTCTGAAATAAGAATGTTCCATAACGGAGTTCACCTAGTCTAGATCATGATAAAAAAACAAGGTCTAGTTTTTCTAGGTCGTTCCGGGAGAAGACATCCAACTACGTCACTCGTCATTTTCATAGTCTTTCTCGAACTTATTGTAAATTACTTATTCCGGTCTTGCTTATGCATCGTCTGACGTAAGTACGTGTGACTGACGTGATCTTTTTTGTTTCGCAACGCTATATCTGTCGGAGTAAGTATATAGTTATATTAAATTATAATGGTACGGCTACATTAGCGGCCTTCGGCGATAATTCTGGCTACCGTGTCAAGTTTAACCGGTTAGTTCGTCAGTCGGCGATGTATCGGGCGAATTATCGCCCACGTCAACTCCGCAGAAAGGCGACGAGTTGACCGCTAATGTAGACAAGAACATCGCCGATAACCGATAACGACGATTTTACGAATTAGCGCGCGCTCTAATGTACGCGTACCATAAATATACCATGATCTAGAATTCTAGACTTGTGTTATCTATCACACTAATGTTTCTGTATACTTACCAAACTCACTTTTACAAAATTTGCAAAAGCTAATGAGCTAATGTGTGTTAGTCTAATTTTGGTAAACGCTCAAATACATAGACAGATTTCTTAGAAATTCGGAATAGAGCGTTAAGGCTAATTTTTAATCGCGGGTAACACCGTAGGGCATATCTAGTAATACTATCAGCAAGCAACTTATGTTTACAATACCGATCTCAAGTGTAAAGTTAAGTTTGTACGCTATAGCTAGGTATACCTACATAAAAGGCTCAGCTTAAACAGAACTGAATAATCTTCGCGGACTTTTAGACGTCATTTAAAAATAAACCATTTATCACCATAGCTTAAAATACAAAATCGCATAATATCGAGGTGATGCTAACTTCTTTGTTGATATCTCAGATCAACCTAGAGGAAAAGATGGAACACTACGTCAAATCTCGCTGAAGCCACTTTTTTTTTAAACTTGTATGCGTGATAATGTTGCTATGAAAAACATTTACAATTGCAGGAAAACTAATATTAATTCTCAAACTCTACATACGTTACTACTTTACCCGTTCCAATATTTAGTAGATTTCCTTAGTAGATTTAATATTCTAAAACTGCACATATTTGTTAGAGTTTAATGTTACGGCTTTTTCAAAATTTACTTGTAAAAAAACTGCACAGTTTTTAAAAAGAACCTCAAAATGTAGTCCTGGCCACACTTTTATAATGCACTATGTATATTTATGTACACGAAATTATACCATAAACCAATGCACATAATGTCGAAGAAAGAATGACTAAGCGAATAGCGTATTTTTTTGCGTCAATGTGTGCGTGTTGTGTACATATACGACAGTAGCGTAGTTTTTGGATGGTTTTTGGCTTCACCTAAATGATACGCCGTGCGCCATCTTATTCTCTAGGTTGATCTGAGGTTGATATATGGTTTGGGGGTATGGTTAATTTGTCAATGATGTCAAAAAGTGCGCGAGAATTTCTCATTTCTGTCTGAGTCGAGCCGTATGTTCAAACGCCTCGCCTGCGTGCAAGACGCGAGATAACGCGGTGATCCATCTCACCTGTCTCATGCTATCAAGGCCGCCGGGTTACCTGCATGCCTGATTACACCGAGCCATGGATAAACTCGCGTATAACAAATAAATATCCGGGACACTTGCACAGACGGTCGTCTGACCCCAAACTAAGCAAAGCTTGTACTATTGCGGCTAGAGTCTTACATTATATATTTTAAAATACATACTTAAATAGAAATTTACAGCAGACATAAAACAAACACAAATGTTCAATACATGTTTCATCGCAATACTAGCTGCTCCCCGCGGTTGCACCCGCAGTTCCTCAGAAACGGTTTTTTTTCTAGATAAAAGATAGCCTATGCTGTTCTTTTCTGTATACTTGATAACGCGTATGCGAAATTTCATGATGATAGGTTAAGTAGTCAAGACGTGATAGCATAACAACAAATAAACAAACGAAAAAAATTACTTCGCATTTTTACTCGTAATATTAGTTAGAAAATTAGGATTAGGATATGATAGTAAGTTAGGATGCCGCACCTGTCCAGAGAGAAGATTTGAAGAACAGGCCTAAGTTTCAACTAAGTTTAAGAGCCTCTTGCAGAAGGTCGGGCTATCTCCTTAACTCAAAGTTAACTGCTTATCAGAGGTTAAACTAATAAATCGTCTTGCAAAACCAAGAGTTAAAAAGTCGCCTTTAGTTAACGCAATATTAGAGTGACATCAAAGTAACTATAACGTTTTAAGTCCGAAGTAATTAGCCCCACGCTTAAGAATTTAACTCCGTAATCTTGTAAGCAAGCCTAAAAGATATTCCGTAAGTCCTAAGCGTCCGTAATTAATCAAAGTCAAAAAAAAACCTTAGAAACTTAGCACAAACATTAACGGTTTTGGCAGTTTTTAAAGCCAGTCATTAGCATCAAAATTTAATCAAACCAGAGCTCGATGCATCAGCCGTGCTTGGTCAAAAAAATCAGCGACATTTCAAACTTTTAACCCCTATAAAGTACATTTCCCTTTTTAACGTAACTCGGAGGGTCGAGTTAAAAACTGAAAGTCAGCCGAGGCTGGTTAACTTGCAAAACATCAAAGCTGAGACCCTATTCTAGATTGCTCGATGTTTTGTCGGTCCTTGTCTCTCCTGATAGAAAAGCTAAGCGAGTGAGGGTGACTGAAAAATTGTCGCACGCGCCAAAATTGGCCTCTGACCTAATGGACTCTCGGCGGGAAAACCGTGTAACTTTATAATTGATAAAAAAGATTCATGTTTTCCAAAGTTGAAAAGCATTTCTACGTCATGTACGGTTAATGGATATTTTAACCGAATAAATGTTGCCATCTGGGATTAATATGAAAGCATATTAGGTTTAGAATTTAGAAATACGTAAAGCGTAGGTTGCACATACAACGTTTTCTCATTATTAAAGTAACAAATGAGTGTTGACAAAGATAATTAGTTATTTTTAAGAATAAAAAAAAAACAATGATAGATAGATTTTCATTCAAATAGTGCTCGTATCAAAGTTGTATTCTAAGTAAATCAACTGCGTTTTTTTAAACTTAAGTTAAATTCAAATTATAATGTTTTGGCTTAGGTAATTCATTACTTCATTGACCTTATATTGAAACGGTCCAATGTTCTATCTAACGATGATAACATCAAAGCATCATCACCAACTTACTTTTGTCTTTCACACACCACAACATCTTTTTTAATAACCTACCTCAAGCTTTCAATTTAAACATTCATTTATTTAACATTCTATATGCTATTCTGAACTATAATCTATCTCTGTGCCAAATTTCATCCAGATCTGTTCAGCCGTTCTGGAGTGAAAGAGTAACAAACATCCATCCATCCACCCATTCTTACAAACTTTCGCGTTTAATATATTAGTAAGATCTTATTGCAGGGCCTGACCTCTTTCTCACAAACCTCGACATTTATTTTAAACTTAGCACATTTGAAAACCGAATTTATTTCAAAAACGGCTAACTCTCACTTAGCCCACTTTCGCATCGGGTAACTAGATTGTGCAGTTAATAAAGCGCGTTAGGAATGCTTTTAAGCAACGTCTAAATTGATCCACAGTGCACGTGCGCCGCGCAACATTACTTTAAAGTTAGGTACTTTATTTTGTTATACGTTGTTCAATATAGAGTTAATGTGAAACTAAGAAGTTAGTTCTGTATTTATTGCAGCAAACTGTATTCTTTTAGACTATGAGTGTCATCAGGGATTCGGAGATTTGAGATTTTCATCTCAATTTTTTCGTCCATGTTGCTCTCATTTGAAATGTCATTTACGGTAAACAGTAGGTACAGGTTCATTCAAACTTAATGTCGGCTGTGAAGTCAAGCGCGAAACGCTGCGCAGTAGCGAAAAAGGTATGCGCGGGCGTCAGAGAAATGAAATGAAATGAAATGAGATGAGATGAGATGAGATGAGATGAGATGAGATGAGATGAGATGAGATGAGATGAGATGAGATGAGATGAGATGAGATGAGATGAGATGAGATGAGATGAGATGAGATGAGATGAGATGAGATGAGATGAGATGAGATGAGATGAGATGAGATGAGATGAGATGAGATGAGATGAGATGAGATGAGATGAGATGAGATGAGATGAGATGAGATGAGATGAGATGAGATGAGATGAGATGAAATGAGATGAAATGAGATGAAATGAAATGAAATGAAATGAAATGAAAATATGAAATAAAATGAAATTTATTCACTAAAAATAGGGTATTACAATGGTCTTAGTTATTTAAAATATGTTCTCCTATTTTGCCGTTATTCGGCATGTGAATTTGGTCACATCTAAAAATAAAATAAAATTAAGATTATAGAGAGAGAGATTAAAATTATATAATTAAAATATTAGAGAGGCAAGACGCCGCAAAGTTTCGCTTGCGACTTGCGGCGCACGCGCACAGCTACTATTAAGATTGAATCAGTCTATATTTACCGGTTATTTGCCTCAGAACTACAATCGTTAAACTGAAAGTTAAAATGCAATATATAATAGTCTTTGGGTAACCTAAAAACTCTAACACTAGGGTTGGTAACACTAGGGTTGGGATTTCATGCTCTCACTTACTTAGGGCCATTTCCAAAAGCTCGGGTTATCTTTCTAACGGGTTATATCGTCACTATTCGTCACGCCTTTTCCCCTTCGGGGCTAGCAGAGGTGTAATACAATACCAACACTTCACTGGACGATATTCAGTCCCAAATGGGACAGGGGGTGAGCCTGTCGCCATACACCGACCGGGCTCTAGTCATGAAGCAGATAACATACAGTTGTCTTTCTAACTCGTTGACAACTGCTCATCAGAGATTAAACTATTAAATCGTCTCGCGCCACCAAGTTAGAAGCCAACCTTGAGTAAACACAATACTAAAGTGACAAATTAACTTTGAGTTAATTAAACCATCGTTTTAAAATTTTGTATAGTTGGTATCGGTCATCATCATCATCATTCCAACTGGAAGACGTCCACTGCTGGACAAAGGCCTCCCCCAATGATCTCCACAACGACCGGTCTTGCGCTGCCCGCGCGCACCCAGCGGCTTCCGTGACCCCCACCAAATCGTCAGTCCACCTTATGGAGGCATTCTCACGCTGCGTCTTCCAGTTCGTATGGTTCCAGTTTAGGTTAGTTAGGGGATTTAGTTATAAAGTCTTCAGAGAACAAAAAGTAGAAAAACATTACCTACTCTAAATGACATTCACGTATTTGTAAACCCTGATTTTACAAAGAGCGCCTCAACAGACCGTTCTGCAAGATTCCCATGTCACTTACACTGAAGTGCCGTATTAATTGCCGGCTCTGTACTGAGCCACTACACAACTGAACAGTTGAACTCGGAGTGGTACTTAAATCGTTAAAAACTAGCGGAGTTTGAGGGAAAGGCGTAAGCGGTTAACGAGTGAAAATTTCAACTGTCTAACTATCACAGTTCATGAGATACAGCCTGGTGACAGACGGACCAACAGACAGACGAACGGACAGCGAAGTCTTAATAATCCCGTTTTACCCTTTGAGTACGGAACCCTAAAAAAGACTACACACTGTACTTAAAACTATTCCGAGACTGTACAATATTTTTTAGTAATAAAAATAAATTAGGGATTTAATTCCTATCCTGATTTGCCTACATTATGGCAAGCAGTGGTGTCGTTTAGTCAAAAATTTATGTGTATTCGCAAATCTAATCCTTTTAGTAACTTACCACTTCAAAAATTAAATTAGAAAGAAAGATGAATGCTTTCTTCTAAATAAGTTTTCTTAGATTGCTTGATTTTGTTCAGATTCATAGCAATTTGGACATAAATAATGAACAATCAGTACATCGGACGTTTTTAAAATTCATCAGTTAGGTAGTAGGTACCTATCAGAAACGTAAAGAATGAGCGTAACTGATATTTAACTTTTTGAATAGTAAAAATCTTAAAACTCAGTTTTTCAGCACAAAATAAAGTTACATTATCTCTTCACTTGTACCACAACCTCCGTACAAAGCAGCTCTCGCCGCAAATGCAATCGCAAATAGGTACTATTGCCATTGTGCTGTATAAAATACATGAATCGATTCGTCGCTTTGTCGTTCACCAGTTTTACAATTCTTTGTGTACTTTTTACCATTACCTTTAGTCAAAATCGCGTGTTTCATTCAAGAACCTTTTCACAGTGAGTTCGAGCTTTCTTAGCAAACTTAGTGTTATGAAAACTGAAGAATTTTATAATGATAAGGTTCTAAGGCGGGATATTTCTTGGTAGTTAGTATTTGGTTCTTTCTGGTAAGCCTTTACAACTATTGTTTGTGTTCCTTGATTGAGAAAGGCTGTTTACGTTTGACTTCTGAAATGACATTTTGGATGAAACAAAAGATTTGGAGTGGCTTTTTTTGGGAAGTCATTCGTGTTGAGTTTTGGTGACCGTAATCTATTGTTACGATTATGCTTATTAGGTCAAATATATTCTTGCTTGCTCCTAGGACTGCGTTCAGAGAGTCACTGGGCGTTGCGTGGCGCCTGCACCGTCGCGTTGTACGGCTCGAATAACAAAACAAAACACAACGCGCAACAACAAGCTTCTCCCTGAATACTCTAGTCCAGTGGTATTGTTTGATTTGCCCGCGCGACGTGACGCCGCACGCGCCGCCTCTTCTTTAACTAGGCCTAAGTCTGTCTTGTTGCCTAAGATGGCAGAATAAACGTTAGGTCAAGATAGAAATACATACTTGCTTTTATAATAGGCGTCGTAGGCGTCAGCAGAAAGAAGAAAGTGGACAGAATAGACGTAGGGTCAAGATAGAAATAACTACTTGTTTTAATGATAGGCGTCGGCTGAAAGAAGAAAGTCGACAGAATATACGTAGAGTCAAGATATAAATACATGCTTGCTTTGTCTTTCCTAGTCTTACGTGGGCAGGCGGGAATATATCACCCATCTGCCTCCACGCTTCATTTATGGTGACAGATGAAATTTATTTGCTAGTTAACTTATATTCATTGAGACTTGTGACGAAAATAAACATTAAAAATATACAAAGATTAAAAACAACCATTGAAATAAACATGGAAGTATACTTCTTTACTAACTAGTCTTAATTATAATTTACTAGCAATTTGCCCCGGTTGCGCACGGTACCTATAAACCTTCCGTAAAAAGTTAACTAACTGATAGTCCAAATCACATCAAAATCCGTGGCGAGGTTTAACAGGAGTTAGAGGATACACGAACAGGGAGACAGACAGACGCGAAAAGCCATTTCGTTTAAAACTATGTAGAGCTATAAAAGATTTATACCAACAATTATATATACTATAATTTTCGCAATCATTTTACCAAAACTTATACTGGCGTTGAATCATATCCATAGCTAAATAAACTGCTAAATCCCTTGTGAATAAGAACCGGAAAGGATCACCTCTTGAATGGCAACCCTTTAGAAGAAATACGTAAAATGTCAGTAAGTATGTTTGCAAAGAAATAATAATTGCGGAAAGCCCCGAGGCTCGTGGACATTGAAGGTTTTTTCAATACTTTGTTTTGTTATCTCCAAATAATCTACTACTGACATTTCCAAATATACGTCATTTTTGATTTTCTAAAATCTGACGTTGCAATAAGCATAACATAACATATCGCTACACCTTTCCCCCGAGGAGGCTGGCAGAGGTGTACAACACCCACACTTTGCCAGATGATATTCCGTCCCAAATATGACTGAGGTCGAGCCTGTCGCCATACAACGGGCTCCTGTCGTGTAGCAGATGACATACAAAACGCACATATGTTCACACAATGAACAAATTGGTGCGTGCCGTCGGCTGGGTTTGAACCCGCTCCCTCTATGGCTTGAGAAGCGGGCCTTCTCCAACTAGGCTATCATCGCTTATCGCTACGGTCATAGTGAAGCAGTTTTCTCAGAATAGAGAAAGATGACGTATTTATGTGGAACTCGAAAATAAGAAATCATAATCGACCGAGCGAGCGCCAGCAAGCGAAGCGTCTGTGCTTTAGCTTCGACAAAAATGCTTTCGTATGTCTGGATTCTGTCCGGATCTCTGTCTTCCTCTACAGATACATCTCTTAAAAAAAAGGGTTTAATTATCGAACCTGCCATCAAAATTTCACGAGAATCGGTTGAGAGATGTTGACGGACGGACGTCAGCCGCGAGAGCCACTTGTTACTTATTTTAGCTAGAACTTCTTAAAACTTATCGCCGTAATATTTTGTGCATGTGTACTGTGGCAATTAGTCCTAGAACAATGTGTTGACCAAATCTTAGTCTGGGTTTTTATTGATATGAAAAAGCTGATATTAGTGTGTCGTAGGTAGTTCTTATGTCTCTATGCGAATCTGGCGGTGCATGTGACTGGGGTGTCACATCTATTCAGCCTCGTGTGACGTTTTGAAATGTGCAAGTTATCAAAACTTGCTTCAGAAGGCAGTTTTCCAGAATAAAATAATAGTACAGATAGAGTTAAATAATAGTTTTAAGGACCGATGGAAAATGGATTTTCAAGCCAGAACGTGCGCGTTCGTTCGCAACCGGAGGCACGCACCAATTTGCTATTTTTTGCGTATGAAATTGTCATCTGCTAAACAAAACCCGGTGTATGGGCGACAGGCTTGCCCCCTGTCACATTTGAGACTGAATATCGTCCGGCGAAGTGTGAGTGTTGTGGTACAGCCCCTTCGGAGGAAAGCCGGTGATGATATGTTATGTTAAAAAAAATAGATTTACTACAAGCTTAGAGTCTCCCATCTGGAGTGCCACAAGGAGCATTTCCGTAGTTACCTTTCAGTGTAGATGTATTTCCTACCTATTTCATTTTAGCCGTACAGCGCACAGTAAAGGCAAATATTTGCATTTTGCCCTGCAGTGCCACTGGTGCCGGCAATGCTGCAATGCAGTCAGGACCTAGTTCTATTTGCGTGGAACGTCAGTTGCCACTGTGAGTCGGATTTTGTGGTGGATTCGCTACGTTCTGATTGCATCCATTGCTAATATTATAAAACCGACAGTATCTCTGTCTGTCTGTTTGCAGGCTTTTCACAACTAAACGGCTGAACGACTCTTGATTAAATTTGATAATTAGTTACAGTATATTATGGGGAAGGTTTTTATTTACTATTTTCTGAATAAACACGAACGAAGTCGCGGGTAACAGCTAGTTGTTTGTAAGGCTTTCTAGTGGCTTGATAGAGCAGAAGTTTTAATTCCCCGGAAGAGTACTCAACTGAATTTTGTTGAACGACAAAATTCCTATTTATTTGGTTTCTCGACTTTTCCTATTAAAAAGGCAATTTTAAAAAGCGTCATTTAACTCCGAAAGCAATTTAGATTTTTTTTTAATGTAGTTTTTTTGTGTTGAATTTCATTAGATATGGCTTAGTTTTTATATGATAGCTATTATAGTTAGTTGACTGGCTTATTTTGACGTTAAATTGGCTAATTTAACTAGCGATGATAGCCTAGTCGGGGAAGGCCCGCCTCTCAAGCCAGAGGGAGCGGGTTCGGACCCAGCCGAAGGCACGCACCAATTTGTTCATTGTGTGAACATAAGTGCGTATTTAATATCATCTGCTACATAACTGGAGCCCGGTGCATGGCAACAAGCGCTCCCCCTGTCACATTTGTCCGGCGAAGTGAGGGTGCTGTAAACCTCTGCTAGCTCCTTCGGGAAGGGAAAAGCGTGACAACGTAAAGTTGGCTAATTCGATGTTTTTCATTCGATATTGTTATTTTCGATATTTTAAATTTAAGACGTCTCCCAGACGGACGCGGCTAATGGACTTTTGCATTGACGGCTATTGTGAAGTCCATTGGCCTCCACCGCAGGTCGCGTCTCTCTGTGAGATACTTAAACTATTTGACATTAAGACTTTGGTCATCTTGAAGATTTTTTTCTATCCCACCTCCAATATATTAAATTTGTGCATTCCAATACGTACACGAATCAACCTACTGGTTTGATTTACGCAAGTAAATTCGCGAGCAGATTAGAAATTTACATTTGATTGCACCTAAAATAATTATATCAGTGTGTAGCCTGTATCAGTGACAAAACTCATCAACTATCCCCCACTAATAAAATGACTGTGTAAAATAACGTTCGCGCCGGTGCAAGTAGCAAGCTAGCGGGCGAGTGCGCGGAACTAATTCTGTTTTGGCGGAACACATCGGGCATTCCATTATTAGGCAATATGCCACCAATTTGACATGCCGTCGTTTGATACTCCAATGATATTAGTTTCAGTTTGTTTTGCTACTGGTGGGTAGTTTTGATAGTGGAAGAGTAGAATCCGGTTATGATGGCTTCGTTTATGTATAGCTTATAACAGCTGAGTCGTTGTAATGTCAAAATTAAAATGTGTACTAAATTTTAATAATTGTGTTATTACAATTAATCTGGTAATATTTTATTAAATGCCTCAATTTAAGTACCTAATAAGATAAATGTTTTACCTGATGTACTTACTTACTTACTTGTGATTTAATATTTTTTTTAATACTAGCCTGTGCTATTCCAGACTATAATCTATCTCTGTGCCAAAATCCATCCAGATAAATTCAGGCGTTCTGGCGTGACTGAGTAACAATACGAGTATGTACATCTATACATGTATCCAAACCTTTGCATTCATTATATTTATGTGATAATACATCAGGTTAGTGTCTACTATAGGTACCTAGATGCAGAGTTTGTAGTGAAGACCCAAAAGAGTAATTGAACTTATGCCTAAGACACTAACTAGGCAATAATTAAGTTGAAATAAATGGTTAAAAGCTTGTAATCTGCTCAGCCAAATCTACTAAGTACTCATAATTCTAAGCAACTTTAACTAAAGAACCAACCCTAAAATAGCAAAGTTTTGCCCTTCCTTTTTCCGCTTAAAATATAAATTGAACTTTGATATGTATGAAAACTCTTTTAAAATGGCATTAGTCAGGGTGTCCACACGTGTGACAAACTAAAAGGGTGACTATACGTCATGAAGTCTGTGAAAAGACAATTAGTTCCTACAGGGTCCAAGGTACTTATTAAAATGGACGAGTTTCTTTTACCCGACTGCGAAAGAAAGAGGGTTATGTTTTTCTAGTGTATGTATGAATGCACGGAGTATGTATGTACATATAAGGTTTCTTTGGCACGGCCTACAGCCTGAACAGCTTAATGGATTTCGACATGTGAGGTGTCATTTGAATCGTCATGATAGTGGAAGTGACATAAGGTACAATATTTTGCAGCCGAGTTTTTTTTTTTTTTTTAATAATGTACTTGTTATTAGAGTGACGACACGAACAAGATGCTTGCCTAATGGTAAGCGTCATGCGCATAATAGTTTAATACCACCCAGAATTTAAAAATTCTGCGCGGCAAATGCACTGCGCTCTCGCGCTCTTGACGCTCAAGATGTTTCTTGGTCTCTCTCACTCCTATGACTTTTTAAACAAGAGAGACAATGACCCACAATATCTCGACTGGTAGGAATAAAGCTCACGCTGAGATATCAGAAGATGTTGAATCTCCTTGTGACCAGTAATTGTCTAATGTTCAGTGTTTTATCATGGTATTTTTACTATTGGTAAACATAAAAAAAAAAAAAATTACCTACCTAATTAAACAGAGAAAAACAAAAGACTGCAGAAGATACGCAGAAGACTACAGTGTGAGATACAGCCCGGATAAGTCGGTCTATGTGGTCTTCTAAGGTGTAAACCGACGCAATGATCTGCCTCCTCTAACGCTTTCCGACGTCGAACTTGAACAAGTCGAGGATGTCAAGTACCTCGGCTACGTCATGACTCCCGACCTATCGGACCACACCGACATCGAGAGACAAAGGCGAGCTATCGCAGTGCGCGGCAACATGCTGGTGAGGCGGTTCACCCGAGTCAGCGAGCCAGTGAAGACGCAGCTCTTCACCAGCTACTGCACCAGCGTCTACACGGTTGAGCTGTGAACGAACCACACCAAAGCCGTGATAAGCGAGATCAACAGTGCAGCGTGCAGTCAACGTCGCGTGGCGCGCGATGTTCCGGCGTGCGCGGTGGTGCAGCGCGAGCGGCATGTTCGCCGCGGGGCGACTGGGACTTCAATCCCCTACAACGCACATGGAGAGCAAATCACGCGCCCATCGCCTAGCTTTAGTTTTTCGTAATATTTATAATTCAATTCAGTTTTTTAATTTTATATAATTCTATTTTGCTTTAACTTTTTACTTTCTTTTTATTTAATCAATAGAGAATAATAATAAATTTAAAATGAATATAATAATTATGATGAATGTGAATCTGGAAAATAAATAATTTCATTTCATTTCAAAAGAAAAATTAAATATGAAACCAGAGAGAATTAAAGTATGTACTTTGATAAAAAATTTTTGCCACTGCTAATTTTAAGGGTAGATATTTTACGGAGAACATTTTGTGTTGACCAATGTATTCATCAGAATCAGAGAGTCTGTATTCAGAAGAAAAACTGATAAAACATGTGTTTCTATGTGGAATGGTAAAGCTAGTATTAAAATAAAATAATTATAATTATGTACAAAAAAATATCCTAATTCCATAATAAACGTTTAATGTCCAAGACTCAATAAGCCATTAAATATCCTTTTACTTTTAAATATGGCGCCAAATTGAAACGCGCGGGTACTTCCGGCGCCGGGCGCGTGGACGCGTGTGACGTCATTTCCGGCTGTTCCGAACAGGAAGAAGGGAGCCATTAGGGGAATTAAATGAGATTATTCGATGACGATGTTGAAATATAAATTCGGAGAAGATTCAACAGTTAGTTAATAACGGTAGGTAACATTTTTCTGCACTTTATCCCCCATTTCCTTTTATTTTTAAAATCGATAATATTCCCTAACTAATAAAAACTAACAACAACAGTTTTTTTTTACTCTTTTCTGATATTTTTTTGTTTTTATTATAAGTAGGCATGTAATTTATTAACAAAACTTATTTTTTTAAGCTTGAAGCGTAAAAATATAAAAAAATAAATTTGTATAATTGTGTACCTACTTACTTAAATGACCTTATTATGTGTAGGTACATTCATAGTTTTATTTTAAAAACCCATGTCTACGAAATACACGGATCCAAAGTATTCAAAATTATAAAAATAGTCTGAATAAAAATGGTCACTATTATCGTTGTACTATTATTTATTCTATGCTATTATTTACCACTATACCTAACTGAAACATCAAAAGCTCATTCATAAATCCAAAATACAAATCGATCGTTCCTGGCCGGACCAAATCAGACACGGACACTTGAAGAATCCCATTCAAAACTCTTACGCTCATTTTGAAGTTAACTTTATGAATGAAGTACAAAATAGTACAATGCAACTTTAGTAAATACAAAAAGTGTGAAAAAAAAGATTTTTTTAATGTGATAGAATTTGGGTGTAAAATGTAAAGATTTGAAACTCTATTCTGACGCGTGAGACTTAAGACTTTTCAAACGAGAGAGACAAAGACTAAGATAGTATTACGCGTCAGAATAGGGCCTTTGGTCAAGCGGCATCTTTGATGCGCGTGACGTATGATGCGTTAGTGTGTGGCCACTAAATAAGAGACAGCGTTTTGTATTATTTCAAAATTAAATACTACTAGCTGCGACCCGCAGTTTCGCCCGCGGTCCTTTAGGAATCGCTAATTTTTGCGGAGTGAAAGGTACCCTTTGTCCTTTTCTGTACCCTTGATAACGTGTATGCAAAATTTCGTGATTATCGGTTGAGTAGTTAGGGCTTGAAAGCTTAACAAACAAACGCATATGCATTTTTAGATTAGATTAGATAAGATTAGGATAAGATTTATAAGCAATTGCTAAGTTGCTTAAGTAAAATTGGGATCGATCTATTTCTCACTTTCAATTTAAATTCTCAATTCATTATCATTTAGATACTCAAATAGCTTCAAATGTCAAAGAAATCAGATTAAAGAGATAAGCAAGAGTCATTGAGTTTCAATATTAAATCCCTTTCCTTAATTTTTGATTCGATTAAACAACAAAACAAGTCAAGGAACAATAATATCTAATTGAATTTAAATTTGATTTAGAAAGGTATTTGTGAAATTTGTAATTAAATTAAGGTTTAGCTTCAACTTTGTGGACGGACGGCTTGTTCCGTGTCACGGAATATAATAATAACAGCAGTGTTAGTGTACTCTTTCTTTTCTGAAAGGGTCTAGAACCGCCCCTTCTAATTGATTGCATAACTGCCGCTTCTTACATTCATTCTTTCATTCATTCATTCAGTCCTTCATTGAACTCGTTTGACATGCGGCGACAAATCGGCTCCCGAGATCTTTTTGTTAACCGTAACCTTTTACAAACTATATTTTCAGTTCCTTCACATGATTTAAACCTTATCATGTACGAATAGAGTTGATTAACACATTTGGTAATGTTAAACGTGGATATATTCAAAGATGCTGATAATGGCAGAGATCGCGGAATCTCAAAGTCCTATTCAAAGCGTTTAGGGACCATTTTGGTATTAAATATCCAGAAATTGATACGCAGTTATCTTATTATAGTTATAATATATTGTGGAAAAGAATTTTATGCATGCCTCCGTCTTTTTTTTTTCTCTAAATTTGAGCGTAAACTGCGTAAAGTCAGAGTCATTGTCGCCTTTGGGTCTACGAGTGCTACTTGTACGGCTTGTATAGGATGAATAGAATTGGATTTGTTATGGTGAACGATTATCTATGAGTTAGTGATTTCTGTTGGGCGTTTAGCGTAAAGGACAGATGTATGAATGTCGCTTATTGTGTTAGTTTATTGTAAAGTATGTATGCTGTACATAGTTAGTATGTGGACTTTATTGTCGTACTTGTGTACATTAGGTATTGATGTATTACAATTATATTATACAGGTTTTATATAATGACGTAATTATAAATAATACTAATAATTAGATATTGTTTACTTACAAAAACATGCATTTTAATAAAATATGTATTTAGTTACTATAAAGATGTGTAAATATTTTCACAAATCGAAATAAAATTAATTTCAGTTATACCTAGGTGACAAAAAGTAGGAAAGTAGAGTCTGTAGTGTACATTTGTATAAATAACAGTATCTAAGTAAATCGATCATGATTTGAAAACAAATATGAATTAACAACCCGCATTAAATTTAAATTTTTGAGAAAACAATAATGCTAATAAAACCAACAATCAAATAGGTACCAATAATAAAAATCGATTCAACTCGTGACTCTAGTAGTATTAACAATAATAAATACCATATTCCTGTACAATACCATCGTCCCTTCAACGAAAATGCTCGCTCGGCTCGTG
The DNA here is from genome assembly GCA_911728515.1 of Peribatodes rhomboidaria. Taxonomy (NCBI): domain Eukaryota; kingdom Metazoa; phylum Arthropoda; class Insecta; order Lepidoptera; family Geometridae; genus Peribatodes; species Peribatodes rhomboidaria. The sequence goes on from OU452177.1 coordinate 16,362,875, forward strand.
CAAAAACATCTGTTGCTTTTTATATCGAACCATCTCAAATTTGACGCATCATTTACTTCTCCACGTCACGCTTTCCACTTATTATCTATTTTTATATCATTTCTATAAATTTTATGCCGAATAAAATTCCTAGCCCCGCCTTGACTAATAAATAACTTAGAAAAGACAATTTTTTGAAGAAAAAAAAAAACGAACGCATTATCTAAGTCCCTTTCCGTGAAATTGTTGTAAAAGCCATTGTTGATGGAAATGTGCTAAATGTAGGGTTTTATTTGGATTTGTGGTATCGAAGGGTGGATAGTTTTAATGGGTTTTTTGGTGTAAGTACTTTTATAGCAGTGTTGAGTATGCACTTAGCGGCTTTTTATGAGCACTTGGAAATAATTGATAGTTTTGAGAGCAATATTGGTATCTAGTTGAAAATTACGATTTTTTTAAACAAAATTTAACAATGATGTAACTTTATTACTCTTAGCTTTGTTTAAATTTTTTTTTTTTTTTATGTAGAATAGGTCGGCGTTTGATCACCAACTCGCCTGATGTTAAGCGACGTTGTGGTTTAGGATGGAGCACGACGACAGAAGAATTCTATTCGATTCTATCATAGAATTTCATACTTTACTAGCCCTCGCAAGCCGGACTGCAATGCATACGGACTGCGCCTGCATTAGTGTGCTCCAGCTTTTATTCACACACATCACTACACACAGTACATTGTGTACACTATGTACGTACTCGGCAGTCAGTGGCACCCAGAGGGCCGGCGGCGCTTCCTGCTAATGAAGGAAGCGCGGCCGGCACGTGACCTTACCTAAACAGATTACCTCCTAATTACGAACTGTTTGTTTGTATTTTACTTACTGTTTGTTTGCTTATTTTTAATATCGTGCCCCTGGTTGTTAATAAATTTGAACTAGGAATAAAATATGTAATAAGTTATCGAAAATTCAAATAAGAAACATAACATAACGTCACACTTTTCCCCTGAGGGGGCTACCAGAGGTGTAATACAACACCCACACTTCGCAGGACAATATTCAGTCCAAAATGTGACAGGGGGCGAGCCTGTCGCCATACACCGGGCTCCAATATTTAACAATGTCAATGTTAAATTAAGTACCTAACAATGATTAAAATATTGGCTTTCTAGATCAAGTGGGTTTTGAAGAAGAGATGGAGTAAAATTTTTAAACGCAGATTTATGTAACTCGGAATTATAACGGTACAAAATATGTCAGTCTAATGTTGTTTCAACTAGCACAACAGCACTAGAAGTTAGCTTTTAACTCTTGGTGGGGCAAGACGATTTTTCAGTTTGACCTTTGATTAGTTAACTTTAACTTTTAACTCCGAGGTATAAGCCGAGTTAGTGGTTAGGTACTTCAAATATTCTCATCGACCGAGCGAGCGTTAGCGATTCGAGCACACGCTTCAGCTTCGACAAAATGCTTTCGTATGTCCAAATTCTGCCTGTGTCTGACAGATCTCTGTCAGAATCTCTGTCCAGTGGCCCTATTCAGAGATTTGAGATTTTCATCTCACAATTTTTCGTCCTTATTGCTCTCGTTTGAAACGTCATAGGTGTGAGAGTGAGCAAGATAAAATCTCATCTCATCTCACGCGCAGGAATAGCCCCACGGGTCTCTGCCTTCCTTCACAGACAAATTTCCAAAAACTGAATCGGCAAAAAAAACTATATTATTAGCTTACGAGAATCGGTTGAACAATGCGACCTGTAGAGTAGGACAGACGTCGGCCGCGAGGTCTACAGCTCACAGAGCCGCTAGTAATAATAAGTAAAAACTTAACTATACATATCTAATGAAATCAGAAAGAAAGCGTTTGTTAGAAGTTACTTTACAAAGTTGAGTAGTTTAAATACGAGTACTAAGGAAACTTGAACGTGTTGTGAAAAATAATTAATGTGAAAAATTCTAACACTTATAGTCAGTTAAGTACTTCGAAAGTGTTTATCTGAACTTTAGTCAACTTTTGTGAAAACAGTCCCAGTAGACTAGTCTAGAATTTCTCTTAATACAGCAAACTTTCAACAACTTTTAAGCTTAGTTGTCACGTTGAGTTGAACAGGGTAAGTTTTTTAGATGTCATTTTTATTGCCAAAGGAGCTAATTTTTTTTAACCCCAATAATCGTAAAGAATAAAGAACATTACAATGAAACAAACCCAATCACTAAACTAAATACAAACGTACTCTAAACCACAATGACATACTATTGTGTGAATTCACCCTTAGCTTTATAAAGCACTTTTAATTCTTGATAAGTATTGCGCATATGTTTCTATTATTCTGTTTCATTTCACATTACTTTTTTTGATAACGAAACATGAACTCTAAGTTCATGGTTTAAAAGTTCGCATTGGCGTAATCGTTTTTGGCGTAACTGTCAAAAAAAATGTTCGCAATAAATAAGCAAAATAGTACTTAAATTAAGTGAATTAAAACTCAAAATTACAAATGAAATGTAGGAAACAGTGCAGTAGTATAAAACTACCCTCTGGTTTTATTTGGTAATGGTAAAATAACATTTTGTACATGTCGTTTTGATTCTTCCCTAATGTTATTTGATTTTGGACTCTATGTCCTCTGACATTAAAGTCATACCTTGTTGAGTTAATCTTAGTAACTAATTGACAAAGTGTGACGAATGAAACCAGTTGGTGTGTTTGAATTAAACATTTAATTTGTTTTCTTTCTTCCATTCAGGATTTATTGAGTGTATGAATGGTGACAAAAGCTTGCGATTTGATACGCTGACGTCATGATTGTAATTACTACTTTGTGATCATTTAGATTGTGTTTTTAATGAGTAATGGTGTTTAAACTTGAAAATAAAACACTTTTTGTGTTTCAATTTTTTTTTTTTATTTATAGATCGTTTTTGTTGTAAATGAATTTTAGGGACAAGTATTTTTATTCATATGTGGTAGGTCAAGTTATTAGACACACACACAACTCGGATTTAGTGGCCGCACACAAAACGCGTTTCGGTCAATAAAATTATTCATCTTTTTATGCAAACCACTTGTTTTGTACTAAAAATAAAAATATATTTATTGACAATATTGAAAGTAATACATAATCACAATATTCAAAAGACATGACACATAGATGTTTCATTAAAAAAATCGCAATAAGAGTGTTGTTAATGACCTTAGTTGTTAATCCATTCTCTGACAAGTTACTCCTATACAAAGTATGAACAGGGTTATTTTCAATTCACCTAAAAATATTTATAACCCTTAATTACTTGCACAACGTAAATCAAACAACTGCTCGCACGGGGTCTCCGCTGACCCCAAATTATGTTGCAGATTTCTGACAAAATATTGAAACAAATAAAAGACATGTAATGAACTTAAATGAACTGTTTCAGTAACTTTTAGAAACTATTCCGAAAACAGAACTTAATTTTTTTTCTGATATTGACCAATTTTTGACTACAAGATCAAAATCGCGTTTTTTCTCTTCCTTTTCTTACAAACGAATCAGAGTAACTGTTATTGCAAGTTTCACAAACAACATTGTAGTGATCATTACAAAAAAAAATGCATTTCGTGTATTTTTGAATTTCAAGAACCAAAATTGTACGTACAAATATTGAATAAAAATTAAACATAATTACTCGCATGGGGTCACCGACTAAGAGTGCAGCGAAGCGTGCTCTTCCTTCAATGACCTGTTGGTCACTAAAATAGAGTTTTTGGCGCAATTAAGGAAGCTACTGTTGGTGGGAGCATCCTGCGATCGACCGATCGAGCGATTGAATGTTTGCCATAAAAAGAGGCGCTGACCCCTTGCAAGCAGTTAAGGGTTAAACATGATGTAGAGAACGTAAACATTAATTTTGTATACCTCTAGAAAAACGCTGGCATTTTTGCAACATTCAATGTACTACCAGTATGAATAAATAGGTGGTACTGGAAATAAAAGACACGCATTACGATGTCAAGAAACAATCCACACGATTTCACTTCTTAACCCTCAAACATAAGGTCTCAATCGTTGTACTAGAAAAATCAGGCCTTCGGCTATGGTGTCTAGAGCTTTATATCGTTGACATAGAGTTGTAATTGGATTGTAATGTCAGAGTACAGTCAGCATCGTGCTATCAATCCAACGGCTGATTAGTACGGTCCGCACGAGAATTCACATTGCGTGGAAATTACATGGTAACGAGAAGCGCTGAAAATGTATGGATGTGGCTATTCGGAGCGACTTAGTTAAGATTATAGTCAGTCTCAGTTCTACATCTAAACTCGTTCTAATGCCATTTCAAAATAATTTCATGTAACCTAGGTACCTACTCGTACTAGCCATAGATTTAGTCATGATAAAACTTTTAGATCCATTATTTTTTACTTTTGAAAACTAACCTTTCCATAGCGGTAAGGTATATTTTTTCCTAAGATAGGCACATCCTAAATAATGCAATATTATGCATGTTGTAAAGTACTGTAAATATTTTTTGGCTCTATTCTCTATTCACCTTTATCTTTTTTCTATCTCTAGTTGCAATACTCTGTACAAGATGGCGTTAGTTGTCTAATTTGTGAAGGGTTTGTCAGTAATTCTCGAAAGACGTAATTGCCCCACAGACGCATTTACCCCAGTTGACCCTAAGTGTCAAGTAAGGTTTATCTAGCTAAATTAAATTCATTCTATAGTAAAAGATACAAAAACTAGGTACGCCGTAGAACCGACACCCATTTTTTTGTGTCAAAAGTTTCTAATTATTTTCTAGATCGCGTATCCACTTTATTTTTTTCGTCTCCGTCCTATTTGTTACAGTTTTAGTGCTTCAGCCATTAAGTGCCAGGTTTATATCTGTGGCCTCATGCGTATTGCAGCCCTTCGCGATTTATCGCCCGCCTGCCTTTAGGGCTTAATGAAATTGGCCCGATAATGAACCGTGGATTTAGTGCGCGTACAAAAATGGTGGAAATAACGAGATGGGTTGTAAATAATCGCGGACAGACCTGGATAGGTATCTGTACTAGTTTGAGTCAGCTGGTTTGTTTATATGAGCTATCATCATCATCAGTAGTCTTTTACGTCCCACTGCAGGGACACCGACCTACCCTACGTCGAGGGTGATTGAGACTTAATCCACCACGCTGGCTCAATGCGGGTTGATGACTTAACATGTTCGAGAATTATTTATTCTATGACATGTCAGTTTTCTCACTATGTTTTCCTTTATCGTAAGAGCATGTGGTCATAAAAAATTCTACGAGAGAGAGAGAAAAGTTCAGCCAGGATCGAACTGTGATCTCTGGATCAGAAGGCGCGGTCCATCTCACTAAAAGTCCTATAAATATATCCTTTGTGCTATTCTAGACTATAATCTATCTCTGTGCCAAATTTCATGCAGATTTCTTCAGCTGTTCGGGCGTGAAAGAGTAACAAACATCCATCCATCCATCCATTCTCACAAACTTTCGCGTTTATAATATTAGTAGGATTTGGTGTCAATAGTATTTTTATTGTATTGTAAGTGGAACTATGTACTCTACATTTTCATAAACAAGAGAAAAAACGTAAGCTGAGCCGTCCACCACACATGCTTAGTACTTACTTGCTTGCATTTCTATACTATTACTCTACTTATAATACCTTGTTCCTAAATTTAACTCCAATCAAAGTTATGCCCTCAGCTTTGTAAAGTCCGATGTCCTTAGCTGATAATTGCCTTGTACCCTGCGCTCCCCCAGGAGTCGGTTCAATAAGATGCTATCTGCAGCTCCGGCGACCTGCTTCGTAGATAAACACTTTAGCCGGCAGTACGGTCAGGAGATGGACGGCGTCTTGGAAGACAGTGGCTGTCTTGGAGTCTTAAGAACTTTTGGGAGCAACTCGACGATTATTTGAGGATGTCTAGGGAATATTTACCCAAATTGCGTTGTCCTACTTATCTCGTACTTTTTGAAGTTATACTTCTTTTGACGCGATAGAGAAAAATTATGAAAGTGAATTTTTACGATGCGCGCGCACACCGACACCTAAATTCTACATCGTGAAGTTAGTTCTAGGTGGCATAAAAATTGATAACTATGTATGTTCAAGTTGTATATTCTAGTATTTTTATATTTAGAACACGTGTTTCGTAAGAGTACAATTAAACAGTGAATAAATAAATATTATTTTGGTGTTTTTATTAAATCAATTTCATATACGACGGTGATAGTATTTACTAATAATTTATTATTTATTAGTATATCTATAAATTGAATATTAGTGATAAACTGTTTTGAGTGCATTTATAGATTTGAGGTTAAGAAGTAAAACTTCTAACGCGTGTACATAAGTACACACACTCTTTTTTTATTTCTATTACAAGGGGCTTACCATAAGTTTTGATAGAATTACTTTTTCGTTTGGCTCCTAACATTTCAGTAAAGCACACCTGGTGGAACTGTTAAGGAACTAGGTGACATGTATAGAGCCTAACGAAAACGAAAAAAGGTTTCGTAAAAGCCTACAAAAGGCTCTGTGAGCTGAAAAAGTCGCGAAAATGCTTTTGTAGTTTTATTATGGAAACTGACGTGGTTTTCACTCATTATGATTTAAAACACAGGAAATTACTCACGTACGATTCAGTCGATTATTCCGACTATAGTTTCAACCGCATGCGGCGGTCTTCATCAGGGCGAGTGCGCGCGCGCGGCTGCGTCTCGCATAGCACTGAGCATAGAGTGCTATGCGACTGAATCGTACGTGAGTAATTTCCCGTGTTTTAAATCATAATGCTTTTGTAGGTTCATCTGGCGTCATCTCAGCTGTCTTCCTCTACAGGTTGCATATCTCAATCGATTCTCATGAAATTTTATGTTCAGTGCCAAGCGGCTCCAGCGGAAGACCAACGCCAGCGCCGATTGATGGCATTATTCTAAGTTGGGGCTGATTTGGGACCTTGAGTTGGTAACCAGTACAAATTGTCTTAGTGATTTCAAATAATTAATTAATTAATTAACAAATTAAATTTTTTTCATTGTTCTTTCTTTTCTAGTTTTTTTTTTTTTTTTTTCAATTGGCGAAGATTTTTTCCCTTTTTCGTGTTGTTGCGAAGTTTCCTAGCGTACAAAGCCACGTCATAGTTTCTTCAAAACAACCCTTCAATCAAAAAAATGCTAACCAACAAGTCTATGGACGTTTTTAAAGTGGTATTATTTTGCAATCAGTACGTTAATTTATCAAACTACCCGCAGGCGGTGACGACGGCGGCGCGGCGCAGTGGCTCGGCTCTAATGAACGTAATCGAACGCGCATTCGATACCGCCACCGCTAGCCAGTCTAATAACTTCCCTAACAACGTTTGACCGTGATTAAAGCTTTTTCATTCATTCACAACTAGCTGCGCCCTATGGTTTCACCCGCTATTTTACCGCTATTGAACCGGTAACTTTGTTTGCAAGTATTCTAAGTGTTAATCCGGGGTAAAAGCTACCTGCATAACAAATTTTATCCAAATCTATCCATCTCATTGAACATGTAGAAGTAAAAAACAAACAAATCCTACTAATATTATAAACGCGAAAGTTTGTAAGAATGGATGGATGGATGGATGGATGGATGTTTGTTACTCCTTCACGCCAGAACGGCTGAACAGATCTGGATGAAATTTGGCATAGAGATAGATTATAGTCTAGAATAGCATATAGGATACTTTTTAACCGCGGGTGAAACCGCGGGGCGCAGCTAGTAAGTAAATAAACGTGAAAGCATCGACATTTATTTTGTACTACAAACTATTTCTGAAAGGACGGTAATTAAAACCACCTTAATGTAAATGTAAGCAACTAATACTTCTAATAATTCAAACCATGTACAATATGTGGGTAATTTCGGTATGAATCAAATGGACACCCAGATCAATACTACAGAAAGACGCCAAAGAAAAAGAATACGAGATCCGTCCTCTTCCGTGCTCCAGCGCAAAAAAGCCGGTTGAGCGGGGCAGGCGACTCAGGCGCTACTCCACTGACATTCCTTTGACAGTTCGCTCGGAAAACGTCACACAGCAGAGCGTAGGCTGAATTTTTGATTGTGTTGCTAACAGTACTATAATAGGTACTATTTATTATAGGTATCATCATCCGAACACAAACTTTCGTAACTCCAGTGCACTGAAATCCTTGCACCTTGCATTGGTGTGGTCTTGACACGCGTGCAGTGTAGTTGTGTAAAGAGCGGCGCCTGGCGCTAATATAGAAGGGTTTTACTGGAATCATAGTGTGAAGCTGGACGGACGTAAATTAGAAATTCAGTAATCAACGCTGCTGCAAACCAGTTCATTAAGTTGTGTAACGTTTTCTGTTGGGATAAGCTCCTCTAGAACATAGTACATTAATCGCGTGAATTAAAAGATTAAATACTCTACTTTTCCAAATTCAAGAGAATTTCGCGCCGCAGGTCTTGTGCATTTTCCAGTGTCAAATAAATTGCGTTTCGTAGTTTTTTTACCATTTCCCTTCACTCGTGTACGTTAAGGAACACTCAATTTTTTTTAAAGTAAATTATGGAATTAAGATAAGTAGTGTGTTCATTTTTATAAAATATTTAATTTAGAAAGTTAATTCTTACCATCGTATTTTCCTAAATTTTCAGTTGTGAAATTTTAATTACTCCACGGACACAATCATTACCTTCGTTTTAACTAATAGCGTCGGACTTTGAAACATGCTAAAGTACAAACAAACATATCTACATAATAATGTATCCTATATATTTTTAAAGTGTGATTTTAGATGCTCAAATATTTCTATACTAGCAGCGCCCCGTAATTTTTTACTCCTTCGCGTTTAAAAAGTAGCCTTTTGTTAATCCAGGGTAACTCAGGTTGAGTCCGTCTGTCTGTGAGTCTTTATCAAACTATCATTTTTTTTTTTTTTTTGTAGAATAGGTTGACGTTTGACCACCATCTCGCCTGATGTTAAGCGACATTGTGGTCTAAGATGGATATTAGGTACTTATTCACTCTAGCCTTGAAGTTTTGTAGAGTGAAGAAGTATAAAAACGGCAGTTGAGTGAGGCGCTATAAGTTCGCTACTGCTCAGACCCGTCTTGGGAACGGTTACACCGGACTACATCCCGAAACACGACTAGGTCATTTCACGGCAAGGCCTTGGTCCGGTGGGTGGTAACTAGCCACGGCCGAAGCCTTCCACCAGAGTTTGCTACCCGGGTAGCACTACCCGGGGACCACGTGTAGGGAATCAGAGTAAAGTACACTCCTACGGACGTGGGTAGCTCAGCCCCCAAAGCTCATACCTACCTCCCTACTCACAATAAGCAGGGAGCTGTTTTTAGGTGTGGTAATGCTTAAGGGTATTGATGAGTGAATAAATTTTGAGCAAAATTCGAAACAAAAATAATCAAGTCTCCATACAAAATCACTAGCCACGTGATCAATTTAGTATAAAGACTTATTTTTTTCTACTCTAATTTTGCAATCTTTTGTTTTAAAGGTTAATTACTTTGACGGGTAGGACATCCTCCACCCGAAACCAGCAGCACCTTGTTTAATAGATTTATTTATGTAGGATATATTTTTTTTCAAAAATGTGTGAAGATGAATCGAATTCTTTACAAAATGGCTACAAAACATCTTGCACGTGTAAATCTGTTTTTCATACTAGAGAGGGCGTGGCCGTTTAAGGTTAATTTATTTTTATTAATGGCGACATTCTGTTGGTTGGCAGCGGGCGAATCCAGGTGGCCGACACGAGTCATCCGAAAAAAAGTCATTCAAAAGGTTGCTCGTTTTTTGGGCTAATACAATTTCAAAGCAAACTTTACCTGTATCCTGAATACATAACGAGCTCATACACATTTAGCTGGATACTAAATACCCAACGAACTTATATGTATATGTATACACACTAGCTTGTTTAAACCATGTTCTCACCGGAACCGTGAAAGAAAGAGACAAATGTTTTGTAACTCATAATATTTACCTAGTAAAATTGGTTGTCTGTAAAGTCGGTTTACGAACGATAGTTTAACGTGACAACGTCGTAACAAAACATTTGTAAAATCTTCTCCTCGGACGCATAGGTCAATCGAGAGGAAGAGAGATAGATGCGGCGCACGCCGATCGTGGCTTTCGCTCGCTCGTGTAGTGCTCTTGCTCCGATTGACTGTAACGGGACAATGAGCCGTCCTTTTTCGTGCGTGCAGTCGGCGTTCATCGATGTCACGTCAAAAATTAATCAAAAATTTTATAAATAACAATTTATGATTAAAATTACGTTAATTTTAATTAATAATTAATAATTAAAATTATACGGGAATTACTCACGGACGATTTAGTCGATTACTCCGACTATAGTGTTATAAATCATAATGAGTGAAAACCACGTTAATTTCCATAATAAAGTTATCGGGGTGAAAAGTACTTATTTCTGTACTTACCTCTGAAAACGTGTAGAGTTTACTTATCTAAGTATACCTATGACACTTTTTTATTATTTATTTTACCTATTTTTACCTAGGTATTTTTGTAACTGCCTACCAGTTTTGCCCTTGTTCCAAATCTTCAAAGTTTTTACTCGTAAGTAACTTACTTACATTTTCGACACTGACACAGACTGACAGAGAACTGATTCCCTAGCGCCTGGGTTCCTAACCTGGGGGTAATTACCCCCACAGGGGTAAATCAGCTATTTCACGGGGGTAACAAAGAACCTAATTATCAGAAAGAAAAAAAAACATAAAGTTACAGAGCGCTGCTCAGTACCGCACGTGACAAAAATGTGCTCGTTCTAGCACTCGTTCGTCGGTTCGCCATGTTGCAAGCGGGCGGTGAGGGAGGGGGCGCCCGCGCCCGCGCCGCCGCCTCCGCTTGCTTCGCGTGCCTTGTAGTGTAGTAGCAGTGTTTGAGCTTGAGTGGACGAACGCGTTTCGATTGTTTCGCATTGCATACCTACCTACTTAGGAAACAAAATACCTAATTCTAATCTGTGTTTGAAGGTAAGTACCAACAAACAATGCAATTTTTTATCAATTATATTTTATTACTATTTATCGGGCTCTAAACCACTTACTTTTGTTTTACGTTTGCGTATGTTTTGTGACAATGATGCTGGTACGTAGATACGTACGAATGGTACGTGGTATCAAACCCGACAAATAGTAATATAATTGTATTTTGTTTAAATTGTTACTAGTAATAGTTTGTTAATGTACTTCTCTATTATCTGTAACATTTTTTATGATTGTTTTAGTTGTCATGGCTTCTACATCCGGAAAAAAGCGCTCATATAAAGAAGCATTTTTACAATGGGGTTTTACGAATATTGTGGACAGAAATATAGAAAAGCCTCAGTGTGTTTTATGTAATAAAGTGCTTAATCCAGAGAGCATGAAACCGAGCAAATTAAAAGAACATTTCGAGAAAGTTCACAAAGAGTTTGTAGGTAAAGATTTACAATTTTTTAAGAGAAAAGAGAACGTTCTGAAATCTTCGCGAATGGATTCCACAGGAAATATGCAAAAGGCAAACGAGTCGTGTCTTGAAGCTTCATTTCAAATTTCTTATCGTATTGCTATGAACAAAAAACCGCATACTATTGGAGAGGATCTTATCAAACCTTGTTTGTGTGATGCAGTATCGCTCGTTATTGGCGAACAACATGTGGCTAAGATTAAACAAATATCACTCTCAAATACAACAGTTCAAAAACGCATTTCAGACATGAGTAACGATATTTTGGCAACCGTTATTGATGAAATTAAAGAAAGTGATATGTTTGCGCTGCAATTAGATGAGTCTACGGATGTAGCTTCGTGTTCACAATTGCTGTTATTTACTCGTTATATCAAAAATGACCATGTAAAAGAGGAATACCTGTTTTGCAAGTCTTTGCCCACCACTACGCGTGGCGAAGACGTATTTCAAACGCTAAAACAATTTATTGAGTAAAACGGACTGGACTGGTCAAAGCTGGTTGGCGTTTGTACAGATGGGGCGCCTTCCATGATGGGTGTTCGTTCTGGATTTCAAGCACTTGTGAAACAAGTTGCTCCTCAAATTTTACCTTATCATTGTCTAATACACCGCTACGCTTTGGCCGTTAAGACGCTTCCACCAGATTTGCTAAGCACGTTGAATGACGTAGTGAAAATTGTAAACCATATTCGTGGCAGTGCTACAAACTCGAGGATCTTCAAAGTTTTATGCGATGAAGTTGGTGCAAAATTTAATTCTCTTTTGTACCACACAGAGGTACGTTGGTTATCTCGAGGAAAAGTTTTGAACAGGGTGTACGAGCTTCGTGAAGAAATAGGATTATTTTTGGAAAAACAGAGAACACAAAAAGAGAAAGAGTTTTTCTCAAAAATAAAAGATAAAATATTCGTTGAAATGCTGGCGTATCTTGCTGATTTTTTCAGTGAAATTAACGGTCTTAATCTTTCATTGCAAGGAAATATGACGAATATTTTAACAGCGCAGGATAAAGTTGCTAGTTTTGTGCGTAAATTGGAATTTTACCAACGCAGAGTGCAAGCAGATGATGTGTCGATGTTTACACAACTGTGTGAGCAATTGGTAAATACGGAACAAAACGAAATCACGTTTAAAAACTCTGTGATTCAACATTTATCTGCAATAATAGATTCACTGAAGCAGTATTTTCCGGACTTGGATAATCGTCAGTCGAACTCTTGGATATTAAGACCGTTTTCTACTGATGATGATATTATTCGAGACGAAGATGTGGTGGCAAAAGTGGAATTTCTTGGATTACGCGAGAATAGTACTTTGAAAGTAGAATTTCAGAATTATGATCTCAGCACATTTTGGATCAAAACAGGTGCCGAGTATCCTGTTTTATCTAACAGAGCTTTAAAAATGCTAATACCATTTGCCACCACCTACAGGTGTGAGAGTGGGTTTTCTACTTTAGTAACACTGAAAACAAAGGCCAGAAATCGTCTCAATGTGGAACATGACTTGAGATGCGCTTTAAGTGAAACTAAACCTAACATTAAAAAACTTGTTAATGCAAAACAATACCAACCTTCACACTGAGCCAACATTCACTAGTTTTTTATGTTAGGATTCGTTTTTATTATGGTAGGAGTAGTCACTACTAGTAAATGTAACTGAGTATTATTAATCCATAGTTTATACGTATGAATACGTTAAAATTGTAAGACTGTTGTGCAATTTATGATCAATAAAGATGTTTGTATTTACTTGTATTGTTTGTTTTGATATCATTTTGAAAGCGGGGTAAAATCAGTTTTATATATAGTTCACAGGGGTAACAATATTAAAAAGGTTGGGAACCACTGCCCTAGCGGGTAAAGTGGCTCTGCGGTTAGAGTAACTTCAAATTACAATAAAGTAAATTTGCACTGTCTTTGTGAAAATCTACATTGGATATTTCGGGTCAGTTTATGGCTTTTTCGTACTCTAGGAACTTTGGGCACTGAAAACAAAGGCTAGTCATTCGCCTTATTGTTTCTAGAATATATTTATTCGAGCCTACTATTTCTTTCCAATTATAAACCGATTCAAAAGAGTGGAAGTTATATCATCGTTCAAAGTTATTTTCCTTCCTAATCTTTTACAAATTTCACCGCCTTCAAAACCTAAGTATACCTAATACACATTTCGCGTGACAAGACACTATAACACTAGACTTGTTTAAAAACGAATACACGACGATGATACACTTTTGGGGGGCCTTTTCTGGCGCGTGTGATAGTATCTCGATCGCTTTAGTTGGCAAGAACTCACGAAGCGTTTTTCGCCCGCGCCCGGCGCCCGCCGCGCCTCCATCGCGTCGCAGTGGCTGCGGGACCGCTGTTTTATTTAAAAACTCTCGACACCACATTTTTTTACGTACCGGCACGGCACGCAAACTATTCCACAAACTAGCTCGAAACCGCGTTAGTAAACCGACCAAGCGACAGCCTCCAGGCCGCCAAGCACGCGGTTGACCGCGTCCTGCGAAGGGCACCGCGAGCAACTGCCCCGCCGAGTAAGAAAACAACGTCTATTGTTTTATTTTTGACATGTAATAGGGCTTACCATGCACTTGCACAAGCTTACAAGCACGCACACTTTTAGCTGCGCAGGCTTGAACACGGAACACCGCGCGTATGTATGGTTGGTAAAACTGTACGCAAGTCGAAAATATCGTGCCGTTAACACACGGCTCAGTTAAGTACGCACAGTTAAAAGTGTGGTGAAGCTTGTGCGTGTGATAAGCCTTTCAGAATATTAACCTGTCGGCATTCTACGGAAGCCGTGGGCTCGCGTCGGGCGCGGATGAAAACCGCTTCATTATTTCTTAGCCAATAATATGTCTATCAAGAAGACAGTGACCTAGGTAGTAAACATCGCACGCTCGAGAATAGGGCCTCTGTCTACACATCCATCCATCCATCATTGGTATTACACCTTCTCGGGAGTTATTGGAGATAAGCACGCGATCTTTCGATAATCTACTGATTAATGTAGATGCAATATTGCCACCCGCTGGGGAATGTTTTTTGTAGTGGTAACATATTTGCAGTTATTTTAGGTTTTCTTGCCAATATTGGGTGCTAACACTGCCAAGAGTTCTTTTCTTGTTATTTCTCATAGCAAAAGCCGTTAAGCTTTGTCAGAGGCCATCAGGAGACCTCTAAAACATGAAAGTAGGGCTGGCACCAGGCAAATTTAGTGACATTGAAAATAAAATAGCAGTGAAAAATATTTTATTAGGTAAATCAAAAACAAAAAGTCCTACTAATATTATAAACGCGAAAGTTTGTAAGAATGGATGGATGGATGGATGGATGTTTGTTACTCTTTCACGCCAGAATGGCTGAACATATCTGCATGAATTTTGGGACAGCGAGATTAGTAGAGATAGATTTTAGTCTAGAATAACACATAGGATACTTTTTAACCGCGGGTGAAACCGCGGGGCGCAGCTAGTACAAGATAATACGTTATCAAAGTAATTTACAAATTCAGTTGAGGTACCATAAAAAGTACATTTTTATTCTAGAAATTCAAAATCAATAACACCATAAATCCATAACGATGTTTTATGGTGTATCCTCTAGAGTCTAGATGGTATTACCATTGCCAATAGCTTGCGGGACATGAACCTTTGTTCAGAAAAATCTCCCAGTTTTTAAATAAGTATTTCCTCGCCTTGTACCAGTAAAGAAAATCTCACCAAAATAACATTCTTTCAGAGCAAAGGCTATAGGACCCTTGAGAAACCTAAGGTTTAATACAACTTCATTCTCTGTATATCCCAAATCTTTATACGAGTGTAAAAACGAGCTTGGGGAACTCCCGACAGTTTTCACGGTAGTATATTTCCCGAAAACTTGGAAAATCGAGGACTGGCTCATGCTGCTTTTCCAAAAAGTTGGTGAACTGAGAACTTTGTTGCAGTAAAGTTTTGCAACGAGGATCACAGTTGGAGCTCTCCCAAACTGCGGGTGCAGTTCTAAAGATTTTAAAGTCACTGGAACTAAACTAAAACTGGAAGTCACCTGGAAAGTTTTTGAGGTAGAATTGTGTGTTTCAATTTTGATGATTTATGTATTTTAATTTAACACGATACACGTAATATATTTTCTATTAGATACTAGAGGCGCACATTTGTATCATCCGCGGTTAAAACGAATCCTATTTGCTATTCCAGACTACAATCTATTTCTGTGCCGAATTTCATCCTGACCCGTTCAGCCATTCTGGCGTGATTGAGGACCATACATCTACACATCCATCCATCTATCCAAACTTTCGTATTTACAAATTTATAAAAAGAAGATTCCTATATACCTAAAATCCATGATTTGTTCTTTAACTTACCCTAAGTAGCTACTAGCTACGCCCCGCGGTTTCACCTGCAGAAGTTGCTTTTTTGGTATAAAATTAGTCTATAATAATTTTATTTAGAACATAAGCTATACCTCCACACCTAATTTCATCCAAATCCGATCAGCCGTTTTTGCGTGATTGAGTAACAAACAACACGCTCACAATTGTAATATTGTTAGTAGGATTAACTAGATAACACCTATCTATAACCACAGAATAAATAAACAGGACTAGAAGCTCTGTGAGCTGAAGAACTCGCGGCCAGCATCATCTGTTCTCGTCAACAAAACGCATTCAAAAATTTAAATAGATTCCGTTGAGAAATGTAACCTGTAAAGGAACACAGCCGGACAAAAATTCGGGCAGATGTACATTTGAAAGTATTTTTGACGCCTAGTTCAAAATTGTTACTTAAACCAATCTCTAGTGTATTTCCGCTCTAATGTCGCATAAAGTACGCCAAGGAATATGGGTTCCAATTATCAATAAGCTAGTACTACCTGAGTAATCTTTTATTTATTTTTTAATTTGGAATACATTTATTTTGAACTGATTTAACGATATTTACTACAAAACTTATACTGCCTCGGTGGCTCAGTTGGTAGTGAGCCACCGAGCCACCTGCCTGTTCGATTCCCACCTGGCCGCCATAGTACAAGCTTTGCTTAGTTTGGGTTCAGACGACCGTGTGTTCAAGTGTCCGAATATTTATTTATTTATAAAATTTGACATTTAAAGCTAATTTAATAAAGTGGAAATTTAAGAATTTAACAACTGACGTTAACGGTCGCTCGGTCGATAAACACATAAGTCTATAACTATAATTAATAATACCTACCTATTTCCAAGAGAAAACTATCTATCCCCGAGAGACGTCCCAAGACAACTCACATGAAAGTAAACAAAAGGGGCAAACAACTGAACAAAATCCCGATATTTGCCGAGACGACTTCCATCTTAGTTTCTAGTAGTTAGAACAAATAGAGAAATATGGCGGATGGGGTCCTGCCTATTACTTAACGAGAAAATGAAAGAGAAACTGGGATCTACACACGAAACTTAGAAAGTTCTTAAACTAAGACAAATTATATTACTCGTATATAGGTTATGAAGAAAGAAAAGAGTTACATCATAAAAAACATTAAGTACCTACTTTGACGCCTAACTACGCCTGAACTGACACCTACTTTGGTGCCATAAGATAATACTAGCAATTATTAGTGATGATATTATGACAATATAATTTAAAACTAGCTGTTACCCGCGACTTCCTTCAGGTTTACTTAGATAATAGTATCAAAAAACCATCCGCGTGATATATTGTTATCAAATTGTATCAAGATCTAATGTGAAATGCCTACAAAAAGACAGACAGCTGTCTACCTATCTTTTTGTTACAATCATTGAATCCTAAAATGAGTTTGTTCGTTTGTTTATTTATTCATTTGTTTGTTTGTTAAGCTTTCACGCCCTAACTATTCAACCGAAATTTTGCATACATGTTGTCTGGGATACAGAAAAGGACATACGGTACTTTGAAAAAATTACTGTGGGTGAAACCGCGTATTACAGCTAAGTAGTCTGATTTATAATTTTAGGATGGAGTGTGGATTAACTCTTTGGTTTATAGCATTACTATAAACTACCTATTATACGTAGGTACGCAACTTTTTAGCCCTTGGAATTAATTTACACTTGACGACGTTTTTTATACAAAATAATAATTCGAACTCTCCGATCATAAATAATATCTGATCGAAGTTGGAACTGGATAACGGAAAATAACTGCATAATTAAAACTGGGATTGCAATTTCTACTTAGCTAAAAACCTATTTTACTCCATTTTACCAGTAAGTAGTAAAAAACGTTAAGTATCGAATTGTATAGTAGAAAAAAAAAACTGCAGTTTTCTTAAGGCGCGACTTGCCAGCGAATCACTTTGGCTAAATCAATAAAATTTTACTGAGAACCGCTTTTCTCATTCTCTTGCTTATTTATTCTATCGACTTCATAAATTTGTAGGTACGATTTATTAGAAATTCCTGAATACATTCAAAGGTTTAATTAAACGACATTTTTGTGGCTCCTATCTTCTTGATTGTTCGTCGTCTAGACGCTATATAAAAACCTAAACTTTTATTTCGTTTTGGATTCTTAGTAGATTTGTGTTATAAATTTAGAATTTGAGACATTTAAGGAGAGTTTTGGGAGATGAATTTTCTTAGTGGTATATTTTTGTGTCATCTGTTTTTATTAAAGTCAAAGTCAAAGTCAAAATGATTTTATTCAATTTAGGTATCAAAGATACACTTATGAACGTCAAAGTTATTTAAATAGACTCGACCGCCTTGTTCGGACAAAGAGCCTCTACTCAGAAGAACAGGCAAGAAACTGAGGGGCATTATTTTTTCAAATAATAAATAAATTACAGTCTCACAAATTTTGGCTTACAACTATAATATCTATAAATACTAGTAGCTACTTGACGGAAGTGGAAGGCTCCAGACATCTTTATCTTCTAAATAATTCTTAACCTTATAATATCCTCTTTTCATTAATGTAGTTTTTACATGTGATTTGAATTTTCCCTCGGTGAGCCCTGTTATATTTTTCGGGATTTTATTGTAAAAACGAACGCAGTTGCCAAAAAATGACTTTTTTGACTTAGTCAGTCTAAATCTCGGTACAGCTATCCTATCCTTATTTCTAGTGTTATAATTGTGATAGTCACTGTTCAATTTAAATTTATGTAGATTTTTGCGAACGTGCATAATATTTTCAAAGATATACAAAGAAGGTAAAGTTAATATATTTATTTCGTTAAATAAATCCCTATAACTATATTAACCCTCGACGCAAAAACGACGGGGTGTTATAAGATTGACGTGTTACTGTGTGTGTGTGTGTGTGCGTGTTTGTGTGTGTGTGCGTGTTTGTGTGTGTGTGTGTGTGTGTGTGTGTGTGTATGTGTGTGTGTGGCATCGTAGCTCCCGAACGGATGAACCGATTTTTATGTTTGAGTGTTCTTAGCTATGTTTGATGTAAATCGGTGTTGGAAGTTTTTTAATGTTTAATTTATACTTGTTGAGCACTTGTGACGTATGGTTTAAAAGACTTTGCAATGGCAAATCTTGTTTTGCAAAAAAATCAGGAATTAATTACTTCTGAATTCTGATATTGCGTTCGTATAAAAATTTTACAACTCCGTTCGACTCTATTATATTTAAAAAAAATAAATAAAAATAAAATAAGCTGTAAACAAACAGACGGTTCTCCTGATGATAAGGAAACCGCTAGCCACCTGCTACACTAGTAGACAGCGGAGATCGGAGCGAAGAGGTATTTGTAGACGCCTTTTGTTAAACGCATGAAATAATCTCTTGTCGCTTTTTGTCGTGTGAGAACGGGACAAAGTTATGTGTAAACGTACGTCTGTCTTGTTAAAAAGAGACGACATACCGTTGTCACGTTGCGCATGCTAGGCCTGCAGGTATAGCATACA
Organism: Peribatodes rhomboidaria; assembly: GCA_911728515.1. Lineage (NCBI taxonomy): Eukaryota > Metazoa > Arthropoda > Insecta > Lepidoptera > Geometridae > Peribatodes > Peribatodes rhomboidaria. Next base: position 16,382,235 of record OU452177.1, read on the forward strand.
GCAACACGTAGTGACCGCAACAGATGCTTAAGCAAGACCGAAATAAGTAATTTACAACATGTTCGAAAGAGATGGATTACGATGACGTCATTACGTGTTTGCTGATTGCTTGACCTTGTTTTTTTGGATCATGATAAAACGCTACATGCTATAGCTCGACCGGTAAAGTTAACTAAATGTTTAGTCGCTCCTACTCTTTACTTTATGGATAGCATTGAATACTGAAGCTGTGGTTGTTTGTTCTAGAATTAACTACAAATTGTTGAGGCAATGTTGTTGAATTTAACGCGGTCTAAAACATTGACGCTTATAGGTACTAAGTACCTGGATGACCGAGCTTTGCTCGGTATTTTTTTTTTTTAATTGTGTTTTTTTGGAAATTATATTTAAGTACGAATTACTAATAAAATGATGAAATATGAATACTTAATAATTTTTGGATCTTACCGATAGAATAATAAAAAAATGTGAACTGGTTATTTAAAGAAAAAAAATCATGAGTTATAAGCGTTTTTTTCCAAGATCGTTTAGGCATTTTTAAGTGAACACGTGCATTAAGAAGACACAAATAACATAAATAAACAATTGATTTTAGTCTAACCTCAAAGCAAACACTCATTGACTTCGTGTTACTTAACAACGCCATCTGCTGTTGTGTCGTTAAAGCAATTAGTTGCTCACAAAAAATAGGATTATTATTCGCCAATAGATTTCAGGAATATTTTTCAGTTGAGAATACTCAAACGCCTACTTTTTGTTATTTTTCTTCCAAGTTTATGTTTAAGTTGCTTATCGTTAAAACACGAATAAAATGACATTTTCTAAAAATGATTCCTAGCTAGATCGATTTATCGCCCCCGAAACCCCCTATATACTAAATTTTATGAAAATCGTTGGAGCCGATTCCGAGATTATAATTATTTAAATATATACAAGAATTGCTCATTTAAAGATATAAGATATTGAGGTGGCATATTCCAAGAGTGATATCGGAAAATGCTTTTGTAACAAACGCTACGAGTACTATGGCAAATAACGACGCATCACGAACCGAAATCATTACCGCCTAACTTTTTAAATAACGTTTCATTTCATAAAGCACCCGTAAACCGTTTAGTTTGCTTAGTCCTGTTTAAGCAGAAAACTAAACGGTTGACTCTTCGTCTCCAGTTAGCCACTCCATATACTTTATGGAGAATCTGATCAGCGCGTACAGTACGCAATTTGCGGCGTGTATCACTTGCTGAGCGTCGGATTTGCATTTTGTTTGCTACAGTTCGTTGAACAGAACGTTGAGTCTGTCCAATACGCACCTTAGTGTCAACCAGTGTGCAGTCAGCCGCTCACAGCTTGCAACAAAGTCGCCACGACAAAGTCTAGGTGACAAAGCGCAGCGCGACCAAATCTTATATTTTACCAATAAGTACAATCAACAAAATACAATACCTATACAATAAATTACAATCTTAAACCTACCATTATTTTTTGACTGCCTCGGTGGCTCAGTCGGTAGTGAACCAACCATCTGAGCTTAGGGGCGTGGGTTCGATTCCCACCTAGGGCAAACATTTAATGGTGAACATTTGTGTTTGTTCTATGTCTGGGTGTTAAATATCTTAATAAGCATGTATTTGAAAATATATATTTATATCATATTTTTATGAATATCAGTCTCTGGCAGCCACAAGCTTTGTACACAAGCCACAAGTACAAGCTTTGCTTAGTTTGAGGTCAGGCGACCGTGTGTGGAAATGTCCCGAATTTTTATTTTTTTATTATTATTCCAATATATTTATTTTACTTCTTCTAATCATTATTATTATTAATTTAATATTTATTTACTAGCTGCGCCCCGCGGTTTCACCCGCGGTTAAAAAGTATCCTATGTGCTATTATAGACTACAATCTATCTCTGTGCTAAATTTCATTCAGATCTGTTCAGTCGTTCTGGCGTGAAAGAATAACAAACATCCGTCCATCCATCCATCCATTCTTACAAACTTTCGCGTTTATAATATTAGTAGGATTTCGTAACTTTACTCACGATTACTTGTACCTACTATTAAGCTGTGCGACAGTTTTAAATTCGAATCAAAATTACACCATTTAACACCCTCCGGAGTCAAATTTCAAAGCCATATTTCAAAGCCATTGCCGAATTTGTATAGGATTCAAATTACCAGTGGCATTGTATTGCAGCATTGTGTGATTGTATTGAGAATTAATCGCCACTTTATAGACATTTAAATGATCGCAGATACGATTGACAAGGCTTTTATTGCTAGCAACTTGATTACGGGTTTCGTATAATGGAAGGCGACTGCTTTATGCTTTTTGAACGTTTACCCATAATGTTTGTTGGGAATTCGATTTGTATTCTGTATACGTTAATATGGTTGAGAATGCACGAAGTTAATGGGCTGATTGTGAAAATGACTGTTGTTGACAATATTATATTACAATGTTACCTATATCTATCTATAACGAACAAATAGGGTATTTTTTTATTTTTCACAACTTTACCAGGATTCCTTACATTATTTTTTAATTTACGCTTTTCGTCTAACACGTCTCTTATCTCTCATATATGCTCTTGCGTCAAATCATCTTACGTCAATATAGATTGTAGTTTTTATTTTTTACTAGCTGAGCCTGCAAACTTCGTACCGCCTAACAGTAGTTTCTTTTTTGGCATTTTTTTTTCTGCGTAGGAACTATCCTCGTATTTCAAGGAATATTAAAAAAAATATAAGCATCGGTTCAGCTGTTCTCGAGATTTGCGCTTAGAAACACATTTAGCGATCATTTTTATTTTATAGAGAAGATAGATTTATGCTTTATCGTATAACTTGTAGTTATTTTCATTTAGTTTAGCTTGGCTGTTACTCTTATTTAATTTTGAAATTATACTCTTAACTGACAGAAGAAGCCTCTAAGTGTAAGTAATAATAAATAAATAAATAAATAAAATTCGGGACATTGTCACACACGGTCGCCTGACCCCAAACTAAGCAAAGCTTGTACTATGGCTGCCAGAGACTGCTGATATACATACATACATATTTTTAAATACATACTTAAATAGATATTAACAAATACAAATAATACTTAGTCGAGCGAGCGAGCGTCTATGCTTCAGCTTGAAAAATGCTTTCGTTTGTCTGGAATTCTGGATTCTGTACGGATCTCTGTTTTCCTCTACAGGTCTAAAATCTGTAAAATTATCGAACCTGCCCACTACATTTCACAAGAACCGGTTGAGAAATGCGACTTGAAGACGGGAACAGACGTCGGCCGCGAGATCGAGAGCTCACAGAGCCACTAGCTAAAAAGGTGGTACTTTCGACTAAAAAATAATATGCGACAAAAAATATTTGATAGCTTACAAACTGACATCACTTCCGAAATTTTAACGGTTATTTAAAAGCAGCGATACTATCTAAGACATTTCTACTTCGAGCCCGTCATCACTGCTTGTCTACGGAAACAAAAGCTCACGTATTGTCGACTCACGCGCATCTGCCGGCGGTGGGCGGGGCGTCGTGGAAGCGGGAGCGTGATGGCTACGCCTTTTTATGCAAATTAGCCCAATAGAACTTGCAGTCGTAGTGGTTATGAACTTTTGTGGTTAGATACAGTTCAAGTGGCCATTCAGTTGAACAGTACTACTTATTCAAAACTGTTGCATTTACAAATCTCTAGTGTGTTTCTGCTCTAACGTCGAACCTCAGTTTTGAAGATGAACTTCCACATAGTAACGCCTGATTCAATCAACTAATTCTACTTATTTGTACACTAACTGATAGGTACTCATAACTTTGTACCAGCGCCATATATAAATACATATATGGCGTTTTTGCATGCTCGCGCGACAAAATTCTTCTTGTCACTTTTTGTCATGCGAGAACGTGACAAGGCTATGTGTATACATACCTCTGTCTCAATAAAAAGAGTCGAAATATCGATGTCGCGTTGCGCATACTAGGCCTGCAGGTGCAATGCCTACATCCGGGGCGATGGTTCACAATTTTGAAACCAATTTTGCTCACATTCGAACGAAGGGCGAAGCTCAAAGATACTTAAGTTAAGGTGTTTAGTCTCAGGTGTTTCAATAGGGTGTAGTAACACGTAAGGTCTAACAGATACATTCAACAATTTTAGTAATTTGCTAAATCCGAAAAAAAAAAGAAATTGAGTCTCTTTAGTTGATGGTTATAAATTTTGTATGGAAACTTAATTAGTTTTCGCTCTGACGGGTAGAACGATACCCTTATGTATTACTACAGCCTTTTAAAACACCTTGTACAAAGATAGAAACACCAATTTGTCCCAGTAGACTCTGAAACCTTGCTTCGCTTAGTCAATTATTCCTAAAAGTAGATTATCACGAATGTTTTGCATTTGCCGGAGCAGGCCCCTATTCTTGACCTTACCCTCTACGTCCCTACTGCGACTTTTGAAACGAGAGAGACAAAGACAAAAAAAAATATCTCGACTTGAAAGAATAGACCTCCAGAAGAAAGTTGTAAGAGTCGATGTGGCGGTGTCGCGAGCAGCATACTAATGTGGCGTTAAGCTAATTGGGCCGGAAACTTTGCCTTTGCTTAACCTCGTTTAAAGGAAATGACGAAGAAAATCGGAATTTTTCAAACACAGCTTCGCGAAAATCACAGTTTAGTCTCTTTAGGAAGATAACGTGTTTTTCGCTGGATACTTGCTGGGATATAAAAAGGTAATTTGGTTTTTGTGATAGGTATGATGTTGTGTAAGATTTTGTAGGTAGCTAGGCAGGTAAAGCTCTTTCAGTTTTTCAACGTTTTTGTAATATTCAAAGTTTTTCAAATGACTAGTCCAATTCCGTTAAATTGAATTATGGAACCACTCAGTTCGGTAATTTAATTGAACGGTTTGAAAAATTGAAAAGCTTCCCCAAACAAAATAAATGTCTGGGCTAATATTTTAGGTAAAGTAAATTTAAGAGAAAAAGACATTTTTTTTTTGAAAAAAATATTAAGTCACCCTAATTTTGAAAAAAACCTGTATAATTATCGAACCTGCTCACAAAATGTCTAAAAACAACTAGTAATATTTGCAACCGCTAATGTAAACTATTTCTGAAGGGACGGTATTCAAAACTACCTTAATGTAAATGTAAACAACTAATACTTCTAATAATCCAAACCATGTACAATATGTAGGTAATTCCAATATGAATCTAATGGACACCAAGATCAATATTACAGAAAGACACCCAAGAATACTAATGTGAGATGCGTCCTATTCCGTGGTCCAACGAAGAGTGCCGGTTGCAGTGTTGCCAATGAAAATTTTTAGGCGGCCGTGTATATTAGGTAAAAAAGCCGTGTTTATATGGAAAAAGATCATCGGTGGGCCGTGTCATTGCTTAAAAAAATAACGTTTGATTAATGATAACTAAACGTTTTTAACATTAAAAACCTTAAAAATGCGCCATTTGGCTAATGTTGTTTTTTTTATTTGTTTGAAGAAATAACAACAAATAATTATTTTGAATAGCTTTAATTTTTATTTTAACTTATTATTCACACTGTTACAAAACTGTTAAATAGCACACTCAATACTCAAAGAATAAATGAATACAAAAATTAGGGCAATAGATTCCGTGTTTAACGTATGAGATAGGATAGCAAGCTCTAGGAGTAATAGTGTTCTGTGAGCTAGTCATTTGTATCACTCATCCACGAAAATAAAAAAGGGATGCACTATTTGATATTTGATTAGTGGGAAATCCCCGTCTATAGCTGCACGCCATAGAGTAGAAAGAGTAACAAAGTCTATACAGCCATATACAACTTGGCAATGTTGGCATTCGTTATACTTGGATTAGTAATCGAATACATTAAGCTACTCCGATGTTTAAAAATCGACAATCCTAAAGTGCTGTTCCTCTCGATCTCCTGTCAAATAATATTTGGGTAAGTGAGAAGTGAGTAATTTCGCGCATCGGAGTTAATCAATTACCGTAGAATTTGCGAATAGCCGTAGAATCTGCTACGGCTACAGGGTCGCAGCCGTAGGCCATGCATTTTGTGATATTTTGGCCTGAAAGCCGTAGAACACGGTAATTGCCGTAGCATTGGCAACACTGGCCGGTTGGACGGGGCGGGCGACACTCAGGCGCTACTCCTTCATTCCTTACGCTTCATTCATTCATTCATTCATTCACTACATTCCTTTGACAGTTCGCTCGCAAAACGTCACACAGCAGACCATAGACTGCATTATTTTGTATGTGTTGCTAACACTAAATAGTATAAATATACATTTATAACCATATAACACATGCACCATAGTAGCGTCTAGAACGTAGGTAGAAACTTCATACACTTGAGTCTTTGAACAAACTCGTATGCCTAAAGCGGACCAAAGGAGTGATTTCCCGAAGGTCCCATAACCATACGAAGTAAGCACTAACCTGAACCCCGCGATCTACTAGACCCACGTCGATCGAACTTGTGCCTGGCATACCGATGTGGGGATCGAAACTTTTACTTTATTGGAGACACCTGACGGGTCAAGAAGCTGTCAGGTACTCTAGATAGTCTTGTGGGAGTTTTGCTCCTTTTTCTGATCGTTCAGTTGCTAATTGTTCTTTATTAATTTCTTTATTTTCTTAATTGCCTTTATTTATATCGTCACGTCACAAATACTTTAGGGCATATAAAATACTAATACCATTACCATACTAGTACCATCTTCACTAATAATTATTATAAAACAAGTAACATTATTGAAAGAGTGTGCACAAGAACTGCACGACCTGATCCAGCCATCACCGTTCTTTTATAATTGTACCAGGCGTAAGTAAGTACGAGACACCCTCTTATGGTGGAAATTCCGTCAAAACGCACTAAGCTTTCAAGTTAACTTTTCTTGTAAGAACTGCAGAGGTGTGGAACTCTTTCCACCTTTAATACAATCCGGGGGTGTTTAAGAGTAAAGTGAATAGGTATCTCCTAGGCAAGCTTGTTACACCTTCAATCACGTCGACGCTTCCCATCAGGCGAGTCAGTGGTCAAACGTATGCCTAGTCTGTTGTAAAAAAAAAGCAAAACTAAAAACCAAGCTGCAAAATGTTGTACCCTATGTCACTTTCACTATCAAGACGATTAAAATGACGCCTACCATGTCTAAGTGTAGACTGCAGGGCGTGTCAAAGAATTCTCATAGATCCATACCGACATATGTACATACATACACTCGAAAAACATAACCCTCCTTCTTGCGCAGTCGGGTAATAACATTTTGACAAAGAGGTAAAACCTCACAAGTACGAATCTCATCACTGTCGGACGAGGACTCTAGGGTTCATTAAAAGAGCCCATACTCTTTTGCCGTTGCAATATGTGGCAGCTGATAGCCATTCATTTACAACCCCGCATTCACTGTGCCAGCGACGAGAGCTAGATTTCCCCGCGGACTGGCCTGCAGTCTAGGCTACATTGGTATGTCCTGTGACATGATATTCTATCGTTATAAGAACTAGTATGTACTCGAGCCGAGAACATTCGATTAACCTATATGTCTCTATTTTCTTTTATAAAACTTCGTTTTTAACCCCCGACGCATAAAGGACGGGGTGTTATGTTGGTGATAAGTTTGACGTGTCTCTCTCTGTATGTTTGTGTGTGTGTGTGTGTTTGGCGTGTGGAATCGAAACTCCCGAATGGATGAACCGATTTTAATTTTGTTTTTTTTTTGTTTGAAAGGTGAGTTAGTCGGGAGTGTTCTTGGCTGTTTGATGAAAATCGATGTTAATGAAAATCGGTGTCGGGGGTTTTTTTAAGTACAATTCGTCTGTAAATAAATGACGTACAAAATCATTCGCGGACAGTAAAACATACATATTAGAATTATGCTCTATAATCAGGAGATTGTGTACATGTACAAAGAAAAGTTTCATCAGTTTAACAAACAAACGAAATATTTTTGATTACTTAATAAAAAATTAAATCCTCCGATAAGCTGAGAACATTCTCGACTAATTCACCTTTCAAACAAAAAACACACCAAAATCAGTTCGTCCGTTCGGGAGCTACGATGCCACGTACACACACATACAGCCACGTCAAACTTAGAACACCCCGTCGTTTATGCGTGGGGGGTTAAAAACAAAATTGAAACATTTAAAAATTCTAGCCTTCACGTGTTTTTAACCGAGTTTAAAAAAAGCAAGATTCTAAAATATGTTTTGGCCTTTGCGTTGGTAGTAGGTAAATTGAGAATGACGTCACAGAGACCTAAAGTTTTTTACATAAAGCTGAACGGACGGAGTCGTCAGGAATAGAATAAAATCACAATCAGTTTGTACAAACAATCCCTTTGATTCCCTCGTTACTGCGATCCGTCACAATTCGGGCCTGATCACGTCCGTCTCGGGGGCACCCGTAATACAAGCGGACAGCGATTTGAAACCGCGGGCTGATCCATAGATATCACACATATCATAGGTATCACGATATCTTTGTTTTAACGCAAAATCACTACAAGTTGTTTCGCATAAATTATCAACAAACGAAAGAAAAGAAGGACTCCATTTCATCCATTTGTCAATTTCATTATAAATCTGTCTTTATTGTTCATTTAAATACCAACAAAAGCAAAAGAGAGGAGTTAAGTTACGAGTTATGAAAAGCAAAGGAGGAGCAAAAAAGAGACTGCTAGACGGAGTGTCAGCGTCAGCGTCGATCAAGCTCTACCTGTATCACAACCCGTTCAGAAAATACGTAAAACGTATTCCATAGAAATATGAAATACAGTTTCCATTTTCGTTCGATAGAGGCGCTGTCCCATTTTTATACAAAGCCACATACCCTTACCCTACCAAGGAATCCCTTACAATACAGTCTTAATAATGTGTTGTCGCGTCTTCCGTAAATATTTTTGCCCGAATAAAAATGGAGGAGCTGTATAATTTGGTTGTATTTTTGTTTGATTGCTACTTCGAAACTCTACCAATTTGAACATTTTTTTTTTTAAATTTTATCCTATTTTTATTAAAATCAGATTGATTCTGTTTTAGTTAAAACACAGTTCCGATGATCAGTTGAGTTGAGATGAGATCCAGTTTTTTTTCATGCATTTTATTCCTCTTAGTTGACTGCTACAACGTAGCCCGCTACACACCCGCACTCGCACCACACTCCACCCTTATTTGAATAATTCTGTGCCAACCGTGACACATAATTGCTCCGTACCTGCAGTGATTGCGATTTATTGCCATTTTATTCAAACAGAGATACATCGCTGGAATAAAGCAAGATAAAAGACTCGTTAACAAACGTTTTATGTTTTTAAATACTCTTGTAAAGTCTATTGTATTTGGTTTGTACAATGGGACTAATTTGAAGAGCTGGCTGATTGGCTTCGGAGTCGCGTTTTGATTTAGTATTGAATATTCAAAGTTCGCAGGCGAACCAAAATAGCCGACATAGCCCGAAGAATTGTCAAATGAAAGTGTCAATGGGCAGGGCATATTGTTCGCAGAACCGACGGCCGATGGGGCAGAAAAGTTTTCGAGTGGCGACCAGGAACCGGAAGACCTAGTCGTCCTAAGCGGTTAGCCTCCACCTTAATACGAACGGCTAGGGACTGAAATCGTTTGCCACTATCTGTTTTTCCGACTAACTACAACCTAGGTATCTTCAAGGCCAAAGTGAATAAGTACCTACTAGGTCTTCATGCTTCATCTTAGGCCACAATGTCGTTTCACATCAGGCCAGTTGGTGGTGAAACGTTGACTATACAAAAAATAAAGACGCAGCGCGTAAAACCGCTGGTATTGAGGGAGGTCTTTATCCGGCGGTGGATGTCTTCAGGCTAAAATGGTGATGATAATGATTTACAGTTAAGTAATCAAGTTCATTTTCAAATTTTTGTATAGTACTGGTTACGTAGATTGATGCAATTTTCTGTTTGAAACAACCTCTATGTAAACAAGTAAACACAATAATATATGTCTATTTCTAAAGTAAATCAATTGTTAAATATTTTACCTACCTATTGTTGAAAATTAACAGTACTCCCTGCACACCAGCTTGTCTCGCGAGGATTGGTCGATTTTAAAACCTACACTAAAATTATAAAATCGAAAAATAACTCTGTATATTTGTCTGTCTGTTTGTAAATATAAGCTTTTCACGGCTGAACGGATCTAGTTGAAATTTGAAAATTAGTTACAGTATTTCACGAGGAATGTTTTTGGAAATTATTTTCTGAATAAACTTGAACGAAGTCGCGGGTAACAGCTAGTTAGGTTTGAATAAAGAAAGGAGTAAACTAAGTAAAAATAAACTCTAATTACTAGAGTAGCCTTACTAATTGCTCAGTACTTGATTTTAATTCAATGAAGTTGTATTTTTAACGCCAAACGGAATAAAACTTTTGGAATCCCGTTATTACTATTCACAGAAATAGCTTGGCTTGTATTTTTTTCCACTCGGCACGGGAATTGGCCGCAGAAGTAATTTGTCCTCTGTGGACGCCGTGTCACAGTAAATGAAAGTAGAGTCACTAACATAGGCACAAAATGTTATGTCACACTTCACGCGCCTTCACATTCTTACTAATTATGATAATAATTATGATACTTCAAGCTAAAATTACTGACTAATTTAGTGGCTCTGCTAGCGAATATGTGAATCTTCTGGTAAACGGACACCTAGTTAGGAACTGCTTTACAATGCTCTACGAACGATCATGTCTACATCCACCGAAAGCATAACATAACATATACATATGTATAACATTTAAGAAAGTATTTTTGTCCAAGCTGGAACGGACACACGTCGCTTGCTCTTCGCGTTCACTCGGTCAATTGACATTTCAAAACTTTAAAATTAAATAAAATTAAATAAACAAACTCTTTAGTGTTTATATAAAAGGATAACAACGCTTAAAATATAGTGAAACACATGGCGGCCTTATCGCTAATAACGACTCTTCTAGGAGCACTAGACAAGTCGCAATCGCTTCTGCGCAATTCTGCTTCTAGAATCGCGCATGATCCAAAAAACAAGGTAACTAAACATTCGGTACCTACTTCTGCATACTGATCGGTGTTTTTACTGTGGCTATTATTTTTCTAGAAAATGTGAGAAATTATATTTCACTTTTCTTATTTTTTACCGGATTACCTCAGTCGCAGTGGCTGTACCTTTTCACTTGTCAGCCTGCGGCTTTGCGGCTTTCGTAAGCAAATACAGGAGTTATTTATAGAGTTATTTTTAGAACAAACTAATCTCGCAGTTTTCCTATGCAGCGAGCGATTTTAAGGCTATTCCGCTTCCGTTTTTTTTTTGTCTAAAACTAGCCTATTAACAATAGTACTATTCAGTATCGATCCACTCAACTTTACTCATACAAATCATCATAAAAGTACATATAACATATCGTCACGCCTTTCCCCCGCCGAGAGGGCTGGCAGAGGTGTAATACAATACCCACATTTCGCCGGAGGATATTCAGTCCCAAATGTGACAGGGGCGAGCCTGTCGCCATACACCGGGCCCAGTCATGTAGCAGATGACATACAATACGCACATATGTTCACACAATGAACAAATTGGTGCGTGCCGTCGGCTGGGTTCGAACCCGCTCCCTCTGGCTTGAGAGGCATACCTTTTCCCAACTAGGCTGCCATCGCCATACATCAAACGTCGATAAAACCTTTGCCTTTAATAATTACACTAGCAACCCGCCCCGGCTTTACACGGTACCTATAAACCATTGGTGAAAATTATCTAACTGTAGATGAAAGTTGCATCAAAATCCGTAGCGTGGTTTAGGAGGTAATAGTAAATATACTTACAGACAGAAAGAGTGACAGACAGACACGGAAAGCGACTTTGTTTTATACTGTGTAGGGAAGAGAAGATTAAAGAAGGAAAAGTTTATCAAAGACAGTGTATGCTTTGATAAATGACTTGTCTAATTACATGTAGATAATTAATCAAAGAGTTCAAGAATGTACAGTTCTTCACACTCAATGTCTTAATTGAGCTAAAAGGGTTGAGCTAATTACTCCTTTGATAAACACATTAGCCTATATTTACCCAGTTCATTTAGGATAGAGGTGCAACTGCAGACCGCAACTAGTTGTAAGAATGTAAAGTTTAGCTAAGAAACAACCATAGTTTTTTTCAGTCTCACTTGTAGGCTTACGTTTAGCAATCACGACTAATGTCAGCCTACGATGGAGCACGCGTGACTAGAAAAACCCGATTCAGAATAGTTGGTAGTGACGAGCTGTGATTTTTTTGAGGCGGCTCCCACACACAGCATTTATACAATAGAATTGCAAGAAGCCTTCTCATATTGCCTCTCAAGTACCGATTTGATCTCAGACGCTCAATCTATCCAGCATGATCGATCGAGAGATTATCTACCAAAGATATTTTTTTATTTAGCTAAGCAAAATTCTACGACAGACAACCCGATCGATTCGGCTTTTAGTTCATTAGATCTTTGAGAAAAAACATCACCGGTAACTCAAAGGCAATGCGAAAATGTGCATGAAATCTTTAAAGGGGTGTATTCATATAGGGTAATGGAAAAAAAACGGAGCTGTTTGATAGCAAACATTGCATCCGTGATTGGATGGAATGTTTACTGACTACTGTGATTGGCTGTCTCTGTTTTTCTTGCATTTAGGTCGCGTTAGTAGCTTTAAGGTCAACACACTAGTTTAGTAAATATTACATAATTTTCTAAACTGTCAAATATTCCATGTCCGCTAGGACAAACTGTTGAGACTAGGTACTTTAACATACTTCACCTTTATATGTTTTTTTTTTTTTATGATGCGGTCAAACGTGGGCCCATTCAGGGCCCACCGCAACACACCTGATGGAAAGTGAGGATGCGGTCTAAGATGGAGCACGCTTGCCCACGAGGTGCCTATTCACTCGTGTCTTGAAGTACACAGTAGTAGAATGTACACAGTTTTGAGCAATAAAATTTTACTTTACTTCACTTTACTTTACAGTACTGCGAATCGACATGATGCAAACTAATGACGTAGAAAACTGGGACGCGAATGGCTGCGATACAATTTCGTGCGGCAACGGGCTTAGTCCCAACGACCACCACCAAAATGGCCACCTGGGGGGCTATTCCTGCGCGTGAGATGAGATGAGATTTTATCTTGGTCACTCTCACACCTTTGACGTTTTAAATGAGAGCAACAAGGTGAGATGAAGGTGGGGGCTGAGCTACCCACGTCCGTAGGAGTGTACTCTATTCTGATTCCCTACACGTGGTCCCCGGGTAGTGCTAACCGGGTAGCAAACTCTGGTGAGAGGCTTCGGCCGTGGCTAGTTACCACCCACCGGACCAAGCCATGCCGTGAAATGACCTAGTCGTGTTTCGGGATGTAGTCCGGTGTAACCATTCCGAAGACGGGTCTGAGCAGTAGCGCACTTGTAGCGCCTCACTCAACTGCCGTCTTTGTACTTCTTGACTCTACAAAACTTCAAAGCTAGAGTGAATAAGTATCTTATAGGTCGTTGTGCTCCATCTTAGACCACAACGTTGCTTAACATCAGGCGAGTTGGTGGTCAAACGCCGACCTATTGGACAATAAAAAAAAAAAGATGAGAATCTCAAATCTCCGAATAGGGTCCCAGTGCGCAGCGGTGCATCTCAGTGAGACACGGTTTGGATGACTGATGCAAATCATTCCGCAAGTTAGTGCGACACGTCGTGCTAGCCCAGAAATTTCTACGTTGATGCGACAAGACAGTTTTGTGTGTGGACCCTTTGTCAGAATTTTAGGCTTTCTTACATTTTTCAAAGGTCGTCATTATAGATAAAGCCAACGTTTCCTAGCTTAGCATTCCCTCCGCGTGTAAACCTGTACACCTGCTTCACGTAACTCGAACAATAAAAAACAAATAAAACTCCCATTTTCGGGAACGTAACAATGTTTGATCAGTTTTGTGTGACTCGGGAAATTGGAGGCAACGGGAATGGTAAATATTTTTTGTAGCAGATTGTTTTCATTTACTCACACATATTTATAGCACATACACAAATGTGAGAACATTATAATGTTTTATTAGATAACTACTTTTTCATTTATACGGGAGCTGATGTGAAATGAAAATATGGGAGTGAGTGAAATGAGTAATCTCAAAATTCTAATCCTAACTAATATTATAAATGCGAAAGTGAGTTTGTTTGTTTATTTTTAACGCTTTCACGTCTCAACTACTTAACCGATCGTCTTGAAATTTTACATACACGTTGTCTAGGGTACAGAAATGGACATAGGGTACTCTTTATCCCGGAAAAATTAACGGTTCCTGTGGGACCGTGGGTGAAACCGCGGGCCGCAACTAGTCTAGCTAGCTAAATACAAAAGATTCCAAACATAATCCTATCTTATTTACTTTGCTTATGTTATAATGGCGAAAGTTTGTGTGTGTTTGTTTGTCAATTCTTCACGCTCAAACCGATGACCGATGACCGATGGTCTTTGATGAAAATCAGTATATAGGTAGCCTATGATACCCTGGACAAATAAATAGGCTACTTTTTAACCGCGAGTAAAACTGCGGGGCGCGGCTAGTCAAGAATACAAAAGATGTCAATGATTGGTCGAAACACCGGTTTTATCTGAATTCCGGACTTCATTGCAAAAACTTTCGCTAGCCTCCTTAAAATGCTCATAAAATTCTTCGGCTCATCAAACGCAAAGCAGGTACAAGTAGAAGCAAAAACTATCCAACAAGAAAAAAACAACTTTCAAATAGCAAAACAAGCGACGCCAGCGCGTCTGATACTTGTTCATTCATTCATTTTTACACATTCATTCATAAACTCATTCTACAGTTCCTTTACAATTCAAACCATTGTTAATTTTTATGGTCTAAAAGGCCCTTGTTTGTGGTAAAAACGATGGTGTAATTTATTACAGCTTTTATACGATATTTTAGGCTCATTCAAAAGGGCGAAGAGAATCTTCTGAATGGATTTTGCGACAATTTTGCGCTCGAGTGTGTGAATTTGGAAGATCGTTTGATGGAGTGTCGTAGTCGTTTTGAATGGTGCTGTAGGTACATGAAAGAAAGTTTGAGTGAATGTTGCGGATGAATAGAAATATTTATTTATTTATTACCAATATACAGTGCTGCTTAGTGCTTAGACTAATTACAAGTACGAAGACCCTGTAAGGGCGCTGCAAAATAGGTTTAAGTATTTATAATCTTACAAATAGTATAACATCAAATCTTACACAGCATAAAACCTATCATACTCAACACATATCTAGTTTGTAACATTATTTAAAAAAATACAACGCATCTTATAAATCAATCTATACTATAACTATTTACATTTATTTAACTTAGGTGTCTCTACTTAAACATAGTTTGTGTTATACTCGTATTTGTTTACTATTCATCTTGTATACTATAGTAGACCATTTCAATAAGCTTTGTTTTGTATTAAATATGTGTTTGAATAAATTGTCTTTATTGATATTTTTAACACTGTTTGGTAGTTTATTATAATTATATTTTATAATAGTTTTAGTTTTATATTTTAGTGTATAGTTTATTATAATTATATTTTGCCTGTTCTTCTGAGTAGTCTCTTTATCTGAACAAGGCGGTAGAGTCTATTTAAAAAAACTTTGACGTTCAAAATTGAATTGGATAAAACATTTTGACTTTGACTTTGACGTTTTATTTTTTATTATATACCTATGAATGTACTATAGCATTTGGCATAACAATTTCAATGATATACATAGCAAGGTAGGTAGGTATACATAGCTAGGTAGGTACCTAATTTTAGGGGCTCGAATTTAATTAAGAGGGCCGCGACGTACTGAAATTTCCATACAAACGCACTACTGAAATTTCTTGAAAACCGTTTGTCAGATTATGATGAAATTTAGCATGTACAATAAAATTAACAATATCTTCGCTCCTATGTTCTTGGTTTTTGTTAAAAACGTTTTCAAGCGAAAATAGAGCTATGAAAAATATCCGCATTTTAAGGGGTCACTTTTGACTGATTTATTCAATAGGTAACAAAGCAAATCAAAAATTCCATTACATAGGGAGGTTGTCTACATCATTAGCTGGTAAATGAATCAATAATACAAGGGAAATTCTTAGTTACTTAAGAATGATTATGGTAGTGCAAAAGTTATAAAAAAAATGAAATTGCACTTTGTCACTCTGTAGGTAAGTTTAGAGGCTCGTCAGGTATCATTACTCGCTCTCTTCACTCGTCTTCTTCTTCTAGACGAAATGGGGATAGAATACCTTAAGCCAATGCGAAGATAGTCTAGGTCGTCTAGGTCTAAATTAGTTAGGTCGCCGGACTCTTAAGCATTACCCCCCATACTAATAATAGCTTTGGAGTAGTTAGGTTCTTATCATTATCTTTTTTATGAGACACGTTGTGACACCCATTCACTGCACAGTAAGCCATAATAAAATAAAATTCTCCGAGCTATTTTCCATGAAACTTTATCTTAACTACTGACGCGACGGGAAACGTATCCGGCCTTAGCAGGCTTGATTGAAATGTCTTCAAGCTTGTCACTTTCTATGCTTTTTTTTAAGCTTGGAATAGTTTTACAGTGTTTTATCTTTTTCGAATGAGTTAAACATTTTAAAGAATGAAAAAGACAAAACACTGCAGGCACATGGCATGGGTATATTATGTAAATTATAGCAAACTAAATAAAAAAATGCTACGTGCTATTCCGGACTATATCTCTGTGCCAAATTTTGTCCAGATCCCTTCAGCCGTTTTGGCGTAATTGAGTTGCAAACATCCATCCAATCTTTTGCATTTAAAATATACCTGCGCTCCGCGGTTTCACCCGCGGTCCCACGCAAACCGTTATTGTCTTTAGTGAAAGGTAAACTACGTCCTCTTTTGTACCCCTGATAACGTGTTTGCAAAATTCATAATGATCTGTTGAGTACTTGGAGCATGACACAAACGGGCAAACAAACTCACTTCTCTTTTATAATATTATGTAGCTTGAAAGTATGACATTTTGCATCATTTTCCAATACTACGTTCATACCTGCCTAATCGAAAATATGTATATACATAAACACTGAAAAAGTGTAGGTAATTTTGAAGACAGCTACAATAACTCGTCAGTGTTCCGCACGTGTGGATGCCTAGCCTTTACAACACGCTTCGCAATTTTGAAGGAAATTAACAATCTCGGCGTGACGGGATTTGTTTCTGTCTCTCAATGTAATAAGAAAAAATTTAAGACATTACGAAGAACAAGAATAGTGTTTTATGAATTTAGTATTTACTAACATTTACTTTGTTTCCATAATTCATTAAGTTCAAGATAAAACGGCTAAATAAATTATGTTATTTAAAACAATCGAAATACATTTTTTAGAATTGTTGTGGATAAAAAAAAATTGTCGCCAAACGCTAAACGGTGTCCTTGGCGTTTAGTGCACAGATTTTCTTTGTCGCTTAAAGTAAGACATATTGGCGTCCCAAGAATTTCAAACAAACAAAATAAATAGTAAACCATGGTTTCGGTTTATTTCTCGTGGTTGAGATTTAGGTAACTTGGTATTTGTTAAAAAAACGCTCAAGAAAAGGAAAAGGAAAATTTCAAAGCCTTGATAAAACTGTCTCTACAATATTAAAAGAAAGTGGTCATGTATCACCCAGAGACGTGTAATGTGATACTGAAAGACCCAATACCACCCGTTCGCGTCACGTTTGCGTCCTGCTGTCTTTAGAATAGCGATGGGTAGAAGATCTGTCAACGCTGATTTGAAGTTTACCTACGCAGTCGTAACTTCTTAGATGCAAAACGGCGAAGTTTGAATTTTTTTAACACCAAAGTGAATGAATTTGGCATTTATCGTTATCGTCTTTCTCCCGAAGGGGCTGGCAGAAGTGAACTACAACATTGACACTACGCCGGATTATATTAAGTACCCAATGCGACAGGGCTGAGCCTGTAAAATAAAATCAAAAATTAAAAAGGTTGGAAAACGTCTTCCCCTTAATCTTTCTTTTATTTTGTGTTATGAAAATTTTCTAAATGTAATTTTATACTTTCTTATAATCAGTCATTCACCAAATCCTATATCACTGAAACGGATAGATTTCAGATTATTTCAGACATTATTATTACTAAATTTTAACTTTACGGATTTTGGCCCATAAACCAGATTTTACAAACTTAAAAAATAGGGAATGATTTAAATTTAGGAAAGAGCAATTTATACTCACAAGTAGAGAAATGGTAACAAAAAATACAGGTAGTAGAGAATACAAGTGGTTAAAGTTGTCATCTTATTTACAAATATTTTAGGTTGGTATATTATCACTTTAAATTTTATACTTATCTAACACTGGGTTGGTACTTTTAAGTGCTTTTTTTAAACTTAATAGGCTTGCTTTTGGCCCTCAACATGCCTGAGGATAAGCAGTGATGCGGTTATTTCAACCTCAGGTGGTTCAACCTATTCACCTTTCAACCTCTTATCTAAGATTAATCATTATCATTTTACATCTCGCATTCGTCTAACACTAGGCACTTAAGTGATTACTTCAAACAGACATCCCCTCTGCGTCCACGACCCGTCCGTGCTCTCTACCCATGTCGCCGCACATCGATCCGCCGTGATGGATGTGACACGCGGGAGTGCCGGGAATCCTTCCAAAGCGTCTGTAATTGCACACATCGAGGGTTTGCCTGTTTCAGGCGCTCGAAAGAGTCGTTTATCTCAAATCAACAACTTTTTGGAACACATCGTTAACGAGTTTGAAAAGAGAAAATAGAGCAATGAAAATATTCGCATTTGTAAGGGGTCACTTTTGACTGATTTATTTAATAGATAGACAAAGCAAACCTAAAATCCCTTTACATAGGGAGGTTTTCTACATCATTAGGTTCTATTTATGATTTATAAAACGGGAATTGCTCACGTACGATTTAGTCGATTATTCCAACTATAGTTTCAACCGCATTCGGCGGTCTTCATCAAGGCGAGTGCGCGCGCGCCGCTGCGTCTCGCATAGCACTCAGCATTTCACACGTGTGTGAAAACCACGTCAGTTTCCATTAGGTTCTAAATTAATTCATAATGCATTTTTTTTTGTTATTTAAGATAGATAGATAGATAGATAGATAAACTCTTTATTGTTCACACCACAGATAACAAAACAACAAGAGAAAAATAATGATAAAACTTATTAAATAGTGTAACAACTGGCGGCCTTATCACTAAAAGCGATCTCTTCCAGGCAACCTTAGGATGGAGAGGATATGACAAATGAGTATGGGACAGGGTGTGCAAAAATAACTAAAATAAACATAAGATTGATACAAAGAACCAACAAAACATCGAGTATTATACCTATACACCTACATAAACTATTTACATAAAACTTACATAAAAGTACATCATACTAATATAATACATTCTAGTACTTAAAATACCTCTACTTAATAAAATATACTAATTATTACATACATACGACACTGATAAATAAAACAATCAAGGCAATTTCGATATATAAATACAGCTTTTTTACGGCGTCTTTAAAAATAGGAAGTGATCAGAGATAAGAATGATCAGAGAAGTGCAAAGGTCATAAGAAATTATTCAAATTGCACTTTGTCACTCTGTAGATAACTTTAGAAGCTCGTCAGTATCTTTACTTGCTTTCTTCGCTCGTCATCTTCTTCTAGACGAAATGGCTATAGAAAACCAATGCGAAGTTAGTCTTAAGTGGTAGCCGAAATCTTAACTGCCAATGGGTTTGAAACTTGGTGGAGTTAACTGGAGTTAGCTTGTAACTGGAGTTAAATGGATAGCAGAGGACCTACTAGCGTTATTATTCTTAGCTATTATAGGAAATGCAAATGTGAGTTTGTTAGTTTGTTACATTTTCATTACTCAAATGATCATCATAAAATGTTGTATATAGCATGTCGTCAGGGATACAGAAAAGAACATAGAGTACTAAATATATTAATATAATATATTAATTATAATATATATTAATATAATATATTAATAGAGTGCAATATTCAAAAATCAAATTTAAGAGAATGCAAAAAAAATTACGTCAATCTTTCTAAACTCTCTCTCATACAAGGAAACAGAGGCTTTGCTAGACATACTAAAGTAAATAAAGTAAATTTGAAAAGGAAAATTCTACATGTTATCTCTCCCACTACACATTTACATTCATTCCCCTACACATACACACACATTAACACTCACACACTCTCTCTCACACACACACACACACGCGCTCTTGTACAATTTTTGCTAAAAGTGAGGTTTCTTTCTTCATTTTTATTGTATTTTGTCTTAAATTTATAAATTTTTAAATTAATCACCGCACCGTATCTCAATCAGTTTGTAACTCGTACCAGACGTGACCCCTGCGATACAGGATTCTCCTAGTGCAGGGGTCACAAGAAAGATGCTTGTAACCTTTTTGGCAAATAAAGAATTTATTATTATTATTATTAAATATAGAGTATCCTAAAACAAGTATAAATTAAAAAATTCAAAAACCCCTGACACTGATTTTCATCAAACATAGCTAAGAACACTTCCGAGTAATTCACCTTTCCAACAAAAATAAAAAAAACAAAATCAAAATCGGTTCATCCGTTCGGGAGCTACGATGTCACACACAAAAACACACACTGCTTTGATGCTGATCATTTTCTTCACGATACTTCTTTTTTCAGAAGTCTTGAATGTGGAGAAGAAAATTGAAAATGCATGCGCGAGACGAGAAATCCACTTTATCGAAGGTATACAACCACGAAATCTTTCGACTGTATATATTTATCACATCTAGATAGATGGCTTTAAGAATCACGCAACAAGTCTCCAGTCTCGATTCTTACGATACTACTCGATTTTTCAAGACCTTTTCCTAGAAGCTCTCAGCTCTTTGAAACATTTAACTGCGCGACAATCTTGAGAAGTATTCCTCTACTTTGGAGGCAACAATATGTAAAATTCATCCCTCGGAATGGATCTGCAATGTTAATGATTAAACGATATTCTCTCACTTCAGCGGAGCTTCAGGATTTTAGTATTCCATCCATTTCATAATGGATCATTTTCATATGGTGACTGGCTCGCCCACTGTCATATTTGGGACAGAATATCGTCTGGCGAAGTGTGGTTGGTGCAATACACCTCTGCTAGCCCCTTCGGCAGAAACGCGTGGCAAAATTTAATATCCATTTCATGGATATGTAGCTAGAACGATAAGCTCAATGAAGATAGTGTCAGAAAAAAAAACCTCAAGGCTCAATTTCATTAGTCGATAACTCAGTCGTTAGCTCACATTCGGAGGACTCCTAGCATGTGGGGCTGTAAGGTAAATACTAATGAAAGTGCCTCGGTCGATATACAGCAATCGAGTAAGTATATCTGCAAGCGGCTTTACGATCCATTATATGCATCGATCGGAAGTCTCTGCGGGCCTCATTGACCAATGAAAATGAGCCTTGAAGCTTAATCTAGCCCAGTGTTGTTTAATCGTCGCGACCACTAGGGGGGTCGGCTCGGTCGGTCACTAGCCTTGATCGGGGGGTTGCGGGCAAAAAAGAAAAAAGCAAGGTCTACACTACATTAAAAACACAATGATAGTGAGAAGGATGGACATGTTTATTTTTCAAAAAATTTTCAAATCGTGGTACTATTTCCAAAATGTTATTCAAATCATTTTCTAACATTTTTTTTTAGTTTAATGTCCACCATTGTAGAGTATGTCAGTTCACACAAGTATGAAGTGGCGAAAGGCACTAATAATTTTAGAGCTTTCCTTGACAGCTCTGAATATCCTTACTTTCTTTTCATACAAAATACGTCAACACTTTACGAATGTAATTCTATTTTAAGCATGCCACCATGATTAGCCGCCACCGCCTAGTTGGAGAAGGCCCGCCTTTCAAGCCAGAGGGAGCGGGTTCAAGCACAGCCGACGGTACGCACCAATTTGTTCATTGTGTGAACATATGAGCGTATTGTATGTCATCTGCTATATGACTGGAGCCCGGTGTTTGGCGATAGGCTCGCCCCCTGTCACATTTGGGAGTGAATAGCGTCCAGCGAAGTGTGGGTGTTGTATCACACCTCTGCCAGCCCCCTCGGTTACCCCCTGTGCCGTGCCCCGCGGTTACACCCGCATTCGACAGAACCCGTATTTTTTTTCGGGATTATATCTTAATTTTTTCGTTCATAAGATCCTTCTCCAGGCATTAAAAAACACAACAAAAAAAATTTGCAAAAATGTTCCATCTTATCACGCGTGATGCGATGACCAAGGGAATTAGTGATTCATTTTTGTATATAGAGATTTTTATATAAAGAGAAATACTAGCAATCCGTTGAGCTTTTAGTAGTGTGCAATTTTGTACCAATTTTTATGGCAATGACTGTCGACTACCGCTTCATTTGTTCCTCTCATATTGCCACAAAAAGTTGGATTAGTTTTGAGTTGCAACAGGGTAGGATCGCGGTTTTCCATCCAAAGATTAAGCGGTCAGAATCCGATGTCCCCAATCGATGTTGCAACCACATCGCGACCCTTGGTGAGGTCTCGTCTGGAAACTTTTCACTATAATCCCGAAGCAATTCTGTTCCATTTCACAATATCGTACCTCCAGGTAAAGCGAAGGTGTCTCAGACAGTCAGTTCATTAAATGCAGGATTGTTTTAAATTATTCCCCGAACAAACATCATTACGACTGCGAGCGCGCTGCCTGTGAAGCCATTAAAATAGCGTTAACACGTCCAATGCCACCAAGATTTTGAAAATAGCTTAGCAGATGCTGCCAACAAAATGAATACAAAAACATAGGAATGTTTGGTTCAGTGCGGGGAATGTAATGTTAGTACGTTGTTGGTTGCTGGTGTTAAAATTCTTAAAAAGCTGATCGTGAAATAGCTAAACTAACCACGGTTATTTACTTATCGTAGATCAGTAAAGTTTAGTAACGTTCATGCTACTACATCTTAAAAATAGGTGATTTATGTTAAAAGGTTAAGAAATCAAGGGTTTTGGTTAGTTTTTCAGTTCTTTACGTACCTATATAATATCTACTCAATACTCACTCACTCAGCCGCGATAGAGTAACCTTGGTGAAGCTCAGTAACCCACGGTTGTATAATATCCTAAATTTGTAAAGCCAAATTAGTATAGAAGATGAAAACTCTAACCCTAGGGCTGCCACCACAGTTAATCTATCTTAGGAGGACTCCATTGAAATAACACAGGGAAGAAGCGGTACGAGTCTAATTTCTAGTACACAGAACGTGGACCCAATGTAACAACAAGCAAACACACTACACAGCTCCGTTGACAATATTATGTTACGTGTATCAATAACAAAGACAAAAAGACGCATAAGAGACTGTAGCGAGAACGAGACAACAATATTATCACAGTTTAGACTTGTTGCGTTTGATTGTGACTACAGTAAGTTGTGTGCATGCACCTAATTTTTGACATCCATGATTAGATTTTCATGCCGTCTCTCCCTTACGTTTGATCGAAGTCAGACTCTCATTCCTTCATTTTATAGCCCTACAAATAGCCCGTAGCGACAAGACAAACGATGTTTACGCCGCGTCCGGAAACAAACGGCGACGATTGGAGGTGTTCCAACGTTTCTTTCCGCAACGAAATACTTACGTTTTATTCTTTATTTCTCTCCGCAGAAACGTTTCTCAGAATGTTTTATTCTTAGTTGACATCGAAACTTGTAGGTAAAGCGCTTCAATTCCAATTAGAATTAATATTCCAATTAAAGCACTATTCAATTTGCAGTGTGCTAACTTAACGTGGCAGTGCCCGCGCGATAGCAATAAACTGTACTGCTACGAGTAACTGTCTAACTGCCTTTACATAACATACCATTATCGTCACGCCTTTCCCCTGAAGGGGTTGACAAAGGTATAATACGACACCCATACTTTGCCGTTACACCATCCAAATTTAGCACGCTGGCTCAACCTAGTGTACTGCAAATTGGATCATGTAAAGACCGTTTAAGTACTTACCCACTGGTTGTTTGCGGCTTAGCAATCGTAAACCATGTTATTGGAAGTCTTTGGGTGGCATTAAAATCTCTGACAAAATGGCTCTATACTCTACACACTCAGCCTATTAAATACATAACATAACATATCGTCACGCCTTTGCCCTGGGCTTGCCCTGGAAGGGGCTGGCAGAGGTGTATAGCACCCATCCTTCGCCGGACGATATTCGGTCCCAAATATGACAGGCGGCGAGCCTGTCGCCATTCACCGGGCTCAAGACATATAGCAGATGTCATACAATACGCACATAATATGTTCACGCAATGAACAAATTTGTGCGTGCCTTCAGCTGAAGTCGAACCAGCTCAGGCTTGAGAGGCGGGCCTCCTCCAACTAGGCTATCATCGCTTTACAAAATACAGTATTTTTAAATTCCAACTATAAATAAATACTCTAAGCGATAAAGACCTAAATGACCAGCAAAATGTGTCACAGATAAGGTTGATGGCAAGCCAATAAATATTTATTAGGACCTAAATAATCTTCAACAGCATTGAAAAAAATATCAGACCTCCACCCTCAAGATACTAACGTTGGAAAGATTACGTAATTACTGAGTAAAACTGATAACGGCGTGTCAGAGACGTAATTTGAAAGCCATCTTCAGAAAATATGAGTTTATTTTTGAAAATGCAGCGAGAAGTCTGGACGCCTCTTGAGAGAGCGTCGACGTAATCGAGTTAGCTCGAGAATTACGTTGGTATTATTTGTACTACATTGTACTACAAGAAAATGGCATTAAGTAAATAAAAAAAGTATGTTGTTGGTTAAAAGAATAAAAATATGATTAACTAAGTACATAAAGCATATTTTCGGTTAAAAAAAATGAACAAGCTGTATCAAAGTAATTTCTAAGTTTCCGTTTTTTTTAATGGTTATAGTTTTGTGTGTTATTTTAGACAGGCGGCGTGTAGCCGCTATTTGTAGCAAGTTTAAGTTGAATTAAAACCTGACGTTATCAAATTATGTTTTAAGCCCGTAGGCTAAAACGCGCTTAGTCATGAACCTCGATTTAAAACTGGTTTTACGGTACATAAAAATAGCTTTAAATCGAGATTCATGACTGAGCTTCGTTTTAGCATACAGTTCTTAAAAATTTTAATAAGTACAAACTAATTTGATGTTTATGTTAAAATTTGTGAGTGTTTGTGTGTTTGATAGTAGTCATTCCGAAATCGAGCAACCAATTTAGATGAGCCTGGAAGAGATCGCTTTTAGTGATAAGGCCACCAGCTGCTACATAGTTCTTTTCTTTTTATGTCGTGGTAATTCTAGTGTGAACAATGAAGAGTTTATCTATCATCTTCTATCGTGGATTAATAATCAATAAGCTACTTTTTGTCCCAAATACAATAGTAAAAATAGCTGGTGAAACCATAAAGCGTTGCTAAGGGTTCGGCGACCACTTTAGACTAACTTCGCATTGGCTAGAGGTTTTCTATTGCCACTTCGTTTAGAAGAAGACGATGAGCGAAGAGAGCAAGTAAAGATACTGACGAGCCTCTAAAGGTATCTACAGAGTGACAAAGTACATTTTTTTTTTGATGTCATATGCTACATGACTGGAGCCCGGTGTATGGCGACAGACTCGCCCCCTGTCACATTTGGGACTGAATATCATGCGGCGAAATGTGGGTGTTGTATTACACCTCTGCCAGCCCCCTCGGGGGAAAGGCGTGACTATTTGTTATGTGTTTTTTATGACTTTTGCACTACTTTAATCATTCCCTAATAACTAAAAATTTCCCTGGTATTAGGGATTAATTTAAAAGCGAATGATGTAGACAAACTCCCTGTGTAAAGGAATTTTTAATTTGCTTTATCTATCTATTAAATAAATCAGTCAAAAGTGACCCTTTACAAATTCGGATAACTTTTATAGCTCTATTTTGTCTTGAAGATGTTTTTTTTAAACAAGAAAATGGGGGCCGAGATATAGTTAATTTTAGCCCAGATTAGTAAATGTGGCATGTACACATGCCAAATTTCATCATAATCTGACAAATGGTTTTCATGAAATTTGACAACTGCGTTTGTATGGAAAATTCAGAGCGTCGCGGAATTCTTAAATATCTTCTAAATTATTTCGAAGCCACCACGCACGAAACTGTCGTAGTTTCATGAAGTTTTAAAAGGCCATCAAAGTTGAGTCGTAACGTCGAATTAGCCCCATAATTAGGCCTAAATACTTAGTTATGAACGCGGCAGCCATATTAAGGAGGCTACACACTAAAACCAGCAAAAGCAACCGACATTTTTAAACAGTTTTAGTTTGATTCGCTCGCATTTTTGGTTATTTGTTTATTTCTTGTTTTTTTTTTTTAAAATCTTAATGTAGATTTTTTTTGCTGAACCGATTCCTATGCAACTTGGCACACATATTTGGTTCCCGTGACAAGCCAACATTATCAAATTAAAACACATTTGGGGGCTGAGCTACCCACGTCCGTAGGAGTGTGCTATATTCTGATTCCCTACACGTGGTACCCGGGTAGTGCTAACCGGGTAGCAAACTCTGGTGGGAGGCTTCGGCCGTGGCTAGTTACCACCCACCGGACCAAGCCATGCCGTGAAATGACCTAGTCGTGTTTCGGGATGTAGTCCGGTGTAACCGTTCCGAAGACTTCACTCAACTGCCGTCTTTGTACTGCTTCACTCTACAAAACTTCAAGGCTAGAGTGAATAAGTACCTTACAGGTCGTCGTGCTCCATCTTAGACCACAACGTCGCTTAACATCAGGCGAGTTGATAGTCAAACGCCGACCTACAAAAATTGTACATAAAAAAAAAGTTTTCCTTGAAAGTTTTTTAAGTAATGCTTGTTATTTTTGTGTGTGATGGTTTGTCGCTTTGTTTGAAAATAAATCAAGTCACACACATCCTCAAGCTGCATACATCGTGTCATAGATAGGTGTGGATTGATTTCTTTGCAATTCATCGTCACACAAATATTATCAAGGCGAATGTTTGTGAGTGTTTGTGAGTCTTCACGCTCAAACGGATAGACGGATTTTAATAAAATTTGGTATGGAAGTAGCTGATACCTTGGATTAACATATAGCAACAACACATACTTTTTCACCGCAGGTAAAACAGCAGGGCGCAGTGGGTCCGCAATAAAGCCGCCGACACCAAGTCATCATGCAAATAACGGAATGTCGGTAAATGTCGGCGAATTCAGTGTGTAGACTCCCTTAAGCTCACATTATCATGATTTGGTACCAACATACCTACGACGTGAACTCATTTCGGAAACATTTCATTTACTATGAAAATTGACGTGGCTTTGAAATCATGTTTTGACGCAATCGACACATCAAGTTGTTTAATGGTTTTGTTTTGAGGTTTTGTACCTTCTCGAAACTTTGACGAACTCGAAGCTATAGTCAGAGCATCCGATTCAATAAAGAGTAGTCCTGTGTCAAAAAACGAAACTATTCATCGTAGACAGAGAATGAACGGCTACGCAATTCAAATATGTAGTTACTGTAAAGCTATTGTCAAGCCACAAAATAAAAAGTACCAACTTAAATAGTAAAATTTCTGATCTTATACTTTACTAGTCACCCGTCCCGGCTTCACACGGTACATTTAAACCTTCCGGGAAAAAATATCAAACTGACTATCAAAACCGCATAAAAAAATCGTTGCTTGAATTGTACTTACAAATAGAAAGAGGGACAGACGCGAAGAGTGATTTTGTTTTATATTATGTAGTGATGTAGAGAATCTGCGACAATCATACATATTATGAGAAATACTTATAATCATGCAATTTTTTCCACATGAAGGAGTCTAAAAATAATAATCGAAAAACATAAAATGCGTCACACTTACCAACATCAAAAAAAACAATAAAATAAATTTCCCCGTTCTTATTTGCACGCACTTTTCCTAATTTATCACGCTCTTTATCAAAGAAACAGTAAATCACGGACCGAGATACGAGCACATTTCGCGAGACACTTCATAAAGGATGCTAAAAGCATAAATTTTGTAGAAGACTGCGTCAAATAATAAATCTTGCTTTCCTTCTTAGCCGTTAATCTTGATATTAAAATGGAGAGTACCTACGCGGCCTAGAGTAACAGGAAACAAATGGAAATAAAAGATTTGTCCTTAATGAATGCCACCTGGAAATCATTACTAATTTTGGCAAGCAAAAGTTTGGGTGGATGTTTGTCACTCAATCACGCCAGAACGGCTGAACGGATCTGGATGAAATTTGGCACGAAGATAGATTACAGTCTGGAATAGCATATAGGATACTTCTTAACCGCAGATAACGTCACGGGGTGCAGCTAGTCCATTTATTCCATCCATTTATTTTATATCAGGCAATATTAATGCAAACAGTGCAAGTTACATACATACATGGAAAATAAATACGTAACAGACTAACATACATAATAATAATAATAATAATAATAATAATAATAATAATAATAACTTTTATTGTTTTTCTATTGGGCTTATAGGTACAGAGATCTTAATTATACTATTAAAATACAAAATTAAGATTTGATACAGAAGGAATTAAAAAGAAAGAATACAAATTTTTATAAAATATTTGAAGTGCTAAGAAAAGAAAACAATTATGTACCTTAGTGGAACCCTGTCCCCCACACTAGGTTAACCTGTGTCGTGAGGTCACAGTTTTCAGCACTGGGCATGATCGTTTTCCCCGCAGAGGTGAACTTAAGCTTGGTTATGAATAACACAAGGATATTTTTCAACAAATTTAAACAAGATTCGTTTTATGAAGAATTACTTATTTCTATGTCAGTCGTGTGTGTGTGTGTGTGTTTGTGTGTGTTTTGAATAAGAGGGTTATTTTATGAGGAGGGGTGTGTGTACATTGTCGTGTGTGTGTGTGCGTAAAAGTCAAAGTGATTCTATGTATTTGAGTGTGTTTGAAGGTTATTTGTGTGGCATGTTAATTGTTTCAGTTAATTGGGCTAAAAATCAATCGAGAGTCATCAGTCATCTGTAATTTAAATATTGAGGATTAATCGTAATTTCCCTATGGTATGATAGTAACAATAACTATGATATACATAGTTATTGTCACCTAATCGTGTGTTTGTGTTGGTCATTTGATAATTTTGAGAAAATTCTCTGTTGAATTATAGTCAAGCTGCATTATGTAATCGGTTAAGGTTTTATTACAAGCGTTACGATTTAGTTTTAAGATAGGTTTAAGTTTATTTATGCGGTTGTACAGAGCAGGGCCTAGTCCTATAAATGGTTTCCGTACGTAATTTGTACGAGCTTTTATGTTTTTAAAAACAATGTCTGATCTTCTTTTTGACTTTGACTTTTCTAATATTTCTTTATCAACTTTTGAATGTTGTCGTAGTAATAGAAGTTTTATAAACAGCTGTCTTACAGTAAGTAACTTGGTCTCCTGGTACAGAGCTTCAGTGGAAAAGCGCCGGGTTTTAAAAAACATAACTTTAAGTAGTGCTCTTTGTGCTATTTCTAAATGAATCAGGTGGGTGGCGGCAGCTGCTCCCCATATTGTAATACAGTAGGTAATAATTGATTGTGCCAGAGCATAATACACGGTCTGGAGAATGTCTGGAGATAGTATGTTTCTTAACTTTTTAAAAACGAAAATAAGTTTTCTGACTTTTCCTGTTAGTGTTTTAATATGCTCGTCCCATCGTAGGTGTTTATCAAGATGTATTCCCAAATACTTGATAGACTCGGTGAATTCAAGAGGATAACAGAGGCATTGATGGTGATTGCTGCAATTAGGATCGTGAATTTTCAATGTAAGGAGAGATTTTGGTTGAGTTGTGGAGTTAATAGTATAAATCATGTACTTCGTTTTAGAGACATTTAGTGTTAGTAGGTTACTTCTGAGCCAGTTTGCAACCTTGTGAAGTCCTTTATTGGCTAGGGCTTGTGCTTCATTCCAGGAACTGCCTTCAAATATTAGCACAGTGTCATCCGCGTAGGTATAAACTTTTCCTCCTTCAATATCTAAGTCACATAAGCCATTAATATATATCAGAAAGAGTGTGAGGCCAAGGATGCTGCCCTGTGGCACACCGAACTTAACGTTGGCCTCATCACTCAGATTCTCTTTTATTTTAATCATCTGTGTCCTGTCGTAGAGGTAACTAGCAAACCACTGAAGCGGAACTCCTCGAATACCGATTTTTTCTAGTTTGGCCAGAAGTATTGGGATAGACACCGTGTCAAACGCCTTCGCCAAATCAAGAAAAACACCCACTGTTTTACTACTTTTATCCATTTGAAGTATTACTTGCTGAGCAAGCGTGCTGACTGCATTTTCAGTGGATACCCCCGCTCTAAAGCCGAACTGATTTTTTGATAGGAGTAGTTTGGATTCCAAGAAGTGGCGAAGGCGATTATTTACGAGCTTTTCGAGTATTTTGGATAGCGCTGGCAACAGTGATATGGGCCTATAATTTTCAATTTTGGTTTCATCCCCACCCTTGTAGATCGGACATATAACGGACTTTTTTAGAGCTTTAGGGACAGATCCGCTATCCATACTGGCCTGGCATATAAGAGTAATAGGCTCCAGTATATATGGGAGGGCTTCTTTTATCACTTTAGTGGAAACTCCGTCCCATCCCGGAGCTGAATCCGACTTCAATGATTTTACTATAGAGAGAACCTCCATCTTGTTTGTGGGTAATAGGCAAAAGGATTCTAGCATTTTGTTTTTCACGTAAGTATCCGAGGCTAGTGCGGACTCCGAAGTATTAAGTTTGCTTAGAATGTCGTGTGCTAAGCTTGAACCTACGTTCACAAAGTGATCATTAATTTTATTTAGGGAGGTACTGGTGCAGTGGTCAGTTTTAAGCAATTCTTCCACGGGGTTCGATTTTGTAGAGAAATTACAGATACGTTTTATATGTTTCCATGTTTTTTTAGAATCCTTACAGCATTTTTTGATTTCTGATCGCTCGTGTATTCTCTTCATTTCTTTTGTTAAATTATTGCACATGTTACGATATTTTATGTATATACTTTTTATTTCAGTATTTTCTGGTTCTTTTTTACTTTTTAAATTCAACTTATCCTTTTTCGTATGCTTCGGACCAGCCCTGGAGTAATCCAGGGTTTAAGATTATTTTTTGACCTGGGTATTTTTTTTACTATTGTATGCTTTGTTATTATTGATGCTATCGTTTCAAGGAATACATTTGTAGCATTATTTACGTCAGAGAAATCGAGACAACTATGCCAGTTTACTTTACTCAACTCTAGTGTTACTGCCTGAACGTCACATTTTGTAAACGTTTGCTCAGAAAAAGTTTTAATTTGGTCTCTACTATTTAGTTGGAGTATTACCGGACAATGGTCGGTCACTATAGTGGGAAGCAGAATGACCGTTGGTTTGTATGTCGATTTAAGCATAAGAATAAGCATAATTAAGCATAAGCAAAGAAAAAAAAAACCAGCTAAATGAATTTATTAATTTGAATTTCGAATTCTTAACCAAAGAGGAGATATTTCAGATCAAATTGATCAGTACGACAAAACGCTAATTTCATACGTAAGGACCAATATGTGCGTATTGTATGTCATCTGCTACATGACTGGAGCCCGGTGTATGGCGACAGGCTCACCCCCTGTCACATTTGGGACTGAATATCGTCCGGCGAAGTGTGGGTGTTCGATTACACCTCTGCCAGCCCCCTCGGGGGAAAGGCGTGACGACATACATAATTATTA
Source organism: Peribatodes rhomboidaria (assembly GCA_911728515.1). Taxonomy (NCBI): domain Eukaryota; kingdom Metazoa; phylum Arthropoda; class Insecta; order Lepidoptera; family Geometridae; genus Peribatodes; species Peribatodes rhomboidaria. The sequence continues at coordinate 16,414,082 of OU452177.1, forward strand.
TGTTTATAGTAATTGGAAGAGTAGAAATATTTACCTAAAGTTCAAAGAAGGTAGTAAGAGGGTTATTGTGTCCTGTCCAGGATCCAGCAGGATTTAAGAATCAAGAATTACTTACTGGACTTTTTCAATAGCAAATTGTTGGTTTTGAGGAACTCTAATTGAAATTGTGCAAAATTTTATTCTTTCTTCCTCCTTCCTTCACAACTTTATATTATGTGGTGTGTATGGATACCTACATCATAGGGAAGTTTTATTATTATGTGTATTGTTAGGGTATTATCAAAAGCTTACAAAAATAGCAAAAATAGGTAATTATAACTTAGTTTTCGCAAATCGGATTGTGGTATGATCAACAATGGACGTGTGCCATTTTGGGGACATTCGACCGATTTAGGGATTTGCAACGGATGAAAATAATCTACCTTTTGTTGTTATATAATCAACAATTTAAACGTTTTTTGACAAACGTTGCATTTGAGGTTAAACCGTTATTTCGGAGCAAATCAAATGACACAAGAGCTTATATTTTTTTAACTGAAATTTTCGCTAAACAATAACCATTGAATAGAATGTACTTACCTACTTATTTTTTTTTTTGTTATCGTTGACAATTTTACTTTTAGGTGTCTAGCTGCGCCCCGCGGTTTCACCCATGATACCACAGGAACAGTTAGTGTTTTCGGGATGACAGATACTCTATGTCATTTTCTATACCTTAGATAACAATTATGCAAAATTGCATGATGATCGGCTAAGTTATACCTAGTTAAGGCGTGAAACAAACAAACTCACTTTCGATTTTAAGTTTAATATTAGTTAGGATTGAGATGATACTTACATTGGATGTATATGCTGTGCCTACATGATGTTAGTAGTCAGCACTAAACCACTGATCGATTTAAAATAAGTTCTAAAAATCTGATTCTTTATACTTCAAACAATGTTCTAACTGCCACATGACCGCGTTTAGTAACAGTGTAGTGTCTTTTAGAAATAATAGGATTACGTAAACAATGGACTCGTGCTATTTTGGGGACAATAACGAGATTTGGAACTTCGAAAATAACACTATTTTGTGCTAATATTTATTAGGTAAGTATTACACTAAAAATATGCCTAATGAATCTTCCCCAAAATGTATTTTTTTATACAAATCATCACTAAAACTGTGCAACACTTTGCACAAAAAATTTACATCGCTTTTATAGGTCGGAAGCTTCGACTGGTTTTCGAACCAACATTTTAACACTTTTGACAACTAACAAATCTTTCAACAATCAATAGGTAGCACAGAACCTCTGCGCCTCCAAACGATTCAGCTGAGGAGTGTTCTTAATCAGTTCCTGCATCTCAGCTACAGGGGCGTATCTATTCTTCGCATACAGCATCATAGTATGCCCTCTCAGTGAGCAGTCGTGCCACATAATGTAGTCATCACCCAGCGGTCTATACGCCGTCACGGAATAGCCGCCGGATATTACTGCAGCTTCCTTTGGGTCTAGAACGTAGAACTTCGCCATGTTATTCCCAGTAACCATTCCCAACCAGTAGCTGTCATTCCGAATCACCGCGTTATCATCAAGCGAGTACGGTAAGCTAGGATCATTGTATTTTGCTTTGTACTCTGCTAAGACTTCTGCTGTAGGTTTAGTGAAGACGTTTTCTGTGCACCAAGTGGATGGAGGAAGCGTGCCGAAGAGCGTGAAGCGATACATCTCGTACCAAGATCCGACAAGGAAATCATTGGATAGTGCCTCGCTGTTGTCTGCAATACATTGCTCTTGGACGTCGGTGAGAGCAGTTGCAGAGGTTAATAGAGCCAGCAGTGTAATCACAAGTATTTGGTACATTTTTGTGGATTTTCTAGACTGTGCGTTGAAATTGCAGGTTCTTGATTTATATAGGTAACAAGAAGTGTGATAATATTGATTAAATTACTGCAATTATTGTCAAGCGCAATAGATAAGAAGTGATTAACTGATTATGAATAAGTATAATAATGATTACATTGTATACTTATTCGTCAAAGTAATGATAATTAATACAAAATTAGATAGATTTTATTGTACATACGTGTAAGTGCGTTAGACGTTTTGCATTAGACAATATTTTCATTGTGGATCTTTTTATGATCCACAATGAAATGAATATGTTCATTAGGTAATCGATAATTATAATTGTCAAAATCAAATTTCAATCCCTGACAAATAGATTCTCAGAATTTATAAGGCAGAAAAGATAAAACAAACACTTTTTCATAATAAACGAATTAAGCAAGTACTTTACTAATAAGAGTTTAAGTTTTTTAAGTATAAATTTTAATATTTTTTTTTTAATGAAATGTGAACAGCCCGTTCACATTTCATTCTTGAAGGTCCGCATGTTGAAACGACGTTCAGCCTTGAGTCTCGATTTTGGATGGTTTTATCATACAAAAATAAAAACAGTTTTAAATCGAGATTCATTTTTTGCGCATCGTTTCTGAATTTTAATACTGGTTTTATCATACTTAAAAACAGTTTTAAATCGAGAATCATGTCTAAGCGTCGTTTCTGAATACGGTCCGATCTTTAAAAGGGAAATTTTTAATTTGCAACATAGTAACGAGACAGTGTTTGTTTGATCGTAATCAATCGATATAAAAATAATCATAGGTTAATGAGCAAAAACTTATCAAACATTATAAACACATGAAAGAGATGACCTACGAGATAGCGCTCTCCCTATCGCAATTAGCTGAGATTACGTTACTTTGACTTTTTGTGTGATCGATTGCCTAATAATGTATCTGATTCGATTTTGGTTGATTGAGTGGTTGTTGATGTTGCAAAAAGTAATTCATTACACCTACGTCCAGCGAGCATTAGAGGGTTACCAGAAAAGGGTGTACTAAACCGAAAGGAGGTAATTGTACTCATCATTTTGAACAACTTTTACTATAGGGTACAACCCTGAAATCGAGAAAAAAAAACAGGTGTCCAATTATTATTTTTATTTGGAACAGTTGATTTTATTACGAGATTTTGGGTTGGCTTCATTGTTTATAATGATGAGTACAATGACCCCCTTTCAGCTTAGTACACCTAATACCGATAATCCTGTATAAGTACTTACGGAGGGCAGTCCTTGACGGGCCATATTTTTAGTGCAATTGTAGAGCCCTCTTCCTAAAATTCAAGATATTTTCTGGTCTTTGTCTCCCTCATTTTAAAAAGCAAAGGAGTGAAAGTGACCAGATCTCATCTCACGCGTCAAAAATGAGGGCCTGGCCTTACAATACTGGACCAGCAATATTGCGACAATGTTTTGAGTGTGGCCTATTCATTCACTAGTAGCTTTGAACTGTATGTAGACCTCGCCTCAGACGTTTGTCTTTCTCTACAGTTCGCATTTCTCAACCGATTCTCTTGAAATTTTGTGAGCTAGTTCAATAATTTTACAGATTATTAAAAAAATCTAAATGAATCTAAAAAATCCATATAAAATCTCCGGATCTATACAAAGATCCGAACACAGATCTGAACAGAGATCCGAACAGAAATCGGACATACGAAAGTATTTTTTTCAACGCTAAAACATACACGTTTACGCTCGCTCGGTCAAATATACTCTAGCATGGCTGATGGTGGCCGGACTACACTCCACAATATTGCCACGATTGCCAGTATTGTAGTAAAAATATGGCCCATCTAGCAGCTCCCTAACTTATACGAATGCCAGTCAGGCCATTCAAAGCCTAACTTTTTTGACAATATATCACAACCCCGACGCTAACGACCTACACTGAGACCTGGGATTATGGGGGCTACACCCCCACTCAATTATGAGCAATGGCCTCTACACCCACGGGCACTTAATTAAGATATAACGAACAACCTTCTAATTACTCCAGCTTGGAGGTGCCTTTGTTTTTAATACCTTTGACAGACATATTTTTTTCTAAGTAGGTACTCTCTCCGTTTTGTAGTTTGAGGATTATTTTAAAAAGGTTTTTACTTATAGAACAGTTCCCGCACCAGAAGTTTTATACAAAGGATAATAACTAGTTCACTTAATTATAATTGGTATTCGTTAGGGATGGAAAATGTATTATGACCTGAAAGAAATACCATTGGTAAATATTCGTTTTTGGTATTAGAAAGGAATAGATGTTTACGTAACTGGCAGACTTATTTATTAGTATCGACTTATGCTAACACTAATACATAACACATCGTCACGCCTTTCCCCCGAAGGAGCTGGCGGAGATGTACAATACCTACACTTCGTCGAAAGATATTCAGTCCCAGATTTAACAGGGGAGTGTCGCCAAGCACAGGGCAACACCTCCGACCTCCGACCACCTATGTAGGAGATGACATTAAATACGCTCAAAAAATAATGTTCACACAATGAACAAATTGGTGCGCAAGGCACGCACCGTGCGTGCCTTCTTGGATCGAACCCTCTTCCTGTGGATATCCAGGGATATTTTACTAAAGAGGGATATTTTGGGGGCTGGAGCTACTCACGTCCGTAGGAGTACACTCTATTCTGGTTCCCTACACGTGGTCCCCGGGTAGTGCTAACCGGGTAGCAAACTCTGGTGAGAGGCTTCGGCCGTGGCTAGTTACCACCCACCGGACCAAGCCATGCCGTGAAATGACCTAGTCGTGTTTCGGGATGTAGTCCGGTGTAACCGTTCCGAAGACGGGTCTGAGCAGTAGCGCACTTGTAGCGCCTCACTCAACTGCCGTCTTTGTACTTCTTCACTCTACTAAACTTCAAGGCTATAGCGTGAATAAGTACCTTATAGGTCGTCGTGCTCCATCTTAGACCACAATGTCGCTTAACATCAGGTGAGTTGGTGGTCAAACGCCGACCCATTCTACATAAAAAAAAGAGCTTTAGTCAAAATGCTAGAAGCCAATAAAGCCAAAGGCAGGCAGCCCGTAAACTCAACACTAGGGCTAGCCACTCGGCCTATGCTTACTTTTACTTACTACGAAACTCTTAACTTTTATTTTTATTCTGTTGAATCCAACTAAACAAACAGAGATATAAGCCAAAGGGCATGATCCTGTCTCATTGGGTTGAAAAAAAAACTGCACGAAATAGTACAAACATCCTGCTCTGCTCTGTTTATGATCCTATCAATTCATATCTTGTTTGACGTTCTCACAGATTGAAATGGACTAGCACAGGCAGCGTTAGATGACGTGCGGGTATGGAGTTAGCGGGTACATAAGCGGAGCGGAAGCGGATGACCGCAACAAGTGACACGTACCGGTTTCGCGCGGTATATATTAATAATTAACCTTTCGTGAAAAAAATCTAATTGAAATTTCTTATTTCCTTGCCTCGTATTTCTTTAAGTTCCTTTCCATCCAAAGGTTATCTGGAAGAAATCGCTTTAGGCGATAAGGTCGCCCTTGTACTACCGACAAAATGAATTTTAGTTTTTAAGATTTTCATCTAGTTTTTTGGTGTGCAATAAAGTTTGTATTGTATTGTATTGATCGTTAAAACAGCAACAAAATCCATTGCGTGGTTTAGAAGGAGTTAATGAATATACAGACAGACAGACGCAGGAAGTGACTTCGTGTTATAATATATACCTAGATATAAAAAGAGATAGAGAAAATATTAAAGAAATGAAGCAAATAAATTAGCTAAATTATTGACCGAGTGAGCGTAGCGTTTCTGGTTTAGCTTCGGGAAATAAGCTTTCGTATGTCCGTCTGTCTGGCATCCGTCCGACTGTCTTCCTCTATAGGTCGCATTTCACTGTCAATTTCCATTAAACTTTGAGATATGTTGTATTATAATCATCGAACATGGATGTAAAAAATACTATTATGTATTATAAAAAAAAATCCTCAAGTCAGTTTTTGAATGTTTTTGGCAGAGGTGATTTTTAAAGTTTTTGTCATGGTCTTTAGCTAACAGAGCCCCCGTCACAAAGGCATAACTTACATTTCGACTTTTCTTTCTAAAATTAATAAAACCTTTTTATCATTTTGACCTGATGCTTTAGATAATCTTCAAAACGCCTGTTTCGTGGCCCGCAGTTTTAATATGGCGCTCATATTTTCAACTTAACATTTCAATTGTGACCCTAAAGTTTGCACAAATGTAATATCCTTTGAATTATTACAAGTATTTCATAAAAATGATAATGCAGTGAGTTATTGCTGAGCAAACAAGATCAAACTGTTTAATAAAGCATTTAAAAACTACAGTTTAAGCGCTCTACAATGTATATTTAGAATTAAATAGATGGCGGGCAATTTGTTAACAGCTTACATTTAAATTACATAGTTTTTAAGACTATGAATATAAAGATAAAGATAAAACAAAATATAGTAAGTATATTTAGCATGGTTTTATTTTCATAGATATACAGTCTTCCCATCGTCGCATCTCGCCTGGGCCTCGATTCTAATAACCAATTGTTTTTAAAATAGTTAATGAACTGTCTATTTTTGACACTTCTGACGTACAAAAAGTGTCAATTTGAGGCAATTCATTAACAATTTTGAAACAATTGGTTGGTATAATTGGGTTGCGGATGTATGGATGGAATCCATCCAATTTTTTTTAGTTTTATGTCGATATATTATCTACTTCCTATTTTTACAATAAATTTTTGCAAAAGTAAATAAAAAGATCTTTGTTTTGAGTTTTTGAAAAAGTAAACGTTTTTACTGATTCGTCTATTTTCAACGATTACAGGTAGGTATGATACATAGCATTAATCTCGAACGAATAATCAGATCATTATCTTCTACGTACATAATGTACTATTCAAGCAATTGAATCTAAAGCCAGTACAAGTATAAACGTTGTATAGAATCGGTAAAATTAAACAGTGTTTTGTCTTTTTCTTTCTTTTATATTTTAACTCAATCGAAAAAGACAAGACACCGCCCAGGCCATATAACGTTAATTAGTAACGGCTATGGCTATAGCTTTAAATGGCTATCTTATTTACTTATTTTATTTTTACATTTCAGGTCAACCAACGACCTTACAATAACAGAATAGTAAATTAAATATATTAACTAAAAAGTCATTTACAGAGAGACACTTCTAAGAAATATTATAGAAAAAAAGGAATTGACGCACAAATAGAATGATTAAATAAATTGAATTTAAGTAGACCTAACAAAAAGCTAAAATAATAAACAACGCAAAATAATAGATTTTGAAATAAGAATTAACTAAAAAAATATATATTTACCTAATAAAAAGATGGATAGTTAGATAAAGCATAGTATAAGTACTCACTAACAAAAAGAAAATACAAGAAATTTATTTGTATCACAGATGAAATTTATCGAAAAAATTCTCGATTAATCGTTTCCTAAATAATAGTAATATACTTAAGAAAAAGACATCAATATCGAATTCAGGATTTTTACAAACTTTGTTGAAAGTAGTGCTAGCACGCACGATAAAACCGTTTCGTCGATAGTTTGTCACTGATCGGCGAAGGACGAAAGAGGGAGACAGGTCTACGGCAAGGTGGAGTATTAGAGCAACTATCCTGTATGTAGGTACCTATGTTTCTGCAAATAAATAATTTTGAATTTAACTTGAATAATTTGTAAAAAAAATCTTTTGAACGTTTACTTTAATTCAATTACGACACAAGTAAAACTGTGTCTTCTCAAGAGCGGAGGCGCCATCTGTTCAAATTGTTGTTTATAAATGTTTACCTAGCGAGGTAAATAAAAAAGGATTGTGTATTTTTTCGCAAGCCCCAAGAGCGTGATACAATCTGCAGGAAAGTTTTTTGATCTCTTTCTATTGTTGAGGATTTTTGCTTATAAATATCTTTATCTTTACCTCTTATCTTTTGTCGTGGATGTTGATCTTTGTCGGAAGTCGGCTAAAAGCTTGTTTGCACACGGTTGGGTGCGTGTGTGATTATTTCGTGTGTGTTGTGTTTGCATTAAAACCTATCTTTATCTTCATTTCTGCGTAAATAATTTCTTTGTAATTATGATAAACAATTTTACAATGGACCCTATTTAAAACACTAAATTGCTATATCAGCTAAACTAGCCAACAAGATATAAATTTAAAAATTAAAAAAACTCCCGACACCAATTTTTTTATCAAACACGATACAGTCGACACTCATTAATTCGAAACTCGAGGGACTCTTAAAATATTACGAATTATCGAGTGTTTGAAATATCAAATGGTTCGAAATTTTTGAGAGAAATAAAATAAAACTTCGAATTGTTAAGTGTTGATCAATAAATATTTATTTAACATTATTTATTTTTAGAGGTCCATTCGTGTACATACATGTATTAACAATGTGAATTAATTAATCTTTCGAAAGAACTCTGTTATATTGGTTTGTTTCAAAGCACATTTTTGCAAAGCAAGCACGTTTTTTTTTGCAAGCAACTTTGAATTGTCGAGTGTTGGACGCCGTTTAGTTCGAATTAACGCGTCTTTGTGTTAGCAATGTTTTTTCGTTCGAATTACCAAGTGCATAAAAATGTTCGACTTAGTTCGAAATATAAAGAGATTTTGTAGGGAACTCGTGATAACTTTGAATTTTAGAGATGTTCGAATTATCGCAGGTTTGAATTAACGAGAGTCGACTTTTAGCTAGGAACACTCCCGACTAGTTCAGCTTTCATACAAAAAAAAAAACTAAATTGAAATCGGTTCATCGGTTTGGGAGCTACCATGTCGTAGACACACACACACAGACACATCCAACTTATGACACTCTGTCGTTTTTGCGTCAGGGGTTAAAAATATACCTGTCCTTGTTATTGCTGCGTATTAGACAAGGACAACAATCCTTTTCATTATTGTATCAATCAATTGTATGTCATCTGCTACATGACTGGAGCCCGGTGTATGGTGACAGGCCCCCAGTCACATTTGGGACTGAATATCGTCCGGTGAAGTGTGGGTGTTGTATTACATCTCTGTCAGCCCTCACGGGGGAAAGGCGTGACGATATCAATCCTTTTAGCTAGTTTAAATTTAGAAATTTAGCGTTCTGAATAGGGGGTAATATTATATTTATTTCATACTAGCTGCGCCCCGCGGTTTCACCCGCGGTTAAAAAGTATCTATGTAAAAAAAAAGTATCTATGTAAGTAAGTATCTATCTATAATCTATGTCTGTGCCAAATTTCATCCAGATCTGTTCAGCCGTTCTGGCGTGAAAGAGTAACAAACATCCATCCATCCATACATACAAACTTTCGCGTTTATAATATTAGTAGGATCCTTATATGAATAGCGAGATTGGTCGCCGATATTTTCATAAAAACGGGCATTACATGAAAAAAAAATTGGGTTTATCACGTTTCAACTCTGTACCCGATTGACACAGGACCGAGACAGGTGGCACATCCAGAAAGAAGCCTATTTATACCCCGCAGTGAGATAAATAAGATTTTTGATGATATCTAAGAAACTAGCTGCGACCCGCAGTTTCACCCGTAATCCCACAGGCACCGTTATTTTTTCTAGATGACAGGCACGCTATGTCCCTCTCTGGATCCCTGACAACGTGAATGCGAAATTTTATGAAGAACGGTTGCGTAGTCACGGCGCGACGTGAATGAATAACAAAGAAACAAACAAACGCACACTCTTGGAAGTCAAGATTAGGGTAGAGTTATGGTAAAGATTTTCTTTTGTGACTATTCAATAGTTAACCACACTAACATTAAAATGCGAAAGTTTTGGACGGATGGATGGAGGTTCGTTACTCAATCACGCCAGAACAGCTGAACGGATCTGAATGAAAGTTGGTATTAAGGAAGCTTAATATAAATTTAAATCGTCACGACTTTCTCTCGAGGGGGCTGGCAGAGGTGTAATACAACACCCATACTTCGCCGGACGATATTCAGTCCGAAATGTTACAGGGGGCTTCTTGTCACCATTCACCGGGCTCCAATCATGTAGCAGATGACACACAATACGCACTATGTTCACACAATGAACAAACTGGTGCGTGCTGTCGGCTGGGCTTGCACCCGCTCCCTCTGGCTTGATAATAAGCCCATAGTCTACTTTTTAACCGCGGGTAACAGCGCGGGGCGTAGCTAGAGTTATATAATGTAATCGACACATCAAATTGTTCAGAAATTAGGAAGTTCAAAGGAATGCCGATAGCTGTCTACGACAGCGACGTGGTATCCCAAACTTGGATCAAACTAACTATTGATCGGTTTGAAGGCTGACTGAAACAGTGATGGATCGAGCAACTACTGGATAGGAACGGTATTATAACGTACCTCTACATTAAACTGATGTACAGTAATTTATCAGTTCATTTCACAAATCGAGGTAAATATCTCCTCTTAGCAATAAACCAATAAACGTTGCATAACCTGGGAATTGTTTTAAAGTGTTTTTTTTTTTCGGCCGATTAAAAAAAATCAAACTTCATCATTCATCTTGAATTAAAAGACCCAGACAAGCTAAAAACATTCTTTGCTACTTCAACTTTCAAACATAAATTAAAATAGCTTCATCCGTTCGGGAACTACGATACCATTTACACACACACAGAGAGAGAGAGAGACACACACACAGACAGACACGTCAAACTTAAAACACCTCGTAATTTTTGCGTCGGGAGTTAAAAAGACTATACACTAGCTATATATTTCCGAGGCTATAATGATTTAGCCTCGGAATTGTTATATACAATATAACATTTATTGCTGAGAGGGTTGGAGTCTAGTGGTCGAACAACTTGGTCTCAAACTGTTAGACAAATCAGCATTTGTTTGACGATAACATGTGTACGGTTAATGTCATCATCATCATTTCAGCCGGAAGACATCCACTACTTCGTCCAACGATCTCCACAGAGACGGGTAAGCCTGCTGCTACAATGTTTGCCTGTTGTTTTTAATAGACAAAATAATTTTTACTTCCTAACTTCATGAAATATGGCAGGTTAGTTGTCTATTCTAATACCATTTGTAACTTTAAATATGAATAAAATCAACGTAGGGGTTGTAGAGTTAATGTGGGGGTCAAGTTGTCTTAGTTTACCACGCCACTTGTGTAAATATAAGCAGATAACCGCAGGTCTCTTCAAATTTTTCAAGTCTCTTCGTAACACGTGATCCGTTGGGACATGCCTCCTTCCCTAAAGAACGCCACACATTTTTTCAGGAACTTCCATCCGAATTTACTCCGGCTCTGCAGTAAAACTGTAACTCTCACCAAGTTAAAGAAAACAACAACAACTCTTTATTAAAAACATAAAATAATGACAATAGTACTTAAATAAGGCTTAACTAAAATTTTTAATGGGCGGCCTTATCGCTCAATCAGGTAAGAAGTATCAAAGCATCGATATAATAGACGAGTACTTATAAACGTACTACGTACTAGATTGCATTAGCCGAACACAAAGTTTCGTCCATTCCAATGTCCTAAAGCTCTTGCACCTTTTATTAGTATGGTCCCGACACGCGTGCAGTGTGGTTGAGTACGTAGCGGCGCTAATTCACTGGCATCAAATTGTGAACCAGGGGCCTACCATGACATCTCATTGCCATGATGGTTACGTTTTGCTTAGACTCTTCGCGACCGCTAATCGTATCGCCGCTGAATAAGGTCGATGGTCGCGCAGCGTCGAAAGGAAAATGTAATGGCTAAAAATATCATGGTAGCCCCCTGGGCGGACGTAAATTAGCAATTCAGGAGCCAACAAACTTGCAGTGCAGCAAACCTGCGGTCAGCGAACGGTGGGCAGGCCCACTTCATTACGTTGCGTAACGTTTTTTGTTTGCATCAGCTCCTCTAATACGTAGTACATTCATCTCGTTATGAAAAGAGGGTATTATAAGGTTAAGAATTATTTAGAAGACAAAGATGTCTGGAGCCTTCCACTTCCGCCAAGTAGCCAAGTACATACTACTTGGCTACTTGGCGGAAGTGGAATATAAATAAATGAAATTGAATGGAATGAAAATTCAAATCACATGTAAAAACTACATTAATGAAAAGAGGATATTATAAGGTTAAGAATTATTTAGAAGATAAAGATGTCTGGAGCCTTCCACTTCCGCCAAGTAGCCACTAGTATTTATAGATATTACCTAGTTGTAAGCCAAAAATTGTGAGACTGTAATTTATTTATTATTTGAAAAAATAATGCCCCTCCGTTTCTTGCCTGTTCTTCTGAGTAGAGGCTCTTTATCCGAACAAGGCGGTCGAGTCTATTTTAAAAAAACTTTGACGTTCATAAGTGTATCTTTGATTCTCAAATTGAATAAAAATATTTTGACTTTGACTTGACTTTGACGTGTGAAATTCTTGTAAAACCAAATAAGAACGGATGTACGAATGTAGGTCGCTACGTAGTAGTAATCATCCATACTCACTACATCCACGAGTAAAACATTATGTAATTCTCCGTCATTTAAATTGGCTCGTGTAGCCGGCAACCACGTGCTCGCGAGTGTCCTCGTCGCATAGTCTAGCATGTCATGCGGTGGAGATCAAAGCCAGCGTGATTAGCTGTTATTGCTTGTATTCCCATAATTGCGATTGGGATTTGAATTACCTTTGATACGAATTCGATTGCAGTAATGGAGTTGAATATTGGAGTAGACTAGTTAACTAGTTAATTGCTGTACGCGTGAATTGCGCTAGAGTAGTAATAGTAATATGCCTTGGTGCAAGATGTTGCTTTTGACTTCAAAATTAATTAATAATAATAATAATTTATTTAAGACCTTGTCCATATTAAAAATTCATTTACACACAAATACATCACAAATTAAATACTATTAAAATGAAAAAAATAAGTTAAAAAAGTTATTTGGATTTAGTACTTAAGTCAATCTTAGATTAAATAGATGTCAAATAATAAAAATTTGTTAAAAATATAAAATAAAAAAAATAAAATTTAGTTTTATTTCAAAATTACGAATTAATGTGAAAATATCAAAATCTAATTAATTAAAATTAACATGTAACCTAACCGCGTGACGTATGAAAGGACAGTCAGCTCGCCCTGCAACAACGCGCAGGGCGTTGCTGCTGCCCCGGACACGGCTCAGCATCGAGGCGGCCCGGCCGGTTTTCATTCCATCATGCGCAAGGCATGATGGCATGAAAGCCATCCACCCGGGCGTCGGCGAACATGCTCGACGCGCTGCAGCGCCAAGGCAGCCCCAGCAGCATCCTGAACGCGTTGTTGTACTGCACGCGGAGAGCGTTGACTGTCTTCTGCGAGTAGCTGACCCACAGACTGCACGTATAAAAAGACTGGCAATATGCTTTATATTAATACTAGCTGCGCCCTGCGATGTTACCCGCGCTTAAAAAGGGACCTATGTGCTAATCCAGACCATAATCTATCTCGGTCCAATTTTTTTTCTAGATCTTTTAAGCGGTTTGATGATGTGATTGGGTAACAAACATCCACTAAAAACTTACGCATTTTTAATTATTAGTGTAAAATGTGACGTCATTTCTCTACAAGCGCGAATTTTTATTTATTTTTTAATATGTATAATATGGTCGGTGTTTTGACCACCAAGTCACCTGATGTTAAGCGACGTTGTGGTCTAAGATGGAGCACGACGACCTATAAGGTACTTATTCACTCTAGCCTTGAAGTTTTGTAGAGTAAAGAAGTACAAAGACGGCAGTTGAGTGAGGCGCTACAAGTGCGCTACTGCTCAGACCCGTCTTCGGAACGGTTACACCGGACTACATCCCGAAACACTACTAGGTCATTTCACGGCATGGCTTGGTCCGGTGGGTGGTAACTAGCCACGGCCGAAGCCTCTCACCAGAGTTTGCTACCCGGTTAGCATTGCCCGGGGACCACGTGTAGGGAATCAGAATAGAGTACATTCCTACGGACGTTAACGGAATTAACGATTTTATTATCTCTGGGCCATAAAAAGCAGCATTACGTAGATACAGATTCAAATCTTGAAAAACCCTCCATAGAAGTTTAATATTGCTCAAAATGTAATGTAAACAAACCTCTTTTTTTTTAATAGTTTCTCTTCCCGTCCGTCAAAAGCTTACAAAGAAAAATTTACATACTCGTACCAACTAATAACAGTACTGTAACTTCACACATTTGATTTCACATAGCTGATTGTTTGACAGTTTGTTTATATCCTCAAACGACTTAGGAGATGAATATCTACTTTAAGCATATATGTATACTTATTACTTATTGTTTTGTTTAAAAATTTAAAAAAAAAACCAACACCGATTTTTTATTAAACTTAGCTAAGAAGTAAGAATATTCCCGGCTGATTCACCTTCTATTATAACAAATATTTGAAAGACGAAGATGTCTGGAGAAGTATAAATTTTACCTAATTGTAAGCCAAAATTTGAGAGACTGTAATTTATTTATTTTAAAAAAATAATGCCCCTCAGTTTTTTGCCTGTTCTTCTGAGTAGAGGCTCTTTATCCGAACAAGGCGGTCGAGTCTATTTAAAAAAAACTTTGACGTTCATAAGTGTGTCTTTGATACCTAAATTGAATAAAAACATTTTGACTTTGAGTTTTAATAACCTTATAGTGGGTACGACTACGAGCACATAGCATAGTTATCCCAGTAGACACTATTTGGCCAATACCTTAGCTACTGCTTTACTCTCCACAATCCACACTGGCATGCATTTTATTTGTTCTGTTGAATAATGAATGACAGAAATATGAATTTAATGCAGATCAACGCAGATAAATATGGATGATCTCGTTGGAGGTGAATTCGTTTATTTACGTTTGTTTGAAAAGAGGAAAATACAGTGTAGAATATTTTACACGTTGATATTAAAATGATAAGAGGATCATTTTGAAGTAGAATTTTGTTTGTTAGTATATTGTAAATAGCAAAGATGGAGGGATCAAATGGACTCTTATTTGAGCGACTGGACCCTTCGACCTTTTTTAAGGAACGCGTACGAGAATCTAAAAATGGACCGCTTAAATTAGGTGCTGCACACAATTCACTGTAGTTGCAAGCAAGCTCAACTAGTCGCAACAGTGATAGTTATTTTTGTCTCTTTCTCGCTATAGTCTCTTGTACGTCGCTCTATCTTCGTTATTGATACACCTAGCATAATAATGTCAACGGAGCTGTGTAGCGTTTGTTTGTTAGTAACTGGTCTTCCAAGAGAGACTTATGAACTTTGACAGTTGATTGCAGCCATCTTGTTAATTCTACATCTTTCAAGTTAGTTGTCATTTCTACAGTCTGTTTTGCAAAATCACCATGGACCGATATAGCATCCAACAACACGTCCAAATAATAAAAATGTTTTATTAAAATGGGTGTTATGTTCCGGCAATGTACCGCGCGCTTCGCACATTTTACGGTCGCCATACTCGTTATACCGAGAGGACTATTCGCAATGTGGTGGATAATTTTGAGTCCACTGGTTCGATACCAATCCACACGAGATCTAAGAGCTTCCACTGCATCTCGAAAAAGTCACTGTTTGGTGTGGAATTTGGGCTGGCGGCGTTTTGGTTGGTTTTGGCTGGACGTTGGCCAGGCCATCACTGTCAACGGCGAGCCCTATACGTCGACGATTACCAACTTCTTTGGCCTGAATTGGATGATCTGGACACCAACGACATGTGATTTCGACAGGACGGCGCTACGTACCCAGCTCATGTATATAGGACACGGACATAGCTCTTGCCCTGGAGGAGCACAACACGGTATTACCCTTTGCCTAAAAAATTGCCTTTTTAACTGCAGCGAGGGTAATATCGCGGGTTAATATATGTAAAGTTAGCGAATAGCAGCAAAAGTTACTGTTTAACATCAGTCGTACGAGATGACGTAAAAGACTAGGAAAGATTGAAATCACTAATTAGAGTTAACATTAACAACCCTACAACTCACCATGCATGGAAGAAGTTCGGGCGAACGATCGAGCTACATTAAAAAACGAAGTAAGAAAAACAGTAAAAATATAAATCCGTAATTAGCTGTAAGTTTATTTCATGTATTATTGGGAGCTGTGGATTTTGTAAAAAAAAAAAAACAGACCCGTGGGTTGACGACGAACTCTCAAGCGAGGGAGGGAGGCGCGAAGGAGTATTTATTAATTATCTACACTAAATAATACTAGCTGCGCCACTCAATGTTAACTGCAGTAAAAAAGTAACCTATGTGTTAATACACATAGGTTACTACGGTGATAACGGTATGGAGTTAGCTTACACATAGCTTACTCCATACCAAACGTCATAAAACTCCGTTCACTAGTTTGAGTATGAAGAAGTAACAAAAAAACACACACACACACACTTACATACTTTCTCCTTTATATATAATATTTATAAGTAGGAGTAGGATAACAAGAAGAATTAAAAAGGGTACAGTTTGAAATTTTGTACGTTTGTAACAACGTTCATCGTTTGTAAGTAACGATGTAGGGGGCTCTATTCCATATAGGGAGCTCTGAAACCATATTCCTACCAGTTGAGGTATTTGTTTGTCATTGTCTCTCTCGTTCCAATTGGAGTAAGAGTGACCAAAAACAAAACAAACGTTAAGAATAGCGCCAAGGCCGATTTTTGAAAGTTTTTTTTTTACGCAATTACAAACTTCACAACAAATGTACCTAGTAGATGAGTAGTAATCATTTGAAACATGAGCGTTGATCCGCGAGCTATTGTTTAAATAAAATTGTATTGTACATCACAAAATTTCCCTGCATTAATGGGAAATTCTTCATCTATTAATAATAATAATAAATTCGGGACAATTGCACACACGGTCGCCTGTCCCCAAACTAAGGAAAGTTTGTACTACGGCCGCTAGAGACTGATATACATACTTAGATATTTTTAGTAATAATAATAATAAAACTTTGTTTTAGAATCAGGGATCAAAGTCAAAGTCAAAATGTTTTTATTCAATTTAGGTATCAAAGATACACTTATGAACGTCAAAGTTATTTAAATAGACTCGACCGCCTTGTTCGGATAAAGAGCCTCTACTCAGAAGAACAGGCAAGAAACTGGGCATGGCATGACATGGGCATGCATTATTTTTTCAAATAATACATAAATTACAGTCTCACAAATTTTGGCTTACAACTAGGTAATATCTATAAATACTAGTGGCTACTTGACGGAAGTGGAAGGCTCCAGACATCTTTATCTTCTAAATAATTCTTAACCTTATAATATCCTCTTTTCATTAATGTAGTTTTTACATGTGATTTGATTTTTCCCTCGGTGAGCCCTGTTATATTTTTCGGGATTTTATTGTAAAAACGAACGCAGTTGCCTAAAAATGACTTTTTTGACTTAGTCAGTCTAAATCTCGGTACAGCTATCCTATCCTTATTTCTAGTGTTATAATTGTGATAGTCACAGTTTAATTTAAATTTATGTAGATTTTTGCGAGCGTGCATAATATTTTCAAAGATATACAAAGAAGGTAAAGTTAATATATTTATTTCTTTAAATAAGTCTCTCAATGATTCACGGGGACCCATTCCGTAGATAGCGCGGACCGCTCGCTTTTGCAAAATAAAAATGGCCTCTACTTCAGCAGCTGATCCCCACAGCAAAATGCCCTAAGACATTATGCTGTGGAAGTAAGCAAAGTAAACCATCCGAGCTGTAGCTATATCCGTCAGTTGCCTAATCTTGCGAACCGCATAAGCAGCAGAACTAAGTCTCCCAGACAGAGCACTAATATGTGGACCCCATTGCAATTTGGAATCAATGCTTATACCCAGGAACACCGTCGCGTCGCCTTGTCTATAAGGCTCCATAATATACTGTCATAAATAACATAAAATACCACACTAACAGTAAAAGAAAAAAATACATCCTTAAATAGATATTAACACCCAGACATAGAACGAACACCAATGTTCATCACATAAATACCTATTATATAAACATTATATCATATCCGTATTTATTTGAATTTGAATACGGATATCTGGTGAAATTAATCTGCCAGCTTTGAAGTGCAGTAGAGAGAGCTTACGTTACCGTGCAACATCTGACTAGAGCTTCGCATAGGTAGGTACTTGGCTACGGGCTTACAGTTTGTTTGGAACTGTTTTACAGTTTTGAAAGCGAGTTTGCAACATATTTCTACGGACTGGATAAGTAGGTACATGACAATATACGAGTACATCTAGCACACAGGTTAGAAACTTAGGCTGTATTTAGATGAAAGCACGTAGATTTTAAGTACTTTTAATTTGAACAACTTTAACAATGGAAACAATTGCAGGTGCAAGTGTGTGCAAATGTCCCAAATTTATTTATTTATTTTATTATTTAATTGTGAAATCGCTAAAAGTAAATGTTTGAAGTTGGTTAAGTTGAGTTTTGTAGCCAAGCGTTACTGAAAAAAACCGGCCAAGTGCGAGTTGGACTTGCGAACGTTAGGGTTCCGTACCATTAAAAATCACGTTCAATTAAAAAAAAAACGGCAAAATAATCACGTTTGTTGTATCGGAGCCCTCTCAAATATTTATTTTATTCTAATTTTTAGAATTTGTTAATATAGTGGCAACAGAAAACACCCTCTGTAAAAATTTCAACTGTCTAACTATCACGGTTCATGAGATACAGCCTAGTGGCAGATGGTCAGACAGACAGACGGACGGACAGCCGAGTCTTAGTAATAGGGGCCCGTTTACCCCTTTGGGTACCCAAAAATAATTTTAATGCAACTCTAAGGCTGCGTTTCCTCAAAAGATGGGCGAGGATGCGTAGGGAGGGATGTGTTTGTAAAGAACCAAGAGTATCGCTTCATTAGGAGCTGCGCTAAGCGAGGCGAGGTAAATACCTAGCCTCGCTCAGCGCAGCTGCTGTGGAAACAGCTTAGCGGAGCGACGTCTTTGTACGTCAGTATAAAACAAGCGAGAGATGATTGTGTGCAATGAATGTGTGCTAGTGATAGACGAGAGCGAGAAACTGCATGCAGTCACAAGACGGAGTTCATTAGAGGAAGATGTTTAAAAGAGCCGCTACACATCCTCGTACCGCTCATCTGTGCATCGTTTTACACCGTCGCCATACATCCTTGCACCGCTCAGCCGCCGAACACTTCTCTGTTGGATACGCTCATATCGCGTCACAGCTCCGTGACGCATCCTCGCACCGCGCAGCCACCTAGCACATCTCTAGTGTAAACGCAACCTAATCAATCTCTTCCAAAAAGTGTTGTACTTATATCGTACAGTTTATCGAACAATCGACTTTTGTTTCGAGCGATCCGATCATCGCAAGGATGATCCGATCTGATCCGCTTATATCCAGATATATCCGGTATAGATCCGGTGCTGCCGTGAGCTGCCAATAATATTCAAATTGGGGATTTTATTCGAACGTTTTAATTAATATTCAGCAGACTTACTCTTTATTCGCAATCATAATGTTTCTCTTAATTAGGGAGCGGAAAGTTAATTAAAGACTGTCAAGCGCAGTTAAGTAATAAAACGTTAAGTTAATTCAGTGTCTCATTTTCATAACTTTCTTTTCGAAGTTTTTTTTTTCCTTTTGTACTTACTTAATCGTAATTACTTTCGTATATAGAGGGTTGTTTTAAATTTATTCATTACAAATGAAATTATTCGCAGATCAAGCATAAGGAGTCATAAGTCGCAGCTAATAAAAGTATGTATTAGAAATCGCGTAATGTAATAAGGCTACTTTGGTGTTGAATAGCATCAAATCGCTACAAATACACGGCGTTCGTGTCGCTTGACTTTTGAACGCCGCATTCGCGTTGAAATCTCGTCGAAAAAAAATTCTTACTAACTAAGTATTTATATCGGTGCCTGTCGACGCTGCATTCAGCAGGCAAACGACTCGAACGTTGACACAAAGCGACATGAGCGTTGACCTTAACAAACGACATTAACGTTGATGCTAGCGAAGAATGACTTGCCAAGTTTCTTCATAACACTTCGAGCTTGCATAACAATTCGCAAGTCATTACATGTCAGTGCGTGCGGCAGGAAGCCGAGCCGAGCCTGTCGGCTTTTTCGCGAGCCCTCCGTATCGCGGTCGCTTCCACCTCTTGTGTTTTGCTCGTCGCGAGTCGTGTATCATTTTGTATAAAAGCTCGCCGCGAATGCTACATTACAAAGAAACGTTGCAAATCAGTCTCCACCTTTAGAAAAACGCGAACGCTCAACTAACGCTAGAATGAAAGCTGCCTTATAACGCATTTAGTAGCTTTTAATAAAATGGCTTTTCCGTTTTATATAAGTCGATATCTCTCTTCTTAGCATCTGTATCTGACAGAAATGCACTAATACACAGATTAGCATGAAGTTCCATCTCTTGGCATTTATATTTTCCTGTACATGTCCAGTATGGATTCAGAGGCAAAAAGCAGTTTAAGTGTGATAAAATTATTTTTTTCTTAACGCGGGGAGCAAATGTACATTACTACTTCTTGATTCTATGATTTAGAATTCTCTGTATCGAGGACGCCATGTAACACTCACAGCAATTCATGGCATGAACAACTGACACCTACGAGTAGACATAAAACCGATTTTAAATCCATTTTTTAAACATCACGTACTTACCTATATTATAATTAAATAATAGTAGAAGAAGATAAGGAAATATACCGAGAAGAGATTATAAGTAAGGCATCTCATTAGGTACCTACTAAGAAGTGTGTTATGCCTAAAAATTTTAACATATTCTTAGGGTACTTAGGGATTATACAGAACTGGACAACTCTATTAAACCTGCGTATGTTTTTCCCTTTTCCTGATAAGCCTCTCCTTGGTTATCTATGAGATAAGGTTGAACTACTTTACCCTCTCAGTCTAATAGAAGCGTTCGAGTAGATCTACCCTCAAGTCGAGGATAATTAATCTACGTCACCAAACGCGAGTTGACAGCTTTATTTTGTGAGCCAATTTACATAGATGTGAGGCGACTCATCACTTTTTCTAGCCACACCTTAACTTCGCGTCAGCTGAGACGT
Source organism: Peribatodes rhomboidaria (assembly GCA_911728515.1). Classification (NCBI taxonomy): domain Eukaryota; kingdom Metazoa; phylum Arthropoda; class Insecta; order Lepidoptera; family Geometridae; genus Peribatodes; species Peribatodes rhomboidaria. Next base: position 16,435,048 of record OU452177.1, read on the forward strand.
GATCAAATGAACTTACATAATTGATCGTAGTACATAATACCTAGATTCCTTATCAGTAAAACGTACAAATACTTTGAATTTACGTTTCATTCAAACGGCTGAAAATAAAACAGAGTTTCGGGTTCTGTGTTTTCTGAGAGCTTTAATTTGAGAGCTTTTAAGGTCAGAGTATTAGGTAGATATTTTTAAGTCTCTATGCTTCATCTTTGATCATTATCGTCGCTTATCATTAAGTAAGGTAGTATTCTACCAGGACTTTAGCTCTCCACTAGGGATGCGAGGATGGATATTTTAAACTGACGTTTCAAATCGACTAAATCGACAAATTTGACTCGAAATTACGATTTAATGGATTTGAAACGTCAGTTTAAATATCCATGCTTGCACCACAGGTCTCCCTGTGTTGGGAATGCCATTAAACACACATAGACATGGACAACTGACACCTAGACCCAGAACCGATATTTAAAATCGTTATTCAATACTGCTCGACGCTAACACCGCGTTCATTTTATACCTACGTCAAAGCTCCAGCAACATTAAATTAGTGTTTTTGTACATTTCGATGGTTACGGCTTTTACTTCTACTTTCTGCTCCCAATGCACACGATCTCTACTAAGGCGCAGAGCACACTGCACCGGACACCGCTCCGGTGTGCGGTGATGCGAATTATAACTTTGACTGTAAAATCTCGATTAGAATACCGCAAAATATAACATTGACACCGCATCTCCGTGCGGAAAAGCGCCATGCGAATAATCGTCGCTCCACACACTGCAGTGGGATGCGGCGGCGGTGTGCTAGCCGCCTAAGCAACAAGGGTCGTCATTTTCGTCGTAACTCCATACTGCGAATTCTATAATATTAAAGCTGAGTAGCTAGCTACATACGTGAAGTATTGAGTTCAGAGTAGTGTTTAATAACAGATTGTCAACTTCTCGCTTCATCGCAGCACGTTTTATAAGTGTTCATACTTTTCCAACTTATTGAAATGGAAAGCGATGAAGATATTTTTATTTTATCGTCATTAATGTTTCTTCATGAAAAGTTACTAAATTTTGACCTTTGTTACAAAAATTCGAAGACCAAAGAATATTAAAATAAATAAAGTACAAAAGATTCTCAGTCATGAAAACCTCTTTAAAAATTTACTTTAGGCTCTATCCAAAAGTAAGGTCTCATCTTACGACGATTAGTTATTGAAAGAAAAAAATCGCTAACATTAATCTTTGCAAAGGCTTTCGAAGTCGCTTCCACGCAGTCGATGTCAAAAAAACTCGTGTACCTACGAGTACACCTATTTATAAATTCCACCAAAACAATTTTCCCATAAAATATGACGGACTTGCCCAGGTTATTGGGTCGCAGTTCGGGCGGACGTTGACATTTGGCTAAATCGGATACGGATGTAGGTCAACTGACCCACCCGGGAGCCCTGTCTTACGTACTCGAGGGAGTGAGTATACTACTTATACTTAGATAGTACCTGGATGACCGAGCTTTGCTCGGTATTTTTTTTTTATTGTGTTTTTTTGGAAAATAAACAATTGATTTTAGTTTAACCTCAAAGCAAACACTCATTGACTTCTCATTTTAACAACGCCATGTGCTGTTGTGTCGTTAAAGCAATTAGTTGCTCACAAAAAATAGTAGTATTATTCGCCAATAGATGTCAGGAAGAGTCATATTTTTCAGTTGAGACTACTCAAACGCCTCCTTTTTGTTATTTTTCTTCCAAGTTTATGTTTAAGTTGATTGTCGATAAAACACGAATAAAATGACATTTTCTAAAAATGATTCCTAGCTAGATCGATTTATCGCCCCCGAAACCCCCTATATACTAAATTGTATGAAAATCGTTGGAGCCGATTCCGAGATTCCAATTATAAATATATATATATATCGGGGTAATGTAGGGAAGAGGAGCGACGCCGTCGCATCTGATCCCATTGATGTCGGAGAAACACAGGAAAGGCCGCCGCGCTGTAACCTTCCACTTTTGGTGACGGAGAAAATCTAGTAGGCCGAGGTGTTGTGTCTGATTTCTCATCCGTAAACTCGCTATCATTTATGGTCGGCGTCAACCTTCAGGAACGTTGAAATAAGGGGACAGCATTGAAGGCTTTTCACTATTTTAATTATACAGTCACTTAGACTACTTATTTAGTGAATGATCACAAAGATAGTTGGCGATTTAGAGTAATGGGTTTACGAATGACCATTGCGTGCGACCGCTTTCAGCCCAGTCCTGTCAACCACTGACTGACAGGCATGACGTTCGCCCGAAATCCCAAACGCAACTCCATTCGGTGTTAACCGCTCTAAATGACCATAAACAAATCGATTAATCGTCAAAAATAACAGAACAATAATACCATCGATTAACAACTCTCAAAATAAACTGCGCCGTCACGGCCATCCTGCATTTTCACACGTCCTCGGGTGAATAATTCATCTCATCATCTGTGGACAATCATAAAAGTGCTCAAGTAACCACTTAACGCTCGGTCATTCTGACCGTCAAATCTAACTCCACAATTTCACAGAAAGCGAACACAGTTATGGGATAACACAAAACACAGTTAAACCCAATTCTACCAACCATAAACATCGTACCAGAGTATAATCGACTCTTCCAACAGTAACTTCATATTCGTTACCTATCCCCATAAATTGACATGATAATTGAAATAAGCAACTTGACTTTTGGTGAAATAAATTGTATTGGGACCAATCGAATAATCGAGGCTAAAACTAACTTATTAATCATACATCCAATGTTCCAAGAATTTAATCAAGCCACATTGAAAATCCAATGGTGGCGGTACACATACGCGGTTTGGACTTATGTAAACTACCGTGTCCAATTTCAAACGAATAACATGGCATTAAAGTTGTCACTTAGACTTGCCACACAGGCTAGGTCCCTCAGGGTGACAACGACAACTTCCTAGGGTGAAACTTCCTAGATTGACAACTTCCGAAAACGACAACATCCTAAATCGTCATCTACCAAAATTGACAACCGCCAAAATTGAGATCTTCCTGAAACGACAACGCGTATTCTCGACCCTTTTTTTAAATAACTGCTGCAGACTGTACTTTTATTCGTTTTTGTCCTTTGTACCACTTCGTTAGTATGTAGTATATCAACATAAACTTATCGACTACTACTCGACATAAACTTGATAAACACAAAAATCATGATAGTTGGTAAATCACAAAACCTTACAATGACAGATCTGATGGTGAGGAATCAGGTAGTCCAAAGAGTCCATTCATACAAATATCTTGGCTGCATCGTAAACGACCAGTGTGAACACAGCGTTGAAATAAAGTGCCGGATAGAGCAGTTTTTTTTTTTTAAAACTAAGCCATCTTCTCTGCAATCGATCTCTGAAGATCTCTACCAGGGTGCGATTGGCACGTTGCTACGTGTTTTCGGTTCTTTTGTATGGCGTAGAGTCGTGGACCTTAACCCAAAATATGAGCAATCGCTTAGAGGCCTTCGAAATGTGGGTTTATAGAAGAATTTTGAAAATATCGTGGACGGATAGAGTATCCAACGAAAGAGTTTTGCAGATGGTGAACAAAAAGACAGAAGTCTTAAAAACTGTCAAGAAACGCAAGCTGCTGCACTTTGGACACATAATGCGTAACAACAAATATGACCTGCTCCAACTCATAATGCAGGGGAAAATTCAGGGAAAAAGACCACCGGGAAGAAGGCGTACTTCTTGGCTTAAGAATCTGAGGACATGGTTCAACCTAAGCACTGGATCCCTGTTCCGCGCTGCTGTGTCTAAGATTAGGGTAGCCATAATGATAGCCGACCTCCGGTAGGAGATGGCACCACAAGAAGAAGAATATCAACAAACTAACAAACAATTCATATCACATCACACATGTAGTGCACTTTACTTTTCTCGTAATGCTACTTTCTCAATTGCCTCATTAAAACTCTATGATAAAGGTGCTATTGCGTTCTTAAACTCCTTGGTCTTACTGGCACTTTTAAAGTATGTCAGCTTGACAATCCTAAAATGCAAGTGTTGATTTCTTTCATTATATAATAATGAATTTCATAAAGTCACAAAAAGGGAAAGACTGTTTGTTATGTAATGAGTACAAATACAATTTCATGAAATTTAACAATAACAACACAACTGTATGGAGATGTGCTAATAGGGATTTGTGTAGTGCAACTATAACTTTAAATAGTACGAAAGTCAACATTTTACGAGATTCTTTAATTTTACTCGTACTTTAATGTTACACCGGGAGGAGTTTACTACATAGGCTGACCACACAATCTAGGTCGTCACTCAGACTATAATGCAACAAAAGTAAGGTTGTAACAAAGACTTGCCACACAGACTTGCCACACAGGCTTGCCACACAGGCTTGCCACACAAGCTTGCCACACAGGCTGGAGCCACATAAGACAGTACCATGTAGATTAGTGCCACCCAGGCTATTGCCACACAGGCTATTGCCACACAGGCTATTGCCACACAGGCGAGTGCCACACAGGCTATTGCCACACAGGCTGTTGCCACACAGGCTATTGCCACACAGGCTGTTGCCACACAGGCGAGTGCCACACAGGCTATTGCCACACAGGCTACTGTCCTACCGGCTACTACCCCTCAGGCTTAGTTTTATCAAAAGCATTGACACTAAATAAGTTATCTATTGACTGCATGACTCGTCTGTGTGTGCCGTAATCGGCACATTCTGACCAAACTGTTTGTGGGTATTTTCAAACTTTAAACAACTCCAATAGAAAATAACACTCTGACATACATCGTTTACGAATATCAAATAAAATGAAAACTTCTCACCGGATTCAATTGCTACTCGTAGGTGATCAATGGCTGCTTCATCGTGCAGGGGCCCAATTCGGAGATAGGAGATTTTCATCTCATCTCGATCTCGATTCCTGGAAGTCTCCACCTGCCTCCGACTACTAGAGACATCTCGCGCCCCAGCCATCGAGATTATCTCGATCTCGAGCGATTAGAATAAGGCATCTCGAATTCAGCCATTTTTTTCGAGGTATGATGGAATCTCGAGTTGTAAGAATAGCCCTCCAGGCATTGACCGGATCTCGCACGTTGCTGCTGCTTATTTTGGTGCCCTTTTTCGATCAACGAGTGGCGATGTGACCTCGTTGCAGTAGTAACACGTAGGCGTCGACGTTTTGTTCGGTACACTGCTATCCTTCGTCTCTCGTTGTTTGTTAGTTGCGTCACATAGCATTGACTAGGTGTAATCAAACGCCGTCGAGATAATGCAGACGTCTACTCGATGCTCACTCTCTCATTGCTGCCTTGCTGCCCTTCATGCACCACGAAGAAACAGTCCGCACACTCCACAATAATAGCACGTACACAGTTTTCTCAGTGTAGGGGCGACCCTATCAGCCATCTGTTGCTATGCCACTTCGCTTCCAGATCATTGTAGAATTGTAGCCAAAGACGGAGCCATATTTGTTGCTGTGGACGTTATTCTTATCCCAATTCTGATGTCGGGGTAATGTAGGGAAGAGGAGCGACGCCGTCGCATCTGATCCCATTGATGTCGGAGAAACACAGGAAAGGCCGCCGCGCTGTAACCTTCCACTTTTGGTGACGGAGAAAATCTAGTAGGCCGAGGTGTTGTGTCTGATTTCTCATCCGTAAACTCGCTATCATTTATGGTCGGCGTCAACCTTCAGGAACGTTGAAATAAGGGGACAGCATTGAAGGCTTTTCACTATTTTAATTATACAGTCACTTAGACTACTTATTTAGTGAATGATCACAAAGATAGTTGGCGATTTAGAGTAATGGGTTTACGAATGACCATTGCGTGCGACCGCTTTCAGCCCAGTCCTGTCAACCACTGACTGACAGGCATGACGTTCGCCCGAAATCCCAAACGCAACTCCATTCGGTGTTAACCGCTCTAAATGACCATAAACAAATCGATTAATCGTCAAAAATAACAGAACAATAATACCATCGATTAACAACTCTCAAAATAAACTGCGCCGTCATATACAAGAATTGCTCATTTAAAGATATAAGATTATGAGTACGTACACAATCATTGTGACTGTACGTTTCTAAAACCGCAGCGTCATATTGGTTCAACTTTGGGTCCAAGATTGGCTTCAATTTGTAATGGCCAATTTTCAACCTTACTAATACGTGACGCATTCCAAATTTTCTAACTACAGGCCGTATTCTTGACGCGTGACATGAGAGCTGGTCACTTTTACTCCTATGACTTTTCACACCAGAGTGACAAAGAACAGGGGGCATACCATGGCATCTCATTATCATGATGATTAAGTTTTGTTTTCGATGCTTCGCGACCGTATCGCCGCGCAATAAGGTCTATGGTCGCGCACCGTCGAAAACAAAACTTAACCATCATGGCATGAAGCATGGAAGCATGAGGCATGGAAGATGTTATGGTAGGCTCCTTGAAAATATCTAGAATTGTAGGAATAGCTCGCCAGTCCAAAGAATAATACGCTTATTGGTGTTGGCACCTTGATTGGCGCAAATATACCTGTATGTCCAATGTATCTACGGCAAAAGCAGCACAAACAGATGGGGAAACGAGTAAATACTAAAATATACTTATTAGAACCTAATCTAGCCTCTAAATCTAATTAAATCTAGAATTTAATCTGAGTCTGAATTTACTCACATAAATATGAGTTCGAATAAAATTATTTTGACGCCTACGCGTCAGCTGAAGTGTACACGAAGTGAAAGGTTCATTGAAAGCTGTGTCATTCAATATTAACAGCTGTGTTTTCGGGTTCACATCATATCAGGTTTTATTTATTTCAAGGTGTTGATGAAACATAAAGGAAGATAAGCTTTCCCATAGCAGGTTTATTCAAATAAGAGCCGCCCAAGACAAAGACACTGCTTTATCCCAGAAGTGAATACTCTACTTTTCACACAAGGCAATAAAAAGGAACTGAGAAAAATGTTACATCAAACACTGTTTTTTTGAGTTTTGGCTGGAAATCGACAAGGCGTCGTGACTTTGAGGTATTATTTTCTAAAATTTGTGATTCTTAAGAGCGTCGAGGTGCAATAATGTTGGATTGTTATTAAGTTAACTTACAATTCATCTTACGATACTATTTTAAGATAATTATTAATCGGTTCGTTAACGTACACGAGTGTGGACAAATGATCCAAAAGTTGCGAAATGCGACTCTCGTTTTCCTAACTTCTCGTTATTCCTGGATAAACTTCTCTTGGTATGGAAGTGATTTCTCTTCGCTATCACTTGGTTATCATTATAACTAAGAAATATACGTAATTTACTAGACATTGGCAAATGCTCATGACTTGCGGTGCCAAAAATAGGGTAAAAAACTGTGTTTTTTGTTTTAAATTCCATGCAGCTGCGTTCTTCTTTTTGTAGTGGCCAGTTCCATTTTCGATAAACTCTTTTTGCAATGTTGTTTACCGTTTGATGAGTTTTTATTTAATCTTAACCTCTTTGCTTGGAAACTCCTATTGGGGTTGTCATAGATGTTTATCTCCCTACGGAGGTAATGCCTTGCTTTACGTTGAGACCACGTGATATGTAATTGGTCATTATCGAGCAGGTGGTGTGAAAAGTACCTAACGTATCTATTTTTTATAACTTATCAATTTTCATTTGAAACGCTTGAAAAAATTTCCATATCAAACGGTCACACGGCCAGGCGAAGTTTATTCAAAATGGTACAATTTCTACGAAAAGCCGATGTTTTCATTCACATTTTGAAAGTGTTATATTTTATATTATATTTTAGATCAGATAATCGTATCAAAATGATATTCAACTTGTCAAGCTGTGCTATAGCTAATAGCTTACAAGTATGTACCATTTACTACTTTTTTATCAATCCTGATTTTCTTTTTTGTATCAAAATCTAAAAGTAAATTTCAAATATTCAAATGCATTGCTTGGTAAACCCCAAAATATACTTACTTATAGTATATAAGTATCTACAAATAATCTTCACAAAATTAAATAGATATTTAAATAATATTTGTTTTTAAATAATGAAGTAAGTTTTCAATTTTAGGGTAATTTTAGTAGTAATCCAAAACCCTTTATAATTTTTTGATACAGCTAAATTCCACAATTAATATCCAGCTTCGTAGATACAGTCTACGAAGCTGGATATTAATTATTGGACATTGGTTTTATCATGGCCGGAAATGATATAAGTACCTACTTACCTCATTGGTTTTTCTCGTGATAATCAAAGCTTCTCCTAAACATCCATGTGACAAACAGGACCCCGCTTATCCTTATCAATACATTGTAAATCTATTATTGCCCCATCGGATGTCCCACTCTTCCGTGAACCACCACTTCGTGAGACATCCCCCAAACATTACGATGACAATAAAACCTAACCCTAAGTCGAACGAGGGTGATAAAGTGACCCGAATTTTATTATAGGTCGCGGCAATAAAGATGAATGTCTCCGAGTCCCGTTGTCACTTGGCTCTTGATATTATTATGTAGATTCCGGGACAGTTGACATGACTGATTTCCATAAGAAAATCATAAGAAAATGTTTTGCGTAGAATGTTTTGTAAGGTTTGAATGGAAGGGATCGGCCCCGATCTCGAATTCCATTCTTTGTCGCGTCTCCGCATCTATTACCAATCTATGTCGAGTAGAAAACCGTTTGAACTGTTCTAGATGTCAAATTAGACGCTTGTCTGCGTCTTTTTATGTGATGCTAACTAATATTATAAAATATGCAAAATGAGTTTTTTCGTTTGTTTGTTTCCTATTCAACCGATCGCCATGAAATTTCGTATGCACATTTTCAGGGGTACAGCGGTGGTATCCACAATTATTTGGAAACGTTTCCGATCGGATCCGACAAATTTCAAACACTAATTTTTCGAATATCAGTCTACTTTATAAATTTTGGAATAGGGAATCGAGTATAAATCCGATCGGAAAAAATAATCAAGTTTAAAACTTATGAATACGGATTGAGTTTAAATTTTTGGAATCCGAACGAAGACGTTTCCTAATGATTGTGAATACCTATGCAGAAAAGAACATGTATCTAAATAATAGTTTCTGTACCTACGACCGCGGGTGAAACTACGGGGCGCGGCTAGTCATTTAAAATCCAAAGTTATACAAGACCGTCTTTAGACCTTTTTCTTTTTAAGAGTTTTTAGGTCGCGGGCGGCAACTTATTGCTACACATTAATCTATCACCTATTGTAATTATCGCAGCAGTTTTACAGACAATCAACACTGTAAAACTTTGAGACTCGAATCCGAGCATCGGTTGATTGCGCGAGTTGTTATCACAACGTAAACAACCGCAAGAGAGAATCGCATGGAGATTTCTCGCATACGAGAATCACTGACTATTCTCGAATACTATAGGAACAAGGTTAACCTTGTTCCTAGTATTCGAGAACCGTGTTTGAGAAACTCTGTTTGAGTAACTGCGGCTTACATGCAGAGAGGAATTGGTAGGCCCATCCACTCGCACAATAGTATACATATAGGTACATATGTCTATGGTTAAATATTTCAATAGTACTTACTTATAAGTAGGTAAAATTTCCTGATAAATGTTCAAGAAGTGTAAACCTTTTCTGTCTAATTTTTCAGTGTCTTTGTAAGTAGACTTATGTTCAACAAAACTCCGCGCGATGTCGCGAAGTACTTATTTAATAAATTAGGCTCAGACTCTCTGTGAGGTACATAAGAGACGGAGCATCTTCGCGAATTAAGTTTAGTTTTAAAGTACGATGTTAAAATGTAGCCTAGGAACGGCAGGAAAATTGTTTTAAATTTAATTTTAGATTTTGCAATAAACTAACATGTATTCGGAAAAAGTCTCATAATCGATGACTGATTAAATAACTTTGAAATATAATTTGGCCATTATCAATTATTACGCAACGGATGACATGGTCAGTCAGATGGGTGATCGTGAGTGGCATTTATAACTGAGCGCTACCGTGGCTTGGATGACACTTTAAATTGTAGGTCCTAGTTGTTTGTTCTATATCAAACAATCGTCAAGCCATGTCAGAGGCCCTCAGTCGGCCTAGAAACTCTACCATCAGGGTTAGCTACTCGGCCTTTTCGAACTTGCTTGCTTGTTTGCTTCATTCATATCAAGGCATTTTCCACTTACTGCTGAGTATTAGTCTCTTTTTAAGTACGCCAACATCGTCATCATCATCTGCCTGAGTATATTAAACATTTCTCGATCGTGACATCGTTCTATGTTCTTATTTCAAATTTTACCTTCTTTTCTTTTCCAACGGACAACCAATTGGGTCGTAACAGGAACGGGTAATATTATAATTTGATTCGACAACTGCGCCGCTATAACGCCGTTGTAGCGCCGTAACGTCGTTATAGCGGGTACGCCCGCGACGCCCCGCCGGAGTCAACGGTTATTGCCCCGTTAAGACGTGTGACGTCGCGGGACAAATTTTACAATTTCCGGTGCAAGGTATTTACGTGAAATGATAAATTGTGACAGCTTAGCTACGTGTGAGGAAAATTCAAGGAATTCTTGAACATAATACTCTTTGAAATACAGGAAAACGGAGGTGGCGTTATTTTTTATTTTCTGACTTCCAAGTAGAGTGTTTTGTTTGTTTGTGTTTATTAAGCGATATGTTTTTATGAAATAGGCTATAATCTTGACCGTAACGGTAAATGAGACGTTGATCGCCCACGAGCTCGCCGAGTCGACGATAGTGTAAAAATAGATTTAGTATTCGACCATAATAAGAGTGGAAAAATTGGTATTTTGAAAGTATTCATGGATATTCAAATTTCTATTTTCTTCCAACTTATCAAGTAGGGTCTACTGGGGCAAGGGCGTCTGTGGGGCAATTGCGTCGTCGTGGGATTCTTCTCCCTCCCTCGTTCGGGGGAGTAAGGTTGCGGTCTCGAGGTTACCCTCCTTATCGCAGCTGGACGCTGGGGGACACAGCCCCCAGGGCAGATGCGAGTGCGGCGCCAGGCCCGGCTTGCGCCGGCGGCAGCTCGCACTGGCGGTGATGTGCGTATTGACGCACGTCACCAGTTGCAGTGGTCGGTGGAGTCCCGCACCCGTCGCAGCTAACGGGCGGCATCTCAACCGATGGGGCAATTGCGTCTTTCGAGTATTACTGACAAACCCTTCATAAATTAGGCGTCACCTACATCTTTTTTCTATCTTAGTTGCAATGTTATACTAGATGGCGTTAGTTGCCTAATTTGTAATTGGTTTGTCAGTAATTCTCGAAAGACGCAATGGCCCCACAGACGCATTTGCCCCAGTTGACCCTACATCGCGCTATAGAGTTTCAAAGCAAACAATACTATGTTTCATAAAACACCCACTGGAACCGTATTCCGGGAATATCTACAGTTCATTGTAAAGAGATAAAAACAAACCCGTAGGTTTTCAATACTCAAAGGTCTCAGTTATTTTGCATGCGTACCACCGTTGCCGAGCCGAGCCTATTGTGTTCACAGCTGAACGCTTTTTTATAAGAACGTACTTATACTTGTTTATAAGTATACTTATTTTGTTAGAGGATTAAGCCGCTGATGTGAGCTCTTATCACGCTTTTGTTAAGGAAACGCCTAACGTTATTTTTGTGGCAACGCGTAGTTTGTGATTGTGGATATTTTTTGACAGGATATTTTCTGGTGCTGAACTGATTTTGAGGTGGGTCAAGCTATGATGTTTCGGCGTTATGTTTAATTCTAGTAAGCGATGATGGCCTAGTTGGAGAAGGCCCACCTCTCAAACAAGAGGGAGCGGGTTCAAACCGGCGGGTGTGAAAATTTGTGCGTTTTGTACGTCATTTGCTACATGACTGGAGCCCGGTGTATGGCGACAGGCTCGCCCCCTGTTACATTGGGGACTGAATATCGTCCGGAGAAGTGTAGGTGTTGTATTACAACATCGTATGTTGTATTGCACCTATGTGCCTGTAGCTTGGTGTATGGCGATAGGCTCGCCCCCTGTTACATTGGAACTGAATATAGTCGAGGGAAGTGTTGGTATTGTAATATCTTACAATATCCTCTGCCAGCCTTCTCGGGGGAAAGGCGTGACGATATGTAGATTTTGTTTATTTTCGTATCTATTTAAAAACAGATAGAAGTTAGCAGTAGGTATTCCATTGTTAATTCAATAATTAAGTTATAGATAATCTTGTCGTAACTAAAACAAAAGTAAGTTTTACTGTGGACTAGCGTATTTTATTAAAAATAAGTTTAAGTTAATTTGACAAAGTTTAAATTTGTGTTTTTTGTTTAATTTTAATCATGTTAGAATCTTGACACATTAAATACACTTGCGCACCAGCTTCCTAAAACATAGTACCTTATTATTTTATATAGTATTTAATTTAAAGAAATATGCTTATTTAAAAACGTGACTATCCGAGTAATATCTTTCATTACATTCAATACTATCTTTATTGTACCCATACTATGAATATAAAAAAATAAAATAGATAAGTTCCATAAATACAAAATTGAGTTTGTTTGTTTGTTCCGCTTTCACACCTTAACTACTCAACTGATCATCGTGAAATTTTGCATACACGTTGTCAGAAATACCTACACAACTCTGGTGGAAGGCTTCGGCCGTGGCTAGTTACCACCCACCGGACCAAGCCATGCCGTGAAATGACCTAGTCGTGTTTCGGGATGTAGTCCGGTGTAACGGGTCTGAGCAGTAGCGCACTTGTAGCGCCTCACTCAACTGCCGTCTTTGTACTTCTTCACTCTAGTAAACTTCAAGGCTAGAGTGAATAAGTACCTTCTAGGTCGTCGTGCTCCATCTTAGACCACCACGTCGCTTAACATCAGGCGAGTTGGTGGTCAAACGCCGACCTATTCTACATAAAAAAAAACAATAGATCGAAGAGATACCTTTCACCCCGAAAAAGTTAACTGTTTCTTTGGGGCCGCTAGTGAAATCACGAGGCGCAGCTAGTTTTACTATATGATAGAAAACTTTTACTAAATACTGACTCACAATAGATACATCATTCGTTAGAATAGTATCACAGGCCTTATATTTACCTGCATACAATATTTGACCGAGAGAGCCTTAGCGAGCGAAGCGTCTCTGCTTCAGCTTCGACAAAAAAGCTTTCGCATGTCCGATCTCTGTCTAGATCTCTGTCCGGACCTTTGTCTTCCTCTACAGGTTGCAATTTTTAAAAGTCCGGCGAACTCTTTATACTAGCTTCGCATTGGCTTAAGGTTTCCCATAACCATTTCGTCTAGAAGAAGACGACAAGCGAAGAGAGCAAGTAAAGATACTGACGAGCCTTTAAAGTTACCTACAGAGTGACAAAGTGCAATATTTTTTTATAACTTTTGCACTTCTGTAATCATTCTAAAATAACTAAGAATTTCCCTTGTATAATGTATTCATTTAACAGCTAATGATGTAGACAACCTCTCCATGTAAAGGGATTTTTGATTTGTTTTGTCTATCTATTGAATAAATCAGTCAAAAGTGACCCCTTACAAATGCGGATATTTTTCATAGCTCTATTTTCTCTTGAGGACGTTTTTTAAAAAAAATCAGGAACATAGGGGTGGAGATACAGTTAATTTAATTGTACATGCTAAATTTCATCATAATCTGACAAATGGTTTTCAAGAAATTTGAGAAGCGCGTTTGTATGGAAATTTCAGAGCGTCGCGGTCCTCTTAACCGATTCTCTTGAAATTTTGTGATTTTTGACGTGACAACGTCTTATAATTCGATAGAGCCGGCTGCACGCACGAAAAAATGCGGCGTTACCTCGCTCTGAGGCGTTCCATGTAAGGCTTGAAGTGCAAGCGAGAGCGCGGAACGAGCGACAAAGAAGCACAATCGGCCTTTGCGTTTGGCTGCGTTCGACATCCGTCTCTCTCCTACTTGAGTGAGCACGTTGTCACGTTCAACTATCGTCAGTAAACCGACTTTACAGACAACCAATTATTTTCAAGAAAAATATCTCCGGTAATTTAAAATTTTCAAAAATTTTACTCTGCAAAAAAATCTGTATAATTATCGAGCCTGCTCACTAAATTTCACGAGAATCAGTTTAGGAATGCGACCTGCAGAAGAGGCCAGACGTCCGCCACGAGCTCTTAGAGCCACTAGTATTATAGGTATAGGTGACTGCCTCGGTGGCTCAGCTGGTAGTGAGCCTGCCTTCTGAGCTTGGGGGCGTGGGTTCGATTCCCACCTAGGACAAACATTCATGTGATGAACATTTGTGTTTGTTCTATGTCTGGGTGTTAATTTCTATTTAAGTATGTATTTAAAAATATGTATGTTTGTATATCAGTCTCTGGCAGCCATAGTACAAGCTTTGCTTAGTTTGGGGTCAGGCGACCGTGTGTGACAATGTCCCGAATTTTATATATATTTTTATATACATTGTACAATTTCAATTGTTAGTAATAGTATCATTGTTCAGTATTTACGTTCAAAATCTAAGCTACCGCCTTTGATAGAAGTTGTGTAATGTTAATCAGAGCAGAATCTAAATTCTGAATGCCTAATGAATCCTGAATGCCCGCCTAAAACAATGTGCGAAGCTATGTCGCAACTTGCCTTGTTAAAAGTTTGCTATGAAGGTATTAAAGGTTTATATACTGTGAACAGTGAAACTGGAGTTTACCATCATTTAACACACTGAATACTAAGAAATTAAGATATTTCCTCCAGTAGCATGTATCACACTAATATTATAAAGGCAAACGTTTGTGAGTGTGTTTAAGTGTGTACGTTTGCTACTTCTTCACGCTCAAATGGTTGGACCAATTTTAATGAATTTTAGTATAGAGGTAGTTGACATCCTGGATTAATACTTATGCTACTTTTTAACTATAAGTAAAGCCTTATCTAGGTTCTAGCTTCTATTTAGTCTTTATCAAATTTCAGGCTTGTAGTCTTTGGGTAAAAGTACAAACACACATTAACATATCGCCACGCCTTTAGAGAGTAATACAACACCCACACTTCGCCGGACGATAGTCAGTCCCAAATGTGACAGGGGGCGAGCTTGTTGCCATACACCAGGCTCCAGTCATGTAGCAGATGACAAAAAAACTAACTAACTGGTAAAAGTACTGTAGCAAAAATATGGTCAGACGAACATAGCGACTTTTTGACTATATAGGCACATAACGATTCCTTTACTTTGAAACCCTAACAAAATCCTAACTTCCTAATCCTATCCTAACTAATATAATAAATGCGAAAGTGAGTTTGTTTGTTTGTTTGTTTGTTACGCTTTCAAGCCCTAACTACTCAACCGATCACCCCAAATTTATAATACGCACGTTGTCAAGAGTATACCTAGTTAAGAAAAAGACATGGGATTATCTTTCATTCCCGAAAAAAATAGCGGTTTCCTCGGGCCGCGAATAAAACCACGGGCACTGCCAGTGAGAAATAATCCGTAAAAAAATGTTGTATTTTTTACGGACCTTATGTGGTGCGCGTCATCCCGCGCTTTATAACGTCATAAGCAGTTATCCATTTTACAGTACTTTAGGTAAGCTAGCGTACTAAATTTGGATACTGTAATGGCAGTTAGACAATTATCAATTCAATTTATTTCTATCCCGCGTGCACTGCCACGCTAAGTTAGCATACTGCAAATTGGACAGTGTAATGAGCGCTTTATACTAAAGTAGATGCGCCCCGCGGTTTCACCGTAAAAAGTATCCTTAGCTATTCTAGACTATAATCTATCTCTGTGCCAAATTTCATCCATATCTGTTCAGCCGTTCTGGCTTGAAAGAGTAACAAACATCCATCCGTCCATCCATCCATTCTCACAAACTTTTGCGTTTATAATATTAGTAGGATAGCATAGTAGGAAGTAGGATGGATACACGGATGAGAATTTCACTGGTAGTTACTTGCTAGACATGATCTATGAATCCCTTGAGCATCTTGGTAGCTTTTGTAACAAAATACGAGTATCTACCCACCAGCACCTGTGCAAGAGCTTCGTAGGTGATGAACCAATCGCAATATCAAAACAGGTAAACAATCTGGTGGATTTTGGATCAGCACTCAAAAAATAAATGTAGGCTGAAACCGTAGTGTTATTCTAAAGCATCTGTGCTAAAATGAAAAAAAAGACAACCAGTGTTTAGTGTGTGTCTATTTAGATACTACGATGATGACCTAAGTTATTTTGTCAATGTACATACAATAATTTTGGTTATTATTTACCCTAGGTAAACTCATATTTCTTCGTGAATTCGTACTTGACCCAACATCCACGTGTCGTGTTGGTTAATCTATAGGGTCAAATGGTACAAATACATCTGTGGGGCAACAAAAAATAAATAATGGCTGAGTTGGCAATTGAAAAATGTTGCTTGATAACTATATAATACTAGCTGCGCCCCGCGGTTTCACCCGCGGTCCCACAGGAAGTGTTTATTTTCGGTGCCCCAGACAACACGTATGCAAAATTTCAAGACGATTGGTCGAGTAGTTGAGACGTGAAAGCGTTACAAACAAAGAAACAAACGAACAAACCCACTTTAGTAGTATATTATTGAGAGTTCTAACCCAGCGTTATTTGCGGTTGTGAAAATGTTTTTACTATGGTGTGAAGTATGGCGAGTGTGTTTTACCAACCGCAAAATGTCGTGTTAAGTTTGTAAAAAATGTTTTTTTTTTAAATTTGTATGTGATTGAGGCCATGGCTCCAGTGGCTTCAGTCGGGCGGGCTAGAGTTCCATTCCGTGGGCTGGCTGGGGTGAGATGGGTGTAGGGCTCCGGGTGGGGTAAGATGGGCTACGGTGTAGGGCTCCGGGTGGGGTAAGATGGGCTACGGTGTAGGGCTCCGGTTGGGGTAAGATGGGCCACGTAGGGCTCCAGTGTGCGGCGGCGTATGATTTCTAACTCACGTTTATTGCAGTTGTGAAAATGGTTTTACTATGGTGATAAGTATGGAGTGTGTGTTTAACCAACTGCAAAAGCTGTCCTCTTAACTTTGTGTTTTTTTTTTTTCGGATGGGGTAAGACGGGCTATGGCGGGGGCGGGGGGGCTATGGCGGGGGCGGGGGCGGGGGCGGGGGCGGGGACGGGGACGGGGACGGCGGTGGGAGCGGTATCTTGCGGTGAGTGTATTGAGGACAGTTTCGATAGTTACATTGTAACAATCAAGTAACGGAAATAGCTGTGGTAGTATTTATATCTAGGAATATATATATATAATACTAGCTGCGTCCCGCGGTTTCACCCGCGAATAAAAAGTATCCTATGTGCTATTCTAGACTATAATCTATCTCTGTGATGAAATAATGAATGAAACAGTGATTGAGAGAGAGAGAGAGAGAGAGAGAGAGAGAGAGGTCGCTGTGCATGTATCAGTATACAAAATGTTGCGGAGCGACGGAGCGGAGCGACGGAGCGCGGAGCGACCAATCACAGCGCAGCGAGTGACGTAAGTACTGTTTTGGAGGTAAGACGGTGCTGTCACTTGACAACTGACAGGTACGTCAAAAAAAAATGACAGTTTTAAGAAGGTCTTGAACGTTCCCACGCTACCGGTCAGCAAGTGACGTGAGTAGTGTATTGGAGGTAAGACGGTGCTGTCACTTGACAACTGACAGGTAAGTCAAAAAAAATGACAGTTAAGCAAGTGACGTAGTGTTTGGAGATAAGACGACGTGTCACGTAATTGTATCCAAAGTATGAAAAAAATTTATGGTGAAGTAGTTTTACCAACCGCGACAAGGCCGATTTAACTTTGTAAAAAGCATTTTTTTAAGATTTGTGAGAGTTTCAACCTCAGCGGAGCGCGGAGCGGCCAATCACAGCGCAGCAAGTGACGTAGTGTTTAGAGGTAAGGCGGTGCGATGCTATGACGTGTTAAAACGGATGTGTAAAAGTGATAAGAAGGTCTTGAACGTTCCCACGCTACCGGTCAGCAAGTGTGTCACTGTAGTTTGGAAGAAGTTAATGCTTTTGCCGCATGGTTTGAGCAGTATAAACAAAATGTGTAGTTATTATCTGTGTCTCCTGTATTAATCTAAGCGCTATGTAATCACTATGTAATCACAATGTAACCGTTACGAGTATGTATTATCAATAGTTTTTTTACTCTATAATATTTAGGGTATAATTAGTTAATAAAACACATTATTTACTCAACATTATTTTCTTTATTGATCCAGCTCGTTTCATTCATACCTAACCACTTAACTAGAACCCTATCTCCCTTTTTCTTCAGCACCTTCTCCACTAGATAAATGTCGGGGTATTTAACTTTTTGTAGTTCTTGCTCATAGAATCCCCCCAACACTGATTCATTTTTCTCATCATGTAATTGATATGTAATCGGATTGGTGGTGTTCACTTTAGCTATTTTGAATATTTCTGTACTCCAATTTCCAGTGTATGCCTTAGAAAAAGCAGATTTATATTTGCTTATTCGCACACAGTCACCAATGACATATTTTGCCCTGGGTCGTACTTTGATAAAATTGTAAACATTAGATAAGAGGGCGTTCGCATTTGTATGGTTCACGGTCACTGGGGCAGCCTTGATTGTACGATGTACTTTGTTGTTATATCTGTTTATTACGTCAGAAAGGGTTGCCCCGATCCATTTATAGGAACCATTGTAGGTAAATTGTTGCCAGAGCCAAGTTTTGAGAGTTCTTATCAATCTTTCAACGATAGACGCTTTCTTTACACTGTACGTAGAGTAATGGTTAATATTGTACTTTTTCATCAATACTTGGAACTTTTCATTGAAAAACTCTCGTCCATCATCTGATTGAATGTTCTTAGGTTTTCTCCCTAATAGATTATTATTATTATTATTATTATTCAGAATGGTTGACATAGCACGAGTCACGTCATCAGCCGATTTACTTTTAATCGCTTGAACCCAGGCATATTTCGAAAAAGTGTCAATACAAGTTAATATGTACTTCATCCCCCTGTTATACTTGGAGTATTTTTGCATATCGATTAAATCTATTTGCCAGGTGTCATCAAATCCCTTTTGTATGAAACGTCTTCGTGGAAAATTTTTACGAGCATTTTTATGAAGCTCCTGAACCACTTGCCACTTACTCATCTTTTTCAGGTTTTTTTTTATTACTCGTTTTTTTTGGTTTTACTGATGCAGCGGTTGTAATTGGAATAGTAGCCGCAACAGCAGTAGCAGCAAGACCACCACCACCACCAGCAGCAGCAGCAGCAGTTGGACCACCAACAGTCAAAACAGCAGGCTTTGATTTAACATCCTTGCTAGCGATTATTTTGTAAAGTTCATTCAAACGATGAGAGTTGTTTTTAATCTTCAGTAAACAAAAGTTCATGGACTCTTCCAATTGTTTTTTGATAACGACGTCATTTTTTAAGATACCTTCTCGAGCATTTCTTAAAAGCTTGCTTTCCAAATCTACAACATTCTTGTAAACTTTAAGTGAATTATTTTGTTTTGGTTTATTTACACTGCTACTGCTACTGTCAGTTAGATAACGTCCAAACTTATTAATCGTCATTCTTACACTAAATGTGTTACTTGATGAGATGTCTTAATAGACCAGATGACGGAGGATTAATAATATCTGCTTCTATCAATTCTTCAATTATTGCCATAATTTCATTTCCATGTCCGTTATTACCAACATTTTGTGATGCAATTAAAAGTCGTAGACGGTCAATTAACTCATTAGGATCATCCCAATACTTAAAGTCTGTGTTAGGATGGTATTTTTTCATGATTAGTTGAGTGTTTTTTGTACAATTGCTCTTACGTACGTCAGAATTATTAACGCCATCATTATCACCGTCATCCTTAAGCGGTAGACCTGATCCGCTAAAATCTTTTGTTGTAGTTGCTATCGTCTGTTTTATGTATGTATTATACTTATGACTTCTATCTCCTTGTATTTGTCCATGGGGTAAAAAGTTACGCTTGTGTGCGTTTGTCGTTAAAATGATTTGATTATAGTTCAATATATCTTGAGGCTGTACAAGAGAAGAGTTTGGATCTTTTTTTAATAAAAGTTCCAGTAAACCAGGTGTATAGTTATACTCCTTGCCCTTCACTTTAATACTCTTTTTTTCAAAGGTAACTGCACTATTACCCATATGATATCCATCAGGTGTAATGCTAATACCAAAGGGAACTTTCATAATTTTATTCAAAATTAAATTATCGAAATAGATTTGTACAAATCCAGGAACATTTTGTAATTGCATTTTGTAATTGTATTTGAGTTTCTTCTTGGAAGATGATGTAGTAGCATCTTGAAAATCATCTTCAGATAATGAGGTGTTTCTACCTGATGTAGCTGAATAAAGCGTTTTGTCACTAGTGAGGTTATTTTCATCATCATCATCATCATCATCATCATCATCATCATCAGTAGTGCTGCTTTTCTTAAGGTTAAGTTTGTGTTTTAACTTTTTACCGATAAAGCTCAATTTCCTCTCTTTTTTTAGGTTTTTTATTTTTGTTGGAGTATCATCACTAGAAGTATTTATTTTGATTGCTTCGTTCAGTATACTGTTCAAAGGTTGCGTGATTGGTTCAAAGGTTTCCTTTAGGGTAGATGACATTTCGGCTTTATCAACATTTAAGGATTTTACCTTATTTTTCACAGAATTCACCGATTTAATCAGTTTACGTTTTAGATTTTTATCACCAAAGATCTGTGATGCTTGAGAGTCCATGGTGAAATGTTAGCAAATCCAAGATTGAATATGTATTTAAGTTTTTTATTATTATAAACATATAAAATCATCAAACCCCCGTCGATAGCGGCCCTTATGAAATTCCAGATTTTTATCAATTACTAAGAAATTGTATTGGTTCTTCCAACAGGTTCGACATATTGAGAGAAATTTATCCCAAGACATGTCAGTGTTTACATGATCATCATATACATGTTTTAAATTTAAATCATCTTGTTTGAAGAGTATAATAAAGTTTGCGTTGTCACGCACCAACTGTTTAGGAATTTTACTATATGTCTGACATAGATAAAAACAATCTAATCCTTTGTGTCTACCCATAGAGAAATATTGACGTATAGACTCTTGGTCTTCCATTGACACATCATCAAATATCACAATACTATCGTTAAATGTATCTTCTATTGAGGTCACTTCACTCTTATCGGAAAATGTGTAATAATTCACAGAGGGCACTCGAGTAAATACTTCACCTAAAAATAAATACTTTGATTGATTCAAAGATTTTGAATACAAGTAGACATTTTGAAATTTAAGTCCATTCACGTCGAGTAATAGGGTGAGCAGTATATTTGTTTTACCACAGCCTGACGGTCCACAGATTAAACATCTTATACTATTAGGTAGCAACGGACCATGTTTATTCTGACCGCCATCTCCGTTAATATTATCTGAAATATTCCAATCTTTGACTGATAAAAGCGTGTTTTGCTTTCGAAACTTCATTATGATTAGTTGTTATTATTGTATACACGTGTTTTAAATACCTTTTTTAAAATGATTATACAACATAAAAGTAGTCCCATTCTTAAACCTACTGTCAAGCAAGGAGGTGGTTTTGTTAACAAAATTATTAACAATTTACCGTTTGAACTACACCTACCCGGCTATAATTATTGTGGACCGGGAACAAAATTACAAAAACGTTTAGCTCGAGGTGATGCAGGTATCAATCCTTTAGACGAAGCTTGCAAATCGCATGATATTGCATACGCTCAGAATTCTAATCTAGACCAGCGGCATATAGCAGATTTGGAATTAGCATCAGCCGCTGCGAAGCGTTGGAGAGAGTCACCACATTTGTCTGAGAGATTAATGGCTCTAGGCGTTAATAAAATTATGAAGTTTAAGGTGAAACGAGGTATGGGTATACCTCTCTCCAGAGTGATAACTGAAACCCGTAAAGCTCTTAAAAAAACATACTCAAAGGGTAAACATAAAATGACACCTCATGATACATTGTTAAATACTGCCGTTAAAGCTGCAAAAAAATCTATTAGCAATAAACTCGTCAAGAAACCTAGAGTTATTCGTTTACCTAAGAGAGGTGGTTTTCTACCACTGATTCCAATATTGGGAGCGTTGGCGGCTGCCGGCACCTTGGCTGGAGGAGTTTCAACAGCTGCCAAAAATATTTACGAAATGGTTAAAAAGAAAGATCCAATTCGATCAACGGTACCGGTGGCTGTAGGAAAAGGAATGTACATGGCACCATATAAAAAAGGTTTTGGTCTCTACCTAACACCCTATCAAAAAAACTAAATCTCACCCTACCGAAACATGCCCTTTCCGACTATGAAATTTTGAACTTTATCAAGCAAATTAACATACCTCATTTTCGAGGAGTTGTAATGAGAGATGATTTGATAAAGAGAAATTCACAGCCATGGTATTGTGAAACTGGCATTTTGAATTTAGACAATTCGAGTGGGGTGGGTACGCATTGGGTAGCATACGCAAAGAAAAATCTACACTGTGAATACTTTGACAGCTATGGAGACTTGAGACCGCCTCAAGAGTTTATCAATTACATGTTGAAATCTAATCGTAACATAGCAATTAATTATAACTATAACAATGTACAAAAATCTAATAAATACAATTGTGGTCATCTGTGTTTACGTTTCCTATTAAATGTTTGTAATAATTTGTTTGATAATAAATAAATATAAATGGCAAAAATTATTATTGGAAATTTCATTTTACACCCGAAAGTCGACTTGATATAATGTCTTTCACGTTAACGTTAAACAGTGACGAATCCACGTTTAATGTGAATTTTCTACCACCCATTGAACTTGATAACGGTGACCAGTATGAATGTGCGGTGATATACTTTAAAACATTCAATTCAATACCGAACGTTGACAGTAGTAATAATCTTTTCCACTATGGAGATAATAATGTGATTACTATTCCGGAAGGTTCCTATGAGCTAGATAATATTTTCCAATTACTAGAGCGAGAGCTCGAACGTAGATCGGGTGGAGATGGTAAAGAATTAATTGATATGGAAGCCAATACGAACACTATGAAATGTTTATTTTTTTCACCGGAATTTGACATACACTTTGAGAAAGAAAACAGTATCGGAAGTATTTTTGGGTTTTCTCGCAAATTACTCCCGAAAAATGTTGTTCATTTATCAGATCAACCAATTAACATTCTGATAACAAACACTATAAGAATAGAGTGTAATGTTACTGAGGGATCATTCATCAATAATAAACAGTCGCATGTGTTACATGAATTCTCTCCAATAGTTCCACCAGGATATCAAATCATAGAGTGTCCTTCACACCCAGTTTATTTACCTGTAAAGGTGAAAACCATTCAAAATCTACACGTGCGTATAGTGAATGAACAAGGAAACCTTGTCAATTTTAGAAAAGAAAACATATCACTGCGTTTACATTTAAGAAAGGCAGTATGATTATCTATAAAAACAATGGTAGCAGTGTATTGAATCATAGTATTTCGAATACCAGCACGGTGTTAACAACCCCACAAATTGGCGTGAAACTAAACAAAATAAGAAAAGAAAACTTGGTATACCTTCAATCCTTGGGCCTAGAAGTGAAATGGCCGACACATCAAGCATTTTAAATATTGGCGAGAAAGTTATCTTCGATGATAGTATTGAAAGTATTGAATACCACTTATACACACCTTACAATGAATCTTACAAGAACAATGATGAGATTCGTATTTGTATTAATAGTCAAGATTTAATAGTATTACCTTGCGAGAGTCAGTTAATTATTGAGGGTAATATTACAAAAGATTGTACTCTTGTTAACAATGCATTAGCCTTTCTTTTTCAAGATATACGCTACGAATTAAATGGAGTAGAAATTGATAGAACCAAAAACTGTGGTATTACCAGCACCATGAAAGGAATTATTTCTTATGGGAAGGATGAGAGCAGTGCCTTGGAAAATAGTGGATGGAATTTAGGTGGTTTTAAAGAATTTGAGGGAGATTTTTCTTTCACTGTTCCGCTGCGACACCTGCTGGGTTTTGCTGAAGATTATAAAAAAGTAATTGTGAACGCAAAGCATGAACTAGTATTGAACAGGAGCTCTTCTAATTTAAACTGCGCTATCTTGAAGGATCCCACAAAAAAGATTCATATAGACTTAACCCGCATTTCATGGCGTATGCCTACAATTAAGGTATCCGACAAGGAAAAACTCAACTTGTTAAAGTACGTAGAAAACAATATTCCAATTACTATTGCATTCCGCTCATGGGATCTGTATGAGTATCCAGTGCTACCGACATCTCAAAGACATGTATGGACTGTGAAGACTACCACTCAGTTGGAAAAACCTCGTTTTGTTATTCTAGGTTTTCAACATGCACGTAACAATGAATCAGATAAAGATATGAGTCTATTTGACCATAGCAATTTTCTAAACGCTCGATTGTACCTAAACTCTCAATATTATCCGTATGATTCATTCGCATGTGACTTTGAGAAGGGAATGTTTACCCTTTTATACGAAGCTTTTATTAACTTTAGAAAGTCATACTATTGTTCAAATAATTTTAACGCTCAAATTAATCCTTCAAATTTCAAAACAAAAACACCTCTGATTGTTATCGATTGCTCTAGGCAGAATGATTCATCTCGTTTTATTGGTGGTGCTATTGATATCAAACTAGAATTGGAATTTAAAAAAAATCTACCGACTAATACAACAGCTCACTGTCTTATCATCAACGACTCACTCTTTGAGTACGATATCTTATCTAAAACAGTTCGAAAACTAACCAGTTAAAAAAATCCTTATGTTCTATTCAAACCTGTTAATACCTGTTTAATCCTATTCAGATCTGTTAATACCTATTCAGATCTGTTCTGTTTAATCCTGTTCAGATCTGTTAAGACCTGTTAATACCTGTTTAATCCTATTCAGATCTGTTAATACCTATTCAGATCTGTTCTGTTTAATCCTGTTCAGATCTGTTAAGACCTGTTCAAACCTTTTAATACCTGTTTAATCCTATTCAGATCTGTTAATACCTATTCAGATCTGTTCTGTTTAATCCTGTTCAGATCTGTTAAGACCTGTTCAAACCTGTTAATACCTGTTTAATCCTATTCAGATCTGTTAATACCTATTCAGATCTGTTCTGTTTAATCCTGTTCAGATCTGTTAAGACCTGTTCAAACCTGTTAATACCTGTTTAATCCTATTCAGATCTGTTAATACCTATTCAGATCTGTTCTGTTTAATCCTGTTCAGATCTGTTAAGACCTGTTCAAACCTGTTCAGTTCTGTTCTGTTCAACTCGGTAAGCAGTCCTGTTTCTCACTTCAATAGGGTGTTAATTATTAATTAACAAAAAAACAGTATAATAAAATGTTTAATGTACAACATTATTCATACGCACCATCAATTCCACCATTTAACTTTGAATTGTCTAAGAATGTATATAACATCTCCAACTCGATACCGTACATAGCTACATACTTGAGAGCATTGAGTCCTATCAATCCAGGTCTGGAAGTATGTATCGATATCAATAATCGAATTATATTAACCAAGCAAGAGTGGGAGACAATACTTATGGACAATGCAGCGGATATTTCAGAGTTTTTCAACAACGGCACTATTCCACCACCAAATCCTGACTCAACTCCAGAGAAATCAAGAAGTATATCATTTATGGACATGCAAGAAGAAGGAAGAGACAATTTTATCATGATGTACACAGAAGTTCAATCTATAAGATTATGTCGTGAAGAATGGTGGCACCTCTGTGAGATACTGAATTGTCTCAACCTACGTATTCGACAACTGCATAAAATTAAATACTACTATGAAAACCGTATGAGTTACTTTAGAAAAAGATTCAAGCTTAGTCAAGTGAAGACGTTGTATGAAGCCTCTTCTCTAATGAATACTATCTGCGATGAGTCATCTCTTGTGGATGTAGAAATTAAGTATTTTACGTTACAGTATTTATTGTATTCATCTTTAATATAGAGACAAATAAACTATATTATAACCTCACATACATTGTTTCTTATCTCTCTCTCTCACAAACCTCAAACCACATCTTTTTTTTTTATAAAGCAAGTTATTGTTCAATGTATTATTAGTTGTTACTTGTCCATCTCTCATTGTGAAGGTGTTCAGTTTTTTGTTAGTTATTAGTTTTTTTCAACTATAATGTTGGAGTGTCATTTTTGCAATGTGCAAGTGAAGAGTAATGAGTTGATTGCTCACTCAAAAACTAAACGACACAAACTACTATGTGAACAAGATGATGGAGATTATTTTGTATATATTGTGAACAATGCTTTCAAGTGTAGAATCATAAGCTACCGAATAAACGGATCTTCAGATTTAGATCCCAAAGTTTATTTGGCAAACGTGCAGTCGAAAGTCATAGAGCTAATTGGATTGGAATTAGAAATTAATAAGCAAATTAAAGTGAATCTAGAACTATTCGGGACCTACTTAACTACAAAAGATGACGTCATTACAAGAGATTTAAAGTCTTTCAACACGAAAAATGTGGAAATACGAGAAATGTCAGATATGATCAGTTTTGTCGAGAGTTTTTCATCTCAGATAATCAACAAGTGTGAAGCATTTCAAGAACGCAACAGTGGATGGGCGTTGGAGAAGATTGAGTTTTTAGAAGTTAACATCAATAAACACAATCCTATGAAAGGTAGTTCATACATCCCACTACCAAAGTGGATACAACTCAAACGAGCATGTGTAAATATACAGAATACTGATAACGCTTGTTTTTTCTGGAGTGTCGTCAGTGCTCTTTTTCCAATTGAAAAAAATGCAGATCGTGTATCATCTTACCCTCCATATGAAACAGTTTTGAAAACTGATAGAATAGACTGTGCATTAAAGATTACTATTAAGGATATCAAACACTTTGAGACTTTAAACAATATCAAAGTAAACGTGTATGGTTTAGAAGCTAAGGAAAAATATATTTCACCTTTGTACATTTCATCAAAGACTTGTGACCGTCATGTTAATTTGCTGTATTTTGAAGATCAAAAGAAAGCGCATTATTGCTGGATAAAAAATCTATCTCGTTTGGTGGGTATTCAATTATCGAAGCATAACGGTCAAAAGTTTTTCTGTGACTCTTGTCTACAATATTTTGCGAGCAAAGAAAAACTACAAATTCATAAAAGATTGGGGTGTGAGAAAGTGGTGATACAGCTTCCATCTTCAAAAGAAAAGTATCTAAAATTTAAAAATTTTGAACACAAACTTTCAATACCATTTGTTATCTATGCAGACTTTGAATCTATTTTGGTTCCATTACACAACAATTTGGAGAAAAATTCACATTACACTCAAGAGCATATAGCGTGTAGCTTTGCATATTACATTCATTGTAATTACGATGAGTCATTGTCAAAATTTGTCACATATCGAAGTGGCGATTGTGTCAAACAGTTTGTTGACAGTATTTACTCTGACGTTTGTGAAATTGGGAAGATTATCTCCAAAAAGATGCCAATCAGCGATAATATCGACAACGATGACTTTCCACAAAACAATTCATGTCATATATGTGAGAAGACTTTTCTACCTACTGATAGAAAGGTTCTAGACCATTGTCATCTAACAGGTAAAATAAGAGGGTATGCACATTACACATGTAACTTAAATTATTCAATACCTGATTATGTTCCTATATTTTTTCATAACTTGTCTGGTTATGATAGCCATATCTTTATCAAAGAATTGGCAGCCAGAGAGGATGGAAAAAAAATATCTTGTATCGCGCAGAATAAAGAAAAATATGTATCGTTTAGTCAGACAATCTCTTTTGATTGTGAAGGGGGAAAAACGAAAGATATCACAATCAGATTTGTAGACTCGTTTAAATTTATGTCATCTAGTCTAGAAAAACTAGCTAAAAATCTTTCTACAGATCAATTCATGGTGCTACCACATTATTTCCCCGACAATGAGCAAATGTCTCTCTTGACACGTAAAGGTGTCTTCCCCTACGAATACATTGACTGTTGGGAAAAACTTGAAGAAAAAACGTTACCCGATAAAAAAAAATTTTATAGCTCTTTGACACAGACACACATTTCTATTGAAGACTACAATCATGCTCAAAAGGTGTGGAACACATTCAATATAAACAATCTAGGTGAATATTCTGACTTATATCTAAAAACAGATGTTCTATTATTGGTTGAGGTATTTGAAAACTTTCGAAAAGTTTGTCTTGCTACATACAAATTAGATCCATGTAGGTACTTAACCGCACCGGGTCTTTCATGGGATGCAATGTTAAGGGAAACAGGTGTAAATATTGAACTTCTCACCGATTATGAAATGATTCAGTTTTTAAATGCAGGTATTAGAGGTGGGATAAGTCAAGTCTCAAAAAGACACGTGGAAGCCAACAACAAATTTATGGACAATCAATACAATCCGGAAAAAGAAAGTAAATTTATTGTTTACCTAGATGTTAATAATTTGTATGGTGAGGCTATGAGTAAATATTTACCTCTAGGAAACTTTAAATGGTTATCGGAAAATGACATTAATACATTCGACATCAAACAACAAAAAGCTGATTCGGAGGTTGGATATATCTTAGAAGTTGATATTGATTATCCAAATTTTTTACATGATTTACACAATGATTATCCTTTTTGTCCTGAAACAAAAAAAGCACCTCACGGTCAAACAAAAAAACTTTTACTCACTCTAGAATCTAAGAAGCATTACGTCATTCACTTTAAGAATCTGAAACAATGTGTAGAGCATGGTCTAATTTGTCAAAAAATTCATAGAATCTTGTCATTTAATCAATCACCTTGGCTCAAATCGTATATTGATTTCAACACCAACAAGAGAATTATGGCAACAAACTCGTTTGAAAAAGATTTTTATAAGCTCATGAATAATTCAATTTTCGGGAAAACAATAGAAAATGTAGCGAAAAGGGTCGATGTGCATTTATGCACATCATGGTCTGATATATCGACAAAAACCAAGTCCAAATATGGTATTGAACGGTATATAGCACGTCCCAATTTCCATAGTAGAAGAATTTTCTCTGAGAACTTTGTAGCAGTTCAGATGAACAAAACTAAGATTTTGTACAACAAACCAATTTATGTCGGTTTCACTGTATTGGAACTTTCCAAACATCTTATGTACAACTTTCACTACTCTTACATGTTACCTAAATATCAAAACAATGTACAATTAGCTTACACTGATACGGATTCTTTTATTTATGAAATCAAAACTGAGAATTTTTACGAAGATATCAGAAATGACTTGCAGGGTAAATTTGACACGTCGGATTTTCCAAAAGACAATATCTATAACTTACCATTGGTGAATAAAAAAGTTCTCGGTTTGATGAAAGATGAAAGCAACGGACGTATAATAAAAGAATTCGTAGGCTTACGCTCTAAAATGTATGCTTATAAATTTAAAAGTGACGATGATGATGATGATGATGTTGTGAAGAAAAACAAGGGCACTTCTGCTGCAGTTGTAAGAGCTCTACACTTTACAAACTACAGAAATGCCCTTAGTCGGGACTACCAACAATATGCAACCATGTACATAATCTGTAGTGATAAACATAATGTATACACACTAAACAAAAGAAAGAAAGTGCTCTCTAGTAATGATGATAAGAGATATATTTGCGATGATAATGTAAATACGTTAGCCTGGGGTCATTGGAATATTAAATAAAAAACATATGTAAAAGTAAAAAAAACACTCTTTTATTTCTCAAACCTCGTCGAACAACTCTCAACTCGACTCAAATTTATTTTATTTAGTTTTAAGTGAATGTACACGAATGGACATCGACTAAAGTACTGTAAATGTGCTCGCCAGGGATCGTCATCCTCTCGCCAATCGCACAGACCTCCACCACAATAATAGCACATGGTTTTATCCTCACAGCCGATGTAGAAGAATCCCGCGTCTGCCAACCTCTCCGGATCTTGATGTGCATGGGGGGGGGGCCAATTTACAAAACTCTTCACACGCGTCATTCTCAAACTAAAGTATGGAAACTGAGGGGTAAAGCAGCTGTTTTCCAACATTTTTGTATACTGATACACGCACAGCGACCGCTCTCTCTATCTCTCTCTCTCAATCACTGTTTCATTCATAATTCCTCTATTTAATTTGTCTTATAATATATATACCTAGATATAAATACTACCACAGCTATTTCCGTTACTTGATTGTTACAATGTAACTATCGAAACTGTCCTCAATACACTCACCGCAAGATACCGCTCCCACCGCCGTCCCCGTCCCCGCCCCCGCCCCCGCCCCCGCCCCCGCCCCCGTCCCCGCCATAGCCCCCGTCCCCGCCATAGCCCCCGCCCCCGCCCCCGCCCCCGCCATAGCCCGTCTTACCCCATCCGAAAAAAAACACAAAGTTAAGAGGACAGCTTTTGCAGTTGGTTAAACACACACTCCATACTTATCACCATAGTAAAACCATTTTCACAACTGCAATAAACGTGAGTTAGAAATCATACGCCGCCGCCGCCGCCGCCGCACACTGGAGCCCTACGTGGCCCATCTTACCCCAACCGGAGCCCTACACCGTAGCCCATCTTACCCCACCCGGAGCCCTACACCCATCTCACCCCAGCCAGCCCACGGAATGGAACTCTAGCCCGCCCGACTGAAGCCACTGGAGCCATGGCCTCAATCACATACAAATTTAAAAAAAAAACATTTTTTACAAACTTAACACGACATTTTGCGGTTGGTAAAACACACTCGCCATACTTCACACCATAGTAAAAACATTTTCACAACCGCAAATAACGCTGGGTTAGAACTCTCAATAATATACTACTCACTTTGGCATTTATAATATTAGTTAGGATGTCTGGCGCTCACCGTTCGAGCAAGGTAGATGATGATGACGATGTGTCTGGTGTTCGACACAGGCGAGGAAGAGCATAGGCTCGTGGAGATGCGAAAAGGGGCTAGCGCTCCTGGGGCCGTGGTCGTCTATGAGAGCGTTCCCGTAGCTCCGATATTTTGCGCCGAGGTGGAATACCCTAGGGTTTTGAAGGTGGTTTTTAGCGGGTATGCTCTCAAAGGGATGCTGATTGATTACGAGTACTGCTGTATAGAGTGGCTAATTGGAGGCAAACAGTAATATTCATTGTCATAGTCATTTAATAATAACAAAATAATATTTCATGTCAATTACATAGAAAACAATACAATTCATCATAGTATAATAATTTTAACATACTCCGCAATTCATTATACGTAGTAAATTCTAAATTACTTAACTTGTGGCCAAATAATTTAAAAACATATAAGTCAAATCAATTTAGGCACGTTTTATACATTCATTAGTTATTATTTACAGCGCAATTATAATAATATTAATGCAGACAGCAGCGCACAGTTTACTTAGAACAAAACTTAACTCTACCCCTTCCTTTAATTAATTTTAGTCCAGACTTTTATCTCCTAAATAAACACTAAAAGAGTATGTTTAGACAGAAAAATCCTGTTCCAACAGACAATGTTTTATAGGATTAAATTTACCACTTTGAAAAAACCTCCCATATGAGCCCAAGTGTTTTTCCACTTTTTTCAGATTCGTCTTCATCGCGAAAATGACTGAGGATTATTTTCAAAAAGGTTTTACGCTATAACTAGGGAATAACAAACCAATATTATGATGGAATCACCAATGGGTGTCTAACTGATGTTACTACAAGTATGAGCAAAAAGAAAGTAGGAGGACAATGAAGTAGATGTTCAAGCTTTATCTAATTCTCTAACTCAATTGGATGAGACTCTATTGGTTTGTGAAGTCTCGTTTTTCGAAGTTTGATCCCAGCCGAAGATACGCACTAATTGGTTTAATAAATGTCATATACTACATGAGCCCGGTGTGTGGCGGCAAATTCGCCCCCTGCAACATTTAGGCCTGAATATGGTCCGGCGAAGTGTGGGCGTTGTAAATGTTGTGATACACCTCTGCCAGCTCCTTCGGGGGAAAGGCGTGATGATAATTATGTGTTTAACTGCGTAAAATCGCTTCATGAGTTTTCGTCTCACCTTTTCCAACTTCCGATGTTCTACGACTCTTACATCCCAGAAAGGGATGAAATTCCTTGGCGTACTTAACACGAGTCTCTGCGGGGGCGGAATGTAATTTTACCCCCGTGTGCCTGGAACTATGTGGGAAGGTGACGACGCGGGGCAGGTTTATGAGGATTTTTGTACGTTTGGGGTCAGTAATAAAGTGCAGCTGGTTTGCTTGCACTACTAGGTATTTTGACAGGAGTTATGGTCACAAAACTATGAAATTGAGTATGTAGATACTATTATAGACAATAGACATTTTATTAAGACGTATCACACGAAATCACCAAAAACATGTTTTTTTTGCGCCTAGTTTGATATGAAGAATTATGATGATCACCCGCAGTCCCACAGCAAGCGTATATTTTTTTCGGGATAAAAAGTAGCCCATGTCCTTTTCTGTATCCCACACAACGTATATACGTTACAAACAAACAAACAAACTGACTTTCGTATTTATGATATTATATTTTTTGATTAGTAAGTAGGTATTGTATGATTTTGGATAGAGAAGTGCAAAAGATGTTTTAAAAAACGAACAAACTTTTCTCTACATCTCAAAATTGCCGTTATTCCTCCAAGGTTCCTCAAAACACAATTTACGATATGCCAGTGTGAGATTTAATATTATTTGCAACTTGGTAACATTTACTTAGCCTCTCGTGTAGTCTACTTAGAGTTCGTTAAACTAAGTTATTAAAAGTTGTCGTAAGATTTACTCTTAATTAAAATTATGACAGCGCCCTCACAGCCCGTCGCCAGTCAGCTCTAATAACGTTTGGTTTAAGAAGGAAGGGAAATGTTTTTAAAAGTCTAGATACTCTAGATTGTTTTAGTGTTTTTGGTGTATGAGTTCTATGAGACTTTGCTGGTAAATTAACATACTTACAATAAACATATACTAGTGGTTCTATGAACTGATTTGAAGACGCCGTAAAAACTTAAAAGCATAAGTAAAACCTTCGATCATATTTAAGGGTAAAAACAGATTTAAAAACTCCGCCATTAAAAAAAAAACAGACTCTGAATCGGAAAAAAAGTATAAGTAAATATTTAGTGGACCTGTTCACAAAATTTCGAGCACATCGATGATACTAAATCCATACATATTCAGACAAATATATCAACATACAAATTCTTGGTTAATTTCTACAAATTGACTAGCGACCCTTCCCGGATTTGCACTCGTATATAGAACTATTTTTTTTGTTGATCAGACGCTTATTACCAAATTTCATAGGATAGCCGATGAAATATTTAAAAATATGATAGCTGAACTATTTAAAAACTGCCTAAAAATTTCATGATAATTGCTCTAGCCGTTTTGAAGTCCAAAGGGAACATACATTCAAAGATTTTTAAAGATCAACGTTTATATGCAACGTTTATTAGTAAGGAAGCGTAATAAACGTTGCATATTATGAATTGGAGAAGGCCCGCCTTTCAAGCGAGGGAGTTCAAGCCCAGCCGACGCCGACGGCACGCACCAATTTGTTCATTGTGTGAACATAACAAATAAGCGTATTGTATGTCATCTGCTACATGACTGGAGCCCAGTGTATGGCGACAGGCTCGCCCCCTGTCACATTTGGGACTGAATATCGTCCGACGAAATGTGGGTATTGTATTACACCTCTGCCAGCTCCCTCATATGTAGTATTATGTATGTATAGCCTCGGAATACATAAACAGTGTTTTTTTTTACAACAGACTAGGCATGCGTTTGACCACTGACTCGCCTGATGGGAAGCGTCGACGTGATCGAAGGTGTAACACGATTGCCTAGGAGATACCTATTCACTTTACTCTTAAACACCCCCGGATTGTATTTAGGTGGAAAGACAGACGCAGGCAACGAGTTCCACACCTCTGTTTATCCTCTTCTTTCCTTTTAATTTTTAAACTCAATCGGAAAAGACAAAACACTGTACTAATCAGACACGTTTATAGTACGTTTACGTTTATTTTACTATACAATACAACGTTTATTAGTGAAGGGGATAGAAAATTAATGTAGTTTAAAGTTCCAAGTCAGCCCTCGACTCTATTTGAATAAAATTAAACAAAATCGTAGTCGCTTGCAACTTGAAAATTTTTCTTAGATAAAATAAGAAAAAATAATAAACCAAGCTATACAGGTGTCTAAAGATGGTTCATTTTTAATTCTTAACTCTCAGGTCGGTTTTGTAAAATATTTTAACTAAATACTAAAAGGGTGTCCGAATATTATAAAGCAAGACAAGTTTTAAAGCTGTTATAATTAACAGCAGGGGTTGTTTTGATTTTTAAAGCTATTTTTGTGATTAAAAATTGCATCTACACTTACTTAGTCTCTTTGTTTTTGTCTTCGTATAGGCCGAGTGGCTAACCCTGATGTTAGAGATTCTAGGCCGCCCGAAGGCCTCTGACATATATGGAGGTCATACAATATAGGTAGTTCCATCCATACAAAACGTTAAACCTAAAATAAGTGGTACCCTCTTTGATTAATAGATAGTCATTCATTTTTTATTAATTTTCATACATTTCAAAAATAAAATTTAGCTCAAAATAAGTGTGAAAATTTCAGCGGTTTCAATTTACTTAAATATAGGAGTGATGGCACACTACAGTTAAACGTGGCGTGAGCGTATCCGCGATAACGCCTATGTGGCCTGAGCGTGTCCTTAGCGTAAGCGCGCACGGGCGTGAGCGTGCGTTCATTCTCACTGGTTTCATTACATCACAGCTTGCACGTCACGCCCGATCCTGCTCCGTCCCTGTCAGTTCACGACCAAAAAAGATATGACATATCAAAACATCATAAAAACCTTTTATTTATTTATTTATTTATTTATTTATTATTTATTTATTTATTTATTATTACATTACCTTACAAAAACTAACAGTTTGCACCAAATCGTTTTTGTGTCAAATAAAAATGTGTAAAAAAGTGTCTTATGAATAAAAACACACATCTGGTAAGTGTCTAACGCAATTGAGCAACATAATACGGTTTCCCGAGAAGAACAAATCGAGATCAGGTTGACGGGCAAGCAGGCCATTGAGTAGTGTGAGTGCGTGGTTAGTAGGCGCGTGTCGCGCGGTGTCCGTGCGCGGGGCGACGAGCGGCGCGAGCAGCGGCACGCGCCGCCGCCGGCAGCTCCTCGCCGCCGCGCGCTCGCGCTCCTCCACCGTAGAAATATACAACCCACACCTAGATAACGCGGTAGGGTTGTCTATACCGTCATTTAGTAGCAGGTGGTAATGAACAACGAGAGCACACTTACGTCTCAGTTCAAGCGTGTTCATTCCCACCATACCACTAACGAACAGTGAAGGATAAGACCAAGTAGGGTAGTACCCATAGATTTTCCTATATAAGAATCTTGCAAACTTTCTTTGGATTCTCTCAAGCGTCAAAGTATATTTTTTCTCGTGAGGGTCCCAGACCAGCGCGTTAAATTCTAGCTTGCTACGAACTAAGGCGTTATACAGAGCCAGTATAGCACTCATATCACTAAACCTAACTGCTTGCCTCATCACGAAACCTAACGATTTATAAGCTCTTTTGCACAGTTCAGTGATATGAGTGTTAAATGTGAGTCGCGTATCCAGTGTGAGACCCAGGTCCCTAATATTGGTGACGCGCTCCAGCGGAACATTGGATATGTTATAATAGTACTCGTGAGGTGAGCAGGATCTTGTAAAAGTTATTGTTTTACATTTGGAAATGTTAAAATCCAACTTGTTTCGCTCACTCCACTCGACAACCCTATCAATGTCGCGCTGCAGCGCCTCACAGTCAGCCGGCCCGTCTATACCTAAGAATAACTTCAGATCGTCCGCGAACATGAGGCACCTAGCCGTTCTGACAACATTCGGCAAATCGTCTATCATTATCATGAACTGTGTCGGACCCATCGTACTTCCTTGGCTCACTCCTGAAAGAGTGGTGTAGGGATCCGAACGGTACCCAAGATGATATACAAATTGTATACGGTTGGAAAAACTATTACTAAAAAACTTAAGTAGATTAGGACAGAACCCAATCTCGGCAAATTTTTTCAGGAGAACGTCATTATGTACGCGATCGAACGCTTTTTTAAAATCAAAGTACGCCGCGTCTACTTGCTTACCCTGATCCATGCTGGTTGTTGCGTAATCTACAAAGTTAACAAGGTTGGTAGTAGTAGACTTACCTGTACGAAAACCATGTTGACACTCACTCAGCAAGGGTCTTATTTGCAAGGAAATGCGACGGTTCAAGATGGATTCAAATAATTTACCGAATGCCGAGAGAACAGCTATGGGCCTGTAATTCTCAATTTTCGATTTGATTTTACTCTTAGGTATAGGCGTAACTCGAGAAATTTTCCAAGTTGAAGGATAAACAGCAGTTTTTAACGATAAGTTAAAAATATACATCAGTGGTACTTTAAACGCACGAATGCAATCTTTTAAAATAAAGGGGGGTATACCGTCCGGGCCAGTAGATGAATGTGGCTTGAGACGCCTGATTGCATAATAAAGATCAGCTGGAGTGACGTGATCAATCGCTATCCGCGTAGCGCCACACGAGTCCTCGGCGGCGCGCTCAGCGGCCGCTGCGGATAAGGTAGGTACGTCGCTGAGAAATACGGACTCGAAATACCTGGCAAAAGCGTTAGCGGCGTCTATACCCGTGACTAATCGACCATCATATTCAAACTCTTCACATGCGTTTCGACTGACTTGTTGCTCTTTTATAAATTTCCAGAATAATTTCGGTTCTTTGGTAACTTCCTGCTCAGTTTTACGAATGTAAGATTCATATGCATCTTTGATGAGCTGTTTTGCGTGCTGTCTGTAGTATTTAAACATTTCATGATTAAATTCCTTACCTAATTTCTTATAATTTTTTAAATGAAAATATTTATATTTTAAATTAAGAATGATTTCAGGCGTAAACCAAGTAGGATATTGAAATTTATAATTAAGTGTAGACCTCCTTTTTAAGGGGACGTATGCACTTAGACATACTCTTATTTGCTCATAAAACAAAGCTACTGCGCCATCGACATTGTCGGTGGAAATAACTTCATCCCAATCTAAACATTCAAACGAAGCATAGAGAGAATGAAAATCAGCCTTACGATAGTTCCACTCCGGAGCGGCATCATCAGGAGGCGGGGGAGCGCGCGGCGGCGACGGGCGCGGACGCGGGCGCGGGATGCGCAAGCGCACCTCGAGCGCGGGGTGGTACGCGTCCTCCGGCTCCACGAGCTTTACGTCACCTTGCACACTCACACACTCGTCGCCGAGATTACTCATCACTAAATCCAGTATCGTGTTATACTTATTGAGAACCGTATTATGTTGCTTCAGCTTACAATAGGCCAGAAAATAATTGAACAGCAAACTAATATTTAAGCTACAAGAATTTAGATTAAAATCTCCTAGAATTAATAAATCTAATTTTGAGTATCTAGTAACAACATTTTCCAAAACTAAAAGAGATTTCATATAAGTCGTGTCATCGGAGTTTGGAGGAATATATACAACACAGCATAAAATTTGTTTATATTTTAGAGTAATAATAGCCATTACTATCTCGACATCTGCAGTGTAACCATCAATGTCCAACACCTGCCGGAACCTGTACTGGTCCCGGACCGCGAGCAGCACACCTCCCCATCCTGCATCTCCTGCCCGGTCCTGGCGCACCACTTTGTATCCCGTAGGGACAAATTCGGCATCGCTGACGCTGCTAATCAGGAACGTTTCGGTTAATGCAATTATGTCGGGTGATTCGCTTAGTAAGGCAATTTTGCATTTATCTAATTTTGAACGCAGTCCTCGCACATTCTGGTATACAACCTTGAATGATTTAAATCTTATTTTCTCCTTGTTGCTTCGTAGCGTTCCGAAATCCACTACGCCAGGGTTTTATATAGACATCTGCTGGCCAGCACTGTGGTGAAAGGTATTTGTCTACATTTTTAGTAGGCACAGACAACTTGAAAGATGCGTAGTCACCTTTTGGTTTCAAGGCCTCGACGGCACATTTATCCCCAGTACAGATCGTAGCCAGGTGATCAGCCACTTGATCAGCTGTGGTACCGCTCTTCACATAATATAAATGGAGGTACGATTTGCGTTCGGCGGCCTGCAGAGCAGTAGAACCTGGGGCGGCAGTGCCACAGGTCGCGTTCAAGATGGGTCCGCGAGACTGGCGCTTCCCTACTACAGTCCAACCAGCAACATTATCATTAATTTGCGCATCATTTGAGATAACATCAACAAAAACATCCCCGTCTACTTGTAGTGGCGTTGTAGGCGTAGTAGGTGTAGTAGGTACGCTCGGTTTTGCGGCCGCGCACAATGATGTAGATGTGTGCGTAGAAGGAACAACATCAGCTGAGCCACTTGTTGCTTCAATGCGCGGTGATGTGGGCTTTTTCGCTCTCACAGGACGGCTGAGCGCGACGATCGCCGACTTTGCCCGAGCACTCGCCTCTCGGCCGAGCCGTTGAGTCGGTACCGCAAGGAACGGCGGCGGCGCCTGCTTACCCTCTAATGCATTTAAAGTTGTACTCGTTGTGCTTGTGGCCAATTTTTGAATCAAACTATTTTGTTCAATTACGAGTTTTTTCAACGACTTTACTTCGTCCTGCAGGGTTAGCACTGTTTTGGTAAGCTCACGCACCGCACTATCACAACTTTCGGCTGACATTACTTAATAAATTTTAAAAGAGCTTCAGAGATTTACAAATGACGTCCGACTTCCACGAAGGTAGACGGGATACCTTATTATACCTTGTTCCGTTTATTTTTATTATACCTACCCCTGGCTAATTGGTTGTCGCCCTGTTCGACAGAGTTCACGCACGACCTATATTTAAAAGTGAGTTGCGAAACTTTTAACTTAATGGCCTTTACGGCGAAACAGGAAATTAACATTAATTGATACTTCGACCCAAAATGTGGTGTACCTCTGCAAAATATTTTACTTTGAACTTGAGTTGAAGTTTGCACTGATCTAAAAGGTTTCGCGGAGTAAGCGAGCCATTTTATAACTTAATTACAATTATTAATTTAGACAACGTTACTACAAGTTATTTTATGCTTTTAAAAAATGTTGTGTGCCAAGTTAGTGGAGCCTACACAGTTACACAGCTTAGATAGATAGATAGATAGATAAACTCTTTATTGTTCACACCACAGATAACAAAACAACAAAAGAAAAATAATGATAAAACTTATTAAATAGTGTAACAACTGGCGGCCTTATCACTAAAGCGATCTCTTCCAGGCAACCTTAGGATGGAGAGGATACGACAAATGAGTATGGGACAGGGTGTGCAAAAAATAACAAAAATAAACATAAGATTGATACAAAGAAACAACAAAACATCGAGTATTATACCTAAACACCTACATAAACTATTTAAATAAAACTTACATAAAAGTACATCATACTAATATATTACATTCTAGTACTTAAAATACCTATAGTTAATTAAATTTACTAATGATTAGATACATATATCACTAAATACATATAATTATTACATACATACAACACTGGTAAATAAAACAATTAAGGCAATTTTGATAAATAAAGCTTTTTTACGGCGTCCTTAAAAATAGCAAGTGAAGGAGCATGTCTAATAGCGACGGGCAGCTTGTTCCACAGTTGGACTGCCTGAAATTCAAACGACTTACCATAGAACATTTTACAATGAGCAGTGGGAGTTTTAAGCGAAAGTGTAAATTTAGATCTAAGAGGATGGGGACGGAAGGATTGCAGATAAGAAAAGAGATCTTTTAAAGAGCGTGGGGTGGCAGGATTAAAAAGAGTACTATAGAGAAGGGAAAGGATGTGAGCATTCCGTCGAAGTCGAATAGGGAGCCACTTTAGTTTAGTCCGGAAAACAGAAACGTGATCATATTTACGTAAGCCAAAAATGAATCGGATGCAGTAACTTTGAAGACGTTCTAGTTTATCAAGCTGTAACTCTGTCAGATCTAGATAACATGCATCAGCATAATCTAGAATGGGAAGAAGAAGAGACTGTGCAAGCGTGACTTTAGTGGCAGTGGGTAAAAAGTTACGAAGCCGTCTAAGAGAACCACCAGATGCAAACAATTTGCGGCTGATCGACTTAATATGAGAGTCCCGGCTAAGGGTACGATCAAACAACACGCCCAGATTTTTCACTGATTCGCTATATGGTAATGCAACCCCATCAAAGACTATATGCGGAATATCAGCCCAGTTTAATCTTGAAATGAAGTAAGGGCTGCCAATGATAATAGCCTGCGATTTAGTGGGATTTACTTTAGGCCATTTACTTTTAGCTTAGAGCAGCCGACATTTTCGCTATCGACCGAGTGAGCGTTAGCGAGCGAAGCGTCTTTGCTTCAGCTTTGACAGAAATGCTTTTGTATGTCCGAATTATGTCTGAAACTCTGTCCCGATCTTTGTCTTCCTCTACAGGTCGCATTTCTTAACCGATTCTCTTAGAATTTTGTTAGTAGGGTCAATAATTATATAAAAAAATTTGCTGAGTCTGTTATTGGAAATTTTTCAAAATCCAAAAAAAATATATCCGCCTTTTAAAAATACAACTAAAACACTCATAACTAAGAATGTTATGCTCAAGTGGTTGGTTATTATTCAAAAACTGATCAGTGTTGGTCTAATAAGTACTTAATTACTTAGGTACTTTGTTGGGGCAGTAACCTCAAACTTGGCCTCCGATACTAAGAAACCAGCTGGAGGCGTTGGAGTCCATCAAAAAGCGTGCCAAGAAGCTCATCAGCAACGACTCCCACGTTCAGGCTAAGCTTCAAAGCCTTGATCATCGGCGTAAGGTTGCTTGTTTGTCAGTCTTTTATCGCATATATTTCGGAAAGGGTAGCTGGTTTGCATGACCTGATTCTTCCTAGCCTGTTCTATTATCACAGTACCAAGCGGACTAAAAGCGACATCGTTTTATGGTTGACACACCATATAGTTGACATACCAGATATTTAAATTACGTGAATCGATTGAGGAATGTGACCTGTAGCGGAGGACAGACGTCGGCCGCGAAGTCTACAGCTCACAGATCCACTAGTTTAAATAACGCATGATGTCGGCGACTTTAATTCATGACCACTGACATCGGGCGCTCTACAAAAAACTAAATGTCGACGGCTGTCGGCGACTTTGGTGTGTAGGATGCCCTAGATAATTAATTTTAACTTACCAAACTCCTTACTAATAAACGTGGTATAGCCTCGGAATTGTTAATACAGTGCTTTGTCTTTATCTTTCATTTAAATTTATAACACAATCGAAAAAGATACACACTGAAAAACTATTCCGAGCCTATACACATACATATACACATCGTTACGCCTTTCCCCCGAAGAAGCTAACAGAAGTGTAATACAACACCCACACTTCGCCGGACGATATTCAGTCTCAAATATGACAAGGGGCGAGCCTGTCGCCATACACCGGGCTTCAGTCATGTAGCAGATGACATACAATACGCGCATATGTTCACACAATGAACAAAGTGGTGCGTGCCGTCGTCGGCTGGGTTTGAACCCGCTCTCTCTGGCTTGAGAGGCGGGCCTTCTCCAGCTAGGCTATCATCGCTATACAATTTTTTTAAATTACGGCAAACGATAAGAATTCACTTAGAATAACTAGGAGTGTAATTGTCCAACGTGTTGGTATCTTTAGTGTAGCACTCAAACAACAATTAATTCTGGGCTTTACGCGAACGCGGTTTACCATAAACGAACTACTCTGTTCTAGCAACTGGTGGAACCACAATTCAGTAGCGGCACTATATCGGCTATCGGAGGCTTACATTTCGTAATAAATGGACTCCTATTTCAATTAATACTGCCATGTACCCTATTCATTTAGTTAGAGGTGAGTACACATTCGTTTGACACGTAATATTTATAATTATTTTATTATTGGCTGCGCCCCGTGGTTTTACTCGCTATTCTGTGATAAAAAGTACCTAAGGTTTAAGGTTTAAAGACATTTATTCTCAATAAAGACATTATACTACTGCTACTAGACATGCTCCCTCACTTGCTATTTTTAAAGACGCCGTAAAAAAGCTGTATTTATCGAAATTGCCTTGATTGTTTTATTTATCAGTGTTGTATGTATGTAATAATTAGTATATTTTATTAACTATAGGTATTTTAAGTACTAGAATGTATGATATTAGTATGATGTACTTTTATGTAAGTTTTATGTAAATGGTTTATGTAGGTGTATAGGTATAATACTCGATGTTTTGTTGTTTCTTTGTATCAATCTTATGTTTATTTTAGTTATTTTTGCACACCCTGTCCCATACTCATTTGTCGTATCCTCTCCATCCTAAGGTTGCCTGGAAGAGATCGCTTTTAGTGATAAGGCCGCCAGTTGTTACACTATTTAATAAGTTTTATCATTATTTTTCTCTTGTTGTTTTGTTATCTGTGGTGTGAACAAAAAAGAGTTTATCTATCTATCTAGACAATAGACAATAATTTATTTGTGGCAAAAAAACACACAGAATACAGACAAAAACTTAACTAAAAAAAGGTGGAAACTTGGCTTTTTGCCACCAACCGGCCGCAACTCAGCATGGTGCTGGTTGTGTCCAACCAGCGCTGGTCTTCCTCTGCGACCGGCAGGTGACGTCACGCACGAGCAAGAGCTACATGGACTACGACTACGAGCAACAACGATAACAACATAAACATAGCGTAGTACTGAACGTAATATATAATTAATCAACAAGTCAACTTTTCTTGTAAGAATTGCAGAGGTGTGGAACTCGTTACCTGTGTCTGTCTTTCCACCTGAATACAATCCGGGGGTGTTTAAGACTAAAGTGAATAGGTATCTCCTAGGCAAGCGTGTTACACCTTCGATCACGTCGACGCTTCCCATCAGGCGAGTCAGTTGTCAAACGCATGCCTAGTCTGTTGTAAAAAAAAAAAAAATATTGAATTGAATAAATATATATATGTTACCGGAAATGTATGAACTCTAGGAATTGTATACAAATCCTAGAAAATGTATACAATTCCGAAGCTATTTAAGAAATGTATAAAATATTGTTTCAAAAACTATTTAATACATGAATGTCCTAGAGAACAGAATAGTCCATTACATATCACTCACTTGAAGACAACACTAAACATCAATAAAATAACAATGTCGTCGTATCTAGCAAGGCTACCAACCCTCTCAACGTATTCATTTGCTTAGAAGACTCTGATCAGTAGCGTAAAAAACAAACAACTTTTGCATTTATGATCACTTATGCATTTAAATATATATATTTTTTAATTTATAAAGGAACAACAGACAGCCGTATTATAAAAAAATATATAGAGTGGATACATAAATTGACTCATTAATAATTCAGCCCACAATGTGGGCTAATGGTGTACCACGCTTATGTGTGCTCTGTTATTCGTTATGGAATTATAACCTGGGGTAACGCCAGTGATTATTTAGTAAAGAAAGTTTTTAGGGCACAAAAAAAGTGCATTCGCGCCATATTCGGCATGAAATGGATCGAATCCTGTAAACCTGTTTTTAAGTCTCAGAACCTCCTTTCAGTGCCCTGCATGTATATTTATGAAATGGCTAAATTTGTGAAATGTAACCCATCATTATTTACGGCTTTTGATAGCTGCAACAAAAGAACAGACACTCATATAAAACTCAACATGCCCAGTG
The DNA here is from genome assembly GCA_911728515.1 of Peribatodes rhomboidaria. Classification (NCBI taxonomy): domain Eukaryota; kingdom Metazoa; phylum Arthropoda; class Insecta; order Lepidoptera; family Geometridae; genus Peribatodes; species Peribatodes rhomboidaria. The sequence goes on from OU452177.1 coordinate 16,478,928, forward strand.
TAAGATTGGAATTGTTCAGGAACAACTGCATTTACATGGCACCTCTCATTTAAGCTAGAAGCTAGAAGAGGCCTATTGTTTATACTATTATTTAGATAATCTGCGGCAATCATACTTAATATGAGAAATACTTTTAATCATGCAATTTTTTCCACATAAAGGAGTCTAAAAAATAAAAATCTGCCTCGGTGGCTCAGTTGGTAGTGAACCTACCTTCTGAGCTTGGGGGCGTGGGTTCGATTCCCACCTAGGGCAAACATTTATGCGGTGAACATTTGTGTTTGTTCTATGTCTGGATGTAAAATATCTATTTAAGTATGTATTTAAAATTATATAAGTATGTATATCAGTCTCTGGCAGCCATAGTACAAGCTTTGCTTAGTTTGGGGTCAGGCGACCGTGTGTGGAAATGTCCCGAATTTATAAAAATTTATAAAAAAAAAAAAATATAATTCCCTTCCAAATAGAATAGTAGATTTGCCTTTTGATAAATTTAGTACGGAGTTAAAAAAGTGGCTAGTGAGCGAAAGTTTTTACACGACAAAAGAATTCTTGGACAAAGCATCGTGTCGCTACCATATTTATCACGATAAATATTAAGTTTTTTTGCTAACATTCTCATTATTTCATTTTTTTAAGTGTTTAAATATGTTTTTATTTGACATTTTATTTACTTAATTTCATAATATTTTATTGACATAATTAATTTGCACACCTAATGTGAGGTAGTTATTGGGTGTTTAAACCTAAATTAAGATCATTGTAACCCATTGACGAGCAAATAAAGAAATTGAATTTGAATTTAAGACACAACGCTATTCACAGATTACTAAATAAATTACCTAAATTTTGCCAGAAGTTGCTAAGTTGAATTGAGTTTATATAATAATAAAACCAACAATTTTGAGACAAATCTAAAGAGAAACTAAAACATAAATAAATGCCTTTAAATTTATGTCTATTTATAAATTATATTTAATTATATTTATAACCAGTTAAGTACAATGGAGTAAAATGTGTTATATATACTTAGCTAAAAAAGTTAAGGTGAAAGTTTTTTAATCAATAGTTAGGTTTAGAATGATCTTCATACTCTCATCCATGGTGTAATAATATACTCCGCCAGGTATTGCATTCAGAAACACGTAGTGACGTCATCGAAGCTTAAGCAAGACCGAAATAAGTCATTTACAACAAGTTCGAAAGAGACGGATGACGATGCCGTCATTACGTGTTTGCTGAATGCTAGACCTTGATTTTTTGGATCATAATTGTTTATTTGTATAATAACTAAAATAATAAATTTATTATTATTATTATTATTATTATTATAATAACTAAAACGGCAACATGCCAATTACATTAGTTAATTTAAAATAAGTGAATATCACAACAAGTCAATAGTAATAAGTCTCAATAATCAATAACAATAATTCATCATTGAATTGTAAAATAACATAACATGTCAATAATGATATTATGATAATAAATAAAAATAAGTTAATAGGTTAAATGTCATGGAAGACTCTATAATGCTGTTCGTAACCGACCACCGATGTTAAGCAACGTATGACACGGTTAGTTTTGCGATCGATGACCGCGGGTGGCATTTGTACCTGAGCACTACCGTGGGTCAGATGACACGTTCAATTGTAAACCCTGGCTGTTTGTCCTATAAAAATAACCGCCAAGCCTTAACAGAGCTAATAGATAGGCGGTATTTCCATTACTAAGGTACTATTATATTATATAAGGTAGGTTCCATTATTAGTGTACGTGCGTACCACCACCATCACGTACACAATCACCACCTACTCCCTAATTATTCATTTAAAATTTTGTTTTTCCCTGTTTTTCAATTGTTTTTTAAAATTTTAGTTATTTGAATTTAATTTGCTAATTTAATTGTAATTGTTAATTTATTTATATCAGTGGTTTAATGCAGCTATATCTATTTAATTATTTTTCGCTATTTACTCAATTTTATTCTTACTTACTTCTTCAATATAAGCTAACTTTACTACGTTGATTATCGTAAGCGCGCTAGTACTACTTTTTTATTGTATAAAATTCTAACACCGAACCCCAAGATACCGGCTGTGCCGAGTTTGGGGTTCACAGGTCTTACTAAATGTTTTTGTAAATTTATTAGCCTAAATAAACATTTTGATTTGATTTGATTTGATTATTAGTACTAAGGTTGCCTGTAAGAGATCGCTTTTAGTGATAAGGCCGCCAGTTGTTACACTATATAATAAGTTTTATCATATTTTTTCTCTTGTTATTTTTGTTATCTGTGGTGTGAACAATAAAGAGTTTATCTATCTATCTATCTACTATTTACTATTTTCATTGTAGGGTGGTGCGAGTGACTTTAGACAGATTGTACATTTTCACCCTTAAAAGTTGCCACGATTTGCTAATCATGACTTAAAAGAGCACTAAAACTAAGTCAAAGTCAAAAAATTATATGAAAAAATAATGCCCCTCAGTTTCTTGCCTGTTGTTTTGAGTAGAGGCTCTTTATCCTAACAAGGCGGTCGAGTCTATTTAAATAACTTTGACGTTCATAAGTGTATATTTGATACCTAAATTGAATAAAAACATTTTGACTTTGACTTTGAAAAAGAAAAAAATGTCTCAATACAATTTGGCCATCGAAGATACACTTATGAACGTCAGCGTTTTTTTTTAAATAGACTCGACCGCCTTGTTCGTATAAAGAGCCTGTACTCAGAAGAACAGGCAAGAAACTCAGGGGCATTATTTTTTTAAAGAATAAATAAATTACAGTCTCACAAATTTTGGCTTACAACTAGGTAATATCAATACATACTAGTGGCTACTTGGCGGAAGTGGAAGGCTCCAGCCATCTAATTCTTCTAAATAATTCTTAACCTAGTAATACTCTTTTTTGACGTTCATAAGTGTATCTTTGATACCTTAATTTAATAAAAACATTTTGACTTTGACTTATGACTTTTCATTGATGTAATTTTCCCTCAGTGAGCTCTGTTATATTTTTCGGGATTTTATTGTAAAAACGAACGCAGTTGTCTAAAAATGAATTATTTGACTTAGTCAATCTAAATCTCGGTACAGCTATCCTATCCTTAATTCAAGTGTTATTAGTGTGATAGTCACAGTTCAATTTAAATTTATGTAGATTTTTGCGAACGTACATAATATTTTTAAAGATATACAAAGAGCTTAAAGTTAATATATTTATTTCTTTAAATAAATCTCTCAATGATTCGCAAGGGACCGTAGATAGCGCGGACCGCTCGCTTTTGCAAAATTCAGTAGGACCCTAAATCATAACACTAAAATACGAAATAATCATTAACTGTAGTAAATTAAACAATAATCGAAATAAATACGGCTGTCACTCGCACCATGCTCCTCTGAATGGAGTATAAAAACTCTGACATCGGGGCTAGACTCTGTATACACAAACATAGGTACCTACCTACTTTCTTGAGTACATCTGACTACGTAGGTGGCTCAGTTGGTAGTGATCCTGCCTTCTGAGCCTACGGACGTGGGACGTGGGTTCGATTCCCGCCCAGGACTAACATGTGATGAACATTTGTATTCGTTCTGTGTCTGGGTGTTAATATCTATTGGATGTGTGTGTTTAAAAAAAAATATATTTATATGTATATAAAGCAGTCTCTGGCAGCTATAGTACAAGCTTTGCTTAGTTTGAGGTCAGGCTACTATGTGTGCGATGCATGTGTCCCGATAAATAAAATAAAAAATAAGTTAAACTCACATACACCTACAATGTATGTATGTATACAAGTATACATTAAAATTTAAAAAAACCCGACACCGATTTTCATTAATGATAGCTAAGAACACTCCTGACTGAAACATCTCTAATATAAAAAAAAAAAACAAAATCAAATTCGGTTCATCCGTTCGGGAGCTACGATGCCACACACACACATACACACATACATACAAACACACACACACACACACACACACACAACATACACACACATACACACACACACATACACACAGACACGTCAAACTTATAACACTCCGCCGTTTTTGCGTCGGGGTTAAAAAAGCGTGACTATAATAAATATAGTTACGATTTTTTCCATAAAGGTAGTTCATATTCATAACTGGCAATACCAGCTCCATAATCTTTAACTGTAGTAACATTCACAAGCTCAGGCTTTCTACGGTCCTCATAGTCACTTCAGGTAATAAAAAGAGGCTTCCACAGTTCCACTCCGCTCACTCATCCCCGAGCGCAGCGCGCAGTAAACACGAACTGCATTAGAACCATTAGCTTTAATTGCCGCTTTTACAGCATCTCTTGATTCCTTTCAAGTGCGTCGGAGCAGGGATCGTTTTTTACAAGTTTCAACTAATGATGCCTTTTCCGCCTAAGGCAGTGGTCCGACCACCGGCGAGAAAACGACTAACTATCGGCGATGTACATTTATTGTAAACGAAAGAGATGCATGTTTCAAAAGTTGCTCTCTGACTGTTCACACTGCCGGCGACGACTCGCTTTACTAGTTTTGTCGCTGAGCAACGAGCTTTTAAAAATAAACTCCCTCAGCGATACTCGTTCAGCGATGCTCGCTCGCTTGATCATTTTCCAAGCAATTGTCGGACAAATTCAATAAAAAAACTCGTCCAGAGTGTCTTGGAACTGGCAACTAAAGTTGTCTAGAAACTAGTCGATAGTTCACTCGCTCGGCGTACACTTACTACAGCTGTTTCGTTGCCTGGCGATAAAACGTATGTTCAAAATTGTTTTTTAAATCGGCACAAAAATATTTTTGAATAGATTCCGCTTGTATAGTGTAGATATGTTTTACTATATTTTATTTGTTTACTATTGTATTTATGTATGCCACCGTTTGTCATATTTCGTTCTGTCCTGTCCATCCAAAGGTTGCCTGGACTGGAAGAAATCGCTTCAGACGATAAGGCCGCCCTTGTACTGCCGAATGATATTTTATCGTTTAATTTTTTCTCTAAGTTTGTTTTACTTTGTATTGTTGGTGTGCAATAAAGATGTATGGTATTATATTGTTTGTTTAAATTGTGGATCAAAAAAAAAATGCATGTATCTGAATAATATCTGTTGCAATTTAATTTTAACTCCCGACGCATAACGACGGGGTGTTATAAGTACGACGTGTCTGTGTGTGTGTGGCATCATAGCTCCCGAACGGATGAACCGATTTTTATACAGAACGTGAACCAGTAGCTATTTATTTATTAAAACAGTACCTGTATTAGCCATGCATTTAGTTTCCACGTCCCACCGAGCAAGGCAAACTTCGCGCCAATTTGAACTCTATTTACATAGATTTACATCAATTTGTGTAAACCGAAGGCGAATTGACTGCTATCTGCCTCAATCAATCTAATTCAATAGATAGGCCTGAGAACCGGGTGCTGCCACAGACATACTCGTAAGTGTGTAAGTCACATTTATATTGGAAAATGAAAAAGTTTATGAGGGAGTATTCTACCATCCAACTTTTCTATCCCGCCTCTTCTTAACAAAGTCTCTTTCAGCGTCTTTCCATCTTTCTGTCTGTATATCCGCTAACTGCTTTTCATTATCAGTTAGGTGATTTATCACGAAATGTTTATAGCGGAGTTTTAGCGGGTTGCTACTTATATAAAAATTTTAAAAGTTGTTTAACACTCATTTAAGCAAAAACGGTTGAACAAATTTGTATGAAAATTGGTATCGAAGTAGCTTATACCCAAGATTAACACATGAACTAATTTCCATCTAAAAATGATTTATATACGTCAAGAACTACGCTCCAAAATAATAAACAAGCTGCCACAAAAATTAAAAACATTGCCATCTCATAAAAAACACGTCTGAAAAAGTCACAGTGAAAAATGATTTTATCCATTGTGACAAGAATCACAACCGCATCGTCTATGTTTAAATACATACACGTCTGTGGTTGCAATAGCCCAGCTGTCAACAGACCCGCAGCCACAGTGTTCAAAATATTGACCTCAACTCGTTCTGTATAAATTATCTGACTGGAATCAACTTGAGATTAAGACTATTGTTCCTGGACAAACAACTGGAACTAATGACTTAGCCTTTCAGAGATCTATTTCCACATGAAAGCTCAATGTTAATCCGTTCAGCTGTTTGATGTGATTGAGTTAGGTAAGATAGTTAAACGGTTTAATGTTCACAGCATTTCAAGCAAAAAGCTTAAAAACTAGTGAGATAAATGACGGCTTTATTGGTAAGAGCGATCTGTTCCATATAACATATTTAACTTGATTTATAATTACTCATTCAATTTAAGTTTAACCTACTCGTATTAAATAATTGTCTATCTACTAATTGAATAATATTTTTGTATCTACTTAAATTTAAGAAAAATTGCATATGGCTTGCCTAATACGAGTAGGTATAACCGATCATTGTTATAAGGGTAGTACAGAATCCGAATCTGAATATACTGTAGCAAGCTACGTCTTAATTGTAGCTCTACGACATTTCGTAGAAGGCTACAATATTACGTACAGGACGAAATTCCACTTTAATAATATAATTATAATCTGTGAGGGTCCTCATCGCTTTGTAGAGAAGCTATGCCACCACTACGATAATCGTAGGTGGTCTACGACACTCGTAGAGGGTCTACGGCACTTCGTAGCGAACATGTCGATTCGTAATTGGATGCAGCCGCAGACTAGTGTAGGCTTGTTGTGGCGGTTGTAAGGCACGAAATTCATTACCAAAGGCTTAGAGATACGGACTATGGAGGTTTTGAATTGAATTTGGTTGGTTGTATGTTTTGAAACGGTTTCATTTAGCTTGACCCCCCATTTGTTTAGTCGTTGCTATCTTTTTTGGTCCAAATCTTGCGACAATTTTTAAACTGCTTTGTGATAAAAAACTTAAAACTTTTTAAGTGTTGTATCTAATCGTTTTTTGACTCTTAATTATGACTAACTGCGTCTCGCGGTGCTACCCGCGGTTTAAAAAGTGCACATTATAGGCTATGTATTATTATTATATTATTTTACTTTAGTGTAATATTAGTATGTTAATTTAATTAATTGTTTTCAAAGATTGACATTGTACCATGACATGATATTTTATGACTATTTAAATTTAATTTTCCTCCTACTATTTCCTAAATTTGCACGCTCCTTAGGGGTTGAATATAGTGAGACTTTTATTTATGACCAGCTATCCTGTATGTACCTATATTTCTGCAAATAAATGATTTTGAATTTGAATTTGAATTATTATAGTATAATGTATTAGCTATAGCTAGTTAGCTTACGCGTGCGATTTGTTCTGATAGCTCAGACAGATACGACACCGCAGCTGGCCGTTATTTCACGGACGCTAACTTCCGCGATAGATAAGCGACATCGCTTACTGCCACCCTCAGCGCGTTCATGTTCACGATTTCTCAGATCTATGATACGTAATCTAGTGCCGGTGCACATTCTTGGTGCATCGAGGTTGAAAAAGTAACAACACACACAATCTTTCATCTTTATAATAATTATATTCGTTTAAAATGCCTACGTTTGCGTGTTTTTGGGGATCATCAGTAGCTATCACTGTCTTTACACCGAGATTAATAGAAATTGTATGTTTACTTAATGATGTTATGAGATTTATTCGTTTTGGGCGCATTTAGTATCCCTTGGGAACAGGTAGATTTTCCGTTCAGTTCAGTAGCTTATGTGTTAATCCAGGATGTCAGGTATCTCCATTCCGCATTTTGCGAAAATTGGTTCAACCGTTAGAGCGTGAAGAAGTAACAAACATACAGTACAAGTTTGTGAGTGTGTAAGTAACACCACCCACTCACAAACTTTCGCTTTTATAATAGTAGTAGTAGTATATATTTATAAAAAGAGTGTGTGTACTTATGTACACGCGTTAGAAGTCATACTTCTTAACCTCAAATCTATAAATGCACTCAAAACAGTTTGTTCAAATCAGTTTTATCACTAATATTCAATATATATAGATATACTAATAAATAATAAATTATTAGTAAATACTATCACCGTCGTATATGAAATTGATTTAATAAAAACACCAAAATAATATTTATTTATTCACTGTTTAATTACAATCTTACGAAACACGTGTTCTAAATATAAAAATACTAGAATATACAACTTGAACATAGTTATCAATTTTCATGCCACCTAGAACTAACTTCACGATGTAGAATTTCGGTGTCGGTGAGCGCGCGCATCGTAAAAATTCACTCTCATCATTTTTCTCTATCGCGCCAAAAGAAGTATAACTTAAATAAATAAGTATGATTAGTGTGATATAATATAATAATTTACATTATTAGTGTGATCATCTTCGCGCCGCATGCGACGACGGTGCGTGGGACTGCAATATTTAACGTTGTACCTTAGTATATCACTTTGAGTAGAAAATATAACAGTGCGGAACGGCGTTCTCAGTTTGCTACACTAGTATAATAGTAAGCTGACAACGCCTTTCCGCGTGGTATAGATTGAGAACGTAGAGTCAGTAACTCTCTCATCAAGTAACAACAAGAAACTGTTCTAGTTAAGTAACTGATAGTTGTAAGCCAAAAATTGTGAGACTGTAATTTATTTATTATTTGAAAAAATAATGCCCCTCAGGTTCTTGCCTGTTCTTCTGAGTAGAGGCTCTTTATTCGAACAAGGCGGTCGAGTCTATTTAAATAACTTTGACGTTCATAAGTGTATCTTTGATACCTAAATTGAATAAAAACATTTTGACTTTGACTTTGACTTTGATCGTGGTTCTCACACATCATGATTATGACGCAAAGCTAAACGCAGCTGCACACCCTCGTTGAAACTATAGTTGGAGTAACCGACTCAAATCGGACAGGAGTAAATCCTGTTCTTTAACATCATCATAAAGTCTTCCTATGTGAAATTAAAAATACAGGAGGAAGGAGTTTGGGCTCGTCCCGCGCACCCCCGCACGGCACAGAGCCATGTGAGTATCTCCTAATCTATTCAATGTACAGGCTGATCGGTCAGTAGCCGTGATCAGTCGACTGTTCCGCTTGAACGGATCACTGCACTGGCTCCCACCGCACTTGCTCCAGCGCCTCGGATACTAGCCTAGAGATGCTAAAGTTGGAATTTGGGTTAGAAGTCGAAAATAGTAGAATAGTCTATCAAAATTAAATTCAATTATTTTCTATTATTCGTATTTTGTCAAACAATTGGGTAATCAGCGCACGAGCCTCAAGACACAGGCCTTGCGCCTAGTTTGAGGCTCGCCGATAAATCTATTTAGCCAGTAAGTACCTATAAGGACGGTGGATAATAAACATATTATATTCTATTCTACAGTGGAATAGTTGTTTAATCGTTTATTGTGTTCTAAAAGAAAATTTCAATTTTTTAAATAATTTTTACCTAGGTACTTATTTACCTAGTAGGTATCTATACATATACCTATCTAGATACATACTAGTGGCTCTTTGAGCTGTAGACCTCGCGGCCGACGTCTGTCCTTCTCACAGGTCACATTCTTCAATCGATTCTTGTGAAATTTTGTGAGCAGATTTGATAATTATTTGGATTTTTTTTGTCGAGTCAGTTTTTTTTAAGAATGGCGAAGATCCTACTAATATTATAAACGCGAAAGTTTATGGATGGATGGATGGATGGATGTGTATGGATGGATGGATGGATGTTTGTTACTCTTTCACGCCAGAACGGCTGAACAGATCTGGATGAAATTTGGCACAGAGATAGATTTTAGTCTAGAATAGCACATAGGATACTTTTTAACCGCGGGTGAAACCGCGAGGCGCAGCTAGTATGTAATAAAATTACAAAACCTACCCACAAAATTTGAAGAGAATCGGTTAAGAAATGCGACCTTTAGAGAAAGACAGAGATCCGGACTGAGATGCAGACAGTAAGCCAGATCGAATTTGAAAATACGTAAGCATTTTTGTTGAAGATGAAGCAGAGACGCTTCGCTGGCTGACGCTCGCTCGGTCGATAAAATTTTTGATCGCTGATTAGTTTTTATCCTTTTTTTTCTGTTTCACAGAAAATTAAATATAAATTTAAAATAAAAAATTTAAATATAAATTAAATAAAGTTAAATTCGGGAGATTTATCACACACGGTCATCTGACCCGAAATTAAGCAAGTCTTGTACTATGGCTGTCAGAGACTGAAATACATGCAAACTTAAGCTAAATTGTATTTCATAGCTTAACTGCTACAAAAATGTTTTTGTTAACATAGTAAAATGAACTGACATTAATTATCACAGTTCAACAGCCTTCTTAAAATAACTATTTGAAACAAAAATCTTGTCAAGACTGTCTCAAATACTTTAACGGGCAATCACTTAATATACACAATGAATAATACCTATAAAGAGTACCCAATATAGGTCAAGCGCTCTCATCTTCGAACACCGGACTAAGTACCGACATTCTCCGGTCTCCAATCAACGCCCTCGCAAAAATGAAAGACACCCCTCCATACAAGTGGAGCGTGCAAGGCCTACAAAACTAAAGGACCCTGAGGACCCCGGGACTTACGGGCTCGTAGAGTAGAATCAATACAGGCGTGATGTGTAGAAGTGACAATCATTTGATCTTGATTCAAACTGCATGTAGGGTCAACTGGGCAAATGCGTCTTTCAAAAAAATTTTGATGGCGCCTAATTTGTGAAGGGCTTGTCAACTTGACAAACTGGAGGAAATGGATAAACCTGACGAGGTGCTAACATAAATGCTTATTATAAAACAAGCGCATATAGTTTTTTAACCAACGTCCAAGAATGAGAAGGTTCTCAGTTCGACTGTAGGTTTCTTTTTTTGTATATTACGCAATTATTCCAAGAGTTCTACTGACTAAAATCTGCCGTCAACAATTCGTTATTTAAAATCATATATCGTTTCTTTTTTATTCAAAAATTACACTCCACGGACTCCGGGGACCGTGACTTTTGTTAACATAAATCTTTAATTATTATTTAAGGGGAATACAGGTAGAGGGGGGTTAGTTAAAATCAGTTAAATCATAAATTTTATTAGTTCCTTCAATCTTCACGGTCTTCAGCCATCTTTTTCACAGCCTGCATGACTTGGGTTTTTGACTCTCGTTGTCTTCAATCTATACTCCGTTATTTCACGTTCCTATTCCTTTATCTTGGCACTCTAATATTGAATTGAATAGCCACCAGCGGGTCCTTGATGACCCACTGATGTGGCTTCAATCGTCTGTCACAAACGTTTATTGGCATGTAATCTTTCCTTTAACCTTTTCAGACCCACACTTTTCTAGTCGGGCTAGTAGCTTTGCGTTACTTTAACGCGGTGACTTTATCTAAAACGCTCACGTTTCATAGCCTACGGCATTTACTGATTGTGTGGGTTTCTGTTAAGGAAAGAATGTCTAAAACCGAACCAGTGGTCCAGAGCCACTGGTTCGATAATGTCTACATACAAACTTACATTTTTTTATCTTTTTATGTTATACTACGAGTAGCTGCGCCCTGCAGTTTTATCCCTGGTCCACAAAAACAATTAATTTCTCGGAATGAAAAGTACCCTCGGTCCTTTTCTGAACCCCTGACAACGTAAATGCAAAATTTTATGAGGATCGGTTAATTAGTTAAGGCGTGAAATTGTTACTAACAAATAAACGGACTTACTTTTATAATTATCATAATTTAAGCTGGAACTGCTACCTTCCCCAATGATCTCCACAACGACCAGTTTTCTGCTTGCTCGCATCGTGTGACATCCTGCAAACCTCACCACTCATTCACAGCGAAACTCACTTCCGCATTTATGATATTAGTGAGGATTGGATTTGGTAGTAGTTTTCATATGAATAGATAATCTAGTCAAGATTGCTTCTCTTTATGAATAGACATAGCTGATTTGACTAAATCTCTTTACCTAGATCGCTGTATGACTATATCTCATTCTGACTACCTTGCTCGTTACAAGTGCAAGTTCTGACATTAAACTTACCCCTCGTAGGTAACAAACCTGTCGGGTATCGCCGAGTGTCGCAGCCCGTCCCAGAGCCTCAAGAGGCTTAGGCCGCGAGCATACTCTTACTCAGCCCTAATGGAGGCTTCTATTATATTGCCAGCGCCTCCCGGCGGGTGTTAAGCGATACTTAATTATCGGAGATATTTCGTGTCTCATTACTCTTGAAAGGGAATTGTTGCAATGATTTTTAAAACTGACAGGCGGTGTTTTGATCAGCACGGAGCCAGTTAGAAAAATGATTGTGTTGTGTGGACGGAAATTGAGTTTGCATTTTTTAAATAGAAAAAATAATGGGTAAATTAAGTCTTTACTCAAGTGTTTTACTCGCGGTTAAAAAGTAGCCTATGTGTTAGTACAGGGTATAAGTTATCTCCATGCCAAATTTCATAAAAATCCGTCGATCCGTTTGAGCGTGACGAAGTAACAAACATGCACACTTCCACACTTACATACTTTCGCCTTCATAATATTAAGTGTGATAAGTATGTTAGTGTGACCAAATAGGTATACCTATTCTAAAGTCCATGGTAAACTCACTTTTTCTTTTTTTCAATATTTCATAAATGGTAATGGTAAATGGTAGGCGCTTATTTAATAACGAATTCTGAAAATGAAGGCTTCAGTGAACCCAGACAAAGTCTGTTCACGAGAAATTGATATGAAACCCAGAGTTTTCTAATAGCTTCTATGTCTAAGTTCAATAACCAATACCAAATAATTTGATTAATTTTTAACCGATTTCCAAGATCCTGATAGAGCCGTTAGTTTTGTATAACAAATAAAATAAAAATAAAATAAAATAACTCAAAATATAATTCTAAACTGAGAACTGTTTCTCAGTTTAATGCCTAGCAGTGAACGTCTTCCGCGCTGACATGATGATGATGATGTTATTAGATAAAATATAACAACCACAAGGTAAAAATTTAAAGAAATAAATAGAGCTTGATACTACCACATATCCAACATGAGTAGTTTCAATTTTGCCATTCCAAAATTTTAAAACCCTAAGCACAAAATTTCACTAGCCTTAAAATTTAGCTCTAGCATTTAATAGTTTAAATGCACAAAACGTACATAAGCACATATAATAGCGTCTGGAGCAGCCGCGGTTGAAGGGCAAACGTGCCGTGAAATGAAGAAAACTACCCCCTCCCTGCCTCCCCACCGTCAAGCAATCTACCGCAAATTGCATCGAGAATTACCCGCTGGTGGCCTACATTACGAGGCAAGGGTAACGTCGGCGCTTGTCCGGGAATTCAATAGACGCAAAGAAAATGAGACAAAACATTAGAAACTTATAGTCAATCTTGGCTGGAAAACTAACAGAAAGCAATTTAAAGGAGTAAGAATGTATTATGTATGTGTATCTTTGTTACATTTTGTCTTAAGTACCAAAAATAATTCTTAAACAACAAGCAGTTCACGTGACGCGCCTTGCAGAAAATTGCAAATGAACGAGTACCTAAATGATTAGAAGAATGATTTAATAATAAAAAATAAGTGACAGGAAATGACAAAGCTACTAAAGACTTTTTTTAGACTGTGAAATTCAATCAATCGGTCAATTTTAACACACGTTTTTCATTTTAAGCTTCCTTGAAACAGGCCACGGCTCAAAGTGTTGTGCATCATATTCTGCGTTTTTTTTTTGTTTTTTATTGCCATATGTGGCAATCAAGCCGACGTGCTTTAAGGACTCTATTGACAGCCCTTTTAAAGAACCCCATGTTGTACTTACTCGGAAATACTCTAAGCTCATTCAAGAGAGATCATTCCATAAATTGCAGGTGTGTGGCAAAAAAGATCGCTTAAAACGCATAGTGTGCGATTTCTACCGATCGATAATAAATATGGATAAGCTTTCAGGCGGTGTGATGGCTAGTGCGATGATAAAACCGCGATGCAGGCATCAGTTCGAACAATTCTTCAGAACACTCCCCGTTGTAAACTGTTGTTTCTATTGTAATAGATTATTGTTATTTTTTTATGTAGAATAGGTCGGCGTTTGACCACCAACTCGCCTGATGTTAAGCGACGTTGTGGTCTAAGATGGAGCACGACGACCTCTAAGGTACTTATTCACTCTAGCCTTGAAGTTTTGTAGAGTGAAGAAGTACAAAGACGGCAGTTGAGTGAGGCGCTACAAGTGCGCTACTGCTCAGACCCGTCTTCGGAACGCTCAAACCCGTCTTCGGAACGGTTAAACCGGACTACATCCCGAAACACGACTAGGTCATTTCATGGCATGGCTTGGTCCGGTGGGTGGTAATTAGCCAAGGCCGAAGCCTCTCCCCACCAGAAAACACTACAGAAATACAGAACCTAAAATACAGATACTACAGAAACTAAAATTCTATTTCTGTAATACAAATTACTGAGCTCACACATTCCTACTTACAGCTATCATGTTAAATGGGTCGTCAGTAGGAAGATCCCAGTATCATTAGGCACTATATCACACTGTCCCGCTTTACGGCCACTGGATTTTTGTTGAGTAGAAAATCCACAGTTCCTCTAATTCCTCAAAAAGTGAGAGAATGGTAAGTAATATACCTACGTAGTCTTGCCTTGCAGTCCGCCGTGCAGGACTACAGCTTCATGTAGGATGGTGAATGTTGTCGCAGCCTACATCGCGTTAGGCAACGACGTGCAAGATGCTAGGCAGGATGATGTGCCTGTCTTGCGCAGTCCTGCGCAGTCCTGCGCGGCGGACTGCAAGGCAGGATGGTCAATGGTTACCGTAACTTACTATGTATTTTTATGAGACACGCCGTTGATGCCCACATACGATACGAAGTTACAAACTACATATAGGGCCAACTGGTACAAATGCATTTGTGGGGAAATTGCGTCTTTCAAGAATTACTGAAAAACCCGTCACAAATTATACAACCAACGCCATCTAGTACAGATTATAGTAAGTTAAGATAGGAAAAGATGTATGTGGCGCCTAATTTGTGAAGGGTTTGTCAGTAACTCTCTAAAGACGCAATTGCCTTACAAACGCATGTGTACCAGTTGGCCCTATAATTATGTAGTTTGTAACTTCGTATCGTGTGTGGGAATCTACGAAATGTCTCATAAAAAAAATACGTAGTAAGTTAAGGTAACCATTAATCGTAATGCCTTGCAGGATTGTGAAGCAGGATGTAGCTCACACACCATCCTGCCACCATCCTGCCTAGCATCCTGCACATTGTTGCCGAACGCAATGCAGGCTGCGACAACATTCACTATCCTGCATGAAGCGGTAGTCCTGCACGGCGGACTACAAGGCACGATGGTGAATGTTTACTTAAAGACATCAACACCAATATATATCCTATCCTACTAATATTATAAACGCGAAAGTTTGTATGTATGGATGTTTGTTACTCTTTCACGCCAGAACGGCTGAACAGATCTGGATGAAATTTGGCACAGAGATAGATTATAATCTAGAATAGCACATAGGATACTTATTAACCGCGGGTGAAACCGCGGGGCGTAGCTAGTAGGTAATAAATTTACCATTCTGCCATGCCACGACAGGTTAAACCGACTCGTTAAACAATGGGCCGTGCATATACACCACAAAGGGTAGAAAACATGAGTATAAAACACAAGGGACCAGCTTCTCACGTGTGTTATTTTTTACAATTTTTTGTATGAAGCTCAATTCAATTGGACAAGAGGTCCCGTCGTGTTAGAATAGCCTAATTAGCACGCACGTCTTACCGCTTTATATCATGTAGTTGTAGTGCAATTAATTTCATCGACCAAGCGAGCGTTAGCGCGAGCGAAGCGACTATGCTTCCGCTTCGATGAAAACGCTTTCGTATGTCTGAATTTTGTCCGGATCTCTGTCTTCTTCTACAGGTGCCCACAAAATTTCTCAAGAATCTGTTGAGAACCACGTACCGGCAAGCGTAGCGTAGGACGTCCACCCACAAGGTGGACAGATGATCTTGTCAAGACTGTAGGATCGCGCTGGATGCAGGCCGCTACCAACCGGTCTTATTGGAGATCTATGGAGGAGGCCTATGTCCAGCAGTGGACGTCCTATGGCTGATGGATGGATGGATGGATGGTTGAGAAATGCAACCTGTAGGGGAGAGAAAACGTCGGCCGCAAGGTCACTAGCTCACAGAGATAATAGCTGCATAAAGGTACTAGTTGTTTCTCTGTACATACATGTTCTACTCTGAGATTTTATACTCAAGACGATAAATTTTTATACATCAACGTCTGCCGAGGTCTTTGGGGATTTATCTTTATTTTAAAGGGAATTGGGTCGGTTTTTTGAGATTATTTAAGTGAAATTTATTGTTTACTTCTTGTAGGGTGCTGTTTTGTTCCAGATCTAAGAATCTTTATCGTGTTTCTCCTTAATGAACGTAAAATTAAATTTAATAATATTTGAAGGCTGTGTCTGTGGGTGGTTGTTGTTTTTACTTTAGAATGTTGTGTTGGCAAAATGTATACAGGGATACGGGTATTAAGGATACTAAGCCGAACTAAGTGTAAGTATTATGTATTATGATTATTCTTAATAACTTTTACTATGAAACCAAACCCGAAATCACGAAAAAAAATTCAGCTGTGACATAAATTTTGAAAAGCGTCTATGCCATTTTCTATGAAACACCTGAATTTATTATCAGCTTGGTACCCTTAAAGGTATTACTACTAGTAACCCTGTATTATTATGATCACCCAATGAACAAATTGGTGCGTGCCGTCAGCTGGGTTCAAAACCGCTCCCTCTGGCTTGAGAAGCGGACCTTCTCCCAACTAGGCTGCCGTCGCTCAGCCATACAAATGCCATGAAAATGCCGTTATGCCACTTTTTTATTTTTTTCTGTGATTGAGTAACAAACATCCAAACATACATGTTTCACATTTGCAATATTAGTAGGATTGGGCTATCACGTTTCGTACGCTTGAAGGAAATGTCCTGCTCTATGACGTCACTGTGTAGGTTGCAGTTATGAGGAAATTGCTGTGGGAGGAATTTAATTGTAAATATGAAGAAGGTCAGGTATTTATTTTCCTGCTCTCTTTTATCTTTGATCTTTGTCGTGAGGATTTTATAGGCTTTTAATTAATTGAATTGTACTTTTATAAGTACGATTTAATTAACTAAAATTTTAAATTGTATTAATGTTATCATTAAAACATTTATAGAAAAACATAATTCAATTCAAATATTCGTTTAGTTTATAATAATATCTCCGATTTATTTTTCCTTTATTTTTGAATGATCAAGACAATAAAGTGTTGTCAAATTTTAATCAATTCATTTTTGTATGAGCCTATACCTACGTTTATTACTACGTATACATACATATATTATATAGATACCATTGTTCATGGTATTTACACAATTATGTGCGTATTGTACGAGTATGTCATCTGCTACATGACTGGAGCTCAGTGTATAGCAACAGGCTCGCCCCCTGTCACATTTGGGACTGAATATCGTCCGAAGTGTGGGTGTTGTGTTACACCTCTGCCAGCCCTCTCGGGGGAAAGGCGTAACGATGTTATGTTGTATGGCTGTACTTAATGCGCAAAGTGGTTTTACTCGTAGTTAAAAAGTAGTTCACGTACTTACCTACATGGCACATGCTACAAGTAGGTACATAGTAATCCAGGATATAAGCTACCTCCATACCAAATTTAATCAAAATCCAACCATGTGTTTGAGCGTAAAGAAGTAACAAACATACACACTCACAAACTTTCGTCTTTAAAATATTACTGTGTGAAAGACTTAGTAGTAACTTAGAGCTTTGACCAAAATAAAAGAACGAGCCCAAGAAATACGCATTGTCTTAGGCGTGCCTATTTATTTTATCTCGCTCGAAGAGCTAGGGTCAACTGGGGCAAATGTGTCTGTGGGGCAATTGCGTCTTTCGAGAATTAATAACAAGCCCTCCAAAAATTAGGCGCCACCTACTTATTTTTATCTTTAGTTCCAAAAATCTGTACAAGATGGCGTTAGTCGCCTAATTTGTGAAGGGTTTGTCAGTAACTCTCGAAAGACGCAATTGCCTCACAGACGCATTTGCTCCGGTTGACCCTAAATCCTAAAATTATAGGTGGAAAACATTTATATAACAGTTTCTTAAGGCAGGAAGTCAAACCGCTAGGCGCAGCTAGTCACATTGTTAAACTTCGGCAAAAATAAATCAACAAACAATTTTGAATTATTATCGCGAAATTCCTCCGTAAATGTTCATTGATGAAATTGAATGGAAATAAACATAAATGTAAGTATAAAAGTTAACGAGATTCATTTCCGTGAAGAAAGGTAAGTAGGTATATACCCTTATTCTGGCGTGCTCGATATTATCCCCCTCTTTCTGTCTCTCAAGACATTTGCTAAGTACAAAAATAAGGCAGAGATATTCTCGATTGCGCTAGATTGGGGCCCTTGTTCGAGGAAATTGGCGCAGTATTCTATTGAAAATGGTAATGAGTCTTTAAGGAATTTCGGAAATGTTTACAATGTAATAGATATCCTTTGTATAAATATAATGGTAACCACACTAGTGGTTTCCCGCAGCATTACCCGCGGTTAAAAAGTAGTTTATGTGCATGACTGTTTTCCAGACTCTAATCTATCTCTGTGTGTGTGTCTGTCTGGGGGGCTGAGCTACCCACGTCCGTAGGAGTGTACTCCATTCTGATTCCCTACACGTGGTCCCCGGGTAGTGCTAACCGGGTAGCAAACTCTGGTGGGAGGCTTCGGCCGTGGCTAGTTACCACCCACCGGACCAAGCCATGCCGTGAAATGACCTAGTCGTGTTTCGGGATGTAGTCCGGTGTAACCGTTCTGAAGACGGGTCTGAGCAGTAGCGCGCTTGTAGCTCCTCACTCAACTGCCGTCTTTGTACTTCTTCACACTACAAAACTTCAATGCTAGAGTGAATAAGTACCCTATAGGTCGTCGTGCTCCATCTTAGACCACAACGTCGCTTAACATCAGGCGAGTTGGTGGTCAAACGCCGACCTATTTTACATTAAAAAAAAAAAAAAAAAAGGTGTAAAATTTTATACAGACCGATAGTTGAGCCGTTCTGGCGTGATTGAGAGATTTAAAAATACCTTTTTAAAATATTAAGTAGATTAGTACCTACTGTTCATATACTATTTCTTAATATATGGTTAATTTGTAACAATTTTGTTTTAAAAGTAGATGTGTATTTTTTTGTCTCTCAAGCCAGAGGAAGCGGGTTCGATCCTGGCCGAGAGCACGCACCAATTTGATCATTGTATGAACATAAGTGCGTATTTAATGGCATCTCTGTTCCATGACTGGAGCCCGGTGTATGGCAACAGCCTTGCCCCCTGTCACATTTGGGACTATCGTCCGGAGAAGTTTGGGTGTTGTAATACACCTCTGCCAGCCCCTTCGGGGAAATGCGTGGCGAAATGATAGTTGTGTACACGCGTTTCTTTGTGTATCCGGGAGTTTATTAATAATTTTAACCGACAAAACTGAGGAGGTTTACAAGTCAAGTAGTGTATTTTTATTTTTATTTTTTTATTAATGAATTTACTTTCGTTTCACTCAAAATCTTTCCATTAAAATATAAAATAAGTATGTGAAACACACACCAGATAGACCTTAGTCAGTAGGCGTCTGTCTAATCAGTCCGCCATTATTCCGCGGATGGAGGTATTCTGTTTCTCATGTGAATAATAATTATAATTTGAACAGAACAGAATTTAATAGACAAAGTTTACCAATATCTAGCTAAATATACAGGGTTATAGGTAACTCACCAAAAACCTCTTAAGGGTTCATTGTACTCATCAATACGAACAACTTATACTATGAAGCCAATCATGTAATCGCGAAAAAAAAACAGCTGTTCCATATAAAAAGTTCAATGACCTGAGACAAAATGTACGGAACAGCTGATTATTTTTTTTGCGATTTCGGAGTTCGCCCCATAGTAAAAGTTGTTCATATTGATGAGTACAATGAACCCTTAAGAGGTTTTTGGTTAGGTACCTATAACGCTGTATAATCGAGCTAGTAGCATTAGCGAGGGAGGTTTCTGAGTTTTAGCTTCGACAAAAACGCTTTCGTATGTCCGGACTTCTGTCCCGATATCTGTCTTTATCTACAGGTCCAAAAAATCATAATTATCTCCGCTTTTGAAATATTTCCAAAAACTGTACTACAAATATCTGTATAATTTTATCGAACCTGCTCTCAAATTTTACGAGAACAGACACCAGCTGCGAGGTCTTCAGCTTACAGAGCCACTACTATTAATAATACTCGTATATACATCGTACTCATACTCGTATATATATCGAGTATTGTTCACAAATTTGGAATCCACGGTACGATGTTTATATTAATAGGTTAGAAGCTATTCAAAAAAAACTTATGAGACACCTACAGTACAAATGCAAAATATATGACGACAACTATGAAGCTAGATGTAAAAGGCAACATATGCTACCCCTACGGAAAAGACGTGAGATTGCAGATGTAGTAATGTTAATGAAAATAATGCAGTCTCAAATTGATTCACCTGAACTCCTCTCCGAGATAGGTATAATAACACCCTCACGCTCTCGTAGGCACCAAAAACTTTTAAATGTCCCCCAATGTGCTACCAACTATAGAAGAAATTCTTTCTTTGTCAGATCCACTTCCACTATAAATAGCATGGACTTATCTGAGTTTGACCTTTTCAACTCACCGGTATACAAAGTTCGCAATTCCATGAGTAATATTTGGTTTGACGGCGGCTCTTAGCTTCTTATATATAACCCCTTAGAGGACTAGTTTTGATTTCTACATTGATAGTAAACAAGTTGTGTACTTAGAATCTATATGTGAAAACTAATTAATGGTGCGTACTGTAATAGTAAATTAGTCAATCTATTTTTCTAATTTACTATTACAGTATGGATAACACTGTATGTTTTCCAAAAATAAATAAATAAAATAAATAAATAAATACCCACTAGCTTCTGCCCGCGGCTTCGCCGGCGTGGCTTATAGAAAATGAATAACGTTTTTATCTTCAGAAATCAATATTATAAGCGATCACACTCGCTCTCAATTGGGTTTCTTTTTATAATCCCTCTTTCAAGCCCCAACTACCTACATACATACTCTTTTTATGCACATTGTACCATACGTAGCCAACACCCGTTATCTAGATTTGTGCCAAATTTCAAGTCGTAAGGTATTATAGTTTCTGAGATAATCAGACACAGACAAACAGACAGACGGACATAGGAGTTTCATGATAAGGTTCTTTTCACCATTTTAGTACGGAACCTTAAGAATGATAACAGCGTCGTTTGGTGTGGGTTAATAACTTCCTCAGCAAAGTTCTCAGAGTTAAAAGAAGCCCTATATTAGACTCTGTCGGTGGATGATGATGATGATGATTTTGGAAAAACTGTGATACACGTGTCTCATGATTTTTATTGAAGAGTATTTGTACCGATTTTTGAGTCAATCGACATAGAGAATACAAAGTTTCATAGAAAATTGAACCCTCGATTCCCCCCCATAAGAGGTGGAATTTCAAAAAACTCTTTCTTAGTGGATGCCTACACTGTACAAAGAACATACCGTCCAAATTTCATGTTTCTAGGACCAGCGGATTAGGCTGTGCGTTGACATATCAGTCAGTCAGTCAGGACTTTGAATTTTATATATATATAGATGATCCAAACAAACAAGGTTGCATTCAGCAAACACAATATAATGACGTCATCGTTATCCGTCTCTTTCGGCCTTGTTGTAAAAGACTTATTTCGGACTTGCTTAAGCATCGATTCACGTCACTGCGTGTTTCTGAATGCTATACCTGGCGGAGCATATTATTATACCTATCTATGTAATCACTAGCTTACCTCGTGACTTTAGTCTGACTTTTGTTGACATACTGACGTCGTCGTTAGCCTTTATGAAAGGCTAATATCCGAAATGGATAGACACGAGTATGATTACGACGGCTCTACGCACCTACGATGTAACATAGTCTAATTTACTAAATACGCGTACGATCAATGCTTTCTGTTGATTATGACTCAGAGATTGACGCGCTCGGATTCCACGATGTAGGGTGTGGGCTCAAATTCCAACAATGAACCTTAGCTATTGTTAAGGAAAACGTGAAAAGCACGCAAGTTCATATAGGCCGAGTGGCTAGCTCTGATGTCAGAGTTTCTAGGCCGTCCGATGGCATCTAACATGGCTTGACGATAGTTGTTATAGAACAAATAACTGGGCCCCACAATTTAACGTGTCATCCGAGACACGGTAGCGCTCAGTTGTAAATGCCACCCGCGGTCACCCATCCTAGGACTGACCGTGTCGTCCGTTGCTTGACATCAATGATCAGCTACGAACACCATGCAAAACTTTACGTCACTTAAAACCTTCCAAACTTCAACATGTTTCTTATTTCTATTAAACATTGTATAGTCTCAAAATAGATATATCGTACTTACAGTGTTTTGTCGTTATCGATCGACTTTAAAAATTTAAAACAAAGAAAAACACAAAACACTGTAAAACTATTCGGAGGCTATACAACTTTTATTGCTAAAAAAAAGAAAGACAAAACACTGGGTAACTAAAGCACTTTTTAAGTAAGGGGGATTATATAAAAGGGTTGTAGAAACTTGAACCGTACAAGTAAATGTAAAATAAAGTTTCCAAATGCCCAAACACGTAACAATGTATTGGAGCACGATGAGGCCAGACAACCCTCGCAAGCAGCGCCAAACACAAATAACACAATAGTGTACAGAAAACCTCAAAGAGCTCTCCAACGGATAATAGAGATATTGTAGCAATCGATAACACGATAGGGTTTCAAAGTAACTGACGGCCTGAGTTAGGGCGGAGATATAACGATATCAAATTGTTGAAGCACCTAGATTATGCATGAGATATATCAAGACTTGAAGGTTTTAGTTGACAGATCTACATCGCATTAAATATAGATGTCTTTGTTCTAGCTGCTATTAGACAAAGACATCTATAATTTCAGCAAGTTTAGTGCCTTCAGAATTTATTTGAGTCACGCCTGCAAGCTGTCATTTGTACGGCATACTTTCTTTAGAACCCAAAATGTTGCGTATAATTAGAGGAATGTTAATTTTATCTTGTTCAATGACACACCAAATGCTTGTACATATGCACATGCTAGCAGAAATCCTGGAATATAATATTTTAACACAGTAGCTATTTAAATTTTAAGTTCCTAAAACTGGTCATGTAGTAACCAGAGCAATTCTAAAAAAAAAACTTTCTGTACCTAGATTTAATAATTTTTATGGTAAAAGAACTTCTAAATTCATTGTCCCAAGTCTTATTAATAAATTACCGCCGGAGCTAAAAAATAAATTAAATAAAAAAAATTTCAAACAAAAATTAAAGTCATATTTTCTTACAAAGAACAATAATTAGACGAGAGCATCCTCAATTGTATCGCGACCGCGCTCACTGCGACGGCTGCACAAGTAGTTACTCGTACTTTCACTTGAACTTGGTGAGACATGACGAGATACCTACAACAGCTGTTTTGGGTGAGCGCGCGCGCGATGTACGATATAATCATTGTTTCTTTAAGTATTTATATTTAGTTAGTTTCTTTAAGTATTTATATTTTTATTTTATTCTTTAAGTATTTATATTATTACATAATATGGCATATTTAAGCGAAATAAGGGTGAGAACTGTTTGTCCTAGACAAACCACATTGGTTTTATGGGCATGTTTAGTTTAAGCTGTACTTGTATTTATGTTAACAATAATAATAAAAAAAAAAAAAAAAAAAATTTTGAGGGTGTAATGAGCGGTAGTAGCAGCTAATTCAAAGTGAAAGTTAAAATGGTTTTATTCAATTGGGTATCAAAGATACACTTATGAACGTCAGAGTTTTATAATAGACTCGACCGCCTTGTTCGAAAAAAGAGCCGCTACTCAGAAGAACAGGCAAACAAATTATTAGCTTTTTTTTCTCTACAAAATAAATAAATTATTGTGTCACATATTTTGGCTTACAACTAGGTAATGATAACTAGGTAATAATCATATTATTTCTATGTACTTAGTGGCTACTTGGCAGAAGTGGAACACTCCAGATATTTTTGGCTTCTAAATAATTGTTAACCTTATAATATCCTCTTTTCATTAATGTAGTTTGTACATGTGATTTGAATTTTCTTTCTTTGAACCCTGTTATATGTTTCGGGATTTTATTATAAAAACGAACGCAGTTGCCTAAAAAGGACTTAGCCAGTCTAAATCTAGGTACAGCTATCTTATCCGTATTTCTAGTGTTATTGTTATGATAGCCACAGTCTGCTATGGACGAAGCTGTTGATCCTATAATTATATTTTAAGATCTTTGTAACACACAGTTCAACAATAAATGATTCTGATTCAATTTAAATTTATGTAGATTTTTACGAACGTACATAGTAATTTCAAAGATTTACAAAGAAGGTAAAGTTAATATATTAATTTCTTTATATAAATCTCTCAATGATTTGCGGGGACTCTTTTCGCAGATAGTTAAATCTCGTAGACAGCGGCTTTGTATTGCATGTATTGTGTCACAAAGTCATAACAACGTTGTAGCAATTTCCTTTCTTCAATCTGCTAGCGCATACCTTCTCTGGCATGCCAGCTATTTCGCCAGCTCGCTCACGTGTTGTGTATCTCGACCTTTATTACCAGTAGGTGGCTTCTGTACTGGCATGTTACTATTGCCTATTCTGTGTCTGCCAGGTCTGTTTACAAAAATAACGAAGAGTTCTGTTGAGAGGAAATCACTTGTTTTATTCATGTGAAAGTGGGGTAAATGTGTTTGTTTATTCTCATTTAACATAGGTTTGGATTTCGCATTCAATCAGTTATGACAGAACTGAACAAAACTATTAATGTGTAAATTGTTTCTTACTTAATAAAATCTGTTATAAATGCCTTAATTTAATAAGAGTCACTTGCAGAAGCTCGGGTTATCTTTTCAACGCGGAGTTAGCTCTAATCAAAGGTAAACTTGCAAACCGTCTGACACCACCAAGAGTTTAGAGCTAACCTTGTTTAACACTATGTTAAAGTGACATAAATAACATTTTAAGTCTCCTTAACTCTCCGTTTAAGAATTTAAGGGCCCGGCAACCAGTTTAGACTAACTTTGCATTGACTAAAGGTTTTTTATTTCCATTTGTCTAGAAGAAGACGACAAGCGAAAAGAGGAAGTAAAGATACGGACGAGCCTCTAAAGTTATCTACAGTGTTATGTAGTGCAATTTCAATATTTTTTTCGAGTTTTGCACTTCTCTAATCATTCTTAAAAAATAAAATCCCTTGTATTATGTATTAATTTAAGAGCTAATGATATAGACAACCTCCCTTAGCAAATATATTTTTAAATTAATTTTGTCTATCTATTAAGTAAACAAAAGTGACCTCTTATAAACTGCGGATATTTTTCGTAGCTCTTGAGGACCTTTTAAAAAAAAACGTTCGTCCGCCTGCATCTCCTGAACCGTGATAGTTAAACAGTTGACATTTTTACAGATTATGTATTTCGGTTGACGCTATAACAACAAACAATAAAAAAAGAACAATATAAATGTTTAAGATGGCTCCAATACAACAAACGTGATTTTTTGCCGTTTAATAGATAATAGTACGGAACTCTTCGTGCGCGAATCCGTCTCGCACTTGGCCGGTTATTTTATTTTCATTATTATCCCAAAATTTATTCTCACACTTTTCCACTACGTTATTACTGAAGGTAAACGAGAAAAAATAGTTTAAGAACCTCTTAGTTGAAGGGTAACTCTTTAAGGAAATGAGCATAGAAGTGCAGATAGATAGCATGGTCATCAACAGAAGTTGTGTGAACCTCATCAGCATCACGTAACCCTGAGGGTCGTTGGGATAGGCTCAAGGTCGCACTGAATTGATGTATGTAGGGAACCGTGTACACTGTCCACTCTATATTTTTTAAGTAGACTAGTGTAAGTAAGTAAGTGTAAGTAAATTCGCGGACAATGTCTGTCCTCTACAGGTTGCATTCCTCAACCGATTCTCGTGAACATTTTTGAGGTTTTAATTTTTTTTTTCTTCGAGTCAGTTTTTGGATTTTTTTTTAAATTGCGACTTGTAGAGGTGGAGAGATCTGGATAGAGGTCCAGACAGAAATCCAGACAAAAATGCAAACACAATTCGGACAAACGAAAGCATTTATGTCAAAGCTGAAGCATAGACGCTTCGTTTGCTGTTGGAAAAAAGAAAAATGGCCAGGTAACCGACGACGTTACCGACGTTACCCGTAACCAACGAGCGTGTATAAAAAGACTCATGGAAGTAGAAGAAGCGAAAGATGAATGCCAGGATCATAGCAAGTGGAGAGGAGTGGTCTCTGTCTACATATATAATAATATATTATGGGAAAGAGACGTGATCATAAATGTATGTATGTACGTACCTATGTACAAAAATGAGAAACGAAGCTAGAATTTTTTTTAATCGTAATCCTAACTAATATACCTAAAACTGAGTTTTTTTTTGTTTTTTAAGCTTTCACGCCTAAACTAGTCAACCAATCATCTTGAAACCATGAAGTTTCACATACACGTTGTCAGGAATACCGAAAAAGACATTAGGTACATTTCATCACGAAAATGTTTACTGTGGTATCGCGGGCGAAACTGCGGGGCCCAGCCAGTTATTAAATATTATGAGTATCATGTGATAATATACCGATTTTATTAAAAGTTTTAGCTCGTTACAGGCACCAGCTGTGATAAAATGTAAAACTTATCTTAAAAGTTTTTTCCAATTTCTACCCAAATAATATTTTTAACTTTTACTTACTAAACTATCAAATTTATCGATTCAATTATGAAATTTAAATTCATTTGGGAAATTTGTATCGAAAATTGTTCATCTACGGGCTTAGACCACTTTACTAAGTCATTCCAACAAGCTAGTTCCAAAATGTATTGTACTAGATTGCCTGGCATAAATGTTTTAGTTAGGCGATAAGGCTGCACATAATATATATAATATGCTATAACATTGTATTACTACTGACTGTTCAATCTTTTAGTTTAAGCATAATATACCAAATAATTTGTAATGTTTAGTGTAAGCACAAAAAAAACACTGCATAAAAAAGTACTTTACATAGAATTTAATTAAATATCACACTGTCAAAGTTTGTAAATGTTACTTACATGAAACTTTATATTTAAAAAATGCGAAAGTTTTGTTTATTTTGTTACGTCTTCACGCTCAAGCGGATTAACGGATTTTAATCAAACTCGGAACTGAAATAGATCATGCCCAGAAGTGAAACATAGGTTACTTTTTAACTCCGGCTAACACCGCGGGGCGCAGATAGTCTAGAATATTTCTTAAGTTTCTGGTGCAGTGTGCCTGAATCTTATGGGTCTACTAGTGACATATATCCGCCCGGTGATGAGATTTGGTCTGACAAATGATACTTGGAATGTCGGGACATGACCGTTTCGTGAATGCTTTGGTACTTGATGTATTATAAAAAGTCTAGAGTGTAGAAGTGTATTTTGTGTTGATAATCAATCTATTTCAATTAATTTTATTTTATATTTGTAATTTAATGTTATTTCTCCTCTTGTCCAATTTAATTTTAATTTTGATTATGAATTTAATTGTTGTAAAAATGTAATATTTATATTTTTGTCTATTTTTTATTCTATTTAATCTTTTTAATTTAATTTAGTTATATTTAATTAAAATATAATGTTATCGATTTTAAAATTATGTAAGCGCGCGACCACTCTATTTTGGTAATGCTTTGATCGGACACCAAGATACCGGCTGCGCCGAGTTTGGGGCCCTCAGCGTATACAACTTTGTACTATTCGCTAAATAAAGAAATTTGATTTGATTTTTGTTGAAGCTGAAACACAGACGCTTCGCACGCTTCGATCGCTCGGTCAAATTTGTGTAAATCATACTAGACTTGACATCTCGAACTGGTATAGTAGTACACCGCGAGGATGCCAATCAGCACACTCCTACTCACACGTAGTCGAGCACTCGAAAGGACAACGCTCGCTTTGTGTTTTAAATTTAAATATTGCGTCATCTAATAAAAGGGAAAAACATCTAAAAAAGGATTCACTTTTCACATTTTGTCGGTAATTCGCTGTCATGACTACAAATCTATTAAATTTTAGAGATAATTATACTTACATTCCACCCAAGTGTGGTCGGTTCAGTATATACGCTTTCCTCATTCCTCTCTATCACACTATACATTTATCATATCTAAATTGTTGTCTGTGTTTATTCACATACGTCCGAAAAACATTTTTCTTCTTGGATAGTCGGTTAAAAATATTTCAAACCATATTTCCCTGCTTCTGAAGTCAGCCCACGCCCTAAAAACGAATAGTAAGGAAATGAGGGCCATAACATGAGTCCGGGCCACCGTGATAACGCTTCCCGGCAGCGTCCCTCAGATTACCGTGATTTGCACAATGGGAAATTATTTACAGAAAATGGGATGGAACAGGTGTGGGAAGCACACACAGTCATGTTCAAAGGGTAAGGTAGGTTGATGGGTAAGGTATGTTGTGATTAAATTTTTAGATTTTTTTATTGTCAGTTTGAGTTTCTGTTAATGTGCGTCACATTGGCGCATAGACGTATTATAATAGAAGTATAAGATGTAGGCTTATCAATTGTGTTTACATAAGCTTGATATTTAGGTATTTTAGACGTAGTGCCAGTATTAGGCTTTTTAATGTTTTGATTTGAACGAGCGTTTGAAACGCATGTGGTTCGTTCAGCTTTCGCACGAGTTGAGATAAATTCAAGAAACTCATCGAATGTTGGCATTTTACCGTATTTAGTTTTAAATGCACGTACTGTTTCTGAATCTAACTTTTGTAGAGCAATATGATAAGATCAGATAAAGTACGTAACTTTAAAATCTTTAGTGCGTTTACTGCGCTTGTGAAGTTATCAGTAAATCAATCAAAATCAAAGTTAACTGCAGAAGCGACTTGGAGGCTTAAAATCAAACATCCGAGTTAAATAAGCTGAAAGAAGCATCCTCTTATCATTATATTTTTTGATAAGGTTTAGCATTCAGCTACACGTACTGACGTCAATCGATGCTTAAGCAAGACCGAATAATTATAACAAGTTAGAAAGAGACGGATGACAATGACATCATTACGTGTTTGCTGAAGAGCTTTCTTTTTTTGGATCATGGTCCCACTCATATTTGAAGTAGGTTTAGATTCGCGCGTGCAAGTAAATACTTGGCAGTGCTGTTTTTAAGGAAGGGTAGGTAGGAAAATGGTAAACGCACCAAAATAAAAGTTAAATAAAATTATCGTGATCTGGCGTAACCAGGGTCTTTCAACAGGGCGGGTCAATGTTGAAATTGAATAAAACCAGCTGTGTGTGAGAAAAACGCGTATTGTTTTTTTTTCCAAATGCCTATTAATGTCATTAAGGAATGTGACACCGTTTAAATGTCCGCCGCGGCTTCGAATCTTCGAATAGTGGCACAGATTCGAGAAGTTCAATTTTCTATAGCTCTGCTGCACAAATCCGGCTGAATCTGAGCGATGGCCGGCGTAATGTTGAATTTCAGGGCATCAGTCGATTGCGATTTATTAGCATAGACTTGTGACTTCAGGAAACTCCACAAAAAAGTCTAACAGGGTTAAATTGCACGATCTTGGTGGCCAATCTACGTCACCTCTGCGAGAGATAACCCTTATCAAACAAACGGCGTTATCTACGGTGATTCACTTTGAGTTCCTGGGTTAGTTGGATCTTATACGCATATAGGCCAAAGTTCATAAGCAGAATTCGTCAATTAGAAGTCTGCGAAAGGCCGAGTTATTGTGCACGGCGAAAAATTGACTACCTCAGAGTCTCATTCACACTCTCACGGACAGCAGCGATGTTTTCGGCCGATCTGGCGTTCCTTTGGCGTGACGGTGTTGGTTGGTTGTCGTCTCAAATTAGGCCACCAAATGTTGAAAAGTCGACTTCGAAGGGCCATCGCGTCTACCGTAGAAATGCACGCAACGTTTGCAGTAACAAACACTAATTTTGAAAAAAATGCTATATCATTTGCACACGCTGCTCAATCGTGTAACTTACCATTGTGATTTGGCATCAATGACTGAATAAAAAACAACAGATTTGACAGATTTAACAAAATCAACATGGCCGCCACAAACGGTCAACCTTGTTGAAAGACCCTTTACATCGCAATATCCCGGAGTTGGTCTCCGGTGTCGTGTTACAAGTGTACCGACTGTCCGGTCGGGTTGATTGATGACGCTTCACGATATTAGTTCAGGGTGGACGGGACACGGATTCCCGCCTAAAAGTTTAGGAAGTCAAAAGCGTGGACATTGGCAAATTTACATTACCAATAACTGTCATACTTTTTATTTTATTTTTTATTGTAACATCACAAAGCTTGAAAAAGATTATAACTAATACCTTAAAAAGAAAAAAGAACTGAATAATATATAAATTAAACCTACTGATATGGACCAAGCTTGTTTGTCACGTCTAGTCTAATCTATGAATTAATTAATTAATTAATTTACGCTACCACTGGCCACAAATCATAAAGATTAAAAAAAGGAAATCTTAACTGAAATATACAGATTCAGTAGACAGGCCCGGAACGCACCCAGAGCGCAACTTTACCATTCAAATAAACATCACCATTCCAGTATTTTATGTCCCACTGCGGGGACACCAATCTCTACATCGAGGGTGATTGAACCGTTATCCACCACGCTGGTTCCGTCTTTCAAATTATTCTTCTAGGACTTGCCGGTTTCCTCACAATGTTTTTCTTCACCGTAACAGCACGTGTCGTATTTAAATGCACATAAACTTTTTTACGTGAGAAAAGTTCATTAACGCACGGTCAGGATCGAACCTACGACCTCCGGATCGGAAGGCGCAGTGTATCTCACTCAGCCAACACGGCTTGGGCGGCAATAACTGTCGTTAGTTCTAATCTAAGAACGGCGAAGTGTGGGTGTTGTATTACACCTCTACCAGTCCCCTCGGGGGAAAGGCGTGGCGATATGTTATGTTAGTTCTAATCTATAGTTCTCTTGTCTTGTATCCCTATAAGAAAATGCAGTAGATAACAATTGCAAACGCTTCCAAACGATTCTATTACTAAAAAGTTCTGAGAGGGTCGGAATTTTCTATATACACGCGCTTGTCAATATTTTGGAAACTATTCTTCATATTATGATGTAATTTTCTATATACACGCGCTTGTCAATATTTTGGAAACTATTCTTCATATTATGATGTAATTTAGCATGTATAATTAAATGAACTATTTCTTCGCCCCTACGTTCTTGATTTTTTTTTAATATCCTCAAGAGCAAATAGAGCTATGAAAAGTATCCTTATTTGTAAGGGGTCACTTTTGACCGAGTTATTAAATTGATAGACAATGCAAATCAGAAATCCCTTTGGATAAGATGGTTGTCTACATCATAAGCTTTTAAATGATTTCATAATACACGGGCAATTCTTAATTGTGAGTATCTTTGTTTGCTCTCTTCACTTGTCGTCTTCTTCTAGACGAAATGGCAATAGGAAACCTTTAGCCAATGTGAATTCTAAAGTGATCACCAGGCCTTAAAATCTCTAATGCTCGAACGTCAGCTACTGATTAAACAAAATACAAGCTTTAAAAATGTCGCTTGATCATAAATTGTCAACTCTTCCAATTTTACAATCCAATTATTCACTAAATTTACTTGGATATGTTCGTAATCTCTAACTAAAAATCTAAATGCGAATGTGAGTTTATTTGTTTGTTAATTGTTACGCTTTCATGTGTTAACGATCAATTGTCAGTAGTCAACCGATCGGCGTCATAAAATGTTTCAAACAACACGTACGAAACGCTTTGGTTCCTCATTTCTCATTCGGACCGCTAGAGTGTGGAATACTCTGCCAGAGTGTGAGTTCCCTGACACTTATAACTTCAAGTCTCGAGTGATTCGGTTTCTTCTAGGCAAGCGTGCTCCATCGTAGGCCGCATCACTGCTTATCATCAGGCATGTTGGCGGCCAAACGCAAGCCTATTAAGTAATAAAAAAAATTAGGGGAACCGAAAAGGATGAAGGCATTGTAGGCTACTTTTTAGTCATAGGTAACGCCGCGGGGCGCAGTTAGTTATTTATACTCGTAGTACACAACACAACACATATTAGATCTCATAACTTTGAACAACTTTGACTTTCTGACCAAGTCTGACGCTGCGAAAAAATCAATTGTTACAAACTTTTATTTTAATGTTATCTTTCTAAAACCATCTATCCTTTTGTAGCTTTTTACCCGACTACGCAAGAAGGAGGGTTATGTGTTTCAAGTGTATGTTTGTATGTATGAGGTTTCTTTGGCACGCTCTACAGCCTAAACAGCTTCATGGATTTCGACATGTGAGGTGTCAATTGAATCGTTTTGATAGAGTCCAAAATTTTGCAGCCGGGTTTTTTGTTTCCCTTAAAATGTTACTTGTTTCTTCATCGTCATCAGATCATTTTAATTTAATTCAAGAAAGCGTTTCATATCTGACATAAGCTTAGACCTTCTAACCCAGCTATGAGTCATAACAGACGATACAATCTCGTCCTTGAAAAGCGTTACTTGTGACCTACATAAGAATTCTACTCACACAATCTACACGTCCTCCACTACCTGTTTCATATCTATAATAGCAAAAGCACTTATATGTCACGTCCCATTCGGCCGTGCCGTGAAATTGCCTTTACCAAATAAAATGGCTTTCTAGGAAGGTAGCCACTTCCCATGTCCGCAGTTTGATAAAAAACCCAATTGACCGAAAGGGCTGGTTCTCGATATCTAGATCGCTATGACCTATTTATAACTTTCGCCCTCGGCTCTTCGTCACGCGTCGTCGGGACCATCCCTAAGGCGTCATCCGACTATACAATATACTTGGATGTGTTGAGAAAGATATCGCTTCGCTAGAACAATGCTCTGCAAATATTTTTATACAATAGTAATCTATTGGTCAGAGATTTTGCTCGCGATTCGTAGCACTTGGTGATTTTAGACTTTCTATTAGTGAAATCCTTTTTTTAAATCGGGCCAGTAGTATCAGAGATTAGAACCTACATTTAAACTTACAAACATACAAACATTTTCCTTCTTTTAAATTCTACTTACATTTTAAAGGCGAAAGTTTGTGAGTGTGTGTTTGTTTATTACTTCTTAACGCTCAGACGGATGAAGCGATTTTGATAAAATTTGGTGTAAAGGTAGCTTATACCGTAGACTATAAAGAAAGTTGTTTATTTCAGGCACTAGTTATTATAAAATAACAACACGGCCCATTTTATAAATAACTTACAAACTAAAAACACCACATTATAATTATGAAAATTAAATTAAACCATGTTTGGTGGGATTACTTGGCTGTGTCGCTTTCCAGTAGCGCTGGAACACCAGCCCTTTAGGCCAGAAATGAGGGCACACACACACACACCTATTTTTTAACTGCAGGTAGCATCGCGGATCGCAGCGAGTATCCTAACTAATATTATAAATAAAAATGAGTTTGTTTGTTTGTTACACTTGCATGGCTTAACTACTCAACCGATGATCATGAAAGATTGCATAAATATACGAGTATGTACGCAGTCAAGGGTACAGAAAAGGACAGAAAAGGATTTTTATCCCGAAAATATTAATGGTTCCTCTGAGAGTGCGGGTGAAACCGCAGGGCGCAACTCGTAATTAATATAAACGAGTTAAACAAAAGTTTCATAGCAAAAATCTTCTAATGAAATAACTTTAGAATGGCTTTCTGAATTTATTGCGCGTGCTGTGCCAGCGACTTCTAAAGTAACCGAAGTTGGCTTACTGCGAACTTTTACTAGCTATTTGTTGCTAATTTATACGCGTCAGAATTGCAGAAGTAAACTTCTGAAAAAAAATTGGTTGTCTGTAACCGACGATAGTTTAACGTGACAACGTCATCACAAAACATTGATGAAATCTTCTCCTCGGACGCATAGACCGATCGAGTGGAAGAGAAATAGATGCGGCGCAAGCCGAACGCTCAATCAGATCGTGGCTTTCGCTCGCTCGTGTAGCGCTCTTGCTACGATCGACCGAGCGTAACGGGACAATGAGTTATCTTTTTTCGTGCGTTCATCCATTTATTAGACTTTGTCACGTCAAAAAATACAACACGTGTGGCGTCATCACACTAAATTATTTTTAAGTTTTGACGGATGTATAGAGATGGATGGATGGATGTTTGTTACTCAATCACGCCAGAACGGCTGAACAGATCTGAATGAAATTTGGCACAGAGATAGATTATAGTCTAAAATAGCACACATAATACTTTTTAACCAACGGTAATACCTCGGGATGCCGTCAGTAAGTTCATAACAATTATGAGTGAATTAGACCTACTAAACTTTGTCATGATTAAGCTATGAGCGGCTGACTGTCCGCTGCCTGATTCTGAGTCGCGTATTTTAAACTCAGTGTTAAGCAAGTGGCATACTGTAGCAAACAAAATGCGAATTGAGCGGTCATTAAGTGAGTCAGAAAGCGATACGCCGCAAACTTTACTGCTTACAGTACGTGCTGTTTTGACGCTCCAACCAAAATATATGGAGTGCTTAAATGGACACAATCAGTCAGCTGCTCACAGTTTGCGTAATAGAAGCATTCATTAGCAGTAGCGTTCGTATAGGCCGAGTGGCTTGCCCTAATTTCAAAGTGTCTAGGCTGCCCGATGGCTTCTGATACGGCTTGACGATTGTTGTCATAGAACAAAACAATCGGGGCCTAGAATTTAAAGCGTTTTTAATGCTCTCAGTTTTTAATGCCACCCGCGGTCACCCATCCTAGGACTGACTACGTAAAACCGCAAAAACGTAAGTTAGCACCAAGCTTTAAATGCAATAATTTCAGATATTATTTTGAAAGTAATAAAACAATTCGATTTCACCCAATTTTTATTTAAATATTACGCCAAAGCACAAAATATTATTTGGTAGAAAATTGAATTAATATTTATATTGAAATTGATACTTTTGAATACAAACATAATATCGTCACGCCTTTCCCCCGAGGCGGCTGGCAGAGGTGTAATACAACACCCATATTTCGCCGGACGATATTCAGTCCCAAATGTGACAGAGGGCGAGCCTGTCGCCATACACCGAGCTCCAGTCATGTAGCAGATGACATACAAACGCACATATTTATGTTCACACAATGAACAAATTGGTGCGCGCCGTCGGTTGGGTTCGAACCCGCTCCCTCTGGCTTGAGAGGAGGACCTTCTCCCAACTAGGCTGCCATCGCTACTCTTGAATAAAGGCTAATTATTTGCACATAAGCATGTCCTAAAATACAATACCGAAATTCATTCAATTTTTACAAATACTTGACACTGCATCAAATCTACCAATTCCATTTTTATTTATCCAAGTTTTTTTTTTCAGATAAATATTTTATTTCTCCTTTTTTTTTTTTTTTAATGTAGAATAGGTCGGCGTTTGACCACCAACTCGCCTGATGTTAAGCGACGTTGTGGTCTAAGATGGAGCACGACGACCTATAAGGCACTTATTCACTCTAGCCTTGAAGTTTTGTAGATTGAAGAAGTACAAAGACGGCAGTTGAGTGAGGCGCTCCAAGTGCGCTACTGCTCAGACCCGTCTTCAGAACGGTTACACCGGACTACATCTCGAAACACGACTAGGTCATTTCACGGCATGGCTTGGTCCAGTGGGTGGTAACTAGCCACGGCCGAAGCCTCCCACCAGAGTTTGCTACCCGGTTAGCACTACCCGGGGACCACGTGTAGGGAATCAGAATCGAGTAAACTCCTACGGACGTGGGTAGCTCAGCCCCCAAAAGCACAGCAGCTCAGCTCAGCTCAGCTTCCTCTGGGCGACGTTTTCATATTTTCGAAGATTTCTTTCGTGTGGTACGCTTAGCTTTTGGGAGACAATCTAAAGATATAGAACCAGTAACCACCTATAATATCGTGTTGTGAAAAGTTACTGAAGTAAATTTATATATGCATTGCTTATTATTTAGAAAAAATGTCTGGAGCCTTCCACTTCCGCCAAGTAGCCACTACTATGTATAGATATTACCTAGTTGTAAGCAAAAATTTGTGAGATTGTAATTTATTTATTATTTGAAAAATAATGCCCCTCCGTTTCTTGCCTGTTCTTCTGAGTAGAGGCTCTTTATCCGAACAAGGCGGTCGAGTCTATTTTAAAAAAACTTTGACGTTCACAATCTTTGTGAACGTGTATCTTTGACACCCAAATTGAATAAAAACATTTTGACTTTGACTTTATTGTTTGCACTTCGATAAAGTGTCCGAAACGTCAGTAAAAATCTTAAATCTATAATTAATATTTACGTTAATCTTCTATGTAAATTAGTGGCTCGAGCTGTCCCGCGGCGGAATCTGTCTCCTCCACAGTTCGCATTCCTCAACCGATTTTCTTGAAGTTTTGCGAGTAGGTTCAAAATGTGGAGATATGATTTTTTTCCAAACAAATCTTATAGTTTTTATTGCATTTGGGATACTTAAAGATAGTCCGATTTTGCACAAATTCAATTCGGATGTCATAAAGTCGTTTTTTATTTTAAAAGGCTATTAGGTATACTTAGGGCCGATTTCACCAGTGAATATAACGCAATTAGCTCATTTTAAACTTGGTTTACGTGAAAAACTGAGGTTAAACAGTCATTTTGTTTTCACTAAACTTAGTTTAATAAATCTCGATTAGTAGCATAAATGGTGAATTCGGCCCTTATTTAAGTAAGTAATTAAAACAAAATCGATCATAGCTTGGAGCAAGCTACATACCTCGTACAGCCGTAGATATGTATGAATGTGAAGCGGCGCCTGACCGTGACCTTTCCTCGATGGGCCCACCATCATGTAGGGTGTATCGGTACCTACGCACCCTCCATAGCTACTTCTGTAGAGCTGTGGGCAGGAAAATGTGATTTGGCCTGTTTGAGGCTTCCTGACGGTTTGGGCGAGATAATAAACAGGGATGTAGGTAACAAGTTGACGTTGTGACTGGGTACTTCATTTATTATTGTTGATGTTGACGTTTGTGTGGAAAACGTTATACTTTTGGAAAGTTGGCTCTGTTGTGTGAAAGGTGGAATATGATAGCATAAAGATATCCTCGGGGCTCGCCCCTGTCACATTTCGGACTGAATATCGTCCGGCAAAGTGTGGGTGTTGTAAACTTCCGCCAGCACCTTCGGGGAAAGGCGTAACGATTTGTAAAGATATCCTTCAGAATGAATACCTATTTTAATTCGAAAGTAAGTATGTTCATCCGATCATCGTTAAATTTTGCAGACAAGTTAGTCCAGATACAGAAAATACACACCTAGTACCTTCAACCCCAAAAAATATTATTTCCTGTGTGGCGAGGAAACAATGAGACGCAGCTACATTGTTCAACATATTTGTCACGTGAAAACAGGTCAACAGCTTATTGAAGTGGCAAATGACGTAAGATGAAAATTATTTGCGATCTAACTTCCCCTAAATTGAAATTAGAATACGGAAGGAAAATACCGTCATTAACTCAAAATACGCTAATTAAGAAGGCCCTCTCTATCATTAATTCGCAAGCACCATGTTTTTTCTCTGCGAAGTGTTTCTGAAAAATGTTTTGACCCGTAAGGGTCAGAATTAATTTGAAATAAACATGAATGAGCCTTATTTTGGAGCTAATTAAGGCACTGTGCGTAAATTGGTAACCCCTATCAATCTTGCGGTATAAATTAAGTACAGTGGCTCATTTACTCTGAATCTGCTTATTAGGACACGAAGATTAAAATGAACTCACTTGAAAAAGTTTACTTAGCCAGAGCTACTGGTTGAGATTTGTGTTATAGGTATACAGATGAAAAATATATTAAAATATGTTGGCAATGAGTTGTTACACTAGTTTTAAGCATTATTATTACTATCTTTAACCAACTTGAAAAAAGGAGGAGGATGTGAAATAAACTGTGTGTTTTTTTGCTTCGTAATTTCTGGTGTTAACAAAAAAGTATTTATCTAAGCATCTTTTTTATCTCTGCTCTTAAATCTTGTTGACATAATGCATAGGAGCCTATTATAGGTTTTAATAGGAGCTATTTTAAGGCTGCGTACCCACTGAGGTGAAGAGAGGGCTCTAAAAATAAGCGAGTGTTTTCATTGAAGCCATAGCCATGAAAAAACCTATTTTGATGAGTGAAGGAGAGATACGAGCAGAGCTTGTCGTTTCTTTTCTAGATTAATCCTAACCTTGTGTTTGGTTTAAGCTGGCTTTACACATATTTGAGAGTCAATGGCGAGTGGCAAGTGATTGTTCGTGCGCGAATAAACGGACGTTCGCCATTCGCCTCTTGTTTGGCCCTATGCCGTTCGTGGTTTTTCACACGATTCAAAGGGATAGAGTGAGATAGAGATAGAGCGAGGCGAACTACATTTGTATACATACAAATAAAATCGCGAGAATATGTAAACAATCACTCGTGCATGCGTAAGCCACAATGAATGTTTCGCCAAAAAGTTCGAAGAGAGGCGATACGAATCACGTGCACGCATGTGTAACTCCGGCATAGAGTGTTTTTCAAAGAGCAACCAGGCTAGTGTGCTCCACTAGCCTAATTAAAAGTGATTCACTCTATGAAAACTGAGCATTGAACTGAGCGCAAACTTTCTTAACTAGTTTAAACTTCTCTTACGAGTAGCTAGCTCCTACCTGAGTTTTTATAGCACGTACCTTATGCCATTACTCTTAATGTTATGTGCCCGACAAGCGAATATTAGACTAAAATATGTTTTCAGTTCTTATATTCAGTGCAGGTGGTCATAAAAGTCTTGTTAAATTTTAAAACAACACAACTTTTGAACGATGAGTCACAAGGGAGACACCGTGGAATATTTTAGTAATAAATTGTTAGTGCCAAAGAAAACGACGTACCGTGAAAATGACTAAGCCATAAAGCATCATTACGTAGCATCAGACAGTGTGTCAACAAACACCAACTATTGACAAACTGCTGGTCACGACAAATAACCTTGAGAGGTATACCAATGACCCTTAACGCCACAAAAAGTGGTCAAAACAAGTCTAGCTCTAACAAAGTTCGAGTTCTAGGACGTTCAGTAAAGGTTACGTTTATTACACACTAGCGACCCGCCCCGGGTTGACATAACATAACAGAACATATCGTCACGCCTTTCCCCGAAGGGGCTGGCAGAGGTGTAATACAACACTCACAGTTCGTCGGAAGATATTCATTCTAAATGTGACAGGGGGCGAGCCTGTTGCCATACACCGGGCTCCAGTCATGTAGCAGATGACATACAGTACGCACAAATGTTCACAAAATGAATAAATTGGTGCGTGCCGTCGGCTGGGTTCAAACCCGCTCCTTATGGCTTGAGAGGCGATCCTTCTCCAACTAGGCTATCATCGGTTGCCCGGGTCGACACGTTTAAATGGTGTAAACAGCATCGAAGTTTCGGTTTAGGAGGAGTTAGCGGATATACCGCCATAGGTCATCGAAGCAGACATTACATCGATATGTCGTCAGCTTTAATAAAGCCCGCACGAAGCGCTTTCAAAACTCCTTCCTAATCAGAACTGCCAAGGAGTGGAACGCGCTTCCTGCCTCGGTGTTCCCCAGCAATGGATACAACCTGGGTCTCTTCAAGACAAGAGTGAATAGGCACCTCATGGGCAAGCGTGCTCCATCTTAGACCGCATCCTCACTTTCCATCAGGTGTGTTGCGGTCAAACGTGGGCCCATTCAACCATAAAAAAAAAAAAAAATACAGACAGACAGACAGACAGACACGCGTAAAGCGACTTTGTTTTATACTATGTAGAGAAGAGTAGATACGCAGGAACGCAGGTATAACTGAAACGTATCGTTTGATTCGTGAGTAAGCCCTTTTAATGTATTACGGTAAAACCTTTGTAGGAATCACGGTGAGTAAGCTTTCTTAGGATTTGTTTCTCGGGATTTATTTGGGATTCCATCCTCGCTTTAATTCTGGTAAGCACGCATACAAATATTTTCTTTTTTGGTTCAGTTTTTTTAATGACCCGTTCTCGATGTTATTGGAGTTTAACTTTGCCCTACCTCAATAATGTCTGCGGGAATACAAAACAACAGCTTGTACAGTTAGTCATTGTTTTTTACCTACTTCAAAAAAGGACTACATGTTTTTTTGTTTGTATGTTACGCTATTTTTCCGCCAGTTACGAATCGATTTCATTGACAACTTTTTATTTGGTAGACCATACTTCTAAGTGGTTCCTTATATATTTTATCGAAACCGGTTTAATGGTTTTAAAAATATCAACAAAGTCTTAAAATTGTTCACAAAATCCTATTTGGATGACGGAAGTCGGTTTTTAAACTTTGCCTTTTATGTTATTTAATACTTAAAACCGGTCGTATATATGACTACAATATGTGCGATATTTCTACGAGTGCTTTAGAAAATTAATTCTCTATTTCGAATGCGAAATTCAAGAAATTGAGTAACCTAGCGAGTTTCTGTAGCTTAGGCAATAAGCATAACAACAGCTGCCA
Organism: Peribatodes rhomboidaria; assembly: GCA_911728515.1. Lineage (NCBI taxonomy): Eukaryota > Metazoa > Arthropoda > Insecta > Lepidoptera > Geometridae > Peribatodes > Peribatodes rhomboidaria. The sequence goes on from OU452177.1 coordinate 16,519,668, forward strand.
TGCCAGCGCATTTTCAGCATAAATTACCAAACAAATTATGAACTGATTAATAATATTCTTTACATTTTTTTTACATAATGTGCTTGTAAGAAATCTGCTCTATTTTGAACGACCTAGCGCCCTAATTTTACTGCAGGTTTGATAAATTTCAATGCGATTTTATCGTAATTACTCCCGCAATCGGAGCGTTCCGTGCTCGTTTGCCTAAATAATTCTGGGCTACAAACAAAACAAATCCGATGTGAACAGAGAGTATTACAGAGACACGACTCCTGACAGGGAAAAGAAAGTAGCATGTTAGTCGTCGCGCAGATAGACGCGGCCTGCGGTGGCGGTCAATGTTCTTTTGCCAATTATTTGACGAAAGGCCATTGGTCGCTACCGCAGGCCGCGTCTGACGAATAATTAGTGTAAAATAACAGCGGTGGAAACTTTAGGTCCGTGGGACCCAGCGGCCCTGTCTCTCTACAAGGACCTGGCTAAACGGTTGGTGGAGGCGTCAGGTATTCAGAATGCGGGCATTTATTTCGGCCAGAAATTAAGCGTGGCAATGCTGCTAGCATTCGGGGCACCTCTGCCAACGTCTTTTTAGATTAAAATATAGTTATACGTTTATGTGTTGTAGCGTAGCTACTTACTTACAATACATTTTTTAGTTGCACGACACTTAAACATTCATTTTTGCATTTTTAGTTGATATTTAATTGTCTTCGACATTAAATAACAAATATGATTTTGTTTTTATTTACGTTATTGAGCAATGACTTTGAAGTCATGTAAGTTATTAGACACTGACAGTGACAGTTAGCATGTTGCTGTCATCCGTGTCACATTTCCGTCCGACGGATCAAGTCAAATAATAAAAAAAAAAAAGATAGGAGAATAAAATTATCTATTTTCTATCTATTTTTTATCTGGATTATTTTACATAACCTTGTTGGGAAAATGGAACGTAAATAAAAATAGTTTTGCGTACAAGACGTATTGGATTAAGTGTGGTGACGTCATACGTGGATGCGTGAGTCGAAACGGTTCCAAAGTGACAGAATGATTTTGCTTTTTTGAAGGGCATTCTATTGTGATAGCTCGAGTTGAGTTTTCTGGTCTTTTTCTGGTCGAGACAGACAAGGTGAAAGACATGGTGCTCCGGAACTTCGTCTGCCTTAGGGCAGAAGCATTTAGAAAGAGGCGTAAAAGCCTCTTCTGCCCGGATTGATCAATTCCCCACTGACGAACTGGCAACGACTACGGCACCCCGATTCCTGCAGATGTAACTGCACTGCATGTCATTTTTTCTTCCCGCTTGCGGACCCAAGCCACGTTGCTTACCGGCAAGCATACACCATTGTATCCACTTGCGGATGTTAACCTCCAAGCGTACCTGCTGCGTCGTGAAAGCAAGTACCACACGCAACTTATCCATGGATTCACAAGTAACCCCTTTATTTTGTTCAAAAGTCATAGCCACAAGGTTACTTTCTCTATGACAGGTATGGTCATATTATTCTACTAATTTTCACAATTTCAAGCCTTCTGGACAGAGTGTAGACGTATGAGACAGTCCTCGTTTTCACTGTATGATCTGCGCTTTAGTGAACATAAGTTTTGAATAGAAATACCTTTTGTTGTTCTAGTAAATCGCTTAGCTACCGATTTACTAGCCTTGATTGTGAATTAACATTTAGAATCACATTAGTTTATATTACTTTAATATTACAGACAGTATTAGCACCAGAGCTGTAATTTCATAACTACATTCTAAGCGATTTGGTTTTAATAGGTTCGCTTCAATTTAAGTGTGTTAAAATATAGTATTAAATAGTATTTAACTCTATAACGATTAAGGTTGTAGAATTTTAAGCTTAAGACCCTTCTGGTCATTACAGAGTAAGAATACTCGCTTTAAATTTAAGAAAATTGCATGTACTTTAAGTAATTATGGTTCCGACCAATAAATAGTTTTGATTTAACCTTAAAAACAAATCTTTTAATTTTGTTCTCACACAGCAACTCACAGATAAACAACAATACGGTCTTTGGTAACAGAGGTCTTTGTTCTTATCGACTTAAGCTTATCCAGGTTTAATTTTGTTTTTGTTCGCTTAGGTAGCTGCGACACCTTCCTCAAAGGTACAGTTAGCTTCAGCTCTTCAAGCTCTTTAATACAGGTGCAAAAGTTTCATTTGCCACCATTTCTCCTTTTGTCCCATCTCCCCCCCGATAACGTGGACCGCTTTTCCCCTCAACCTAACTTTAACCCATATTAAATAAAAAATATTAAATAAATTCTTTATTTTTTTTTTCCACCACGTTACAGTGTGTAGTAAGTAAATCAATTAGTGTCAAATTAAGTACTATAAAAAACGTTATTGGAGAAATTCGCAAACGTAGCGAAGTACGCTAAGGGCTCTTTTGACATCGAAACTGATGGCTTCAGCGTACTTATCCACGTCCAATAATATTATAAAACGAAAGTAACTCTTACCTTTATGTCTGTTTGTTTGTAGGCTTTTTACGGCTAAGCAGCTGAACGGATCTTGACGAAATTTCATAGTTAAAAGTTACAGTATATCACGAGGAAGATTTTTTTAGATACTATCTTCTGAATAAACGCAAACGAAGTCGCGTAGTAACAGCTAGTACAATAATAGTACCGAACAAAATCGCTTTCCGCGTTTGTCCCTCTTTCTTCTATATTTCCGACAACTCCTCCTAAACTACTCATCGGATTTAGATGCGTTTTCCACCATCAGTTAGATCGTTTTTCACGTAAGTTTTATAGGTACCTGCGAAGCCAGGGCGGGTCGCGAATCCTAACTAATATTATAAATGCGAAAGTGAGTGTGTTCGTTTGTTTGTAACGTTTTAACGTATCAAGTACTCAACCAATGAAAGCCTTGAAAAAAATGAAGCCTTGAAATTTTGCATACATTTTGTCTGGGGTAAAGAAAAGAACTTTTTAACCCGAAAAAATAAACGGTTTCTGTGGGACCGCGGGTGAAACCGCGAGACGCAGCTAGTTATTTATTTTAAAAAAACCAAAAACCTGTTTGAAAATGTACCTTGCTAATGTTTGGGAAACAATGACTGATCAAACGAAACCTTACAATCCAAAATCAGCCAAGTTGCTCAGGCGTTAGGTTAGGAGGCCACATAGAAACATGGTTACATACTTCCTTTAACATACACTCCAAAAACATTGTCCTTCTTTTTGACAGTCAAGTAAACCACCGTACCTTGGGAAAGGCTAAGTACGTCGTGTACGTACTTAGCCTTTCCCGTGTGTGTAGTACGTGTGGACAATCGACATTCACTACAACTAATATAGCCTCTTGCACTATGTATAAAAACTAGTTAAGCAAGGACTTAGGAAATTCTTATTTAAATTATATTTAGTGCAAGTAGCCACAATAAACTTTAACAAACATTTCTGTATAAGTTTTTAGGCTGATCATTTGAAAGTTTTACAAAATGTTTTAAGTTAATACTCTTCTATATTTTTAATCTGGACTTAAACAGAGCGAAGTAAACTACGTGCTAATGACTAGTTATGGGAGCTTTTTGTCGGTCACGAAAATTTTCCGGTCGCCGATAAGAAATGAGGAAATATTGTTAAGACCGCCCTTAAGAAATTATTATAAATTTTGATACCTTAATTAGTCAAGATTTATGGCTGCGGGAAAATGCTTAATATTGTTAACAAGTTTGTTACCTGCGACAACCTGCAGCTTGTACCTCCTTCGTTTGTTTTGTACACATCGGTACCTATGTACTTATACCTATATACTTTAAATTTAGATGCACTTATAGCTTTGATTTACGAGTCATTTTGCATGCGTTATAGAACAATATTGTTATGTGTAAACCTAGTATGTACTTGCTCAGGTTTAATTGCGAGTGATGGGGGAATTTAAATAAATAAATACTAATTAATAACTAAAAATGAAAATTAATGAAAGTAGGTAAGGTTCATTATTTTCTTTAAAATAATAAGTTAAACGGTTTTCATATTTTATTTCATGATTTAAAACACGGGAATTATTCACGTACGATTTAGTCGATTATTCCGACTATCGTATAGTTAGTAATAATCGCCTAATTCGTACGAGAGTAATTCCCGCTATAACTCATAATGTGTCAAAACCACGTCAGTTTCCATAATAAAATATTGTTTTATTGTAACTAAGTCACTGTGGCAAGATTTGAAATAAATGATCAAAATGGGGTGAAGCCGACAAAATTATCAAAACGAATAATTCGTTATATTGTACTGATCATTTCTTTGTTGTTTTTTTTTAGTAGGTATCCACTCAGTAATTTCAAATTGCTCGAAAGAGTTTTTAATCAATGTTTGCGTAGTACCAACCGGGGTACACACATCTATAGAAATCTATAGGTAAGATGGAACTTCTTTAAGTTCTTCCTGTATAAAGGTGAATGCACGCGCGGCTGTAAACCATGTAACTGTGTGCGTAATCTGGATCGAGCGCTTCCGGTTTCCGCACGCCACGGCTTCCGGTGCGCTGTCGCTGCCACCTCGAGCTTGTGCCGCGGGATGGTTTTAGACTTTTATTTTTATTTTTAGGCCACGGGAACATCTTAAACTAAACTTTTTTTTTGTTCTTATTTTTGTTTTTTTTTTGTTTACGCCTTTTCGTGAAGGCTTATTCTTACGTTGTTTTGCTAAGCGATAGTGACATTTGGGTATGCTGCATCTAGCTCTATCTATCTGTGATTTCTATATAACTGAATATCTGTCTATAAGTATAGCATCGCTACATTACCGTGCTTCGCCGCGTGTCAGTTCTAAAGAACTTTTTTAAACCAATATTTTTTTTTAAATATTTTGCTTCGAAACTTTTAAATCGTATATTTTACAAGTGACTGATGAGTTAGGTAAATAAAATTTGCTTTCATCGTTAATTCGGTTTTTATTAAAACTTTTTTTAATCTTAGGTTGTTTTAATCTTATGATGGTAAATTGCTACGGGAACTTAAAATGTGCAAAGTTTCAAAAAAATCGCTTTAGTAGAAGTAGTTAAAAAACTGTAGCATGATTGAAAAGAAACAAGAAAATAAACAACCAAATATACGGGTTAAGTTGAATAAAACCGTTTAAAAAATAATATTCATGATTGTTTCTTTTCGTAAATTCCTCTTTTTCCCATCCTAATATTTCATCATAACAAAGAAATTAAATTTTATAAGCACAAAAAATTAGAATGCTTACCTCAATTTTCCTGCTTAACCCAAAATATTTGCCTAACCAGCTAATGGAATTTTAGAGAACATTTCTTTTGTCTTAAGATTTAAAAGAGGTAGTAATTCCGTTTGTGGTTTAATGATAATAGTTTATTTTTAATTTTTGAGTTTATGGCTTGGTATGTGGATAAGAGGTACCATCACCATCCTGCCTTGCAGTACTTGTTACAGGACTGCGAAGCAGAACGTAGCTCATACATCATCCTGAAAAACACCAATTTCAAGATCCACACCGAACAAATTAAACAACATTCAATTAATATAACATTAATAAAAATCTAATAATACGACCACTTAAGGATAACAAATTAATAAAACAAGCTATTTATAATGAAACCGATATTAAAGGCCAAACGTATTCCATCAGAGCATTCGACCGGGCCTGAACATGACTCCGCCGCCCACGGCTGGGCGTGGGCGGATCGTGTCACACGGTTAATTAAAGGGTGGACTTTACGTTAACTTGGAGAGCCGATTTAAGGACCGTTAACAATGCTTAAAGTAGCATTACACGTGCCTTGGAAAATAAATTAATCCAAAAAAGTAAAAAAAAAATGCAAGAACAAAAAACACATTCCTGCACCCTTATCATGACTTTTGGCAGTTGTAAAAACTTTTTTCGTTTTCGTTTGCATACAGCACTCCTGGCTGAAACCTTAAGAAACTAAGTTAAATGCGTGGAGCCAAAAGAAAACGAAAAACGTTTTCATTTACTATCAAAACTCGCGGTAAGCCCTGATTCTTCTTCAAATATTTTTTGCACAAAAAATTAAGCCGTCGAAAAAACTGAAAATCAAAAGTTTATTAATAACTAAGTTCTTAAACTAATGCAAGTATACTTAAGTAATTTTCAGTCGGCGCCAAACTTAGGTACCTTTATTTATTTACACCGCCGCCGCGCATCACGTTTTACGCAAGTTAATTAACTAATTTGCTCGTTTGGCGCCGACTTAAAATTACTTAAGTATACTTACATTAGTTTAACAACTTAGTTTTTCATAATTTTTTGCTTTTTAGTTTTTTCGACGGTTTAATTTTTTGTAATAAGTTTTTTTTTGTGGTTATAAAAGAGACTGATAGTCTATACTCAGCATAAAAATCACCCCTATTTTCCCACCCTTAGGGTGTTTTTTTTTTCAAATTATTTAAGATTAATATCAAGGTCTCAGATCAACTAGAATATCAGATGGCGCACGGCATATGATGTAGGTGAAGCCACTTCTTGTTACATGTGTGCTGTGGAAGTGTTGCCATGAAAAAAAAAATTACCCTGAGTATTGTAGTTTTCTAACGTATGTATCCGCATTCCACTGAATTCATGTAATAGTTCCCAGGTTAATTAATCAAATGTTTGCCAAATATCAATTGCCAAAAAATCATCATCATACCTTAATCATAATACCTAAACTGGACGACAGTTTTGAAATAAAGATTTTTTTAAATTATTCAACGGAAGGCAATATAGTAGACTTAGTATTAGGGTTCTGGTAGCACCCCTTGAGTATGGAACCATAATACGTAATCAGAAAAAAAAAATTATACGCGTTGAATTGAAAACAACTTTTCGTTGGTAAAAAATTAAAACTTACCCTGATGGGATACGCAGTCCTTTTCAGACGGCGAAGGCCAAGCTTGGTCAGGTAAAAGTCTCTTTCATTAAAATGGTCTGAAAAGACAACATCTCTTTTTGATGGTTGCCATTTTTGATCATTTCGACTTTTTTGTATGGCAACCACCCATTCTTTTAATGTCGCTTTTTCAATCTTAATTGGGAACCTAAAAAAGTCTTAGGATTTAAAATAATATTTTGGAGAAAAAAATGCGATTATGACAACACTGCACGACATTCCACAAATTCATGTAATGTCATTGTCAAGTCCTAAAATCGCATTAAGGACTTTGTATCCAGTTGCCAATAAAATAAAAAAAAGCACTATGTAAATATAGGTATCCGAAATTATAACCTAAAACAATGCTGTTTACTATATAATGTGATGTTATTAACAATACTTACACATGGAAAGTTATTCCATCGGATTTCTTTTTCACTTTCGTGTAGTTAGTGCAGTGTTTCACAGCACATGACGGCATCGTTCCAGAATTTTTTTGTATGTTCTCAGCGTGACGTCCAGGTTAGCACTGACGAAGCGAGTAGCGTAGTTTTTTTGCGTCAATGTGTGAGTGTTGTGTACATACACGACAGTAGCGTAGTTTTTGGATGGTTCTTGGCTTCACCTAAATCAAACGCCGTGCGCCATCTGATATTCTAGTTGATCTGAGATCAAGGTATATTCATCCAATAAAAAATATGCGTTGGCATACATCAGTGAGTAAACAATCAATCATCCCTTGTTATCCTACCCTTAGAGCTTTTTGATTTAGTTTTTTTTTCAAATTTATATGGGACCACCTTCGTAGTATGTCCTATCCAATAAAAAATAATTATTAAAATAGGACTACTCTGTAAAAAGTTATGCGAGATGATACATAAAAAATAACTTAAAAAAATATACGCGACGGTTTGTAGACTTCCTCCGTTTCGTCGTTTAAAAATGATTGCTATTGCTACCTATAATTCATTGGTACATAAAATAAATTTTATTCAAAGTCCACTTTCCAATTTTTGTTACCAAACTAACTTGAGCATGCCAGGGAGTCTACACACCAAAGTTGCCAACAACCTTCGACATTTTGTTATATTTGTACAATTTTGTATAATTTATAATTAGTATAATGTGTTGATGTCAACCTTAACACATCAAGCCGCACACATCTGTGTCATGTGTTGCTGGATTTATTTTGTAACGAAACCCCATTAGAGGCTGTCTGCGACTTTACACCCTAAAATAAACAACAAACAAACAAAACAGTGAGATTTTTCATATAAATAACATGTAGGTATTTTTAAAGCTACAAATAAAGACATGTTAATACTCTCGTAACGAGTAGGTACATAACGTAGGCAAATATTACATAATGACAACATAATACAGCTCTGAAAACCGAAAACGATCTCATTAACAGCAGAGCTTAACATTTAAAATTCCTTCGTACCTACCTTCGCCTTTCCATTACGCGCACTCAATTTGATGCTGAGAGTCTCGTTGACAACGACTACACTTTATAGACAAACCGCCAAACAAATCGAATCGAACTTAAACTTATGTGCTATAACCATTCCACTTTTAAAATAAAAGAAAATAACTGTTTTATGTTGCTGCGTGAAAAACAGCGTGGAACTGTGTGGTTCCAAAATAAATGATTTTAATTTTAAATCTAATGATTATGTTTTTTCATCATAATTATTAGGTCTTCTTTAAGGCAGAGCCGGATTTAGCCTCTATCTAATTATCCTATGACGTTTTTGGTTTAAAAAATTATTGCTTGTCCATATAAATATAGTTATTTAAGAGAAAAAATAGATTTTGTGTAAGCTAGTACTACATTTATGCAATAATGCGTATTGAGGGTTTATCTACAGGTATGCAATTATTATAATTCAAATAATTAGCTTGTCTAGAGATATTGAATGATGATTAGCCAGCTTAACTTGCGACGCGACATCGACTGGCGGCGTTTTATTTGTAGATATTTTTTATTGGTGCCTTTGCACCTATGCATCAACTGAAAATGCTAGCTAGCTTCATGTCTTTGGTGGAAACTCGTTGTTTCTCAGCATTGTCTAAGCGGTTCCATTCCATTCCGGAATGAGCCACTCAGTGCGATTCTTTGGAAAATTGTCATCCACTTTTGCTTAGCGAAAATTTTATATTCTTCTTTTTCCAATGGCAGTGCACTGAAATAAGTGGCATGTACTTTATATACAAATTGGTACGCAGTAATTCTAATACCAAGACCTTACATTGGTAAAATTTTGGGCCCAAGATTGGCTTCAATTTGAAATGGGCAATATTGATCCTTATTACTGCGGCATACATTGGATTTAAGGTTAATTTTTTACCCAACTGATACACGCATTGGTGTCTTGGCTCCAACACCTAGGTACAAATACGAGCAATGTGTGGCCGTGGCATAAGCAATTAAATCGGCTTAGAGTTATTTTAGCAAAGTTAGTTTTGTGCCTACATTTCGAGATGAAAACATTCAATTTAAAATCTGTAGGCGTACTGATATAAATAGATGTTAATTTATACTCGTAATAAGTATACGACAAATGGGTACTTATATTATAATTCCATGGTAACGGGATTTGAATTTGAACCAAAATTTTCGGGCTTTTCACGGTTGGAAACATTTGCTAATGGTATGATTTTAATTAAACCAGAATTTAAATGATAAGCCTTCCTCGTTTGTGACATTTCTTAAGTGGGGTTGAGTCCTATGTCAATAACTTAACGCCATCCCGCACATGAGTACTTATTGAATATAAATTAATTCAATTACCGTCCCTAAAATTTTTTTTTTTTTCTTTGAATGTATTTCTCCTTTCCATCTTCAGTGATTATCAAAATGTGCACATTGGGTGTCAAGGCTAGACCAACAAGAACAGTGAAAACTAACTTCGCAATGGCTTAAAGATTTTGTACTGCCATCCTTACCAATTGTAAAATCGAAAATAACTCTGTCTGTCTCTTTATCACAAGGAAGGTTTTGTCTCAAGCCAGAGGGAGGGGGTTCGAACCCAGCCGACGGCACGCACCAATTTGTTCATTGTGTGAGCATATGTGCGTATTGGATGTCATCTGCTACATGACTGGAGCCCGGTGTATGGCGACAGGCTCGCCCCTGTCACATTTGGGACTGAATATCGTCTTACGTATTACGTCGTATTGTGGGTGCTATATTATAAACGCGAAAGTTTGTAAGAACACAGAGATAGATTATAGTCTAGAATAGCACATAGTATACTTTTTAAGAGCGGGTGAAACCGCGGGGGTTATTCATAATTTGATAATTAGTTACAGTATATCGGTATATAACGAGAAGGGTTCATGGATACTATTTTCTGAATAAACGTGAACGAAGTTGCGAGCAACAGCTAGTTTCATATAAAAAGAGAAGAAGGGCAAACAGAGCAAAAGCAATCCAAACATCTAAATCTGATGAATAGTTCTCGGGAAATTCTACTGTCGCGTTTTATTTAATATTGTATGGTTTCAGAGGTACGTAAAATTACATTATAGGACAATGAACACAACAGCCTGTAAGAAAATGTAATTTTACGCACGTAGTCAGATTGGGTCACAAGGTTAACTGCTCAACCAACAAAGTATGAAATCACAAACTTTATTGGCAAGATAAGCAGCGACCGAGTATTTGAGTTGTGGAAAACTTGTCAAGTCAACAGAGCGATGTGGACCGATGTCAGATAATGCCGTGTTTACGAAATGCCAGTTTTGCAGAAGTATTTATCTTGGACTAATAGCTTGAGTTCTATTTAACTGGGTGAAGTGTTCTTCTAGTGCTGGCTGCACACTCTCGCCGAGATGGACCCTGTGCTGTCGGTAAGGCCTGGCACGGCACGGCGACGGAGGGATCAAGGTCGCAGTGTTGTAGCCGTCGCCGGCAAGTGGGAATACGTACCAAACATTTTCATAAATTGTTTCATCCCCAGCTGCGTGGCGTGCCGTGCCGTGTTGCGTCGTGCCTAAAGTGGAAGATTGCCTAAAGAGTATGAGATTTTTCTCAATAACATTTTCCGGTGCCGCTGTCAGCGTGCGGTCAGGTGTGGCATATTTGCCCATGCCCCAACATCTTGTTACAAAACTCAGTAGTTATAATAAATCTTCTTCTTGAGCAGTCGGGTCAAAATATTTTTTTTTTTATTTGTATACTTACGATGTAAATATCGAAAAGCGGTCGTTGCGTGTGAATGGTGAACGAAGTCCTGAGCTCTACCAGGGGCTCTATTCCTACAATTCGAGATATTTTCTGGTATTTTTCTCTCTCGTCTGAAAAGTCATAGGAGTGAAAGTAATCAGATAACGGTCAAGAATAAAGATGCGATGTCGCTGTGACCACCCGCCGGCGCACGACACCAAACGATTGATGTAAGGGACAGGTAAATCGCTGCACAGGGTTCTCGCTCTCGCAACGCGGACTGCGGACGCGGATGCGGACGCGGACGCAGTTCCGAGAACAGTATGAAGATGTACGCAAAGGTACTCATATTTCATATCCCACGTCAAGTCTATTTATTTATTTATTTATCAGTATTTTTGTTGTCAAAATTTTACAAATCTTCGTGTTTCTTTTTACATTAGCTATCGACATGAAAACAAAATTGAGTTTTACAGTGTTATATTTTAATTTACCTAAAACGTAACCTAACCCCTATGATGTAGGTAGGGAAGCCTGCGAGAGATTTTAAAAACAGCCTTAAGTGTACATAAATTCAATTTGGATGGCCATTTTAATATACCTTACGCACGCGGTCTCACTTTTAATTTCTTAAGTTTAATCGATACTAAAGTTATGAGATGTCTCGGAATGTTTTGCCGAGAGTGTGCACACGGCGTAATATCCAAGTGAGGTATACTTTGGTAAGTAAAGCGGGTTCCAGTAATCTAATTTGGAGAAGTCTGGAAAAGTAGATGAATTTTTTATAAAGTTTCAGGTAATTCTGGCTGCCATTACGGTATGTTTTTTCAATATGCGTACGGTAATTGACGTTTGACTTTTAATATTTTAATTATTGAATTACTGACTTACCATTTAATACATTAATTATTTAAATAATTATCGAACCTATTCACAAAATTTCAAGAGCATCAGTTAAGAAATGCGACTTGTAAACAAAAACCCGACTACAAAAAAGTTGTACCCTATGTCAACTACCAAGATGATTCAAATGACACCCCACATGTCGAAATCCATCAAGGTGTTAGGCTGTATAGAGCGTGCAAAACAAACCTCTTACATACCTACCCACAAACATACATACATACACACTTGAAAAACATAAGCCTCCTTCTTGCGCAGTCGGGCAAAAACAGACCTCAAGGGATTATTCAGAGTTTACACAAAAGTGTGACCTGTAACTATTAGAGGCATAGTTCGCATCACGTTAGAAGAACGCTGGCGGTAATTTATCGATCTATATGGTCGTACGAGGTATAAGGTACCTACCAATAACCAATATATGAAGCCAAATAATTGTAAATTAAACCTGCCTACCTACTACCGTAGACTAATGATGTATCATTAGTCTATGCTACTACTACCCAAATACTCTCGTGCGCGAGTATACCTACGCGCAAACTCACCCCGTCAACTTTTTTCTAGCGTCCTTTTTACGTGACGCGAACTATATCAATAAATTCTTATTTCTGAGTTATTATTACGTCAAAAGTCGTTTTTACTGAGTATATTAGTATACCATGGTTTTTACAGTAGACGCATGACGTCACAGTCATGGTCCCAAATACTTTTACTGATTTTCCTAATAGGATGCGTCACTCAACTGTCTCGCGTGACGTGCGAGGAATCGCTCGAAAAATGATACGGATCATAAGGATTTTCCGCTTTCATCCCATGAGAGTATTTTCGTATCCATTAAAGAAATAGATGGATAGAAAAACTCTATTCTTCACGCTTTGTTTATCTTCACTTGTAACTAACTAGATTTAATACAATTTTAGAAGTCAATTTTCACCTACTTTTAATTGTCGCATTGAAATGAAACTTTGCATAATAATTATGGTGAGATTATGATCCAAAAACACAAGGTCTAGTGTTCCGGGAGCCAACACCTGATGACGTCGTCTATTTTGAACTTGTTGTAAATGACTTATATTAGGTATTTCAGTCTTGCTTATGAATTGATTGACGTCACTGCGTGTTGGCCACATGACCATTTTTGACTCGGAACGCCCATATCTCTTAGAAGTTCTAAGCTATATCTGGCGGAGTATATTATTATACTTACCATGGGCCCTTACCATGAGCTTTGATCGTTACGAAAACTTTTTTCTTTTTGTTTGGCTCCATACGTTTCAATAAAAGGCCACTAGCGGCCACTAACGTTAAGGAAGTAGGTTAAAATGTATGAAACCAAACGAAAACAGTTTTCGTTAACCATCAGAACTCGCGGTAAGCCCACAGATGACAAAACTATAATTTAGTTTCGGAGCTAATTTCATGATAGAGCTAGGAAGTGTGAAGCTTGTTTTTACCCGACAGCGCAAGAAGGAGGGTTATTTTTTTTTCGAGTGTATGTAATAATTTATTTATTTATTTGTTCATTAACATTGTGTACACTAGGACATCATTAAATTAAATAAAACGTTAATTAAAAAAAAAGCAAATGCCGCAATAATTATAAATGGAGACGGCATGCATGGGATTTAAGAGCGAAAACAAAAATAACATAAAAGTCCATACATAAAGACACGTATCTTATTAATTTAAATACAGGATGGAAACGTAAACACGTTAATTTAAATCCAGTATTTTTTTAACATGTCGGGTACATTTATTGTTCATGTATAATAAAGTGTACAAGCCTGATTCAAAGTATTTGAATTGAATTGAATTGAATTGAATTACTGTGACACGGGCATACTTCGAAACAGTTTGACACAACAAAACTAAAAGGGTTCTTTATTTGCTTCGCTAACCTAAAATATGCTTATAAAATAAAACACCAGTTTGTAAAACACATTTAATACTCGTTTCATCACAATTAAGACACGCAATACATAGTTGATTAAATAAATTATACATTTCACAATTAAATGAATTCTTAGTTTTAAAATAATGCTTCGAGCCTTGATTACATGTCTACTATAATATTTGTATCATAGTCTTTATATTAATTGTTTAGTTTTAAATGATTTTTAATATGTATGAATTGGTAACCTTCTATTATTCTACAATGTACCTAATTTTGAATAGTACTAAATTAAGTAATTTATATTTAGTACCTATAAGATATTTTATGTTTGCAGATTCCTAAGATTAAATAGTAACAAAATTAATACTACTGCGCTGTTCAATAAATATTTTCAATGGCGTCTAGGTAATAAATTACAGGAAATATAAAAATTATAACAGAGAGGTACTTATAATATTTAGTAAAAAATATACTTAATAGTTACAATTACGAATAATATGCATAAGAAATTTGCGATTACTTTAAAAACGAACACACGAACTTACTTTAAAAAAAATTAAACATGGATAGACTAAATACACAGAGCTGTTGTTATCTTCAAAGAAGGTAATTATTACAGCACAAAGTTAACAAAAGCCTTTGATAATGAAATTAATTAAGTGGTATATCTATTGATCTACATCTACGTGTTAGTGTTCCCATTTACCTACTAGTTATATTGGGTGATTATTTAAACGTCGGTCATATTCTAGATTGTCATTGTATTCACCATTATGAGCAACTTTTAATAGGGAACTAAGATTGAAATCGAAAAAACAAAATTAAATGTACCATACATTATGTACAGGTTGAATCGAATGTTTATAAGGAACAGTTGTTTGTTTTTTCGCGACTTCAGTGTTGTTCATAATAATGAGTACAATGATACCCTAGAATATGTCCGTCGTTTAATGAAACACCTAGTATACAATTATTATTTTTAATGTTATCTACATTTTAATTAAACTCTAAAGATGTTGAAATAACTATTACTAAATACTAAGTAATAACTATACAACTGATCTACAATGATAATGAATTAAAATATGTAAGTATACGCAGGAGTATTATTATAATCGTAAGTTCTAAATGCTATGCATTTCAGATTATAGATCTACACTATTTGGTACAATAAATACTTAATTTTATGTCGCGTGGTGAAATAAATTATTTTGTGTAAAGTTTCTTCTGTATATTGATATTTTAACCGCATTTTTGTTCGTTTTTTTTGGTTTAACTGGTTTTTGGTTTGGCATTTTTTCAAATCAGATAATTTGTTTGCTGTCGGTTTTGCATAACAGCATTGTATTTTTAAGTTAATGAAATTGCAACAATAAAACGTACCATTAAAATGTCAGTTTTGTTTTATGATGCTTATTATAGCAAGTAAAATTGCTTGATATTTGCATAATAAAATCAAAAAGATAATATGCATAATCATCTCATACCTATCATTATATTCAATATAATTTTAATTTTATACATTTTTAGTTTCTATACAAAAATAGCTAAGTACAATTCAACTATGTTCCCGAATTCAATGGTCTAAGTGCCTAATAGATTATTAGATATGTTAATATTATAACGACTACTGCAAAGATGATGAGTTATTTATATGTTTAATATAGTTAAATAGGACATTTTTACAATTTATAAAACTTCTATAAACAAAGACTTTTAAATACAAGAGTAGTTATTAAACACAGTATTAAAAATCTTACTACTAGAAAATTTCAATTCAATTTGCATTGCTAGAATTTTAAAATTATAAGTATAGAATATAATATATTTTTAAAATACCTAAAATTACTAGATGTTTTTCAGCCATTTATTGAAAATAAAACTTCTAGAAAAGCTTACACAATAATGCATTGGTCTATTAGGGGACGTTTTTTTTTACAGGGACGATAATGCAAAACTTTAAAGCTCCTATTTGTATCATAATATCATAATAATTTAATGTTATATACTTTTCTACCTTATATGCTATCATAAGGAATCTGGTACTTATTTCTATGCAGCTGCTTGATCTAACAGTAAGAAGAGTTTAGTTTTTAAGTCCCATGGAAAGCAATGGAATCTCAGTAACTTTATTTATTTTCACTTGATTGTAGGAAATTTTTATCATAATCTGATGAATAGTTTTGAAAAATTGATAAATCTGCTTGATTTAAAGGTTTTAAGGCCCGTACATCTGTTAGGGGCCACTGAAGGTGATCACATGCATTTTGACTTTAAAATAACGTGTTAGGGCCACTTTCAGAACGGTCATTATTCATAGTGAATGAATAATGACGCAAAATAATTTGGATCGACAACGTTGACTATACTATTTATATAAGTAGCCTAGCCTAGTCATTTAAGTAGGTGAAGTATCGGGTTTATAAAAAAATAACCTCGAAAGCTAAGGCTCCGGACCTCCCGGTCCGTTTTATTTCTCTCCTGCCTTAGCCTTCTAACCTAACCACTCCAAGTCAGATTTGCTCTGTAAGAGGAGTCGGGCAGGAGAGACGCTCTTTATTATAATGACCGTATGGGTAGTCGATCACTCAATAAATAACGATGTTCTTCAACACAAACAAGGACTTTAATCTGGCATACTACGGTAGTAAATATAATAGTTATACAATGAAGCGTGCGCTTGGCGTCGCGAGGGAATCGAGACTGGTTGGACATTCCACCCGACACTGCGCGTGCGCCGGCCGGTCGTCAGGCCGAACAATGGGTGACGTAGATACGCACCGAGCGGCTAGGGATGGGACGTAGTCGATACCGACACCCAACCAGCCGGCAAAGTGCCGATAAAAGTTATGAAATAATTATGTATTTAAATATTTATTAAGTTGTGTCAAGTTGTCTGTATATATATAAATGATAAACTATATATTATTTTATGAAAATAAATAAGTATCTTTATTGTGTTATTATGTGTATAGGTATGTATGCCTACAACCGGTCCATATTAATACGGCCCGGCTAATCAAGTTGCCCGTAACAGATACAACTCCAATAGTAATAAGTCACAGTTCACAGTTACGAATCCACTTTCATGTGTTATTTATTCATTTAAACCAATAGATTAAGCAACCGTAAGGTTATCATAGTATAGGTGTGTTTAGTCCAAACATTATTTATATTAAAAAGTATTCATAGTTAGCAATCTTAGATTTACATTTTTATCATTGTAATAGAATTATTATAAAACTTATAGTAGGTATATAATGCAGATATGCGACAGTTAAATAGGTTTATAAATGTAGTGGTTCGTTTAAATTTATTCAAAATAATTATAAATTAATATACCTAAAAGCACATCAAAATACATGTTCTATACAGCATTTTTACAAAAATATTTTGTGATATACACAAAAACTCTAGTTTTAAAGCCTGATCCATGCACTTTCATGTGAGTTTACACGAGTTGAAAATTGAGGCATTTATACACTATGCCTATGTACAGGGTGTTTCAAAACGAGAGTAATAATACTGATAAATATAACGAAGAACTGGTGCTCGAAATATGTTATGTAAGTATTAGTTTAAAAAAAAATTAAGCCTGTGATATTTTTTCCTTTAGTGTAACTTTGAAAAAAAATGATGCATTGTTTTTTAAAATGTTTTGTAACACCCTGTAGAATCGAACTACAATCCTTTAAATAAGAAGTAAATCGACACATAAAATAAATGTACAATTTTTTACTCTATTTACATTAAAATTATTAGATTAAATACTACAGTTTCATATAATATTTATGTAAATCGTTTTTTTTTAATGTGCGCACAAAAATATTACAATAGGTAAGTATATTTCCTTTATTTAACACGTTGAACGCCGAGGGAAAAATCGAGTATTCCCGTTCAGGCCATGGCGCTCACCGGTGAGCCTTACCATACTGAACCATTCAGGCCACGGGGGTCACCCGTGAGCCGAGTGCGAGATTCTATGTAAACGCTTCCCACAAGCCGAAAAGAGCAGCTACCAAACAAAACGCGTATGGAAGTGAGCCGTGTGGCCCTGTAGCACAATCGGACAGCGTGGTTTTCAAATCCAGTTGAAACTCACATTTTTATCAAGGTTGTTGTTATGATACTAGGGTTGGTCAACGATTTGGTCTAATTACATGCAACGGTATATAGTACAAAATATTATTTTTTTTAATTACAAACTTCTCAAAGTTATTTATGAAGATTAATAATCACAATGGCACTTTTTTAAATATCACATTAGTTAAAATAATTAATCATTTTTAATAAAAATTACCGGTGAATTCGGTTAAAACAAAGTAAACAAAATAGCTCAAGAGCCAGGAACAAATTTGGTCAATCATTTACTCCCAGACGAAAACTCGTACAAATGATTATGATAGATTTATCATAAATTATTGTGGTCGTCAGCAGCGAATCCGGTAGTGGGTTTAGCAGTATTATATAGATTATACACAAAGGCGTTCGAATGTGTTAGGTAGAGTTGCATGCATTGCAGGAAATGGTGCTCACTCATCAGGGATCAGGGAGGCTGTGAGAGAGAGATTCGAAGATGTTCGCAGATGGCTAAAGGAGCAAAGAGCAACGATGAATAGAATTAAGAAAAACAGAAATGTCTCTAAAAACACTAAAATGAGACTTGTGCGATGTATCGTGTTCTCAATTTCTTTACGGCTCCGAGGAGCTTGACCATGAGGTCAATACGAGCAGTGGACAGAAGAAACAAAGAGAAAAGAAGAAGCCTTTGAAATGTGGTGCTGGAGGAGAATGTTGCGCATATCATGAACAAAACGTACGAACAAATCTATTTTCAGCCAACTCAACGTCAAGTCACGGTTATCCACAATCTGATACCAAAGAGTTCTGAGCTACTTTGGTCATATTGCCCGGAGGCAACCAGATAATCTTGACAAGCTGGTTATTGTAGGAAAGATAGAGGGCAAGAAGAGACCAGGGGGTCAACCGCCGACCCGATGGTCCGACCAAATAAAGACGATTACAGCTCTCCGTTACTAAATATTAGTACCCTGAAACAAACCGACAGCAGAGTGGTTTGGCAGCTGCTAGTCAACGCCGCGGTGAAGGCATTTCAAGATGGGCACGACCTTCATGAAGAAGAAGAAGCCTCCCAAACACGTAGAAAAAAAACAGTCATTTCCTTCCGATTGAAAATTGTGTTGTGTTAAGATAAAGCTTTCAAACCCGAAAAAAAAGTCAGCTGGCTGTAGAAATATCGTCAACTGATGCCCTGATGATTGCAAAGCAGGAGCTACGCAAGAGCTTCTATCGCCTATTTGAATGCATCAACTAACTAGTTTTTCCTTGGCATACTGCTAGGCTTTTTACAAGCTTTCATTCAATGGTCCAATCAAGTGGCTAAGTGCGTAAAATGCCCCGCCAAACAAATAAACAAGCCTGCATTTGACCTGCCGTGTTATTATTTTTGTATGTACGAGTATGTTTGTATAGGTCACATGAGAACCACTTCCTGAAGTTCGATTGCACTGGAATTTGGTATACTTGTGTATCTTCGGTGCCAATTTAATATGGACCATGATCAATGAGCTTCATGGTCTGATGATGGAGTCGGAGGATGTTCATAACTTTTCTATAGTCAATCGTTTCCAAAACTAGCTTTTAAGAAGTGTACATCTGACTAATGTAGATGATGGTGAAGAAGTTAACAGCCGAACCGTGAGCTGGTCAAAGTGAGTTCCCACTAGGCTTCATGATAAATCTTAATCGTTGTACGAGTTTTCGTCCGGGAGGAAATGATTGACTAAATTTGTTCCTGGCTCGCGGGCTAGACTCGATCGCTGCGTCCGGGGAACGAGTGCACGGGGTGAGCCGCGCGGTGACCCCGCGGCCTCCGGGAACGGAAATTTAAAAATCGTTCGTAGAAGGCCACGGGACTCACCCGTGAGCCTTATGCTATATCTTAAAAACTAGGCGGTAAAAGTCGCTCATTTTTATTTTCCATACGAATTATCGCATTTTATAAACTTTGTGATAAAAATCTCAAGTTGATAAAAATTACGGATTACCTGATTTTGGCTTGGCCCGAACGGAAAGGTACGCTAGGCTCACCGGTGGGTCCTATGGCGTGCAACGTGTTAAAATATTCATAGATACAATATTGATACAGCTAAAAATGTTTTTTTTTTCTATGATTTCAGCTCTACGCATTATTTATTACACTTTAGCGTAATAAATAAAATACATAATTATACAGATATTTATATTCGTTGTATTTTAATGTCATAATGCATACAAATAAGTATATGCAAAATAACTATATTAGTACTGTCTTTTGAAAAGACATTTTGATATGAGTTTATGTCTACTATCACATAAATCTACTAATTTGGTACATTTTTATTTCGAGTAAAATAATAACTAGACTGAAAGTTTAGTAAAAATAACTAAAAGAAACTTACATATAGATCTACAAGTATCTACAGACTAATGAATAGCAAGTAAATTGTTCCGTTTTGTTTTGTAATAATTTAAACTTAGACAAAAACTTATAACAACTTTCCAGTGTTGTGCAAAATATAAAAAAGTGGTCTAGATAGTATAAGATAATCTGCGTGTGCTATATAAAATTTCGTTAAAGACTCAAATAATGGACTTGTAAGAAAAAACAAAAACGTTTTATTAAATTCTTTTCAAAACTTATTTGAAGAAATAGAATTGCAAATAGCCGCCGTCGGGAAACTCCAGACCTACTCGGAAAGTTTTTTAACTTTCACTTTCACTTGGAGATATTATGGTAATCAGTTAGACTTTGTAACTTACTTTTTATTCTTAAATATGTATTCTCGTTGTTCTTATCCGGTAAGTTTTTTAGTTACCATAATGTATTTTAAAACACTACACTTTTATAAGATTATTAACTTATGAAATAGTTAAAACAAAATTATGTGACAAAATAATAATAAAATTTAATGTTATCTTACTAAACTATAAATAGTTTACAGTTGGCAATTAAGTTGCAAAATAATGTTTAACTAAATTAACTGATACTCGTACTAACATGTTTGTTCTTTTCTTATTACCTAAAAAACTAATGAGTGGCAATTTGCTACGGAAGTTTAAAAGATACATAGATAAGTTTCGTTATAAAAGCATTTTTTTTGCAATTATAATAAAAAAAAAACATTCTTAAAATTATTTTTAACCTAAATGGCACGAAAGAATTGTAAAACAAAACGAACCTTCGAACCTTCAAGAGTCCAAATAACAGTCCTTCATCTTCTAAGCCTAAACACACAAATGGCACTCAAAACGTCTCACACAAAACACTTCAAAAGTAATGCACTTTGTCCGTCGTTTCAAAAGTCACATGTTTTTTGTCGTGCGATGGCACCACCACCAACAACCATCAGGGGTTGCATGTCTTACCCTTGCTCACGCGCAGCTCCGTTCTCACTTTACCACTTTTGGCTTTGACTACTGTAGTACTATTTTTGGAAGAATTTTTAGTAGGATCCGTTTTAGTAGGACTATCACTAGGGTTGAGTTTAGTTAGACTGGTCTTAGTGGGATAGGGATTAATAGGACTTCTGACTAGGGCATCGTCGTCGATGGGTTCTTTGATTTCTGGGATGGGATTTTTGTGCGTTTCTGTGTGATGGTCTGCTTGTGTGAGTACTTCTTGCACGTGGATGGTGAGCTCTGGTCGGACTACCTTAACAAATAAAGAGATTTTTAATTGCACGGTTACTTGTCTTAGGAAGATTGATTTAATTTATCAGATGACAGATATTATATTAGATATTATTTATAGTAGATAACTTTAGTTTCTTGCGAAGATGTAAGGATGAAATGCAGCTTGCGAGCCATTCTAATTGTAGAGAACTATACAAACACGCTATCCACTTTTATTCTCTCGCTTCGAACCAAGTCATTTATAACGTATTGCTTTGCATTCTCGCGGAATTTGCACAAATAAGCTAAGGGGCAACCTTGTAATCGAGAAAAAGAAACAGCTGTTCCGTACAAACCACCACGAAGCCACGAAGGTTTGTGGCAAAGTGTTACTTTTTCTGTTACTTCTTGTTATTTTGTACTTACTGTTTTATTTTGTATTTTTTGTGACAAATAAATGATTGTTGTTGTCTTTTGTCAAAAATTCGTTGATCGTCGACAAAATGTATGGAACAGCTGTTTTTTTTTGTCGATTTCAAGTTTGCCCCATTATTTATTCATGCTCTGCTAGTGGAGTATAACTACCTTAACATACTCCGCGGGAATGCAAAACAACACGTTGTATATAGCTTTTCGGTCTAATTTCCATAGTTCTTCTGTGTATTAATTAATCTGATATATAAGGATTTCTAACTGCTCTTTTATGCGGTCACGTCGCCCAGCCACGAACGCGCTCTAAATGTTATATATCTAAAAGCAACATGGCGCGGGCTGATTGCCTCGTTATCCGCTCCGCTTGCCTCATTGCGTCGACCGCCATCCGCGCCCCTCCACGCACATCTGTATAAACCACGAGGAACGCAACTGCAAAGGCTCTACAGAAGCTAGAAGGTATCTGTTGTAGGTATTTCGCTACGTTGTTGGTAAGTAAGCATCGATAGATATGTACTATGTACTTTATTTCATCATCCGAACACAAACTTTCAGTCCAGTGCACTGAAATCCTAGCACCTTACATTATTGTAGTCCTGACACGCGTGCAGTGTGGTTGTGTACGGAGTGGCGCCGATTTACTGGAATCAAAGCGTGAACCTGGACGGACGTAAATTAGCAATTTAGTAGTGAAAGCTACAATTTGCTGTCAGCCTACGGTGTGCAGGCCCCACTTCATAAAGTTGCGTAACGTTTTTTATTTGGCTCAGCTCCTCTCGTCTATATCTCGTTGTAAAAAAGCACTACCTGCGTGAAGGGCAGCAAGGCGCCGGCCACGTCCATGGTGTTGTTGATGTTCCGGTGCCACAGCTCCAGCACGACGCTGCGCCGCTGCTACTTGTACCGCGGCGGACCCAGCCATCCGCAGCCGAACACCTACGTTTAACACATTATCAACTTCCTACTAAGGCGCAGGCCAGACAGAGAAGACTTAGGACGCGGATAAGGTACAGACGGAGTGGAGACATGACATTCTCACCTTCATACACCTTCATACAAAACGAGAAACGTTGCGTGCGCGTCCCTCATGCATCTCGTCTTTTTTGTAAAAATATGTTACATCGCGGCTCTCGCTTACATCCCGAGGGGTTTATACGGGTCAATTTTTGCCGTGCTGCTAGTCGCTTCAGAAATCACGACCTATCACTTCCGTTTAGTCACTTGCGACCTGGCCGAATTGCCTTTTAGACGCTCGATGTTGATTTTCGCCGCGCAGCAATAATCATTCGGCTTTTGTCACCCGTGTAAATCCCCCATTATGTATCAAATACCTACATATATTATGTACATCAAATGAACATCCTTTCTGCCTTGCCTCTTATGTGACGTCGGTACAGTATGTTATACAGTAACATAATTTTTTAATATTATTATTATTAAATTTAAATAAAATTAGCACGTTTACAACGTGCTAATTTTGGGTGTAGGGTGATGTTCTACCCCTCAAAGTTAACCACTTTTAAAGCACAAGTTACCAAAATTCGACATAACAAAACAATTCATCATACAAAACTGAATTCACGTGACTTGTTATTTTGTATGGACACTCGATTAATTTTCTTTAGAATTTTAAAAATTTATGTTCTAAAAGTGGTTCACTTTGATGGGTAGATCAAAATAAAACTTAAATAAGTATTACTACACTCAACGCAGCACGTTGTATATGCAGAATGACTAGATTGGGTGATAAAGTAGATTAAACGTCGTATGTAAATAATAGATAGGTAATAATCGGTAAATATGAGGCAGCTCGTTTGCTTGATTACTAACTATGGCAAAAAAAATACCAAAACGAAAAATTAATTAGTCCTTTTACAAACATGAATAACATGATTACTGAGATTAAATTTGGTAACGGGTATTTAATCTATCACCAAATTTAGCCCCTATTAGCCAATTTCGATTTAGTCACTATATATTTAGCCACTAAATATTTAGTCACTATCTATTTAGCCTCTATTTATTTAGTCACTATCTATTTAGCCACTATATATTTAGTCACTATCTATTTAGCCTCTATCTATTTAGTCACTATCTGTTTAGCCACTATGTAGAATGTAGAATCACATCAAAAAGAAAATTAATAAACAAGCCATCCCACGACGTAAACGGCACAACGTCAATACGCAAAATAAACTTGCTTTAATAAAACTGAATACATATGAAAGGCTTTTTCGACTCTAATAACAAAAATAACTGGATGACCTTTAAAGGATGAAGTAATGTAAAGTCGCTCCCTGTAAGCTCATTATATATAGGGTTATCAGGAAAGGGTGTACATGAGAATGTATGTTTATATGAGAATGATTTTTTAAAATGGAAAAGCTAACGGTTGGCTAGTCAATAAAAGTTGTTCATAATGACAGTTGTCATTATGAACAACTTTTATCAATAGTAGTTAGTTAGTATAGTCAATAAAAGTTGTTCATAATGACAGTTGTCATTATGAACAACTTTTATTGACTAGCCAACCGTTAGCTTTTCCATTTTAAAAAATCATTCATCGTGAACTGTTTCGTTTTACTCGATTTTAGTATTGTTGTTATTATCATCATCTGCTATATAACTGGAGCCCGGTAAATGGTTCGCCCCTGTATTTTTTGTGACTGAATATCGTCCGGCAAAATCTAAGTGTTGTAATACCCCTCTGCCAGCACTTCGCGGGAAAGGCGTGATAATAATGTTATATCATATGTTCAGTTTTATCCCCGTAGTAAAAGGTGTTCTTTATGCTGAGGACAATGACCTATAGGCTCAGTACACCCTTTCCTGATAACCCAGTATATAAAACATTTTCACTGTAACGATTAAAGCACTCTGGAATAGGGTTGTTTTTGTACGGGCAATGACACGCGCAAAAACGAAAATAAAATCGGCCCTCGCTATTTTTGGAAGAAAGTAGTATGAGTAAGATATATTATTATCTAAACCTTTAAAATAAATAAGGATCTTACTAATAGAATAGAGCTTTACTAGCCCTAGACTGATGACACAATAACCAGCCTTTAGTGCAAACACATAAAGAGTCAAGTTGAACTGTGATTGAAATGATAATTATTTCCAAAATCAAATCTTATTGGTGAAGTTTATTAATTCAATTTTGATCCGTGATTCAAGATGATATTTTTTGAGTTAAAATTTAAATCTTTTTTGTATTGGTGGTCTTACAAAATTAAAGTTTCAAAGAAAAGTGGTGTTACTTAGTATCGGAGGCCAAGACATGGTTTGGGTTGCTGCGCCAGCAAGTTTTTTTTTGTAGCTCAGATTAACCTATTGGTAGGTAACGTAAGTCAATAGTAACACCATTTGATACGCTGGAGCTCTTAGTACTGCATTAGAGCGCACTTCTACAAAAGTCGTTGATATCACTTTTTAGATGCTAGTAATGGACTCAAAAATGGGGTTAATCTAGCCGATAACAAGAGCTGAAATCAAAAACTACAGCCACGTAGCGACTTTCCAACTCATGAGTAGCAGTCCAATTGGAAAGATAATTCGTTCAAAAATAAACCTTACCTGGCAGATAATAAGAGCCAACAGAAGTAGTAAGAGCAACACGACGATGCCCCATACCACTCCAAGCTGCGTCAACGCGAATACGTAGAGTGTCCGATGACACCACTTGTTAGGCTCGAAGAGTGTGGGCGCGTAATCCGGCCACATGATTTTTAACGTCCAAAGGTTGCCGCACGCGAACCTGAGTACCAGAAATAGAAATAAGAATTCATTCAAACACCTTAGCTTACAAACCGGCTGATAGAGAGATCAGATGACCAAAGGGCTGGTGCTTACCTCGGTCAGAAAATTAGCATCGCTATTCAGCGAGGTAACGTTGCCAGCCTTTTGGGTGCTTTACCCGCGGATACTGACCGGAGCTCGGTTTACTATTTGTAAATAATAGTAAATAGTAAGTTTTTTGTTATGTTTATTTTAGGCTTATATTGTTGTGGAAGTTAATAAATTTAAATAATTTGCTCTAGATAACAACTAAAGTAAAGTTATTCAGTAAGTGTGAAGGACAGCGTAGCGCGAAGCAAGTTACGGCGTTTTGCGTCAATTTAAAAAAAAATCTATTAACATTATTTCGCCCAGTACAAACTACTACCTACTTGTTAGAAACTTGTACCTTCCGTGAAAAATATGTGGTGAAAACCGCATCAAAATCCATTGCGTGGTGTTAGGTTTAGGTGTTAGCGGGTAATACCTACAGACAGAGAGGCAGACGTGGAAAGGAACTTTGTTTTTATACTACATACGAGTATGTAGATACGAGTACTCGTAGCTAGAAATGATAGGCTTGCGCTTGTCCTTCATCTTGCCTGGTAAATAGCGTGACAATAACGTAGATGAGTTGTGTTACTTATTGTCCGTTTATAAATAAATAAATTATGATAAATAAATTTTTATTTCAAAAAGTACATGATAAAGATAAAAACTATCAGATGCAAACATTTTTTAGAAACAATAAAATAATTTTGCCTGAACTAGGTAGTCCTGTTTGTCAGGCGATAAATACGGCAAAAAATTAACTTAATATAATCATTGCATACTCACATATTCTAATTCACTAAAATTCTAATTAATTTTAAACTATAAAATAAACTTACTGTAAATTTAAAATTAAACATACAAATTAAACACAAACAAATAACAACTTCTCTGTATCTTCGTAGGACATATTTTGTATAAGTAAGGGAAAATAACTGCCCGAGAGAATTGAGTCTATTGTAAAGAAGCGGACCTAAAAATATGAAAAATTTTCTTGTAAAAGCATGCTTTGTTGCTTTTTGAGGGCACACAATATCTTTCCGTCTTTTGTTAGTAATGTCAGCGTTGTAAGGAGTAGCTGCGTGCTGCTTTAGCACTATGTTCATTATGAAAAGCTGGCGAACAGTTAATACTTCACAAGATTTGTAGAGAAGGTTAGTAGGAAATAGGAAGGGACGGAAAGTTGACACCTTGAGGATCGCACGTTGAGCTCTCTCGATGGTTAGTAACAATGTTTTCCCTGCTCCACCCCATGCAGTTATACAATAAGATAATATTGATTGACAAAGAGCTAAATAAACCTGTCTGATTAATTTTGGATTTGAAATACTGCGTAGCTTTTTAAATACAAATATCATCTTACGAATCCTGTTGCATACCATTTCGATGTGTGGTTTAAACGATAGAGTTTCATCTAATATTATGCCCAAGTATTTTATTTTATTCGTAATTTTAATGACAGGGCAGTTACATTGTATGACACCGGAACCTCTACAATAGTGCGCTAATACTTTAGTGCTAGTTTGAGTTGATGCTGGTTTTCGCATTGAAAATTTAATGAATTTTGTCTTGTCAGCGTTTAGTGTTAGTAGGTTATGTTGAAGACAGCGATTAATAGCGTTGAAGCCGTTTTGAGCATGCTTGTAAACTTCCTCTTCTGAGTCAGCCGAAAAAAGTAGAGCAGTGTCGTCAGCGTATGATATGACTATGCCATGATCCAAATTTACATTGCAGAGGTCGTTGATATAAATTAAAAAAAGGGTAGGCCCTAATATGCTTCCTTGGGGGATACCGTAGGAAGTGTTTTTCACATCCGCGCTGAAAACACTGTCAATCTTAACGCATTGAGTACGCTCTTCCAAGTAGCTTGCAAAAAGTTTTAACTGGGTACCTCGTACCCCCAGGTTTTCAAGCTTACGCAAAAGGATTGGGATGGATACCGTGTCAAAAGCTTTTGCGAGGTCCAGGAAAATTCCTATAGTGTGGTTACCTTTATCGAGCTCATGAGCTAAGTAGTCGGTTAGATGATGAACAGCATCTGCTGTTGAAATTCCAGGTCTAAATCCAAACTGCTTATCAGATAATATCGATTTATCCTGTAAGTAGCCGAGTAACCTATTATTTATAATTTTTTCTAATATTTTAGAAAAAGAGGGCAGTAAGGAAATAGGCCTGTAATTTGTCACTTGATCTTTCCTTCCCGATTTGTGTATAGGAATAATAACGGCTTTTTTGAGACAGTTGGGGAAAATACCCACGGTTAAACATTTTCGGAAGATGTGAGTCAATGGTGGTACTAATAGGTGCTTATATTGTTTTATAATTTTACAAGGAATATTATCCCAGCCAACTGCACAGTTATCTCTTAAGCCCATGATTATCCTTTCTACCTCAGTTTCGTCAGTATTTAACAATGCAAGGGATGTTAAGGAAGTGCAAACGGGAGCGGGGGTTGTAAGAGGATTTAATTGATTTAGTACTTTTTCTGCCAGAGACTTGCCTGCATTGACAAAGAAATTATTTGCTATGTTAGCAGATGCAGACTGTGACGGGTGTGCATTCAATAAACTTGAAGATGACTCATTTTGTTTTGAGGAATAAGTTACATTTTTAATATGTTTCCAAATCATTTTATTATTCGTACCCGCTTTTTCTAATGTTGTTTTATTATAATTCAGCTTTACTTTTCTTAAGAGATCATTACAAAAGTTTCGGTATCTTTTGTAGGATAATTGTAATACTAAGTTGGTTGGATTTGATTTAGCTTTCATGTGCAGTTTATCTCTATGTCTCATACAGCGAATAAGGCCAGGCGTAATCCACGGCTTTATATTGCAAAGTTTGTTACTTACGCGAATATTCTTCGTATTTTTCTGAATTGCAAATTGTAATTTTTCTATTAGGTATAACATACAAAAGTGCGGGTCAGCAGAATTATAAACCGGGTTAAAGTCAATGTCGCGAATATCATTTTCAAGTTTAATTTTGTTTAATTTGGTGATTGTGCGAATTTTGTCTGTTTTAGGTAATGCGGTGTTACAGGTTAGTAGGACAGTTTTGTGATCTGTTATTGACGTGTTGATAATAAGTGCAAGAGATGGCAAGGTTGACTTAAGCATGATGTGGTCCAAGCACGAGCCACTTTGATGAGTAGGCAGCGTGTGTGCAGGGAACAAACCGTGAAAGCAACATAGGTTGAGATATTCCTGAGCAACTGCA
Source organism: Peribatodes rhomboidaria (assembly GCA_911728515.1). Classification (NCBI taxonomy): domain Eukaryota; kingdom Metazoa; phylum Arthropoda; class Insecta; order Lepidoptera; family Geometridae; genus Peribatodes; species Peribatodes rhomboidaria. The sequence continues at coordinate 16,548,658 of OU452177.1, forward strand.
TCTGCATTTTCTGAGAGAATATTAATGTTAATATCCCCGACCAAGTAAATGTTTTTAAATTGTGACAACTTCTGTAAAGTATCATTAAGGGTGTTAATAAAATTTGTCGTATTTTTAAAAGAGGGGGGTCTATATAAAGCTAGTATTGCAAAATCCGAACCAACTTTTATTATCAGTCTATTACAGTCTTGCATATCTGGTTCTTCTACAGTGACTTTGAGTTCATTTTTTACATAAATTATCACCCCATCATTCTGATTGTAGTTTATATTACTGTTGTACATACTATACCCTTGAATCAGAGGAACGTTATACTGTTTTTTCAGCCAGCACTCTGTCAACACGAAAATATCACAATCAATATTAAGCCTATGGTGAAGTACAGAAAAGTTGTCAAAATTTTTGTAAATGCTGCGTATATTCTGCGATAGAATGGTTAGAGAATTTTTATATATAGACAATAATTCGTTGCAATTTTCCACTTCACAAACGATTGGTTCTGATACAGCAAAGTTATCTAAATCATCTATGAAACTATTAGTCATAATGTATAATAAAAATACTAGAAAAAAATAAACAATTAAAAAAGAATGTATAAATAAAAATATATAAATAAAGTTTGTAAAGATGGGCAGAAAAATAAAAATTAAGTAACGGCGCTCTAGGCGCCTCCATAGTCGATAGAGTTTATATATCTTCTTTCCGCCATTAGTTTTGCCGGACACTCCGCATCGCCTGTTTTATGTTGACACGGCTTTTTAAAACGCAAACAAGTAGCGCATTTCGGATCTTCGGTCTTTTTTGTGCACTCCTTTATTGAGTGACCCAGATCGCCGCAGTGACCGCACGTGTAAGTTTGTTCTCGGCATGACTTGGCCGCGTGACCGTACTGCTGACATTTGAAGCACCTTGTGACCAAGGTGAAGTCTCTAACAGGGCAAGAAGACCAATTCACGAATACCCTTTCCTTAGTCATCAGGGCTTTACGTTTTGGGGGCTGGGCTACCCACGTCCGTAGGAGTGTACTCTATTCTGATTCCCTACACGTGGTCCCCGGGTAGTGCTAACCGGGTAGCAAACTCTGGTGGGAGGCTTCGGCCGTGGCTAGTTACCACCCACCGGACCAAGCCATGCCGTGAAATGGCCTAGTCGTGTTTCGGGATGTAGTCCGGTGCAACCGTTCCGAAGACGGGTCTGAGCAGTAGCGCACTTGTAGCGCCTTACTCAACTGCCGTCTTTGTACTTCTACACTCTACAAAACTTTAAGGCTAGAGTGAAGAAGTAACTTATAGGTCGTCGTGCTCCATCTTAGACCACAACATCGCTTAACAGCAGGGGAGTTGGTGGTCAAACGCCGACCTATTGTACATTAAAAAAAAAAAAAAAAAAAACAGTTGCAGGAACTTCCAAAATAAAATTACAGGTCTCAGCATCTTTCTTTCCTGATTTGTGGCTTAGTTTAATTGTGCTTAAAAATGTTTCCAGAGTGGAGTTCGGAAGGTTCTCAGTTAAATTTTGGTGGTAAAGGCAGCTAAAAAGCTCCTTTTCCTGCATTGAAGTAGGAACGCCAATAATTACTACTCTGGGCTTCCTTTTAGTAGGTTCATCCACCGTAAGGCCCGAGTTTGTCAGCTGCACCGATTGTTTAAGTTTAGTTATGTCGTCTTTGGTGTCAGTGCTGATTATGACACCCCCATTTCTGGTCTTGTGCACGCTTCTAACATGAAGTTTCATTTCTTCTGGACAAATAATTTTTTGGACTAAAGATTTAGTCTCTTCACTAGTCTTTAATTTGTCATTCGGATATATGGCCACTGAACGAATATTTGTCGGCTGTATAAATTTACCGGCACCTCTTTTCACCATGTCAGCAAAAGTTCTGGTTTCGGTTGGCTTCCGCGATTCTTCGACACACTGCTTTAAGTCTGTTAAACGCTGAGTAATCTCGACTTGGCTTTGGAGGGTCGTGATTGAGCCGTAGGCTTTGGCAATTTGGGTCTTCAGGGACTGGTATTGGACTGCCATCTGAGAGGTACCGTGACCCACTCTCCGACATAAATTGCTGATTCGCATTTTTTGGTCCGAGTTCAATTTCCCGTCTGACGCAATCTGACATACCTCATTCAGGGCCTGTTCTATGGCTGACATCCATTTCTGAATTTCCTCTGTGGACACAACCTCACTAACCAGATCTTGGGTCGGTGGCGGCGCATCAGGTACGGCGCGGGGCGGGGGCGTGGGCGGGGGCGGAGAGCGCGCTGTTCTGGAGCTCCGGTTGAAGGGACTACCTTCCATCTTTTTATTAATCTTTTTCTAGATCTTTGTCATAGTACGAAACCACACACACAACACATACTATAAACACACACAGTTAATGTTGCTACCGATCAACGGTAAAAACGAGGTCACGATTATGCAAATGATTACTTATTTATATTGATAAATATGCGGCACGTCTGCTCTCAATGAGTGATCGGATTGATTCTCTATCGGATTGATTATTTTAGTTCCTTGAAGCTGTAAGCACATTAGCATCACGCTCTGTTTACAAATATACAAATATACAAATTATTAGTGTTTATTTCTTTGTCTCCTATGCATTCCTAAAGCGTACACCCTATTAAGACGAAACTTGTAAAATATAGGGCAAGGCCGAGCATTGATTTTGAGCTCCAATCTCGCAAGACCGAAAACGGAAGTACGTTTCGGGTAGTCTCAGATACTATGGTTAGGGAAAAAAACGCGGCGCTACCTCACTACGTCACGTTGTCGCATTAACTGCTCGACCTCTTAAAACTGGCCAAAGCCGATCAAACAGCTCAGCGCAGTCACCGTGAAGCCCCAACAATGCAGTCCGGTTACCATTTCATGTAATACTATTCAGCTTAGTGACGCCTACTTAGACTACAGTGGAAAAATGAGGGTACTAAGTAGGTTTAACGTTGAGACGAAGAAGGTTTTATTTTTCAGTACTTAATAAATTTTACTGAGCAGGTTCGTTGCGTAAACCTTGCTCATCGCTTCAAGATCTGCTCACTTTAGAAAAGCTAAAAGGATTTGGGTAGATAAATCTACCAGGTTTTACTTACTTGGTAAACAGATTGGAAATGCTAAAAATCGTTGGCAAGTTACTACATTTATTAATTAGGAACACGAACTAAATTCGTATTTTAAACCATTGAGAAATAATACTTAGGACTCACAAACGTTCAACAAAAATGTCTTCACCAATCATAGAGATAACATTTTTGTGAATGATGAGCAAAATTTAAGTAAAGAATCTGCCTTAGTTTCTGTGATCTGTGGCACCGATAATAAGCCACCATAGTGTGGCACCATAGCGTCTAAATTGGAGAAAATGTGATGTTGCGACTATAGTAAAGGATGTCTCATCATCATCATCAGCCTGTAATCACCCATTGCTAAGCATAGGCCTCTCTTCTCGTACACCACTCATCCCGGTCCTGTGCCGATCTTGTCCAGGTTCGACCCACGACATTTACAACATAGTCGACCCAGTTCCATTTGAGTTTCGTGATTATAATCCCGATGTCACGAACCTTGGTGCGACTTCGGATCTCGACATTTCTCGCTCGGCCATGTAACTTGGTACCGAGCATGGCGTCCTCTCTGGCTATTTGTGCTACTTGCATTTTGTGCACACACAGTGTTAGCGTTCATGTCATGTCTAGGTACGTTTAAACGCTTGGTAGATTTTTAACTACTATTACATAGACAGTGTTACTCTTTAATTATTTCTCGTTGTACCAAATTGAAAAAGCGTTATTTTCTTTACCCAAGCTAATCAACCAGTAACAGTTTGTAATACAAACGCTTACACGCCAATAAACCTAATAAAAGCCTGTGAAATTAGTTCCTAAAACAACAAATAGCAATAAATTAACGAAGCCCTTTAGTTTGCTTCCGCAGTGGATGGATCAACAGTGGAAAAGTAAGCGATTCTGTTTGTTGAGCGCTTGACCTCTGCACGGATTAGCGAGGGACAGAAAAGGAACTCTAGAAATCTAGACAAACATACGACTGCGGCATGCTAAACCATACTGTTGAAGAAAATTAGGTACCTGTGACGTAAATAATTTTATGTACTCGTAACAAATGCCTAATTTAGAAAACTGACTCTGACTTTTGCTAAAGATAATTATATTATTTACATTAACTGTGAGTGTAAAATGCTGAAACATTATACGTACATACCACACATACGAGTACATACATAATGCATGTGAAACATGAGCATGAAAGAACTTTTTTTTAAAATGATGATCATCAAAACATTATCTCAATTTTTTTGTTTTAATTAATTAATTTATTTAGATTTTTACATACTCTTTGGTCTTTATTATGTTAAGCATTTTTTTGACAACATTTTTATTTAGAAATTAAAAGAATAGATAATAATTCGATTTTATTTTGTAACGGTTACATTTACACAGCTAGTTTTGTGCTTTATAAGGGTTCTGTCTGGGGTAGCCATGAACATTGAGTTACACATTTACTTTTTCGTCTATTTTAGTATTTGCTTATTCATCTGTTTCATCCTAATCTGTGGCCTAGCCCGTGTTTGATTAGGTCAGTTTAAGTGGTCTGCTTTGTATAGGATAAACTAAACGAAAGAACCGCCTGAAAACATCGAATTAGGTTCAGGGTTATAGTGATATGTAACCTGCTTATGGTGTAGGATAAATTGAGAATAATTCGATTCAAATGGAGACTTCGCGTATTTCTATAACTCCTTGTCCGATTTAGCTCAAATTTTCAAAATTTATTTGCATAAACTACTTGCCTGCCAAGTTTTAAAGCTTTTGAAAAAAAAAAACTATTTACCAGCCCATCAAGAAAATAGTCAGCGAGTAGGCCAGCACTCTCTCTGGCACGCTGGCTGAGGAGTTGGAGCTCCTGCTGGCCAGCTGTGCCCACAGCAGCCACGAGATTCCGACGCCGCCCGCCGCGCCGCCCACCACCATGTACACCGGCAGCCGGGGCTCAGCTGGGCAGTCGCGGATGTATTGGACTCCTGGGAAAGATGATGGTGGTGAAAAACTGTTCAAAGAAATAGTTGTTTATTTTTTTTTTAAGTCACCATGTGCTGAGTCCAACTATAAGTCTATACTAATATTATACCGAGAAAATATTTGTATGTAAGTATGTTTGTAACGAATTAACTAAAAAACTACTAGTCCGATTTCAATAATTCTTTCACCAATAGAAAGCTACATTACTTTTGACTGACATAAGTTATAAAACGTGAGCGAAGCCGCGGGCAAAACAGCTAGTATCTAATAAAACTTTCGCTTTGCTAAAAAGCTTTAAATAATTTTGAAACAATGCTACATTTTACTTAGATATTCAGCTAAGTAGGTGTACAAGTAACTAACTGTAGTATTATTAAAACTCACTAGATACATTTTTACAATTTTTTAGCGTCACGCAGAGTTACTGTTGATAATAATATAATATTTTTGTCTTTATGTACAGAAAATATCACAAAAACGATCTTCCTCTCAGTTTTTGAAAACCTTTTCAACAAAATTAACAGCTCCCAAGATCGCGATAGAACAGCCTCGTCATTTAGAAAGACGACTTTTGAATATTTTAATTTTTCTTTCACTTTCACAAAAACATTTTGTAGAAAAAGACGTAATAGATACGTATGTACCTTACATACGTCAAAAACCTACAAAGAAAAAAAAAAGGAATGTTCTTTTTTTGTTGTCATGTAACTAAGACGCACTTTTTAGATTTTTTTTTTTTTTATAGATTAAAAAAATATTCTCAAACATTTTTTCAATACTTCAAGGTTTAGCGATTACGTTGATCTGAGGCAGTAATTTCATTACGTTTGACGGTCCCCGCTCCGCTTATCGGATTTGCGTCAACTTCAAGTTTTCCTTGACTGAAGTCGGTAATTTTTGGCGTTTTTCGTCTTGTTTTGAGGAAGGCGAAATATTTATCAGTTTGACGAATTGGATTGCTTATTGACCTCATTTTAGCATCATCATCAGTTCAGTCCTGGACGTAGGCCTCTCCTAAGGTTTTAGTGGCCTTATTTTCAACTTGGGCTTGTTTCCACCATTCCCGGGATCAAACTGAATTAATCACGTTGTCTAGTAATCGAAATTATCCAATTTTTTCGCTTGGACCTTACTTCAAACCAATTCTGATTGTTACTCAGCAAGACAATGTTGTTGATCTTTGTTTTTATCATGGATCAAGAAAAACCTTTTTTAGACTTCGTCGTAACTAAGCAAACTGTGAGCAGCTTACTGTTTGCCTCCAGCTAGTTTAGGTGGAGTGTCCGAACAGCGCTTTAAAGGTTACTGAGTTCGCGCGTAATCAGTTAGCAGCTTGCTGACAAACGGTTGATTCACATTTTTAATCCCCAACGCAAAAGCGACGGGGTGTTATAAGTTTGACGTGCCTGTGTGTATCTTTATGTGTGTGTGTGTATGTGACACATGATGACATATGTAATAACTGTTTTGACATGTATAAACTTTTGACATTTATTGAACTGTGACGTGTAACTATTGGAGTTATCAATAAATTCTGATTTCTGATTTTTGATTTCTGTGTGTGCGTGCGCGCGCGTGTGTTTGTGTATGTGTGTGCGTGCGAGTGCGCGCGCGCGTGTGTGTGTGTGTATGTGCGCGCGCATGTGTGTGTCTGTGGTATCGTAGCTCCCGAACGGATGAGCCGATTGTGATTTTGTTTTTTTGTTTGAATGAGGTGAATTAGTCGGGAGTGTTCTTAGCTACGAGTATGTTTGATGAAAATCAGTGTCGGGGGGTTTTTTATTTTTTTATTTATACTTGTGTTTGCTACAGTTCGCTGCTTGCTCAACATTGAGTTTGCTACACATGCGACTTAGAGTCAGCCAGCGGACAGTCAGCCGCTCACAATTTTCTTAATCAGAACGAAGCCTAAATGCAATATATTTCAATTAAATCTGGTCCTAGTTACTTCAATACAACAAATCTGCCTCTAAGACAAAAGATACACAAATCGATAGGAGGCTTCCTCCTGAAAACTGAAATTAGGAACAATTTAGGTTTCAATATTTCAGGTTTAAAAGATTTTCTTTTAAGTTGATGAATAATTTAGGTATTAAAAAGAGATTTAGCGCGCCCGCTGTTAAATAAGAAGCTTTAGCGTTATAATAATTAAGTTTGGGTAATGATGGTAAAAATTATGTAATTTACTTTAAATTGAATGGGGTAGTGGTTGAAAAGAAGAGGTTTTGCTTGTATTTAATACGTAGGTTTAAAATAAAAATACTGAATTCGGGACAAAAGGACAAATAGAGATCAGAACGAAGGGTAAGGGTTTGTAGAGTAATGTGAATTCAATGTAGATTAATATTATATAAAAACTATAATATTGATTATTAACTCACCCATTATAAGCATAATGACCGGCAAAGTAGATAAAATCGCCAGAAACATCGTCATGAGAACTGGAACAATATTACTGTCATTAGAATCAATTTTTGGACGACATCGCGTACGCATTTAACTTAACTGGTGCTATCTTTGAAACTTGTAAATCAGTCAACTTACTCGTATATTGTTTCAAACTTAGCTCTTTGGAAGCATCGCATCATCATCACTGATCATATCCGTGTATTGTGCTAATCTCGTTTAGGTTCGACCCGCGATTTTTACAACTTTTTCGACCCAAGGCAGGCAACGACGGTACTAATGTACTTACTAGTCCTGTTCATGATCTTGGCAGCACGACACATGAAGTCCACCGTTCCTGAGGCTTCCATGTTGGCGTCCTTCAGCTGATACGCCACTGAGCCGTACGTGGTGAGACCGACGCCTAGCCCAAGGCCAGATCGGTCGTTGTATTTAGCTTGCTCGCCGCAAAGACGTCGCTGCTCGTCGCCTGACACCTGGTGGTATGAAATACTGATTTATTTATATGTCCACTATCGGGAAACGTCAATGCCCATCATCGCGTGAATGATTCCATTACTCAATCATGCGTTAAAATTAATGCCATAAATTGAGTGGCCACACTTAGTCTACTCCAATGCCCATTGACGTCAAAAGCAATGATTTTTGCCGTTATAAAATTAGCGCAAGAAGTCGTGGCCACACTAATGTTCAGCGTCTATCATTGCCATAATCATGAGCGTTTCTCGTTAATGTGGCCAGGCCAATAGAAGGCTGATATGAAAAGAGATAATCATTGTTAACCCTATAACTGCCTGAAAAGGTTTTATGTGACTAAAGGCGGAGAAGATTTTTCAACGTATGTTTGCAATGTATCAAGTTTTTGTAACGCGTTTTTATAATGTTACACTAGTTAACAGTGTAGCGAGCCGAGCCGCTCGATGTAAGTTCTGGGATCATATCGTCGTCCCAGACGGAATCAGCACAAGGTTTTTTGGATAAATGCGGTTGAGGTGCTTAAAGTGATTTCGCAACTATCTAAAGATAATCCTATCATTTAGGTTTAATCCATTCTATCCAATCAGTTAGATATCATATCGGTTTTCATCTATCCATTCAGTTTATCCATATCATTATGTTTAAATTGAGGAAGCTTGAAAGTCACAATTATAGGTAGCTTAGTAATGTTTTCAACTGACCTGGCTAACAGAACTGGAGGCCCGCCTGGAGCCCGTGTCAGAGGCGCCGGTGCCGCTCTGCCGGCCGCCCAGCGACGCTCGGTACGGGGACATGCTTCTACCCCGGGTGCCTGTGTGATTTAGCAACAAGCTGGTTGAACGGCGCCGTTTAGTAAAACAGGCTAGACTGTAATTAAATGGCGAATTAAGCTTCACTTACACTAACTAATAAATAATAGTAGGTAATACTACCCTTAAACAAAAAAAAGGCTTCATAGAGCTCAAATTTAGTTGTGGCTTATTTTGATACCATCTGTCGTTGAAAGTGATTGCGTAATAAAGTTGGTACATGAAATCTAATCAGAAGCAATAAATCGTCGCACTTAGTTTAAATGAAAATCACTACTAAGAATATTACGACTACATTGGAGTCTCATTTCTTAAATTCTATGAATAATTAATGAGTGACCACGATTTTGAAGACGACAAGCAGATTGCATCGTGAAAATTATGATTCATCTTTGTGCGTTGAAGTCTGACAATTTGAGATCTAAATCATGTTTTATAAAAATTAAGAACGTAACAAGGTTAGTCGCGACTTACATAAAATCAGATTTTTTCTAGACAAGTGAAGATAAAACCGCGCCGAGATTTGTATTCAAAGTGAGTTCTCATCTCAAGGCTTAAGTAGGTAAATTTTCTTACATGACATGTAAAATGTAGGCGTAATCTGCGAGACATCTTAAGTGCGTAGACTGGAAAGCTCTTTACCATGTCCAAAATTTTTCTTTTATTATATTTCGGTAAAGGTAAAAACAATTTTAAGCGGGATTTGTGCCAACAAGTTACTTCAAGAACAAATAACTTACCAGCTGTCTGACTGTCTTCGCTCGCTCGTCTTTCTTTTGACACCAGTGGTTCTTGGAAGGTCAACGTCAGGCTTCCCCGAGGACTTATCCTAGCCGCGTCCCCGTCTCCCGCAACTAAACTACCCCTAGCGCTTCTTTCAGAAGGCGCAATACTTCCTCTAGGACTTCGTTGAGAGTCCGGAATCAGAGAACCTCTTGGACTCCTATCAGGAAAATCTTTAGGCTTTACTGGTACTTCAATCGGCATGGCTATACTCCCACGAGGGCTTGTTCTGGGGCTTGGTCCCATGTCCTTTTGTGCTCGAGCTGGATCTAACTGAATACTGGCCACTGAGTGTCTTGGACTTCTCCCTATATCAGGAACTAAAGAATTTCTCGGCTGGTTCCAAGAAGTTCCTTCAGGTACCAAGCTTCTTCTAGGACTACGCGCTGACGTGTCAGGCGTTATACTATTCCTAGGGCTTCTGTTGAAGTCTTGAGGATTAAGGCTTAGTCTGGACCCGTAAGCCATTTCTACATTTAAGTTATTCCTAGAGGGGCCAAGAGTGTTTCGTATCGGCATGTTCGTATCTGGGGTGATGGAGTTTCTAGCGGATCTGACCTCAGGCGCTAGAGAGTTGCGTGGACTTCTGTGATAGGAATCTAAAGCAGCTTCTGGAGCGAGGCTTGCCCGAGGGCTTCTTGGAGGCATTGGGTCCATTTCTTCATCAGTTTCTGCAGCGGCTAAAGAGGCTCTTCTAGAAGTTTGAGCGGACGCTCTCGGTGATCTGGCTTGAGGAGAAGTGGCAGCACTTCTAGACGCTCTGCGCCGTCTAGATGATGACGTTCTATGAATCATCATGACTCTTTACTTCACTACCGCGCTGCCAGGCTTACTTCCATCTCAGCAATCTATAACAAAATTAAACAACCTCAAAACATTTTTCGCAGAAATTACATTCTTTCACAAGAGTCTCGAAAGTTCATAATCCTGTTCAAAAGCCGCAATTTAACTTCTTTGTTTACGATACAAGCTGTGAATGTTAAAATGATGCTAAGCTCTAGAACAAAATGTGAATAATGGTCCAGAGAGATTGTTCGTAAGGTGATTTATAAATGTATCTCGGATCATTTCTAATGCTATGCAAAATAGGGCTCTATTGAAGCATAACAATAGGTTGGGAATTGGTTATGAGTCTAGGTAGATAAACTTGCATTGTTTCAGATCTGATTAAGATTTAAGACTAGGACCAAGTTCAAAAGGACTCACGAGCTAAACTTGAAAGGCGCAAAACTATAATATGTGGAAACTATTGTATTCGATCAAAATTACAACAATGCCTATTTAAGTATATATTTGACTGTCTCGATGGCTCAGTTGGCAGTGAACCTGCCTTCTGAGCTCAGGGCGTGGGTTCAATTCCCACCTAAGACAATCATTCATTTGATGAACATTTGTGTTTTTTCTATGTCTGGGTGTTCATCACTACATAGTATAAAACAAAATCGCTTTCTCTGTCCCTATGTCCCTTTGTATGCTTAAATCTTTAAAACTACGCAACGGATTTTGATGCGGTTTTTTATAATAGATAGAAGGATTCAAGAGGAAGGTTTATATGTATAGTAACATCCATTAAATGGCAGAGAAATACTGTTATTTTTGAAGTTTCTAATGTGATGTCGTTAATTATCAATTTTTTTCCGCTTACATTGCAAACGCAGGCTGAACCCTACGAGATTTATCAAAATAATGCACTAATTATTTGTACACATTGAAAAGATCTACAGAAAACTCCGCGATGGTATATGTCTATCGCTTATGGATATCCCACAATAACATTTTTTTGTTTATACCCGTGCGAAGCCAGAGCGGGCCGCTATGTTTTTATATACAACGTTCACAGTTTTTCTGTAGTGTATTTAGTATCAGCATTGCACCCGTGCGAAGCCGGGGCGGGTCACTAGTATCTATTAAAAGTATGAATTTAAAAAAATTACATATATGTATGTTCATATGTATATCAATCAGTCTTTGGCAGCCATTGTAAAAGCTTTGCTTAATTTGGGGTCAGACGACTGTATATGAAATTTGTCCCAAATTAATTTATTTGTTTTGAATATTAGTACGAGGCTTTTTATTTTCATTCATTAAGTAATACAATAAGGGCTACATTTTTTATTCTTACTTCTTATACCAAAGTCTGCTAAGTAACTAGATCTAAAGTCTGTGTCACCTTAATCTCCCAGAGCAGACTCCAGGCTGTCGTGAAGTCACAGCGAGTTTCGAGACATTTCGTCTAAATTACAAAGGCACCTTTAAAACATTTTGCGGCTTATAGTGAAGAACGGTGTTCCATTTCAACGTGGTTGGCTACAAAAGATTTGAACACAAGAATGCTTTAGTTTTTCAGGGATTTTAGACGCTTTTCGCTGTTCTTTTTTTTAGAGGATTATTTATGCAGTTTTACATACGTATACGACTGTTTGAGGGATTACTACCACTATTAGACTAGGACTATGAGACTAGGACTAGCCTTACTTGGTCTATTAAAACATACTTTTAGCCACTAGGCTAATATCCATACCATTTTTTTTTAATTTTAACTGCAATACATTTTTTTAGATATATCCATAGAAATTCTCACAAACAGCTCTTAGATCATCTAAATAATGTACAAATAGCACTAATCCCATTAAAGACCGTCCTTCAGATAGATGGTGGGTAGTTTATGGAAAATGCCACTAACGTAATTCGTAAGCAACAGGTGAAACTGTTGAAATTCCTCTCCAACACAATTAACCCTTGAACAATACTCCGCCTACCCGCATTTCGCATTATAATAGGGTGCTTCACACAGATTATAAAACTAGATGGATAATTTTGGAAAAGAAGACAAGATTACATTTCCACTTTCATATTCCATTTCTGCTAATAATGTTAGTGTCTACTAGCTGCGCCCCGCGGTTTCACCCGCAATTAAAAAATCCTATGTGCTATTCTAGACTGTAATCTATCTCTGTGCCAAATTTCATCCAGATCTGTTCAGCCGTTCTGGCGTGAAAGAGTAACAAACATCCATTAATCCATTTGTCCATACTGGACATGCTTAGCAACTGCACGTCCATACTGAGCATAGCGCCGGCCGGCGGAGACTGCAGAGTTGCGACCCAGATTGTCACCGGCATCTTGGCGCCAGCGCATAGTGCGTAGTAAGCGGCGCTAGCATCTCGGCGCCGGCGCATAGTGCGTAGTCAGGAGATTTAACATAGATTAGTAACAATAGGACGTAAGAGATTTAGTATAAATAATGTAAGAAAAGGTAAATAAATTAATCACAATCTTATGGTTGTTTGATTCACATCGAAGGAATGCAGTGGCGGTTATCCACAGTCGGACGGCTGCATTCGGAGTTAAGGGTCCATCGGCGCTAGCAGTCAGGTCAACCAGGCGACCGGCCTTCCGACCGTCAACGGATCGGACGGAGCCTTCAAGAGGCCTGCACCACCGAGGACAGTGCCGTACCCAGCATACGCTCTGCTGGGCAGGCGGCGTACGGGTACCTACCTCATCCTTCCACTGTGGCAAGAGCTTCCTAGTACCATCACCTTCTGTGATCGTGACGTGAGTCACGGCAGTTACGGCAGTGGAAAAACCGTACCTATCCTTCATTCCTTCCCACTCCGCCTGGTGCCGATAGGTCTCCCGGTACCAGGTTTCCCGTACCTATCTATACAAGTATATATTGACTTTATGGTAGGTTAGGGACGCTAGGGTAGTAGGGATACGTAGGGAATGATAGGAAATTAGGCAGAGTGCAGAGTAGGTCCCCGTTAGGGCCAGACAGCCACGGAGTGCTTCACGCCATAGTGGGGTTTCACGGTTGCTCTGGTGTGTTAGTCAGGCGTCACGCAATCCAACACGGATCGTGAGGCGGCTGTGCTAACGAAATACCCATCAGGCGTTAGTTAGTTATTGCGATAAGTGGCTAGCGCCTGAACACCATTCTTACAAACTTTCGCGTTTATAATATTAGTAGGATAGTTAGGATTCTAAACTTGTTGATTGGTGTATATTAATATTTACCTTTCCTGACCTATGTCTTTATTACTTTACAGATTTACCTAAATAAAACTTTTGAGTACTGACGATTATAATAAGCGTCTAGTATAAGTACTTAAAATTATTTATCGAACTTAATCAAAATCAAAATGATGCGTTGTAACGTTGGCAGGACGACAAAAAAGGGAACCTCAACAGGTACCTAAATACAGGCAAGTTTTCATTGCCTCAATTTTTGCTCAACTTGCCGTGAAATTCAGCTTCTAATAATTTGTCATAAGGTTCACATTTAATTGTGTGAGAAACGCTCAACATAGACGTGATTTTCGTGCCTGCCGCTAGATGGCGTACAAACCGGAGGAATTTGAAAATGGCGCACTTCACTCTTAATTCAAACTTATTTAACCGGAAGGCGCTGCTTGTCTACAAAACCAACTTTAATTCACTTCCTTGAGTAATGGTCGCCAAATCTATTCGGACGAGGGAGGCAACATCCGTTTCGGTCGACCAATCGTGGCAAGGCACCGGGGTGTGCTTGGAAAAAACGTGGTCGCGCCATGGCGCGCCACTTTTTGGGCGCGCTCCTCACTTTGCTTCGTGACATCGCATCGGCAGCATCGGGATAAAAGTATAAAGTGGAATAATAAGCCAGATAGGCATAGAAGTTATAAAGTGAATCTATCTGAACCAGTGAATCTAAAAGCTAAGTACTAATATCTAATAAGTTAAGTAATTGTGCGTATGTTTATTAACGTGAATTGCTCATAGCGATTGCTACGATAGTGTTAACAGTTGATTCCTTGTGAGTTTACACGATTTTGGTTACAATATGTTTAAAGTTTTGCTAGTATAAAATGCGTTATTAACTTAGTGCCCGTTGGTGATAACTTTAAGTTTGTGATAGTATCTACTATCACAAACTTAACGACTTTAAATTTCACCATTTGAGTTTTAGTAACAGCATTCTTATAATTTCTCATTTATACCTTTTGTGTTTTATATCACATTATATTATACCTGGGGCCTATTAATTATTACTACTATTGACTTAGGTCACATCTTACTATACTATGATTTATGGTTGTGATTATTAGTTTTATGATTATTAATTGCTTATGATTAGTAATTGCTGATAAATAATAAGTGTAATTATGTGGCAGGAATTAATATAAAAGTAAATGATGTTCATTACTACTGGGTGGTTTTATTTCTAGTCCTAATGTCTTAACAATTTTCAGAAGTGGGATAACTCTCGGTCACGCAGTTCTGTGTGGTGGGACTCGAAGAGAGAACGAGGTCGAGTTAGAGGAGCTTCATGCAGTCGATCTCCTAGCGACAGTGCATCACGCCGCGAGTCAAGCAGATGGCGGCCGCGACATCCAGAAGTTCCCGAGCCGCGGGCCTCCTCGACGCCTAACTTCAGGGATTATCCGGATCAATCTGGTAGGATCCATCCATATCTGTCTAATATAGTAGTGAAAGCTGACATAGTGCCAGAATTTGATCGTGGAAAAACACTACCCGCTTTATAATGGTTAAAAAAAAAAAAAAATTAACAATGGTTAACAATGGAACGTAAAAAGCTATAATATGCAAGCTCGATTATCTGGCAAAATTGTGACATAATGCGTTAAATTCTTACGAGTTTTCTTGGCATGAATGGAATTTTTTTTTTTGTTTTTGAAGCCTTTCCGCAGAATACAGACTTTGCAGCATTCAGAAAAATGTTAGGAAGAAGAAAATAGCCCAATGAGACTATGACTCATTAAGTCATTAAGGGTTATTCGAAAACAAAATTTTGCTTTGCTTTTGCTTATCAAATGTGAGGTAGTAGGAGAAAAGCCGTGTCCTGCATTATCGAAGTCTTACCTTTTCACCTCAAAACTTTAGCTAGAGTAGGAAATCGTCGGACTCCAGGAGAGTTGTTCTCTAAGGATCTCTGCATGAATGATGACAAGCAGTGGTTGCTAACTTATCCACAAAGGATTTTTCATCGATTTCCTGATTCAGCTAGATATAGCAGCAGCTGCACCGTTCAAGGACCCAACCGTGTCATACACTCGTTTGAGCTCAATTGTAAATTGTAATGCTATTTATAATGATAGGAAACCTGTGTCCTGCTATCTTTGCAACGAATCTGGTCACATTGTTCAATTCTGTTCAAAAATCCTCTGCTAAGCCTGCAACTAGGTGTGGTAACTGCGGGAAAGGCAATCACAAAACTGTTTCTTTAAGAAGGTGAACGTCGTCGAAATTTCGCGGGTAAAGGAGTGCTATTTTAAGGATGTAACTCTTAATGGTCCGAAGGTCACTACTTATATGGGCACTGGGCGCAGATATGAATGTGCTGTAATATTAGGCGTACCATTGGCCACGTGAGATTTTTTTTAGTAAGAGGTTTTAACGGTCTCCCCATAAAAGGTTCGTGGACAAGCGGCGGTCTCCGTTGTAATTGATCTAAAATTCGTTGCAGACGTTGTCGTTACTGATGCGCCCCTCAATTTTGCCGACGTTTCTATTGGTCAACCAAATTTAATAATGAGCAAAACAGGTTCAGTGTTTGGGACTCGAGTTACACTTGAAAGCGTTAAAAGCATCGATTCCGAAATTAGCATGATTGATACTTTCAAAGAACTCGATAAAGTTTAGCTCTTTTCTTTCAGGGATAACGCTATTCTGCCAAAGTCTTTAATGTACGTGGAGGTTTACAGTGACACTCATCTCGAAAGTCCAGCCGTTATATTTGTCAATTCTCGATATGTTCTTACAAAAATACTAGATATTCCTGCGTCGGTATTTTGCTCTCCAGTTAAAACTGTGCCAACCACTAACTACTGTGATAGGCCCTTTGCCGATTAAAAAGGGTTCCTTGTTAGTATTTATTTCAGCTGAAGCTGATGACCGTGGCATGACAGGGACTGAGGGACTGAGGAAAAGACTCTTGATGAGATGCAATCTGTCATCGGTATTGATATCGATAAGGTTAACTGCGGCTCTACTGATTCTAAGGTCACACAAGAGTTGACCAAATATTTTCAGGAACCTACAGATTGGTTTTTCGGCAGATACGTTGGAGCTAAGTGCAACAAACAATCTTTAGAACTCAATTCAGACAGACCTTTTTGTTACAGACCTTAGCGATTGTCGTTTGCAGAAAAAGTTAATAAATGGCATAATTAGAGAATCATCATCAAATAATGCTAGTTCTATAGTTCTAGTTAAAAAGAAATTTTACCGAATTCCAGTTGCTGAAGAATCTATGTATAAAAACTGGTCTTGTCACTCCAGAGGGCCATTTTGAGTTTCAGTGAATTCCTCTTGGTTTGACTAACTCACCGGCAGGTTTTCAGCGACTCATTGACAAAATTTTCGCTTCCCGGCGCTATGACAAGTTACTTCTATAAATTATCATATTGACGAAGTATTATTACCTACTAAGTATTACGGCCTGGATCTTTTAAGATTAACTTTAGAGATCATTAGAGACGCCGGGTTAACTTTAAATTTAGAAAAGTGTTTCTTCCTGCAGGATAAAATCGACTATTTAGGTTACGAGATCAATGCAGACGGAATTAGACCTGGAAGCAAGAAGATTGAAGCTGTAGCAAATTACAAAGAGCCAGGTAATCAACATGAGTTGAGAATGTTTCTTGGTCTGACAAGCTACTTCAGGAAATTCGTTCAGAACTACGCGAACATTAGTTTTGACTTGTACAAATTACTGAAAAAATACGGTGTGAGGGTGGGGTCTGGAACAACAGGCAGCATTTGACAAGCTGAAGGAGGTACTAACATCAAGGCCAATACTGTCTCTTTTTCGTAGCGAAGGTGACATCGAAGTTCATTCTAGCAGTAAAGGTTTGGCCGGCATTCTTCTGCAAAAACAAGATGGTCATTTTAAACCTATAGTTTATTTCAGTCGTAAAACTAGTAATGAGGAAGCTATGTACCATTCATATGAACTTGAAGCATTGGCGGTCGTTGAATCCATTAGGAGATTTAGAATATATTTGTTTGGTAAGAAATTTAAAGTCGTTACAGATTGTGCAGCTGTAAGATACTCGTATACCTTCTTAAAAAAGGATCTAATGCCACATAGACGCTCTTAGTCGGTTTCCAGTAGATGCAGCTCCAGTGGTTGACGTAAACGTTCTAGATATCTTTGATGGGATTGTATGCCTTCAAAATCAAGATGATAAAATTCGAATAATCAAAGCTAAGCTTGAGTCCGGTAGCGATGAAGTGTTGAGTAAAGATTACCTGATAAACGATGGCAGACTTTACAAAATTATAAAAGATGGCGTGGAGCGATTGGTAGTACCTAAATATGCAAGGTAGAATGTATTGAGAAAGTATCACGATTGTATAGGGCATCCAGGACTAAAACGCTGCGAGCAGATCATCAGGGAAACATTTTGGTTCGCGGGCATGACAAGGTTCATACGTAAGTACGTTAATGCATGTTTAGATTACCTTTACAAAAGGAGTCAGTACGGGCGTCCCGAAGGAGAACTTCACCCAATACAGAAAGTCCCAGAGCCAATGCACACTGTGCACGTGGACCATTTAGGCCCATTCTGCAAGAGTCGAACAGGTAATAGCTATTTATTGATGATGGTTGATTCATTTACGAAATTTGTATGGTCTGTCCCAGTTAAATCCACAAAAAGTCTCGAAGTAACTGCATCGTTGGAAAATGTATTTTGTTCGTTTGGTTACCCAGAAAGAATATTTCAGACAGCGGGTCTTGCTTCAAAAGTTATCGTTTCAAGCAATTCTGCTTGGATAACCAAATCGAGCACATCCTCAATGCAGTGGCTTGTCCACGTGCTAATGGTCAGGTTGAAAGATATAATCGGACTTTACTTGATTCGTTAAATACTAGTGTAGAAAACGAAAGGGAATGGGATATTCGAATTCCAAACATCACTTCGGGGATGAATAACTTACAACACTCATCTACGGGGTTTTCACCCTACAGGTTAATGTTTAGCGCATCCCGGAGCAGATATCAAGGTATGGGTAGTAATTATTTTGATAGCGAGAGTTCGGCTGAAAAGGTGAAAGAGGCAGCTTCTGCAAATTTGAACAAAACTTCAGAAAACATACGTAAGTATTTCAACGATAAACGCAAGCCGCCAACCAAATTTACTGCCTTAGTATCGTATGACTCGATAAAGAGATTCGAAGGCATTCGTTCAGACTCTACCACAGGTGATAGTGAAGTAGACAGTACTGAAGAGTTAATAGATTTATTAGAAAGATAAACCTGATCATAAAGATGATTACGATGAAAATAAAACCAAAATAGTTGATTTATTGAAAGACTTGTTTTACAAGATTGGACTGTAAAGTTAACATGGTGAAGTTAACATGGTGAAGTTAACATGGTGAAGTTAACATGGAGAAGTTAACATGGTGAAGTTAACATGGTGAAGTTAACATGGTGGAGTTAACATGGTGAAGTTAACATGGTGAAGTTAACATGGTGAAGTTAACATGGTGAAGTTAACATGGTGAAGTTAACATGGTGAAGTTAACATGGTGAAGTTAACATGGTGAAGTTAACATGGTGAAGTTAACATGGTGAAGTTAACATGGTGAAGTTAACATGGTGAAGTTAACATGGTGAAGTTAACATGGTGAAGTTAACATGGTGAAGTTAACATGGTGAAGTTAACATGGTGAAGTTAACATGGTGAAGTTAACATGGTGAAGTTAACATGGTGAAGTTAACATGGTGAAGTTAACATGGTGAAGTTAACATGGTGAAGTTAACATGGTGAAGTTAACATGGTGAAGTTAACATGGTGAAGTTAACATGGTGAAGTTAACATGGTGAAGTTAACATGGTGAAGTTAACATGGTGAAGTTAACATGGTGAAGTTAACATGGCGAAGTTAACATGGCGAAGTTAACATTGTGAAGTTAACATTGTGAAGTTAACATGGTGAAGTTAACATGGCGAAGTTAACGTGGCGAAGTTAACGTGGCGAAGTTAACGTGGCGAAGTTAACGTGGCGAAGTTAACGTAGTAAAATTAACATGGTCAAATTCTAGAGCTCAAAATACTGTAGTTGTTGTTAAGTTAATGGGCAGAAAAAAAAAACTTGTTGCAAGTTTGATTAACAATGAGACTACGTTAAAAAAAAGATGACTGGTGTACTTATATTACTTCCTTTGCATATTTACCTATTAACAGCATTTCAGTGAGCTTATCAAAATGAATAGGGTATAGATTTTTTTTTAATGTATGATATGTACCCCATGTTTTCTTTCTTTGCAGAGACGCAAAGATGTCAGGATGGACGAGTGTGAGAAACGCTCAACATAGACGTGATTTTCGTGCCTGCCGCTAGATGGCGTACAAACCGGAGGAATTTGAAAATGGCGCACTTCACTCTTAATTCAAACTTATTTAACCGGAAGGCGCTGCTTGTCTACAAAACCAACTTTAATTCACTTCCTTGAGTAATGGTCGCCAAATCTATTCGGACGAGGGAGGCAACATCCGTTTCGGTCGACCAATCGTGGCAAGGCACCGGGGTGTGCTTGGAAAAAACGTGGTCGCGCCATGGCGCGCCACTTTTTGGGCGCGCTCCTCACTTTGCTTCGTGACATCGCATCGGCAGCATCGGGATAAAAGTATAAAGTGGAATAATAAGCCAGATAGGCATAGAAGTTATAAAGTGAATCTATCTGAACCAGTGAATCTAAAAGCTAAGTACTAATATCTAATAAGTTAAGTAATTGTGCGTATGTTTATTAACGTGAATTGCTCATAGCGATTGCTACGATAGTGTTAACAGTTGATTCCTTGTGAGTTTACACGATTTTGGTTACAATATGTTTAAAGTTTTGCTAGTATAAAATGCGTTATTAACTTAGTGCCCGTTGGTGATAACTTTAAGTTTGTGATAGTATCTACTATCACAAACTTAACGACTTTAAATTTCACCATTTGAGTTTTAGTAACAGCATTCTTATAATTTCTCATTTATACCTTTTGTGTTTTATATCACATTATATTATACCTGGGGCCTATTAATTATTACTACTATTGACTTAGGTCACATCTTACTATACTATGATTTATGGTTGTGATTATTAGTTTTATGATTATTAATTGCTTATGATTAGTAATTGCTGATAAATAATAAGTGTAATTATGTGGCAGGAATTAATATAAAAGTAAATGATGTTCATTACTACTGGGTGGTTTTATTTCTAGTCCTAATGTCTTAACAATTGCTCTGTTTTATCGCGGTACCGGCGCAATGTATCATTTTTATGAACCGAACAACGGCTTTATACTTATAATTAATTGATACTTATTAATTTCGAAATGAAGAAATATAACTGAATTGAGTAGAGCTCATTCTCTGTCATGATTGGTCATTGCCCGAGACATTTTGAGTTTGGCATCTATATCAACGTAATCTGTCACTGTCATCTAGCAGTACAAAGGACCCGGATAGGTCAGGGCCAATCTCGCGCCTGTCACGAAGGATAGTACATTGTCATCCGTAAGCCGAACGATTACCAGTTTAAATTGAACCAGACAAGTTATGCATTAGTTTCTAAAGTTGGGGACTTAATTCAAACTTACTGAGGCAAGTATTCTAAATGCAGAAGACAGTGTCTCTTTGTTACTTAGGAGTTAGGTAAGAAATTATACAGGGTTATCAGGAAAGGGTGTACTAATCCGAAAGGGGGTCATTGTAGTCATCATTATGAACAACTTTTACTAGGTTCAACCCTAAAATGTTGTTTACAGCCGGCACCCTGGGTAATATGAGCTGGTTTGTGGCAAAATATAATAGCGACAATCAGTTTGGTTTCAGGCCGGGACTGTCTACGGAAAGTGCTATATTGTGTTTGAAGAGTGCTGTCAAATATTACACAGAGAGGAAAACACCTGTTTATGCTTGCTTTCTCGACCTTTCAAAGGCATTTGACCTGGTTTCCTATGATATCCTTTGGGAGAAGATGAGGGCACTACATGTACCTCACGAACTCATCAACGTCTTCAGATATTGGTATGGGAACCAGCTCAACAATGTAAAGTGGGCGGGAATGTTATCAGACCCATACAGGTTGGAGTGCGGGGTGAGGCAGGGGGGCTTAAGCTCTCCTGTCATTTTTAACCTGTACATAAATGGACTAATCGAGGCGCTTAGTGAGCAACATATCGGTTGTCACATTGATGGCGTCTGTTTTAATAACATTAGCTACGCGGACGATATGGTGCTACTAAGCGCCTCGGTTTGTGGAGTTAGAAACCTGTTGAATATTTGTGAAAGCTATGCTGTGGATCACGGACTTCAGTATAATGTCAAAAAAAGTCAGTGTATGGTCTTCCAGGGTGGACTTAGAAGAGTGACAGACGTCCCACCCATGAAGCTATATGGTTCACCATTACAACAGGTACAGGAATTTAAATATCTGGGTCATCTAGTTACACCCACCCTGAAAGATGATGCTGACATTGAGCGGGAGAGGAGGGCGCTAGCGGTCAGAGCCAATATGGTGATCCGCAGGTTTGCACGGTGCTCAACAGAAGTAAAGATAACTCTTTTTCGATCATACTGCACCTCTTTCTACACGTGCAGCCTGTGGGCTAATTATACTCGAAAAACGTATAGCGCCCTTCGTGTCCAGTTCAATAACGCGTTCAGGATGCTGGTGGGGCTCCCCCGCTACTGTAGTGCATCTACAATGTTTGCGGAGGCACGCGTTGATTGCTTCTATGCAACGATGCGCAAAAGATGCGGCTCGCTGGTGCGGCGAGTGCGGGGGAGCGCGAACAGCATGCTGGCCGTGCTCGCGGATAGGCTGGACTGTCCCTACATAGCTCACTGTTGTGAAATGCATGTTGTGCACAGAGACTAAGCCGAATAGGTAGTAAAAAATTTATTATTATTTAATTAAGATTTTTATTATTATAATATTTTAATTCTGACATTTTTACTATAATTTGATTTGACTTAATTTATAAATTGTATGTGTAATGTGACTTATTGTAATTTTAATTGTATGGACTTATTTTGTTACCAGTATGAATATGATATTTGAAATAAATGAATTTGAATTGTCTACTTTTCCGGTTACGCATTTTCTAAACTTTTAAGAAGCTTTTTTTCATCAATAGCAATCTTGTGCAGCCGCCATTTTGCCTGATGAAAAGCAATGATGCGGCCTACGATGGTGGAGTACGTTTACCTAGAAGAAACCGATTCACTCAAGACTCGAAGACACCCGGGCTATAACTATCAGGCAATACACACTCTGGCAGAGTATTTCACACTCTAGCTTTCTTTAACCTTGTATTTGCATGTTTTATTATGTTGGTAGGTATTTAATGTTATGTACAATTTTTTATAAGCAAAATTGTACCGCTTTTCAGTCTGCTTAACTTGTTTGGTATAGGAACGGAACTTTGGCCACAAACACAATAGCATTCAATGGTGCCATGGAGCTAATATTGCAGATGAAAGCTATGAAAGTAAAAATATAAACGTTCATAAACAAAAAGTTATAATGAGCAATCACAACGTAACATGTCTCTATAGCTTTCACAATACAATACAATACAAAAACTCTTTATTGACACCAAATACAAATAAATCTAAACTAAACACTCAAAAATAAAGGCGCAATGGGCGGTCTTATCGCTTAAGAGCGATCTCTTCCAGACGATTTCTTCTTTTTTGTTTTACAAACCAATTTTCCATTGATTTCCCCAAGTTTCCCGTATAAGAGAGTGACGTGAGCACAGTACGCGGAACCGGCAGTTCCGGACGTGATTCCGGATCAGGCGGAAATTGCGCTGAGTTATAGCTCCTATGTTTACCTAAGAAAAGGAAAGTACAATGAAAACTTCTGGGAAAGTCTTTGATTTACTTCATTTAAGGCTGGTCCGCGAATAGACCAGACTGACTCAGTGCTACCGTGGCTCAATTTACCTGTTAATTTATAGTCCCTGGTTGATTTTATCCTTTCAACAAACACCGAAATCTGAATATCATTCCGTTTTTATCCAGTTAAAATAACTAATACCTAATGACCAATTGACCCCTTAAAGCAATGCCCATTGGACGTTACTAAACCAATCCAACTAACCAACCAACATCCAACCACCACCAACTCCGGTACGGACCAACGGTACGCTCGTGTAAGCCTTAGGATTCGACTCACCAAACTCGCCGACTTACCGACACAGCTTACCGCCATGACGTGTGTGGCTTGATTTCTTGGGAAATATGGCCGCCAACGTCAAGAAACATACCTGCCAACATGACACGTCAGTGGCTGTCAGCGACTTTGGTATGTGGACTAGACTCCCTTCCCCTGTCTCGGCTACCAGTTACTCTACGGACCCTAACCACCTAAACTAACCGGTTGCGCAACCAAGCGGACTCTAGCTAGCACGGGCCGGAGACGAATGCCTTTCCACCAATTTTTTTTTTCGCGCTGAAATGTGATAAAGCTATAATATGGATATGTTTGTCTCTTTCTCACGGGATAAAAACGATAGAGAGATTTGTCTGCTGTAGGGGCGAGCCCTGATGATGAGGTACTTTCCACAAAGTTGTATACCTAATTAGCCACATTTTGATGACGGCACGGCTGGGCGGTGACTGCCATCGTGCCCTAGTGAGAAAGGGCCCTACCCGTCATTTCTTCACCTGGCCACCTGCACGAATAAATCAATCAGTATTATCAGAATTGCGTTTTCTATTATCAAGATTAATGCTATGAAATATTCAATGTTCCATTCTGAGAAGCTAACTCCTTCTCCAAATTACATCTGCCGAGTAATTAATATCGTTGAGGAGTTCCATTCAATTTGAAATTTGGACAACTTTGGCTGTCGTTGCGAAAACACAGTAAACCACATTGAACAAATTATGGTTTGTTAAATGTTTGCTGTGTCATTTGTTTATCTGTTTAAATCTGGGTGTGTGTTGTTATTAATAATGTAAAATTATTGTGTAAATTAAAAATTGTATATTATTAAATAATGTAATATTATTAATCATACGGAGAATTTGTCAGTTTTTGTAAGTTCCCGTACCCAAAGGGTAAAACTGAACCCTTTTACTAAGACTCTCCTGCCCGTCCGTCTGTATGTTTTCCGTCTGTCATTGTCATTTTCACGCTGTATTTCATGAACCGTGGTAGTTAGACAGTTGAAATTTTGACAGATGATGTATTTCTATTTCTTTTGCCGCTAGAACTAAAAACAAAATACTAAAAAACAGAATTAAATAAAAATTTTAGAGAGCTCCCATACAACAGACGTGATTTTGCCGTTTTTATTGATAATGGGTACGGAACCCTTCGTGCGCGAGTCCGACTCACACTTGGTCGGTTTTTTCTAAATGTCTCTTACTGTGTTTTAACCCTAAGCAACCGAACTTTCTGGTACTCTGTACAACGATACTTTGGGTACCGATAAATTCTGTAATTCGCTTTTATAATACTTGTTCAGAATTTAAAACGCCATCTGTGAGCGATTACAACTTTATTCCCCGGTAATAAAGCTTAAATTGCGATCTCGTTTTATATGAGGAAAAATAAAGGATGAGGGAAATTGTCTTTTTATTCAGGTTATAACTTCATAATAATTACTTTATTCCGTCGTTGATGGGTTAAGGCTGGCGTCTGTGTTTTTATTGGAGAGGGTTTCGTTACAGCATTATTTTTTTAAGCTTGCATTGTCTAATTTGTTCTGAGGGTTTATTTCGACCATTTTTTTATTAGGGTTATGTGAAGTATATGTAGATATTTTAATTTTCATGCAGCTTAAAACTCAAGAGGGGAAAAATTTTTGAGGTCCTGCAGTCAAGGGTCTCGTTTTTCTTTTTTTTTATAGCGAAAAAGTCCGCGTTTGACCACGTACGCATACTTAGAAGATACCTATTCACTCTGGCCTTGAATAGGCTCAGATTATAGTTCTCAGGAAATACGGAATCTCGTAAAGGAAAGGAAGATCGTTTGAAAATAATGCGTGATGCCCATGCCCCGTATTCTTTCTTATTTAAATTTTCAAAAGTTCTAAAAGCTATCAATATTTCAACCCCAATCTTTATTTACTCGCTGCAAAAAAGTAGCATAAAATGTGCTATTCCAGACTATGTGCTATCTATCTCTCGTCGAGATCCGTTCAGCCGTTCTGGTGTGAGTGAAATAACAAACATCCATCAATGCAACTAAACTATCGCATTTATCTTATTATTATATCTTTAAATGAGCAATTCTTGTATGTATATATATATATAATTGGAATCTCGGAATCGGCTCCAACGATTTTCATACAATTTAGTATATAGGGGGTTTCGGGGGCGATAAATCAATCTAGCTAGGAATCATTTTTAGAAAATGTCATTTTATTCGTGTTTTATCGATAATCAACTTAAACATAAACTTGGAAGAAAATTAACAAAAAGGAGGCGTTTGAGTAGTCTCAACTGAAAAATATGACTCTTCCTGACATCTATTGGCGAATAATAAAACTATTTTTTGTGAGCAACTAATTGCTTTAACGACACAACAGCAGATGACGTTGTTAAGTAACACGAAGTCAATGAGTGTTTGCTTTGAGGTTAGACTAAAATCATTTGTTTATATTCCAAAAAACACAATTAAAAAAAAAAACCGAGCAAATCTCGGTCATCCAGGTACTAATAGTTATGTGTTGATTTAAAAATATTATTTTTAGATGATTTTTTTAACAAAAAATGATGGAATTATTTTGAAGACTTTTTTATTTTATTTTTTGTAATTACATACTTACACTTACTTCATTATGTAATTACATACTTACACATAAATCAGTGTTAATGAAACGTTCATTAAATCTCTCCTTCAAAATATTTATCGCTCCAATTTGTCTCTTTTCAATTTAGATTTCATTAATGAATTAAATTACGAGATTCAAGAGGCGGGCTAATTAGAGATGATGCCTCGACTCGCTTCGGAAGAACTTTCGCTGAGTATTGTGGAAAAGTAAGTAGATACTCTGTAAAATATGAGGCGTCGCCAGCGAGAACAAGATTGCTGGACAACTCTACTCTGAAATAGGGGTGGGCGGGGTGAATAAGTATTTATGCTTTGAGTTATGATTTTACAAGAAAATTAAAACAGAACGTCGTATATCGTCTTGCTTTTCCTCCGAAAGGGCTGGCAGCCATAACACCTACACTTCGCCGGACGATATTCAGTCTCCAATGCGACAAGAGGGGAGCCTGTCACCATACACCGGGCCTTAATTGTTTTGCAGATGACATTAAATACCACATAATTATGTTCACAAATGAACAAATTGATGCGTGCCTTCGGCTGGGATCGAACTCGCTGCCCCTGGCTTGAGAAGCGAGCCTTCACCAACTAGGCTCATAGAAAAATTCCAAATAGACACAAAAGGAGGAGGATATTATCGCTAAGGTCGAGTTCTTCGAGACAACTTTCTTTTGAGAGGCAATAAATATTTACGGAGTGTGGAATGGTTGGAGTATGGTTTAAAATTGATGGAATTTGGGTGATCATGGTGGGATTACCTACGGAAACCCTAAACTCTTTCGCCTTGTCAAATACAAGGCGAAATTCAGAACTGAAGAGATCGCTTCTAGTTATAAGGCCACCAGTTGTTGCACTATGGAATAAGTATTAAAATAATTATTCTCTTGTTTTTTTTTTTTGTTATTTGTAGTGTGAACAATAAAAAGTTTATCTAATTGATTTCCCACATTTACTACTTTTAAATTCCGCTCGCGGTCACTCATCTAAAAAACTGATCGATTCTTTCGATGGCTAATCCTGGTCATCATTTCGAAAAGTCACATGCTCACCACGTGCTTCACAACAAGTAATTAGCTGCGCCCCTGGTTTCCCGTTAGTTAATTAATAAACCGTTAATTTACTCCCTTTTTAAAGTATCCCTTTTCTGTATCTCTCAAAACGTATCAGCAATTTTTTTAAGAAACAAATAAAAAACAAACAAACAATCGAACTCATTTCCGTATTTTTCTTCTACCAAAAAGCAACAGTTCCATTCTCAAAGCAAACAGATTGAAATTCAGGTTAATTCCGTTTACTAAATAATGGAAATAAAACAAAGGAATTGGCTGTAAATCTCGCTCCGTCGAAGATTAGTCGTCGGGACAAGGGTAGTAAGGAACCCAGAGAATCCGAGGTAACGAATGGGATAAATTAGACGTTATATTATTACTTTCTTGGGGTTTTCTTGCTTAAGACCGCCATCGCAATAATGCAGCCTTATCTAGGAAAAACCCACTCCGAAGTAAATTTTAGATACACACCATTTTGAAAAGTTTCATATAGTTTATTTTGTGTTTTTGAAGAGATACCTATTTATTTTTCCTATGGAGAGTATCCTATGGCGTCACTCATCCCATAGAGATTTAAAACTTCTATGGGCCGTTGCTTAAAAAAAAGCTAATGGAACAACTTCTCAGTACTTCTGTAATTTGCTTTTTTCGTTCAAAGTCAAATTCAGAAGCACAAAATATTAAAAGTACTTTCATCATGTACTTTTTTCATTGCAAAAATATCGCACATCTAAACTCATGTATGAAAAACACTAATACAGGGTAATTACAAACATTACTCAAGTAAGTAAATGCTAAGTGCGACCTTTCTCAGTACATAGACAAGACAGCTGCCATACATTCTGTACGTTGTCTGTTCGAGCGCTCAATGCAATTTTTCTGAATACCGGAGTAAATCTTGAACTTTACAGCTCTATCAGAAAGTTTGATCGATCTACACAAGTAACAAACCAACGTCAAACAAAGCAAGCAGCGTCCAGTGAAGCAAGCTCCGTATCAACTCCGACCGACACACTGATTCCGCCTCGGTTTACTTTGGAATCCGTAATTTCCTCTCCGACTACGTCTAGCGAACCAACATTCGGAGTAACAGCACTAAAGGTATCCAACTGCTTGGACGAGTAAACTTCAGGATGTGAAACGTTGTTATTAATGCCTGACTTCAGTGTTTTCACGGACTGCCTCGGTGTCTCAGTTGGTAATGAACCTGTCTTCTGAGCTTGGGAGTGTGGGTTCGATTCACACCTAGGGCAAACGTTTATGAGATGAACATTTGTGTTTGTTCTATGTCTGGGTGTTAATATCTATATAAAATCTCTATATCTTTATAATAATTATTATATCTGTATCACATACATAATGTGTTTAAAATTACGAGTATATACATATATAAACCATATAGCCATAGTACGAAGTTTTGCTTATTTTGGGGCCAGGCGAGTGTGCGAGTGTGCAAGTGTCCCGAATATTTCTTTATATTTATTTATTTTAGAATTTTACCCATTACGGTTTTATCGTTAAACAGTGACATATAAATATAAAAAGAAATAATGAAACAAAAAGTATCATTTGCGTTTATTTTTTCTTTCTAATGTATTCTTTCCTCTAGCTTTACATTTTTAAATTCCGCAGAACGGTCACTTTTCGTCATTTCACTTTTCGTCAGTTCAGGCGCTAGCCACTTATTGCAGTAACTAACTAACGCCTGATGGGTACTTTGGTTAGCACAGCCACCTCACGATCCGTGTTGGATTGCGTGACGCCTGACTAACCCACCAGAGCAACCGTGAAACCCCACTATGGCGTGAAGCACTCCCGCGGCTGTCTGGCCCTAACGGGGACCTACTCTGCACTCTGCCTAATTTCCTAACATTCCCTACGTATCCCTACTACCCTAGCGTCCCTAACCTACCATAAAGTCAATATTATATACTTGTATAGATAGGTACGGGAAACCTGGTACCGGGAGACCTATCGGCACCAGGCGGAGTGGGAAGGAATGAAGGATAGGTACGGTTTTTCCACTGCCGTAACGCAGACTCACGTCACGATCACAGAAGGTGATGGTACTAGGAAGCTCTTGCCACAGTGGAAGGATGAGGTAGGTACCCGTACGCCGCCTGCCCAGCGGAGCGTATGCTGGGTACGGCACTGTCCTCGGTGGTGCAGGCCTCTTGAAGGCTCCGTCCGATCCGTTGACGGTCGGAAGGCCGGTCGCCTGGTTGACCTGACTGCTAGCGCCGATGGACCCTTAACTCCGAATGCAGCCGTCCGACTGTGGATAACCGCCACTGCATTCCTTCGATGTGAATCAAACAACCATAAGATTGTGATTAATTTATTTACCTTTTCTTACATTATTTATACTAACTCTCTTACGTCCTATTGTTACTAATCTATGTTAAATCTCCTGACTACGCACTATGCGCCGGCGCCGAGATGCTAGCGCCGCTTACTACGCACTATGCGCTGGCGCCAAGATGCCGGTGACAATCTGGGTCGCAACTCTGCAGTCTCCGCCGGCCGGCGCTATGCTCAGTATGGACGTGCAGTCTTTCGTAACGTTAAAACTATTTGACTCAGAACTAAATGTATGAATTAAAAAATCTACTGGTTTGACATACGATGCTTGAATTTGGACATTAACCAAACGCTGGGCAGCAAGAATTTGAGTAGAAGTTTTAATGATACAGTTGTCTAAGATACGGATTACCCCTGCCTCTGCTATCTCTACCACTTCCCTTTGACCATCACATATTACTGATATTGCCATTCTTTTTGTGGTAATAAAGAGCCAAGTGTTCTTCATATACAACTGTTTCCACAGGATGTTTATACCTAGTTGAATCGTTCTGGTTGGGCATTTCGTTGCCGTGTGGTTGGTGAAGAGTTGTTCAACAATGCAATTTTCCTTCAATTGCATGTTCTTCACCACTCCAGGAAAACAAATGAAATTACCAAGGCTGTGTAGGCACGTCTTAAATTCTTCTTGATTAATATCAAAATATTGCTCATTGTTGTAATCCACTCCCAAATAACTGTTCTGTACCTCTATGCTTTGGAATCTGTTATCCTCACATTTTCTTGGGATTGGAGTTACATGAATGAACGTATACTTCGCCACATCTTGTATAGGAAAATATGCGTATACCTGTATATGTGTTGCATTTTCTTCTATTTTAGTGTTGATTAAATATTGCTGCATAATCTTTAGGTTTGATGGTAACTTTTTATTCGCATTGTCTATAATTGCACGGACATTACTTGGTGTCAATATGCTATATACCGATGCTTTGGACAGATATATCTCTGTTAGCCCTGCATAGTAATCCACAACCTCTTCGATGTAATTTCTGGCTAGCTGGTACGTTTGTATGACTTGTATATTTACGCTGTTTCTGTCTATCTTCGCGTACCAGTGATCCTGACCAGCTAAGTAACCTATGACTTGGTTTAACTTAGTTTGATATCTGTCCAATTTTTGTTTGACTCTTTCCTCCGTACTATTTATCTGTGTCATAGCCGAGATCATGAACTTTGTTTGACGATTTGCTGCCTCAATTAATTTTTCTTGATTTTTGTTGAGTGATTCTATGTCTCGGTATGCTTCATCATTGACACCAAATATTGATGTCATGAATTGACCTAGTAATCCCCGCTTCTTTCGGGTTCTGTTTACTTCTGTTAAGAACTCTTTAGTTTTCTCAACCTTCATTGATTGTTCGTTTAGGTGGTGCTCAAACTGCTTGCAATGCGTGTCCTGTGCTGTTATTTCAATTTGACTGCATAGGTTTCGGAATTGGATACATGCCTTCTTGACCTTAGCATAGTCATCTTCTAGACGTATTCGTTGGTAGTTCGTCTCTATCCTGAACATACCTCGGCTGATCCGTGCTGTACCAATCTTTTCTACATAAAACCCTGGCGGCACTGCTTTTATGGTGTATGTTGTTGTCCCATAACCAATCATTTGTAATACTAATGCAAGCAGTACGAACCACCCTGACATTTTGCCTATTGCGGTATTTCTTTTCTGAATACCACGAGTACTTTCTCTTTGCTGCTCAGTAGCAGTACGTGTAGTTGTACTGTTTACTCGCACCGTCTGACGTGTCTGCTTGTCGTGTTCTGTTTCCTTTATAGGTAATGGAATCAATGTTTGAATTGATCTTTTCAATATTGATCCTGATGATTTTTTCAAGGTGACAACTCTTGTCAGGTTATCTCTTCCTTCGTGTACGTCTATCATCTTCGCAATCGGCCATCTGCTAGGACCTATGTTATCTTCTTTCATTAACACTGCTGGGCCTATTTTTATATTTTCCTGGTTATTTTGCCACTTGTACTTCTGCTGTAACTGGCGTAAGTAATTATTCGTCCAGCTTTTCCAACAATCTTTCTTCATCTTTTGAATCTGCTTCCAACGTGCTGATAACCTTGTGAATATACTGGATAACGGGTCAGGTGTTCCAACCGCTTCTCTTTTTATGAGAACATGACTTGGTGTCATTACTACATTGTCGCTTGCTTCTCTTCTACGTGAGTTCCCGTATTCTACCTTTTGGTCTTTAACCGGAAGTCTCTCCGTATAACTACCATCTCTGTTTCTACTTGTGATTTCTCGGTAATACTTCTCACAAGCCTCATCTTCATTCTTGTTGTAGTTCTTGTCTCCCCCCTCTTCTAGCTCCCAAAATTTATGAAGTTGCTGTAGTTCAGTGGTTCTCGTTGTCAGGCCGAGCACTTTTATTGCCTTTGTATAATTTTTACATACCCCTGACAGGACCCATCCGAACCTTGTCTCTTGAGCTACGATCCCACAGCTAAACTTCTTGCATTTCGTTGTTAATATTTCACTGAACTCTCGAACTCCCAGTATCATATCTATCGGAGCTCTTTTGTAATACATGGGGTCGGCTAACCGTTCTCCCTCGATATCTGCAATATCTATTGGTGACATATCTTTTAATGGTACAGCTCCTGTTAGTCTTGACATTACCAACAAATTTATCCGGATTCTGTACTCACTTTTGAATGCGGGTTGTACTTCCACATTCAATGAAAACTTCGATGTTTTTGGTTTTTCATCCGCTACTCCACTTATCTGTGCTCGTATTTTCTTGCGAGGATATGCCAGTAACTGAGCTACCCGGTCTGTACAAAACGACGCTTCGGACCCTTGGTCGCATAACGCTCTGAACACATGTGGTGTGCCGTCTGCTGACTGAATCTGAACCAAAGCTGTCGCAAGTAACGCCATGTCTGCTCCTGGTGCTGTCACTAAATTGGACCTGGTTTGTATAGGTTCCTTACTCGCTGATGGTATTGGTGACTCCCCTATGCTTTGCTTCTGTCCTGGTCTACCGTCACTTACATGGAGCAAAGAGTGATGCCCTTGCTTGTTACACTTATCGCATGCCTTTTTATTTGGACATGTAGTTTTATTCCCGTGAGTCAAGCAACTTTTGCACTTGCGATTATTAAAAACTGCTTCGATGCGATCAGTCGGTGCAAGTGCTTGGAACTCCTTACAGGTCAAAATTGCATGGTTAGTCTTGTTGCAATACCAGCAATCGTGACCTTCTGACTGTACATTCAGAGTTGATGCGACAGGGCGAAGTGGTGATACTGTGTAACCTGCGCCTTGTTTCGCCTGGTATGTAGCTTCATAACACATGAATCTTTTTTCTAGAAATTGCATCATATCCGCCAATGTCTGTAGCTTGTGTGGATCTGCTAACTGATGCTCATACTTCTCGTTAGTATCTGGGACCCATTTCGTTGCAATTATTCTCGTTAGTATTGGGTCCCATGACGATATATCAATATTATGAGTCTTGATGGCTTCAAGACTTTCGTTAATTAAATCGTGCAGGATTCTCAAATTTTGAGCGTTCGGTCTGTCTATCTTCTTAGCGTTTAATATTGTATCTATATGTTTCGTTACCACCAATCTCTCATTGTTAAACCTGTTATTCAACAATGACCATGCTGTGTGGTAGTGCGCTTCGCTTACTATCAAATGGCTGATTAGCTTGGCTGCATCTCCTTTTACATGCGTTTTCAAATACTGCATCTTCTCTGTTGATGTTAGAGTGTCGTCCTCGTGAATCATCTTGCGGAATAAGTCGCTGAATGCATTCCACGATTCATATCTACCGTTGAAAACTGGTAACTCTATCTTCGGTAAATTCACTCTTCGGTTTCCATGACATTGACTGTACTGTGAACTCTGTACGCTCGACTTGGCACACAAATCTCGTATGACGTCGTCAACTTCGAACTGTAATTCTTCGAACACGTGCTCCTGAACGTACTGGTGTTGTTGAATGCTACTATCTGACAGTAGTGTAAAATGTTGACTTTCAACATCTTGCCATTGTCTTTGCAGAGTTGTTAATAAGTGTTGCAGATACCCTCGATCTCTGCCGTCTACCAACGCTTCTCTCGCTTGCCGCAACGTCCTTTGAATGTTCTGGATCCTTGCTAACTGAGAATTGAGTCTTAGGGAGTCGTTTCTCCCTGTAGTCCTCACAGATGTAGCCCTTCCAGGTTCTGCATTCTCGGGAACAACCTCCTCCTGTACTTTACACGTATCAAGATATCGCATGATTTCCGTGAATTCGTCGCAGATATTTTGAAAAAAATTATTCTTGTAGTAATTGTGCTCCTTTATAACCTCTTCTTGTTGCAGCTTGTTATTGTTCAAGGTTGCTTTCGTGAAGATTTCAGTTACTCGAGCCTTCTTCTCGCCGACATACGCGCTGCTTTTCCTTGACGGCGAATCTTTCTTGATATTTCTGAGTAATCCTTGTAACTCATTGAAATATCCTTCTTGGGACTTCAGGATCTCATTGATTTCCTTTATCTCCATCTTGACCTTCTTTCTTCTCTCTTCTCCCTTGCTGTTCTTTCTTCTCTCTTCTTTCTTGCTGCCCCTAATCCCTAGCCCTACTCCTAATCTACTAGCTTACACTTAGCTGCTGTTCCTTCCCTGGATCAGTATTTCTGCGTCTTCTCAAGGCACCGGTGAGACCCGCTTGTGGGAGGCCGGGCCCCGAAACGCTACTGTCCGAGGCAGCTAAGTGCACTTGCAACGTACACCGAACGTAGCGCTTGTTTATTACGCCAGCCCGAGGTACGTCACCTACTAAGGACAAGAGGACCGCGAACTTTACCTACTGGTTCAAAATATTTCGAAGGACCAAATGTTCAGGCGCTAGCCACTTATTGCAGTAACTAACTAACGCCTGATGGGTATTTTGTTAGCACAGCCGCCTCACGATCCGTGTTGGATTGCGTGACGCCTGACTAACCCACCAGAGCAACCGTGAAACCCCACTATGGCGTGAAGCACTCCCGCGGCTGTCTGGCCCTAACGGGGACCTACTCTGCACTCTGCCTAATTTCCTAACATTCCCTACGTATCCCTACTACCCTAGCGTCCCTAACCTACCATAAAGTCAATATATACTTGTATAGATAGGTACGGGAAACCTGGTACCGGGAGACCTATCGGCACCAGGCGGAGTGGGAAGGAATGAAGGATAGGTATGGTTTTTCCACTGCCGTAACGCAGACTCACGTCACGATCACAGAAGGTGATGGTACTAGGAAGCTCTTGCCACAGTGGAAGGATGAGGTAGGTACCCGTACGCCGCCTGCCCAGCGGAGCGTGTGCTGGGTACGGCACTGTCCTCGGTGGTGCAGGCCTCTTGAAGGCTCCGTCCGATCCGTTGACGGTCGGAAGGCCGGTCGCCTGGTTGACCTGACTGCTAGCGCCGATGGACCCTTAACTCCGAATGCAGCCGTCCGACTGTGGATAACCGCCACTGCATTCCTTCGATGTGAATCAAACAACCATAAGATTGTGATTAATTTATTTACCTTTTCTTACATTATTTATACTAACTCTCTTACGTCCTATTGTTACTAATCTATGTTAAATCTCCTGACTACGCACTATGCGCCGGCGCCGAGATGCTGGCGCCGCTTACTACGCACTATGCGCTGGCGCCAAGATGCCGGTGACAATCTGGGTCGCAACTCTGCAGTCTCCGCCGGCCGGCGCTATGCTCAGTATGGACGTGCAGTTGCTAAGAATGTCCATACTGGACATGCTTAGCAACTGCATGTCCAGTATGGACACAAAATATTGATTAAAAATTGCGGTACTTCTCAAATTGATCCATCGTTAAAGTCCTCAATGGTTAACGAAGTGAAAATGGAATCTTGTTTCCTTTTTTATGGTAATTTCAGGTAACAACAACTTACAAAATACAAAAATTTACAAATAATACAAGATTTTTTTTTTGCAACCTAAAATAATTTTAGTAAAATCGAACTCCTTCCATGTCCTAAAGATATATTTATTCCAGGGTAAGTTTAACAAAGCCAGGTTAGCTGCGTCTATTTCTGTAGGCAATGCATTTCCACGTCTAAAGCTTCAAAGTACGAGTAACTCTACAAGTGTTTAAGGGCTGTCTGATTTCTGCCAGAACTTAGCTTTACTGTGAGCATTTCATAAGGCTTTTGGTAAACTGTACAAATATAGACAATTCTTTTACTTTGCAATAATATATAGTCAGATCTATCCGACAGCTTTTCAATATGTGCCAAGATCGTAGTAAATGGAGAGTAGTGGTCTCTGCCTACCCCTCGGGGAAAAAGACGTGACTATATATAGGGCTAACTGGGGCAAATGCGTCTGTAGAGCAATGGCGTCTTAAGGTTGATTTACACCAAACGAGCGAGTGCTCATTCTATCCCCACTACATCAAATTCTTCAAGTGTAAACAGGCGTAGAGCATTTTTTCGTTGTTCTTAGTGCGTTCGCAAAGATTCTATAGAGTATGTGTTTGTTTGATGTAAATGGAAACGTCTAGCTTTCGTTTACACTAAAAGATTACGAAAGAATGCTCTTGTTCTAGCTCTAGGTATATGTTCTCTTTCTTCTTCTCTTGCTCGTTTGATGTAAATCGACCTTTACGAGAATTACTGACAAACATTTCACGAATTAGACGCCACTTACATCTTTTTTCTATCTTTAGTTACAATAATCTGTACAAGATGGCGTTAGTTGCCTAATTTGTGTAGGGTTTGTCAGTAATTCTGGAAAGACGCATTTGCTCCAGTTGGCCCTACATGTCTGTCTGTACACTATACGATATTATTTTACGCATCGCTTATTTTGCTGCTCACGCACTCTACACCCCCTGTAGGTCATTCGATAACTAGACTAAAAAATGCAAGGCTTATGTTAGGAACTCTGTTTATTCTTATACAACACCCAAACTTCGCCGTACAATATTCAGTCCCAAATGTGAAAGGGGGCGAGCCTGTCGCCATACGCCGGGCTCCAGTCATGTAGCAGACGACAACAATACGCACATTATGTTTACACAATGAACAAATTGGTGCGTGCCGTCAGCTGGATTTTAACCTGCTCTCTCTGGTTTGAGAGGTAAGCCTTCTCCAGCAATCACGCCATAATAATGAATAAGTAGTATTGTTAAACTAAATCAGTTACTTTTACCTTTTATACAACGTCACATTACTAAATTAGTATTAACAAAGAGAAGAAGAAACAAGAGAAGATCTATACACAAATATTACGTTACCATCTAAGTAAGTATTGATTAGAAATAGTCGAGTTCCAAAAAAATTATAATTCAGTACCTAGTCCAGACCCGTCTTTTCGTATAAATCAAAGAAGATGTGAAAAAGAAAGGTCCAGTATGCCAAAGTTGTCAGTCTGATAATAAAAAAACGTAACTAAAAAGTAATCAAGAAAAAAACATCATGCAAATGAGATTTTTAGATCCAATCCCACAAGCCCCAAATTCAATTGTAACTTCTGGAAGCCTGAAAGTATCGGTCGTTAATCAAAAGTCGTGCAAAGACGGCGAAGTTCGAAAATCACCTGCGCACGGAACATTAGCCGTTCATTCATTCGTTCTTTTGTTCGTTCATTCGTCCAATTTTATTTAAATTAGAATTTATTGAAACGCAGTATTTGTGAGATTCCCAGGAGTCAGCTTTCGCAAGCAGTTTTTGATGTGAAAAATAACGGTAAGCTCGCTAATCCATTCAGATGTAGCTTCATTTGAAAAAATAAACTACAAGGTTTTCACTGTGGCAATTATAACTATGTGGCAATTGTTAATTGCAATAAGCGATTAATTCATTTTCTTATTTTATTTACTTAATTGTATTGTTTCTATAAGTTTGAATATAGCATATTTTTTACGTTTCTATCACACTTGGGGCCCTCAATCGCCAGTTGCAGATTAGGTAGGAGTGCATTAAAAATAATTTGTCCGCCATTTTGGTTGTTCCGCCATGTTGGATTTAGAATGACGTCACACAATTTACCATGCATGTCATCCAAACAAACGTGTATACAAAATTTCAGCTCAATCGGTTGAAGATATCTGTTTCAAAATTGAGTTGCAAGATTCCACCCGAACAAACATAGTTCCATACATAAACTGCAAACAAAAGCTTGTAAAAATAGCATTGCTTTGAAGCAATTGCAACTTGTTTAGGGCCCGGTCTGCCCCATCCCTTTTCAGACCGCCCAATCACCCGTCAGACACAATAATAAAAAAATATGTTTCATAAAAACTACATTACATTTTCTTTTCAGTTTTCACCCTATTTCTTAAGATAAAGGTCTGAACAAATTGATTAGTTTACCTTCCATTACGGACAATACTAAAAAACCTAACACAAAGGCGCCCGAGACGTAAACAATTTGCGCGTCCAAGTAAACATTGGAAAACATGGGGGAAGTTCGCCCAATGTGTTAACTGGGCGAAATAAAGTTTGGTAATCGAATGTAGTGCGAAACAGTAACCGAGGTCGGCTAACATGGAAATGTGTCATTAGATTTACTGAATAAAATCGGCCGATTGATAATTGATCGATGTATTAGACATCGATATATCAATGTAGTAAGTACTAAATTTTATCATCAGAATATTGGTTTTCGTCTACTGAACTGCACTGCAATCCGTGCCACACACATCAGTGTGGTTTCGATTCCCACGCAGTGTAGTAGTGTATAAGTACGAAGCGAGATAACTGCTCTACCGCTCCATGTCTTTATAGTTCGGTTAGACGACATAACAAATATTTTGGAGCTGCAACAAACCTGTTGTCAATCCACGCGGGCAGGCCACGTATTATTTAAATCTCAGTGGTATTAGACGTTTTCCACTTGCCAGTACTGCCCGGCTCGACACTGCACGGTACGGCAGCCAGTGACGCTAATATGTACTCGTATGAAAACGAATGGCACACCTTTCCACTTGCTGGCGACTTAACGGCAGGGTGGCTGAGATCTCACCGACACTGTGTCGGCAATTAGAAAAACGGCTATTCGATGTTCGAATCAACATAACCTAACAAATTATCACGCTTTTCTTCCGAAGCGGCTGGCAGAGTATGAACACTCACACCTCGCCAGACGATACTCAGTCCCAAAATGTGATAGGGGCGAGCCTCTCGCCCTACACCTAGCTCCAATTATGTAACATTGACATTAAATACGCACGTGTGTTCACACAATGAACAAATTATTGCGTGCCTTCGGCCGGGTCCGAACCCGCTTCCTCTGGCTTGAGAGGCGAGTCTTCTCCGACTAGGCTATCATCTCTTTTCGAAATCTTTTGCTTTTTGCTTTTTTAACTTTTGTTCGAATTAAATCTTTTCACAAGTAGCTTGTACTGAAGATTACACTTTTTGTTTAACTCGTACTACACACAAATATATTTATAGATTAAATAGATAGAAATATAAACTCTTTATTTTTTGCACAATAGTAAAGAATAAGTATAAATAAGAGTCTGTTTGGAAAGAGAATCGTGAAAACTAAATTTAAATGTCTTCTCAAACAAAACAAAATAATTTCTCGTAGAACACAATAAAGGATTCAGTAAAGTAATGCCCTCTAGTCCCAAAACAGCTCTTTTTCCGAAAATACCGCTCAAAAGTAGTGTAACAACTTTACTGTGTGCGTGTAAATAAACTTATTATTTTTTTTATTAGTAAAAGAAGGAGAAAACAACAAAAAATAACTTATTTTTGTATTGTCTCTAATTTGTTGCATTCCGGTCACGTGGGCAACACGTAGTGTCGTCAATCGATGCTCAACTTATACCGAAATAAGTCATAAATTTACAACAAGTTCGAAAGAGACTATGACTAGTGACGTCATTACGTGTTTGCTCCCGAAATGCTACACCTTATTTTTTTTTTTTTTTAATTTTTGTGTTGTAAGATTTTGGACGTAACTTGATCTACTGTCTACTTGTACACTGGGATAAACTCTCAAAAACTTTGACAAAAGTCGAAAAAGTTTGTAATTTCCTTCGCTTACCAAATATCGCGTAAAATAGTCCGCTCACGAAGAAACTCCTCCGGCTCCAAAAGGCACAGACCAAGAAAGACCAGAAGGAATTGTCCTTCTGGTCTCTTTAGGCTAATCTCTCATTAACGACAATGTGAATTGCATTGAGTACTTTGCGTTATATTATGTGTTTGTTTATAGTTTGTACACACAAATGTCAAATTTAAAATGAAATCAAATTATTTGAATTCCTTATAATAAGAAATTATTTTTGAGAACTATTTATGATTTTACCTTCATTGACCCGTTTTTTCATATTTCATATCATATTTCATATTATATTTCATATTATATTTCATAATTCATATTTTTCAATAAATTACTTCAACCCTGACTAATGAAGTCAAATTCAAAGTAATTTCTAATTGTTAATGAAGCCAGAGTCAAACTAATTAATTGAGAAATATTTATTGCCAAGTATTAAGGTTTAGTTGTTCACGTTATATAGCAACACTCACGTCAAGGTGCTCTCTCGTCGAGAGTAGTCGCGACGTGAATTTCGCGTGTCAATTTTAGTTGTCGTCAAGTTATGTTGTTGTCAAGTTTAGTTTTGAGCATTACGGCAATACGGGAGGAGAACCGAGCTTTACGGGTCGCAACCTGTATTGTATAATTAAATGATGATTGAGGAGACCAGAGAAAAAATCGTATTTTGGATTTTTACACTACAGTCGAATACTCGTAGTGAGCAAACCGATCAAATGAATAATTCATGTACATGTGGCACTCACAACCCGCACTGAGCCAGCGGTGTGTAATAATAATAATAATAATATAATATTCGGGACACTTACACACACGGTCGTCTGACCCCAAAACTAAGCAAAGCTTGTACTATGGCGGCCAGAGACTGATATACATACTCGTACTTAGATATTTTTAAATACATACTTAAATAGATAACTAACACCCAGACATAGAACATACACAAATATTAATCACATGAATGTTTGTCCTAGGTGGGAATCGAATCCACGCCCTTTAGCTCAGAAGGCAGGTTCACTACCGATCGAGCCACCGAGGCAGTCAAACGACTCAATCACCCTCGATTGAGGGTAGGTCGCTTACAGTGGGACGTAAAATACTGTAATGATGATTTCTGTGAGAGAGCACTTATACTTACATTTCGTCATAACTTGTCCCTCTGCGCCTTGTAAATCTACACAAGGGTTCAGTACATAAATGATAAGGGTGAATTCGCGCCTGCTTTTATGGTCTCGTACATTTTTGAACGACTCCGATTTACGTTCTACGTGCGAGCTCGGGGAGCAATGCAATCTGTATAGAAACCTTGTCGCAGGCTTGAAACTTTTATGAAAATATGTATTTTGTGTGGAGATTACTTTTTGTAACTTAGGTTTTTTGACCTAGGGAAAAAAGGTTTCGGAGTCTAGAAAAACTATTTGATATATCTGAATGTGTGCTTAGACTTGTTTGAACACTACTTGGGCTCAGTTAGGCTTCGTCCTGACTAAGCAAACTGTGAGCGGCTGACTGTCCTCTGGCTCTCTCTCAAACTCAATGTTAAATAAGCCGCGAACTGTAGCTAACTAACATAATGCTTGCCGCTCACTAAATAAGTCAGCAAGCGGTATGCCGGTACAGTGCGCGCCGGTGAAACGAATCACTTCATTTTAAAACGATAGAGTGACTAACTAGAGGCAAACAGCCAGCCGCTCAGTTTATACTTAATTTGGATGAAACCTTAGACCAGTAGATATTATTGCCATTTTTTCCGGTAACTAAAAAGCAGTGTAAATTTTTTGTCCGACTGTAACTCGAATGTCGATCTGATTTCCACGAAATTGTGCAGAAATTTTACTCCAGGCAAATATAATTATCAAATTTCTTAAGATGCTGAAACATTACTGAAAATTCAAATAAAAAGTTAAAACTGTAGATCTATAAAAATCGTTTATCAAAGCATACATGAACTAGCTGCGCCCCGCGATTTCACACGCGGTTAAAAAAAACCCCTTTGTGCTATTCTAGACTATAATCTATCTCTGTGCTAAATTTCATCCAGATCTGTTCAGGCGTTCTGGCGTGAAAGAGTAACAAACATCCATCCATCCATCCATGATCCATTCTTACAAACTTTCGCGTTTATAATATTAGTAGGATATATTAGTAGGATACACATAGTATAAATAGATAGGTAGTCGTGTTTTACAACTTGTAGGTAGTTTACTTAAATATCTTCAATTGTAAAGTAAATTAACTAGCTCGTTAACATGTAAAGATGCTAAACTTAAATAAACAACCAGAGAATGTTTGTCTATGCAAGTCTGTATTTATTAGCTGGTTCTCGTGTATGAGTGTGAA
Organism: Peribatodes rhomboidaria; assembly: GCA_911728515.1. Lineage (NCBI taxonomy): Eukaryota > Metazoa > Arthropoda > Insecta > Lepidoptera > Geometridae > Peribatodes > Peribatodes rhomboidaria. The sequence continues at coordinate 16,590,752 of OU452177.1, forward strand.
TGTAAGTGTGTGTGAGTGCAGCTTATTTACTGCTTACATCCATATTTATGTAGCTACTCTACAGACGGAGTGTGTTGCGCCTGCAAACGGAGCAGCTAATTATATTTTTACTGTATTTTAACCGTTAATTTTAATATGCTACATGACTGGAGCCCGGTGTATGGCGATAGGCTCGCCCTCTATCACATTTGGGAATGAATATCGTCCGGCGAAGTACGGGTGTTGTACACCTCTGCCAGCAGGGGAAAGGCGTGACGATATGTTAATGACGATTTATATATTTTTTTTATTTTTATTTAAAAAAAAATATTTTTTATTTTTTTATTTATTTAATTTTTATAATTTTAGACTAGATACGTTCCTCGTTTCATGCACAGTATTGGGGCTATTTTTTGGGATAAAAAGTAGTTTAGCCATGCTAGAGACTTTGCTATGGTGTTGCTCTAGAGATTCCAGAGAATTGCGATAGGCACTAGCCACCATGGGGGAGGGGATTAGTAGATATTCCCATTTCCACCGGCTGCACCCCATAGCAGTCAGGTATCTTGGGAAGAGATTACCCACCCATTAACACAAAAAAACATGTCAGAGGCTTCACGCAGCCTACACGGTTTGACATCAGGGGCCATAGATTAGTAGCAAGAACGTCCTAGACCCGCTAACGCTCGAACGCTAGCTGCTGATTGGACGAGCTCACAATATGATCATGTAATTTTTTTAAAGCTCATATTTCGTCCAATCAGCTACAAACATTCTAGCGTTAAAGATTTAGAAACAGGATCGCTTCGAAGCAATTGCAATTTCCAGGGTCAATTTCCAAAGTTCCAGGGCTAGCCACTAAGCCCTTACCTACTTACTTCTCCAGATCTAAGCTTATAATAAATTTCACATGTAAAATTCGAGGGTCCTCATATTTCGGAGAGGTCCTCAAAAATTCGAGGATCCCGAGCACACTCAAGCTTAGGGCAGCTTTAGAACAGGCTACAAATCAACTTGGAGGCTTTAACGGATTTCAACAAAAATCTAGTTTCCTTTCAAGATAAGTGTACGCTAAGCTTAGGAATATCGGTAGGCCAGGATAAGCACCGAATTTATGTGGGTGTTAACGATTTTTAGAAATTTTGCGATACAAGGTTGTGTATACATATATTTGCAAGAATTGTGTTGAGTAAGTTGGTAGTTCTCTCAATATAGATAATTTATCTACTCGTCGATATATGAAAGTTTTTTTTAAAACAACAAAGTTATGGATAAGCAAATAGGTACAGAACAGGAAGTACTTTCGTCGAGGCTTCTGAATGTGACCTTATCGCTTAAAGCGGCCCTTAAAATAATGTGTTTTTTTTTAATAATATACGAGCTTCGATCATATTATATAAGGGAGATTTATACGCGAAACCTAAAAATGGACCGCATAAATTAGCTGCTGCACACAATTCGTCGTCACAAGTAAACGAAACCAGTCTCAACAGTGATTATTATTGTTGTCTCGTTCTTGCTATAGTAATAATAATATATTTATTGACAATAATGAAAGTATAAAAACACAATTTTCAAATACATGACAGTTCGAGTACTCAAAATGAATAACAGTGGGTCCCAAACTAGGCGACGCCTGTATTTTGGGCACCCAGTGATACTGTTTACCAAATACAATTTCTGTGCTTGTTAGTGGACACATTTACGCATTCGACTATTTATATAATTATCAGCATTGTTTAGAAAAAACGATATAATAACTAAATTAACACTATAATATGAAAATTGAAAATTTAAAATGTGAGTTTGAAATTATTATCTTAATATATATAAATCTCGTGTCACAATGTTTGTCCTCAATGAACTCCTAAACCACTTAACCGATTATAATAAAATTCGCACACCGTGTGCAGTTCGATCCAACTTGAGAGATAGGATAGCTCAAAACGCGAACGAAGTCGCGGGGTGACAGCTAGTATTATATAGTCTCTTGTACGTCTCTCTATCTTTGTTATTGAAACACGTAACATAATACTGTTAACGAAGCTGTGTAGTGTCTGTTTGCTTGTAGTTATAGGGTCCACGCGCTGTGTACTAGAAATTAGACTCGTGCCGCTTCTACCTTATATTATTTCGATGAATACGATTATTTTATGCCTCGTTTTGGCAATTCTGTTTGGTTTACGTTAAGAATTAATCGTTGATGAGGTAAAAAATATTGTAATCCGATTTCAATTATTTCCATGAATTGTGATCCGATTATATTGAAACATGGAATAAAAACAATCGAATTGAAATCCACTTTAACGATGTACTCAAAACATATCGTCACGGCTTTCCCCTGAAGCGTGACAGAGGCATAATACAACACCCACACTTCGACGGACGAAATTCAGTCCCAAATGTGACAGAAAACGAGCCTGTCGCCATACACCGAGATCCTGTCATGTAGCAGATGACATACGTTCATAAGTTCACACAATGAACAAATTGGTGCATGCCGTCGGCTGGGTTCGAACACGCTCCCTCTGGCTTGAGAGGCGGGCCTTCTCCAACTAGGCTATTATCGCATGAACATACATGATACAATGAACTCAAGAAAAACTCAAGCGGGTTGCAATGAAATAACCCAAAAAAATACACTTTACTTACTCTTTTATTTTGAAAACCTTGTTAATCCTTTAAAACCTTAGACCTAAGATTAATGACCTGAGATCTAACCATGGTTTAAGCTTAAAACCTGTGTGAAAAATGCATATTAAAGCTTCTAAAGCTTTCAGGTCCATTTTACGGAGCAACAGATTTACTAGTCACTCTACTTTGATACTTTTTGTCGTTAAAATATTTTAGTAAAAGGACATTTTAAAAACTTAGCTATCATAGCAGCAGTCTACAATGAATTAATTATTAACAATTGTAGCGTAGCTACTTACTTACAATACATTTTTTCGTTGCACGACACTTAAACATTCATTTTTGCATTTTTAGTTGATATTTAATTGTCTTCGACATTAAATAACAAATATGATTTTGTTTTTATTTACGTTATTGAGCAATGACTTTGAAGTCATGTAAGTTATTAGACACTGACAGTGACAGTTAGCATGTTGCTGTCATCCGTTTCACATTTCCGTCCGACGGATCAAGTCAAATAATAAAAAAAAAAAAGATAGGAGAATAAAATTATCTATTTTCTATCTATTTTTTATCTGGATTATTTTACATAACCTTGTTGGGAAAATGGAACGTAAATAAAAATAGTTTTGCGTACAAGACGTATTGGATTAAGTGTGGTGACGTCATACGTGGATGCGTGAGTCGAAACGGTTCCAAAGTGACAGAATGATTTTGCTTTTTTGAAGGGCATTCTATTGTGATAGCTCGAGTTGAGTTTTCTGGTCTTTTCTGGTCGAGACAGACAAGGTGAAAGACATGGTGCTCCGGAACTTCGTCTGCCTTAGGGCAGAAGCATTTAGAAAGAGGCGTAAAAGGTTAGTTTTGTGATGGAATGAAACAATCATTTCAAATTGTTGTGATAAAAGTTGATCTCAGAATTTTCCCGGTAAGGGAGAAACGTGATTCTGATTCTGTCGTCTTTTTGTCCATAGCCTCTTCTGCCCGGATTGATCAATTCCCCACTGACGAACTGGCAACGACTACGGCACCCCGATTCCTGCAGATGTAACTGCACTGCATGTCATTTTTTTTCTTCCCACTTGCGGACCCAAGCCACGTTGCTTACCGGCAAGCATACACCATTGTATCCACTTGCGGATGTTAACCTCCAAGCGTACCTGCTGCGTCGTGAAAGCAAGTACCACACGCAACTTATCCATGGATTCACAAGTAACCCCTTTATTTTGTTCAAAAGCCATAGCCACAAGGTTACTTTCTCTGTGACAGGTATGGTCATATTATTCTACTAATTTTCACAATTTCAAGCCTTCTGGACAGAGTGTAGACGTATGAGACAGTCCTCGTTTTCACTGTATGATCTGCGCTTTAGTGAACATAAGTTTTGAATAGAAATACCTTTTGTTGTTCTAGTAAATCGCTTAGCTACCGATTTACTAGCATTGATTGTGAATTAACATTTAGAATCACATTAGTTTATATTACTTTAATATTACAGACAGTATTAGCACCAGAGCTGTAATTTCATAACTACATTCTAAGCGATTTGGTTTTAATAGGTTCGCTTCAATTTAAGTGTGTTAAAATATAGTATTAAATAGTATTTAACTCTATAACGATTAAGGTTGTAGAATTTTAAGCTTAAGACCCTTCTGGTCATTACAGAGTAAGAATACTCGCTTTAAATTTAAGAAAATTGCATGTACTTTAAGTAATTATGGTTCCGACCAATAAATAGTTTTGATTTAACCTTAAACACAAATCTTTTAATTTTGTCCTCACACAGCAACTCACAGATAAACAACAATACGGTCTTTGGTAACAGAGGTCTTTGTTCTTATCGACTTAAGCTTATCCAGGTTTAATTTTGTTTTTGTTCGCTTAGGTAGCTGCGACACCTTCCTCAAAGGTACAGTTAGCTTCAGCTCTTCAAGCTCTTTAATACAGGTGCAAAAGTTTCATTTGCCACCATTTCTCCTTTTGTCCCATCTCCCCCCCGATAACGTGGACCACTTTTCACCTCAACCTAACTTTAACCTATATTAAACATTAAATTTTTTTTTTTTTTTTTCCCACCACGTTACAATGGCGCCCGAATTTTTTTTAGTATTTGGAGTTGTTTTGTGAAGGCAAAATTATTAATTAAAAAAAATAATTTTGAAAATTTAGTTTTTAAGCAATTTAACGGTGAATTGTTTTAAGTTTAAGAACGATTTATAGGTTATTACACCTGCTATTGTGTTAAACTACACTCTCTGTCTAAAATTACTCAAATTTAAAACTGAAACATGTCTGTTCATTCTGGAACACTCTCCGATGATGAGGCCACGTTTGTCTCACCCACCCGTTCTCGACATGTGTCTTCAGTTGGTACTCCACATGTACATTTGAGTCCTGCGGGACAACGGGAAGTTCATATTCCAATTGATACGCTTAACACACAACGACGCTTGAATCCAAATTATATTTCTGAACATTTAGTGACAGCTGTTTCGTTTCCAACACAGGGTCACTCTACTTATGCGACAACCACGTCTCACGCACACGCCACTACACATAATCCGCAACGCAAATTTAATAATTATTATTTAGTTGTTAATTACCTTTAGCAAATCCAACTTTTTCTAAACAGTATCGTTAATTTAGCCACGGAATATACCCATTATTTCCTTGCAACAGGTCGAGAAATTATCATGGACGGTACATTCCATGCTATTTTGAAGGATTTACTCGCTTCCATTGATGATGTCACGATAGGCAATAGGGATAAGGTTCAATTGGTGAATTCCACGCGAAGGATTTTCTTCGTATTTAGCTATATATCTTAAATTTTTTGGACATTAGTAGCACATTGTTTGAAGTGGTGTAACTTGGTATAAGCAAGCCAATTTTCTTAGATTTTAATTTTACTTTACGGCAGATTAGGTTGAATTTAGTGAATGAGGATTTCTTGGTTTGAAGAGATGAATGTGTGAGAATGGTAGTGGACAGAATGAGAGATTGCTATGAAAAGTCGTGTGAAAAGGGTATCGACAGTAGAGAATAAGATGAAATTTGCAGAGTGAAAGGATTTGCGTGGATAACATTAATAAATAGTAACGACTGGTGATGAAAGAACGATAAATACTAGTCTTAAAAAAGTGTTGTCAATCTAATCGATCCGCGAGTTAGATTTATAACAGAAATTGTCTGCTAACAATTTTTTTCTTCGTTTTCGGAGGTATGGCTTTTTGCCATATTTTTTGTTGCGGCAGTGCAGTTAATCGTCTTTCTTTTTTTTCCGGTTGCTCCTGCTGTTTTTTACGGTTAACTACGTTAACCTCTTTTTCCGAAAACGGGGGTATTGTAGCGTAGCTACTTACTTACAATACATTTTTTCGTTGCACGACACTTAAACATTCATTTTTGCATTTTTAGTTGATATTTAATTGTCTTCGACATTAAATAACAAATATGATTTTGTTTTTATTTACGTTATTGAGCAATGACTTTGAAGTCATGTAAGTTATTAGACACTGACAGTGACAGTTAGCATGTTGCTGTCATCCGTTTCACATTTCCGTCCGACGGATCAAGTCAAATAATAAAAAAAAAAAAGATAGGAGAATAAAATTATCTATTTTCTATCTATTTTTTATCTGGATTATTTTACATAACCTTGTTGGGAAAATGGAACGTAAATAAAAATAGTTTTGCGTACAAGACGTATTGGATTAAGTGTGGTGACGTCATACGTGGATGCGTGAGTCGAAACGGTTCCAAAGTGACAGAATGATTTTGCTTTTTTGAAGGGCATTCTATTGTGATAGCTCGAGTTGAGTTTTCTGGTCTTTTCTGGTCGAGACAGACAAGGTGAAAGACATGGTGCTCCGGAACTTCGTCTGCCTTAGGGCAGAAGCATTTAGAAAGAGGCGTAAAAGGTTAGTTTTGTGATGGAATGAAACAATCATTTCAAATTGTTGTGATAAAAGTTGATCTCAGAATTTTCCCGGTAAGGGAGAAACGTGATTCTGATTCTGTCGTCTTTTTGTCCATAGCCTCTTCTGCCCGGATTGATCAATTCCCCACTGACGAACTGGCAACGACTACGGCACCCCGATTCCTGCAGATGTAACTGCACTGCATGTCATTTTTTTTCTTCCCACTTGCGGACCCAAGCCACGTTGCTTACCGGCAAGCATACACCATTGTATCCACTTGCGGATGTTAACCTCCAAGCGTACCTGCTGCGTCGTGAAAGCAAGTACCACACGCAACTTATCCATGGATTCACAAGTAACCCCTTTATTTTGTTCAAAAGCCATAGCCACAAGGTTACTTTCTCTGTGACAGGTATGGTCATATTATTCTACTAATTTTCACAATTTCAAGCCTTCTGGACAGAGTGTAGACGTATGAGACAGTCCTCGTTTTCACTGTATGATCTGCGCTTTAGTGAACATAAGTTTTGAATAGAAATACCTTTTGTTGTTCTAGTAAATCGCTTAGCTACCGATTTACTAGCATTGATTGTGAATTAACATTTAGAATCACATTAGTTTATATTACTTTAATATTACAGACAGTATTAGCACCAGAGCTGTAATTTCATAACTACATTCTAAGCGATTTGGTTTTAATAGGTTCGCTTCAATTTAAGTGTGTTAAAATATAGTATTAAATAGTATTTAACTCTATAACGATTAAGGTTGTAGAATTTTAAGCTTAAGACCCTTCTGGTCATTACAGAGTAAGAATACTCGCTTTAAATTTAAGAAAATTGCATGTACTTTAAGTAATTATGGTTCCGACCAATAAATAGTTTTGATTTAACCTTAAACACAAATCTTTTAATTTTGTCCTCACACAGCAACTCACAGATAAACAACAATACGGTCTTTGGTAACAGAGGTCTTTGTTCTTATCGACTTAAGCTTATCCAGGTTTAATTTTGTTTTTGTTCGCTTAGGTAGCTGCGACACCTTCCTCAAAGGTACAGTTAGCTTCAGCTCTTCAAGCTCTTTAATACAGGTGCAAAAGTTTCATTTGCCACCATTTCTCCTTTTGTCCCATCTCCCCCCCGATAACGTGGACCACTTTTCACCTCAACCTAACTTTTACCTTTATTAAATATTAATTATTAAATATTAAATATTAAATAATAAATAATAAATTAAATTCAATTATTTTTTTTTCCCACCACGTTACACAATATAGAAAGACTTTTAATTAAAAAAAAAAAGAAATTGAGCAAGCCATAATTGAGTAAATGCCTCTCAAGTCAGAGGGTGCGCGCTTGATCCCAGCCGAATGCAAACACCAATTTACTCATTTGTGAACATTATTTATATACGTAATAATAATAAATATAATAATAATAATAATAAATATTCGGGACACTTGAACACACGGTCGTCTGACCCCAAACTAAGCAAAGCTTGTACTATGGCGGCCAGAGTCTGATATATATACTTATATACTTTTAAATACATACTTAAATAGATATTAACACCCAGACACAGAACAAACACAAATATTCATCATATGAATGTTTACCCTAGGTGGGAATCGAACCCACGCCCCCTAGATCAGAAGGCAAGTTCACTACCGACTGAGCCACCGAGGCAGTAAATAAGTAATGTTATCATCCCTAAAGCCAACTTGAGCCCGATGTTTGGTGACAAACTCGCCCTGTCATATTTAGGTCTAAATATCGACTGGCGATGTGTGGGTGTCGTTATATACCTCTGCCAACCCCTTAGCAGGAAAACGTGTGACGATTGAATTACGAAACTCTGGCTCATGTTGTTTTGGTTTTGTATTTTGTATTAATGTCGGTTATTCTTTACATATTTCAATTATTTTCATATCTATTTCATTCACATTATTTTAAAGTTCTCTTTACAAAGATAATCTAGTCACAAGATTGATGTTACCAAATAAAACCCAAAGAATTATGCTTTCAGCAAAATTTAATTTGATAAAAATGACACTTACTTCCAAACAGCTTCACAAGACTTCATTAGGTCCCTCCCCTGGCCATTGAAAGGGGGTGAGAGTGGGAGCCCCCTTAAACCACAGGACTTATTGTGTTCATCATAATGCTTACTCTGTCCCGCGTTTTTATTAAACACTTTAATGAAATAGGGATTTGACGAAATTGCGACACTGCAGCGCAGATTACAGGGTTCAAAAAGCTTTGGAAGCTGTGACAGAATAAGGTCGCGTGTAAGCCCTTGTTTTGGAACTTGTAAATCAAAATACTTTAATATCAGGTATCTAGTTAGTTGTGAGATCGTTTTTTTTTTTCATATCATCTGCGCCATTTTGAATATTTTCAAAAACTGATTATCTTAATATATATAAATCTCGTGTCACAATGTTTGTCCTCAATGAACTCCTAAACCACTTAACCGATTATAATAAAATTTGCACCATGTGCAGTTCGATCCAACTTGAGAGATAGGATAGTTTATATAAATATATATATATAAATAATAAACGCGAACGAAGTCGCGGGGTGACAGCTAGTCGTATATAAATAAATATCGTACCTACTCAGAAAATTTTACAAGAATTACTTAAAAAATAACCAATGTAGAAGAAAGCAAAGATCCGGACAAAATTCGGATATACAAAAGCATTTTTGCCGAAGCAAAGACGCTTCGCTTACTGATGCTTGCTCGGTCGATAAATGCGAAAGTGAGCTGATTGTTGATTTGTTAGGTTTTCACGCCTTAGCAGACCAACCGATACAATTGGCATACACGTTGTCAGGGGTATAGGGATATAGGGTACTTTTTACACGTGAGACACTTTCTGGTCATTGTCTCTCTCGTTTGAAAAGTCATAGGAATGAAAGAGACCAAGATAACATTTCTCGCGTAGCTAGGTAGCAAGGTGCTAAGAGTTCGGAAAGCCTAAAGAAACTGGATGGTGCTGGCTCATGACAGAGAGTACAAGAAACAAGTTTTAATTTATTCAAAGTTTTGGTAGGCAAGCTTTTATACGGCATCGTCATAAAAGTTGCGAAGGTATTTCAAGTTTCATTTCAATTGGACATCGGGAAGTAGGTCAAATTTAACAAAACTTGCAAAATTTAATCACAGACAGACTACGGGACAGGAGAAACTAAATAAAAAGGCTGTAACAGGATTTAACTTAAGAATAATATTTAAAAGAAGATTTTTCAACTTCCCATTCCCTTTACCTTCCGACTGCTCCCTCAGACCAGCTCTGTGGTACCCTATTTTGCATTGTCATCATAGTTACGTAGAAATGTCGCAGCCAACTAGCTTAATTGGCCGTTCAATTAACAGCCTAGCCTTTTTACTAAACGGCTGATAATGTTCAGCCATTCAATCAAACGGCTAAGCAAAATGACTTGGATCGACAACGTTTACTACTTGCCTAGGCCAGTCGTTTAAGAGTCCGGCGACCTAACTAATTTCGACCTAGGCGACCTAGACTAACTTCGCATTGGCTTAAGGTATTCTATCGCCATTTCGTCTAGAAGAAGAAGACGAGTGAAGAGAGCGAGTAATGATACTGACGAGCCTCTAAACTTACCTACAGAGTGACAAAGTGCAATTTCATTTTTTTTATGACTTTTGCACCACCGTAATCATTCTTAAGTAACTAAGAATTTCCCTTGTATTAATCCCTTGTATTTTATTGATTCATTTAACAGCTAATGATGTAGACAACCTCCCTATGTAATGGAATTTTTGATTTGCTTTGTCTACCTATTGAATAAATCAGTCAATTAAAATGCGGATATTTTTCATAGCTCTATTTTCGCTTGAGAACGTTTTTAAAAAAACCAAGAACATAGGAGCGGAGATATTGTTAACTTAATTGTACATGCTAAATTTCATCATAATCTGACAAACGGAAATTTCAGTAGTGCGTTTGCATGGAAATTTCAGAACGTCGCGGCCCTCTTAAGTTGAGGTCAGTCAACTTAATATAGTCAGAGGTTTGGCGTTGGTACAAAAAAATATATATAATTATGTAATTCTAACCTAACCAATCCCAGTTTGGATTTGAGTCGGGCAAGAGAGGTTTTAGGTTATTATAAAATCATGTCTATTGCGGTTCGTTTCACGGATTTTCGTAACTAATTTTTATCAAACACATTTCCATGTGTTTTTTGTCAAATAATCGCCTTAATGTATAAATGGCCTGAGCCAGCCAGTTTATTAATGTTGTGTAAAACGGTACGGCTGAATATCATTCAGGAAGCTAGTTGAATGGTGCCGTTTAGTAAAACGGCTAGGCTGTTGATTGAACGGCTGATTTAGCAAATTGGCTGCGACAAATTTCAGCTCACACGGATACCGGGATACTAAGAATACCTACTTACATACGTAAAAGTGAAGTCAATAAAAAGATTGTAAAAATTGAGAAAAGCCTTTGCCCAGCAGCTGAAGCAACTTCAGTAAAAAACCAAGGGCCGCATTCTTAAACGACGCTCAGTCTTGAATCTCGATTTAAAACTGGCTTTACTGTACTTATATCCAGTTTTGATTCGATATTCGTGACTGAATGTCATTTTCCATAAAACATAACATAACATATCGTCACGCCTTTCCCCTGAAGGGGTTGGTAGAGGTGTCTAACACCCACACTTCGCGGGAGGTTATTCAGTCCCAAATGTGACAGGGGGCTAGCCTATTGCCATACGCCGGAATTCAATTAAGAAGCAGATAACATTTCAATTCACAAATGCACAAATTTTTGCGTGCCTTCGGCTGGGTCCGAACTCGCTCCCTCTGGCTTTAGAGTCTAGCCTTCACCGACAAGGCTAGAATCGATTTTTTAAATTCTTGATAGTATATAAGAAATAAATGATGATTGAATTATGACGTTGATAGCTTATTCTTTATTAGCGATGATTTATGTCGAAGCTATTTGCGAAAGATTTTTGGCAATTTCCAAATAGCCCCGTATAGCCAAAAATCCTTATTAAAGACATAATCGCGTGATTCGCGGCCCTAAAGCGGTATCTTCCAATCGACGTGAAGCCACCGCTGGCTACCACGGAACAATGCTTACGTAATACTGCCACAATACATAAACATCCACGGCTGACCTAAATGGAGGCGTTTCTTGGGGTTCGTCCTACTGATATTACGAGTATAAGGCCCACTTGCGGAAGATATGGAGTTAGATTCCTAATTCTGGGTATTATTGTCTCATTAAGTATGTATTTTAAAATATATTATTGTCTTCTTCGTCTTCTTGAGACGATGCCGTCAGCCGGTTTTTACGGCGAGCATCGGCTGCGTCACCGAAGACCATCAAGGAATATAACCTGCAGATGGCCATCAGAGATCGGAACGCGGTGGTGATGGAGGCTCTGAGTCGGGAGGAGGCCATGATGTTATGTTAATAAAAATTGTAATAATTTCGCGTTTTATAGAAATTGTAAGTCCATCTCGAGCATTCATGCTCACTATCGAAGGCGCCTTCTTGCGGCGGCGTCGTGTGTCGGGTCGTTCTCTTCCCTCAAATATGGTTGAGGAGAGCGATGGCTGGCACATGCATCATACTCGTAATCGGGTGCTGCTTGCGGGTCGCTGGTCTGCTCGTGGTGTACTCACAATGCAATAAGTAAATCTGATAACCTTTAACCTAACTTTAGATTAAGACTTAATAACTAACCCCCTCTACCTGTATTCCCCTTAAATAATAATTAAAGATATAAATGTTAACAAAAGTCCGTGGAGTGTAATTAAAAAAATATATATATCAGTCTATGGCAGTCATAGTACAAGCTTCACTCAGTTTAGGGTCAGATGACCCTGGTTGCTAAAGTGTCGCAATTTTTATTTATTTTATTTAAACGTGGAGTTTATTACCTCAGAGTTAAAATGTTATAAATGACACTGTAATATTGTGTTAACTCAAGGTCAGCTTCCAACTTTTGGTGGCGCAAAACGATTGATCAGTTTAACCTCTGGTGAGCAGTTAAGTCCTAGATAAAAAGATAACCTGAGCTTATGCAAGTGGCCTTAAATATAAGACTTGGGATGTTTGAATGTGTGTTACTCAAAATTCGCTAAATGTCCCAACAGATTTGAAATTTGGTATGGAGGTAACCAAAGAGTAGGAACGAGAGAGGCGGGAGGTGGTGGTGGTATACTCTAAATTTATTAAATAGGATACTTTTTAGCCAAATAAAAATTACGACTCTTGTAAGACAAAAAAATAAATAAAATAATTTCGGGACACTTCCACACACGGTCGTCTGACCCCAAACTAAGCAAAGCTTGTAATATGGCTGCCAGGGACTGATATACATACTAAAATATTTTTAAATACATACTTAAATGCATATCAACACCCAAATATAGAACAAACACAAAGGTTCATCATATTAATGTTTGCCCTAGGTGGTAATCGAACCCACGCCCCCAAGTTCAGAAGGCAGGTTCACTGCCAACTGAGCCACCGAGGCAGTCAAATAGTAGGCGTAACCGCGGGCCACAGCTAGTCATAGTAGTCATGCAATATAAAATCCACTATTTTTATCACTACCGAAGCTATTGCTATTATTATAGTATGTAAACCAAAAACATTGAATGTAGAATAAAATAGAGTCCACAATTCCTTGTATTGTATTTCGGAAGGAAACAAAATTCTGGAATATTATAAAATAGCACATTGATGAGTACAGAGAGAATTTTATGTGGAAGCCACATAGACCGAATTGGTATCCAGATCATTATTTATGACGTAGGTCATTCCACTCCATTCCACAAAAAAAAAACATTTTTTTCTCGAAAAATCTAATTTATCAAGGGCAATACTTGAGGGCAATACTCTTGAGGGCAATACAAAATATTTTATGATTTGAAGATGTCGCTTGTAGGATATGTGAAGGAAATTGGTCGCGCCGCTTTGAGTTTGCGGCTCATTGAGAAATGATTGAGGAAGCACACAGAATATGCGCTAAATTAAATCAGAGCAAAATATGTTCTACGTAAGCTACGGAATTTAAATTTTAGATGCTACGGGCTACGGGATGGCTACGAGTGCTACGAAATAAGCTACTTCGGATTTTAAATTTAGGGTTCTTTGTGGATTGTGATGGGTTTTATTGCTATGTAGGTACAATGGAATACAATATTGCAATACTTTATTGCACACTAAAAGACAACATGGAAATCTTAAAAACTTAAATACATTTTTCGACAGTACTAGCGCGACCTTATCCCCTAAAGCTATTTCTTCCAGGTAAACTTTGGATGGACAGGAACTTAAAGAAATACGAAAAGGTAAGGTTCGAAATCCAAAAATGAATAGAATTTTATTTGCAACAAATGGTAGTCGTGAGTATCTATTGCCCATAATAATTAATTGGAGGAAGCTAGCGTCTCATGCCAAAGGAAGTGGGTTCAATCCCAGCCGAAAGCATGTACCCATTTGTTAAATAATATTTTAACAATAAATACGCGAATTTAATGTTATTATCTGCTATATAACTCCACCCTGGTGTATGTATGGTGACAGACTCGTCCCTTGTTATATTTGGGACTGAATAGCGTCCGGCGAAGTTTGGGTGTTGTAATAATCCTCTGCCAAGCTTTGATGTGTTGTATTAGGCAGCAAATGTCTTTTTCGGAATGGTTTTGAATGCTGCGTAGACTAGCTACGTATTAATTTGCTATGAAGGAGCTACGAATGCTATGCAGAAGAGTGGTAAGTAAATTTTACTTTATTGTAAGAGAAGCAAAAATCTGCCTGCTTGTTAGTTTACTTCACTATTACACTAAGCATCACAACTCAGTTGAAAGTGTATTAATTTCAATTAAGTCATATTATCAAAAAAGCCTATTTAAAAAGGCAACAGCCTAATAAATCAACCTGCGTATAATTGTCCTTTCCATCAAAATTAAACAGGAAAATTTACATAATAAAACTTCAAGATCAATAAAATGTAATTATACGACCTTTTAGATCTACTTTACATTCAGTTATGTCTGTAAAGTCTTGGGAAGTTAATTTAATAAAGTTCGGATGGGAACGAGTAAAGATAAGTGATTGGCCTTTTATACCCTCCCACACGCCGACAAGTTATAACGTTTAACTTCGTCGGAGCACTTACGACCTACCTGTGTTATGGTGCAGCTACATTAGCGGCCTTGGGTGATAATTCGGATGGATGTAGCCGGTTAATAAGTCACTCGGTGATGTATCGGGTAAATTATCACGCTCGTCAATACCGTACTAAATATATCGTCAATACCGCAATATACCGAAGATAGGCGACGAGTTGACCGCTAATGTAGACAAGAACATCTCCGATAATCGATAGTGATGTTTTTAGCGCGACAACATGACACGAATTATATATTAAATATATCGCGCGCTTATGTAGCCGCACCATTATGTATGTAGAATTACATACGCTTGTTACACACTGCGTCATGTACCTTTATATTCATATGGAAACGAGCTTAAGATAGAAGAGAACCAGCGATTTAGGTCAGCGAGATTCGTCTTTGATCACCTTGTCGTCGTCGCTTCATAACAAGTTACGTTGGTGGCCAAAAGCGAACTTAGCCGTGTTAAAAAAGATCATTGAATCACGATTATTAGTGTTGGAAATTGTTAGTAAAATGGTTTTCTGTTTATCAGCTAACTATAAATCAAAGCATCAAAATCCAGCCTATTCTGATCATGGTATATAATAACTCATGTAATTGATCAATCACAAAGCTAAAGAGAATTAGGTCATGCAAACTAGGTCCATTAGTCAACTACATTACTCTAAAAGGGGCTTATGTCCATCAACGCACTGATGTCGCCTAATGATCATGACGGGTTCAAAATAAGACAAGTCACCCCTCCCTCTCCCAAGGCCCCTCATCTGTCAATTGTATGAATCTCGACTGGAGCCACGCCACCGCCGATAAAGTTGTGTTTGAGTTTACTCGTATAAGCAAATTTCATGTTTGTATTTCCCCCGGGCCCGCTCAGTAAATATGGGCCGGAATATTCACAAATGGCCAAAAATGAACGTCTGAGTTTGGATGGGAACTTCTTACAGTTAGGTGGGTTGTACAAACCCCTTTTGGGGCGAGATTTGATAAAATACGAGAAGTCCGCAGATGTTTCTGTGTAGGTGTACCTGCTACCTCCTGTGTGGTGTGTTTGCGGTTTTCCACAAGAATTCAGATAGAAAGTCGTCTTCACATGCCGGATGCAGACTTTCGAAGCTTTCGCTTATATCTCTTAGCTGAGATTATATGTTGCTCAGCGAAGTTCAATGCACACTCAGATGTCAACAAAAAGTATATTAACCCGACTGCGCAAAAATTGGATTATGTTATAACTTAAACTGAAACTAAAGTCGGGCTTCTTTTTATTGTTACTTGTTTGTAGGTTCTGATTGCCATTTTTAGAAAGATAATCTGGAAGCGATGTTAGGCACTCTAGGTTTACAAAATTTGACACTAGAAACTAGTACTCTAAAATATGTATTTTCGACAATTGTTATCCGGTTTGCATTGAAAAAGAGGCTTAAATTCTATATGACGATTAAGCGCGCTAGAAACAAAGTAGCCTAAGTGGTTAACCAGCTTATTAAAGTTCGGCTACTCACATTCTATCGGCTTCAACTTAACCTCCACAAAACAAGTATAGCAAAACTAATTCCAATAAGCCTGACACGTTTTGAATAGTAAACAAAACATTATACACGTCGATATTTTCATGGTTACACAAGAGAAAATTGACATGGAATTTTCCACCCGAGGTCGACAACCGATACAAAACGAATGACTCTCACGCCCACACCGAGTGTTTTCTTTACGTATTCAAAACACACCTTCGACGGTAATTTATTACAATCCAAGCTTTAACACCTACGCGTAAGTTTGTCTTTGCTTTGAGCTCTGCCTGGAGTTAGACAATATCTAAACAATTATATTCGTTTTTGGCAGGTAAATAATGAGCTATGAACAAGTATGAGGGTGCGTCTGGGTTGAATCGATAAGTACAATAACATTATTAGAAGTACCTATGTATTTGTTTAACATTGCCTACTTACTACGGACTTTTGATGTTCGAATGTTGGCATAGTAGTAACAAAACTTTAGGTATATTGAGGTAATAGAAAACTATCATATACAAAGAGGAGATAAGTAGATGTAGGTAAAGTATTAATACGAGTAGATAAGACATGTCGGATTGTTTTGTGATTCGTTGTCAAGCTCTATTATAAAAATGTCTTCCAAGTTTTTTTCATACCAGATCCCATTTTGTGTTAGCGTTTGCTTATTTTTTAATTTAGACAATTACGACTTAAATAAATAAATAAATTCGGGACACTTCCACACACGGTCGCCTGACCCCAAACTTAGCAAAGCTTGTTTATATAACAAACTCTGATGTCATTTGTTTTTTGCTGATGATGATGCTGATGGAATGACAAATGTTATTTAATTTTGACAAAACATAACATATCTCAACGGGCTATCAGTCATGAACACTCACACTTCGCCGGACAATATTAACTCCCAAATGTGACAGAGGCGAGCCAGTAGCCATACACTGGGCTCCAGCTATGTTGCAGATGACATTACAGCAATTTTTAGACAATACAAAAATGAACAGCGCAGTAAGGATAATATATAATACTAATGACGTCTTACTTCAAGCATGTGTATACCAAAGTTAAACCCTTAACTTAGTAGGTAAGGTTTCGTAAGCTTGTGTGTGAGGACAGAACAAACATAATTACTAACAGAACATTGCTAAAGATAGAGCACGTCCACGAAGGCTCTATCTCTCTCACACTCGTTACCACGCTAACGGCCACTTGAAACGAAAGGCCATCCTTTTCATGCCAAGCGCAGTGACTCTCACCCAAGCATTCTTGTAAATGAAATGGTCAACAAAACAAGGGCCCAAATACACAATGTCAACTGTCAGTTGTCAGTGTCAAAACCAGCAGTAGGAACTATGGCTTATATTTTGGACCATCCGGGGAATGCCCACAATATATTTACTAAAATATACAGGGTGTGCATTTTAATTAGAGACCATTGAGTGATAAAGAGCCTTAATACCTGTCAATTTCACTGTAATATTAAAACATGGCTTTTCACCTACTTTAAAATCAATTAGCGATAATAGCCTAGTTGGAGAAGGCCCGCCACTCAATCCAGAGAATGCGGTTTCGATCCCAGCCGACGACGGTACGCACCAATTTGTTCACTGTGCATGTACATTATGTGCGTATTGTATGTCATCTGCTTCATAACTGGAGCCCGGTGTATAGCGATTCATAACTGTCACATTTGAGACTGAATATCGTCCAGCGAAGTGTGGGTGTTGTACTAAACCTATGTCAGCCCTTACGGGGGAAAGGCGTGATGCTTTGTAGTGTGTTAAAATCAAGTACGTAAGTAGTGTAACGGAATTTTTTCCGTTTGAAAAAATCTACCAAATTTATAATGTTTGATTGCCCTGCGAAAAATGTATAAAACAATTGATTTTATTAGGCTTGAAACTTGGTAACACGATCTTTGAGTATAAATTATGATTACTTATATTAAATCTTCCGAAATTGAGGACAGCGTTGAGATATCAGTTGGTAATGGTAGTTCTCGACGATCCAGCTGTCGCTAATCATCATTTCGGTTGCCGGTGGAGGGTACGGCTTAAGCGATGAAACCGCCAATCAGAACCTTAGTCTGTACGTAGGTCTATATGTATGTACTACTTGATGTATTTGTAGAAGTCTACTGCCTAATGTGTGTGTTTGTTCGTCTATAATTAACAAGAATAATATGTTTATTATTCCACCAACCCGTACTGAGCCAGCGTGGTGGATAACGGCTCAATCACCATCGACGTAGGAAGGTAAGTGACCCTGCAGTCGGACGTAAAAGACTGTAATGATGATGATAGACTTTATTGACAAACCATTTGAGCAAAATATACAAAAATTTTAGAACTTGCGAACGCAAAAACCGGAATCGTGGTTGTTACACTTGTGTAGGTATTTTTTCTAATCTAATCCACCTCTGTTTTTCTTTTATGTAGATCTACATAGTACCACGTTTGTTAACAGCCTGTATAATGTGTTGTATTTATATTTAGTGCTGTCCACTCCAACGTGAGGCATTGTAAAGCCCGTCCACTGTCCAGCGGCGCACAATAAATCCTTTGAACTTTCGCAATCTCAAAACGCGAACCGGATTTTTCCGGAAATCTCTTGTTATTTTCGCTCCGTTATTATTTTTACGTTGGATAGAAAACTTTGGGGTATTTTTAACTTTGAAAGGCATCATGTCGACCACAAGCCGGAGTTGTCGAAGCGTAATTATGAAAACGAAGTGTTTTTGAGTTGAAAATGATTGGACGTTTTTTAATGAATGAGGTTTTCGGAGTGAATTTTGTTGTGGACGCTAATTAAACAGCCTTTTAGGAAAAACTAATCAATAAGTAGGTAGCCAAGTATGGCGCCGGGAAAACTGATGAATTGAAAGACCCACTATGTACCGCCATCTTATAAACCACGACTACTCTGCAATGAGTGCCCGATTAAGAAGAATTAGTGTGGACTTAGAAGCTAACCAACAATGTTGTTGGTTAGCTTCTAATAATAAATGATAATAAATAATGGTTGAAATAGCATACGAACAATGGTGTTCGTTTGCTATTTCGCATAGCATACGAATACCATTGCTGGCTCTAGTGGCTACTCAAACCCTCTTTCCATTACATAGCAGTCATACCTTCAGCCCAAGAACCAGCAGCGATGTGCTATCCGAAACATGATAGGTAGCGTTTAGTTGTTAACAGCTCGGTAGCTCGGAGCAGGGTAGTTGTGTATGTACGGAGCGGAGCTAATTTACTGGAATCATAGTGTGAACCTGGACGGACATAAATTAGTGATTCAGTAGTGAACGCTGCAGCAAACTTGCGGTCAGCCCACGTTGGAGGCCCACTTCATTAAGTTGCGTATCGTTTTTTGTTTGGACCAGCTTCTCTAGTACGTAGTATTTTAATTTCGTTGGTGGTCTCACGTCAACAACAAACACACACTAAAGTGTGTGTTGAACAAACCACAAAGTGTGTTTGTGGTTTGTTTGTCGGTGTTTGATTGTTTCTTAGAGATACTTCATGAACCGGAGAATGATCATATTTCAGGAACCGTATTTCCTTAGCAATGAATTCAAGTGAAACCACAAGCGCAGTCAAGAGGTATTATTTAAAGAAAGGCTAGTAGAAGTTCAGTGTAAGCGCTTAATTCACGTACTGTAGATATTCAATGTGAAATAAGTAGGCATACATGGGAATGTGGCTGAGTGCTCAAAGCAACGATGTAGGTTGCTGAGACGCCTCGGCGCTCCCACACAACACCTCGATCGATGCTTGCGGCAATATAGAGTGTAACATTTGTATGTTCATAGGTAGGTGAATACGCTGTTTCTAAGGGACTCTCTTAGAAACAGCGTATTCGCCTATCACCAGCATATACAAAATGTTCTTCAAAATTCAAGCCTTCAAAATTTGTTTAAAAAATCAAAAGCATCAATCATAAATCGGCAACCTATACACGTCTACCTTCACCTTTTTATTAATACATACCTACATACGTTTAAAATTTACTATTTTAAATAAAAAACTATTACAAATTTACTGTGACATTATAATTTATTTGAAGACATATTTCAATACGCTTTCGTACGCAGTGTCTTGCTCTTCACAAACCAAATTTTATTTTTAAGAATGCTAATTCAAAAATGTAACTCGTTTTTTTGTAACAGCAAAATTTATTCTGAAAAATAACAACGCAAATACGATTTACAAATCAAATAAACACCATTTTTCATTAGATTCATATTCAATGTATCGATTTTAGTTGATTGCTGGCATTGGCCTGTGCCTGCAGGCATAGCAGCGAGTAATTGCTATGCTTTGAATGAAAATATCCAATTCCAAATTGAATTAATTGAAACAGTAGGGAACAGACGTGAGGTGGCTGATTATGGTAAGTTAGAGTTGAAACTTGAAATAAGCAGTAAAAAAACAAACGTTAGTTACGTAAGTGTAGTTACTTATCTTATATCTTTAAATGAGCAATTCTTGTATTTATATATATATATATAATTGGAATCTCGGAATCGGCTCCAACGATTTTCATACAATTTAGTATATAGGGGGTTTCGGGGGCGATAAATCGATCTAGCTAGGAATCATTTTTAGAAAATGTCATTTTATTCGTGTTTTATCGATAATCAACTTAAACATAAACTTGGAAGAAAAATAACAAAAAGGAGGCGTTTGAGTAGTCTCAACTGAAAAATATTATGACTCTTCCTGACATCTATTGGCGAATAATAATACTATTTTTTGTGAGCAACTAATTGCTTTAACGACACAACAGCAGATGGCGTTGTTAAGTAACACGAAGTCAATAAGTGTTTGCTTTGAGGTTAGACTAAAATCAATTGTTTATTTTCTAAAAAACACAATTTAAAAAAAAAAAACCGTGCAAAGCTCGGTCATCCAGGTACTAAGAAGTAAAAACACAAACGTTAGTTACGTAAGTGTAGTTACTTATGTACATATATAAGCGCTGCTAGATTCGCCTTTGTCTTCGAAGTGTTATTTATAATAGGCTCCATTTTTTTGACGTTTTAGGGTTCCGTACCTGTAAAACAGAATCCTATTACTGAAACTCCGCTGTCCGTCCTGTACGTCCGTCTGTCTGTCTGTTCGTCTGTCACCAGGCTGTATCTCATGAACCGTGATAGTTAGACAGTTGACATTTTCTTATGATGTATTAACAACAAATACTAACAAAACAGAACAAAAATAAATATTTAAGGGAGCTCACATACAACAACGTGATTTTTTTGCCGAAAAATCAAAATAATTGACTGTGGGAGCCCGGAATGCTACCGCAGCGCCTTCGATTCAGATTGGGCAAAACTGCTTCCGTTTTATCAGCGTCCGGTTGTCCGGATGGCCGGGTGTTCTCCTCTAAAAGTCGCATTTCTTAACCGATGCTTTAAAAATTTGTGAGCAGTATTGATAATTATATTAAATTTTTGTCGTTTCAGTTTCAGCACATTTTTCAAAATAGCGGAGATATGGAAAATGAAACAGACTCCCGAGGCCGTCAGCCTACAGAGCCACTCGTACCCAGTGTTGTGTACGAGCCGTCATCATCAACAACAATGATTCACCCACTGCTGCGTAAAGTTGGTCATTATTGCAAACTCTACTCAAGCAGTGCGCAAAAGCCATTTATGTTTTTTATCCTAAATTCTAAACAATTGCATGACAAACTATACCTACGCGAGCATTTTCATATGGAATAAAATTAATTAATTTTTATTAATTATCAAGATATTAATTATTATTAATTAATTATTATTCAGGATACAGGAACAGGATCAGGATACCCTATTCGGGGGGCCTACCATGACATCAGCTTATTATCATGGTGGTTACGTTTTGTTGTCGACGCTACAGGACCATGGACCTAATTGCGCGGCGATACGATTAGCGGTCGCGCAGCGTCCAAAACAGAACGTAACCGTCATGGCAATGAGACGTCATAGTAGGCTCCCTAAGCATCATCTTATCCAGTCCTAACCAGTCTCATCCACAACGAGTATCTTCCGACACTTACACTCAGTACACTCAGTGCACTTCCGCCAAGTAGCCACTAGTATTTATAGATATTACCTAGCTGTAAGCCAAAATTTGTGAGACTGTAATCTATTTATTCTTTGAAAAAATAATGCCCCTCAGTTTCTTGCCTGTTCTTCTGAGTAGAGGCTCTTTATCCGAACAAGGCGGTCGAGTGTATTAAAAAAAAAACGTTGACGTTCATAAGTGTATCTTTGATACCTAAATTGAATAAAAACATTTTGACTTTGACACTGAAAAATCAAAAACCACCACGCTTTGGAATCCCGTCCCTCACTTCTGATAGTTACGTAAACTTTTTTGTTTCCGTTTGACTCCATTCACTTCAAAACCTCCTGTCCAAACAGAAACGAAAAAAGTTTACGTAGCTTTCAAAATTCGTGGTAAATTTACTGACCATTAAGAAATGTAAATATTTCCAGACGTCAGGCATTTAGCAAAGTCGTCTGTGATACGGCACCGGCAAAATTGTGCAGCTCGAAATTTTCAACTCAACCTTTAGTCAAACATGTTGAACATTGTACATGTACATCTACAGGATGTTACAAAAACCGTGTTAAATCCGCGAGGTGTGCATCCAGTATTGACTGGCGGATGCAATTATTTTACTTTAAATAAAATGGCAGCCTAGTTGGGAGAAGACCCGCCTCTCAAGTCAGAGGGAGCGGGTTCGAACTCATCCGACGGCACACACCAATTTGTTCATTGTGTGAGCGTATGTGCGTATTGTATGTCAACTGCTACATGACTGGAGCCCGGTGTATTGGCGACAGGCTCGCCCCTGTCACATTCGGGACTGAATATCGACCGGCGAAGTGTGGGTGTTGTATTACACCTCTGCCAGCCCCCTCGGGGAAAAGGCGTGACGATTTATGTAAACAAAATAAATGACTAAAATAGAATTTAACACATATCGCGCTCCGCCCTTTCAAAAGCGCGAACGCAGCCACTTATCGCGTCGGCTTTATTTGTAAACAATAGATGTCGTGCCGGTACTGTCTAAAAATAAAAGCCGCCAACATATGATACAGATTTGTTAATATTTCTGTAAAATTTCCTTTTTATCCTGCGTTCTTAAACCGGTCATAACTCTTGCTATTTTTATTGTGCATTTTTTGGTATTTTTGCATGAAAACGTAAAAGTGTGTGTCCATGCCCTTCAATTATCCAACAGGGTTTTAGTAACTCCCTGTATATACCAGTAGAAAGCTACCCTGAATGCTAGCTATAACTAGCTGCCACGTTTGACGTAATACCGTGAAACGTGGGAGATATTCCGGCAAATACGACGCTTGTCTGCTAGAGGATGTGAAGTACACAGGGCGGCATGGGGAGCACCGTGTTTAAAGAATTATTTACTTATTTCAAATTTTTTATTTGCAAACAAAATTCAGTAGGGAAATACTGAATTCTATTTATTTAACTTTTAAGATCAGCTACTGAATTTTGTTTGAACTAAGTAAGTTAGTAGTTAGTAGTATAGTTCTTTAGACACGGTGAAGGAAAACATCATGTCCTAGGAGAATAATTAGACAAACATGTGACATCCACCAACCCGCACTGAGCCAGTGTAGTGGATAATGGCTCAATCACTCTTTACATATGGTAGGTTGGAGTCTTTGGCAGTGGGACGTAAAAGACTGCAATGATGATGAATTAAAAAAAGATAAATTATAAAACCCCCGACACCAATTTTCATCAACACTGAATTTTATTAAACATAGGTAGCTAAGAACACTTCCGACTAATCTAAAAAAAACTAAACTAAAAAACAAAATCATAATCGGTTCATCCTTTCGGGACCTACGATGCCACAGAGAGACACACAAACACAGAGAGAGAGAGACACAAGAAACTTATAGAATAGCCAGTAAAAACATAGAGAAAAAAAATAGGTTAAAAACAATGATGTAAAAGAGCTTCTTTTAGTTCATGTTTCTTTAAATAAAACTACACAACTAAACCCATAACAAACAACAACATCGACATTGTACATTTACAAAAATCATCCCCAATTTAAGCTCCTCGAACAGAAGAAATTTTCAAAAATCTTTGTCAACCTAATTACCCACCTTCGTTATAAGTACAAGAAACTGAAATGCAGCTATTTCTAGTTATGATAATAATACTTTTTTTTTTTTTTTTTTTTTTTATACACACGGTCGCCTGACCCCAAACTAAGCAAAACTTGTACTATGGCAGCCAGAGACTGATATACATACTTAGATATTTTTAAATACATACTTAAATACATATTAACACCCAGACATAGAACAAACACAAATGTTCATCAGATAAATGTTTGCCCTAGGTGGGAATCGAACCCACGCCCCCAAGCTCAGCAGGCAGGTTCACTACCAACTGAGCCACCGAGGCAGTCAAATTGTACTGAAATACTCATAGATATCACAACCACCCTTACTCCGGCCCTGTGTCAAACATCTCGTAATACCTATTGATGCGACTACAGGCGCGCTATACTACATCATGTTATACCTTCTGATTGTTGACTGCCAGCCACTTGTGTTAGCATTTGTTGTTAGAACTAATTATGGTGTGCTATGCCACTAACGTTATATAAACCCTTGTTATGTTTTATTATGACCTACTTCAAGCCTTAGTTTTGTGCTCACCGTGCGTGTATGGAATATTTATATGTACAAGTACATGGCTATTTGCTATGAGTTTTATAGAGGTGATACGAAACGTCAATGGATATTGCAGGTGTATCAGATGGTGATGTTTATTTTTAGTCGTACGAGGGTGAAATGTTAGCCTCGCCAGTTTATTATCGTTAACTATTAAAGTACCAACTACTTGAATAGTTAATTCTTTGACGAGCTACAGCTAAGGCTTTGTCCAGACTAAGCACACTAAGAGCGGCTGACTGTCACGGATTAGGCAAACTCAATGTTAAGCAAGCGGCGAGCAAACACAAGTATGAATTGAAAATTTTAAAAATTCCCGACACCGACTTTTATGATACACTAGCTGCATCCCGCGGTTTCAACCGCGGTTAAAAAGTATCCTATGTGCTATTCTAGAATATAACCTATCTTTGTGCCAAAATTCATCCAGATCTGTTCAGCCGTTCTGGCGAGAAAGAGTAAGAAACATCTATCCATCCATTCATTCTTACAAACTTTCGCGTTTATAATATCAGTAGGATTAGTAGGATAGCTAACACTCCCGACTCATTCACCTTTCAAACAAAAAAAATCGGTTCATCCGTACGGGAGCAACGATGCCTCAGACAGACACAGACATGGGTGTCTGTGTCTGTCTGAGGCATCGTTACATACACACCCACACGTCAAACTTATAGCTGAACTTTGGGCTAGAGGGGCTGAGTGGAAACGCGCTTTCATCTGCCAAAAGAGAGCGGTGCGCGCGATTGCACGCACCCACAGGATCAGTCAGCTAAACCATTTTTTATATCGTTCAAAATACTCACTTTGCCGTCAATACTTATTATGCAAGTTGCCACATATATGCGCATGAACCTCAGCATGTACACAGTGCTGGGCGAATCGTTGCGGGAGTCTCAGCAGCGCACTACTCGCACAGAGTCCTACCTTTAAAGCGAACACTTGCGAAATCCACTAAATTGACTCATATCATGGGCACTAGTATTTACAATAGACTTCCCGTAGATATTATTGAGGCTTCCAACCTAACTTTATTTAAGACCAAACTGAAAAGCTGGCTGATTAGTCAAGCGTTCTATGACATTGAAAAAGAATTCTTACTACGAAAAATGATATCCTAAGATACCTAATTTATTAAATTGAATATTATTATTAATTTATGACATTTACTATATTAATTCAATTTTGTTTTTTTTTTCTATTACTACGATTGTAAATTAATTAATTTTTTATTATTACGATTGTAAATGAATTTATTTTTAGCCTTTGACGTATACTAATCGTATTAATAAATGAGTATGAGTATAACACCCCGTTGTTTTTGCGTCAGAGGTTAAGAATGAGAATCGACCACTCATCAGCAAGCGATACGCCGCAAACTGCGTACAGTACACACTGTTGGGAGACTCCATTTATGATATTTAAGGTGGACTGGAGCCAAACAGCCAAACCGCCAGACTGATTTTGTATTGCGAAGTGAAACTAGATTCGCCTTTGTTTCCGAAATGTAATTTACTTATAGCACAGAATAAATAATAGTAAGTACTAAGTAAGGCTCTATTTTTGTGACGTTTTTTATTAATAGCGATACCTGCACAACACACAAACTAATTAAAAACACAAATAATTCAACCTGAAATTATTTTAAGATGCCAAAGACGAGTTTGCACGATTTGCACGCTTATGAACAAACTTTCAAACCTTCTCTTTTTGAGCAAGATTGGTTGTCTTTACTTAATCTCACTAATATTGTAATTGCGACAGTTTGAATGGATGACATTGGATGTTTGTAACTCAGTCACGCCAGAACGGCTAAACGGATCTGGTTAAAAATTGGGACAAACGTAACATATCGTCACGCCTTCCCCCCGAGGGCGCTGGCAGAGGTGTAATACAACACCCACACTTCGCCGGACGATATTCAGTCCCAAATATGACAGGAGGCGAGCCTGTCGCCATACACATGGCTCAAGTCATGTAGCAGATGACATACAAGACGCACAAATGTTCACACAATGAACAAATTGGTGCGTGCCGTCGGCTGGGTTCTAACTCGCTCGCTCGGGCTTGAGATGCAGGCCTTCTCCAACTAGGCTGTCAGCGCTCACCATGAGACAAACATAGATCATAACCTAATAGATCTTATAGTCTTATAGATTACTAGCTGCGCCCTGCGGTTTCACCCGCGGTTAAAAAGTATCCTATGTGCTATTCTAGACTATAATCTATCTCTGTGCCAAATTTCATCCAGATCTATTCAGCCGTTCTGGCGTGAAAGAGTAACAAACATCCATCCATCCATCCATCCATCCATACATACAAACTTTCGCGTTTATAATATTAGTAGGATAGTCCGAAATAGCACATAGGCAAATTTAACAGCAGGTAACACCGCAGGGCGCAGCTAGTAGTAACTATGGGCATAAACAAAAAGCTTGCTTGCAAAAGCTCAGTTCAAAAAGAGATCAAAGCTTCTGCACTTAGATCATTTTTATTCTAAAGCTGAACTAATAAATATTGTAGGAGCTTCAATATTGCAGAGTGCATTAGCCCAACATGTTCTGAGCGACAAGCGGGCTGATGTCGCATTAGACGGATTATGCAAATCTAGCTCCAGATCGTACATACAATGCATAGCCCGTGTGCTCGGATCTACCAGATTATATCATAGCTGTATGCTAGGTTTAGTGCATCTTGTATTTGATATGAGATAGAATATTTAACTACATCAACTTCTGAGTCTGGGGGCGTGAGTTCGATTCCCACTGAAGGCAAACATTCATGTGATGAGCATTTGTGTTTGTTCTATGTGTGGGTGTTGATTATCTATTTATGTATGTATTTGGAAATATAGTACCTGGATGACCGAGCTTTGCTCGGTATTTTATTTTATTTTTTAATTGTGTGTTTTGGAAAATAAACAATTGATTTTAGTCTAACCTCAAAGCAAACACTCATTGACTTCGTGTTACTTAACAACGCCATCTGCTGTTGTGTCGTTAAAGCAATTAGTTGCTCACAAAAAATAGTATTATTATTCGCCAATAGATGTCAGGAAGAGTCATATTTTTCAGTTGAGACTACTCAAACGCCTCCTTTTTGTTATTTTTCTTCCAAGTTTATGTTTAAGTTGATTATCGATAAAACACGAATAAAATGACATTTTCTAAAAATGATTCCTAGCTAGATCGATTTATCGCCCCCGAAACCCCCTATATACTAAATTGTATGAAAATCATCGTTGGAGCCGATTCCGAGATACCAATTATATATATATACTAGCTGCGCTCCGCGGTTTCACACGCGGTTAAAAAGTATCCTATCTCTCAAGTTGGATCGAACTGCACATGGTGTGCGAATTTTATTATAATCGGTTAAGTGGTTTAGGAGTTCATTGAGGACAAACATTGTGACACGAGATTTATATATATTAAGATATACAAGAATTGCTCATTTAAAGATATAAGATATGTACTTATATCAGTCTCTGGCCACCATAGTACAAGCTTTGCTTAGTTTGTGGTCAGACGACCGTGTGTAAAAGTGTCCCGAACATTTTTTACATAAAGTCTTAATAGTTTTTTCATAGTTTATTGGCTCTACTCGTATAAATGCTGATCGTTGGAGAAGGCCCGCCTCAAGCCAGAGGGAGCGGGTTTGATCCCAGCCAACCGCACGCCGTGTGTGACAATGTTCCGAATTTATTTATTTATTAATTATCGTTACTAACAGTGAGTATTATACCAGTACTGGTCCCGCAGTTTTTCAGCCAGCGCTGCCATGAATAGAGCACCTCTCAACTTTTTAAGCCTTTGACTTCCTCCCGCGTGCTCTGCACCCCAAATTTATCCCGAATTCATTTTTTGTTAACGTCAAACGTATGCACGCTACAAAAAGAACAGTAGTGCAAGCATGAGCATGTATACTGACGTTTCAAATTGACTAAATCGGTAATTTACGAACGTATTGATCAATTTAGTCGATTAAATTTAATTTAATTTTGAGTTTAAATGTCCACATGAGCTCGCACCATAGGAACAAGTGGTCTATACAAAACAGGCCATGCCAGTGGTGGCTTGTCTGCAAGGCTGGCCCCAGCCTAGTTCTACCTCGACCTACCGTAGGCTGCTTTACCACCAGAAGATGAGCGGAGCAAGGATATGCAGAGTGGAAAAATTTTTTTTAATAAGATTATTAAAGTAAATAAACGAAATAAATGGTGGTTTATTTTTCTTGCTACACATTCTCGCACCGCCCATTTTCTCGTGGAGAAGCAACCTTATTTGTTCCGTAACGGATCATTTTAGCTTACAGGTTTGTTGTAGAAAAAATGTTTTATTTTTAAATATGGACATCGGGTCGTTAAACACACCACTAACAATCTTGCCTTGTAGGCCGCCGTGCAGGACTGTGAAGCAGGATATAGCTCACACACCTTCCTGCCTAGCATCCTGCACAAGACATCCGAAGCAAACTGCGAGCACATTCACCATCCCGCATGAAGCGGGAATCCTGCAAGCACTACTGCCAGCCAGGATAGTGAATGGTTACCTCTATGACGACGTTACATGAGATTGTATTGGAGTACCTACACGATGCACTTCAATCGGTTCCCAAGAGTATTTAATACGCAAACCAAATCACTTACAAAGAATACTCTACAAGAAACTAGCTCTCTTCCCTCGTTACACCCATAACTATCCCATGATTTCCAAGTTACGAACAAGTTACAAAGTTTGTAGATAATATTTTCGCTAAGAAAGTCACTGACTCAAACCAAGTTTGATCGAAGCACGACTAGGGGCTTCATTCTGGACTACCTTGAGACTACCACGGTCTCCCTCACTCTCACAGCAATTATAAAGTGAAAGACAGAGGCTGCATTAATCTCGAGCGTTCTTAGAATGAGAATCCTGGCTAGAGTTTAATAGAATATCACGTATTATCCAGTTATGTACGTGGCTTATGAGTTTATGAAGAGAGTTTGCGAACTATCGAATATGTTTTTGTAGCGTAATAATTTATATGAAAATGGAACAGCTTTTATTTATCCAAAAACATTGAGATCTAAATAATATCTTACTCTGTTATATTTTGGGTGATGTTCATTTCAAATATCACTCTAATTGGAATTAAGATGTGTTTCACAAACGCTTCTGGTGCCCCTATGATTCTCCGAAACCTCCCCCCCATCCCACATCCTTTCCATGAACTGCCCAGTTATTGCTTTTCCGTCCCTGGAAGTAGAAAACGTGACCTGTCCCCAATGACCAAACCTTTTCAACAAAATTACAATTTCATCAAATTACGAAAAACCATCTGGATATGTTGGAAACTATTAAACATCATTTACAACACAGCAAAAGGTAAAAAAGGACTCTGTCTACTTACAAGCTCAGCTCCCGACTGCCTCACAGCGATATGAATGATAAACGAACTGGAGAACACAGAAGACCTTTTAATACACTAGCCGAACTTCTGGCGAGCTGACCGCAGCCAGCTCGCTATAACGACAGACGATAAAAAAATAACTTTATCCTACAAAGTACGTATTACCTTATTTAATTCTGCGCTAAAAATTGATTTTTATGTAAACTATTACAAAGCAGTCGGTTACAGAGCTTGTAAGTGGACGGAGTCCTTTAAGCTGAAACAGCATCTCGACCGGAGAATCAAATTGACCTAACACACATTCCGTCCAATACACATTATGTTTTGGTTCAATTTGCTCGACGCTGGCGACAGATAAATACTAGCAACCCGAGCCCCAAGTTTTTTTTTTTTTTTTTTATGTAAAATAGGTCGGCGTTTGACCACCAACTCGCCTGATGTTAAGCGACGTTGTGGTCTAAGATGGAGCACGACGACCTATAGGGTACTTATTCACTCTAGCATTGAAGTTTTGTAGAGTGAAGAAGTACAAAGACGGCAGTTGAGTGAGGAGCTACAAGCGCGCTACTGCTCAGACCCGTCTTCAGAACGGTTACACCGGTTAGGTTAGTTACAAGCCTCGCGCTTAGTTTGGGGCTCACCGTCTCAGCAGTTTCATGTCTTACACAATTATTAAACTTGGTATCGATGTATAGTATTTAAGTTCATGTGTTCTTTGGTTAATAAATTATCTTATCTTATCTTATCTAGCTACGAGTACCTGAGTGGAGTAAAAACTTAAGTAGAGTCACTAGCGTTGACCTGCGCGACAAGCAGATGAGCACGTTTGCTTCTATTTTCACTATTTCTGAGCATTTCGAAAATGCACAAATTTGTTAAAAAAGAGATTGCGTACTTTGTCTTTAACACAGACTTTACAGCACCATACTAGCACGTATATTGAAATTCCATTTCAAATAATTAGTTTTGATCACAATCTTAGTTACCTATAACAAATGTTACACGCACTAATAGGAATTCAAGTTAAATGGTATCATAAGTGTACTACCCTGCTCTCTTCTTACGAGAACCGAAACCTTATGCCAGATATATCAGATCAAATCGAAATGGATATGTTTATTTTAGCTCTAACAATGAGTACATGAATTCACTGAACCGATCTAGCTTACATTGTGTTTCGGTAGCCAGTGGCTTCTTCCTACTAATATTATAAACGCGAAAGTTTGTATGTATGGATGGATGGATGTTTGTTACTCTTTCACACCAGAACGGCTGAACAGATCTGGATGAAATTAGGCACATTGATAGATTATAGTCTAGAATAGCACATAGGCTACTTTTTAACCGCGGGTGAAACCGCGGGGCGTAGCTAGTTTTCGTATATAAATATAAGTTTAACACAAGGACTTGTACCTATGGCTTTAGGTGTAGTGATACCACAGAACATATAAAAATCCTAATTAATAATATTTAAGGGTGTTGTTTTACCCGTCAAAGTAAAAAACTTTAAGAAAATAAGTTTTTAAAATTTTAAAGAAAAATTAAAATTATCGAGTCTCCATTCAAAATAACAACAGTCCCTTGAACAATTTTGTATGGAGTATAGCCTAGGCTTTTTTCTCGATTTTTATAATTCAAAAAAAAATTCTAGAAGTTGTTTATTTTGACGGGTAGAACAACACCCTTATGTCTACCCAAACTACACATCCACATAAATACTCCACCCAAAAACAGCACATTGTATGCAAACTAGTCAATTGAGGTTGTCTATGATCAGCTAATAATTCTTCGAACCGGCTATTATATGGTGCAGTTTGCATGAATGAATTGGTTGATCGCCCAATCGTTAGAGCAATTAAATAAGTACTACCTCTCACTTGGCCTGCTGTTTGTACGGACAATCGATTTATACAACACAAACAGTTTCAGAGTGAGTAAACATAACAGATGAATGTAAAAAAGCACCTTTAAGGTTTAATTACTCAATTACTCAAATTTCAGACAGTTTTTTTTTAGCTACCGTGACTTCGTTACGTTTTGTTTTTAACGCTGCGCGACCATGAACCTTATTGCGCCGTGATACGATTCGCGGTCGCACAACGACAACAATAAAGAGTAACCATCATGGCAGTAATATGATATGGTAGGCCCTCTAGACCGGGTAGCTAAATTCAGTAATAACGGAATTTGCGGCCATCGTAGATCATTTACTATGTTTACCTTACGATATTTTGTAGAGATCTCCAACAGTAATACACCAGATAGTCAATTAAGTCAATTAACCGCTAAACTGACGACCTAGTTGACATGACTAATTAAGTGCATATTTGTCAAACATGCACTTGATTAGTCATATTTGTGCAGTGATTAGTAGTTATGCTGATTTGGGACCGGTTTGGGGCAAAAACTATGTTTATAACTGTTTAATTTTTATTTTATTTTGTTAATTTTTGTTTTTGCTACAAGTAAATATTTATCAATTGTCTATTGTCTATTTTTTGTATATATCTGTACAAAAAAGAGTAGAAGTTTAAAATAAACAATACTTAGTTACCCGCTCAAGCTTCAAAACCAATAATTGTTTATAATTTAAATATCGTGCCATGAGCGAGACGTAGCATCTTTGAAGCAAAGAAGTTAAAAGGATCTTCTTCCCTTACTTTCGGTCCTTTCCTGTAATACCCTTAATATAGGGATACCGTGCGATGATTACTAAAGTTTGCGACCGCCCGCGTCTGCGGACGCTATTCGGTTGTGACGACGCAGAACGGTCTGTATCTTGGTCAAACACTCTCTGGGGAATGTTGTGGTGGAAATGTAATCCTACTTTAGCACACTATCACATGGCACTAATATTATTATTGCGAAAGTTTGTGTGTGTTAGTCATTTTGTTTTCATTCAACTTCGGAACGGCTTAACAGTCTTAGGGCTATTTTCAGAAATGGTATTCAGAAATTATACATAATAAAACCAATTTTAAATCGAGATTTAAAGCTGAGCGTCATTTTAGCATGCGATCCTTAGTATGCGGTTAATTGCATCTTTCGGGAATTATTGACAAGCCCTTCACAAATAAGGCAACTAACGCCATCTAGTACAGATAGAGGTTTGTCAGTAATTCTCGAAAGACGCAATTGCCCCACAGACGCATTTGTACCAGTTGACCCTAATTATTATTTGTGGTCGGACGACTTTTCAAATCAAATCAAATATCTATTTATTGTATCAGACCGTGAAATGACCTAGTCGTGTTTTGGGATGTAGTCCAGTGTAACCGTTCCGAAGACGGGTCTGAGCAGTAGCGCACTTGTAGCGCCTCACTCAACTACCGTCTTTGTACTTCTTCACTCTACAAAACTTCAAGGCTAGAGTGAATAAGTACCTTATAGGTCGTCGTGCTCCATCTTAGACCACAACGTCACTTAACATCAGGCGAGTTGGTGGTCAAACGCCGACTTATTGTCAAAAAAAAAAAACAGATTGCATAATTTACTACTTTAAGTTGTTATGAAAATTATAGCGTTTAAATAACCGCACCAACCTCCTCGGCCAGGCGCCGCTGACGCGCGCACTGCGTACTCTCAACGTTGTCGCGGCTGATACAGATTTGTTCTATTGTACTCTGGGTGAATTCACAAAGATAGCTCTACATATATTGTGTTACCGTAAGTTTCTTAAAGGAGTTATATAGAATATACTTAGTACTTATTACTACACTATCGCATTAGGTACACCTGTAATGATAGCTGTAAGTTGTGAAACAAATAAATAAATAAATATTTACGCTCAGGTCCCTGTGCTATATATTCGGAAAACAACCTGTGTTACAGGCACCTGCGCTTCCTTTCTTAAAGACTGTTTTAAATTGTTTTAGAATAATATTATAAAGGAAGGCCGTTAATAAGAATGACACAGGACCGGAGAAGCTGGCGCGCTGAAGAAGAAGCGACGCTACCTATACTTAGTAGCGAGTGAAAAATTGTTGATCATCATGATGATCTTAGCCAATGTGTTTATCCAGGGTATACAAGCTAAGATTTTTGAAGATAAGATATGATAAGATACTGCTCATAATATAAAAATTTAAAAATTCACACTCCATGGTTTCCCTTTTTCGGAAATGCCATGGAGAACACAAACATATTAATTTGAAATTGCGAAAAATCAACGGTTTCTGTAAACCAGAATTCATTTACTCCATTGGAATTGCCTTAAACGGTAACAATGTTGTTTGAGTAGTATGTAAATGTCATCGATTTGTAATCAATTGATATCCCACCAACAAAGCTCATAAAACGCAAACTTATATGAGGTCAGGTCGAGTGGACCCACCGACGGCACTCGACAGAGCTCGTTCAACAGAGCCATCGTTTATTCATCATCGGAATCGGAATGGATGCCTCTTGCCGGTCGTAAACGAGAATACTTTAGAGAGGGTTGTTCTAGATTAAATTGTAATAAGCTTGAAATAACAATCATATTTTTTTCTTATTTACCCACAAC
Organism: Peribatodes rhomboidaria; assembly: GCA_911728515.1. Taxonomy (NCBI): domain Eukaryota; kingdom Metazoa; phylum Arthropoda; class Insecta; order Lepidoptera; family Geometridae; genus Peribatodes; species Peribatodes rhomboidaria. The sequence goes on from OU452177.1 coordinate 16,625,570, forward strand.
CTACTTATATTATAACTACTTATCTTAGATTCTTCTTGGGATCTTTTTGGGGGCTTAGCTACCCACGTCCGTAGGAGTGTACTCTATTTTGATTCCCTACACGTGGTCCCCGGTAGTGCTAACTGGGTAGCAAACTCTGGTGGGAGGCTTCGGCCGCGGCTAGTTACCACCCACCGGACCAAGCCATGCCGTGAAATGACCTAGTCGTGTGACCTAGTCGTGGATGTAGTTCGGAGTAACCGTTTCGAATACGGGTCTGAGCAGTGGCGCACTTGTAGCGCCTCACTCAACTGCCGTCTTTGTACTTCTTCACTCTACAAAACTTCAAGGCTAGAGTGAATAAGTACCTTATAGGTCATCGTGCTCCATCTTAGACCACAACGTCGCTTAACATCAGGCGAGTTGGTGGTCAAACGCCGACCTGTTCAACATAAAAAAAAAAAGAAAAGATTCTAAATGGAATTTAAATATTTTCATGGGTGTTTATACGAAATAATTATTATCTATGGGACGATTGACGTTTTAAGAAAAAAAGAAAAGGGGATTGAAAAAAAAACAGCAAGAGAGGACGGTCGCGCTGCGGAGCGGGCAACGTAACTAGTAGTAAGACGGGTACGGTTCATAACAACCAATCTGGGCTCGAAATCGGCATACTGTAATGTGAGTACTGAAATATATTATGATACAATAAAGAGTTTTACTTCTGAAATATACGTTTTACTATACTTAGATGTAAAAGACTGTCCAGACCTGCAAGGATATTTTGGGACGTCGTGCCCAAAATCGTTATCGACATCAGCTGTATGTTATAGTATTGGCATCTATCTAATACCTCTAAATCCTGTATTACATGTATATTTCTGGTAAGTAAGTTATGTTCCCCCATTAATGAAGACTATCCTAACAAAACGACACCGGCGCTCTCACTAAAGTGCTAAAATCCTTGAAGCCCTGTGTGAAGGAAATTTAGTTAGAGATTTGGATACTTGAAAGATTTGAATGAAATTCGGTAAAGAAGTAAGCTTATACTCAGAATTAACACATATAATGGCCACTTGCACTAAATATAAGAAATGCCCAAGTCATTGCTTAATTAGTTTTAAACTACTCCTAACGAAATATTCGCTCATCGGGCACGTGAAGTTAAGATTCTCCTAAGGAAGGGCTTAAGAGTCCGGCGACCACTTTAGACTAACTTCGCATTGGCTTAAGGTATTCTATAGCCATTTCGTCTAGAAGAAGAAGACGAGCGAAGAGAGCGAGTTATGATACTGACGAGCCTCTAAAGTTACCTACAGAGTGACAAAGTGCAATTTCAATTTTTTTATGACTTTTGCACTTCTGTAATAATTCTTATATAACTAAGAATTTCCCTTGTATTATGGACTAATTTAACAGCTAATGATGTAGATAACTATGTGAAGGAATTTTTGATTTGCTTTGAATATTGAATAAATCAGTCAAAAGTGACCTCTTAAAAATGCGGATATTTTTCATAGCTCTATTTTCGCTTGAGAACGTTTTTAAAAAAAAAACAAGAACATAGGGCGGAGATATCATTAATTTAATTGTACATGCTAAATTTCATCATAATCTGACAAATGGTTTTCAAGAAATTTGAGTAGCGCGTTTGTATGGAAATTTCAGAGCGTCGCGGCCCTCTTAAGGTTCTTGCAAGAAAATGTAGGTAGAAGCTAGCTAGGATTAGATTAAACTAATTAAGCGAGGGCTTAGGCAGTTCTCATATTTAGTGTAAGTGGCTTATAGACTATTAAATCTCCAAAAAAATAAAGCGCTCTTAAATTATAGGGGACAATGCTGAAATTTAAAAAAAAACCACTGTGCCGTAGAAGAAGGTCAGTAATACTTATCAAAGGGTATGGAATAGCTGTTTTTTTTCGCATTTTCAGGTATAGCCTTCAGAAAAAGTTATTCGGAAAGATGATGTACTTTCAGCTGTTTTTGGCTTAGTACCCCCATTTCCTGTAACCCGTAGGTATATTATTTGAAAACTGCGTTTGCTGTAGATTATAAATGGTTTTAAAGCTTATAAGGTTTCTTTATATTGTTCACCAATTTGTATAACTTAATTTGTAAACTTTTGGAATAAATGATATTTGATTTGAAAAAAAAAAAAAAAAAAAAAAAAAAAAAAGCGATGATAGACTGGTTGGAGAAGGACCTCCTCTCAAGCGGGTTTAACCTGGCCGACGGCATACAACAATTTGTTCATTGTGTGAACATATTATGTGTGTATTATACGTAATTTGCCACATGACTGGTGTATGGCGACAGGCTCGACCCCTGTCACGTTTGGGACTGAAAATCGTCTGGCGAAGTGTGGGTATTGTATTACACCTCTGCCAGCCCCCTCGGGCGAAAGGCGTGACGAGATGTTATGTTATGTATAAATGGTTTTAAAAACTGTGTGCATTTTACTTACTTGACTATGAAAATAATTCCCCTTATAACATTTTAGAATAAAATCCATTGTTCTGTGAAAAGCAAGGAAAGCTCCATAGAAAATATTCGACGATAATATTTTTACTACATTTACTTCAGAATTTAAAAATTTTCGAGATCATAGCATTCTTTGTTGCGCAAAAATGTGTATTACGCTATGGATCTCAGGAAAATTGGTAAAAGCCATTTCGACAGACCCCTTTATCAAAAGCAACTTAGTTGAGAATACATCGTAGCTTCTCTTTGAAAGTTTAAAACCTTACATTATAGCAAAAATCATCAAAAAAGTTACTTTAAAAAGAAACTAAGTTAAAATAAGTTAGGCTAGTGAAAGGTTGCATGTTCAATCATCGCCTGAATACTCTATTTCAGCTTCAGTAAAAAATATACGTTTTGGTAAGCGTATATCCACTACGTGTACGTGTGTCGTTACTTTTTCACAGTAAACGAATTAGAATTTTTAGTGTAAAGCGCAAAACATAGATATTTATACCTAGTACTTATAAACCCGGAACCAGGTCTTGTAGCGAAAATAACATGTTTTTTTTTTTATTTAAAAATTACACTCCACGGACTCCAGGGACCGTGACTTTTGTTAACATAAATCTTAAATTATTATTTAAGGGGAATACAGGTAGAGGGGGGTTAGTTATTAAGTCTTAATCTAAGGTTAGGTTAAAGGTTTTCAGATTTACTTAATGCATTGTGAGTACACCACGAGCAGACCAGCGACCCGCAAGCAGCACCCGATCACGAGTATGACGCATGTGCCAGCCATCGCTCTCCTCAACCATATTTGAGGGAAGAGAACGACCCGACACACGACGCCGCCGCAAGAAGGTGCCTTCCATAGTGAGCATGAATGCTCGAGATGGACCCACAATTTATATATAAAAAAAAAAAAAACATGTTAATACAGTGCAATGTACAGCCGTATCCGGGCAGAAATGTAGAACACAACTCTAGGTAGTATTAGAGAGACCTTTTCCCTTAGAAGAAGAGATTAGGAGTAAAATTAAATTAATCTGTCAAATCACAATCATAGCAATCATGCTTAATGCACTTTTTATCACCTGGGTGATAAAAAGTGCATTGCTTTGCTGGGTGAACAAAGTTTACCAACTAAAAGTGCACTTAATGCACCAACGTGATTAAACTCAGGTAATAAAGTATACTACGCGTTCGTTAACAATCATAGCTCAATTCGTTGAAATGACTTGTTACGAAAAAAGCGATACGACGTGTCGAAATAAAAACCCCTTGACACCTAAAACCAGCACGTTGTATTCATTGCAAGGATCCATGACTGCTTCAGACTTAGTATATAAAATTATCGCTAGCTTCAAAACACTGTGACCTCAGTAAATAACATAGATATTATCAAACCTAATTGGTAGTCCCTCGGTTCGACTAATTCTGCTATTATGCGTAATCCAGGTGGATAGGGCACGCATACTAATGGAGTAGGTTATGATGAATAAGCCTGTAGACGTGACACTCAAACGTTACTTGTCTCCTTAATCTGCTTGGAATATTCCGCAGGGAACGCAGTGCATAGTCACGCATCGCGATATCGTCACATATACAACCCCAGAGCAGATATGGGTCTGCAAATAACAGCGAAATTAATAGCCATTTTGGATAAAAAGCATAGTGCTCTAGTAATAAAAGAAATCGTGATAATTATACCTTCTTCAAAGTCAAAGTCAAAGTCAAAATGTTTTTATTCAATTTGGGTATCAAAGATAAGAAGATAAGAAAGACTCGACCGCCTTTTTCGAATAAAGAGCCTCTACTCAGAAGAACAGGCAGGCTCTTCTCTTCCGAGGTCTTAATCTTAGTAGACGATAGTGTGAGAAAACTTTAAGACGTGTGTTTCTTGTCCTATTATTTATTTGTCTTAGTACGTAAACGGATAATCTATTGTACATAGTCCTAAACAGGGATTAAGAGCTAATAAGGAAAACATAGAAAATACTTTTTAGCTAAACTAGCCGTGTCTTACAGTTTTACTTGTTGCCTTGAAGATTTTTTTTTCTTGGAATAAAAATTTAATCCTACTTTCTACTTATATTATAAACTAGCGACCCGCCCCGGCTTCGCACGGGTGCAATGCTGATACTAAATACACTTTTCGGAGACGTCATTTATGTCTATAATTCCTCTTCCATCGGATCAACAGTACCCACTCAAGTTATCCTTAGACAAACAAATGCCGAGATGTCCCAGTAGAATCAGAGACCTTTACTTCGCTAAGGCAATTATATTCAGAGTTTTTACGCCATTATTATCCATTAAATTTCTATAAATATCTACGAATCATTCACCATATCAAAAATCTCCAATTTGTCCATACAAAAGCAAGCTAAGCGGCGCATAAAAATAATTTCCTCGAGATTAAAAACGTCTTGGAAATGTCGATAGCAGGAGTTGATTTTAATGAATTCGTTCATGAAGAAGAGCGAGGGACGTCGGCAAATTAGGACCCATTTAGGGTCCAACTGGCTATCGGACGCGACAGAAAGTGAGCGGGGGTGGACAGGACAGATATTGGAAATTGAGACCGTTTTATAATTTCGGGCTGCAGGCTAGCACGGGCCGCGGACAAATTGCCTTGCCACCGTTTTTTATGCGATTAGATGTGACAAAGCTAGAATACGGATATGTTTGTCTCTTTCTAGAGGCCATAGCTTGAAGATCAAGCGTGTATCAGCTAACACAAATACTGCTCGCCACATTCTCAGGAACAGAGCTGTACATACATGGAATAGGTTTCCTGAGGATGTGGTCACTGCTAAATCCATTTACACGCATTTAAAAACCGGCTTGATGGCTGGTTGCACCAAAAGCAAATGTCTTTGACAAACATTAAAATGTCGATAAAACAATATTTGTGCGAACTTTTAGTGAATTTGGACAATTTTGTAGGTTGCTCGCCTACAATTAAAGAAATAAATAAAAACGGTAGAAAGACATTTTGCCTCCGTTCCGTGCTAGCCCTGTTGAGAAGGCAAAATTAGCTGTAGATGTTGTATGTGCTTCTAGTCTGATATAATTTGGCCCATCTCTAAGTCACACGAAGTTCTAAAATTTCTATACAAATGCGTTAGTCGATTTTTTCTGAATTCTTATTCATCAGGTTGTGATGAAATTTGAATATCGCTTTCTGTAATTACTTATGTAAAAAAAACGCCCTTTTGGCGAAGCAGCTATGAAAAATATCCGCATTTGTAAAGAGACACTTTGAACTGATGTATTAGATAGTATAGGTTTTCGCGCGACTTCTCTAGTAATATAATAATGTTTAGTATCGGTTTAGTAGTTTCGGAGATTAGCCCCGACAAACAGAGTAAATTTACAAATTCACAAAATATGTTACCTCTTTATATACTTAGCAAGTATAATATTAGTATAGAAGATTCAGACAAAGTAAATCAAAACTCCCTTGCTTTTGGGAGGTTGCCTACATACTCGTATTTAGCATTTACATGTATCCATAAAAAAAACAAGTTATATTTTTAGTTATTTAAAATAATTAGACAAAGGGGAAAGAGTAAAAACTTGTTAAAAAATTCTAAGGCTTGTCAGTATCTTGCTCTCTTCAAAATGGTTATCTTCAAATTACGCGATGGCTAAAGATAATCTTTAGCCAATGCGAAGTTGGTTTTAAGTGCTCGTAGGAGCCTAAGAGCGTGTTTAAATATAGCTGAGAGTAAGCCGCTGACTATCTAATATTCATTTAAGGCGTACAAGGCTTACTGTACCTACAAATCGGCTAACAAATCGGCTAAAACGATATCAATATTAAATGAATTAGAAATAACTAAATCCGCAGGCGAACCAAAATAACTGACATAACCCGAAGAAATATGCCAAACTGATGAGGCAGGGCACGTCGTAGAACCGACAGCCGATGGGGCAGAAAGATTCTCGAGTGGCAACCACGAACCGGAAGACGCAGCGTGAGGCTTCCCACAAGGTGGACTGACGATCTGGTGATGGTCGCGGGAAGCCGCTGGATGCGGGCAGCTAGACCGGTCGTTGTGGAGATCATTGGGGGAGGCCTTTGTCCAGCAGTGGACGGCTTCCGGGCTGACACGATGAGGATGATGATCAATATTAAAAACTGGTGCTGGTGTTACGTCAACAGATAGTCAGCAACCCACTGTCTACTATATATGAACACACTCTGGCATTGATGTTCTATTGTTTGGTAGCTTGAGGAAACATGGTCCTACCAAAAACAAATTACCTACACCGAGTTTCCTTTTGATAGGCCGTAGCAAAAAACTTGTTGATAAAGCAGTTTGTGACGTACCTAACTAGTATTGACTTTTTTCCATCGAGATTTTTTTTTGTCTACGCGTTAGACAAAATGTATGTAATAACATACATGTTATGATTAATAACAATCGATTATCTTTTTAAAATTTAAAAACTGACTTCCCCGACTTTAATAATAACACTAGAAATAAAGATAGGATAGCTGGATAGGATAATTTGAATTCAATAATCAGACCGGTGCAAAATGCTAGTATCGATTTACCTGTTTATACCTGGCTACCCAAAAGTTGTAACCGGAAAAGAATAGGCAACCCAACGTTTGCATATTCTATGGGCTTCAGACTTTCGATTGGTATTGAAGTTGTCTAATAATCAAACCGGTGGAATGTTAACAAAAAAAATTTTTTAATTATCAATTAATCATATCATTCACTAAAATTTGTTAGACAACCCATATGCAATATATTTATTGACATATTAAATGAAATATAAAATACGTTTTATCAATTAAACCTCTCGGTGAAGGTCGTTCTATATCGGGATCTTAGACTAATAGGGACAATGAGAATCTTCCTCTTTTCTTAAACGAAAATACTAAGTAACTGTATTCCTCGCTAGCTGCTACCTGGAGAACACTTCTTAGAATAGAAAATAAAATACGTAGCTACTCCGTACGTACGTTATAAAGAATCGGTGACCGGACCAAATTCGGAAGGGTTGGAGCCAGTTGAAAAGCCCTTTCATCCGAGTAAACTGGGATGTGTGCTTGATAGCCCGAGTTTTGCTATTGTTAGGGGTTTTGCTATTATTTGGATTGAATTACTGTGATTTTCTTGTCGTATATTTAGTATAGGACCTGTGTAGCTTGTAGTTCTTTGTGTCGTTTTCATGTACTGTACCTCAGACCAAATAAATGGAAAGACGGAGCTCAGCAAATAGCGATGTGAGGCCGGTTAAAACTATGTCTTGCCGTTTACATGCACAATTCCGTATACACAACGAAACACACACATTGTCGCACATATTTTCATTTTTTTAGGGTTCGTACCCAAAGGGTATAATGGGACCATATTACTTTCTCTTTCTCTATCTCTCTCTCTATCTCTCTTTATCTCTCTCTTTATCTCTCTCTCTATCTCTATTTCTCTCTATCTCTCTCTATATCTCTCTATATCTCTGTCTATCTCTATCTATCTCTCTCTCTCTCTCTCTCTCTCTCTCTCTCTCTCTCTCACACTCTCGCGGTCCGTCCGTCTGTCTGTCTGTCTGTCTGTCCGTCTGCCACCAGACTGTATCTCAATAGGCGTGATAGTTAGATAATCGAAATTTTAACTGATGGTATATTGCTGCAATTACAATAAATATTAAAAACAGAAAAAATAACATATCGTCACGCCTTTCCCCCGAGGGGGCTGGCAGAGGTGTAATACAACACCCACATTTCGTGGGACGATAATCAGTCCCAAATGTGACAGGGGGCGAGTCTGTCGCCATACACCGGGCTCCAGTCATGTAGCAGATGACATACAATACTCACATATGTTCACACAATTAACAAATTGGTGCGTGCCGTCGGCTGGGTTCGAACCCGCTCCCTCTGGCTTGAGAGGCGGACCTTCTCCCAACTAGGCTGCCATCGCCAAAAATAGAAAAAAAAAATGTTATATGGGGGCTCCCATACAACAGGCATGATTTTTTTGCCGTTTTTAAAGATTCGCACTTAGCCGGTTAACCACATATTGTTGTTGTTATATGTTGTTATATCATGTGATAACGTTATTTAAATTGGTAATGTTATTTTTGTAATCACATTTAAAAACCGGCCTCATTTTGCTGTTCGCGGAGATCCGTCTTTACTTTTAATTTGGGTCTGGGCACTGCATCAATATGTGTGTTTAGGTCTAATAGAATTAAAATGGGCTGGGACCCAATCAGGGTAACATTGTTCATGAGACGATGACACAATAATAAAAAACAAAGTTAAAAAAACCGACTTCCGTAAGGATGCCGTCCGTGTGAACAATTTCCAGATTTTTGTTGATATTTTAAAAACTGCTTGACCGATTTCAATAAAATGTGGCTATTGGGAAATTTTGAAAAATTGGGAAAAATGGGACCACCTGTAACGTATGATCTACCAAACAAAAAAATAATCATTAAAATCGATTCACAGTTGGCGGTGTAATCGTAACAATAACATACGTTCGTAGAGAGTACACACAACAAAACAGTCTGTTAAAAACGATGAGACGATCGGTAAGAATAATCTATTACAACTTTTCTGCAATAGAATTTTGTTTACATCACCTGCTTGTTTTGTTTCCCTAGATAATAAACAAAATATAACAATGCAAAATTTTAAAAAAAAAAAGAGGAGTCAGGTCCTCTCGATTAGAATGAATAGTATCTATCATCCAAAATCAAATAATCATTTAAATTACGACCTTCAATGCTTTGAACCTTTAACCACCGCGATGTCAAAGTAAAGTGTGGAAATCACGTAATTCAAATCAAATCTTTGATGTTTCCGAAGCCTCTGAAATTTAGCTGAAAGCTTCAAATCTATGAATTGGCGGACGACTGAACGAAATATCCAAATCGGAGAAATGATTAACAGTCCTTTTGTTCTAAGTCACTGAACTGTACAATTTCACTGAAATTGTCAGCGATTTTGTGATTTTCTATTGAAATTAAACACGTGACATCGTGTTAGATAAATTTGAATATCTAAAAGCTTTCAATAAAATAATTAATTCGCAAATAGCCTGCTTAGAGCTATTGACAGTTTTTCTAACGACAGTATTTTGCTAGTTTTCAAATAGAAAAATGATTTGAGGGAGGAACGAAGATAGCTAAGGCCTCAGAGAGACGCAGGGTGGTCCACGTTGCGTAGGAAATCAAACATATACCAATGTATGAAAGCGTTCAGGGACAAGCGTGTTGACGTGCGTTCAGAAGGCCTACCATGTCATTTTATTGCATATTGTTTCTAACGCTGCGCGACCAAAAAGCTTATTGCGCGCAATAAGCTTTTTGGTCGCGCGCGGCGATACGATTCGCGGTCGCGCAGCGTCGACAACAAAACGTTACCATCATGGCAGTAAGAATAATAAAGTTTATTTCATACCAAGTTACAAAAAATACAGATACATACTTCTGGGGACTCTTTTTAAGCTAATATAGCTTGTGCTAAGAGCCGCGCTCTTTCTTATCTCTACTTTCTACATCATTTGTTTACAGGCCGTGAATGCGTGAGTGTGTGTGTGTGTATATGTGTGTGTGTGTATGGGTGTGTGTATGTGTGAGAGATAAAGCGAATTTATAATAGACTTTATAACAGGACTATGTATGTTTGTTACCACTTCATTATTTTTTCAAAGCACAGTTATTAAGTTATAAAACCGATTTGAAAAATTCCTATTTTTTTAGAATGATGTCAAAGTAGGCCCCCAGTTTTGATCAGTTTTTCGCGCTGCTCGATGCAACGCTGCACGCCCCGCGTCCCCCTAAACCCTGCCTTATAGCCAGAAATGGCAATTTTGCGTTAATTTGCATTGCATTCTTAGCTAGTTATTGTGTTGGCGTAAATTTATGCGCTGAAGTGGGAGTAAAAACTTAAGAATGCACAAACGTGATCTTTACGCGTATGCTATTTTTTTTACCCCAAAGAATAGTAGCTATTTGAGGCGGTAGATAGGTTTTGGCGTTTGGCTCCTCTCCCAAAGTAAACGCTTTAAAACAAATCCAAGCTTGTAAGCTTGTAATAGACAAATCGACAGTTACTAACTTCACCACGGCCTCTCATCTGCTCACAACCTCATAACCAGCCCGGCTCAAACCCGGCTCAAAAACCGGCCAAACGCAAGTCGGACTCGCGCACGAAGGGTTCTGTACCATTATCTATAAAAACGGTATAAAAATCAAGTTTGTTGTATAAGAACTCTCTTAAATATGTATTTTATTCTGTTTTTAGTATTTGTTGGTATAGCGGCAACAAAAACACATCATCTGTAAAATTTCAACTGTCTAACTATTACGATTCATGAGATACAGCCTGACTAAGAGACAGACAGACGGACGGATGGCGGAGTCTTAGTAATAGGGTCCCGTTTTACCCTTAACGTGCAGAACCCTAAAAATGTTAAAAAGTGTCACAGATCCAACCCAAGACCCGACACGGCCCAGCTTCACGGTATACGAGTAAACAAGCTTTAAAAGCCAGCCAACTGTACAATTCAGGAACATTCCAGCTCACGACTCCAATTTATTCAAGTTTCGGTCGGGACAGTAGGCTTCCAAATTGCTTTGTTCGTATTCCGGTCGAGCAATACTTCTTTTCGACAAGGTAATGACTTTTTCGTTCGCTCGGAGCAACCTTTCGTAGGAAAATTAAAATTTTACCTTCATGTTGAACTTTGCAAAACGGGGTTGGGAGGACTGTCGAAAACGAATGCCTTATTGAAAAAAAACCGGCCAACTGCGAGTCGGACTCGTGCACTGAGGGTTCCGTAAAAACCTGTAGGTATTCATAAGGAAAGGGGTAGTAAGTTTAAAATTATTAAAAATATTTATATTATGTGATGTTACCATAGGTTTATGCTTTACGTATTTTTTTCTTTATTTGTGCTTTATGACGTCGCTTCGTAATAAATTTAAAGATTATGATTTCACGGGAAGTACTCTGTGGTTTTGATTCCCTTGGGAGTGCCGAAAATTTGCAGCATAAACGGCTGTATCATTTGGTTGCGTTGGCTTAGAAGTTTGATTTTTTCCCAGCTCCAAGGGACAGTAGACTTGAGTATTTGATATAAATTTTAGCTTGATAACTCCACGCAATCCTGAGAAAAAGGGTCTTGACAGACGGACAACAAAGTTATAAGGGGTTTAGTTTTTTCCTTTTGAGGTACGGAACCCTAAAAATTGTGAAAATATGTATTCAATAGATAATTGAAGGAAGGTTAGATATTCAAGATAGTTGTAATGTGGGCGAAGATTTTAGGCTTAAACCTGAGAGGCAATTCAGTTAGTCTTATTGACTTTGCGTTAGTCTTTAAAAACGGACGAGGAATAACAGCTCAGGAACACTGAAGTTTCACAAACGTGCTAGTAGGCCTCTAATTCTTGGTTATTCTCCCTCCTATGACTTTTCAAACGAGAGAGACAATGACAAAAAATATCAACAACAACAACTCTTTATTAAAAACATATAATAATTACAATAGTACTTAAATAAAGCTTAACTAAGTTTTTAATGGGCGGCTTTATCGCTCAAAGCGATCTCTTCCAGGCAACCTGAATGGACAGGAACATTTATATAATAGAGGCCTTGAAGTTCTAAAACATAACTTAACAAGACGTAAAAAATAATAAATAAATAAACATATATATATTTATATAAATAATAAAATTATATAAAATTAATACTAATAAGTAGACGAAATAAATATAATAAAAATACTTTAAAATGTTTAAAAATAAATGTCACTAATATATAAATAAATAAATACATAGTGCGACTTTTGTGACATACATATCTTACTATCTTTCAAAACGGCTATTGTTTCGAAAGATAGTGAGCCTTGACACGACTCTTGAAGACGTCAAGCGAAGGAGCACGCCTAACGTCGATAGGTAGGTCATTCCACAAAATAACTGCTTGTATTGTAAAAGAGGAGGAATAAAACTTGGTAATGTTAAGGAATGGTTAACTTAAGATTATCTGCCGATCTTAAGGAAATATCTCAACTGGTAGGAATATGGCTCCTGGACTACCGGTGATACGATAGTGAAACGTTAAGATAATCTGAGAAAGTTAACTGAGCCCTCCTCGTCCGATTTCTCATGGCTAACATAACGTCAACGGTACAGTTAAATATCGGCTATGGTTAGTTGAACTGTAATTCAGCAGGTATCCATAGGCGACAATGACCACTTATCATCAGTTGACACGTTTTTATGGTATAACAAGTAACATTATTAAAAGAAAAACCAAAAAACCCGAGTGCGCAATGTTGTACCCTACATATGGCACTTCCACTATCATGACGATTCAAATGACACCTCACATGTCGAAATTCATCAAGCTGTTTAGGCTGTAGGACATGCCAATAAACCTCATACATCCATACATACAAACACATAACCCTCCTTCTTACGCAGTCGGGTAAAAACAGGTGTTTGAGTGATTACAAAATAAAAAGTAAAAAAAAATATTACAGAAAGTCACAATAACATTGTTAGACGTCCCTAACAATATTGTTTGCACTTTGCACTTTGAAAGCGTCTACAAATTGTAAATTGACTTCCAAATTGGTTTCTCTAATCTAAAGTAATCTAATTCAAAGTACCAAGTAAAAGTTAGAAAAAGTCTTCATTTATACCCACTGTATTTTTTACTTAAATAAACCTATTTATTGATATAAATTCTTATTAGTTGCAGAAGTCACCTCCCAGATCGAAAATAACTAACTGAGTAACTCTTAATTCTGACTTTAAAACTTATCTAAGTTCGAGCTACGAGCCATGGCCTAGACTTGAACTTCGTCGTCCTGCAAACACTAAAGGCCCATCCACACATATCAGTGAAATCACAGTTCCGGCAACGCGTCCGCACAGGAGTCCCAGTCGAGATATTTTTTGATCATTGTCTCTCTCGTTTGAAAAGTCATAAGAGTGAGAGTGACCGAGATAACATCTCTCGTGTCAGAAGAGGTCTGTCTGTGTCAGTGCTACAGTGATAGTGCTTCAATTCACACATCAGTACTCGGTTCTCTAAGGCTCTTCAGGTAAAACATGTGTGACGTTATGTTTGATATAGCAGCGACAGGCATAGACAGCGATCTTGTAAAAAGAACATCGTCGTCACCGATGACGTCCGTGATTGCTGGCGCCGGCGCTGTCAGTGATAGCTCTGTGTCTGACTGACAATCATTTAATTATTCTTTTAGCTAAACATGATCTATGCAAGCGTCTACATCTGTCAGTGTCAGTGACAACAAAGTGCTCTCTCTGATACTGACAGATATGAACGCTTGCCTAAAGCAAGGACCTGTGACTTCACTGATACGTGTGATCGTGCCTTTATTTCACTTTTTCACTTTTCTCTTTCACTGAAGGATAACTTTTTTAATTAGCGGTTTCTGCCGGCGACGCCACTCGGCGCGGCCTTACTGGAACAATTTTATTTTACCCTTTACGAGAAATTTCGCAAATGCTGAGAGCCTTAAAAAAGAAAAATAGCGTGACCTTTTTACTTCTTTTTTTGACACTTCTAAGGCCACTTGCAGATGTTTGGGAGATGTTTGGGTTATCATCTTAACTCGGCATTAACTGGTCAAGAGGTTGAACAGATAAATCGTCTTGCGCCACAAAAAGTTAGAAGCTAAACTTGAGTTAAGTTATTAGTGACATTTATAACATTTCAACTCTGAGTTAATTAACCCTGCGTTAAAAAAAATCCGTATCTTCTGCAACTGGGCCTTACTATACGAGAGCTGTCAAAATTAGTTGTTTAACTGTGTCCATAAAAATGTGGGAAGAGATAAAAAATATTAATCGTGAGGAATGATACCTATAAAATGAATCCATAAATAGTTATCGAATGGTAAATAACGGGACTGAGAAATACAAAAATACTTATAATAGAATAATTGACATTTGAAATCAGGCTTGAAGAAATCTCCTACTTACCTTCCAGTTTACTTACCTTCAAAAACATTGACATCCTGCAGTTTACAGAAGTATTTTAATCGGAACATGATAATAAAATTTTTCCTACTACTAAAATACCTGTAATCAGGCTTATAGAAATCTCTCTATGGAAGCCTCAAAAATGATACGTTGGCGTAACAAATCAGAAATCAGAATTTATTGATAACTCCAGTAGTTACGCGTCACATAAGCTCTTCATGCCGTCAAACGGCAATGTCGAGCTCCACATACTTTACCTTCAAAAACATTAACATCCTGCAGTTGACACAAGTATTTTAATCGGAACATGATTATAAAATTTTTCCTACTAATAAAATACCTGCAGAGACCAAAGCCTCTCCAACTTTATGCCGAAAATCCCCGGTAATACAGAAAAATAATTAAAACGTTCATCCCTTGTTACGAAGTATGCTAATCTAAAGTTGCCAGCCAAAGTAAACATTGCCTGTGAAAAACAATATTTAGGGCGAGCGAAAAGTGAGCACAGATCGGCTTAAGCGAAGCAAAAAAAAACATATTTGGGCCAAGTTTTTGTTTCCTTTGAAAAAGCTTCAATAAAAATAGTTAATGTTTGAAAAAATATACGTTGTTAGAAGTATTCATTAGTTGTTTTATAAGCTTTGCTGTGTTAAGCTTAAGCTTTGTCCTAACTAAGCAAACTGACCGGCTGACTGTTTGTCTACAGCTACCATAAATTATTATTGCGATGATTGTTACGTTTTGTTTTCGACGATGCGCAGCCGCGAACCTTATTGCGCGGCGATACGATTCGCGGCCGCGCAGCCTCGATAACAAAACGTGACTATGATCATGGCAATAAAATGTCATGTTAATAAAATGTCATGGTAATTAAATGTCATGGTAGGCCCCAGTTTGCCACATTTATTTTAAATAGAATCTGAACAGCTCGTACTCAATACGCGTATCCGATGTCCGTTTCTTAATTAGGACGAAGCCAGCTAGCGACGAATGGAACTGTACGATATTAATATGAACGATGGAAAAAAGATACAGATACCGTAAAGGTGTTCTCTCAGCAGAAACACTCATGTGTAATGTAACAGTTCAGATGCGAGCATTACAACAGTGAACGAGGATAACTGAGTGTTACAATATGCAACCTTAGACTTTGTAAGTCAGAACGAGATTCACGACTGACCGTCGTTTTAAAAAGCGGCCCTTAGAATGTCATAACGCATCGCTTGCTCAGTTTCATTTACAACGTCCGATCGGAGCTATCAGAGAGGGAAAATAAACAGTGTGGATTACAGTCGAATGCTCTCGTTGTGAGAGCATTTTATGATTATTCAGAGCAAATATTTCGGTATTATTCTGTGGTATTCCATAGCTGCATTTGTAATGAAAATGCGCATGGATTTCGAAGCCTTTTATTTAATTAATGCCACACGCCGCCTGAATAGAACACGTAGAGGCTCGCTGCACGCAGCTGGATGCTGGAATTACATTTTAAACTAGGTTTTATGTTACTTTTTGTACTGAATAGTACCTACATCTTGATTTTAGTAATATAGCTACTTATTTTAGTTATATTTAGGTAAATTACTCATCAGTTCTGCTGCTGCTGATGGCTGAGTCTAGATTTTAGGATGTTTAGAAAGTTGTAGAAATGAACATCGAAATAATATAAGAAAGATGCGACATGAGTCTTAATTTCTAGTACACAGCGCGTGGACCCAATATAAGTACAAACAAACGGACACTACAAAGCTCCGGTGACAGTATTATGTTACGTGTATCAATAACAAAGATAGAGAGACATACAAGAGACTGTAGCGAGAACGAGACAATATAATTATCACTGTTGCGGCTAGTTGCGTATGTTCGTGACTACGGCAAATCGTGAGCTGCACCTAATATGCAACCTATTTTTAAGTTTTCGTACCGTTTCTCCCATAAATTTGATCGAAAAAAAATAACTTTCATTATAGTTACTTCAATTACCTACTCATAAAAAAAATATTTTGTTTCGAGTAACTTTTTATGTTACGTTAAAGGGTTTAATTTTAATAATTTTATGTTTGAATTTGTTTAATGTGTTATTTTTCTGAAACGGTGCTAATCGAGAAAAAAACATTACATCATTTCACTGAAATAAGTTTAAATGTACTCGTAAGTTAAGTATACTTACGAAAAATGTTACGAATATCCAAACACAATAAAACCGCTCAATATCATACATATAAGCTGTCAGCTTCAAAACAAGAATGTATGTATGTAGGTTTTGCAAGCGTTTACCATCAATGTTCATGTCACTATAATTATATTCGCTGCCATTCGAAATTGTTCGGGGAATTTGTAATATAAAGCCTTCAATTCGCCTGCGTGGAGCGAATTTCGCAGAAACCACTCTGCTGATCATTGTTCCTGTTATGAGAAACATTTACGGTGTCGAAGGTACATTATAGTAAACATTATATGATGTATAAATTATATTAGTAGTTCACCGTAGCGTGGGTTTATTTATGAGCTTATGTTTCCTTTCGTTATCGTACCTTGTATTGTTTACATTACCTATCCTTACTTACACAATATCTATTCTCAAATCAAAATTATTTAAATATTTATAGAAAAGTAGACACAAAAGTTTATTTAAATAGTATTTTTTTACTGTATAAACTTGTACAAGACTAAACAGATTGGTGCATGGTTACGCCCCAAATTAGGCACATGGTCTTCTTATTCTTATTTGAGGCGATGGTGATAAGTCCCGCACTGACGTCCTGCTTGGGGTGTATTGTGCATTTTCTCCTACCAGCGCCTACCCAAGCTAAATCCTTGAAATACCGGAGTGAGGCTCTGGGGCGCTCGCTGGCATAGTAGCTCCAGTGGCGTAGATGGTAACGTGCATAATGACGATAAAAAACAGTCTAGGTGTTGAGGTGACGTGAATGATAGAATCCAACGATGCCACATGAAACCTGGTAGCGATTCTAGTTTCTTCTGTGGCTTCACAATGCCACAGCACAATATGCACTACAGTTTAGTTCTCTGCCAAGCAGCCACGACATAGCGGGCTGTCCGTGGCTCTCAGTTTATACAAGTGTATAGCCACCAGGTCTGTTTCTTGGAGCTCGGTTGCGAAGTCGCCAGAAAATGGTACCCTGTTTGTAAGAAAATGTTTGTCAAATCGAAACAACTTCTGTATTCTACATTATAATTATTATTATAAATTAAACAAATAATGAAAACAAAAAAGCAAGACAAATAAACTACCTATCAAACTATTTTTGAATTTAAATTGTGACTCTACGAGAAATTCTGATGTTTGAAATAAATACTAACAATGATAAAATAAATTCGGGACATTTTCACACACGGTCACCTGCTCCCAGACTAAGCATATCTTGTACTGTGGCTGCCAGAGACTGATACACATACATTTAAATATTTTAAAGTACATAATTAAATAGATATTATTAACACTCAAACATAGAACAAACACATTCATCACATTTGCCCTAAGTGGGATTCGAATCCACGCCAACAAGCTCACAAGGCAGGTTTAGTACCAACTGCATGAGCCACCAAAAATGTGGTATAAATAGGTACATTCTACTAACAACCCGTCCAATTTGCCCATCCGTGCCTTACCTACCTAACCAATCAGATTCCATAACACAAGCTCAATCGTATAAAATAAAAGGTGAAACATCCAGAGCTCGTTTCGAAAGGCTCTGCTGTATTGCATCGAAATTCAGTTTCCAATGGAGTGCTTTTAAATAGCAGCAAACTTTTATTTGCCCGCGCCGTAACAAATCGAGTTTGCAGCGAGAATCGAGGTGGGAGTGAGGAACGAGCTTACTTCTTCACTGTATAAATATAAATACAGTTACTACAGTACAGTACTGTTACTGTTTACTGAAAAAGTTTTGCTTTGTCACGTATGTTATGACTAGTTGAGTTGTTGTAACGTTTTTAACCCCCGACGCAAAAACGACAGGGTGTTATAAGTTTTACGTTTCACGTGTCTGTGTGGTATCATAGCTCCCGAACGGATAATCCGGTTTTGGAATTTTTTTTTGTTTAAAGGGTGATATATACAGGAGTGTTCTTAGCTATATACATTGATTGAAATATGCTTACCTATTTATTACTAAATCACCATCAGCAAATTGAATTAATTACTCTAAAATTATAAAATTGAATATGTAAATTAATGTAAATCTGTAAATTCATGTAATTAATAAAAAAAATGTTCCCAGGATGATTACTAGCTACCGCCACTCAGGGTATCCTACCGCGGTGGCTAGTGACCCTAATTAAAATTTCCTTTCTATTTGTAAAATTTTTAAAATGATTGTAATGTGTAAATAATGTAGCCAGAAAATAAATTTATCTTATCTTATGTTTTATGAAAATCGGTATTGATGAAAAACGGTGTCGGTTTTTTTTTATGTTCAATTAATACTTGTACACTTCGGATACCGTGGTAAAAACTCTCGAATCATGACTTAAAGATTTAACGTATGACTAAACAGAAGATTTGTTAAAGATAATAGATTAATCCAATATAATAAAATATATGCGTTTATTTACAGAACTTATAGATCTTAATAAATGTAAACGTATTGAAATCGATATAACTTAAATTATATTTACGAAATAAATTTTGTAATTCGTAATTTTTAGCTTAATATACCTACTTAGTAAATTGAGATAACTATTATATATTATATATTATACAAAAATAAGTATCCTACTAAAAGCAAAATAAAGAATTTGGATTAAAAAAAGAATCTTATGAATCCTCCGATCGGTTTAATTCACTTCCTACCTTGGAACACCTCGCAATCCTAAATCGGTTACGCCGTGTATGCTAAAAAGCGTTCGAAAGAATCTGAACTAATCCTAAATACTTAATCCTAATCCTATCCTAACATCTAACTAATATTACAAATGGCTCTGTGAGCTGAAAACCTCCCGAGTCTGTGACCTCCATATCACCGCCAGTGTGAACAAAAAACTGTTTCAACTAAATTCTATATTTATTTAATAAACTTGCTCACATAATTTCAAATCGTATTTGCTCACAAAATTAAAGAAAATGACTGCGGGTATCTTTTATCCAAAAAAGATAACGGTTCCGGTAGGACCGCGGGCGAAACCGCGGGACATAACTAGTAAGACATACATTTGTATAATTGTTAGTACACATCCAAAAAATGCAGTCTATGCTCTGCTATGTGACGTTTTCCGAGCGAACTGTCAAAGGAATGTTAGTAGAGTAGCGCCTGAGTCGCCCGCCCCGCCAAGCGGCACTTTTCGTAGGAGCACGGAAGAGGACGGATCTCGTATTGTTTTTCTTTAGCGTCTTTCTGTCGTATCATTGATCTTGGCGTCCATTCGATTCATACTGAATTTACCCACATATTGTACATGGGTTGGATTATTAGAAATATTAGTTGTTTACATTTACATTAAGGTTGTTTTGAATACCCTCCCTTCAGAATTAGTTCACATAATATCCACTCGAAAAACATTACCATTTTCCGTCACTCAGATAACAACGAATAACTCAAAAAGAAAATCGCAACAAAGAGAAAAATCAATCGAAATCTGCCAAATTAAAAGCTTACACCCAAAGAAACTCAACCAAACATTTTTCAAATGAGAACAAATCTGAAAGCCAAAAAAGGCATTCCATAATTCCCCTTCGTTTCTCTTTCATCTCATTCGCACTCGACACTTATTACGTCGTCAAAGGGCCGCCTGTTGTCATAATTATTGAGGGAAATCTTATTACTGAACAAATCATCCCTTTTTATCCTCGAGACTGCGTTATTTGGGGAAACAAGCAAACAGTAGTCTTACTTGGAAAGTAATAAAGGAGGGCGCGAGTTAAAACCTCAGAGGTTACACTGTTAGCGTTCTATCGCACAAGCGGTTTGCGAACGATTTCAAAGCGAAGAGATTGCGCAGCGATCTCGGCGCGCAATCGCCTTGCTTTGAAATCGCTCGCAAATTACTATTGCGATAGAGCCAAACTCTTAGTTTTTTTATTATTAATCGACTTACAAAGAGTAGAACCTACTCCTTTTTGCAATTCGGTTGTTGTTTTTTGTATGTATGTTACGCGATTACACCGCAAATTGTGAATCGATTTTAATGATTCTTTTTCGTTTGGTAGATCATATTTTAGAGGTCCCATTTAAATGATATCGAAATCGATCAATCTGTTAAATTAAATTTTAATTTTAATTAAATATCAACAAAAGTCTAAAAATTGTTTACATGGATGTCGAATTACAGGATGGAAAGTCGGTTTATAAGCTTAGCTTTCTATATTATTTTCTACCTATTCAGTACCCCAGCACCAAAGCTAACGAAAATGCCTTTATTACAAATCCGATAGAAAATTTCCGAGAGACCAGGTTACAATTAAAGTAGCTTTATTAATATTATTATTATGTAAACTAACTTGCCTCTTACATCCGATTAATTTTTGTTCTGCCCCATTTCATAAAGTATATAATTATGTATCTACTATGAACACCTAATGAGGTATTGAAATTTGTTTAACATCGATAGCTCTCTGCACTAAGAGTATCAAATCTCACAGAATTCTTCGTCTGGGCTTTAGATATCTATCTATCTAGGTATCTAGGTCTTGATCTAGGTATTTCATTTTCTACTATATATTCTACTATATAACATCTACCCAAACTTTTACATACAACTGAATGACAACGAAGTCTCTCGTCTAATGGTTAGCGCTACGCTACGTTTAGGTAGTCTACACGCACCCAAGTCGCCGACAGCCCCCGACCTTTTTTATCCGACTGCGCAAGAAGGGTTATGTTTTTTGAGTGTAAGTATGTATGTGTGTATGTATTCGGGTATGTATGAAGTTTTATTGACACGTTCTACTAATCAGCTTGATGTATTTCGACATGTGAGGTGCCATTTGAATCGTCATGATAGGGTAGTGACAAAGGGCATATCATTTTAATTATTTCCGAGATTTCAGACTACATTTGCAGTCGGATTTTTTGTTTATCTTTCATAATGTTACTTGCTTATTTGTATGACTTGATGTCGGCGGCTTTATTTAAAAAGAAAACAAGCCGAACACGTCTCCTCTTACTAATAAACGTTGTATAGTCTCGGAATAGTTATAGAGTGTTTAGTGTTTTTCAATCGCAATTAAAAAAAAAGAAAATGGCTAAACACTGTAAGTATAACTTGCTATACAACGTCTATTAGTAAAATGGTAATGTGTAAACTCTCTAACAATACACAAATTGTTCAAACAACAAACGAATTAACCATACCAGTGACTCTGTGAGCTGGAAACCAAGATTCAAGATATTTTATTTGCAACCATAAAGTACAAGATGTCAAAAAATATGAGTACATAGTCCAATGGACCCTGTCGGGCTCTACAAGATTTGGTAGAGAGGAGGAGGCTACTTTATTTAAATATATTATGTCCAAAATCGGAAACTTTAATTATAAATTGTCAAAAAAAACCTACTTAATTCTCATTTAGACTCGCGGCCGACATCTGTTTTCCTCTCCAAGTCGCATTACTTAACTGATTCACGTGAATTTTTGTGGTTAGTTCGATAATTATATTAAATTTTTTGCCAAGTTAGTTCTTGAATTCTTTTTTAACTGGCTGGAGAATCGGTTAATAAATGCGATCTGCAGAGGAAGACAGAGATCCGGACTGAATCCAGAGATACGAAAGCGTGTCTGTCGAAGCTGAAGCAAAGACGCTTCGCTTGCTAACGCTGGCTCGATCGAAAACATGTCAAACATTTATTAATACTGCTTGTTAATGTTCTACATAAAACAGCTGAAATTATATGGGTAATAATAGATTTGCATATGCAGCCAAAATTAGCATAACATATACATAAAACACAACTTACTAACTAATTTTCCGATTTTATCGTCATATTGGGAGTAAAACCAATTTAAATTTTCATCTAAGCTACGATTTCAATACCAATAAATCACCTCTGTTAATCAGCTTTGTCATTCAAAATTCACATAAAATCTGAATACAATTAGCATGGAACATACATTACAAATTCTTAAATTATGATTACTGATATAACCAAACATGCCTTGCCTGTTCTTCTGAGTAGAGGCTCTTTATCCGAACAAGGCGGTCAAGTCCATTTAAAAAACACTTTGACGTTCATAAGTGAAGTAAAAGTGATTGTTGATACCCAATTTGAATAAAAACATTTTGACTTTGACTTTTGACATGGCATAAACAAAATTAAGTACTTTTACCTGTCCGTTAAAAAGAATTCCAAGCTCTTAGAAAATTGGATCACACTTTTTAATTCCGTACCAAAATGCTAAAAAGAAACCCTAATGCCCTAAAATCAAGACTCAGATTTTAAAGTCAACTATAGTAAAAACTCTTTATTAGCAGACTAGGGTCAACTGGGCCAAATGTGTTTGTGGGACAATTGCATCTTTCGAGAATTACTGACAAACCCTTCACAAATAAGGCAACTAACGCCATCTTGTTCAGATGATTGCAACTAAAGATAGAAAAAAGATGTAGGTGGCGCCTAACTTGTGAAGGATTTGTCAGTAACTCTCGAAAGACGCAATTGCCCCACAGACGCATTTGCCACAGTTGACCCTACTTAAAAATTTAAAATGAAATTTTTTTTTAATGCAGTAACCAAATACAGGTTGGGGCCTTCCGGTACGGATTAAATACCTGGACCGTGAAAATTTGTTCCGTAAATATGCCGCGAATACAGAAACCATGAAAATGTAATGGTATTTTATATGGGATTACAGGGTATACGTTCGTGTGCGACTATTTTATTAAATAGATTTTTTGACCATATTTATTAATTCAGAGCAATGACAGCCCAGCTGGAGAAGGCCCCGCCTCTCAAGCCAGATGGAGCGGGTTCAAACCCAGCCGACGGCAAGCACCATATTGTTTATTGTGGAACATATGTACTCGTATGTACGTATTGTTTGTCATCTGCCACATAACTGGAGCCCGGTGCATGTCTGTCACATTTAGGACTGAATATCGTCCGGCGAAGTGTGAGTGTTGCATTACAACTCTCTCAGCCCCTTCGGGGGAAAGGCGTGACATTATATGTATATCGTTATGTTTTAATAGTCCGAAAAAAAAAAAATATTAGGGCGTTGCAATCAATTCATAAGTGGTATAGAGTCATCATTATCATCTGAGAGTTATTGTCTCTACGTCCACCTACGTCTACCAGTAGACGCACGATTACACCAGTGAATAAAAAGGTAATCCTAAGACTTAAATTGTTGTCAGTACTCCTATAGTTTTTAGACTAATAATAGGTTTAGGTTCAAAGACATTTATTCTCACTAAAGATTAATGAATCACTTACATGAGTATACATCGTAGTTAGTAAATAAGGTAGTTCGTCGTGGCATAAACATTTGGTACGTAGGTAATTAAAATGTAGAAAAACTAAACAATTTGTTCTAAACGAAAACAAAAACAATGCATGAACAACCAACAAGCATCACTTATAGTTTAAAAAACTACGAAATACGAATTCAACCTGGCTACGTCATCCGGTCAACTTCTAAATACGAACTATACGAATAAAAACACAGCACTATACGAATAATACACTAATAAATACACTATCATTGGTCTCGAGACTGCCTCGGTGGCTCAGTTGGTAGTGTACCTGCCTTCTGAGCATGGGGGCGAGGGTTCGATTCCCACCTAGGGCAAACATTCATGTGATGAACATTTGTGTTTGTTGTATGTCTGGGTGTTAATTTCTCCGCGCTAAAATCATCGCTATCGGTTATCGGCGATGTTCTTGTCTAAATCAGCGGTCAACTCGTCGCTTTCCTGCAGAGTTGACGAGCGATAATTCGCCCGATACATCGCTGAGTGACGAACTAACCGGCTACACTTGTAGCGATAGCCCGAATTACAGCCGACGGCCGCTAATGAAGCCGTAGTATAAGCCTGTGTCACCACAAAAATAACATTACCTAGGGCGTAAAAGGAAGCGACGCGATAAAAATAGAAACAATCGATACCGGTAATAGCGGTGTAATTACGGGACACCTGAGCCTCGGCCCGAACCAATATTTACCGCCATATTGCGTCTCTTATAACAGTTATTACGAAAATAATTATACGTACTTCCACCTAAAAGTAACCAATATTAAATTAAATTAAATTAAATACCTTAATTGGCCCAATAAAATAATTCAATTCAATTGATTTTGTAATCATAATCCACTTTGAGCCAATGCGCAGGCATTTACTTTTTATGACACGTTTAAATTTAATACTAGTCGCTCTGTGAGTAGTAGATCTTGCGGCCCACGTCTGCCCTCCTCTGCAGGTCTCATTCCTAAATCGTTATCGTGAAAGTTTGTGAGTGAAGTGAGGTGTGAGTGAGTGAAATCCAGACAGAATTTGGACATACGAAAAAAAAACATGAATTGGGAACGTCTCTTTTTAACGACTTCAAAAAGGAGAAGTCCTTTTTGAAGTCGTTAAAAAGAGACTAAAACAAATAATAAATAAGCTAGCTAGGGCTCATTATTGTTGTGTTAAAAATCGCCGTTGACGGATAAGTATGTCATCAAAACTGTTTCCCAAGAAACAGAAGTTTTGAAGACGAACTAACGCATAGTAACGCCTGATTCAACCAACTATCTTAAGTACCTACATCACATCATTATATGTATACCTATTTTACCTATTTTTACTGAATAAAATTCATTTCATTTCATTTCATTTCATCATAAAAAAGATATCATTACAAAAATCGGATGAAACATTAAAAATAAATACAAAACCAAGGAAATTCATTAGTCTAAATTCCGAAGCCAAACAATCACACAAGCAGGAAGCGAGTGAGCGCCCACACGTCCCAACTTGGCCGCGCTCCCCTCGAGCAGGCACATTAAAACGTCAAACTGACTAAGAAAGTACATTTGTCAGGCGAGCTCGCTCGTTATTCAGACAACATGATTGCCATCGACAGCGGGTCTTATCGTGTAAGCTAAGTGGCAATGGTCATCGCGTGCCTTCTCACTTGCACCAACTAATTCCGTCTTACGAGCGAGCGGAAGAGCATACGATCACTATCGCCATCATGCTTACAAATAAGGCTCCTGATCAATACCTATTTACATACTACTGCTGCGATCAACGTATTTGATTAGTTAATGTTGTTTAGTTCAGCTGTTGTGTGTATAACAATTATAGTTTTACTCGACTGGCTAGAAAGGGTAAGGTTTTTCGGGTGTAAGTAAGTAGGTATACAATACATACATACATATCGTCACGCCTTTCCCCTAGCGGGTTGTCAGAGGTGTAATATGACACCCACACTTCGCCGGACGATATTTATTCCCAAATGTGACAGGGGGCGAGCCTGTCGCTTTTGGATTTTGCACATTTTTGACAGATTTTGCAGTGCAAGGTATCGTTTGATTCGCCTCAATACAGATCTGTATAGAATCTATGTAGTGTATGTATGTGTGTCATAGCCTCATAAGCTACATATTGCACATGGGTGTTTTATTATATTATGAAAAATTAATAAAAAATTAAATAAATATTTAAAATCATCTGCTACATAACTGGAGTCCTTAGTACGGCGACAGGCTCGCCGCCCGTCACATTTGGGAATGAATATTTTTAATAATATTATAATAATAAGTCCAAATTAACTAGGTACTAATTGTAATAACAATAAAATTCCGTAACTAGGTAATTAAATTAGATAAGATAAGATAAAAATAGTAAAATAATTAATAAAATACATAGGTAAGTAGTACCTACCTAGTCATTTTTTGTTTACGCTCTGGTGAACAGAAATCCAGGCCCAGATAATTAAGACAAACGCAACATCAACGTTTCAGCTAAGCATCGGCTGAGCTTCGCTGAATTGCCCTCAAGTATCATAAAACCATAATTGGTGTTTTGTTTTTAAAAAGATTCGGACCATAGATCTACTTCTACGTACCTACTGTATTTCTACTGTCTACATAAATTATCTTTATGTTCGTTCATGAAATGCGAAGCTTATTGCTTTTTTTATGTAAACCACAAGGCGAAGAGTAGGTAAGTTGTTATAAGAATGTTCAAGAAGCCGTGTCCTGCTGTTTTTTTTAATTACTTACTTAAAAGTCCACTTGCAGAAAATACACTCGCATTTTCTTTTTACCTCGGAGCTAACTGCTAACCAGAGGTTAAATATTACGCCTTTCCTGGTGTATTACAACACCCACACTTCGACGGACGATTTTTAATCCTAAATGTGACAGGGGCCTATCGCCGTACACCAAGCCCCAGTTATGTAGCAGATATGTGTTGTGCCAGTCGACTAACAACCTATACACTATAACAGCAAATACAATAAACTCAATGTAGGCCACCCGTCGCTTGGCGAGGCATAAAACGAATATGACCTAATGTATTACCAACTAGCGGTTTTACCCGCCATCTTCTCTTCTCTTCTCTACATAGATAGTATAAAACAAAGTCACTTGCCGCGTCTGTCTCTCATTTTGTCTGTATATCCGCTAACTCTTCCTAAACCACGTAAAGGATTTTGATGCGGTTTTCACCATCTAGCTGATGGTGAAAATATTTTTTAATCCCTAAGATATTTTTAAGAGAGATTTGTAGGTGCGAAACCGGAGCGGGTAACTCGTCTCAGTGTAAAAAGTGGCTTACGTTTTCATCCTGTACAAGCTAAGTACCTCCTAATCAATCTTGAACATATGCGATAAAAACAAATAGCATGATAAGAGAGACTCTCATATACCAAGCAGTAGAAGAGAGGGCTGTGGATAAAGACGGTGGTGACACCAAATTTTGCCAAAACCATTCAGTTGATACGGAATTGAAAGAACAGACACATAATATTCATTCCTTCGCTTCATCCATATTGAATATTCTCTTTCCGCGTCGGAGGTTAAAAAAAAACATACGTTCATACCTAAATCTATAAATATATTTTACTACAACAATATTTATGGTGATGAACAAGTAGCAAGACTTCTTGTCCTTAATAATACCTACGCAATATCTCAGGGGGCGGCGACGGGAACTGTCCCGGGACCGAAAACAGGCATTTTCATAAAGCCTACCTATTTGTTTCACGAACGCTTGAAAATATGAGCTATTTCCCAACCTTATCAACGGCAATTCTTTTTGTGATAAATTATATATTTATCAATCTATGTTTGGATGTTTTCTTTTTTTTTGACGTCGTGGCGAAAAGCTGTGAGGTCACCTGATAGTAAGCCACCGTCGCCTGGATACTTATCGGAGGCATCGCGAATACGCTACCCAACCTTCCTTCCCAGTGCACTGCGTATTTCGACTAGATGTTTGTAACCGATCACCGATATTAAGCAACGGACGACACAGTAAATCTTCGGATGGGTGACCGCGGGTGGAATTTACAAGTGAGCGCTACTGAGGCTCGAATGGCACCTATAATCGCAAGGCACTTTTGCTTTCACAGCCCTTTTAAAAAAAACCCATGTTGTAGTTACTACAGTCTCTAAATTAAAAATATTTTTGTAATTTATGTAGAACAGTTCGGAACTTTTCAATTTGTAAATTGATACCATCAGTCTTTTAGCTCTAGGCTAGAAATAGTTACAAAAAAAAGAAAATGATGGCGTCTAAAGGTTAAGCAAGTGATTTATTTCCACGAGACGCCAGACAAACGATAAACGCGTATCTATTTCTTGAAAAAATATTTTCAAATACATTGTAAGCTTTGTTTAAAGTATTTCAATAGATACGTCAGCTTATACATTATTATAGTTAAATAAAACCTGTATAAAACTGGTAAAGTATTTTAATCAGAATGGTTTATCCTATAGGAAAAGTAAGGAAAATATAAAAATTGGCACACAATTTGGCTAGGAAAACTCACCTTTGTTGAATCTCACACATAAGGTAGCAAAAAAAGTTCACAAAATTATCTTGTAAGCACACACGTACGTCGCCAAGGAAGAAATCGACAAACAAACATAAGGAAAAAAATTCAGTTCAAATTTAAAATTTCGAAATTATTTTTTCTTTTTCACTGTTCAAAAAGACACTTTAAATTGTACTCTGTTTAAACGCTGTTAATCTAGAGTTGTTCAAAGCGGAGTTTTTCAGTTCAAGAGTTCATTTTCCGCAAACGCGAGTGGTAGAGTATCGTAGCTGCTACGCGACGTCCGTAGCGCTCGGTCCGCGTAGAGCTACTGCAACGTTGGGGCCACTCGTAGCGCTGCTACGATCGTAGTGCGCGATTCACACACAATTCATAATAAACTAACTTACCACTTAGTGTTAGCTTACAGCTTACTGACATGGCTACGGTGTTTTACAGCTTTTAAAAAGATGATGAAGAAAAAGGGTTTTTAATACATGTTTGTCTTAGATAATATACATTACAATACATTACATTACATACATTTTAAGCAATCAAACATTAATTAAATTTAACAAAATATCATAACAATAACATATATAACATAAGTGCATGGATTTATGACCGTACGTCACTCGCCATAAAGGGTAACACTGAAAATCAGCGTCGCAGTAATCTGTGGCAATAGGCTGAGTGTTGTCCTTTTTGCTTTACCGCACACGCAACTAAATTTATTACCTTTTAGTTAAGTTAATTTAATATATATTTTTTTATAATTATGTAAATTGTATATCTTTAATATTCATCATTTTTGTCAAAATGTATCTATTGTATAAGTGTGTGTGGTGTAAGCCAAACAAATATTTTTCTTTCTTTCTTTCTTTCTATTATTTATATAACACATTTATATTCATAACAAATATAATATCAATAACATTTTGATTTTCTGACTTTTTTTTTTTTGAACGCTGATACAAACAATATGATGAAATATTCATTGCGTACAAAGTTTCCAATCTTCTTTTGTATGATAAAATAGTACAATATTATAAGTTTTTACTTGTTAATATAGCTAAAATTCGAATGGACACAATACTTCTCATAGCTAAATTTTAATTATTTTCTATTTACACAACTTGCAATTAATATCAGAGCTACAAAAACTTGCAGACTTGCTTTAAGCTTATTTGCCTATATAAATCGAGTCACTAGTTAGTCCATGCGTAGGTTTAACAAAGGTCACGCAGCTTTGAACTGAACTAAATAAAGCTTTACTAAGTTGGCTTAGTCTTGCGATGTGAATCGCTCTTTACAAACGTAAAGGTTACTTTTAGGCCGGCGAAGTTTGAACAAAATCTTGACAGGAAGTCGATATCGTTTTAATGAAATTAAGTAAATATTTAATCAAAATGAAACGTTATTGTTGCTCCTGTCGGCCTATTATTATGATTTCTTGAACGTTCTTGATGGCTTTTTATTGATTTAATTTGCTTAATATTAAATTTGATGAGACCTACGTTTACGTTATTTACCGATAGAGTTTTCAACGTTTGGATTTAATAGTTCAGTATTTTAGTACTTGCCAACTGAAGTGATTTAAACTAATATTTGTAATGGCCACTTGCTCTGAATAAAATAATTGTGTAAGTTCTTGTATAATTAGTTTAATCTACTATCAAAATATTCGCTTATTGGGCACATCAAATTAAGAGTCACCTAAGGAACGGCTTAAGGTTCGTGGAAGAAAATGTAGGTAGGAGCTCGCTAGAAGTAGTTTAAACTAGTTAAGCAAGGACTTAGGCAATTCTTAAATTCAGTGCAAGTGGCCATTTATAGCACACGCTTACGCTTCACTCTAATAGTCTACAGACTACAGGCTTCCTATGAGATAGTGCTAGTATGAATGCAATTACGCCCAATATTGAATCGCTGGAACGTGCGAATTAGCATACCTCTTCCTTCTCACTGATTAAGAAGTCGACCAAACTATCGGTCGATAGAAAGTCTGCAGTCTGTCGGGACTCTTATAGTTCCCCACTAGGTTTCTTGTGTCAGGGATAACATAGAATTATAAATAATTCATCATTCATAAACGTACTTTGCATGAGGGTCTTCAACTAGTATAGCTAGCGGTCTTATCGTCAAAAGTAATATTATCCAGGCAATCTTAGAATGGAGAGATTTCGTAGATGAATAAAACGAATATATCGAATAGTGCTATTAAGATTTTTTTAATAGCAGATCCACTCAAATTAATGTCTCAGATTAATCTTCGAGTGTCCAGTTCACACTAAATTACCGCACTAAATAATAAATGTAGCCAGTAAGCTGGGGCGGGACATCAAAGTGTCCCGATTCATCTCCAGGACTAAAATATTCAAGAAACTAATACTACTTAACCTGCTTTCGGTTTTCGGGAATTGGGGGATAAAACATTTACACAAAGTCGTTGGTTTAGTTCAGATGTTGCTCTCAATGTTCCACCTCACCCGACGGTGCGCGGGACGAGTAGAATCTCCCGCGCGGATACGCGTTGGCTATGTGTTGTCCTACCCCCTTACCAATAAACGTTGTGTATATAACCTCGGAATAGTAATAATCGGAATAGTATTCTTTTTCTTTTCTTTATTTCGTTAACTCGATCGAAAAGACAAACACTGCATACTATTCCGAAGCTATACAACTTTTATTGTTAAGGGAGATGTTTTCTATAAAAATTAGGGTACTTCAGTACAAGGTTATCGTAATCGCCGCTACTATGATCATCATTTACAGCCTTCCTCATCCCTCTGCTAATTACGTAGGATTGATATCCTACGTAGCTGATGCTAGTAA
The DNA here is from genome assembly GCA_911728515.1 of Peribatodes rhomboidaria. NCBI lineage: Eukaryota > Metazoa > Arthropoda > Insecta > Lepidoptera > Geometridae > Peribatodes > Peribatodes rhomboidaria. The sequence continues at coordinate 16,656,766 of OU452177.1, forward strand.
CATTACTACATTATTAACTAGAGTCTCGGTCAAAGCTGCAAAAGTTTTAATGAAGGTAAACTATCTCCATATTAAATTTCATCCGAATCCATTTAACCCTTACAACGCGAAGAAGCAACAAACATACGTACTGACTCATTCACAAAATTTCACTTTTAAAATATTTGTGTGAATTATTGTGATTCAGTAGGATAACAAGCACTGATAGTTTTTATTAAAAAACTTTCCACTTCTAACTATCAGACAGGAAAAGCTTTTCAATAATAACTGCCAATGAACAAAAGCTGACATGACCGAGTAAAAATGAACTAGATTTTTAGTTCTTTAGATATCTCAAGGTTTGTACGGAATAGTTCTTAACGTAGGTAACTAGAAAAAATACCTATTTATCTAGCTAAGGCGTTCGTACACGAAGGTGATAAAGCCACGGAAACCACTTAAGTCACTCAAACAACTGAAATTCCTGGCAACTAAAGTCACGACTTTGGCAGAATAGACAATGCACAATGGAGTTTCGTCTGCAAACTTAATTAAGTATAACAGACAATGGAGACGCTTGGCATGTACATATTACCTAAACATACACATCTGATATGGTATGATTTATCGATGAGAGTTCTGGCCTTCTGCAAGAAAGTAGTACCGAAGCATAAATAAAACAAAAGGCTGAAATTAACCACTAATTGAGTGCAATAAAGATCGCCGAAAGCGGTTGAAACTATAGTCGAAATAATCGACTAAATTGTACATAAATATTTCTCGTTTCATAAAATCATAATGTTGAAATTAACCGATTTTAACTTGCACAGAATCTACTGTAACTTTATCTACTGCTCCTATAGCTGTACGCGCGCATATTGCGACATGCGTCGGCGACAGCTCGACGACTAGACGCACGCAACGACACGCTGCTGCCGATAAAGGAATAAATCTCAAACTTTCGTTCTCACAGTCGCAAAGCTCTACGCAGGTATGCGACGTATAAGTTGCTACTGCGATCTGTCGCGGGAACATGTCGCACGATTTATACTAACAGTAAGTAAACGTGACGCTACCTCTACTATAATCTAAAGTCCAAGTACTTCTTCTTTTTCTATTTTCTCTTCCTTTATTCGCCAACTTGCGTCGCTTTGTGCACGAACGGCCTCAAATACGGTTTTCTCCGAGATAAATGTATTTCAGGGAGCGAGACCGACCGTAATGTGCTAAACACACTTCGTTGCTTTCTCTCTAGCTACTTTACACGTCTCAAGATCTTAACTATTCTTTTAGAAAAGGTTTCATTTGTGCTAAATAATTGTCGTAATTTTTATTGTTTGTCGTTATAAAGGCGAAAGTTCGTTTGTGTGTGAGGGTTTGATTATTACTTCTTCACGCTCAAATGTATCGACGTATTTGGAATAAATTGAATTGAAATGGCGTTAACTTAAGCACTAGATTAACACGAGGTTTCTTCCACTAAAATACAGGCGATTATCCACCTAGTTTGGTGGCCATGGCTGCTCAAATTATTGTAATTTTTCCATTTAATAAAATGATTTTGATTTTTTTAATTTGATTTTTGAAAATGTGTTTATTGGCTAAACTATTAGAAAGTGGATTATCACATAATAACGCGGATAGCACCACGGGGTGTAGCAAAACAGTATAGAAATGGGTAGGCTGTATTTTTTAAAGTGTTGAATAAGTGTTTACTGTTGTTTTTTCTATTGGTTTGACCGCTACCTCAGCAACGATGCAGTCTACGATTGGACACGCTGGCCTAGAAGGAATTGATTGAGACGGGTGAATCGGTTCTGAATAAGAAGAGGTCAATTCTATCAGGCAAAATTATTGTCAACTACAATCTTTATAAGCAATTTGAAAGAATATTCATTATTACAAGCTTTTAATTAACTTGCAATGTATTTATGTAACCATGTGTGTTCGGGTGGAATCTTACAACTCAATTTTGAAACAGATGTCTTGCAACTGATTGAGCTGAAATTTTGAAGACATGTTTAGTTTGGGTGACAGTGCATGGTTGTCTGTGTGATGTCATTCTAAATTCAACATGGCGGAACACCCCAAATGGCGAATGGGATATTTTTAATGCGCTCCTACAATATGGGTTTCAAATAAAAGGGCTTGCTGAGAGTAGCTCGATTATTCTTTTCAGCGCAATAAAAGTTTTTAAAGCAAAAAACTTATTTTACATATAACTCACATAATTTTCGTCACTTTTCCTTGTGATTCGTGAATCCCAAGAAAGGTGACAAGTTCCGACTCGTGATTGCGTTAAGCCTTCCGTTCCGTAATTTTACGGGCTAACGGACTCTCATCGGTCCTGGAGTCAGCTGACCGGACACCGGACAGGCGCTGATACCGCCTCAACTCGCTCAACTCGCTCTATTTATAGAGCACTGGCCAGTTGATAAGTGGACTTGCCTTTTTCTGGGTTCTATAGTAAATACGATTGGAATACGAAAAGAGTGAGGCTCGTTTTTCGCCATAACGATTTTTGGCCTTTAACTCTTTAGTATTCATTTTTTGAATGATGTAGGTACTTATTTAAAAAAATGTAATTGTGGACATACTTTCTAAAATAAAATAATTATTATTTAGATAGTCATGTCTAATCTGACTGTTTTTACAAAAATTTGAATGATTAAATTATGATAGATCGTTTCCATGAAAAGCATTGATCATTGATATTCATTATATTACTAGGTCATCATCTATCATTCTATATTCTATCTATCACTTAGGTCATGCTCACAGCTACACTCGTATTTCGCATTTTAGTGAAATAATCAGTAGTTCCTGGGATTACATTTACTCACCTAAAACTTGCAAACTTACGCTGATACGCCGCACGCGCCGCGTAACGCCCCGCGTTTCCCTGAGCGAGGCATTATCTATCAGAAAATAAAAGATATTGAGTAGTGATGCGTGAATACAATTCCCTCAAATCACTGTTGCTGGTTTTACTGTCTATAATTTTTTACAAAACAAAAAAGAACGTTAAACTTTTTTCAATCAAAGAAAGTAGTGTGCATCATTGTTATACGAACGAAAAATAGGTAGGTACTTCCTTGCACTTTAATTTCTACTGAAAATGTATGACAGTAGATAATTATGGTCCTTAGAAATTCAACTCCGCCGTGAAGACAACTTCTCGGCTCGCTAAACAAATGATATATTTATGCGGCGAGACACCGTGATAGATGACCCTAGGTGATCTCCGAGAATAAGATATTACGAGTGTTGCCACTCTATCTTCTTTTGAAGCGACCATTGAATACTAAATTGATAATGTCGGGACTCTCAAATGAGAAATGGCTTTATCTGGTTTTACATGGTTTTATCTGTAAATATAGGGTCAACTGGGGCAAAAGCGTCTGCGGGGCAATTGCGTTTTTCGAGAATTACTGACAAACCCTTCACAAATTTAGGAACTAACGCCATCTAGTACAGATTATTGCAACTAAAGATAACAAAAAAGATGTAGGTGGTGCCTAATTTGTGAAGGGTTTGGCAGTAATTCTCGAAAGGCGAAATTGCCCTAGTTGACCCTATTTGAAATAGTTAATTGTAGGTTAGTAGGTAGATTAGGTATCTGTCTACAATATCTAAGTGTTGTGGACGTATGGGTGTTCGATTTCCTTGTCTATGTGTGCTTACAGGAAACTTATACCTTACCTACTCACTGTGTGTTAGATGCTGTCTTATATCAGATTGACATCCAGAAGAAACTAACGCCCTTAAGGTTTAAATACTATTTAACAAGGTTTATATACTTTATAACAAAGTGTTACACTGGGCAAGGACATTTATTTAGATTAAATACAATGAGTACATTATAGTTTTAAATTGAAGTTAACATTTTTTATTCTAATTTAGTCAATAGGAATTCAAGTTTTAAGATTTAGTTTTAAGGATACTGCGCTGCGCAACGATAAAATGTGAATGGTCATAAGCGTGCTACATCGTAGGCCGCAGCGTTACGAGATAGATAGCAGTCTGAAAACGCGAAATTTTAAAAAAACATAGCTAATAACACTTTCGATCAAGTCACCTTCAGACAAAACAAAAACTAATTTAAAACCGGTTTATCCGTTCCAAAGTTACAATACCGCAGACACACGCTTTAACGAATAACATACCTGTTTTGCGTCGTGGGCTTAACAATAATACCTGCTACAGCTACTGGTGTCTGAATTCATTCCACGTCAGCACGAATCCAAGTTTTCCCTCCTAGCTTGCTTCACCGCACGCACTCGTATTCCGCCGAGCGAAACTGCGCGACCTGCCGTCGGGCGAGGTCATGGCAATAATTCAACTACGAAATCAAGAGTAGGTACCTATACCTACTCAGCTACTTAACCTACGTTTCACCTGTATTAATTTTTTTTATTAATTTATTCATGACCATGGATACTCGTCCTTCAGTCGGATTCTTAGTAATATTATTTCCTTCAGTAACAGATGATGGGATGATGATGATGAGGTGATGATGAAGACGATGAATCCCTCCCCTTTTCCCATTCCAGTAAAGTTATGGATACTTTACTGAAACTTTAAGTGAAGTTTTGTAGAGAACACGAAAAATCGCGTTTCGCGATGTTTGTATCATTTGCCCACACTCGTGCACGTTGACGAACCGGTAAACGTTAATAATCCACCATTATTACAATTTAACACTCGAAGAATCACAAGTTTTAGAAAATAATACAAAAACACGACATCATCTTTTCGGTTCCCGCCAAAACTCCGTTTCACCTGTATGTATGTGTGTATGTCCGTCTCTATGTTTCTTTTTTTGTATGTAGAATAAATAGGTCGACGTTTTACCACCAACTCGCCTGATGTTAAGCGACGTTGTGGTCTAAGATGGAGCACGACGACCTATGAGGTACTTATTCAATCTAGCCTTGGAGTTTTGTATGAGTGAAGAAGTACAAAGACGGCAGTTGAGTGAGGCGCTACAAGTGCGCCACTGCTCAGACTTCACACTACAGACGTCTTCGGAACGTCGCTTAACCGATTTTGATTAACGTGTCTATAGATTCATATTTCTTGCGTGAATGTAGACGCCTAAGTTGAGTTTTCGCAATCGGGTTATAAAAAACGATACTAAGTATAAAAAAATACTATTTATTACCCTTGTTGATAAGATAAGGCTTATTTTCAGATTACTCCAAGAAAAGGTTTCAATTTAATCCACGAAAAAAATATGAAAATAATTAATAATAATTTTGGTTTCATTTTGCTCCATGGCATTCTCAAAGTACTACACGCTACTGGTTTCGTAAAATTAAATAAGCCATACATTCATTCTCAATCAACTCCACGCATTTTGATTTCATTTAGAAATACTGTTTTTAGGTTTCGTTTGACTCCAAAAATCTGCCGTACAGTCAGATGCAAAATGTCTTTTTTTTATTTGCAATAAAACTAAGGACCTACTTAAGTGCCTGCTTTATTTTAGATATTATGCCGCGGCCTCGCATTGGTTTAAATTTGGGTTTTGGGTCCAAACTTATGACCAATATTGAACCTTATTTCAATATCAATTTTGTGCCTAAATACTGATACACAAATTGATGACTGGACCTAGACCTAGATTTATATATAGGTTAATAGGTTTAGTTGAAACGAGCCGATTGATGTAGCTACGTAAATTATAGCAGGTAAATTATTAATAATTATGGTAAGTAATTATGTTATACATTATGCACGTTATAATAATAGCATAACACAACATAAAATATTGTCACGCCTTTCCCCCGAAGGGGCAGGCATAGGCGTACAGCACCCACAGTTCGCCGGACGATATTGAGTCTCAAATATGACAGGGGGCGAGCCTGTCGCCATACATCGTGCTCCAGTTGCGTAACAGATGACATTAAATACGCACATATTACGTTCAGATATCAGAGTTCATATCACATATTACGTTGTATGTCATCTGCTACATGACTGGAGGCCGGTGTATGGCGACAGGCTCGCCCCGTGTCACATTTGGGACTGAATATCGTCCGACGAAGTAAGGGTAGTATAACACTTCTGCCAGCACACTCCGGGAAAGGCGTGACGATATTTTATGTTATGTTATTACATTCACAACTTCGCACAATGAAGAAAATGCTGCGTGCCTTCGACTGGGCCCAAACCGAACCCATAATAATTAACACACTTAAAAATCGAAACATAACATATCGTCGCGCCTTTCTCCCGAAAGAGCTGGCAGAGGTGTGTTACAATACAGCACCCACTCCTCGCCGGAAGATATTTGGCGGATTCCACAATTAATGGTGCAGACCGGAGGCATCCTCTCCGTAGATCCAGGTCAAGCAACATACAAGTAATATCTAGATACTCTGATTAAACCAACTGTGGCTCACGGTTCATAACTCAATTCATTTCGGTTCATAAATCAAATCTACAATGTCTGTAATAACATTTAGCAAATAAGTAACCACTAGCAATCAGCTCGCCATAAATCTGAAAGTAAACTGTTTCTTCAAGGCTGAGTTGTTGGATATAACTAAGGATAATAAAACGAATACAAACCTAAAACCATTTTTCTTTATCAAAATACAAAGAAATTAACTTATCAGATCAAGTAACTGACCCTCACCATAATAATACACAGAAATAGATAAACCTCGACATACGACAACAACATAGTATACATTTACTAAATAAATGCATCCACCCAGATAGAACTAAACAATCAATCAGTATAGATTATAACTTGGTCAGACAGACACAACCAGTAAACCATATAAATCTAGAATAAGAAATAAATATGCATCAAAAACTCATTAAAAACTCTCCCTTCACTTCTTCCCCCATTAGTTACAACTCCCAAACATCCACTCGTAGTAGAATTCACCAACTGTTCTTGGGAACCAGTCGGGTATTTCCCAATAGCACCAGCTGTTTCCCTAAACGAACATTAAAAAAGAAATTAAAACCATAGAAACTTTAGGTAAAAATTAGGCCTACAGAAACCAAGTCGGCTATCTAAATTTTGTAACCGTAAGTCTCATTAACTCAGCTCAATTAGCTGCTGGTTTATTTATCAGCGACATTCCCAGCAATGTTCGAAGCAACTGTATTGAGCCGTTGCCGATTCATTGCTATTCGATACAACACAGTAGCACGCGGAGCGCGAACTCTCTTCCATTGTCGCACGTAATGTCTTAGATGGGCGGCTCCGGGCGTGTCCCCGAGCACAACACATCACATTGTCAGTAATAATTTTATTAGTACCGTACCTTAATCTTACTAAAGTCATAAACGCAAAAGTTTATAATGTGTGTTTGTTTGTTACCTCTTCGCGCTCAAACGTAATTTCCAATTTGGTATTGGGGTAGCGTATTCCCATAGACTACTTGTTAAATAGGGGTAACACCGCGGGCTGCAACTGGTAAAATTAAAAAAGAACTCTTGTCCCTCGTTTTACCTCGAGAGCAGAATCCATTAAGATGGTATTTTAGTGGCACTTATAAGGACAAATATTGGATATTTTTAAAACTCAAAAAGCAAGAAAACTTCACAATATTTAATAAAACTGCTTATTATAAAATATTTGTTATTAAAATGCTTATTATAAAATATTTGTTATTAAAAGTTAAATCAAAAACTTTCTGTGAAACCCTTTAACCCGTTGATGGATCATAAACTTCGAATACATCCTTTATACAATCCACCAGATCGTTATTTTGTACCTTTGTAGCTATATTGGTGGCATTTATTCGATGTGACAGTCACAATTCCGCTCCGATTGTTATCAGCGATAATCAATCACAGAGCCTACCCAAAGGCACAGTGTGTAAACAACCACGACGGCACCTAAGTAACTAAGTAATGTCTTCCGATCTATATTTAGTCACTACTGTCTGTCGAGCACGATCGATAGGACTGGAACATGACTTTGCCTTAGCGAGGAGCTTTGCGGATTGTATTTTGATACTTATTACGACTAAAATATAAACAGGGCTGTAAATAAAGGCTGGAAAATAGATGAATGTCCCAATTAAATTCCTTTCTGCGTTTGCAGAAGACGGAGTTGACGGGATACCTATAGGTATAGATATTTTACTTACACATCGCCACGCCTTTCTCCTGAAGGGGCTGACAGAGGTTTACAACACCCACACTTCTCCAGACGATATTCAGTTCCAAATGTGACAAGGGGCAAGCCTCTTATTATTGATTTCCTACTATATTATAAACGCGAAAGTTTGTATGTGTGGATGGATGGATGTTTGTTACTCTTTCACGCCAGAACGGCTGAACAGATCTGGATGAAATTTGGCACAAAGATAGATTACAGTAGATAGATTATAGCACACAGGATACTTTTAACCGCGGGTGAAACCGCGGGGAGCAGCTAGTTTTACTATATTTTTTTGTTGGTAATTGCATTTATGTGCCACCGACCGAATTTCATATTTTATGTAAAAATGTTGTAGGTACTGTCTTGTCCATCCAAAGGTGGCCTAGAAGAAATCGCGTTAGGCGATAAGACTCCTTCGTACTGCCGAATTCTATTTTTTTATGTTTGTTTTATTTTGTATTCTTGTTTTCGCATTTGTGAAAATTATAAGTACTTAGCTACGAGTATGATTTTTTTTGCAGAAGTAGGTATTCAACTCATGTGTGTATCTTTAGTTAAACTAGATCATCGGGCTAAGTCGCGTGCCTAAGGAGGCGTTTGTCTAGCAATGGACTAAATGAGGCTATTGTTATGATAATACGGTTAGACCGGTAATCTGGGGTTTTGACTACAAATACCTACAGCAGATGTTGTGGCAATCCTAGCTAACTTTACTACCGCGGTTTCACCCGCTGTCCCACTGTTCGTTTGTTTGTTTGTTTGACGCACTCAGCCACTTGATTGGGCCATTGTGCGTGTACTTTTCTTTTTCCCTCTTGCCCTCACTCCAACCAACCCAGGTGTTCCCAGAAGGTTAGCAACCTTTTCAGGCCGCTACAAGCCTCCGGGAACGACGATGGGGATTGAAGGATCTGAGCCCTTTGATCGGCCACGCTCGTGCATTCCATAAGCACATGCCGTGGCGTTTCCTTCGCTTCCATGCATCCTCTGCATAGAGGGCTGTCTGTCACACCTATATTAAACAAGTGCTTGTTTAGGGGACAGTGACCAGTTATAATGCCTATAGCTTTACGAATTCTATCCCTATTTAGTCGGATGAGGTTGCGTGCAAATCTTTTAGATGACACCGGAACTGCATCTTTGGTTTGCCTGCAGCCCTCAACATTTGTCCATTCCTTAAGGTGGGTCTCTTCAGATTTATTACGCAGCCATGTTTTTGTCTGCGCCTGGGGTATGGTATTAGTGGTTCCGGTCCATACACTATACCTTCTGCTCCCCTTCTGGCCAGTTTGTCTGCTGCGTCATTACCTGGTGAGTTACTGTGCCCTTTTATCCATTGCAAGGTTACTTTATTTGTGTTTGCAATGGATATGAGTGCATTGTGACACCCGCTGTCCCACAGTAACTGTTTATTTTTTTGAGAAAAAAAGTACCTTTTCTGTACCCTAGACAACATGCATGCAACATTTCAAGACGATTCGTTAAGTAGTTGAGACGTGAAAGCGTTACAAACAAACAAACAAACAAACGAACGAACAAACAAACTTTCGCATTTATAATAATTAGTTAGGATATTATATACGAATTTCAAAGAGTTATAATTAAATTATCTGGTACTGATTTAAAATTTGCATTTAGTTTTAAATGTGTATTTGAAACCACAAAAACGCTTTAAATTTTGTACTAAAGCTTTAAATTTTACAACGATCTTTTATTAAGTAAGTAGTCACTAACACGCTTGCTGCTGCGAAAATTGTAATCTGGGCGCGAAGATTCAATTCAAACAAGTTTATCCTAGAACAATGTCACATGAAATTGTACTCAAAATTTACAACTTTTCTAAAGTATACGAAACATAAAAGTGACGCTCTCAAAGTCTCGATCTCTTCAGTCGCAGCACTGTGGAACAATATTCATGTTCCTAATTCAAATCTCATTAATGCCTTCTTAGAACGTCTCTTGAAGAAAAGGTCTACTCACTTGTCACTTGTGAAATAATCAATCATGTTTTTGTGAATAGGATAAGATGGAAAAACTTACAATATTCTGGTCAGGCTGATTCTCGGGATTTTATCGTTTCTTTGTGGGTAACTTGTGTGGGGTTCGTTAGTCATTTAAATGAGAGTATTTTCATTATTCCCAGTGTCTGCTACATTTTTTCTGTCATTTTTCTTGACTGGCTCTGTTTCCAAACAAGTTCGTAGAGTCATTTTTATAACTTTGATGTTCAAATATTTAGATATTTTATTTGATTTCAATAGGTATAAAGTGTATGTTACTTTGATCTATTTACAAAATTTAATGCTTTGATCTATTGCACTGGTGCCAATAAATAGGCCCCTACTTACTTATGAGTTCCAAATCCAATTGTTCTTCGTAAAATATTACTTACTGGTTCTAAATGTAAGTATCTTAAGTCAACTGGTGACTGTGATTAGGTCTATATTTTTAAAATTTGCTCCCTGTTACTTAATAATAATAATAATAAATTCGGGACACTTCCACACACGGTCGCCTGACCCCAAAGTAAGCAAAGCTTGTACTATGACTGCCAGAGACTGAAAAACATACTTAGATAGATATTAACACCCAGACATAGAACAAACACAAATGTTCATGACATAAATGTTTGCCCTAGGTGGAAATCGAACCCACGCCCCCTAGCTCAGAAGGCAGGTTCACTAACAACTGAGCCACCGAGGCAGTCAGTTGGTAGTTCGTTTCTTCTAATTTTGTACTTGGCCTAAATTTAACAGTTATCTAACTTTGTGTAGGTAAATTATAACTTTGAGAAAATAAGGCTACGGAAGTGCACGACACTTAAGTACTTTTGAAATTAAATGGTAAAGTACACAATTAAAATTTCAACCTTTATAGAAAATCATTTTAATGATAAAATTAGGTAGTCAGGTATATCGTGATTTCAATTTTGATATATAAAATAACTATACCTACTTACACTATTAGGCTAACCAAAAAACAATTTTAACTATACTCGTACAACACCTATTAAACTTAACATTATTGTTTATATATTTAAACACACAAACAAAACTACTAACAATTAAATTTTGCATTTAATTTATTTTTAAGTATGTTTTTTTACGAAATTACTCGTGATTTAACACAACTGTCATCTCTCACACGGGTACAATACACTCCATGCCACAGTTCACGGTTCGACTTTAGAGTTAGAAAGCAAACAAAGGAAATTATTTTCTGCACCTCACCAACTACAGCAGTTAGCATAAATACGTGAGGAATTTTCACATAATAAAACTTTAATAAGTCCAACACAAATAGCGTTATTAGCAAGAATGCGTACCTTGCATACCAGGCATGCATTTTCCGCTTATGTTTTGTCCTTTCTTCTATAATAATCAACTTACACACTTGTTGTAATACTCTAATATTAATAAACAGATTACAGCTAAACAATAAAGGTACAAAATATAAAGTGCACTGTAAAAGTATTTTGCTAGAACTGGTAGAGCCGTAAAAAGCGCAAATCGTTAAAATCAATCTAGGCAAACTCATTACAAAAACGAAGAGATAACTTTTTTCTTTTTTTCTTGTAATATTTAAACTAAATACTTTTACAACATCCACGTAAGTATTGATGGACGCGACGAATAACCAACACGTGTTTATGTCCCAAAATAAAAATAGGGGGATCAATAAGGTATTTATGGATTCAGTCATCATTTCCAAGTTACATTCTTTTTCGTAAAAACAACGTAAATAAGCAGAAATTAAGATTATAAGAATTATCACGTAATACACTGTAGAAAAACATATAATATTTGTATATAAAAAATGTTTGAAAGTACGCCATTTTGGTATCCTGTTCCGATACTTAAGAGTAAATACACTTCCAACTATGGATGAAACTAGACCGACTAATATGACCCAAAAAAAGATAATTAAAATACACAAAAGATGTTTTTCTTGAACCTTAGCGTCTTGGGCACTATCCATTGTTTTTTTATCACTTGCTGAATAAATATTTTAGGTGGCATGAAAAATATTTGATCTATTTAAATATGCCAGGACACGTCAAGTGCACTACACCAACTATTTCAGTAACAAAAAATAAAAACTCAAGCTACTAAACTTCAAATTAAGGATAAAATTGTTAATATTTTAACAGTATCTAATCAGCCAATATTTACAAACACGCACGTATATGTAGTTAGTTATACATAACAATGTGAAACGTTCTGCGTAATTTTTTTCACTAATAAAAACACGTTTTATTAGGCACTTGTGGTTGTCCTGTTGTTTTTTTCTTCTTTAATAAAAAAAAAAGCTCCATAAATGTCCAGCTTATTATAAGCAACAATAGTTGGCACGGACGAAGTATTTCATCACGTGCTATGAAGCTTAAATTAGAGTTACGGAATGGATGTAGTTGCAATGTTCACTGTGAATCAGGGAGAGCACATCACTGAGCTATGTTCAATGTTTCTTGAAGTGTTGTCACGCGTTGAGAGAATTCATTTTAAAAGTTGTCACGACACAGCAAATAAAGTATACAAACAGTTTGTTATTTTCATAGTGTAATATCCACAAAAACAAATACAATTAGTATTGCAAAGCATAAATGAAGCGGACTAGTTGGAGACTGTTGGTCGGCGGCGGGCGCGCTGCGATGACGGTGACGGTCCGGCGCATGCGCACCTCCTACAATTACTCACAGACGAGAGGATAAATTATACACAAAACAGTAAGAAAACCCCGTTATCGTGTCATTTATAAAAGGTGTGAAAACTACGTCAGTCTTCCACAATAAGCCAGAACAAGTTTATTTACAAACTTCCTTATTTGGCGTTTGCATAACATAAATTTGTCCTTTAGTCAGCTAGTCCTGTTTCCGTTCTTATTTATCATCTGAAATTCTAGAAAGACTATCAGTCAGTTTCAAATAATAATAATGACGTCTTTAATAATAGTAATAATACTACTACTTACCTAGTAAAATTAAATACTAATTGAATTCCAATAAAGCAACATAAAAAAAAAAAATACAAGCATAAAAATTATGATGGAAACAACTGAAGCGGTAAACATTATCCAATCTACAGTATGCTAGCTGAGTAGCGTGCTGAAATTGGATAATGTGATTGCGGCGTAGACAGGTAACAATCCATTTTATTGTATATTGCACGCGCTTATAGCTACAAGTTTGGGTAGAGCCATCTTAGACCACAACGTCGCTTAACATCAGGCGAGTTAGTGGTCAAACGCCGACCTATTGTATGTAAAAAAAAAAAAAAAAAAAAAGAGCCGCTTTACTCCTATGACCTTACTGTTTTGTGACCACCATTCGAATCTATCTGGTCTCTTTACAGGGAATACTAGTCGAGTATTCCCTGTAAGGACTCGTGTCATAAATGTAAATTATGCTACATCTACCTAAACAATACATTGTTCAGCTGTCCTGTCGAATGTAGGTTTATTCGTGTTTTATTAGCCGTTAGGAAACGCGTTAAAAGTCGATATTACGCCATAAAACCAAAGTATAAGGAGACACTATCCATTGACAAACGTAACAGGAATATAAGAATAATAATAAATAATTTATTCATCAAGTACCATATAATTATGCGAATGTAGGCTTCATGGGATTTTTTTTAAAATGTTTTTTTTACTTTTTATATTCTAAACCCCCGACGCAAAAAAGGACGAGGTTCCCTAGCCCGTGCTAGTGCTACAAAAAGTCTAGACTTTAGCTAGACGATAGTCTTTTTGTTCCTTACCCTCAAGGGAAAGGCTTCGTATTGAGTATAAGCTGCACAAGAACTGCACGACCTGATCCAGCCATCACCGTTCTTTTATAATTGTACCAGGCGCACCAGTAAGAGACACCCTCTTATGGTGGAAATTCCGCCAAAACGCACTAAGCGTTTCAAATCAACTTTTCTTGTAAGAACTGCAGAGGTGTGGAACTCGTTGCCTGCGTCTGTCTATCCACCTAAACCAATCCGGGGGTGTTCAAGAGTAAAGTGAATAGGTATCTCCTTGGCAAGCGTGTTACACCTTCGATCACGTCGACGCTTCCCATCAAGCGATTCAGTGGTCAAACGCTTCCCTAGTCTGTTGAAAAAAAAAACTGCCCGAGTTTACAGTTACTAGTTAGAGTACCCGAGCTACGATGCAGACACACACACACACACACACACACACACACACACACACACACACACACGCAGAGAGAGAGAGAGAGGGGGGGGGAGAGAGAGAGAAGGAGAGAGGTAGAGAGAGGGAGAGAGAGAAAGAGAGAGAGAGAGAGTCGTCATACATATATAACACCCGTCGTTTTTCGTCGGCTAAAAAATATCAATCACAGTAAACGACTTAGCCACTGCAAAAACTTTCTGTAACAGATAAATCTAGCATTCTATAATATGCGGGAGATAGACACCGTATTTATGACGTCATAAGATTGATGGCCCGGCCGGTAGGGTTTAAAAACAGGGTTTTCAGTTTCGTTTTTATTACCACCCTTGAACGGAAATAAATCATAGCAGCGACGTTTATTTCTATCATAAAGCGGCAGTGAAGTTGTCTTGTCAGTGTAAAGGGGACAAATCGGACTTTGTTTGTATATAGCTACATATGTTTGTATTATTTTTATGTGTGTTTATTTTTAGGCCTCGACGCTACAACGACGGGGTGTTGTTTCACGTATCTCTCTGTGAATGTGTGTCTGCCTGTGACATGGTAGCTCACGAACGGACGAACCGATTTTGATTTGTTTTTTTTTACAAGATGACATGGTTCGAAGCGATGACAGCATAGTTGGAGAAGTCCTGCCTCTCAAGCCAGAGGAAGCGGGTCGAACCCAGTCGACGGCATGCACCAATTTGTTCATTGTGTGAACATATGTGCGTATTGTATGTCATCTGCTACATGAATGGAGCCCGGTGTATGGCGACAGGCTCGCCCCCTGTCACATTTGTGACTGAATACCGTCCGGCGAAGTGTGGGTGTTGTATTACACCTCTGCCAGCCTCTTCGGGGGAAGGCGTGACGTTACGTTATGTTATTTTTTACACATACACACACTGACACGTCAAACTTATAACACCCCTTCGTTTTTGCGTCGGAGGTTAAATAGAATCGCTTAGAAGTGAATACGACTCGTCTAAAGCTCAGTATTAGTAACTCTAGGAGGTACTACTACTGTGGGAAAGCTAGCTATATAACCTTTGCTCTTCGACTCCATGCGAACCAGTGTGTGTTTGTTCCTACAATTTCAGTTCACCCTAACCTACTCTTTTCCCAATTCTCTTGGTATATGAAACCTTTATTTTCATAAGGGTGTACGTGTTTCCTGTTTTTAAAGGACTCAGTTACCGAGCTAGCTTCATAGTGTTCCTATCGTTGAGTAAATCAACTTCGTCGTAACTGAGCAAGCTGTGGTTGGTTGACTGTTTGCCTCTAAATAGTTCGCCACCCTATGCATTTTAAATGGAGTGTCCACGCGTAGATACGTACTGAATACGCGCGAACTGAGTTTACAGCGCATTACAATACAATACAATACAAAAACTCTTTATTGACACCAAATCCTATCCTACTAATAATATAAACGCAAAAGTTTGTATGTATGGATGGATGGATGGATGGATGTTTGTTACTCTTTCACGCCAGAACGGCTGAACAGATCTGGATGAAATTTGGCACAGAGATAGATTATAGTCTAGAATAGCAAATAGGATACTTTTTAACCGCGGGTGAAACCGCGGGGTGTAGGGTCTTAATATATATAAATCTCGTGTCACAATGTTTGTCCTCAATGAACTCCTAAACCACTTAACCGATTATAATAAAATTCGCACACCATGTGCAGTTCGATCCAACTTGAGAGATAGGATAGTTTAAATATATATATATAAATATATTTATATATATATAAATAATAAACGCGAACGAAGTCGCGGGGTAACAGCTAGTACAACATAAATCTATACAAACACTCGAAAATATAGGCGCAATGGGCTGTCTTATCGCAATAACAAGGCGCGACACTATTGGACTCTGAAAAGCATTTAAGCTAGGTTTTTATTAGAAATTTGAAACCAACCTATTTGAAACCCTCAACCGAGCGAGAGTTAGCGAACGAAGCGTCTATGCTTCAGTTTCCACAAAAATGCTTTCGTATGTCCGGATTTCTGTCCAGATGACTGTTTTCGTCTACAGGTCGAATTTCTAAACGATTCTGTAGAGGAGTATACAATGACACCAAATACAAAATAAATCTATACAAAACACTCAAAAATATAGGCGCAATGGGCGGTCTTAGCGCTTAAGAGCGATCTCTTCCAGACAACCTTTGGATGGAATAAAAACATTATGATTAAGCATGGACGGTGGTGTGTGCTAAAGAAAAAAAAATAAAGTAATGTACTTCCAAATTTGAGAATTAAGTATAATAAACTTACATACTAATACCTACATATACCTAGAGTATAGACGCCGGCCGCGAGGTCTTTAGCTCACAGAGCCATTAGTCGTAGGACAGAATAAATAATATTACTACGCAGTAGTAATTTCTCAACAGAATGGTCACCCTAGCGACAAAGAAGTGAATAAGACCATAGCTCCCCCGAGACCGCGAGACACGCAAAGAATATCGATGGTTGGTTCTGATCTCACTGATGTGAACGAATGATATGGATTTATTTTTTGCGCAAAAAGGGTTTGAGATATTGCAGGGCAACCGCTGAGTTACGATGGATGGCTTCGTTACATGGAATGGAGGGAAAAACAGCTTTTACTAAATCAAATCGAAAGTAAACAGACTTTGTGTAAGTAGGTAGATAGTTTGTTTAAACGCCTACGGTTTTATATGCTATGTTCAGTGGGTTGAGTTTGGGTTCGTGATATTTACTATGTACTTATTATGTATACTACATATTGTACTACTTATTATTTACATAGTGTAGGTACGTAGCGTTCGTGGCCAGCTTTTCACCGAAATGAAACGACGGAAGAACCGGTCAGTTTTTGGATGGGTGACCGGCTGATCGCATCCCAAAAAGTGAATGGAATTTAAAACTGGACGCCTTGCATCTCTATCGTTAGGCCAAGCCATTCAGCCTATGTAAAATAGGTAAAATATCAGTAAACCTACCTTAAAAGTCTTAAGTAGGTAATTTTTAGATAATAGTGTTTTAAAACGCTATACAGGGTTATCAGGAAAGAGTGTACTAAGCCGAAAGTGTAACACGCATGTGATCGAAGGTGCAACACGCTTGCCTAGGCGATACCTAGCTATTCACTTTTCTTGAACATCCCTGAATTATATTTAGGTGAAAAAATAGATTCAGGCAACGAGTTCCACAACTCTGCAGTTCTTACAAGAAACTTAGTTTTGGGGGCTGAGCTACCCACGTCCGTAGGAGTGTACTCTATTCTGATACCTTACACGTGGTCCCCGGGTAGTGCTAACCAGGTAGCAAACTCTGGTGGGAGGCTTCGGCCGTGGCTAGTTACCACCCACCGGACCAGGCCATGCCGTGAAATGACCTAGTCGTGTTTCAGGATGTAGTCCGGTGTAACCGTTCCGAAGACGGGTCTGAGCAGTGGCGCACTTGTAGCGCCTCACTCAACTGCCGTCTTTGTTCTTCTTCACTCTACAAAACTTCAAGGCTAGAGTGAATAAGTACTTAATAGGTCGTCGTGCTCCATCTTAGACCACAACGTCGCTTAACATCAGGCGAGTTGGTGGTCAAATGCAGACCTATTCTACATAAAAAAAAAGTTAACTTGAAACGCTTAGTGCGTTTTGGCGGAATTTCCACCATGAGAGGGCGTCTCTCATTGGTGCGCCTGGTGCAAATGTAGAAAAACAGTGATGGCTGAATTAAGAGTCCGGCGACCTAACTAATTTCGACCTAGGCGACCTAGACTAACTTCGCATTGGCTTAAGGTATTCTATCGCCATTTCGTCTAGCAGAAGAAGACGAGTGAAGAGAGCGAGTAATGATACTGACGAGCCTCTAAACTTACCTACAGAGTGACAAAGTGCAATTAAATTTTTTTTTATGACTTTTGCGCTACCATAATCATTCTTAAGTAACTAAGAATTTCCCTTGTATTATTGATTCATTTAACAGCTAATGATGTAGACAACCTCCCTATGTAACGGAATTTTTGATTTGCTTTGTCTACCTATTGAATAAATCGGTCAAAAGTGACCCCTTAAAATGCGGATATTTTTCATAGCTCTATTTTCGCTTGAGAACGTTTTTAAAAAAAACCAAGAACATAGGGGCGAAGATATTGTTAATTTAATTGTACATGCTAAATTTCATCATAATCTGACAAACGGTTTTCAAGAAATTTCAGTAGTGCGTTTGTATGGAAATTTCAGTACGTCGCGGCCCTCTTAAGTCGTGCAGTTGTTGTGCACACTCACCAGCCACACAACATGTCACGCCCGGCTCACAAGTGGCCAGTCTATTGGTATTGGCCACTTCACGCCGGTGCGTCAAGCTCTGAAGCTTGGCTTCGACGTGGCTTCGACCAACAAGTCGTTGTTGATGAGCCGTTTGGCGAGCCTTTCAAGAGCGTCAAGCTTCAATGGGGTTGGCTCCATAGTATAGGTTGTTCATAAATATAAGTTCCTATCGTCTATCGTTCGTTAAACATATATTCAATTCAATTCTTGTTTTATGGTTCTTGAGAAGACTCTTCTCAACTCCGCCAATGTCACGTTGAATATATCATCAAACGCAGATAATTTAGTTACAGTTAAAATTATTTTTGCCCGGTGGATAAGAGATGATTCACGGGACAGCCATCAAGATGACATACCTATTTGTCAAATTATGGAAAATTGACATTTTATGTATGGCAAGTAGGTATGTCATCTTGATGTCCCGCGAATCATCTCTTATCCACCGGGCAAAAATATTTTGAACTGTAACTAAACTCTTTGCGTTTGATGGTCTATTCAACGTGACATTGGCGGAGTTGAGAAGGGTCTTCTCATGAACCATAAACCAAGAATTACGTTTAACGAACGATACAATGACCCCATTTTGGCTTGAATTTACGTTTAACGAACGATACAATGACCCCATTTTGGCTCAGTAGGTAGGTACACCCTATACAGATAACCCTGTATAGCTGTGTCATAAGTCTTAAAGTGTGTAGGTACCTACTACCTACCTACTTGTTAATCCAACGAATAAGCTATCCAAATCCGAAACCCAAATCCGTAGATCCGTTTGAGCGTGAGAAGCTGGTCGGTCCTAACAAACACACACACAAACTTTCGCATTCATAATAAATACTATACCTACCTAAATAAGTTCCTTCCGACATTGTTAAATCACTTTTTTTATTGATATAGGTATATAAGAAGCGATGATGGCCTAGTTGGAGAAGGCCCCCTCTCTCAAATAAAAGCGGGAGCGGGAGCGGGTTAAAACCCAGCCGACGGCACGCACCAATTTGTTCATTGAGTGAACATAATGTGCGTATTGTATGTCATCTGCTACATGACTGGAGCCCGGTGTATGGCGACCGGCTCGCCCCCTGTCACATTTGGGACTGAATATCGTCCGGTGAAGTGTGGGTGTGTATTACATTTCTGCCAGCCCCTTCGGGGGAAAGGCGTGACGATAATGTATGTATGTTTATAGTTAAATAGATACTTACTTTACAAAGTACCTATACCTGTATTATTGTATGGTAAACGTATTTCTGAGATAGGTACACATAAAACTAAGTTTCTATACCTACCCAGAATAACAATTATGTGCTTACCCGTAATCATTTCGTATTACTGCTAACTGACACATGTATTTGCATAATTACGTAGGTGCTCAGTTACCAACGTACTCACGTAGGTACCTAGACTTACAGAAACCACCGGATTCTCCCATTAATCACATGGGGTTTTTTAGGACTTCTTAGGTACATGCTTACCTACTCATTTCAGGAACTAAGAGGCGGTGAATAGACTGCCTGTTAAAAATCATGCAAGCCTAAACTGGCAAATTAGACTGCTCATTAACATAGGTAGGTAATTGCGTTCCTATTGAAACGACGTAATGACCAGGGGCTATATAAGTAGGTAGGTTTCTAGATAGTTACTTACTCTCCCCGTTACTAATAATCTTTGCTATACCAGTGTTCATGACAGGCGGCCACCGATTCCGAATAGTACGAACGAAAAGCAAAACGATCGCACTGTTGAAATGGGCTGCACAGTGAATGAGTTAGCCTTTGCGCAAGCTAACTCAGTAATATCTAATTAAAAATACAGACAGCACACCCTAGGTAATAAGCGTGGACGCGATGATGATCGAATATATGAAAGCGGAAGTCGTAGACCGGCTCTGTCTCGGCCTCGGGGCTGCAAAGCCATGAGAAACGCCTTCCTCGAATTTCTAGCCATACTGAGAGCAACCGTAAGCTGCGACAACATCCTGCAGACGAAGTAAAAGTCTCCTAAAAGAAAGGCTTGAGGAAGCGAAAGTCACCATATACAACAACGTCACTTCCCAGATCATCAAAGCAACAATGAAAGGAGAGCATTGGCAGATGGCAGCTTATAGCGCAGAAAGTGGTTTTGTAGCTCTGGACGAGACAGAGGTGGAGCGAATAGATAAGCCGAAATACGGGACACCATCGAAGTGGTGCACCACAGTCCGTTGTGCATGGAAGGTACAAGGGAGCACAAAATCCCACCACCCTCCCCAACACCCTTTTCTTAGTGCACAGCTGCACACGCAGGAAGAAAAGACAAGGGTATGGGGGAGCGGAGGGTCACGCATCCTAACCATCCACGAAGCTCAGGGGCTAACGTACGAATCGGTTATCGCCATAAAGACCAAGCCCAAAATGAAGCTGCATGAAAGCATGTCGCACGCAGTCGTCGCAATATCACGGCACACCGGTACCTTCACTTACTACGCCGATGACATCGAAGAGGATGCCATCAGCCGGTTTGTAAGCCGGGCATCGGCTGCGTCACCGAAGACCATCAAGGAGTACAACAGGCCATCAGAGATCGGAATGCGGCGATAATGGAGGCTCTGTGATGTGATGTGTCTCTGGCCATGTCGTGATAATAAGAATTGTAATAATTTCGCGTTTTTATAGAAATTATGGGTAGGCACATCTCGAGCATCCATGCTAACTATCGAAGGCACCTTCTTGCGGCGGCGTCGTGTGTCGGTTCGTTCTCTTCCCTCAAATATGGTTAAGGAGAGCGATGGCTGGCACATGCGTCATACTCGTGATCGGGTGCTGCTTGCGGGTCGCTGGTCTGCTCATGGTGTACTCACAAGGCAATAAGTGATAACCTTTAACCTAATCTTAGATTAAGACTACACAACTGACCCCCTCAACCTGTATTTCTCTTAAATAATATTAAGAAATTTTACACTCCACGGACCCCGGGGACCGTAACTTTTGTTAACTGGTATCTTAATATTATTTAAGAGGAATACAGATAGAGGGGGGTCAGTTGTTTAGTCTTAATATAAGAAAATTACTGTATACCTATTCTCATTTCTTTTCTGGAAGAGATCCCTCTAGGCGATAATACCTCGTTTATAGGTAGGTGCTATCTGTTTTCTTGAGTTTTTATTATCTTCTTGTGGTGTCTACACAATATTCGTTCATTTTACTAGCTGAACCCCGCCTTGTTACCCGCGCTTAAATAGTAGCCTGTGTCTATTCAGAGCCGCGATTCTACTAAGCTATTATTTAAATTGCATACAAATAAATTACTCTTCAACTTAACTAATAATTTAAAAAGCAACATATAAAAAACCGACTTCCCGTCATTCAAGTAAACAATTTTTAGACTTTTGTTGATATTTTAAAAACTGCTTGACCGATTTCGATAAAATCGAAAAAAAAAATTAAAATCGATTCACAATTAGCCGAGTAATCGCGTAACATATACGTATACAAAATAAAACAATCGAATTGAGAACCTCGTTTTTGGAAGTCGGTTAAGAATGCAACTTGAGGCAATTCAGTAACCATAAAAACAAATATAGAGCGAACTTCCGCCCATGTTCTTCCACGTTCTTTCCACAGAAAGGCGACGAATAGTCCGCTAATGTAAACAAGAACATCGCCGATAACTGATAGCGATGAGTTTAGCGAAAACGTGACACGAATTATCGCGCGCTAATATACCGCCATAACTACTCAACCGATTATCATGAAATTTAGTATAGACGTTGTCACAGGTACATAAAAAGCCATAGCATACTTTTTAACCCCGGGTAACACCGCGGGACGCAGCTAGTGCTCCATAACACGCACCCAAAGGGGAAAAAATAATGAAATTAAAAAAACCCAATATTATTTACAACAAATTTATTAATAGTTCTTACAAAATGTTATTTACAATGACTTACATTTAGTAAACTGGACATTGCGTTAAGGCAGTTACGGGCTTATAGAACAAAATACATATTGTCATCAATGGATCGGTTTACTATTTACTGTAAGTTCAATATTTTTGGCATATTGCATCGTAGTTATGTAATATCCATTGTTACATAATCTCAGTTTCATATTTTGCATATTATACATTTTAATATTTCAAAGTCAATAAAACCTAGTGTAATTAATTAGCTGGAACATCCAAATTCAAATCCAATTGAAATAAAATTTCAGAATTGATCTGGAGCTTGTAGCGTCAGCAGCAATTTTTAAACTATGCATCACCTTTCAAGGTTTTTTCAATGACAATTTAAATATAAAAGCCATTTATCGGCGTCATAATGTTTGATAAAAATAATTGTACACCGTTTATGTTTTTCTTTCACTTATGTATCATATAATTATGGAAGAAATGCTTTTACAAATGTGGCACTATTTCGTAGTCTTCCTCAGTATGTGTATGGAGTCAGTTTTTGGTGTATACTATAGTTCCTATGATATATTTTTAAATGATGATTTTGTTATAAATAAACGACGTGTTTAGTCAGAATGTATTTCGTCGGCGACTTGCTGCCACTTCGCGACCATGTTGGAGACGGTCTTGTGCTTCATTCCCATCGATGTTGATATTTTCACCTAAAACAACAAAAAAACATGTTATGTTAAAATACAAGGAGCTGGTTTTGGGTGTGGTAATGCTTAAGGTTGTTGTTCTACTCGATAAAGTGCACAACTTTTTGAACATAAGCTCGTAAAATTCGAAAGAAAAAAAAACCGAGTCAAATCAATCAATACAAAATTACAAACATACTCAATTTTGTAGACTTTGGAGACTCGATATTTATTTCGCGTTTATTCAGAAAATAGTATAAACCCGCCTCGTGATATACTGTAATTAGTGCCAACTACGTACTATTCTGTGATGTTGTGTGACGCATTTGGTAAGAGGCGCGTTAAATTTTATTAATTTACAGAATTTCATGACAAAAAGATTTATTTATTCAGAAAAAAGTATCCAAAACCTTCCTTGTGACATACTGCATCTATTTATCAAATTTCATCAAGATACGTTTAGCCGTGAAAAGCCTACAAACAGACAGACAGACAGAGTTACTTTCGATTTTAAAATTAATAAGGATTTACTAGCAACGCCCCGCGGGTTTCTCCGCTATCTCTACATAGTATAAAACAAATTTCTCTTTCCGCTTCTGTCTGTTTGTTTATCCGCTAACTGCTCCTAAACCACACCACGGTGTTTGACGCGATTTTCACCATCAGTTAATTTTTCACGGAAGGTTTATAAATACCGTGCGCGCTACCGGAGCCGAGCGCTAGTAATAATATAAAGCAAATTAAAAAAAAAAAACTAATTTTTATTTATGTCAATTACAATTTTGATTTACTCTTTTTCTTAATCCGTTTCTTTTCTCCCTCTCTAATCTGGCTCCATCCCGCTCAAATCACCGACTAGACAGCTCGAACAACGAACATCTACGTACAGCTTCACCGACTCACCTTACTCTTCTTCTTGGTCGAGCGCTCCTTCTCCCTCTCCTCTCTATCCCTGTCCCGCTCGCGCTCGTGCCTCCTCGGCTCGGGCTCGGGGCGGCTCGGCTCGGGCGAGCCGGCGGGCGGAGTGTTCGTGTGCTTCTCTAGTTCGGCGATGTCGTTGTAGAACGAAAGCAGTTCCTCGCCGATCTCTTGCTTTGGCTCCTGGAAAGAGTTATTAAATCTGTGTGATTAAAGAGTATCTGTGTGAGTTACTCGTAAGTACATAATAAATTAATAAACAAAATTAAAAAAAAAAAAACAAATCTACTTTGGTAATGCTTTGATCGGACCCCAAGATACCGACTGAGCCGAGTTTGGAGCCCTCAGCGTATACAACTTGCCTTTGTACTATTCGCTAAATACTCGCTAAATAGTAATATAATAGTATTGTTATTTAAACAAAAATAAGTAATAACAATTAGAAATAACATCTAACATCTCGTCACGCCTTTCCCCCGAAGGGGCAGGCAGAGGTGTAATACAACACCCACACTTCGCAGGGCGATATTCAGTACCAAATGTGACAGGGGGCGAGCCTGTCGCCATACACCGGGCTCCAATCATGTAGCAGATGACATACAATACGCACATATGTTCACACAATGAACAAATTGGTGCGTGCCGTCGGCTGGGTTCGAACCCGCTCCCTCTGGCTTGAGAGGCGGACCTTTTCCCAACTAGGCTGCCATCGAACCCGTGATTTTGTTTAAAATACATAATCCTAGTTTATACTTTTATTTACTTTTATTTCTTTTATACTTTTATTCACTTTTATTTCTTTGCTCGGTTTTTTTTTTAATTGTGTTTTTTGGAAAATAAACAATTGATTTTAGTCTAACCTCAAAGCAAACACTCATTGACTTCGTGTTACTTAACAACGCCATCTGCTGTTGTGTCGTTAAAGCAATTAGTTGCTCACAAAAAATAGGATTATTATTCGCCAATAGATTTCAGGAAGAGTCATATTTTTCAGTTGAGACTACTCAAAAGCCTCCTTTTTGTTATTTTTCTTCCAAGTTTATGTTTAAGTTGATTATCGATAAAACACGAATAAAATGACATTTTCTAAAAATGATTCCTAGCTAGATCGATTTATCGCCCCCGAAACCCCCTATATACTAAATTGTATGAAAATCGTTGGAGCCGATTCCGAGATTCCAATTATATATATATATATATACAAGAATTGCTCATTTAAAGGTATAAGATAATTGGAATCTCGGAATCGGCTCCAACGATTTTCATACAATTTAGTATATAGGGGGTTTCGGGGGCGATAAATCGATCTAGCTAGGAATCATTTTTAGAAAATGTCATTTTATTCGTGTTTTATCGATAATCAACTTAAACATAAACTTGAAAAATATGACTCTTCCTGACATCTATTGGCGAATAATAATACTACTATTTTTTGTGAGCAACTAATTGCTTTAACGACACAACAGCAGATGGCGTTGTTAAGTAACACGAAGTCAATGAGTGTTTGCTTTGAGGTTAGACTAAAATCAATTGTTTATTATCCAAAAAACACAATAAAAAAATAAAAAAAAATACCGAGCAAAGCTCGGCCATCCAGGTACTATATATTTAAACAAGAATTGCTCATTTAAAGATGTAAGATTTACGAAGGCACAATAAAAAAGGTTAGTTAGACAACACTGTACTTAACAAGTGGGTCCAACAAATTATTAAAAAAGACTGCACACCTATTTAGGGACACTTGGTTTTTAAGACAAGTATAATCCAATCCAATTTAAAGAAAATTAAACAAACATACATCCATACAAAATGCGAGCGAAAAACATAACCTTTCCTGGGTATTGAGTAGGAATGATAGTACAATAGTTAAATGGGGACGTGGGAATAACTTCGTGTAGGCCTAAGCAAAGTACATAAAACAAAAATCAATTTCCATAGCATGGATACATTCAGTATACTAAATACTAAATTTGTTCACTAAATTTTGTACTATTTTATTAATTTCTGTAATGTGTGTTATGAATAAATAAATAAATACGTCAAGGGCAGAGTGGGTGGCATTCGGGCACGTGCGACTATTTTTCGAACACCCTCACTTTAAAAACTTTTCTAACTAAATAGTGATATCAAAGATGAGATGATAACAGTGATATGACAATGAGATCACATCTATAAACAGATAGCCGCTCGGCTGACATTCGCGAACTTGTTTTTTTTTTTTTCAAGATGGCGGACGCCCTTGCTGTGTTTTAGCGAAACCATGCTGACATAACTGGAGCGGAGATTTCTAGCATTGTGATTGGTTAGGTTAGACATTTCTATTAGTATGTCTCGTACTGACCGGCGGCAGGGGCGGCAGATCGTCGCAGCCGGGCGGCGGGGGGTCAGCGCCCCAGGACGGGGGCGGCGGCGGGGGCTCGGCGGCCCACGCGGGCGGCGGGGGCGTGGCCGCGCGCGGGGGCGGCGCGGCCGGCGGGGGCGGGGGCGTCGCGGGCGGCGGGGGCGGCGGCGGCGGCAGCGGCGGGGGCTCTTCCTGCAAACAGACCACGGTTTACAACATGCCGATACATCAGTTCATGTACCATGCCGTCTTATTGCCATGGTGGTTACGCATTGTTTCAGACGCTGAGTGAACATGAACCTTATTGCGCGGCGATAAGATTCGCGGTCGGGCAGCGTCGGCAGCAAAATGTGACCATTATGGAAATAAGGTATCACGATACGCGCCAGGATTCTTCTAATATTGAGTAATAGCAACGACGACATGAGATCTTATGAACTAAATTCATACTTTAGAAGGTGGTGAAAGAACGCAAAGATAAAAAAAAAAATTTAAAAAAAAAATGTGGGACACTTCCACACACGGTCGCCTGACACCAAACTAAGCAAAGCTTGTACTATGGCTGCCAGAGACTGGTATACATACTTAGATATTTTTAAATACATACTTAAATAGATAATAACACCCAGACATAGAACAAACACAAATGTTCATCACATGAATGTTTGCCCTAGGTGGGAATCGAACCCACGCCCCCACGCTCAGAAGGCAGGTTTACTACCAACTGGGCCACCGAGGCAGTCAAGTCAGTGTTTGGCTGGCTAACTGCCAGCCTCAAGTTGAAAATTTGTCGCCAAGATCTTAGCGGAGTGTTCTCATCATCGGGAAGCCTAGTTTGATAGCCTTCCGCTCTTTGGATCTGACAACTAAACCTTTTTTGGCGCCTTCGATCGGATATACTTAAATGTCGTGTCTCATTAAAAATAAGGCGAAATAGTGACACGGCATCGACACTTAACGTTCTATTAAAAGTACATACAGGGTGATTTTGAATTCAGTGTACTCTTCGCTTTAAGTACCTTTTACTATGGTGTCACACCACGTTTAACACGAATAAAAAATCAGCAGTTTCATACATTTTGTCTCAGGTGAATGACATTTCTCTATGGAAGAACTGATTTTTACGGTCACAGAGCTGACCCATTGTGAAAGTTACTTATAACTAGTTAATGATGACTACTAAATGAATGAATGATGAAGGATACCAATGAATTAAAAAACCGGACTGTTTAATTGTTTAAAAAAAAATTAAGTTAGTACAAGCAATAAGTTCACTTAAGGTAAACTAGATGGCGCTCTGCGAAACCACCTATTGATCCTTAAAACTCGCACGCGGTTTGTGCGAGCTAGTTAATAAAGGTTTTTTTTTTTTCAATGTATAAAAGTGACTAACCATTGTATGTAATATACATCTCAAAGGGCTCTGTTCTTTCATTTATTTTCGGAGTTTGTACACGGACTGTATAACTTTATTTGAATCTAAGCCTTTTAATTCCGCAATAACGTTAATGACATGCACTAAAGTGTTTTCAACACATTTAGGCGTCGTGACACAGTCGCGACTGACAGCGAAACAAGAGTTACACCTTGGTCTAAGCCTTGACTTTAAGGTGCCATGTTTCGTATTGAGACTTTACTCCTATGTATGTGTGTTTAAAGTGTGGCGGCCGCCGCCTCTCACCTTGTGTTCGTCCGAGGCGTGCGGCGGCGTGGTGGATATGTCCATGTCGGTGCTGGCCACGGCGGGGTACTCCCACTGCGCGAACCCGTCCGCCTCCCGCACGTACCGGTAGCGCGCCTCCGACCTGCGCGACCAAGGGACTCGTACTCGCAGCGGCCGACGCGAGCCACCGCGCGCCGCTGCCTGCCTCGCTCGCCCGCAAGAACCACCAGCCGGGAGCGGCGAGCCGAGCTTCCGTCTCAGGCTGGGGCGGGGTATGCTCAGCAGCCAGAGCGAGATGGAAGCGAGCCTCGCCAGGCTTGCTCGGCCAGTCGAGACCCGGCTCACCACTCACCAAGCACCCGTCCACACTTCCATCTCACTCCGGCTGCTGGGCTTCCCATGTTCCAGGCTGAGATAAAAGCTTGCCTCGCTCGGTCAGTGGACACCCGGCTGATACCTACTCAAACGCCCGTTCACAAACATTACTATGAGCGCTCGAACGCAGAAACAGAAATCTATGGCACGCTGCCATAGATTTCTATGATGCCATAGATCTGCAACCTGAAGGGCTATTTTTGCAAGCCGAGATATTTTTTGTCGTTGTCTCTCTCGTTTCATAAGTTATGGGAGTGAGAGTGACCAAGAAACATCTCCCGCGTCAAGAAAACGGTCTGTGTACATGTCAATGTACTGAGAAAAGTCGTAATTACTCATAATTTACTTACTAACTTTTGTCATTTACTGACGTCGACATTTACTCAAGTAGTGTTCGTGAATACGGGGGTAAGGCCTTTCCACTGCGTCGGAGCTGAGCGGACCGGCAATCACAATGCTTCCATTGAAGTATAGCGTAGATTTCGAGCAATGTGATTGGTTAATGTGCACCGCTCCGTTCAGCTGCCCCTCAATGGAAACGCAGCCTAACTCTTTCAACGCTCTGAACGCGTCGCGAACGAGATTCTCAAATTTCCACTGTTTGAAACTAAACTGGCGTTACGTTATTACTTATTATTAATTCAAAATCAAAGTGGCAACACAAAAACGTAATTTTTTTTTAAAAGGTTTAACTTTTGATAGCCCCGTGAGAATTCTTTATTTTCAAAATGAGATTTTAGGTATATATAATATAAAATTACGAATTTATGTCTGCGGAACAAGTTTTAAAAAATTGTAAACTCTATGTAACAACGTCATCTATCGAGCAAATTATGCAACTGTTTTGTCTATTTCTTTGCAGTTTTTAGCTCGATCGAAAACTACAAATCACCGTATAACTATTTCGAGGCTATACAACGTTCATCAGTAAGGGAGCTAGTGTTTTATTTTTTTAATATCAGCAATACAGAGTTCAATACAGTTACAATACAGGTTGATTTGCAATTCAGAACGTTCATAAAGTTTGGTGCTGTCACGAGCAGTTCAGCGGTAGTGGTTCGTGCTGGAGATACTGATGGGATCAGCTTGGGTTTCGGCAAGAAATTTCTAAGAAAATATTTTGTTGAGAAATTTCTACTTCCTGTTAGGAAAATAGTTCAGTCTTGCAATCAATACGAGACACGATATTTAAAATGTTAGTTAAAACATGTTACAAAGATCAATCAAAGTTGTAAACATATATGAGAAATTTCAGCGTTTGGCTTATTACATTAATCGCGTACTTCCCCAAGCTCGCATCCCAACAACGACACAAAACATACGGCGCTCACTTAAAAAACTAAACGAGACAAAATATTGTTTGAGTTCATACTTAAACCATTATATCCTGATTTGTGACTACTTTAAACTACATTTCGTTTGTAAGCAGACACAAATGCCTTCCAACTCTCTCCCTCTCACGCGTGAGTAAATACAACTATCGCATCGACTCACGCGATTGAACCGTTCTGGAAAAGACCAAAATGCATTACCTTGAAAATATGAACAAAATAAATGATAATTGATAGGAATGTCTCACCAAATCCCCGGAGCGCAGTCTTCTTTCTTCCACCGTCAGAAGTGGGATTGCTTCTCAATCTGCGCGAGCACTTCTTACAAATCTAATCTTTTAGAGTTAACCTAAAGTTTTTGAATCATAGCCTTGACAGGGATTTTTACAAAATTATATTAGCAAAGAAACTCAATGTCACAATTGCATTTTTATTTCATATTTTAAAAGTATAGGAACAGGCAGTAAAATCTACTGTACAATACATTAAAATACGACGGCAGGTCAATAAGTCCGTGACTTTCTGCATTTCCCACCTTTTTAGTAAAAAAGTAAATACTGCATGGTCAACAACTATTCTTCAACGCATTACTGTCAAAATTGAATTTGTTCTATGATTTTGTTTGTCTATGGCAGCCCTTACTACACCGGAGACCAAGGAACAGTCGAAACAGTGAGTTTCTAAGGGCGAATTTGCGCCGAAGAAGGCCAAAGTGTCTTTCGACCAACAAAGTTATGGCTACAGTTTTTTGGGATGCAAGTGGCATAATCCACATCGATTACCTCCAAAAGGGTAAAACCATAAATGGCGAATATTATGCCAACTTATTAGACCGGTTCGACCAAGACTTAAAAGAAAAACGACCAAATTTGGCAAAGAAAAAAGTGCTCTTCCACCAGGACATTGCAAGGGTCCACACGTGCGTAGTCGCAATGGCAAAATTTTGAGAATTGGGATACGAAATGCTGCCACATCCACCGTATTCTCCGGACTTAGCTACCAGCGACTACTTTCTGTTCCCAAACCTAAAGAAATGGCACGGTGGAAAGAGATTTAATTCGAATGACGAAATCATCGCTGAAACAAATGCCTATTTTTAAGACCTTGAGAAAACCTATTTTTTGGAAAGGATCACAAAACTTGAGAAACGCTGGGCATAGCACTCAAAGGGGATTATGTCGAAAAATAAAACTGATATTTGTTAAAAGTGTGTTTTTTCTACAAAAAGTCATGGACATATTAACACACCCTCATATTAGGCTGCGTTGACAATCTGTGTACCTAAATAAGTCGAGAGTGCTAGAAAATAGTCAGATCTGATCAATAACAAAATCGAGTAGTGTACGAAAATACGCAATACTTCCCTTACATACCTTACAACTATTTCGGTCACAACGTCGACAGTTGTATTACGAAACAGTATACAGATTATACTGTTTCGTAACATTACAAAACTGTAACGAAAATGGGATGGAAAACATTTACCGTGTCTTCCATTTACGGTGCAATGTAGGTGGAGCTCTGTTCATAGAAAAGTGTATACGAAAACCACTAACATGTTTTTCAATGTAAGATTCTAGAAAACTTTAGGCAAAATTCGACCCCCAAAGAGTTTCGGTAAAACTATAGTGTTTATAATGTGATAGTAGACATAGTATAGTGTAGATAATGTCTTATGGAAAAGCTCATGAATTCGCCAGCGACATAATTGCCGGTGAAGGTTTCATCGCCCTTCTAAAAATAATCCTCTATCGATTTTGATGTAAATGGAAACAAACCTATTTTTAATTTATGATACGTTGATACGTATGCAGTAAATTGCTGTGGTCCGTATTTAAAAAGCAATATTTCGTCAATAGGATACAGTTTACTTTGCGAGTTTTTTCAAAGATTTTTTAGAGCTGTCAAATTACATTTCAAATTTTGATCACACGTTGAAACAGCGGACATAGATGTCGACATAGGAGGTTTTGGTTGAAGCCATGCCTTGGTAGTGAGAGACATTTTGATTTCTCTTCGGCTCGCGGCTAGTTTTGCCACGGATATTTTTCCAATTTCTGCGATCGGGAAACAGTCCAAGTAATTTATTTTAAAGCATTATTTGTGTTGCTGATTGTAGCAGGATGAATTCACATCATGATGGTGAGTTTTTGACTGAGGTGATCAGATTGTGCCATGCGGTCGTGCATTGGTGAATTGTTCATTTAGTGGACGTTTTACATTTTAGCCTACCAGAAAAATAAAATGCATGGCGCCCAGATTTCAGGTTTACGAGAAACGCGTTCCTAACCCAGATAGTCTAGAGTCTTACAGTCTGACACTTAGGGTATAATTAAAATGTTGTACCAACTCTAAGTCACTTCCACTATCACGACGATAGAAATGAAACCTCACATGTCGAAATCCTTCAAGCTGTTTAGGCTGTAGGGCGAAGTGCCCCGAAAACGCCTACTACGGAGGATTGCGTAACAAAAATCCACGATCTCGTATTGCCAGTTCGCGAAGAAGGTACGCGAGATAGCTGAGACAATAGGCATCTCAATTTTGGATGTGAGAAAGAACATTGAAAACGTTTCAAAATCTAACGCGAACGAAATCAATGCCTGCCAGATGCAACGCAAACGAAATCAATACTAATGTTCGCCAGATAGCTGAGACAATAGACATCTAAAAGACCGCGTGAGTCATATCCTGCATGAAATTTTAGGTATGAGAAAGAACATTGACAATGTTTCAAAATCTAACGCGAACGAAATCAATGTCTGCCATACGCAAGGCAGGACATTGGAAATAACTTACTATCTAACGCGAACAAAAACAATGTCTGCTAAATATGAAATGCAGAGCATTGGAAATGATTCATAATCTAGCGAGAACTAGCGTCAAGTTAAATTTCATACATACGTACATAATGTTCACTATATTTTGTCTACTATCACATGTTACACAAATGTTATTTGATGGAATCATAGAGTAACGTGTAGTAAGTGCAGAACAACGTAATGCGAGTACCAAATCAAAGACATTATTATTAACGCAATGGGAATAACAAATGAAAGACAATTTGATAATGAAAAACAAAAAAAAAAGAAAACAAACTCACTAGAAGGTTTTTTTGAAAACTTAAATGATTGTTTTGGAATATAGTTTATGCAATATGTTATTTTATTAAATACGCAGTTCATTTAAACTATAAGAGGTTAGTTTAAAATACCCACATGTTGAAATTTCTCCCTTTAAAAAACGTAGCCTCTTGAGCAAACGACTAAAAGTGCAACAAGTGTAGTCTAACATATCTGAGGGCGGTCTGATAAGTACTTATCCTCACCCCTTGATGGCGCTGCTATCGCAATAGAAATTTACTATCGTGTAGAACATACTCGTAGACTGATGTTAAACTTACAAAATAAACAACTTGATTATTGTTTATTTTTTAGCATAGTAGTAAAAAAATAAATAGAAACTTTTCCATGATTTTCGTTTTCCTTTTGTAGGCTAAGTATTTATCAGACCGCCCTCGTATATTAATTATACTTGTAATTTTTTTTCGAAACGGTAATAATAATCAACCGGTATATTTTTTTAGCCCACTACTAGTGTCCCGGTTTAGGTTTTACATAGCATTCTTCGCTACAAGCATTACAGAGGACGCATTTACACACAAACGAATGCGGCAGCACGTTGTTACAAAAAACAACATCATTATCTTTGTTTACCAGCATGAAATAATCTTATCAATCATAAGAGAATGTATGGTAAGTCATTCTACTGTTACGTCACATTGATTTTATTAATCAATCTGCAGGCCATCACTTCTTTTAACATTCTTATTTCAATCTCACAAAACTTAGCCTCCTTCTCTCCACTAGACGACAAGAGCATTGTATATTATGTACCTATAATATCGCGGCCATACATTGCTGAAGCACACACACGCACTGAAGAGTTGAGTTTGAGGCGCGGCGTAAAAAATTTGAACCCACAGTTAAATGAGAAGGGTTCAACCCTTCTCATTTCACTTGAAGAACTTTCGAAAGTCGCTTGAACACCGCACCTCTACCTCCAATGGCTTTGTTTATAAGATTGAATAAGAATCGCACCCACCAAAGAAACTAATTCCAGCCGCGTCATATTAGATGAGCATGGCGTCAGGGAGCAGTCTGGCTAGTGTATTGGACTGTCAATCAACTTTTTGCTGCACCCAAGCACCGCTGGATACCGGGAAACTGTCTAAGACCTAAGAAATGTTGTTTCCCTAAAATGTACTCCCGGAGCCAGGCTTCAAAGGCGGAGCAAATGTTACAGAACGCGTTTCGTTCTGCAAAATGTTGCTCCACAGAGAGTGACATCGATATAAAGGCGCCTCATGTCCTCCAAGCCGGCGAGGATTGGAAACGACCGCATTAGTGAAATGTCCCCGGAGGTGCGACAAGAGAGCGGCCTAGGCTAGGCGCGGTTCAGAGTCCCAGGAGTCGGCGCGGCAGTCAGCCGGCGGCGCGGGCCCGGCGAGGTCGGCGCGGCGTCACGTACCTCTGGAAGGCGGCGCTCCAGCCCGGCGGCGCGGCGGCGCGCTCCAGCGCGGCCAGCGCCCGCGCCGCGCGCCCCGCCCAGCGCCGCCAGTACGACCCGGACAGGGCGCCCACGCGGAACGCGGACACCAGCGTCTGCGGGGGAGGGGGGCTGTCACTACATCTATCAAAGAGTAAGGCCAGCCTCGTGCTGCTGGCGCGGTGCATGTTCCGACCTCTATCAAATAGTAAGCTCGTCTTAGTTCTGCTGCCGCGTTTGGAGATGGAGACAATACATGGTTGGAGTTACATGGTTCCAAACAATTAGCCGGCCCTGGTATTGTGGACTCCACCGTTCGAACACGGCGACAATACAGTGCTAATTTCTACCCCTCTATTAAGCAATTGGGGCGCCTTAGTAATGCAGACACCAGCATCTAAACTTAACACACAATACATGTTACAACCTCCATCAAATAGTTAGGATTCAGATCTAAACATATACATCTTACGACAGTCTAGTCTATCACATAAAATTGACACAAAGAGTACTGCCATCAACAGATGATGCCTAATGACATCATATTAGGAATACTTTTACAGCTGAAAGAACAAAGGTCTCCCTTTTGATCTTAAGAACAAAGGTCTCCCTTTTGATCTTCAAAATGACTAATCTTGTGCTGCCATGGCACTAGATTGTCGGTCTACTTCGTGGCTTATCTGCCTATCTTACCTGCATCTGAATCATCATTTCCTGAACGGGTGCTACCACCCCCGGTTGCAACTGATTCAAGTATTTCAGCTTGGCTTCCACAAGCTCTGTCAGATCATCCAAGTCTTCATCATCTTTCTTTTCCTCGTTCAATGTCTCTCCCTTTGTAAACATCAGCCCTTTCCCGTAACTTATAGTATTCACAGTTTTAGGAGTCTCTTCCTCTTCTTTGCTGAACCCTAGGCCTGTTCTTTCAGTTGAGAAACCTTCGATATGTTGCGAATATTTTGTAGTATAAGACACGGGCTCAGCTTTTTTGCGCTCGGGTAATACAGATTTTGTAATTCGCAACTTCTTTCTTGGCTTTTCAACTGTCTCATTCGGATCTGATAGATAAATGTTCGTCTTGGATTCAGGTGGTTCAGGCTTGGTGTATTTTTCTGTCTCTTCACTTTTTACAGGGATAGCTGAGGCGCTAGGAAAGAGAGTACCAGTCGTAGTTTCATCAATATTTTTGATGCTCGGAAATAGCGCTGGGATAGGAGTGTTAGTGCCACTTTTGGGAGTATGTATCCCACTTCTGGGTGAATTGATTGGGCTTCCAATACTGCCTTTCGTTTCTTCATCAAACATATCAATTTTTTTTGCATTTGATATTTTAGGCAGTTCTTTCTTTTCGATTTCTTCTAGCAAATCGTCAATGTCTAAACTTCTCTTGTCTTCAACCATTGTGGGTGAAGCAGTGCCAGACTTAGTTTCTTCTCGAATGATCTGTTCTAGCCCTGATGGTAGTTCTCCACCTAGTTTTTCTAAAAGTTTTGCTTTATCTTTGAGCCTTTTTAAGAGTGAATTCTCATCTTGGCTGTCATCTCCTTCAGTTTTCATCGATTTGACCTGTGTAGTAAATAATAATTATTAACAGATACAATAACATGCAATTTGATGCAAATACTAGCTAATGTAAATCAGATTGAAAACTTTAACCATCACATTGCTTGATAACAAGTTCAAAAGAGTTATGAACCATTCATGATCAATCTCGACTACTGCCACATTTGGTTACAATCAACCAAAAATGGCAGAAGCATGTAAGGAAGACCAATTAACAAATGAAACCATTTCTCAGAGAAATAATTTCAGATGGATTCACAACATCGTTGAAGAGTTATTCTTAGCAGTATTCAGAGATTTTGTCATCACTACTGAAGTATGCATCTTATTTTTTGTGTATCTTTAATGATCTTTGAAGTTACTTGCAAAAGAAGCAATATGTGTAGAAAAATAAAAACTTGAATTATTAATACAGCTTAAATATTCTTACCTCGTCCTTTACTCCATTTGCAACTGTAACCCCAGGAGATTTAACTTTATTTTCCAGTAGTTCCCCTGGTATTTCAGGTCCAATCGGCACAGAATAGTTTTGACTTGGAGGTAATGCTGGTCCATACTCCACAGACTTTGTCTTGGCTTTTTTGTGTGGGTTCTTTGGTTTAACAGTTGGTGGCGGTGGCTGGACCGGTAGAGGTGGAGCAACTGGCGTTTTCTTTAATGGGCTCTCTGGTTCATGATCAGATTCAGAGTCTGAGTTGTGGTATGATGTGATTAGTTCGATTTTCCTGTAATATTTAAACACATTGTGTAAATGTTATGTCAATAGTCAGACATTAAAACTGGGTCATAATTATCATGTAATATAAGTATTCAGAAATGTAGCCAAATATTAATATTTAAATTCTCAAATTTTTGGTAGATTAGTGTTAAATTCGACTCGAAAAGCTCAGCAAGCGGGACAGGCACGCGTCCTCCTATTCCAGATTTGATCAAACAACTGTGAAAGTCAACCCCTTACGTGTACTATAGCGTTGCATTTTTGGATTCATTAGCTTCATTATTGGATATCTAGATAGCTGTTTACAAAACAAGAAATTAAAATTAGTAATTAGGCCAATCGAGTGAAAGAGAGATAAATGCGGAGCAAGCCGATCGTGCCTTTCGCTGGCTCGTGTAGCGCTCTCGCTCCGATCGACCGAGCGTAACGGGACAAAGAGTCATCCTTTTTCGTGCGTGCTGCCGGCGTTTTGAATAGAAAATAGTCGTATTTTTTAAGGGTTATTTTTCTTACTAGGGGTGAGGGCGATAAGTTCTACACTGACGTTCCGCTTGGTGCTGGTAAGGGGAACACAATACACCCCATTGTGTTCCCCCTACCAGCACCTACCCGAACCAACCCAACTCCCTGAAATACCGAAGTGGGGCTATGGGGCGCTGGCATAGTCGCTCCAGTGACGTAGAGGGTAACATACAATCATAATGACGATAAAAAGCAGTCTAGGTGTTGTGGTGATGATATAGATAGGCAATGATGCTTCATGCAAACTGGTAGCGATACTAGTCTCTTGTGTGGCTTCACAATGCCACAGCACTACGAAACTGTCCGTGGCTCCTAGTTTGTACAAGTGACTATTTAAGTTGCAATGACCGATTATGAGCCCTACTACCAAGTGAAGGTCCTGTCACTGCAACTTAAATAGATTAGATTTTAATAGATTTTAAGGGTTATTTTTGTGAATGAATACATTGAATGTTAAAGTTATTTTTTCAGTCGTGATTTCAATTACCATGGAATGGCCCAACTAGTTATTTATGGCCTTGGAAGTATCATTTCAATGAAATGATAATGTGATTTCCAATTTGCTTGTCAGGGTAGTGGATGAATTATAAGCTGAATGGAAGTCAGTTCTAGTATGAAGCGATTTCAGTGATCACAATTCAGTGACAAGTTATACTTTTTCTCTTCTTACTCAGACTTAAATACTTACATACCATTACTTCACTCTTCTTTTAAGCATAGCCTGGACTAAGCTAATAATTTAGTATGGTGGCAAGTAATTCAGTAATTAAATGTGTGCGATCTACACAGTCTTAGTCAAGTACTTCAGTGACTGACACCCATTTTCACCAACAACCCCTAAAGTTAAGGGAACACCTAGGTCCATACATGTTGTGTGCTGCTTATTTTAGTCAAGTAGAGCCCATACCAAACTAAAGCCTACTGGTTAGATGACTACATAAGTATGATCCAGTTGTTTTGGTCTTGCAAATCACCACTCGACTGTGTACTGTACTAAACCTATATGTCAATGATTTTTGGCCAGTATTGAGTAGAGATGAAACAGATATCTGGTAACTATATGACATCCGGCCTATCCAGCCTTGTTCACTATTTGGCCGGATGCCGGATAGTCATTTAGTTCACGACTGGATTTTGGATAGTAAAATACAAAAAAATCTCATTATTTTATACAAGGCCTAGTAAGTTTAAAAACAAATTAGTTGAACTATTGTCATAGTAAGTCCAAAATATGAAACCTCTGTAAATCAATACAGAGGTTTCATATTCAATATGTACTTACTACCTATTGATCCCTAATTATTAAGTGTTTCAATAAGTAAACTGTGGTAAGCGGTGCTGATGCCACAATTAGTGTAACTTAGTAATAAGGCTACTTTATTTAATATACGCATTGTGTCATTGTTTGCTTACCCAAATAAATAAAAAAAAAAGGCCAATCTTAACAAAATAAGTTATAAACACCATTTATTTTTATAATTGCATGTCAAAAATGCTTGTTTTATTAGTTAGTTTAATACTTTAAATTAACAAGTGGCCAATTGTGGTAAATGAATACCAAATTTTCCACATTTATTGGTAAGAAGCAACTCTGCTTAGATTTGTATAACAGACCAGCTTCTGAAAATAGCATTTCACTGTAAACACTATTGCCAGGTGCTAAAAGATAGATTCTAACAGACCTTGACAACTGCAGGTACTGATTCAAAACAATGAACCAGCAATGTATGGGTCATGATTACAATCAATTTGAGATGTCTCTAAGAAAAAGTCAAAATCCCTAGCAATTGGATTTTGTTTTTCTTGATCGTCAAGATCACCACTACTATTAATACTACTACAGGATATTCGGTATCTGGCCAAATCACTATGCGTTTCAACGCTTGTATTCAGTATGTTACTGTCACTCAATTACTTGCCGATTGACTTCATTACTAACATGGTTTGAACAAGGCTTTACTCAGATAATTAAATCACTTACTCTTCCTCATTGTCACTGTAAGACCTTTTCTTGTTAGGCCGGTTTTTATCAAACTCTTTGCCAGGCTTGGTTGGTTTCTTGATAGCGGCTGGCCGGCTGATCACCTTAGCTTGCTGCTTCTCAGCCAAAGCCTGCTGGTACAGCTGCCATTCCTCTGCTGAGACTTCTGTAGACCCTGGAAAATTGAATACAGAGTGGGTGGTAGTGGGTTTTGACAACAATTGACTAATCAATGCAATCTGTGTGTCTGTAAGTCTCGGTTCATGAAATAGCTTTAGTCAAACTCATTCCACACCACTTTGCTCAACATCAGGCGAGTCTGAAGTCAAATGCAAGCAAATTTTGTGTAAAAAATTGTCGAAAACACTATCTTACAACTTACCAGCAGCATGTAAGTTTTGCTGAGCCAGTTTGAGTGCCAGCAGGTACTCCGGCGGCGCCTCCCACGTCACTGCATTGGTCTGCTGGTTCCAGTAGTATGTAAAGCCACTTGTTTCATCGTAGCAGGCGGACCATGCTGCCATATACAAATACAGAGTTTTTAGTTATTTTAAGAAGAAACCATAGAGAAAAATTTACGACGTAGACAAGGCGCACAAAACCTATTGATAATTGAACACCTCTTGTCAATTTTATCATTGAGGGTTTGACGTCACGCATCCGTAAGACGGAGGAGCCCGCCCCACATGCACGCGCGAAGTGCAGCGAAAGGACCCAGCACTAGCGAGGAACGAGATTATTTCCACGCAAGTTCGGTGAAAAAAGATTTTAAAAATTCTTTGAGTGGCACTTTCCGCACTGAGTCGACTACATTTTAGGATAAAGAAACGAGAAGACTGGTCTAAAGGGTTGTTGACGTTGGCAAGGAACTTTCTGATAAGTAATATCATCAATCTAATAGCAATGCTAAGTAAAAACTGAATAAATATATTTTCCTGAAATAGGTACATGTTTTCAATTTTGTTTCACGAAATAATTCGGTAAGTACATGTTCGGGCCTTAAATATTATAAGGTGTGCGAGCAGGGACAGTTATAACTGTCGTTTAAAACCTCATAATTCGACAAATTTCTGTCGATTCTAAACGTCAGCTCAGGTGTCCGTGCTCGCACCCATGGTTCCTTTACTACTCACGGCAGTGTGGTATTGGCGCTGGATGAATAGTAGCCGCCGCTCCAAGATGAATCCCTTGAGCAGATGCAGCGCTATGGAATATTTCAGATTCAGATGCCAAGACGTGTGACTTCTTTACTGGCATCACCGCCGGCAAACCCTCATCTGATTCGTCCCCCGATTCCCCATAGCTCCCGATAAGACCAGCGAGGGCGTTTGTTTTGTTCATTGCCGACTACTGTTTATGATAATGATTGTCACACACAAATTCACATTAATTCATAGAAAAGCTTCCTTAGAAAACTATATTCGACTTGAAATAAAATAGAATTATAGTCTGAAAGATCAAGCTATAAAAAAACGGAGGGCAGACAGTGTTAGCCAGTGTTGCAAAAATAAGATGGCGTATACATTTTTAATGGCAATCCGAATTCCGAACAAATTGCGAATGGCGATCGATCTTCTTTTTTTTTTAACTTTTTTTTTTTTTTATTAATTTATTCATGACCATGGATACTCGTCCTTCAGTCGGATTCTTAGTAATATTTTTTCCTTCAGTAACAGATGATGAGATGATGATGATGAGGTGATGATGAAGACGATGAATCCCTCCCCTTTTCCCATTCCAGTAAAGTTATGGATACTTTACTGAAACTTTAAGTGAAGTTTTGTAGAGAACACGAAAAATCGCGTTTCGCGATGTTTGTATCATTTGCCCACACTCGTGCACGTTGACGAACCGGTAAACGTTAATAATCCACCATTATTACAATTTAACACTCGAAGAATCACAAGTTTTAGAAAATAATACAAAAACACGACACCATCTTTTCGGTTCCCGCCAAAACTCTTTTTTTAACTTACCAGCCAGGGCTGCCAACTCTTGACCACACTTTTCTACCCCGAAATCGTAGAATTAGTTGGGGCATTTCAACTAATAAAGTTATTATGGGGTTCAACAAAACATTAATGGGGTCATTAAAAAAACGAATGATCGTTGCAAAGCAAATATTCTAAAAAACACTCAATCTATGAAATATCCAGGAAAACAAATAATCCAACGGAAGTGTATGTCTCGCGGATCAATGGAATCATTTTGTAGGGAAGGTGGGCTCGGAAAAATTGCAGGCTTGCATTATTAAATATTGTTAAATTCGTAGATAATATTAAGCACAAAGATTTATTTTTTCATAGCCATTTTGTAAAAATGAGGCGTTTTCATTTTTAAAAAAAATAGTTCGTGTCATTTTGGTAGATGGCGTTGGAGAAGCACAAAAAAGGTCAGTCAAATCGATAAAGTATGGTCACCTATCGAAGCTATCAATTCCCTAAATTTGGGGTAAAAATATGTAAGAAATACAGTGAAACCTGGCAAAGTGGGACCAGGGGGGCTATTCCTGCGCGTGAGCTGAGATGAGATTTTATCTTGGTCACTCTCACACCTATGATGTTTCAAACGAGAGCAACAAGGATGAAGGAAGATGAGATGAAAATCTCAAATCTCCGAATAGGGTCCCTGGATATATGAAAAACCTCTATTATTGAGAGTTGCAATGAGGTCCCGGTTCTTTTTCATTAAATTACCTCTGTTATTGGGACTTTGAGCCTTGTTAAATGAGATTTAAATTCTGGACTTTTTCGATGTGTACCTCTGTAATTGAGACTCTGTAGCTCAATTACCTGTAAAAGTGAGACAAATTTATCAGGTTTTAACACGTTTTGACATGTTTGTTTTCATACATTTAGCATCATCTTTTGCGCATGCTTTCATTTTTCAATACTATCTCAGGGTTTGACCTAAAACCAAGAGAATAAAAGTGTACAAAATGTCCAAACGTAAATTTTGACCAACTTTATTCTATCGAGAAACCAATTTCAGCAACTAGCAATCAAGTACAAACAAACATAACCGATTACTTTAAGTCATAAACTTTACCTTCTTTTTAGACGCAATACATAACACCAAAAGTACGCATTTTTATTATTATTTTCACTTCTAAAAATGGAATAACGGCACATTTCGACCTCTGTAAGTGGGGCCTCTGTAAATAAGACAACTATAATTTTAAACCTGCTTAATTGGAAAACTGGATTATTGGAAACCCTCAATAATTGGTACACATGTCTTGGTCCCTTGAGATTCCAATTAACCAGGTTTCACTGTAGATAGGAGTATTTTGAATTAGGAACTGATCGTAGTACTATTTGGAAATCAGGTGGTTAATTATCATATTTGCTGGAAAGTTAGTTGATCCACTGGTAGCACTAACTAGCTAGTCAGAAAATATTTACGTCATTGTCAAATTTAAATTGATGTCAATGTCAAACATTTATTTTAATTTCAAATTGACATTCGATTTGACAGAACAATTTCATCAATCTCTGTAACGCCATCTATTATATTTTTTGGAACTACAATTTTTTTTTCACTGGAAAACGCCTCATTAAGTTTTTTGTAAGCCGTAGTAGAGAAGTACACTAGCAACACTAAGAGATGCTTGGCAGCCCCGACATTACAGCTAAGTATCAGAATTTTCGGAACATCGATTTTTACAATGGGATAGTTTTAATAAAATAAGGATATGGTGAGCTATTCCTGCGCGTGCGATGAGATGAGATTTTATCTTGGTCACTCTCACACATATGACTATTCAAACAAAAGCGAAAAGGACGAAAAATGGTGAGATGAAAATCTCACACTTCCGAATAGGGTCCCAGCTGATTAAACGTAACTAAAATCGAACCTCAAAATAAAGCATTGTTATTTCCACAGAATAATAACTAAAGCAACTGCTTTAGTTGTGCTTGTGTTTTGGTTGCCAATGTGACAGTTAATTTTTTTTAACTGTAGAATGTATATAAAGTGGCCACATCTCTTGAACGGGCTTTGAAAAATAATATTCGTATTTCTCCCATCCGTGATAGATGGCGCTAATGACGACAATTTAATATTAAAACGATTTTTATTTTATTTATTTTTTTATTACTTAGTAGGCTTGCGTTTGGCCGCCAACATGCCTGATGATAAGCAGTGATGCGGCCTACGATGGATCACGCTTGCCTAGAAGAAACCCAAAAAATTAAAAATCCTAAAATAGTAGATTTTGATTTTATTATATTTTATTGGACTGTATTTCACTATGTTAAAATTAAGCACTTGTTTATCACTTCACCTTTTAGTATTATTTCAAGGATATTGGGCATGGATATTTTCAAAGTCAAAGTCAAAATGTTTTTATTCAATTTAGGTATCAAAGGTACAC
This sequence comes from Peribatodes rhomboidaria, assembly GCA_911728515.1. Classification (NCBI taxonomy): domain Eukaryota; kingdom Metazoa; phylum Arthropoda; class Insecta; order Lepidoptera; family Geometridae; genus Peribatodes; species Peribatodes rhomboidaria. The sequence continues at coordinate 16,700,247 of OU452177.1, forward strand.
TTATGAACGTCAAAGTTTTTTTTAAATAGACTCGACCACCTTGTTCTTATAAATAGCCTCTACTCAGAAGAACTGGAGGGCTATTCTTACGGAGTGAGATTCAATCTCACTATATTTCGTCCTCGTTGCTCTCGTTTGAATAGGCATAGGTGTGAAAGTGACCAAGATAAAACCTCATCTCGTCTCATGCATAGGAATAGCCCCCAGGCAAGAAACTGAGGGGCATAATTTAAAAAAAAATACAGTCTCACAAATTTTGTTGGCCTACAACTAGGTAATACCTATATATACTAGTGGCTACTTGGCGGAAGTGGAAGGCTCCAGACATCTTTGTCTTCTAAATAATTCTTAACCTTATAATACCCTCTTTTCATAAATTTTCACTTAGATATTACACTTTTGGTTGGTTTACTATTCACTGTTACGATTGTTCAATTAAGACTTACGATCAATTAGGACTAACTCTTGATACCTATCCCTGACGATGTCCCGTGCCCCTTATAAACTGAAATCCCCCCTTTTAAGAGCTGGGCTCTGATTGGCTAACCATTCTATGTCCTCTTCCCAAGGAGGCTCTGTGTCTTCCCTACCCAGAGTTTTCTGGAACATTCGAGTACTATCTGGGGGGCTATTCCTGCGCGTAAGATGAGATGAGATTTTATCTTTGTCACTCTCACACCTATGACGTTTCAAACAAGAGCAACAAGGACGAAAAAAGGTGAGATGAAAATCTCAAATCTCCGAATACGGCCACTGGAAGTTTCTAAAGCTTTACCAAAAGCTTCTAAAACGTTCCAGAGCCTTCAAGGACCTACCTGAGCTTTCCGGAACCTATGAATTGTTCTAGAATGTTCGAGAGCTCTCCTTCCTTAGAGCATGATGTCGGCATATACCTACCACAGAATACGCCCTATTATAATACCTACAACTAAATACCTGCGTGCTAAGCGTCCACAACATGTATTTTGTAAAAAATTCCTGTGCCAAATTTAAGATATGCCCTTTTGTTTTTTTATTGTTTTGTTTGTTAATTGAGTTGATTAATGATGGTACCCAGTCGAAAGTTTTGCTGCCTATTAATAATTTTTTGTGTACTGTGTAACGTAAATAATCATTTTAGCCTCTACCCTTCTTCCTCGAGTCTTCTTAAAATTGAGTAAAATCTACTGCTACCATATCAAGCTGTTTTATAAACTATGGGTCCGGACAGCCCAATGACTACTGTGGGACAGCCTTTACTCATATTAAAAATAAAATAAAACATCCTAAATACTCCAACTCAAAATCAAATAAAATGGCAATTAAACAATCTGGTCACACAGCCAAAAACTTTAAAGAGTGTCAGAAACTCAAATCTCTGACTCTCTCTCAAATCAAAATTGTGCTACCTTTTTACGTTTCCGAAATGAAATCTCAAACCGGAAATGCTCACGGGAACGTGGTGAAAAATATTTAGTCAAATCAAAATTTCATCCGAGTAACGCCCGGGAGCGGCGGTTATAGAAGCTTAGCGAAAATAAATTCAAAGTAGAAAAAAAATTATACCGGAAGTCTCGCGGTAACGAGGCTTCCGGTAATTAATTTTTTATCTAGTAAAAATGTTGTCCGACGGACGTCCTTACGGGGTATTTGTCGTGTAGCCAGGCAAAATCTTATCCCAGCTAAACCGCAGGAACGTACACTTGACTCAGCTGACAGCTCAGGGGGGCTATTCCTATACGTGAGATGAAATGAGATTTTATCTTGGTCACTCTCACCTATGACGTTTCAAACGAGAGCAACAAGGACGAAAAAAGTGAGATGAGAATCTCAAATCTCCGAATAGGGTCCCAGGTTATTATTTTGATTGTTGACAATGTCACTGTCAACTCATATTCGTAAAAAATAAGATTTGGCATAGCACGATTCATTTATTTTGTAAGACTCTGTAGGACTTCAGTCCAGTGCAGCGCTACCATTGAAGTACATACTTACCTGCCTAGAAAAAGTGTTGCACTGAAAAATGTATTCCAAGTGCGTGTCGGTCGTATCATGGACGTAAGTCCATAGTATTTATCGTTAAAAATAAATAAGTGAGTAAGGTCAACTGGGACAAATGTGTATTTAGAGAATTACTGACAAATTCTTCACAAATTAGGCGCACCTACATACACCTTTTTCTATCTTTAGTTGCAATAATCTGTACAAGAAGTGCGAAGACGCAATTGCCCCACATACGCATTTACCCGCCGCGCCACGCCACGAATGGAGACCGGAGACTTTGCAGTCCTCGTATCTCCAAATTTCAAAACCTCTACTCCAATTCTCTTCCTTCAAACAATTTAAACTTAAAAATCGTACTCGAATTAACTCCTCGCTTGCCTACAAAACTCATGGAGATCGAAAAATAGTATGTTTGTAAACCATACAGTAGGTATAGTACGTAGGTACTGAAGTTAACGTCAGACAAATAAAATATAAAAATTCTTACACACAAATGCCGAGTATTATACACGAGATTTATATTAGGTCCTTAGGTCCTTAGGTTTTCGTTCTGGAAATTTCGACCTTAAGAACCAACCCCGTGGACGGCCGGAGATCAAAGTGAAAAACGAAGAATTAAAGGCTATTGTGGAAGCGGATCCATCACAAAGCACTTCAGAGATAGCAGCTGGCTTCGGGGTAAGTGACAAAACTGTATTAATCCACTTGAAGCAAATCGGGAAAGTAAGAAAACTCGAACGATGGGTACCTCATGAATTGAGTGAATCGAACTTGCAAACACGGGTCGCCTGCTGTGTTACTTTGCTCAACCGACACAATAATGAAGGGATTTTAAATTGAATCATTACTTGTGATGAAAAGTGGATATTGTACGATAATCGAAAGCGCTCATCGCAATGGCTGAACCCTGGAGACCCAGCCAAATCCTGCCCTAAACGAAAATTGACTCAGAAAAAGTTACTTGTAAGTGTTTGGTGGACTAGCGCCGGTGTCGTTCACTACAGCTTTCTTAAATCTGGCCAAACGATTATGGCAGATATCTATTGTCAGCAACTGCAAACCATGAAGGAAGAACTAGCTGTTAAACAACCGAGATTGGTCAATCGCTCTAGGCCACTGCTGCTTCACGACAATGCAAGACCACACACTGCACAACAAACGTGTCCGTAACTTCAGCTTCCTCATAGGTGATAGAATAATTTTACCTATGCCAATATTTAAAGCATAATAGCTGCAATCAAATATCCCAGTCTTAGTTTAGCTGCCACAAGAACTTCGTTAATATGAGCCATTTACTATGTGTCAGCTGGAGTGACACAACCTCAGCTCGCACATCCAGTACAGGCAAACCAGCGGGGTTAGGGTTTTGGACAATAGCTAGAAAATTAAAGCATAATAGCTGCACAAGGTAGGAAAAATCTGAACGATGCTACTCAAAACATGTAGAAGCTATGATCAAAAAACTGTGTGTAAGCTGGTGTTGTGTCACTTCAGCTACTCATCTCATATCTTCCAAACGAAAGAAGGTATGATTATGCATTTTAGCTCAAATTTTAAAGCATAATTGCTGCCATTGGCAGCAAAATTTTCAAGTCTCTGGGTTATATACTTTCCGAGTTATAAGCTAATACCTATGTGTAAGCTGAAGTTGCGTCACTTCAGCTGACACATGTTGAATCGACGAAACTATCAAACGTAGAGTTTTCATTTAAAGGGCAAAAATTAAAGCATAATTGCTGCCATAGGCAGCAAAATTTTCAGATTCCTAGACCTCGTAGTTTCCACGTAATAATCAAAAAACAGTTTTCGCGCCAAAAAATTCAAATTTTTGCTTAAAAGCGGCGTTGCCGTTCCGTGCGGAACATTATTGCAATTCAATTTGATCTTAGCGCGCATAGTGTTAAAAGTCATTTTAACTTGTGTTCAAAATTCTTTTAGTTTTGTTTAGACTGAGAGCCCCTGAACCATATGGAACTAAGAATGCACCTGTAAAATTTGAAGGCAGATTCTTATGAACTTAAACAACGACGAAGGTTATTGGTTTTGGCGTGGCTTGTTCTCTGTAATTTGGCTAACAAAAGACGTCGCGCGACAGATAATGGCTGCTTGACGTCACAGGCGCGAGGTAGACAGTGGCATGGCGAACCAGTTTTTTTGCCCCACCACCCCGCTACACCCTTCGCGTGCCATCTAGTACATTTACTAATTTAAAAATTAAAAAATTAAAATAAAGAAGAAAGACAAACCACTGTATAGTAAAGAAGATAAATTTGTTACTTGGACAATATCTAGTGTAAGTAAGTAGTGTAGGTGTTTAACAAGTTTGAAGATGAACTTCCGCAAAGTAACGCCTGATTCAATCAAGAAGATAAATGTTTAATGTGTGGGTAAGAGATAGTAAAATGTATTTTAATAGTCTGTAAGTACTTTGATTTTATGATAAGTACGGGAATTACTCGTATTCCGACTATTGTTTCAACCGCATAAGTAAGTGATTCCCGTTACATAAAATCATAATGTGTGAAAACCACGTCAGTTTCCATAGCCTGTAAGTAGGTAAGTATCTGTATTCGATAACTACTTCAGTGTTATTTCAGTTGTTCCATGAAGAATCAGAAGACCAGGGAGCTCCTAGTCTAGTTATCTCGTCTTCTAAGTTCATAAGAATCTATCTTTAAAATAACATACATACCTAGTTTCATATAGTTCAGCGGCTCTCAGTCGTTTTTTGTTAGCCAAATTACAGAGAACAAGCCACGCCAAAACCAATAACCTTCGTCGTTGTTTAAGGTCATAAGAATCTGCCTTCAAATTTTACAGGTGCATTCTTAGTTCCATATGGTTCAGGAGCTCTCAGTCTAAACAAAACTAAAAGAATTTTGAACACAAGTTAAAATGACTTTTAACACTATGCGCGCTAAGATCAAATTGAATTGCAATAATGTACCGCACGGAACGGCAACGCCGCTTTTAAGCAAAAATTTGAATTTTTTGGCGCGAAAACTGTTTTTTGATTATTACGTGGAAACTACGAGGTCTAGGAATCTGAAAATTTTGCTGCCTATGGCAGCAATTATGCTTTAATTTTTGCCCTTTAAATGAAAACTCTACGTTTGATAGTTTCGTCGATTCAACATGTGTCAGCTGAAGTGACGCAACTTCAGCTTACACATAGGTATTAGCTTATAACTCGGAAAGTATATAACCCAGAGACTTGAAAATTTTGCTGCCAATGGCAGCAATTATGCTTTAAAATTTGAGCTAAAATGCATAATCATACCTTCTTTCGTTTGGAAGATATGAGATGAGTAGCTGAAGTGACACAACACCAGCTTACACACAGTTTTTTGATCATAGCTTCTACATGTTTTGAGTAGCATCGTTCAGATTTTTCCTACCTTGTGCAGCTATTATGCTTTAATTTTCTAGCTATTGTCCAAAACCCTAACCTCACTGGTTTGCCTGTACTGGATGTGCGAGCTGAGGTTGTGTCACTCCAGCTGACACATAGTAAATGGCTCATATTAACGAAGTTCTTGTGGCAGCTAAACTAAGACTAGGATATTTGATTGCAGCTATTATGCTTTAAATATTGGCATAGGTAAAACTATTCTATCACCTATGAGGAAGCTGAAGTTACGCACACCAACAAACAACCACTAAGTTAGCTGAGCTACAATTGGAATGTCTGCGACATCCACCGTACTCCCCGGACCTTGCTCCAACAGATTACCATTTCTTCCGGAATTTGGACAACTTCTTACAAGGAAAAAAATTCCACTCTGATGCAGCAGTCCAAACCGCCTTCAAAGAGTTTATTGATTCTCGCCCCCATTGTTTTTATAGTAAAGGGATCAATGAACTACCCATAAGATGGCAAAAGTGCATAGATAACAACGGTGCATACTTTGATTAATTAAATATATTTTACCAAAAAAAATCGACTTTTTATTCCTCCCGTACAAAACGCCAATTTCATATCTAAGGACCTAATAATTTATAAAGGGATGTTTGGGGAAGTACAAAAAACAAGTTTTTAATATATTGTTTTAATTCATTTCCAAAAATACCTACCTTATAATCAATCCTAAGGGTAGATTATATTTGTTTAGACGGTAACATTACATAATTGTCATACAGTTGTAGAGCTTATTCTAGTTTCGTGTGGTAAACATACCCTTCTTTCTATGGGGGCCAAGGCGCATAATGTGGTCTACGGGGTACAAGTACTAGTGGCTCTGAGCTGAAAACCTCGCTAACGTGAAAAAATCATCTTCGCCATTTTGATTTGAAATAAGTAACTTTACGTTCAAACCTGCAGTTAAATATTACTGGATAAATTAAAATTACTTTGGATGTAGTCAGTTTGTAATTTTTGAATGAAAAAAAGCCGTGTTATGATTTGCGGTTGCCATAACTGAGAAACAGAGCTGAAGGTTTAGTTTAGATGATCATTACCGCCTTGGTTTTTTTATATCTACCTTGTTTGTTGACTATTATTACTATACATAGGTATGCTACTAAGTAGGTAGGCACGTCGACGTACTTAGTATTATGATGTCATAAACTTTACTTAAGCTAAAATTAAAATTAAGAATAATTAACATTGGTTTCATGCAGTTGGTAAATTACAAAAACAGAAAGTAAAAACAAAATATTTTTATATCAGACCAGCCTCGAAGCTTACTGAGTTTAAAAATATAATAAAATCTATCAAACAAAAAACAATGACATATTTTGTTTGGTACATGATTAGCTTCTTAAATTATCAAGTAAGTAGGTATCAACAATGTTTTTAAACTTAATACATGAAAAGGTAAGTGCGTAAGTATTAAATATTTTTATACTAATATGAGTCTGCAGTGTCTCTATCAGTTAAAACTGTGAGACGGTCCCGATTTTATATCGATAGTAATCATTATATAAATAATTATTGTACATCTATTGCAGTTGCTATCTATCAGTAAAATATGGCTTTATTATTATTAAATAAACTAAATCTACCAAAATCATACATAACTATTAAGCAATCCTACTTATATTATATCTGCTCCTTAGAAAAATGGGTAAGTGAAGTGCTTACATGAGAATTAATTTTGATATCATATCAAAATTTTTTTTTATAAAAATACAAAATAACTGGCAAAATCATATAAAAATAAAATGAATAATTAAATGTAAAAAAATGGTACAAAGTTAGACTAATCTCCCCTAAGCGTTACCGCTTGACAATGCAAGGCTCACAAGAGCCAGGGTTCAAGTACGCCGGGTGACAGTGGGGACACGCTGGGTTCTCGCCGTAGCTGGCCCGGCCAGGCCTGGCCACTCCCACTTGGAACGACGTCTGAGCATCATCATTATCGTACCCTGGATGAGGTTTATCTAACGGAAAAACGTAATCAGGAACGAAATAAGAACTAATATTGTATTCCGTGTTCTTTGGTTCAGGAGTCGGTTCTATATCAGCAGGAGTAGGCTTTGGTACGTCCCTAAACGGGTTCTTTCCTTGCGTTGCTCTAGGTTTTAAAACGCTAGTGGTGTTTGTCTCGTTGCCGAGCTTCGGTGGCTCCAAATCAAAAGCCGGGACGGCCCATTTCCATTCGTAATAAATTGGCGGACCCTCAGTAGTCGTCGCAAATTGAGAGTAATCCGATTTCGGTGGAACCAACTCTCTGGCAGGCTCTGAAACGCCTCTAGACTCTGGAGCTTGAGTTGCCTTAATATTTACGTTATCGAATCTGCTTCCTTCGGTAGGACCTTTGGTTTTCGTTCTTACAATGTTATTGGAGTTAGAATTGAAGTTCTTATTCTTTCTAGGACCACGTTCTTCTTCAGAACTGACCTGTCCTTCTGGGAGTTGTTTGTTGATGTCGATTATTTCAGTTCTGGTCATGGAAGTCTTGAGAGAGTCAGGCGAGTTGGGGTCGAAGCGTTTTATGAAGTTGACGACTGCATCATCGTTCTCTTTCATTCGAGCGTCGATTTGGAATTCTCCTGAGTTCGTTTCTGTAGTGACTGGTGGTAGGGGAGGACTGAGCTCTCTGGACGGTGGTGTTATATTAGACACTGCTGTTTTGAGAGTGGAATCTGGTGACGGTTGTCTGTCGTTGAACGGTCGTATGGTCGGTCCTGGCTTTTGAGATGCAGCTCCTGAAGAAATAATATTTAAAATATGATTCTGATAAACACATAGGTAGGCTTTTATATTTATTTTATTTAATTCAGTTTTTGTAGTCTTAATGTTAGTCTAATGTTTAGTTTGCTTACTGGTTTACTTTCCTTAGTTAATAGACCAAAGCACAATCTGGTTTCTTTTCCCGTTATCGGATATCTTCATTAGAAAAATGGACTAGCTTCATAATTTAAACACACCTGCTATATTATCCTCGTCGTCATATTCAGTATTAGCTTCAGTTCTCCCGAAGCCAGTGGTGGGTCGTCTGGTAGACCAAGAGGACGGAGGCCGGAAGTTCTTGGCACTGTCGAGGCCGTTGTTGTCTCCTGCGATGGAGTCGGCGATACCAACGATGCTGTTTCCGGGGTGGATGGCGAACTGGAATCATGAGAAACCACAGTTTTACTAAGTATTTTCAATTCGGATGTTAGAGAGAGGTAATTATTTATTGATTCATTTATCCATCCATCCATATTATCAATATTGTAAAATCAAAAGTAACTCTGTCTGTCTGTTTGTAGACTTTTCACAGCTAAATGGCTGAACGGATTTTGATGAAATTTTATATATTCCAAAAACCTTCTTCGTAAAATACTAACATTTTACGAAGAAGGTTTTTGGATACTATTTTTTGAATAAATGCGAACAAAGTCGCGGGCAACAGCTAGTTTGTATTTAAATTACTTACTGCACTAACAATGTTCACCAACGCGTGCAGCGAGCCAACAACAATTTGAATTAGAATACAATATCTTTACTACTAATTTGTTGAACAAACTTGCGCATCGAACATAAAATTCTTTAGGAAAAAAAAACATAAGTTTGGGTCTCAAAGGTACCCCCAGGGGAACCAGCTAGGGGAGACGTGAGTCCGGAGTGAATCTTTAGAACATGTTGAATTTTAAAAATGGGTCCACCGACCTATTTTAAAGAATCTTTCAGTAATAGGAACTTAAAAAAGTACTTACACAATTGCTAAGGCCACAAAAAAAAATATCAGCATTACTGCAGGTCGATTTTTTCCTAGAATCTAAATTTTAAAATTAAGCTTAAGACTTCATGTAGGCTTAGTATAAGTTTCGATAGTTAACGCAAACTTTTTCGTTTTTGTTTGGCTCCGTAAGTAGTTCCTGAACGCTTAATTGAAATAATAAGTGAAGATAACCTAGTTGGAGAAAGCCCGCCTCTCAAGGAGCGGGTTCAAACCCAGCCGACGGCACGCACCAATTTGTTCATTGTGTGAACGTATTTAATGTAATCCGCTACATGACTGGAGCCCAGTGTATGGCGAAAGGTTCGCCCCCTGTCACATATGGGGCTGATTATCGTCCACCGAAGTTGTTATACCTCTGCCAGCTCCCGGAAAAGACAGCGAAGGAAAGCCGTGACGATATGTTATGTAAATTGAAATGTATGGGACCAAAAAAAAAACTAAAAAAGTTTACGTAAGTTACTATCAAAACTCATACTAAGCCTAGGTATTGCACTAGTAGGCGGTAATTCAAAGTCTGTTCAAAGCCTTCCTTATTGTATCCATACCCATACCTTAGTCTCAGCCTCCTTAAGTCCGTCGTAGTAGTTGCTGTTCGGCGGCACGGACAAAATATCGGGCCGCGGCGTGCGCTGGCGCATCTCCTCGTCTGACACGAACGGCTTGTCGCGCTGCCCTGGAATTATTAATACAATTCTGTTAATAACCTATTGTAACGATTTCTATAAGGGTCCAGTGGGTTTCGTTTTCAAGATTTATGAACTTGCCGCGGCTATAGTAAAAAACGCTAAAATATATAAATCTAAGAGAACCTAGTCCCACGAATATAATCTTATTTGCTAAAGCCCCGGTGACAGATTCGTGCATACTTCCCCAACTATGAAAAAATCAGTTAGAATTTGAATTATATTTTCTGAATTTCTCAAAAATTAAAGCGATAGCCACATCGGCAAAATAACCATATTCAAGTCACATAATATTATCAAAACATAAGGCAGGTCAAGTATTTATTACAAAGTTTCGAAACCCTCCGATAATCCTTTCGCTAAAGTCATCTTTCTGATTAAAAAATAAACTTAGATCAAAATCGGCCTATCCACAGTTACGACGCCACAGACAGACACACACGTTAAACTCGACACACACACACACACACACACACACACACACACACACACACTTAATTTTGGGTTGGTGGTTCAAATTAATAACACTTTGCACTGAATATTAGAATTGCCCAAGCCCTTCCGTAAACACCCGTTTGCACCGAATATAAGAATTTCCCAAGTCCTTGTCTAACTAGTTTATGCTACTCTCTTAAAAATCTACCTACAAAAGTACGAAGTATCAGTGTCTCCTCCGCCTCCGTGAAGGTTTCTCAACCTCGACCTCTGATCCAGCTGACCCACTCAAGGCCTGGTGTTCGTTACGAGGCTAAAGCTGTAATTCTACCCACATCCAGTAGGTGTCAGCGGTGTGGTTGGCTGCCGTGAAATGTAACGACAAGATTAATTTATGTTATTTCTGTTCCGTAGGTTTTCCGTAGGAAACTTGGCGGAATTGAGGGTCCGGCGACCACTTTTGACTAACATCGCATTGGGTAAAGATTTTATATTGCCATTTCGTTTAAAAAAAGACGACAAGTGAAGCGAGCAAGTTTAGTAAAGATACTGACGAACCTCTAAAGTTATCTACAGAGTGACAAAGTGCAATTTCAATTCGTTTTTAAGATTTTTGCACTTCTCTAATCATTAAATAACTCAAAATTTGCCTTGTATTATTGATTAATTAAAAAGCTAATGATGTAGACAACCTCCCTATGTAAAGGAATTTCGATATACTTTGTCTATCTATTTAATAAATCAGTCAAAAGTGACCCCTTACAAATGCGGATTTTTTTCATAGCTCTATTATCTTTTGAGAACGTTTTTTAAAAGAGGGCGGAGATACTCGTATTATACTTAGTTCATTTAATTGTGCATGCCAAATTTCATCATATCCTGACCAATGGTTTCCAAGAAATTTGACAAGCGCGTTTGTATGGAAAATTCAGAGCGTCACGGAACCCTTAAACAGTCCGGCCTGTTTAAGGGTTCCGCGACGCTCTCTCTCTCTCTCTCTCTCGACGACGACGGCAGATTGCGGCAGACACGTTTGAGGCATTAATCAGGCGTACAAACTGTGAAGCGGAGTGTCTGCGTCGCGTCGTCGCGTCGTGTTTTTAATTGTCGCTTGTATACACAAGCGACAATTTAAAACACGTCGTTTTCATATAATCTTATTCTACTTAAAGATACCTCTTGATCACGGTTAATCTCCAGAACTAGAGGTCCTATTAAAAAAAGTTACACTTAACCTTACACAATCACTTAAAAAGGGTATGAAACGAGAGCGAAATCACGAGCAGAAATAAGCTAGCAAATAGCAAAACATACAGGTAAGCCAATCCAAGAAGTCAAGGGCGATCGGTCAGCTAGCGCTGATTGCATCCATTGATGTAATATTAAATAACTAGGTGTATAACCTATGAAGTAATGGAATCTGCATTGTATGTGATTAGGTAAATGACATTATCCTTCAATGGTTCGTTAGATGTGGATTGATGGCTTCTTGTATGGTCTTGTTAACAGGTTGAATAGAATTCTTTGGTAAATTGGTAGTTTTGACAGACATCTTAGTAGTATAGTTGGTGTTTGTCTGCCTTGAATGGGATTAAAATGTTTTTGAGGTGAAGATATTTTTATTAACAACAAGGTTGATAATTTTATTTATTTTCAGCAGAAGAAATATGCAGGTCCTTGAAAATAATGAGTAAGTATATAAATTTCCTAGTAAGTTCTGCAGATAACCTAGCTTACTAGTAAGTTACTTACGACCTGCCTCGGCTTCGCACTGTACCGTACCGTACATAAACCTTCCTTGAAAAATTACTTAAATGGTGGTAAAAACTGCATCAAGATCCGTTACGTGGTTTAGAATGAGTTAATGGATGTACAGACAAAGGGACAGACACAAGCGGAAATTTATTTTATGCTATGTGAATATTCTCCTAAGTCACCGAGCACTAGATTGTCACAAATGAAGAAGAAATGAAAAGAAATTAATCTAAGAAAGCGAAGATAATCATACCATCTCACTCACATGCTTCGCTCATGATTACTTGTGCGAGTAAGATGACATGATGAACGCCGCTCCGTTTAGATTCGTTTCTTTACCGACGCAGCATACACAGTTGCAGATGCAACTCATTAACAACCTGTCACTAGATTGAATAGACGATTAGAGTGGATAATTATCCTCAAATACACTACGGTAGGATCATAATACATTCGATTAAGCTCTTGATTGACAACTCGTGGGCGCTGATGCATTTTAAATTACTCATAGGTTAGTAGGCAAAAGATATTAATAAAGTGATGGGCAAGTTAGTTAAAATGTTTTAAGCAAGCTGCGCTCTGCGTTTTTAACCGCAGTTAAAACCTATGTGCTATTCCATACTGTGATCTATCTCTGCGTCAAATTTCAACCAGATCCGTTCAGCCATTCTGCCATAATTGGGCAACAAATATCTATCCGTCAATCCAAACTTTCGCATTTATAATATTAGTTAGGACTTGCTGCGCCCCGCGGAAAAAAAAATCCTATACAGTTAAGTGCGCTATTCGAGGCTTCTTTGTGCCAAATTTCAGTAAGACTCATTCAGCCGTTCTGGTGTAATTGAGTAACAAACAACCATCCATCTGTCCAAATTCTCGCATTTATAATATCATAGTGTGATTGTGATAAATTGGAATTAGGAACAGTGTTTTGCTGTGAACCAAGGTGGACAAGTTTTAATGCTTTGAAATCTAAACTTAGTTTGTAATTTATAGTCTATTAACCACCTGGTAAATGTTTTAATGTCTAGACTCGTTTGCATGGTGTGTATGATAAACAAGCGGATCGAAGATACCTACTTATTTAAATTGGAAGATCGACCAGCGGCCCTATTCCTTCAATTCGAGAAATCGATATTCGGGTCTTTATCTATCTCGGTTGAAAAGTCATAGGAGTGAAAGTGACCACCATAGGTATTCACAATCATTCGGAAACGTTTCTCAGATTCCAAAAAAAATATCCTGAATTATTCGAATCTTAGTCCGTATTCATAAGTTTTTAAACTTGATTTATACTTCCGATCGGATTTATACTCAATTCCCTATTCCAAATGTGTAAAAGTAGACTGAAATTCAAACAATTTGAGTTTCAAAATTTGTGGGATCAGAAATTCGGTTCCGATCGGAAACGTTTCCTGCTTTTGCTGAGCACAAAATGCAAATACGGCGATTTCCGAACTAAGCTAATTCTGAGCTTCCTGTATCGCTTTGTCTGATTCTAAAGTTCGCGAAGACTGAAAGAAGAAGAAAGTGAAGATCTAACGCAAGGGATTAACCACACTAAACTCACTCACTGGAGGGAGGTTCACCCCCTGTCACATTTGGGACTAAATATCGTTCAGCGAAGTGTGGGTGTTGTAACACACCTCTGCCAGCCCTTTCAGGGGAAAGGCGTGACGATATGTTAAGCTCACCAATGAGCAGGTTGGCGTCGTAGTACCGCGAGGACATGGAGCAGTTGACCATGTACCAGTAGTCGCAGATCAATTGAACTCACCAATGAGTAGGTTAGCGTCGTAGTCCCTCGAGGACATGGAGCAGTTGACCATGTACCAGTGGTCGCAGATCAGCATGCGCTGCTGGAACAGCGTCGTGTTGGGGCACGAGTAGCTGAACTGCCGACCGAGGCCGTCGCACATGTGGTACACCTGGTAACAACCAATAAATATATATTCGAGACATTTTGCACACACGGTCGCCTGACGCCAAACTAAGCAAAGCTTGTACTTTGGCTGCCAGAGACTAATATACGTACATGTAGATCTTTGAATACATACCTACTTAAATATTATATTAACACCCAGCCAGCCAAAGAACAAACACAAATGTTCGTCTCACGTGACACGAATGTTTGTCCTAGGTAAAAATTGAACCCACGCCCCTAAGCTCAGAAAGCAGATTCACTACCAACTGAGCCACCGAGGCAGTCATACAAAAGGGACCGTACAAAGACCGTGGTAGAATGTTAGCTGTTTAAGTATTTCAATTACTAAGTACCTAGTCCTTTAAAAGAAACCATCTCTAAAATGCTATCCTGAAAAGTAAAGTTGGCAGCTTGTGTAATTTCTTACGATCCTGCTTTGCACACAGTCAAATTTAGTAAAAACATAATAACCTTCCCTTTTGCGCGGTCAGGTAAAAAGGAAGAAGGTACTTATTCATAAAGGCTTAGAGAGTAGACATGATATCCGAATATTTAAGACACCGATTGGTTTGGTTTCTGACATGCCCTGGCGATTGTTGTTTATTAGAAGACAAACCACCGGCCCTTACGTTATATAATTTGTTAAACGACCTACGGTAGCCCTCAGTCATAAACGCCACTCACGGTCACTAATCCTCACACATACTTATATTTTATTAGTACACAAGACGCACACAAAACATGAAGCGTAATTTGTTTATGAAGGCAATAGACTTGGAATGCGGAACGTGTAACATCCAAACGCGATTCTAACAATCTTTTCATCACACGTGCTAAAAGCATTAGACAATTACACTGTAACATACTCGTACACATGTGTACGTCTAAGTACGTTCATGCTTCCGACATGCACTAGGAAGGCAGCATTTTTGTAATTAAATCAACTAATACGGAATTTGATTACCTTTTAAGTGTTGATGGAGTCATCTCTATTTGTAGGTAATATAATGGCATCATGGCCTGCTTATTAAATGTACCCCTTACCAATAAACGTTGAATAGCCTCGGAATAGTAATACAGTGTTTTGTCTTTTTCGATCGAGTTAAAAATTTAAAAGAAACCGCCTTACTATTATTCAATTTGGCATATTAATATAAACAAAATACCCGATTGTAAAATGTAGCCGATAGGAATCTGAATGAACCAATGTAACGATACCTCAAATTTAAGTACATAAACACACAACACACAAATATGTATATCCCTAAACACACTCTAAAACATGACTCTCCTTCGGCCTTGTCGAGTAAAAACATAGAATTACTCACAAACCTTAATTACAAATCGTTCAAATAGTTTACTTACTTACTTACTTGACGTTAGTAAGAAAGTAGGGTACCTACTTAATGGATCCTACACCTTATTTCCTCGACAGTTCCGTGGAGATCTTAAAACCGAAACCAGACTATTGCTGCGAACACCTGCAAAATTATTGCGTTTATTAACTGCCTATTGGAGCGGGTTGTTAAAGCTTTTTATCCAACTGAGCAAGAAGGCGGGTTATGTTTTTCGAGTGTATGTATGTATACAGGGTTATAGGTAACTCACCAAAATCTCTTAAGGGTTAATTGTACTCATCAATATGAACAACTTTTACAATGAAGCCAATCTTGGAATGGTGAAAAAAAAACAGCGGTACTGTACTAAACAAATAGTTCATTTTCCTGAGACAAAATGTATGGAACAGATGATTTTTTTTCACGATTTTAGAGTTCGCTCCATAGTAAAAGTTGTTTATATTGATGAGTACAATGAACTCTTAAGAGGTTTTTGGTGAGTTACCTATAACCCTGTACATATATGTATGTGTGAGGTTTCTTTGGCACGCCCTACAGCCTTAACAGCGTGATAGATTTCGACATGTGAGGTGTCATTTGAATCGTCTTGATAGTGAAAGTGACATAGGGTACAACATTTTGCAGCCGGTTTTTGTGTTTTTCTTTTAATAATGTTACTTGTTGACAAATAGAAACGGCGTATCGGCGCTTTCGCGGCTTTCGACAACAGTCTGATTATTTTCAACTTAATCTCAATTTATTTCAAAGATCATTTCAGTAAAAACTTTAGGTAGATTCACTATTCCTATTCCTATTAGGACAAAAAAGGCCATTAAATTCTAATGGTGATTTATATAGTTATAAAAAATACATGCATACCTATTAGTAGTAAGTAATAAAATCCAAGTACTTAATTGTTTTATTAAATAATAAAAAAGTCGTATTATTATCATCATAACAAAAACATGTGCTTAGTAATGTTTTAATTTACATGCAAAAATTTGAATACATAATTGGGCCTATTTCGGTTTATTTCCTTTATTCATTTTCTTGCTCGTGCAAGTTTTTGTATTCTGTTTTTTACTATGTTGATGCACTGTTAAATACCGCTCTTCAATCATTATAATATCATCACCTTGCATCAACAAAAATAAGATCAATGCAAATAATAACATACAAAGAAGACCTAGGAAGCTACAAGTCTCGTCCTTGGACAATCGCTGGCAAGTGAAGTAAGTGATTAACTTGTTGATTACTATACTTACAACTGCCATTCAGCAACTAGTTGATTGTAGTATTTACAATAATTTTGTTACGGTAATCTAGAAGTTAAACATACAAAAGAATTTACAACTAAGTGCATAGGTGAGCAAGGTTAGGTTACAAGAACCGATAACATTCAATGTATAATAAGTTTAACACTAAATGTTATCTGTTCTTAGCCAAACAAAGCTGCAGTATATAATTTACATTTTACAAGATTATAAGCTTGGGGTGTCAGAACCTCAACTAAAATTTTAGCGGAGTTGCTAAGTTTTATCGGCTTACAGACTTATAGCGGACGTCCGTCAAGAGTATGCTCGTAGTCCTAACAGTGGTGACGGACGTGCGCGATAAGTCATGAGAATAGTATGAGCGGCACTAACCAGCCCGGCTCAGCCCGCGCACGTGCGACAGATTGGCGACGAAGCCAGGAGGTGCGGACGCACGCGACCGCACCTTTATCGGACCTTTATTGGACTCTAGACTTCTTAGCAATAAACGTTGTATAGCCTCGAAATAGTTTTACAGTGTTTTGTCTTTCACTTTCTTCTAATTTTAGAACTGGATCGAAAAATACAAAAAACTATACTATTCCGAGGCTACACGTTAATTGCTAAGGGGGTACACGACTGAGGGGCGTTTAAATGATAGACCCCAAAATGTACAGCCGGCGTAACGTGACAAGACAAGAGATCTTACGTCACGAAGGCAATCTGTAGCGTCAGGTCAAGGGCGAGTCTCTTCCTCATTCCCAGCGCAGGCCAGTCCGGGTCGAATTGATAGTCACGACGTGTGTACACGTATTTAAATGTCGTTATTTAATTTATGATACAAAAAAATATATAGAATAGATAATAACTCAAGCAATGACTTAAAGTTGGTCTAGTAGAGTTGCTCTAAATGCGAACTTTTAAAGCTTTTCAAAGGGTGCCGAAATAATACATTTGAATTGAACATTTTAAGGTAAGTATTGTTGGAAATGAACTAAGAATAAAATGAACAATTTCTGAAAAATTATGATAACTATCATAGACAAATGAGATCAAGAAATTTTGCATAAACCTCTACACGTTGTCAGGGATACAACATATGGAACGTAAGAACCTTTAATCCTGAAAAAAATAACTAATCCTGTGGGATCGCGGGAAAAACTTCAGCTACTATTTTCTAAAATACTTAAAATCCTCGTAAATTATAATAATCAATTTCCTCAAGCAGCATGACATTACACCATTGCACCTAATTTAAAAATTCGCGCTCTTCGTTCTTTTTATTAGGTACCTATGCTTAAAGCTACCTTTAAATGCGTATTTCAGATGAATTGTACATACCTACAAATTAAATTTGAAATTAGAGGCACGATCGGTTACCAAACCAAAACAACTACGTTTTTTGCAAGTAAAAAACTAAATCAGATCGCGGTACCACGAACGCTTCAAAAATAACAATGATTTCCAAACAATGCAGCTGCGATGTGCGAATTTAAATATTTAAATCTGTTTTATATCATAGAATAGACATTCAGTTTTTTTTGGCTTGAGAACGCGGATGATGAAAAACAAAACAAATTATGTTTTACTTACTAAAAATCATTGTTCGACAGTGCATCGTTTTAGTTTTATGCGCATAATAATTTTAGTTAAAGCTACTTACTTACATTTAGTACCTAAATTATTTATTTTTACATAAGTGGTTTTAAACGTTTACCCTTGTATTTTTGCGTGTGCGATTTAAATAGAATTAAACATGCTATTAAATTTGTTACTTTTTTAAATTATTTTGCTAATTAACAACATCATTTTAGCTCGGTTGGCAAAGTTTAAGCTCGAGTTAGTATTAGGTATTCATGCGTGTATTTTTGGTAAGTAATTTAAATTTAAAAAACCAAAGCCGTAAAAGATCTCAGCATGAAAATGCAAGTTCACTTTTTCTTTCAATAAGACTTAAAGCACATTTATAAGCGGAGCGGGCGAGAGAAACAACTAAATTGAAGTCGAAGTAAAAATTCTAAACTACCAGCTAAAGTATTTTCAAAGAACCCTTTGCCATACTTAGGTAACAATTAAAAGATTTGACACACTGAAAAACTTCTGAAATGATAAAAGAAAATCTTTTTCCAATGCAAAATTTGTTTCTTATTATACTTACATTATACCGGGTGTAAGGAGACCGTTCTCGAAAACGAAAACTGGGAATAGTGGTGGGGATTACTAATACAAAGCGACTAAAAAAAACGCGAAAAAAAGACTTTTTTTTAAACTTAAAATCTGATATTTTAACATCGACACAAGTTATACAAGCTTTAAAAAGCTAGTTTAAACACCAATTACCAAAAAAAAAAAAAATTTACCCTAACGGCAGTCTAATACTAAATGCCTAACAGCTGACGCTAGAGGTGAACGCCCGCACACAGCTGCGCGCGGTCGCGACCTAGGTGCCGCGCCGCCCGCGCCCTCCGCTGTCTCGGCGCGCGCGCGGCCCGCGGCGGCGCGTCGTCGCACTTTCCGTAGGTACTGGCGCCGACCATTGACCCCCGCGATATAAACGCGTTAGATTGCTGGTTTGCAAATTTCTAAAAGTTTAAAATAACAGTTATATGGCTAATAGTCGGGTTGTGTATAGATAGTATAATAACGGCGTTTCGGCTTCGAGAACGGTCTCCTTACACCCGGTATTTATTATTCGGCTCGTTAAATATTCTACGATGTAGGTAAGTAAGTAAATAACTTTGCTAAATAAAAACTGAAACACCCTTACTTTACTCGTTTAATTGCAAAACGTCCCCTTCCCAAAACGTCGCCAGGTAGTTACCAAAACGATCCTACCCGAGAATGTTGTTCCAGATGACCCTTTTGAGAGTTTCTTGGTCTGAGTGAGATGCTTCTCTCACTCATATCACTTTTCAAACGAGAAAGACAAAGACCAAACATATTTCGACTGGTAAGAAAAGGGCTTCTGCATAAGCTTTCTACAAAACGCTTCCGCGCGCCACCGTGCCCCGTCCACGGAGATTACAACCGTTACGCAAGCGATAGGTCAAGGCCCACCAACCAGTTCAGTAGAACATCGAGATGCCATCGCTATGGGAAAATTCGATTATGGGAAACAATACTATGGCAAATTAGTGCAACCTTGCATTAACACTTTTAGAATCGGCGATTTTGATAGAGTAGCTTAACAACAGTAAACTTGCGTCATTTGCTTGATAGATGACCGGCAATTTGTTTTAGAAGAGATTTAAATTATTTTACATTGCTAATCTTTTATCGTTGATGGCACGATGTTATTTAATATACCTAGTTGTGAGAAACAACGGTGTTCTCAAATTAGAGCAACCTTGAGAATGTATTATGGCGTAGATTTATCACTTGTCGGCTATTATGGTAATAAAAATATTATTCGTTAGGTAGGTATATATCAGAAACTGTTCGGTACAATTTTTAGCACATTTCTACACAATATGCCCTATTCAGGACACTAAAGTGCTAAATCTAAACTAGCTAAAAATATACGTCTTTGTTATTGCTGTGTTATACTTTTAGCTAGTTTACATTTTAAGCAATTTAGCGTTATGAATATGGTCTAGTGTATTTGAATATAATGAAGTACTCGTAGATATATTACGCAGTAGCTGTTACCCGCGACTTCGTTCGCGTTTATTAAAAAAATAGTATACCACAATATTGATATGATTGATATTGATTATGACTTAATATTGCAACTATTACTTTCTCGAGTAACAGCAGAAGGGATTTTTGAACAGAGTAGGTGGAGAAATCTAAAGAATGAAATTGATCGAAGAAATGTATGTAAAATGTATGGTTGCAAGTTTGACTCAGTCAAGTAACCAAAACATCAATTTGTGCAGACCTCAGTGATCTCTAAGCAGTTATCGACAAGAATAACGTCTTGAATAACATAGACAACCTCTTTTGAGTCGTTGAGTCAACATGCAGTGCCGGATTAGCCATGCTGTAGGCATGCTGCTGGAGGCAGAAAATGCTATGGGCCACGCGCGAAAAACAAAAACTAAGTAAAAGGAAAACCTTTTTCGTAAATGTTTTGTTTAGTTTACATCTAAGATTTAAATAGGGAATGCAACTCAAGGGCCCCGTGTTGACATTTGCTACGGGCCTGTGGCCCTATTCGGAGATTTGAGATTCTCATCTCACCTTTTTTCGTCCTTGTTGCTCTCGTTTGAAACGTCATAGGTGTGAGAGTGACCAAGATAAAATCTCATCTCGTCTCACGCGCAGGAATAGCCCCCCTGGTGCTTGCTTAATCTGGCACTGCGTATACCAGATAATCCAACTAACCAAGGTTAGGCCATGTCAGAGGACATTAGAGACTTAAAAACAAACAACGGACATAAGCTAGCTAAGCCACTGTAGAGCCCAGCTGATGGCAATAAGTGACAGACGGACAAATTGACTAATGATCATAATCTTGAGTAGCTTCATAGGAGTACTAGCCGAGTGTTGAAACAGCCGAGCTCTTCACATGGTTTATCACCGAGATGAATGGGAAATCAGATTATGGGAATTTGTATGGTGTTGTAAATAGGAGGGACTCTACGGTTCTCTGTTCGTTTATTACTTAACTTGTGGAGCACTCACTCTATTACTTGTTTAATAACCATTGGTTATGTGCAATAAAAAAAAAACATTTTTTGATTCAATTAAAATACGACTACTCAAATTTACAATTATTGTTTTATTATTTACAATAATTTAGTTTTTTTCAAAATGGTGGAAATATGGGGGTTACAGACACGTGAGATCTTCCGCTCACAGAGCCATTGATGTATAATGAGTTAGACATGTTTCAGCATAAATTTGGTGAAATATTTTTTTGCATAGGTAGGCGACAGATACTTTTATCAGATATTTTCTTCCTACTTTTTAAATATGCTTGCTCTCAAATGAAATCTGCCAACAAAATAACAAAATTTTGTCGATTTGGTCAAGAAATAAACTAGTTGGAATCTTTGTTTTTATTTATTTTTAACGGTTTTATTTACTTTTAGTCGTACGTTTATTTGTTTTAAATCTTTTTATCATTTTTAAACTAATTCTACTAAACCAATTGTGATGAAACTTTGCATACACGCATTTAGTTCCCGTGACAATCTCCTATCGTCTCCTAACTTCCTTACTAATTTGTTCGTTTGTTCACTTGTCATGCTTTTAAGCCTTAAATTGTCAAGGGGTAAAAAAAGGACAGACAAGGAATACAAAAAAAAGAAAAATAGGATACTTTTAACCGCAAGTAACACCGCGTAGCGTAACTAGTAACAAAAGACTACAACCGTTTAGCTTAAAAGTTTTGCGAATTAAAATTACTGTACTTGGTCATCGAATTAGTCATCTCCTTGCTTATCTCTAAGTAAGACTACTTTGCTAAACCGCCTAACTTATCTAAGTAGGTCTAGTGTCCTACTTCCAGCGTTTTACAGCTTTGTCCGTGCGTATTGTGCGTGGGAGAGCCTGTGCATTATATTTACTCAGACACATTGACAAAGTTAAACATTATTTGTGGTAGACAACTGGAGAACATTTAGCAATTTCGATTTCATGCTTCATACACACACCTCAGGTAGGTATTTAGTAATAGAACGACAAGTGGACACTCTACAGGTTTCTAATGCAACGGCTGAAAAAGTTTTTGTGTCTCGTTCGGTCGTTGGGAAATGATTTGAAAATATAATGAGGCAGTTAGTGAGGTTTTTGGTGTTTCGTAGCTTTATTACTCTACCTAATAGATGAAAGACATTATTCATAATGCCCGTTTAAATTGGTATTTTCAATGGTTAACATTAATAAAACCAGATATTATTAATAGTGTATGATGATTTTACAGGTATAACGAAAAAAGTCTTTTTTGAAATTTGGTCCATTTTATTGATAAAACATGTAAGGTATTTGGCTTTTATATTTTTCTAATTTAATCGCAAATAAGTTCAAATCGTCGAAGTACTAGTTTGAGTAGAAATTATACAAAGAAAGTCAAATTACTCCCTGTACACTTAATTCATTAAGTACTAGTTTAGAATTTCTACAAGGGGAAGAAATCTAGCTTATTTATTAAGAAGTAGGTTTTATTAAACCTAATTAAACACCCGTCCTCAACATTTACCTGTACTAGATCGCCACAGAATACCAGCCAGTCAGCTACTTATCACCATGTACCATCGAACCTTCACCAATAGAAGCGCAGGCGCAGCGCTTATCGAACTTTGCAGGAATGCGCGGAATAGGTCAGGGCTGCCCGCTGCCACCAGAGGTTTTGGAGCGGTAGCGCGACTGTCAACCCTATAGCCGTTGAGCTTACAACTTACTTTAACTACCTAACTATTTTAGTGTTTGAACTGGTGATACGATAAGTGGCAGGTTAAATGGTGATTGAGATCTTGTAAATTGGAAATTGGTTGATAAACTTCAGAGTAAAATTTGATAGGATGATGTCAAGGTATCGTGGTTTAAGTCGGTATTGTTTGGCGTGGGTAAAGTTAGTCGTCCAGATTTAGTCCTAGCTACTTGGTTAACTATCTCAAAGTTTAGTCTCTATTTATAGTGTACCTAGGCAAAATTGGAGACGTCCAGAAGCTAATAAAGATGTTTATAATATATATTAAGAGTAGACTATTAAAGCTTTAGTATCAAAATTGCAATTATAAATTTTACAATAATTCGAAACATAAAAAAAAAACTGAAAACAATAAAATTGTCCACCGCAATTGCCCTTGATTTTAAAGCCACGCCTCCCAGTAAATCACCAATATGCAGTCATATCGATCGATACACGAAAAACATGTTACTTTTGTGACCACTCAATGACATTTAGTGAAAATCTGTCCATGACACCTCACGAAATGTTTCCGAAGATTTATTAGCTTTGATAAACAGTTTACGAAATATGTACGAGAAAAAGTAAGGGACATCTATAGAGAAACCTTTTTACTGACACATTATACTTTGTATGTTTTTACTGTAGGTAATTAGTATTGGGTAATAATTTGAAATGCCATATTCGCCAGAGCGAGCGCTAGCAAGCGAACCGTCTATGCTTTAGTTTCGACAAAAATGCTTTCGTATGTCCGAATTCTATTCAAATCTCTGTCTTCCTCCACAGGTCGCATTTCTGAACCGATTTTTTTGAAATTTTATGAATAGGTTAAAATGGTCGAGATATAATCCATTTTGGCCCTTTCCGCCATTTGGCGAAGAATTGATTTTTAGGAGAAAAAAAATTTAAAAACCTGTTAAAAAAATCGAAATACTGATACGACAAAAAAAATCTACATAATTATCGAACCAGTTACAAAATTTCACGAGATTAGGTTGAGGAATACGACACGTAGAGGAGAACAGACGTCGGCCGTCTACAGCTTACAGCGCTCACTATAGTCCTTTTTTTTTTTTTTTTTTGGGAGGTGGAAAATCTGCAAGCAGACGCCCAAACGCGATTGAGGGTCGCGTTTGGGCAGTGTGGGGTTGCCTTGTTTGCGACCTACTAAAAACCACCTGGTGGCCAGCCTCGATGCATGTCAAGGGGTTCCGAGATCTCCACTGAACGCACCGGTACCCCTCTCGCATCGTGCTCAGAGCACTGTCCCGGGAATGGCACCCACAGCCACGCACCGGCACCCTCGCGTGCTACGGCGACACCTGCCAAAAGTGCCGCCGCCCTCCCGGGATCCGTAAACGACCAACCGGAGCCCTCACTCCAGCTGCCCACGGACCCAAAAGGTCCCCTGTTTGGCAGGGGATACCACTCGCCCCCTCACGGGGCAGGCGGTGCGGGGCGGCCGTTGATCGCGCCCCGCCGCCGCCTCCTCCAAGCGGGATCGGCCCTCTCCCGATCACGCTCAGCTGCCTCTTTCTGAACCATAACGGTCTCGCAGAAAGAGGCTACGGCCTGCCACGCTGCCTCATCTGCCAGCATAGCCGCTACTACGCTCGGCAGAGAGAGATCCTGCCCGATCCTGTTGACCAGGATTCCGCGCTCCGCGCTCCATGCTGAGCATTGCTCGAGCGTGTGCTGCGCGGAATTCAAGTCCCACCCACAATGGTGGCATTGTGGTGTCGATTCGCGTCCGATCCTGCTCAGGTACTCACCGAAGCAACCGTGCCCGGTGAGTACCTGTGTGAGTCGATAGGTGACGTTACCGAACTCCCTCCCCAGCCAGGCTTCGAAGTTTGGCGCTATGGCGCAGACGGTGCGTTGGCGCGAGCATCGTGGCTCCTCGAGCCGCTCGCGCCACATCCGGAGCGCACGTCGGCGCTCTTGCACCCGCACTTCAGCAGGCGTGGCTCCGCTCCCGTCATCCTGTCGGAGACGAACGTACACACGTGCGTCCATCCCCGCCAAGACGTCCAAGGGCGGGAACCGCGCCAGGATGGTCGCCGCCTCAAAGGATATCGTACGGTATCCACGCGCGATGCGGATGGCCATAGTGCGCTGTAGTCTATTGTGTAACAATCTACAGCGACTAACACCCAGTCTAGCAGACCAGACGGGTGCTCCGTAGAGGGCCATCGACCGTACGACACCCGCATAAAGGCGGCGCACGCCCTCCCTGGGTCCCCCAAGATTGGGTAGCAGTCTGTGCAGAGCACCCACTACCCTCTGGATCCGGGGGATGGTGCGGCTGAGCTCACTATAGTCCTACTAATATTATAAACGCGAAAGTTTGTAGGAATGGATGGATCGATGGATGGATGTTTGTTACTCTTTCGCTCCAGAACGGCTGAACAGACTTTTTAACTGCGGGTGAAACCGCGGGGCGCAGCTAGTTATTTATATGGGTACTTAAGCTGTGATGGGTGAGGTATTAATTCCACCTACTTATTATAAAAAAATAGAAATATGTATATACTGAAGATTTAGTAACCCTTATGAGAGAGCCTATAGATAAAAACATTCTTATATTCAAATACTTTACTCTTCCGTACGATTACACATACAAATTTTTAACATTATTGTACCTACTGGTGACGTCACGTGTACCATACATTATTCTCAAAGACCTGCGTGTGGAGAATTCTGCAATTATTCTGCTTTATGTGACATTAATGCATTTGTGATGGGTGTAACCTGGGAGGCGTGCGGAGCTAAACGTAAATCGCAAACTAATCTAACGCATTATCATGTATTTTCTTTAGGTAATTTATTACACCCTAGATACTAACGCTGTGCTCACTAAGCATCAACCCCTTGTTTGACATAATGCCGCATCCACACGTTAGCCTCGTTTGCCCCAAGATCTAGAAACGTTTATAACTTACTTAAAACGTTCTAGAAGCTTTGCCGTAAGACTTTGAGGTACCTACTTATATTCTATATTCTATATACTCGTACATAGATGATCATAAGTAAGTATATACTCACCTAAACTATATAGTCGAAACCGAGGGTAGACAACAAAAAATATTGGCCTGGACAACCTCGGGTCAAACACCGCCAATGTGTGAACGAGGCATTAAACGTCCTACCTATATATTGATAAGGTCTCTGTTACCGAAGCTCAAGATCGTCCCACATCATCGAGATACATGCCTACAATTAAATTTGACATTTGTGTAAACTGCATTGACCGAAATAATCGAACGAATGCCGCGTGACAGCCGGTCACGATCTACTACAGTTTTAATCGCCGTTTGATAAAGGTTTTATTTGATGTAAACTGTTGAGATGATTTGTATGACAACTATACATGTGTCTACATATATGACAACCATTTATACGTATCCACATTTTGTTACGATTTGACTTCAACTTATGAATCCTAGTCAAAACATAGAGAGAGAAAAAGAGCTACCTCGAACACATGTCGTCGAACGTAGTTGCACGAGGAAGTGAATTTTTCGTGTTTTTTTTTCGAAATCCTGAACTTACTTGTGAAAATGACTTCGTCTTTTATTTAGTTTTCTTTTTTTAGATGACGATAATTATATTGAGCACTAAGAGCATGTTGTCTTTTCGAGTGTCTGACTACGTCTGGGTGAGAGTGTGCTGGATAGCATCCTCGCAGTGTACTAATATGCCAGTTCGAGATGTCAATTCTAGTATAAAATATAGACCTATAAATTATTATGTACAATTTGGTCAAAAATATCAACTTTTATGATGCATAATATTTTATGAGAACGTGGTATATTTGTTTTGGATTTTATTTAGTAATAAATAAAGAAAAGCAAGGAAATATAATAAGTGTGTAATCACTCTGTTTTCTTAGAAATTACCCTATTTTGACTAGGTATCTTTGAAGGACACAACAAACAAACTTGTACATAATTATTTAGCCCAAAGGTTAAACGAAATGTTAAAGGTTTTCTTCTAGATATTAATCTCTACTTCTCTACTTACTTCTATCGAATCAATTGAAGTACCTACTTACCGATTCCAATCACGTACCTACTCGTATCGAGTCCCTATCGAGTATCAATTGTTTTTACCCATTGCTCAATCTCGTGGAACCCACACATCCCATTGCACGCTATCACTCAACCATTTAACACCCGACTAATTGCTAATCATTTATCAGAACATCATTCAACATTTTCAATCCTTTTCCCCATTACAGACAGATGATAGAGAGTGCTTACGAGTCCTACACCTCGCTGGTTATGGTCGGATCACCTTGAAGATTCGGTGGGCGAGGGCTTACTCTACCTACTTTATTGTAATCGTGTGGTATGGGGGTTTAGTCATATGATTTATTTGTTTATTCATATCTTTAATGATGTCTACTTCGGGCAGTTTAGTTTTATGGTGCTCAGTAATTTTCATCGGAGCTAAAAAAGGTAAAGGGAAGGAATATACTCGTACGAAGAGAGAAAAAATTGATACTTAGTAGTTTTGTCCATGTAATGAAATGGTAGTCACATAAGTTTGTGTATTTGTATGAATATAATGACCTCTACCAGTGCCAACTCTTCTTACACGGTAGAACCTAGAAGTCCTAGTTCTAGAAGATCTTTCAAAAACAAAGCTAGTTTTGCGTGGTTATAGTTTGTTAGTATTTCGGAAAATCTACACAATTCTGAATGCACTTAGTTTCATTATAATACTAAGTAATCTCTTCTTATTCAGAATAGTCGTATATAACTGAAAACGTTACCATTGTTCTACAATTAAGCTTGAATGAATCTGAATAGCATCCGCTAGATAATAACGAATAATTAACTAATTAGAATCAACAATTACAAAGAATCCTGATGTAAATGAGTCTATTGTAGGTTCAGACTTTTGTTTGTATTCTCTAGCCATTTTGATTGATAGTACTTGAAAGTTAGAACTGATTTAATGCCAATAGAAATTAAATACAATGCCCAGTAATGAAAGCTAATTTATACAAAATAGCTTGGGTAATTGAAAGTTACAGATCTATAGATTCCTTTAGAGAATTAAAGATATTTTCTTTTAGCGTTGGAGTATTCTTCTTGAGTGGGTTTTAATTTCATTTGTCCTCGTAAAGTTTTATTTTGTTGACGTTTTTTGTAAAATCACACTTCAATAAAACTGTGTCATTGTGGCACAAATCTACGAATATCTTAGTTTATGACGTAACCAAACATTGTCAAAGAGATTTTTTGTTTTTTACTCATTCATCGTTAGACCGCTACCTCTTGAAATGACAAACATAGAATAATGATTGAAATAACAAACGCGTTATTCATTCGGAATTTTTCAATTTAATTTATTCGTTCATACCTATATATACATATATAGCCTTGACTAGATTTAGCAAAGGGTAGCAAGAATCGATCTTTACAAGTTAACATATGAGTTTCGGCAACAAGATTTTGGTGCGATAGTATTCCTAAAATCTGTCTGCCGACATAATTTAGCATTAAATGATCTTACTTATAAACTCAAGACCAATGTACCCCGATATAAGACAACCATCCTAGCCTAGTTGGAGTTCGACTGCTTTAGAAGTAGGAGGTTTTGTATTGGATTTCTGATAGGGCAGATCTTTGAAATACATAACATAACATATCGTCACGCCTTTCCCCGAGGGGCTGGCAGAGGTGTAATACAACACCGACACTTCGCCGGACGATATTCAGTCCCAAATGTGACAGGGGCGAGCCTGTCGACATACGCCGGGATGTATCAGATAACACTAAATACGCACATAATTATGTTCACACAATGAACAAATTGGTGCGTGCCTTCGGCTGGGTCCGAACCCGCTCCCTCTGGCTCGAGAGACGGGCCTTCTCCGACTAGGCTATCATCTTTGAATTATGAATTTAATTAGCTATTCTGGGTCCGGATGTTCATGTCTTTGTGTGTGTTCCACAGCACCCCTGCTCAGGAAAACTTAGTGGGGAATAATTTATTTAATTCAATTAAATACAGTTAAATATTGTCAAAAGGAGAATACTCTAAAGAAGTAGACTTGATAATAACGCTCACCTGACATCCAGTTTCCATGTCAGCATAGTAGCCAGATCCTCGACCGACACACGTAAAGCTCGTGCGAGGGATTCTGGCCGTCGGGGCTGTCTTCTAAAACAGACAAATACAAAGACATTAAATTTAAACAAAGAGTAAGTACAGAATCGCGTTTTATTTAGTTCTAACATCTTAATTACAAGGAAATTCCAATAAAAACCAAAGTGAGCAAAAAGCTTACAGCAGTAGCCTTAATTGCCGGCAACCATTAGATGAGCCATTAAAACCCTACCTACATACTTCAAGAAAATATAAAATACACTTGTATTTCTTAAACTTATAGTTAAGTAACCATTGTACTATCAAAGTCATTGCTCATTTCATCAACGACCGCAGTGACCGTGCAACTAATTCAATTATAAATAATTTCAAGCATAAACACGGTTTTTACGCCTTTTACACCTTTTGAACCTGTTGCCAAAACTCTGAATGGTTTGTTTGAATCACGACATTGAGCACTTGACTTCAGCAGAGAGCATGCTAATTGAACAGCTATTTATAAACGTTTTTAATTAATGAATTTAACCATAAATCACCGCGTGTAATATAATTAATGAATAACTTGAATAGCTTTGAATTTAAACATGATAATTTTGAAGTCGAATTGTGGTTTTCAATAAACTAATCACCGGGTCTCATCAAAGACCTTTCAAAACAAGTCGATTGCGAAAAGAAAAAAGATTTATTTGCTGACTGAAAAAGACCATTAATATTTTGCCCGTGTATTGGTAAAATTGCCATTTAGGTAGTGGACCGTCCTCGTGGCTTAGACATTACCTTGCCGCTTAAACAGGGTGTTACAAAATCTCAGTCATATCCGCGCAGTATCGACTGGAAGATGCAATTATGCTACTTTCAATTTAATATTGACTATAAAAAATTTGCACACATCGACTCCACCTTCCAAAAAGCGAGAACGCAGCCACTAATCGGTTTTATCGGTTTTAACGGGTTAAATCGGGTTTATTTGTAAACTATTCGCGTCGTATCGCTACTTTCTTAGAATAAAAGCGGCCAAGGTTATTATGTTACACATTTGTTAAGATTTTTATAAAATTAGTTAGAAATGCTGACCGGATGCGTACGCATGGACATAGGTGTTTCTTATGGACCAAAGCTGAATTGAGCCGAATGAGGCAGCTTAGGTAGTCCAAAATACAAAAAGTTCTACTATAAAAGTTGAATTTCTCTTATCATAAAATCTCCGATCCACTTAAAGGCCGGTGCAGTAATGCAATTTCCTTGGCGTGTAATCGGTACCTACATAATAGCCTCTTGTAATGCTTTCGCTTCCTTACTTATGTAACGGACGCGACACGAAGCGATCTGATTATGGGCTGGACGCTGCACGGAATTTTTGATGTTTTTGTTAGCTTTTTTAGTTAACTTGCATTTAAATTTGCACAAACTTACGTTTGTTTGAATGTCATACACTTAATACTATTATAGACTTTGGTCGTGTCTCTCAGTTTAAACAATGAAACTGATTTTTGACCATTTGAGTTTTTCTGCCATCATTTGCTATATAACTGGAGGTGTATGGCCACAAGCTCGCCCCCGTTACATTTGAGACTGAATGTCGTCCGGTAAAGTGTGGGCGTTGTAAAACACCTCTGCCAGACTCTTCGGGGGAATGGCGTGACATATATAGTCATAGTTTCTCGAGCTAGTTGAAATACAGACATGTATTTGGTCCCAACAACAAGGGATGATTATGGCACAATTGAGCTGATCTGGTTATAAACATAGGATGGGCTTCTTCGTGGTAATAAAATAGCTATGGAACTTCTTCATGGCAAATGATACGCCTAGCGAGTTTGAGCTTTGTTTCGTTATCGTGAGCACTAACCATAACAAATGATTAGGTACGAGCTTCTGAAAATATACATAGAGCTTGAAGGTGCCCGATGCCACCATTGCCCACGTTGAGGCTAAAATGAGGCCTATACTTGACAAGTTTGGCCTTTAAGCTCATTGTTTAGTTGTACTAAGATACAAACGATAAAGCTTGTTTACAAAATATTTTGTCCATGCGACGCTTATGACTGTTTTGAATGCTCTTTGGAACCTTGGACACACTTGCTCGCGCCACCTCGTTTTGCGCCATTGTATTACTTCCATCGAGACAATGGGCGCGAATGGAGAACATTGCCAACACGCAAGCACAATGCTTGTTTATCCGAACATCTCTATTAGCCATACATCTGTACACTTGACCTGGTAAACTCGAATATGATGCTGATATGTGGTGTTATGGCTTAGAATAATTTGTTAACGCTCGAACTATGCTCAGCAGTAGGATATTACGAGCTAGTAGTGATGATGATGAACAGGTGACCGTTTTATTTTATTTGATTTTAAAATAGGTAAGTAAGGGATGAAGTCACGAATATGATCCAATTAGCAATTTAACCGCCCTATTTTAATTAATTTGGAATCGTAAGGGGTTTCCGTGGGGTATCAAAACTTTGCTATAATGTACGCCACTCTCGAATTCTGTAAATACCTTTCCCTTCCTAAAGCGAACCCGAAATGGAGAAACACTTTTTAATAATAATGCCTCAGAGAATAATAGGCACGTATTACGCTAAATTCTGACCTTTGACATTGTAAAATCACTGTCCAACATAATTATGACATTTTGACATTAATTAACGATTCAAATGAGCCTAGGCAATAAATAAACATCCGCTCAGCGGACAAGTTAATGAAAGCGAGCTGACAGGGCGACCGATTGTGAAACACTCTTATCTCAGATGTTGATGATTTGGTCAGTGGAGTGCGACAGACAGACAAACAGGCCGATATGTGTTTAGGTGATTGATGTATCTACCCATTAGTCTGCCTAGATGTTGTTTGCTTAGTTTAGTTAACAGCGCCGCGTGATTTACCAGCAATTGGCGAGTTTTACATTTCCACAGGATACAGAAAATATTTCTATGCCTATTTTTTATGCTTACGATGGTGTTGTTAAATTCGACCAAATCAAGTGTTTGATATTAGTCGTGAGTGAACAATTAAAGATAAGAAAGTGGTGCCTGAAATTTATCATCATTATATTTTTTTTTTTTGTTGATCAACATTATTGAATAGTTTATAGAAAGCAAGACAACTAAAGTATAATAAAAAAGAAAAAATAACAGTGCTTTTAGTAAGTAGAGCTTTTAAATATAAAGTACCTGGATGGCCGAGCTTTGCTCGGTATTTTTTTTTTTAATTGATATTATTTAATTATTTTAGTCTAACCTCAAAGCAAACACTCATTGACTTCGTGTTACTTAACAACGCCATCTGCTGTTGTGTCGTTAAAGCAATTAGTTGCTCACAAAAAATAGTATTATTATTCGCCAATAGATGTCAGGAAGAGTCATATTTTTCAAGTTTATGTTTAAGTTGATTATCGATAAAACACGAATAAAATGACATTTTCTAAAAATGATTCCTAGCTAGATCGATTTATCGCCCCCGAAACCCCCTATATACTAAATTGTATGAAAATCGTTGGAGCCGATTCCGAGATTCCAATTATATATATATATATATATATACAAGAATTGCTCATTTAAAGATATAAGATTAAGCATTCATAGAGTAGCCGCAAACCTTTTAACCCATTCTGATTCAAACCATTGTTATTCAAAGCTCCTGTAATTGTTACATAATTCGTTGAAAGCCTAAGTGCCAGGTAGGTGACACATCGGCATACTAAGCATACCTACAACTACAACTGCTTAGTGCCTTTTTTACATTTGCGGTTTACGCGCCGCAGCAGCAAATCTTCACATCCTAGCAAGTTTCGCGCGGTTAATTTCGTGGTAATGGGAGACGGACTTCGTGGGTTAAAAACATAGAGGACATGGTTCAAGCTGAGCACTAGATCCCTGTTCCGCTGCTTTGTCCAAGATTAGGATGGCCCTAATGAGAGCCAACCTCCTGTAGGAGATGGTTCTTCAAAAAGAATCGCGTGGTACGTGCGTAAACAGCGCTGCTGCTTACGCACGCTTACGCACGCTTACGCACGCTTACGCACGCTTAAAATTTTGTATGGTTGTCAAATAGCGCGTTAACCGCGCGGTAGCAGCATAATAGAACCATTACAATGTTTGCAGCGCGCAAGCAACGCCAGAACTGCGCGTTTAAACGCGCATAAACCACGCGACAAAATCGCAAACTCGAAAGCACACTAATGTCATAAAGTAGGTATAAGTTGGCCAACGGAGCACTAAATTCAGATATTTCCTGGCACTCTCGCAAGGAGTTTTGCAAGACGAACAATGGCTTGATACTGTAGATAGCATGTGAATAAGACAACTGATACTCGTGTGTTGTGTTTTTGTCTGCCATTTCCTATTTGCTTAATGTGGTCGCGGAAAAAGTGACAGTTTATGTTTGTAGATGGAGTAAGTCAAACTCCATTGCAAATTGCGACAATCTAGCTGTTGAAACCTATTTTATTTTAAGATCATACTAACACACATAAAGTTTGACAATAAATTATTTTGATTTATGACTTGCGGAATGGTGCCTGAATTTCTGTAGGTGGATCTAAATGAAACAAGCGCAGATTAAAAGGTAGAAATAAAAAGATAAAGAAAAGAAATTCCGCTCTTGCGAAGACCTCGTTGTAGTCTTTTGGAGCCTAGATACAAGTCTAGTCCTCTGGTATTTATTTTACTAATAATATGTTTGTCAACATATAAACACTCTACAAACATTATCCTCCTTATTATGTTCAAATAAAACTAACAATGATTTGACACATTTTGTTTTTTACTAACGCTCAGTTCTTGCTCAGCTACCGACAATGATTCACGTGTAAAGCTGGCTCCAAACTATTGCGCGAACGCCCGCAAAAGTGTTCCTGTTGGTTGTCATAAGCTTTTTGACCCCTGACGGAAAAACGACAGGGTGTTTTAAGTCTGACGTGTCTGTATGTGTTTGTGTGTTTGCCTGTGGCATCGTAGCTCCCGAAACATGAACCGATTTTGACTTTGCTTGAAAGGTGAATTAGTCGAGAGTTTTCTTAGCTTTGATGAAAATAGGTGTTAAGAGTTTTTTTATTTTTTACTTATACTTTGGCTGTTAGGGTGTACCTAGCTGCGGGCGCTTACGCCGCAGTTTTAAGTCGGGCAGCTAGTTACCTGCGCTCACCACTCCGAACACTCGTAATATCAGTTCCTCCCGTGTGAGAATAAGAATTATTAGGGGTTCCTTTATTAATGCTAATAGTATGAGTGAATATTGGGACTTTCATTTATCATTGCTTACCCTGGTAGACCCTGACTTGTATGATTTATAGGGCGCTTTCGCGGGCGTCCGCTGTCATAATTTCAAGCCGGCTTCATGATCAATCTGAAACCGGCTCATACTCTGACCTAACCACCGTTGACAGCACACTTCACGGCATTGTTTCTGTGGATAGAGCCACAGATTAATGACCACTACTTAGAACCGTTTCAGCTAGTCATTGTATTCGGGCTAATGCCTAGCGCCATCGAGGTAAGCTGGATTAGCTGTGATAAGCTCCGATAGAATCAGACACGGCGTAGGCCGGTGATTAGGTCATGGTTCAAGATTATCGCGGTCACTGTCTAACACATTACAAAAGTCATATGAATGAGAGTGATCAAGATATTTTTTAGGGTACGATTATCCGGATTATTTTAAAATGGTGTCATTATCAATTCGACATGCAAAGGACGGTTTTCGAGTTACATTTCAATGCTGAATGGGCAACGTTTGTTACTGCTATTGCATTAGCTGTATCTTACGGTTAACTCTGAGAATCTTACATTTTTATTAATCAAAATTTTACCGAAACTATATTTTTTGTACTAACAAGACGGTTGAGGCATTTTTATAACTTTGCGGTCATAAGTATATCCTCGATACCCAATTAAATAAAGACACTTTGACTCTATTTTAACTCTAGAATACATGTATTTCACTTTGACCTCAACAGACTGGAATCTACGTTAGAATGTTTCAATAGTTAGGCCCAGCTGTAGTTAGAGTAGCCAGATTGTCTAATATTTCCAAACTCTATTTATAGCGTATGGAAATATTAGACAATCATAGCGAGGTGCTGTTGACACCAGTCTTTTTTATTTTTACAGTTTTCACTAGTTCGGAGTCAGTGTATTCATATCTTATGTTGTACTTATTGTTCGTGCCTAAATAAAAATATTTGATTTGATATTTGATTTGATTTGATTTGATTTATTATTATTTTTTAATGCTAAAGTTGCAAACAAGCTAACTGGCCGCCTGATGGTAAGCGATCACCGCTGCTTATGGATACCTGTAATACCAGGGGCATCACAGATACGATGCCGACCTTTAAGGACTCTATTGACAGCCGGTTTGAAGAACCCCATGTTGTAGTTACTCGGAAATACTGCAGGAGGGAGCTCATTCCACAGGTGCAGTTGTGCGTCAAAAAAATCGTCTACAGTGTGCGATTTCCACCGATCGATAATATGTGAATGAGCTTTCAGGCGATGGGGGCTAGTGCGATGATAAAACCGCATCAGTTCGAACAATTCTTCAGAACAAATTACTACATATGTGTTAGTATTATTTAATTTACAACAGTTAGGGATGATTTCGCATGCATTAATTGTTGTAACATTTAGGGTGTTGCTGAATTTTAAAGGCATAAATTGTAAATCGCGACTATACTTTCAGGGGTAAAAAGGAATAATTTATCTAATTTTACCCGCACCACCCTACAATGAAAATGGTATAGTAGAGCCCCCTTATTCTGAGGCGTGAGGTATTTTCTGGTCATTGTCTCTGTGGTTAAAAAAGTTAAAACAGTAAGATTGACCAAGATAACATCACAAGCGTAAGAATATGGCCCCAGCAGCCCTGTTCCTACCAGTCGAGATATTTTTGGTCTTTGTCTCTCTCTCGTTTGAAATGTCATAGCAGTGAGAGTGACCAAAAAATAATAATTTGGAACACTTATTCACACACGGTCGCCCAAACTAAGCAGCAATGCTTGTACTATGGCTGCCAGAGACTGATATACATACAGATATACTTTTTAAATGCATAGGTGTACTTGAATAGATTAACCCAGTCATAGAACAAACACAAATGTTCATCACATAAATGATTGTTCTAGGTGGGAATAGAACCCACGCCCCCAAGCTCAGCAAGCAGGTTCACTACCAGCTGAGCCACCGAGGCAGTCAAATATAACATCTCACGCGTAAGAATAGGGTGTGTATTAGTGTGTTGTTGCTCTGGAGATCTCGCAATTTTCGCCTTTACAAGATTAGTGTAATTTGTTAACTGATAAGTGTGATATAGCTCTGAGTACAATATACATCATACTGAAATAGTACTCATAAATTCTCAAAGATCACGCTTGTTTATCTCATTGCAAAACATAAACTTCGATAATGTCTCCATTACTGTATTTCACATGTCTAGAAGAGCACGATTCACCGCAAAAACACACGCAAAACTACAAAACACAAATAGAACTAACTCGCGAATATGCTACTTAATAAACATAAAGCAACTAATTTGGTTATGTGCGATGATTCATCACATATTTTGGTAAAACGATGGTGAACTTGAACCTATTTTCGTCCTAAATTTGCGTTTTCTCATGCTAGAAAAATGCATGATACAAAGGCACCTAATAACTTTAACCAAAAATGTTCGAGGTGTCATTGAGTTTATTTTCTTTTCTTTACCGTTGCAGTTCTGCTTCAGAAAAGTACTTTCAGATAAAATTTATTAAGCACTAATATTCTTATTGTTTTTTATAGGTTTAAAGTAAATAACTTAGGTATGTAATTACTAAGAAAATCTTATGTTTAGTTAATAAGAAACAAAATAAAAATCGTAAAATAATTTTAAAGGTTTTTTATTGTTTAATGAGGTCTAGTTAAAGAGGCTGGTTTAATTGACCATTTAAGTCGGTTACAGGAAAAAACTATGTTTCCATCATTATGTCTGTCTATTTTTGCAAGTTTATTGCTAAATTGTCGTCATTATATTACATCCACGCAATCAGTAGGTGGATGTGATCGGGCTGACGATAATCTTTGACTCGTGTCCATTTTTTCAAGGTTGCACTTATATATGAATAAAATAAGTTACAGTAAAGACTAAAATGTCATAGAATTAAAATAGAAAGAAAGAGTTTATTCGACAATATACTCACCTCTAGTATAATCCCGATTGATCTTTAGTCGGGATTTTGGCGGGAAACCGAAAAGATAGCGTCGTAATTCTGTATTATTTAAAACTACGAGTAATAATGGTGTATCAGTTCGTTTACACGCAAATGATACAAACATTGCGAACGCGACTTTTAATTTTTTGTAAAAATCTTTACTTGAAAATTAAGTACAGTATCCACAGTACAGTATCCACCACTTTATTGAAAAGGGGAAAAGGAAGGGATTTATCATCATCATTGTCATCAACATCACTTTGACATACTATAGAATACTACAGACCCGTATAATTTGACACTGGCAAATGCACAAGACGTGCGACGCCAAATTATCGTGAATGAGGTAATAAATTATAAATAAAAAAGAGGAAGAAGGAGAGCGAGGAGAACATTTTGGGCCCAATAAAAGAGAAGGCAGATATCATGTCGTCAACTGGCCAAAGATCGCCAGGCCTAGACATTACTTCACTGAATAAGCAATTATGATGACAATTATGATGGTATATTTTTCGTCGCAATTTCTGTGTTAACTCCTTAATAAAAATCTTTCTTAATATTTCACTAATATTGGCGAAAGTTTATGGAAGTACTCAATCACGCCAGAACGGCTGAACAGATCTGGATAAAATTTGGCACAAAGATAAATTATAGTAGAAAATAGCACAAATTAACCGCACTTTTTAACCGCGGAGAACAGCTAGTTCTTAATAAGTACGAGCAGGTATTAAATACATCCATCTATCGCACATTGGTGGATACTTTTATTTTCAAAGATATGGTACAAATTTATTACTGAATAACCGGTAAGTATACCTAAATTTAATGTTTTGCAACAAAAGCATCCATTATTAACTTGTTCATCTGAATGCTAATAGCAACAAATTGGTAGTTTTTTTAATTAAGTAATATTGTTATTCTAGTTTTATCCCATTATTATTTATAGCTTTATGAGCTTAAGATTTGAGGCGTGTGGCCTTGACCGCTAGAATTTGATGTGAGTTTAAACCTATACTTGTTATGTACACAAGCCAGCTATATTAAGCAAATACCTAACTATTATTTCGAAAATCTCTGATTTCACTGAAAATTAAGCCTATCTTATTCAATGATACAAACCATGGGCGTACCCACGATAACACAAGGTGAAACATCTGCCATACTCTGGTCTCTAACTTAAAGCTCAAAATTTAAGTTTTCAAATTAAAAAAGTAGGAGCATTTCCTTCTGTCTCAACTCTAAAAAAAATCTTTACTTCCGCCCCACGGGGCCCCACCCTTAACAGAACTCTGGACACGCCCATGATACAAACACACTTCTATGTAATAATTGTAAGTGCTCAAAATACACGAATACAGCAAAGTTGAAATTAATCAAATAATGCAATATTTTAATGTTTGCCTGAATCACGTCGGAAGAACATACAACATTACATCCAGTGTCTTGTGGCATAATGAAACCGAAAATGTCAAACCCTTAGGTACAAAAAAGCCAACATATTTTAGTAATCAGTTAAATAATTAAAGTTCAACAACTCAACATGTCAACATCAACATTTATGTGTGTTATGTCTGGGTATGTATTAAAACTAGTGACTCTGTGAGCTGGAGACCTGGCAGCCGGCGTCAGTCTTCCTCTATAGTTCGCATTCCTCAATTGATTCTTGTGAATGTTTGTGAGCAAGTTCGATAATTATACATACCTATAGTTTTTTTTTTTTTTTTTTAATTTTGGATTTTTTTCTAAATGGCAAAGTATGTTTTTCTTTTGGAAAAATAAAGTTAAAGAAATGAGACCCGTAGACGAAGACAAAGATCTGGAAATGAATTCTAACATACGAAAGCATTTTTGTCTAAACTGAAGCATAGACGCTTGGCTCGCTAACCCTGGTTCAGTCAAAAATATTGTGTAAGTCTGATATCCTACTAATATTATAAACGCGAAAGTTTGTATGTATGGATGGACGGATGGATGGATGGATGGTTGATACTCTTTCACGCCAAAACGGCTTAACAGATCTGGATGAAAATTGGCACAGAGATAGATTATAGTCTAGAATAGCACATAGGATACTTTTTAACCGCGGGTGAAACCGCGGGGCGCAGCTAGTACACAATATTTAAGATAAGATATAGGTACTTGCCGACCGACAAAAATGCTTTCATATGTTCGAATTCTGTCTGAATCTCTGTCCTGGAGGGCTATTCTTATGGAGAGAGATTGAATCTTACCATTTTTCGTCCTTGTTGCTCTCGTTTGCAACGTGACCAAGATAAAATCTCATCTCATCTCACGCGTAGGAATAGCCCTCCAGATCTTAAATCGTCTACAGGCGGCAACAAACATTTCTGGGACCCTATTCGGAGATTTGAGATTGTCATCTCATCTTTTTCCGTCCTTGTCACTCTCGCTTGAAACGGCATAGGTGTGAGAGTGACCAAGATAAAATCTCATCTCATCTCACGCGCAGGAATAGCCCCCCTGAGCTTGGAGCAAAATGACCGTCTGTGCAAAAAGCCCCCGAACGATATCGAAAAAAATGTGTTCACATTATTTTTCCTATAGAGAAAGCAAGTATTAAAATAAGATATGTTGTTGAAACTAAAGAGTGTTAGTAAGTTGCTAAATATAATATTTACATCAGGTTTCACTTTTCACACCTGCCGCGATTTTCGTTACTCAGTGAAGGTCGTCTGAAACAGGTTGCAGACTATTACTAATAACAAATACCTAATGAATGCGTTTTTATAGAAATTTTCAAGATTCAAGATATGTCATTGAACAACTTATTATTAGTGTAATATTATAATATCCATCTGTAAATACCTAGATTTTTAAAAGATTTTTAAAACGTATTTCTCTCTGGTATCGGGTGTCTTAAATAATTTGAGACTTGGATATTTTCGCAGTTTGTACAAAGCTAAAAAACGTATTTTATTTTATTATATTTTAACAAAGTTACCCATTTTATGAATTTTTACTATTTATGCTTTAAAACCTAGATTTGGTTTTTCAACGCAATGTGTTCTCAATAATCAATAGAACTTTTAAACAGTACTTAACTTACCCATTTCTACTCGCGTCTTTGAAACCATGATCTAAAAATACAGACCTAGCATTTAGATAACTCGTAATGACGTCATAGTCATATATCTCTTTCGTACTTGCTGTAAATTACTTATTTCGGTCCTGCCTAAGCATCGATTGACGTCACTACGTGTTGCTGAATGCTATACCTGGCGGAGTATATGTATTATTATACCATGGGTGAAACAAGATACAGGAGGAATTCATTTCTCTGGCGAGCTGGCGGCCAATTCAATAAATTGTGCAGGCAATGTGCCTTCGATCTATTCGGTACGAGCATTAATTCGGCCAAGCAGCGGCTGAACAGGGGGGCTCCTACACGTGAGATGAGATGAGATTTTATATTGGTCACTCTCACACCTATGACTCTATCGCAAATCTCCGAATAGGGCTACAGGGACCCTATTCGGAGATTTGAGATTTTCATCTCACTTGTTCTCGTCCTTGTTGCTCTCGTTTGAAACGTCATAGGTGTGAGAGTGACCAAGATAAAATCTCATCTCATCTCACGCGCAGGAATAGCCCCCCAGATCCTACTTTACAGGTGATGTTACTGTGTAGTTAGTAATTAGCTTTATTGTTAGTAATCAGTTTACGTTAGTTATTGTTTTAGTTGTTAGAACTTTGTGTTACCGTGCGTTCTTATAAATTTTCATGTTTATTTTTGCTCAGGCTGTCGATAATCACGAAAATCTGTAATAAGCTTTCAGGTAGGTATAATAAGTAAGTCATAAGATGTTATAGCTGCCGATTTTCCGTTTTTTTTAGTTTTGTGGGGAAACCGACATGTTGTAAAAGAATAGTTCGAAAGACATGTGTATGCACTGGGCTAGCGTGGCATCAATCACCCTCGAGGTAGGGTAGGTCGGTTTCTTTGAAGCGAGGCGTAAAAGACTGTAATGATGATTTAATTTTTAGCAGTATATTACAGCAAAATCTCAAAATCTATTTTGCATTACGAAAAATCCAAAGTCCTACACGCAAACACAAAACATTAACATTGGAGCTGAGCAGGGCCGAAGTCGGCTGTTCCATAGATGGGACCTACATTAATAATATCAGTT
The DNA here is from genome assembly GCA_911728515.1 of Peribatodes rhomboidaria. Classification (NCBI taxonomy): domain Eukaryota; kingdom Metazoa; phylum Arthropoda; class Insecta; order Lepidoptera; family Geometridae; genus Peribatodes; species Peribatodes rhomboidaria. Next base: position 16,741,606 of record OU452177.1, read on the forward strand.
ATGCTGACGATATGGTCCTGCTCGGTCCCTCGGTAAGTGCAGTTCGCAAGCTTCTCAGGATCTGCGAGGCCTATGCTGGAGCTCACGGGCTCAGGTACAATACCAGAAAAAGCGAACTCTTGGTTTTCAAATCCCGAGGTTTCAAGATCACCAATGTGCCTCAGCTGGTACTAAATGGTATACCGTTAAATAGAGTACCGCGGTTTAAGTATCTGGGTCACTGGGTCACAGAGGATCTCGCAGATGTTGAGGATATTGAGAGGGAGCGTAGGGCGTTGGCCGTCCGAAGCAATATGTTGGCGCGCAGATTCGCACGATGTACAGACTCAGTTAAAATATCGCTGTTTCGAGCATACTGTCAGTCGTTCTACACGTGCAGTCTGTGGGCGAATTATACGCTCCGGGCAATCAACGCCCTGCGTGTGTAATATAACAACGCGTTCAGGATGTTGTTGGGGTTGCCTTGGCGCTGCAGTGCGTCCGGGATGTTTGCGGACGGACAGGTAGACGGTTCTCAGGCCATATTCCGTAAACGGGCCGCCTCGATGCTCTGCCGCCTTCGGGGCAGCACCAACACCATTCTGCGCGTTGTAGCTGCTCGAATTGATTGTCCAATACAAATGCATGCTGCGCGGCTGCATTGTTATATTTAATTTAATTTTAATTTTAATTTATAATTTTAACTACATAATATGTTTCTTTTTTCACTTTCATTAACCATCATTTTATTTTATTTTTTATTTTTAATGTGATGATTTATAATTATGGACTATGTCTGAAATAAATGATATTTGAATTTGAATTTGAATTATGTTGTCATAAAATTGTACCTATGATTAAAAGATCAACACAATTAACACTACAAGAAATAGCTAAGAAATAATTATGAAATTCCTACTTCACACTAGTAAATAATTGAATGGCACTATCATTAAAGTGGCAAAGCCTAACGCCGTTAATTTCGTTAAGCGACGTTAAAAGCTGCGTTTACTGGCGTTTGACATTTAGTGGCTCACATGGGAACGAGTCTGGTTTATCGAAGAATGGAAAATAAGCATGTGCTCTTGGTGTAACTACCTATAGAAACCAAGTACACTCGCGAAATGTAAGTCATTAAATTGGTGCCAGAAACGGCACCGCACGACGCTACGTATGAGCGTATCCAGACTTTTACATCAATTTATGGAACAGATTTTACTTATCAACCAATAATCCAACTTTTAGGTGAATCACATTTTAAATAACCACATTATGTTTGCACCTGTGTGTGTGACAAGTAAACACAACACAGTATTCTAATCATGTGCGTATTTATAAACCATACCCGACTACCTACAAAGCGTATAATGTCTTTCGATTTTATGTAAGTATGAATAGTTGTCTGTTTCTTTGTGATCCTCACAGACTAAACGAATTGACACTTTTGTATTGCGGAGAGTTGTTAGTTTCGTCTTTGCATCCGGACTTTCATGAACCAACATTCGTAGTCTGATTTTTTTTCTTATATAAATATCCCTTGTTTACGACCGACTCAATATCCTTATAAAGCATATCCACAACTTGTTTATCTCAATTAATATTATCTTGTTATTATTTAACATTTTAACCGGATGGTGTGAACCAGACCGTAAGCCAATTATAGTTGAAATAACAAAACAACTTCTTAATTAAAGTCCAGAGTCAAGTATAACATTAATATTATCTGTACATCTACTAGGTTTGGCATCAAAACTGTTATGAATTTGATAACGCTGCTTAGATACCTTTGTTTTAAAGCCAGCTAGTCAACACACCGTGAAGTTTAATGCTCTTAGCTTACATTTTAAAAGTAAATTCGTACTTGTGTGGCGCGAGGCGATATTATAATCCAGTCTGTATTTTCTAGCGTCTACCTGCGAGTCTCATCAATGCCTCGATTCTATTATGTGATTGTTTTTAAGCTGTAAGTGTATTGTCTATTTTTGACCTGACAAAAATTGACAATTTGAGGCAAAATATTAACTATTTCAAAACAATTCATAGTCAAAGTCGAAAGCTTTTATTCAATTTGGGTATCAAAGAAACACTTATGAATGTCAATTTTTTTATTAAATAAATATTTTTTATTAAATAAATAATTGTTCGGATAAAGAGCCTCTACTCAGAAGAACAGGCAAGAAACTGAGGGGCATTATAAATTACTGTCTCACAAATATTGGCTTACAAGTAGGTAATATCTAAAAATACTAGTGGCTAATTGGCGGAAGTGGAAGGCTCCAGACATCTTTGTATTCTAAACAATTCTTAACCTTATAAACCCTCTTTTCATTAATATAGTTTTTATATATGAATTGGTTTGTAGAATTGGGGGCAGATCGCACCTTGAAGGGGTAGGAAGCTTTTCTTACTGCGTCTAGAGTTAAATACAAGCAGCGCAAGACCGATAAACAGCTGGCCTAACTAACATGTCGTATATTTTTCTTGCAAAAAATATCGATTACAAGAACGCGGGGTGTTGCAATAACGAGTAACAATAGCGAATGAAATCTCGGGTCGCAGCTGGTTTTAATATGAAAACATAACAATAGTTATTTTATCTGAGGTGACATGTCGTACCTACGAAAATTAAAAACAGTGGCCAATGTCAGCCATAGATCGAGCTAATAGAGTAGTTAATGAGTTGTATATGCTTGTTTCTAATAAATATTAAGTTATTAATCATTTAGTTTAATAATAAGTTAATATTTCTCACACACTGATCGATGCTTCCATAGGAAATATGTATATGAGTGGTATCCCCTCGTCTGGTCCATTGGTTCTCAAACATCGGCGACATGAGAAAGAAGCGGCAGGCGGCACGGCGCAGCGGGCGGAATACAGAGAAGGCTTTCACCCGTGCACACGCTCTACTCGACATTCAATTATTTTTGCCACACGTTGCCTGGAGCATAGAAAAAGGAAATAAGACCTATGTTATCCCGGAAGAAAAACTGATACCTCGAAAACAAATCTGTTCCCGAGTTGTCTTGGTAATATATCCTTCCTCTATATTGGGGAATCAACCCTCTTGCGTTCGATCCATTTCGCATTCATGGAATACATATTTCAATGTGTTGTATGTAACCAGACTCACGACACAAATTGACATGACAGAGAAATATTTCAATCCTTTTTGCCCTCGGTTCCAACTATTTTCGTCGTGGTAATAATGTTAAAATAAGAAGTGTCAATTCGGACAAGGTGTCCGAATGGTTTGTGTCCGAGTCGTCAGCAACTTGATGAATTGCTACTACGCTGAAACCTTTAAACTACATTGTTAAAGAAACTTTATGATTTGACGGCTAACGTAACGTAACATTATGTGAGCTACGATTACAACAGTATCAATATGAAGCTTGTCAAATGAACACAAAATAGTAGAGATTCGATATTTGGATACATACATACATACTAGCATCTGAGCCAGGTACAAATATAAACTGTCATCGGACAACATTAAATCGGGAGGAAATTACTGAATATTTATGTTTTTACTACGTGCATGGAAGGCTGCCGCTGCTAAGCTCATCAATGAGCAGCAGCTGACTATCACTAAAAGCAAGAAAGAAATAAATTTATTTTGAAACCATACATACAATTAACAATATAAACGACAAATAAAAGCAATAAAACAAAGTAGATACTAATATAAATAATAAACAATAATTACAATTATGTATGTGTTTCAAAAAAGGCTCCACTTCAGCATAAGCTGTTTAATCAACAGCGCTGATCTTCCGGTGGAGCCTTCAGTTGAATCACTAGGCTTTATGATAAATCTCTCTAAATAATTACGCGAGTTATCGTCCGGGAAGAAATGATTCACGAAATTTGTACCTTGCTACGGAGAGATCTGATATACGGATACATACATACTAACCTCGAAGCTAGGAACAAATATAAACTCTTCTTATCTTTAAACTCTTCTGTCATCTGACAATTTTCAATAGGGAGTAAATTACTGGAAATATACTCGTATATGTTTTTTTACGTGCTTGGAAGGCTACCGCTGCTAAGCTCACCAACCGGCTCCGTTGGTGAGCCTAGCAACGGTAGCAGCAGCTATATTCATATAGCAGCTGACGATCTTATAATCTTACGGCTTTATGATAAATCTCTCTAAATTATTATACGAGTTATCGTCTGGGAAGAAATTATTGACGAAATTTGTATCTACATATTACCTACACATTAGGTACATTATTCTTCGCGTAACACGACACCAGTCAAACGTGTTCCTCGGCTGGCGACGCGTCGCCACTAATTGACACCGGCTTGCATTCACAAATTAACCGACACATCTTGTGACCTCCCCAACATATTATTATGACTGCTACAATTCTACATAATAACACAGATTAAATAATACTACTAACTAAGTCTTTAATACGAGTAGTATCATGAAATACTAACGACTGAATGACAGACAACGACAGCCCGGCCCAGGTCACTTTCACTCCCTATGACTTTTGAAACAAGAGAGACAAAGGCAACAAATATCTCGACTTGTAAGAATAGCCCTCCTGAACTGATGGGAATAAGCATGCATAGGAGTAAATTATACAGGGTGTAAAGTATAGGCAGATAAATCCTATTTTTTTTCTTAAAGTAAAACTAAAGAATACAGGATGGATCAGTGGGATTGGGCGATAGAGGACGTCAATGCCTACAAACTAAACACTACTGTGAAAGTTGTCTAGACTTTCCTAACTTGCTTAAGAAAATCAGACTACGTATTCGCTGAGTTTCAAAAATGAATTGAACTATTATGTCATAGACCATGATTTTTAGTGTAGGTGATAGGTGGTTCTAAGAGGGATTTTTGAAAATAGGGGTCAAAGTAGGGAATGATGCGAGGTCGAAACCCAATGACAATTTACATACACGAAAAACACCACGAACGATTACCCGACTGCAGCAATGCCAAAATAAATTTTTGGTTTAGTCCTTTATGAATGTATGTGCAAATAATGTCAGTTTCTTGCCTGTTCTTCTGACTAGAGGCTCTTTATCCAAACAAGGCGGTCGAGTCTATTTAAAAAACTTTGACGTTCATAAGTGTGTCTTTGATACCCAAATTGAATAAAAACATTGTAACTTTGACTTTGTCCGTCCATATGTTCCCTCGTAACTACTAAAAGGCTAAACTGATTTTGAGGAATGCATGATATGTCGTTAAATTTATCGTTATTGTGCGAGTAACATGTCGCTGTCCGTTTTTTTAAACAATAATACTTGTATGATGTATGGTATTGCAGAACCATAGTTTCTAAAATTAATATTTTAAAGAGTATACTTATTAACTTCAATTATTGTTATCTAGCAAGATTGACCATAAATTAACGTCAAAGATTCAGATCTTGGACGCTTCCTGATTTTAATGTAGAACTCCTTGTGTTAAAAATAATGTTTTTTAACGAATGGGGAAGTACACGAACCAACTTGTATGTGATTTAATCACCTTGTTTCCTTTCATATTGGGACAGAGAAACAATCGTTACAGCTTATAAGCAAACTATTTATAAACCAAAGTAAATATCAATATATTTACTTCGGTGACAGGCTCGACACTGTCATATTTAAGACTGGATATTGTCAGGCGAAGTGTGGGTGTTGTAATACACCTCTGCCAGCCCCATCTAGGGAAAGGCGTGAGTCGTGACAGTGTGTTATAAATATTTCAAATTGCGTAAACTTTACAAAGTAACCTTTGGCACTTACTTTTTCGTTACGTTTGTTTGTTAGTGCTGTTACGTTTAGGTACTTTTATTTTATTGAGAAACGAATCAAAAAGGCCGGAAAACATACATTATGTTTTCAATAATCTAGAATTTAAATCGAAATGCTGATAAGTGCTAAGATATAAATTATTGCATTTTCACAATTAAATATATTATTTTAATTACAAAGGTATCTAATAATTTAATTAAGCATCTTCTCTTCTACAGTAGGTGTAACAATAATTCTACTTCATTCATTCATTTGTTTTAGTCGGAAGATGTCCACTGCTGGACAAACCAGTCCCAATGATCTTTATAACGACCTGTCATGCGCTACTTTATTATTTCTACAGATACCTACAATTACCTTTTTATCTGCATACCAACAAATCAAACTATTACAAACAATACATTAAAATTACACACATAACAAAGAAAACAATATCTCCATTCATCGATCACGATCGTTTACGAGATGACCTGTATCGATTACAAATCGATTTGAATCGATTCTCGGTCACGATTCCACGCAATTCGATAGTAAAGAATTCGAGTGACGAATGTCGATCGCGAAATCGACAGCTGGTACAAAATTAAAGTGTCGTTTATTATGACAAGTCACCGTGGAACTAGAGACTAAACCTACTAAATGAACCCTACCGAACTAAACCCCCGACACTGATTTTCATTGAACATAGCTAAGAACACTTACGACTAATTCACCTCTCAAACAAAAAAAAATCCAAATCCAAATGGGTTCATCCGTTTTGAAGCTGCGATGCCACACACACACACACACACACACACACGCGCGCGCGCACACACACACACACACACACGCGTACACACACACACACAGAGAGAGAGAGAGAGAGAGAGAGACGTCAAATTTATAAAAATACATCTCCATATAGTATTAAACAATCGCTTTTCGCGTATGTCACTCTTTCTGTCTGTATTTGCTAATTGCTTCTAAACCACGGAACGGATTTTCATGCAGTTTTCACCATTACTCCGATAGTTTTTCACTGAATACCACTGATACCGTGCAAAACCGGGTCAGGTCGCTAGTAAACTTTAACTACGTTCTCATGTGGATCTCCTTTTGACGTCGCGGTCGTCGGGTCAAAAATAAAGTACCGATGAAGTATCTATGTACATGTTGTATCAGCAAGCAATTTATTAGGATTGTGTGACGAATTACTTCACAGCCTGTACTGTACCTCTATAGGTACATGCATACAGAGTGTGATTCATCTCATGCCAAGTTTCTCCACTTATTTGGTGTCCCGCGAAATTGATTATCACACGCACAGTTTAAACATCTCTGAATATTTTTGGCTGTAATAAATCTTCCCACGGCTTACCTTGACCTAGTTTTAAACTATCTATTTAATTTTCTTTTGACTGATATATTTTCTTTAGTTAAAAATACCGACTCGAATAAACCTAGTACTTTTGCAGGGTTTAATAATAAATAACTTTATATACAAATATGGATTATTCAGAAAAAAATACTCCAAATACTTCGTAATTCACTATACCTGAATACTTTCTACATCCCTACTTAGTACTTTTAAATACAAACCCAAGAAGAAAAGTCAACAATTATCTACTTAATGAATATGAATTTCTTTGATAATAAACTTTGCAGAGCCACGATAAAGTAAAACAGTGTCTTTTTCTTTCTTTTCAATATTTAACAGGAAAAACACAAAACACTGTATTACTTCTGCGAGACGAAACAACTTTTATTAGTAAGAGGGTAAATAATTAAAGGTCACACGTTACAATTAAGAGGTAGCAAACTTCAAGACGATCTAAGTAGGTCAAATGAAATGTTGAAAGAAAACAACAAAAATTTAAAGAGAAATAAAATTCCTCTCCATCAAATGCATTTCTAATTTTTCATACCTATTGCATCTCCGTTCTCCCACACACAAAAAGTGCAGCGTTATTACACATGCTCTACTCGTAACCGATGCTAATGCAAATTTATATCTGCTAGGTTCAAAGCTTCAGTTGCCAAATAATTTCGACTTTATTGCAACTTTGCTAATGATCTTATTAGTTTGGGATTCGTTTGAGATCGACGCGCGCTAATGTTAGTTACGTACCGCGTATGTAATGTTTTCCAAAGCTTTTGTAAACAGTTCAGTAACCTAAACAAACATTCATACCATATCGTCACACATTTGCTGCGAAGGGGCTGGTAGAGTTGTAATACATCACCCACACTTCGCTAGATGATATTCAGTCCCAAATGTGACAGGGAGCGAGCCTATCGCCATATACCGGGCACCAGTCATGTAGCAGATGACATACTACATTTAACGTAACTTATCATGTTATCACGCCTTTCCTCCGAAGCGGCTGGCAGAAGTATACAACACCCACACTTCGCCGGACGATATTCAGTCCAAAAAATGACAGGGGGTGAGCCTGTCGCCATACCTACACCGGGCTCCAGTTATGTAGCTGATGGCATACAAAACGCACATATGGTTGCATAATTAGCAAATTGGTGCGTGCCGTCGGCTCGGTTCGAATCCGCTCCCTCTGGCTTGAGAAGCGAGATTTCTCCAACTAGGTTATCTATCGCTATCTAACTTAAATTTGAAAGTGAGAAATTATGCGATCGTATTGGACCTATAACATGTAGCTACTTACTTAATTTTTGGGGAAGGCACTGGCTGCAGTCAGCCTTTTTTTATTTTTGTAAGTATCAATAATTACTTAACGAAACAAATATTTTGTAATTGAATTGTATTGTACTTATATGTAGAAGTGTCTTAAATTTTGGTAAAATACCTGTGAAAAATGGTGTTAACTTTATTTTTCACACCGGTTTCTAGGAGGTGGAGGTAATTTACCTGTCTAGCTATCCAAAATGATACAGTCAACAGAGTCTGTCCCAGAATGGCAGCAATTATTTTAAGAGCGTGTATACAGAACATCCAGTCACAGAAGCGTCTCGGCTCGTTAGCGCCACATTAGATAACCTCTGCTATCCACGGTCGGTGACCGAGGTTGCTTGCGATATGATTGACTCTAATCTATGACGACGTTACAAAAAATAGACAATATTTACATAGATAACCCTTATTTACTAGATTTGATAGGATTATTCCATAACCAATACACATAAAGTACTTATTATCTATTAAAAACATTACAAAACAAAGTAACAACTACCTATCTACTACACACTGTTGTTTTCGAGAGAAAAAAAACGAAAACTATCTATCTATTAAGGCTCGCATGCTAAAACGACACTCAGTATTGAATCTCGATTTATTCGTTTTACCAGCATACATAAAAAACAGTTTTAAATTGAGTTTCATGACTGAGCGTCGTTTTAGCATGCGGGTCTGAGTGGCTTATTGTAAGAGCTTTAAGAAACTTGAGGAAGCCTAAAAGATAGTTACGATTTACCAAAAAATAATGTAGGTACAGTGAAATACCTACGGAATGATATTACCTTAAGATTGACCTTAACTAACTTAACTTCAATTTAGAATTTGTTGGAGCTAAGGCAGGAGAGACAGACATAGTTTTTCGAACATTATTGGGCCCTGCACGGCACAAAGCCCATATCGCAAAGAATACGGTAAGTACGTCAATTTAAAAAAAGTAAGTATCCATCGTTAAAAAGTTGTAAGTAAATGTTTGTTACTTATTCTAGATCATTACGTAAAATCATGCCACTTGAAATGCGGAAACGTGGTGTGCATTCGTACTCCAAATCTCTCAGCTTGCATTTGATATTTTAATTAAGTATTCCACATTCGTCTCATCATAGCAGTAAGTAATATTTTTACCAGACTGCAAATAGAAAGCCAATGCATTCTCAACATCAACTTGAACTTACAACATATCGAATTAAGCACCTACTGCGGTCAATGCGTTTATGTCAGGTGTCACTGTGTCAATCTACAAAGATTCGCAATTGCACAATGCAATTCGTAATTGCACAATGTGATTTGCAATTGCACAATTTGAGCATCCCAACGACTTCTGTCTAAAATGTTCTTAATGAGGTTAATTACTAGTTATTTTGATGGCTCGCGAACTAGGTATGCTACACAGCTTTATTGTCGAAATGATTGTAGTAAACAATTATTTTCATTTCACTACTATTCTGCTATAGTTAATGCTTATATGTACATTTTAAGTGTCAAAGCGAAACCGATTCTGATTACCAGTTACTTAGGCCTCGTTCAGGGAGACGCGTTGCGCGGCGCGTGCAGCTTTGCATCGAGCGGCGCGAGAAACAGAACAAAATTGTACAACTTTAAAACCCCCGACACCGATTTTTATCAACACCGATGTTCATCAAACATATTCATAAAACACCTTTAAAACAAAAAACAACATCAAAATCGGTTCATCCGTTCGGGAGCTATGATGCCACAGACAGACACACACACACACGTCAAACTTATAACACCCAATCGTTTCTGCGTCGGGAACTAAAAACAGAACGTGCGTCAACACCCTCAAAGCTCTCATAATGTTTTATACAAAGTGTTGTTTTGCTCTGCCGCAGAATTTGTAGAGGCAGCTATACTCTACTAGCAGAGCACGAATAAACTATGGACCAACCTTGAAATTGAAAAAAAAAAACAACTGTTCCATACAAAAAGTTCGTTGATCGACTACAAAATGTGTGGAACAGTTGCTTTTATTTTCTCGATTTCAAGGTTGCCCCATAGTTACACTTACCTCTACAAATTCTGCGGGAATGCAAACAACATGTTGTATATTGGTACAACCTTATGTTTGATTTACCCACGCAACGGCCCGCGTCTCCCTTTTTTTTTTTTTATTACATAAAAATAATGTTGGCGTTTGGCCGCCAACATGCCTGATGATAAGCAGTGATGCGGCCTACGATGGAGCACGCTTGCCTAGAAGAAACCGATTCACTCGAGACTTGAAAACTTGAACTTGAAAACTCCCTTAACGAGGCCTTATATAATATTCGACCGTGAGCGCCCTATACGGCGTACTTTCTCAGTATGTGGTGCTTCTAAGTATTTCAAATAGGTACAATATATTTAAAGGTGCAAGCATCGGGTGCACGCTTAGCCGAAAATGATACCACCTCTTAAATCCCCAAAAAATCTACTGCACCTACTTATCATAAAGAATGTCATTGACACTTACCAAATTCCTATTTGGAGCAAAATTTTCGCAATTTCGGCGTTGGTCCCATTGTAAAAGTTCTTCAATCTTATGAATGTTGATTCATCTACATAATACAATACCCAAAATGCTAAACTGATTTTGACACAATTGTAACTGCTATACAATTATGAAACTCTAAAGTCACGCGATCTATTTAAACTAGTCCTTAGAATATCTGTTATACAACCTCATGACCTGCGACTCCCACATCTTTCAAAATATTCTTTCAAAAACTTCCTCACATATACCTATATTCGAATCTGCGTTACCTAATCTTGCGTTTTGTGAATGTAATGAAAAAAAAACTGAGAGTAAATCCAGAGGACACATTTAGTTTTCTAAAAAATGCTTTCTCAATAATTTCAAGCCATAGGAACAGGATAAGGTTTTGGGAGCTTCAGATATTACCTCTGCCGTGTAAGCTCGTTTACCAGGCAGCCCTATTCACCCATGTAAACTGACGTTCTGATGTTCCTGGGTATAAGCATTGATTCCAAACTGCAATGGGGTCCACATATTAGTGCTCTGTCTGGGAGACTTAGTTCTGCTGCTTATGCGGTTCGCAAGATTAGGCAACTGACGGATATAGCTACAGCTTGGATGGTTTACTTTGCTTACTTCCACAGCATAATGTCATATGGCATTTTGCTGTGGGGATCAGCTGCTGAAGTAGAGGCCATTTTTATTTTGCAAAAGCGAGCGGTCCGCGCTATCTACGGAATGGGTCCCCCGTGAATCATTGAGAGATTTATTTAAAGAAATAAATATATTAACTTTACCTTCTTTGTATATCTTTGAAAATATTATGCACGTTCGCAAAAATCTACATAAATTTAAATTGAACAGTGATATTAATTGACTATCACAATTATAACACTAGAAATAAGGATAGGATAGCTGTACAGAGATTTAGACTGACTAAGTCAAAAAAGTCATTTTTAGGCAACTGCGTTAGTTTTTACAATAAAATCCCAAAAAATATTACAGGGCTCACCGAGGGAAAATTCAAATCACATGTAAAAACTACATTAATGAAAAGAGGATATTATAAGGTTAAGAATTATTTAGAAGATAAAGATGTCTGGAGCCTTCCACTTCCGTCAAGTAGGCACTAGTATTTATAGATATTACCTAGTTGTAAGCCAAAATTTGTGAAAATGTAATTTATTTATTATTTGAAAAATAATGCCCCTCAGTTTCTTGCCTTTTCTTCTGAGTAGAGGCTTTTTGTCCGAACAAGGCGGTCGAGTCAATTTAAATAACTTTGACGTTCATAAGTGTATCTTTGATACCTAAATTGAATAAAAACATTTTGACTTTGACTTTGACTTTGACTTTGACTTTAAACCTTGATATTTTTCAACGTAGGGGCGTCCATAGTACGTTCAATTTACGTAGTAATAAAAAGAAGGACCAACTAGTAACTCCCTCACATCGTCTCGTCAAGTCGAAGAGATCAGTGTATATTTTAGGGCCGGCGGTCTATAACCGTATACCAACTTCCGTTCGGGATGCGCCTTCTACAGCGTGCTTCAAAACCAAGCTGAGAGCTTGGTTACTAGAAAATGTGTTTTATGAAATTGAAGCTTATTTTGAAATAAGAGATTTTTGAACTATTATTATTTTGTATAATAATAGCTATACATAATTATAACTAAAATTTATATACTTAGCTATATACTGAACTGTATGTATAATGACATTAATAAATTATTTTTATATTTGACACTAGCTTCTGCCCGCGGCTTCGCCCGCGTGGCTTACAGAAAATGTATGACGTTTTTAACTTCAGAAATAAATATTATAAGCTCTCAATTGAATACACAAACTGACAATATCCCAAGCAAAGCAATATGGACGAAGTTCTTTAGTTAACTAAACTATCTCTGGAATGAGAAAAGTAGGAGTAGTAGTATGGTATCAACAGAACTTAAAGCGTGTGTGAAATGATAAAATTAGAAGACAACCGAAAGTAGATAATTGACAATTAATAATGTTTACAACGAAAACCTAATTATAATTTTTATCTTTTTTAGAAACACTTGGCTGCTCAATGAGCTTACTCTGTAGCAGGCCACGTATAACTAACCGTGTGAAAAGCATTTTAGTCAATTATGAGTTTGGCTTGAGATTTATTTATGGTCATGGCAAAGCAGACTTTGAGGGGAAACTGCACTCTTTTTAACTCGAAAGGGTAGTTCGGTGGTGTTAGAGATATTAGAGGAATCCTCAGCATAAACACTCATTCGGAAACTACACCAGTCAGTGTGCTGGCAGACCTTTAGTTAAGACCCGTAATACCCCGTAGTAGGTTTTGTCTTCTTAATACTAAAGCAGCTTCTTCTATTGACTTCGTCTATTTTTGCTAAAAACTGCTTGTAAGATCAGACAGACATAATTTTAAATTTCATCTCCTAGCTTTATCATCTACCTGATCTTTATTGACAGAAAATCTCTTTACTTGCCGTTTGTAATCTTCTGACAGGCTTGGACTTAATTCTTGTATTTTTCCCTTACTGATTAAGTAGGTTTGAAATTTGATAGAATGTCAGCAATATAGTTCACACATTTTACACGGAGATTCATATGGAAAAGCAATGATAGCTTCGTATTTAATGTCATCTGCTACAACAACAACAACAACAACAACAACTCTTTATTAAAAACATAACTGCTACATGACTGGAGCCCGGTGTACGTATGGCGATAGGCTCGCTACTTATTACATTTTGGACTGAATATCGTCCGGCGAAGTGAGGGTGTTGTAATACACCTTTTAGGGTAAAGGCGTGACGTTTTACCTACTATACGTAGCTACTACCGTTATCTAGATCTGTACCAAATTCCAAGTTGCTGGCTATTACAGTTTCCAAGATAATCAGCTCACAGACATACCGACAGACAGATATCGGAGTTTAATGATAAGGTTCCTTTCACCATTTTAGTACGGAACCCTAAGAACGATAACAGCGTCGTTTGTAGTAGGTTAATAACTTTCTCAACAAAGTTATCGGAGTAAAAAGAAGCCCTATTAGAGTCTGTCGGTGGATGATGATGATGATGATTTTGAAAAAACTGTGATACACGTGTCTCATAATTTTAATTGAAGAGTATTTGTACCAATTTTTGAGTCAATCGACCCAGAGAATAAAAAGTTTCATAGAAATTTGAACCCCCCATTTCCCCCCCTTAGGGGTAGTATTTCGAAAAACCCTTTCTTAGTGGATGCCTACACTGTACAAAGAACATATCCTTCAAATTTCATGTTTCTAGGACCAGCGGTTTAGGCTGTGCGTTGATATATAAGTCAGTCAGTCAGTCAGGACTTTGAATTTTATATTTATAGATAATTATCAATTATTATTGTTCTGACATTCGTTTTTAATTATGAAGATGAATGAGAGAGAGTAGAGAGATATCAACAAAATAAATGATTTTAGGGACGATACCCTAAGTTGTAAGGGTAAAACGGGACCCTATTACTAAGACTCCGCTGTCCGTCCGTCTGTTCGTCTGTCACTAGGCTGTATCTCATGAACCGAAATAGTTAGACAGTTGATATTTTTAAATATGATGTATTTTTATTGCCGCTATGGCAACAAATTTTAAAAACAGAATAAAATACATATTTAAGCGGGCTCCCATACAACAGACATGATTTTTGCCATTTTATAGATAACTAGCTGCGCCCCGCTGTTTCACCCGCGGTTAAAAAGTATCCTATGTGCTATTCTACACTATAATCTATATCTGAGCCAAATTTCATCCAGATCTGTTCAGCCGTTCTGGTGTGAAAGAGAAACAAACGTCTATCCATCCATCCATACATACAAACTTTCGCGTTTATAATATTAGTAGGATGGTACGGAACCCTCCGTGTGCGAGACCGACTCGCACTTGGCTGTTGGTTTTTAATTGTAACCCTCCTTTAGTTAGAACTGCCTCAGTGATAAATATACATAAAAAATTTACCGATTGATAAATTACGACATAGACCAAAGTTCACCGAATCTAACAAAGCAATTTAAAAATACTTTAACAGTTTTAATTTTTTACGTCTATTTGATTAGTAAAATGTCAACAATGAACGGCTAATTAAATAAAAATATGAAATGTTGATGGATATGGGTGTTATTACCCGCTAAGTGCCAACAGATCTAGAAACTTCTCAAGAGCAGACATGCACGAATCGAAAGACTGGTTCTCCAAATATTACTACTAATTCGAACTAAAATGAAGGCCACCATGGTACATCATAAATTGCACAAAATGTCAATAGTTGACAAAAACAAAGTATTCTAGTTTAGTAGGTCTTCCATGGAAAAATAAAGGTAATTTTATAGACTTGTCTCGTGGCAACACTTTTGCTTTTATTATGGTAATCCTCGCTCACAGCTAGATAAAACGGTGATCTGAATAAATTAAGAATAAACGGACTGCTTTTAACAACCAAAAATAATTATGTACTTTGTCTATAGATGAAATTGTGGTGGAGCACTGTCTCGCCCGATAGTATTTTTGTCTGATTCCACGCAACGTCCTAGATTGGAGTTCTATTACAACGCATAGAAAAACTATCTTATAGGAATAGTCATGCCCCATTTTGTGGAAAGTTTAAACTAAGTTTTGCTGCCATGCTGAAACAATTATAAGTCGTCTAACCACACAGCAAAAACAAGCAGCGCTAGAAAGCTTTAAAGCATAGTTCTGTCGCGATAAAAAGGTCGAAAGCGACTTGGGCGTTTGAGCTACCAAGCAACTTAGTAAAATGTGGTCGGATGGCTGCACTTGAACAGTGCGTACTAGTGATGCTTGGTGTCTTCTCTATAAGTAATAATAGAATTAAATGGGCTTGAGCTTGACCAATTTAGATTGCGAAGTGTCGCTACAATTCAGAGTTGTCAACATAAATACATAGTTATAGGAACTCATCGGGTACACATAATTACACAATTATACATGTCCATGGAAACCCTCAGAAAGTCTATAAAAAGACTTCAATTTATTCTCGGCAGTGCTAAAGAGCAACATGACTATATTTTGATAGTTTGCACAATAGGTTTCTCGTGCAAGATGAGAGGAAGGCAATAATCATCGGTCAAAACCACAAATTATTATTATAATCACTTACATAACGCATTGTTTGAAACCGCGCGGCTCTGACGTTAACATCCTTTAGTCTAGACAATGATCTGCAATCAAGATCGACCCCTCCCCGTCCCAATGACTCTACTTTTACTGCCTAATCAGACCAGATACACTAATAAACTGTTTCTTGAACCAACTCTAGTGTATTTCAGCTCTGACGTCGTAAGTATGTCAAGGAATATGATTTTTATATTCTATCTTGGAAATAATTTAATGAAATTTACTAGAAAACTTTTATACAATTTGACATTTAAAATTAATTTAATAAGATCTACTAGAAAACTTCATACAATTTGATATTGAAGCTAATTTAATAAAGAATTAACAGAACTAATTTTTTATAGAAAATTATACAATATAAAACCCTAATTCTTCGAGTACCCCGTCGACACGTGTTTCGCCTCTCCACGAGGCATCCTCAGGACGTGTTGACTCCGAGCGCGTGGCCGAGAACTCTCGGCCTTTCATGATAATCGGTTGAGTAGTTATTAATATATTTTTGCTCTTTTAGTATAAGTTAGGATTAATGACAAAAAAGAAAAATCTAATAGGCCTTTAAATAAAGCCGTAGGCCAAAGAACTAAGAGCTGTCTATTATTTATTGAATTTAGTGATTTTAATTTTGATTTGATGTGACATTTATTTTGTAATTATGTATTTGATTTTAATTTTAATTTTGATTATTTATGATAAAATATGATTATGTGCACGACTATGGACTATGGTTCCGAAATAAATGATTTTTAATTTAAAATTTAATTTAATTATACTTTACTTACTAAGAAATATAGAGCTTACAGATTGGTTGTGCAAGTCGGCACAATAACTTTGACTGAGCAATTAGCTTCTATATTTCTATGGCTGCTCCAAATTGGAAACAATAGAAGATCGTGCTAGAGATGTACTTGGAATTGTGTCCGGAACGCCGGCTTTCGGAAACTATTTAGCTAGATAGTGTACGTTGCTGATTATTTTTTGGTTTGTGTAGCGAATGCTTGCACCGTAGGCTGCGTCTGTCTGGGAGACGCCTTAAAGATTTTTTTTAAATCTAGTATACCGAATATCGTTTGACCACCAACTCGTCTGAGGTTATGTGATATTGTGGTCTAAATGGAGTAAAAATAATTAAATATTATTACATTCCAAACATAATGTACATTTATCTCAAGGCAAATATTAGGTCCTTACGTATGAAATTAGCGTTTTGTCGTACTGATCAATTTGATCTGAAATATCTCCTCTTTGGTTAAGAATTCGAAATTCAAATTAATAAATTCATTTAGCTGGTTTTTTTTTCTTTGGAATACAGTCATTCATTTGTTATTTTCCTCATTATTTTTTCTCTGGCGTCGCTTATTACCGCGCAATGGAAAACATGAAATATCGGTATATTTACGAGTACGAGTTCTACCGTGGCACCAGTGCTGCAGAAACAGCTCGAAGAATTAATTATGTGTACGGCGCTGGTGTCGCTAAAGACAGCACGGTACGTTTTTGGTTTCAACGTTTTCGTTTTGGAAATTTCGACCTTAAGAACCAACCCCGTGGACGGCCGGAGATCAAAGTGAAAAACGAAGAATTAAAGGCCATTGTGGAAGCGGATCCATCACAAAGCACTTCAGAGATAGCAGCAGGCTTCGGGGTAAGTGACAAAACTGTATTAATCCACTTGAAGCAAATCGGGAAAGTAAAAAAACTCGAACTATGGGTACCTCATGAATTGAGTGAATCGAACTTGCAAACACGGGTCGCCTGCTGTGTTACTTTGCTCAACCGACACAATAATGAAGGGATTTTAAATCGAATCATTACTTGTGATGAAAAGTGGATATTGTACGATAATCGAAAGCGCTCATCGCAATGGCTGAACCCTGGAGACCCAGCCAAAACCTGCCCTAAACGAAAATTGACTCAGAAAAAGTTACTTGTAAGTGTTTGGTGGACTAGCGCCGGTGTCGTTCACTACAGCTTTCTTAAATCTGGCCAAACGATTACGGCAGATATCTATTGTCAGCAACTGCAAACCATGAAGGAAGAACTAGCTGTTAAACAACCGAGATTGGTCAATCGCTCTAGGCCACTGCTGCTTCACGACAACGCAAGACCACACACTGAACAACAAACAACCACTAAGTTAGCTGAGCTACAATTGGAATGTCTGCAACATTCACCGTACTCCCCGGGCCTTGCTCCAACAGATTACCATTTCTTCCGGAATTTGGACAACTTCTTACAAGGAAAAAAAATCCACTCCGATGCGGCAGTCCAAACCGCCTTCAAAGAGTTTATTGATTCTCGCCCCCATGGTTTTTATAGTAAAGGGATCAATGAACTACCCATAAGATGGCAAAAGTGCATAGATAACAACAGTGCATACTTTGATATATTATAATATATATATTCAAAATAATCTGAATGAGAAGTTCAAAGCAGCGGATATCAGAGTACCATTATTTGTAAATAATGTTGACATCAATACCTCCGAGAATGACATAGTTGAATACATATTATGCAAAACTAAAGTTCGTGTCACCTTGCAGAAAATTAAAGCGAAAATACAGCGACAATATAATGCTTATAAGATGTATGTACCTAGCATAAAACTTTATATGTTTTTTGAAGACGGCTTATGGCCTCAAGGGATTACTGTAAGGAAGTTTATTGAATTTAAACACAGGACTCATGAGACGCAAAGTAGACAAGAGAATAAATAGTACTAAGTTTGTAAGTTTCAACTGCCACTCGATCAAGAGCTCTGTTGAGTACATTCGGAAGTTGTGCCAGCATGCAGACTTTTTGGCGTTACAGGAGACATGGCTCCTTCCGGAAGAAATTCCCTACTTAGGCGGTATTGATCCAGACTTCGCATACGCCGGGAAATCAGCGGTGGATACGTCTTTAGGAATTTTGAAAGGGAGAAGTTTTGGTGGTGTAGGTCTCTTGTGGCGAAAGAATGTTTTTCGTGCGGTATCCGTCATCGAATGTACAAGTGATCGTATTATGGTGGTTAAAGTGGTGCTAGATGATCGCGAGTTTTTAGTGATGTCAGTATATATGCCGACAAATAAAACTGAGAATTTAGAAACTTTTACAGATTGCCTTGGTCAGATTAGTGCTATTATAGAAACTAATAATATAGATTCGGTATATGTGCTCGGTGATTTTAACGCTCACCCCGGGGCTTTGTTTGGTACGGAGCTTTTAAACTTTTGTACCGAGCAAAAATGGGCATGCGTAGACATAGAGTATTTAGGAGTTAACTCGAATTCGTACACTTTTTTAAGTGACGCACACGGGACCACGTCTTGGTTAGACCATGTGATCACGACAGAAGCTGCGAAAAAATCGGTACTGAGTGTAGAAATAAAAAATGAAGTGTCTTGGTCGGATCATTTTGCTTTAGAGTTCACGTGCGACATGAATATATTAGTACCTAAAATTGTACGTCTAAGCTCCGTAACGGATAAGGCTATCTGGGGTGAGAGAGATAAAATACAGACTAAACGTTATTGGCAAATCTGTTCATCCAAATTGCGTGACATACATTTCCCTACTGAATTTCACAATTGCGCTGATGTATCATGTAAAAATTTAAATCACAGGCATGTTATTGATGAAATGTACGCCACAATAGTAGACACGCTTAGAGATGCCGCATCAGAATGTTCTAAGAAGCGTATATTTAAGAAAAATAGACAAGTTACAGGTTGGAACAAGCATTGTAAGGAGGCACATGGGAATGCTAGACTTCGGTTTCAGGAGTGGGTTTTACACGGTAAGCCAACATCGGGTCAATATTATGATCGGATGAGAGAGTCACGAAGTGAATTTAAAAGGAAACTGAAGTGGTGTAAAACCAATGAGACTCAAATAAGAATGGATATTCTCGCAACGCAACATGCCGCTAAAGATTTCAGCAAATTCTGGAAAGAAACTAACAAACTGAATCCGAAGCCGAGTGTTCCTGTGAGCGTTGAGGGTGTATGTGACACTGACCAGATTGCCAACCTGTTTAAGGAGTACTTTAGAGTGCATTCTCGTTTAGAGCCGGGGAATACAGGGGCCGAGGCAACTCATGCAGAAACCGGAAAACCACTTAATCGGATCACTGCAAAACAGGTGGCACAGGTGGTGAAGAACATGAAGCGAGGAAAATCCCCCGGCTATGACTCTCTGAGCATTGAGCACCTGCAACATGCAGGACTTCATCTACCGAGGGTGCTCGCCTTGTTCTTCACCTTCTGTTTGGGTCACTCGTACCTGCCGGAGGCCTTGATGAAAACCGTAGTTGTCCCGATTATTAAGAACCGGACGGGAGATGCATCCAGCCTCGGCAACTATAGGCCTATATCACTCGCAACAGTCATCGCTAAAGTACTGGACGGTGTGATTGAGATTCAGTTGAAACAACATCTAAAGCTGCATGACGCCCAGTTCGGTTTTAGAACGGGGCTATCGACTGAGGCGGCTATACTGAATCTCAAGCACACTGTTCAGTATTACACTAGCAGAAGTACACCTGTCTACGCATGCTTCTTAGATTTATCTAAAGCTTTTGATTTGGTGGCGTACGACAGACTGTGGGATAAGTTGTCGAGTGATACGGACCTTCCCTGTGAGTTTGTATCACTTTTAAAGTATTGGTACGGTAATCAAACCAACGTAGTAAGATGGTCAGGGTCGCTATCGGAGGTGTATCGGTTGGAATGTGGCGTAAGGCAGGGCGGGCTATCGTCGCCGAGCCTTTTCAACCTCTACACTGACGGTCTGATCCGTGAGCTCTGCAACGCTGGTGTCGGCTGCTCGATAGACGGTAGCCTTGTCAACAATATTAGTTATGCAGACGACATGGTGTTGCTGAGCCCATCGATCAGGGCCCTCAGGAAACTCATTGGCATCTGCGAGCGGTATGCGGAGGTTCACGGGCTCAGATATAACGCTGTCAAAAGCGAGCTTCTAGTGTTTAAAGCGGGCTCGAAAACATATGACACTGTCCCACCAGTCACACTAAGCGGCAGTGTACTTAAGAGAGTCTCTCAATTTAAATATCTGGGCCATTGGGTCACCGATACGCTCGCAGATGACTTGGATATGGAGAGGGAGCGCAGGGCATTATCGGTCAGGGCGAACATGTTGGCCCGTAGGTTCGCACGATGTACTGCAGAAGTAAAGACGACTCTGTTTCGAGCATTTTGCCAGTCCTTTTACACGTGCAGCCTATGGGTCAAACATACCAAGAGGTCTTATATAGCCCTGCGCACCCAGTACAATAACGCCATCAGGGCGCTGATGAGGCTGCCCCCGTACTGTAGCGCATCTGGGATGTTTGCGGACTCTCATATAGACGGGTTTGCCGCAATCTTGCGTAAACGAGTGGCGTCTCTGATGCGCCGCGTGCGGGGCAGCTCCAACAGCTACCTCCAGCTGTTCGCCTGGCGCATGGACCTGGACTGCCCAATTATGCAGCATTGGACCAAAGTCCATATTGAGCATTCCGGGTCCCAGCCAAAATTTAGGTTAAGATAATCTTGATTTAATGTACCTAATGTGACGTAATTTTTAATTTCAATTTACCTAAATAATTTTGTTTTAATATTTTATTGTGTATTATCTATTATTTTGTGAGTGTAGGTTGTTTTGTGTGAATTTATTATTTTTTTTGACATTTTAATTATTATTATTTTGGATTATTTTTTTCTATTATTTTATTATGTTATGTTATTTATATGGACTTGGATTCTGAAATAAATAAATTGAATTGAATTGAATTGAATTTGATTAATTAAATATATTTTACAAAAAAAAATCGACTTTTTATTCCTCCCGTACAAAACGCCAATTTCATACGTAAGGACCTAATATTTTGGGTGTGAAAATACTATTACAAAATAAAAAAAATTATTACACGTTTTTTAATAAATAGTACATGATTGTGTACTGCATGCATTTTCAATTATTTATTTTTTTTCCTTACTCTTTTACTAAAGTTTTATTTCAAGTTAAAAAGTTTTTAATGCACCCTGAACCTACTATTTATGACAAAAATCTGCCGGAAAACGGATCACATGCAATTACAACTATTTATTTTATTTATATAAGACTACATTCGACTCATTCCATCTCTAAAAATTTAAATCTGCATTATCCAAAACATGTATTTAGCAATACCTCCAAGATACAGAGCATGACAATTTTGACAAAACACGAAATCGTTTTTAAATGCTGTCATCTACTAAATGGATACTCGTAAAGGCTCCTTTACACGAAAATAAATACAGTGACGAGTTTAGTAATCGGACAGTCAAGTATATTTTTAGCATCGTCTAAACGTCAGCGAGTAAGTTAAATTATTTATTATTAGCAATTCCTTGACAAACTTGTTGTCATCATTAGCACTGTCACAGTAGGCGGGAAGCGGAAGACGCAAGAGAGGGGGCTACTTCGCACTGGACTCGCCGAAAATTAGGATCTTGTTCTATTCCACTAAACTAAATAACAACATACTACTTAAGGGGTCTCCCAGGTCCTATACAGACGCGGCTTGCGGTGGCGGCCATTGGACTTCGCATTGGTAGCCCATTGACCGCCACCGCCGGCCGCGTCCATCTATAAGATCCTTAACTCGCTTGAAGCGCATAACATCTAAACTCGCCAGGACGGCAACTTAACTCGTCACTCTACTCATTGAAGTGTAAATCAGCCATAAGGGACAGGATACTATGTGTAATTCTTTTATTTACGCAAAGTCAGTTAAAAATAGTCGGTTCACCTCGACGACCTATTGCTCAAACTTACTCTGTTGCTTTGTTTTGTCGACTGCAGAGTATAGAAGACCACAGAATACATACACAGTAGGTGGTTTTTGTTTAGTTGTCGGGTCACTGAACTGCCAAGGAAAATGTTATTGAATCCTTAACAAATTACCTTGTAGAACTTGATATAAATAGTTGGTTGGATATACGTATAAGTTATTGATTCTTGACGTGAATCAATTACTTAAAGTCGTGCAAATTCGTTAAATCGTGTTTCTTTGATAAAGCTGCCACTGGTCTTTTGTCGTGCTAAGCGAACTTTCCGGTAACATTTAATAATTTAGGCTGCGTCCTGACTAAGCAAGCTGAGAGCGCTGACTGCCGCTGGCTGACTCTTAGTCGCGTATTGGGTAAACTCAATGTTGAGTAGACGGAAAATTACTATAGCAAATGAAATGAAAATCGACCGCTCATCTGAATGTGTCAGCAAGCGATCGCTGCAAACTGCAAACAGTACGCACTGTTCGGACACTTCATTTAATTTAAAACATGTAGGATAGCTAACTGAAGGCAAACAGTTTACTTAGTTAGGACGAAGCCTTAAGTTTTTATAATGTAGCAACTTACAGAGGTAACATACATTAAGCTGCATGGACGGTCTAAAGTGGTAATGGCTATTTACCATTTTCCTGTGGCTTTTCAGTCTCGCTGTTCTACCATAGTAGAATTCTAGTGATAGTGTTACAGGAAATTCATGTATTAGTCTTACCAATAATTCCATATATAATGCATTTTAATTTAGTTACCACCGACCGACTAGTAAGACCTCGGCAATCAATAGGTATATTTAGCCTAACATTGAAGCAATCTCGTTAAAAACAATTCAAATGAAAATAATTTTATTTGATAAAATTATTGTCTAATAACAATCAAAATCGTGGGTGGTATTTTCACTAATATATCTTTGTAGCATAATTACAAAGTTTCACAAAAATTGGCTTAGTTCCCATTATAAATCATTTTATCGAACAATGTTCAATAAATCATGTTTGGAAAGGAGAAAGGCACACTAACCGAGTTTTAGGCATTGAATAGGTTATGTCATAACCTCTACATAACTACAAATCTGTATCTACCAGTTTTGAAACGAAAAATAGGTTCTCTGCATTGACACAATTCAAGTACTTCGTAAGGACTGGGCGAACACTCATTTCAAATGGTGCTGACTCCGCGGCGATCAAAGGTAAACTATACACCGCTGTAAACTCAGTCGCTTATGATCTCGTATCTCTACGATACGTATATATACGATTCTCTCTTAATGACCTTCGCGTCGGTCTCTCGACACGCACAAGTAGACAATATGACTACACTATGACACAGTTAGTAATTAAATTAATGGATAGCACCTATCTGCAAGTTTCATACAGTAGTCGGGACGCGCCTTATTTACGAGAGAATTAAAATTAAAATATATTTTAAAATAGTAAAAGTAACCAAGTTGTTTATATACCTAACTATTTTTTTTACATAATGGACTTGCACCTGCAAGCATTGGTGTTACCGACAATTTATTTTTACATTTGTGTTAATGGATCGCAATGTTCTTATCACCACCTCTAGATATTTACCTCAATGGATCTCTGTCTGCATGTTTATATGCAATCGTAACCAATTATTATACTTGCAAGTACTTATTAGTCTGTGGCAATAAAAAGCTTTTGAAAGCATATTTATTCGGATATTAAGTACTTATGATCTGAATCAATGTATTTCCTGTTTCGACAAGCTATTACTGCTTTTATATTCACAATCCGCTTTACTTTAAATGCTTGTTTTGTCTAGATGAAATGTCGGTTTAAAGCGAAAATTAAATTACTACAGTACTAGCGTTACCCACGACTTCGTTCGCGTTTATTCAGAACAAAGTATCCATAAACCTTCCTCGTGATATATAGTAACTAATTACAAAAAATCCTAAAGATCCGGTCAGCCGCTTAGCCGTGAAATGCCTACGAACAGACAAACAGACAAAGTCACTTTCGATTTTATAATATTAGTATGGATTAGCTGCAACTCGCGGTGTTACCCGCAGTAAAAAAGTAGCCTATGTACTATCCCGGACTATAGTCTACATATGTGCCAAATTGCATTTAGATCCATTCGGCTATTCTGGCGTGATTGGGTATCAAACATTCATCCATCCCTCCATCCATCCAAACTTTCGCAATTTATAGACCGAGCGAGCGTTAGTGAACGAAGCGTCTCTGCTTCAGCTTCGACAAAAATGCTCTCGTAAGTCCGAATTCTGTCTGGATCTGTGTGGATATGTGTCTACAGTGATTGTTTTTATTATTATTAGGCCTTTATTGTCTGAGTCTAATCTGAGAGTCTGAGATTTTATAATATATCTATTATGTTGTCCCTGCTCAGAGCATCGCGAGACGCAAAGGCCTCCTCCAGTCTTCTCCATTCGTTTCTGTCTCTAGCGATTCTTGTCCATAATGGCCCTGCTAGTGCTCTTATTTCATCTGTCCATCTTCGAGCTTGTGCACCTCTTTTCCTCTTTGTGTTTAATCTGGGTGCCCATTCGGTCACTGCCCTAGTCCACTTTGCAGTTTTTTTCCCTTAGCATGTGTGTCCAGTGGCCCTATTCGGAGATTTGAGATTCTCACCTCACCTTTTTGCATACTTGTTGCTCTCGTTTGAAACGTCATAGGTGTGATAGTGACCAAGATAAAATCTCATCTCATCTCACGCGCAGGAATAGCCCCCCAGTCCATTTCCATTTCAATAGCTTTGTCCTTACTATTACATCCTTTATCTTAGTACTTTTCCTTATGTCTGTGGCTCGGATCTATGTGGTGGTCTAAAAGTTTTAGGCTTAGTATGCTTCTCTCCATACTTCGTTGGCATGTTCTTAGTTTTTGTATATTTTTCTGAGACATTGCCCAAGTCTGACACCCATATGATAAACAGGGGAGGACGCAAATGTCAAGGAGTTTCCTTTTTGCTGTAATATAATAGCTGTCATTTTTCATGATTTCTTTCAAAGCCCAGTAACTTTTCCATGAGTTGGCTACCCTGTTTTCTATTTCTTGATCCATCTGGTCTGTGAATGATATGAGTTGACCAAGTTAGTTGTATTTATCTTCACAGTGATTGTATTGTTCTAAAAAAAAAACATGTCTCTTCTATTTTTAAATACATATTTCCAAAAACAGATTCGCCAAATTAAATCTGTATATTTGTCATACCTGCTCACACAATTTCTCGACAATCGGTTGAGGAATGCGACTTGTAGAGGAGGACAGACGTCGGCCACGAGGTCTCCAGCTCACAGAACTACTAGTGAAATTCGTGTGATTTTATTTTACAAACAATATTCATAAAATACTTTTATCTAGATTTTGAAAATGTTTACTTTAGCTTGGAGTCTAAAATAATTGATTACATAGATCTGGCATAAAAACTGGGTCAACCCTACTCCGTTATACCTAAACTATATATATAATATGTTTAAGAGGAAAGATTTGTATTTCTGAATGTTTGTAACGAATAAACTCAATAACTATACAGGTTCGATTTCAAAAATTATTTCACCATTAGCAAGCTACGTTATCCCTGAGTGACATAAGCTATGAAACGCGAGCGAAACCGCGGGCAAAAGACCTAGTATTTTATATTCTTACCGTCATTAACATTTCCTTTATTTACTAAGTAGCCGTGTTCATATTTTGCCACAGCAGATTCTGTGGATATACTTGTTTACAAACAAACTGAATGAGATACAAGTTATCTATTTAGAACAAGGCGAGGTTCAAATAGCATTCTGAGAAATGTTATTGTCAACATGTCTTTGTGAGATTCATAATTATTGTTTTGCAATAAACATAATCAATTGTATTATTTGCATTGCGAGATGCTGCGGATAAAATTTTAGACAAATCGTCATTTTTACCGCGACATACTAATCATAAGCCATAAACGAAATCAATGCAGAATTCACTAGCACCATGCTAATGTAAATAAATAGATTTTAAAATCTACTTATTCTTTGAATTCAATTTCAATTTGTTTAGCTTAAAAGTACGAAGTTGAATACTAACAAACAGAACAGACACACTAACATACTTTCGACTTAATAATTGAAGTGTGATTTTGCACGTCCATCTAAGCTAATTTGCAACAACAAGTGTGCGTAGCACTTTAATATTCATTTTGCACAAAAAACAATTTAAGTACCTACTTGTGGTTACTCATAAAAGTTGGATAAAAAACTTAACTTTTTGTAGACACCGGAAAGAAAAAAACATAGGAAACTTAGAACTAGTGCTGCAACCTAACGAATAACGATCTCTCCGAGAGTTCCGCTTGAGAGATCGTCAGGGACTTATACATTTCATATTCGACATTTTGGGAATAAAACACTTTTACGATCGAAGACTGAGAATTCAATTAACGATTGAATGTTTCGGGAAATTAACGAACGATCATTTTGGGAATTGCACCTTCCGGGACATTTCCACTGTGAAGCAATGCATTTAACTAACTTTATTTAAATTGCGTTGGAATATTAATCTTGTTCCTCTCCATCCTAAGATTGCCTGAAGAGATGTCTCTTAGCATAGTTTCTGTTTGTAATTTCTAATTTAAACAATAAAGGGTTTATCTAATGATCTATCTATAAAATAATTCAATACCTTTACGAATATATTTTCAAAATTCAACAAAAGGCAATGAAACAGTAAATTGGAACCAGATTATGCACCTTACGTAAGGAAGCGCCAGCGCATATTTGCTGTAGGTCACAGAGCCGTCACGTGCGTTGAAGTCTTTTGTACAGCGGCGGCGCGGCATCAGGGCCACAGTCTACGCGCCAGTTAGTATGACAATCGCGGCGTTGATTACCTAGACTACATAGCAGTTAGTATGGATTATGTAGATTAAAAGCTAGTTATTATGAGACCACAGTATTATAATAGTTGCTGAACAAAGTTTACTATTGTGATCGGTGGGATGTAATGTGCTTGTGTGGTTTGAGGTTACTTTAGTTTGATTTTATGGTTAGGCTACGAAATTGGTAAATAATAACGTTTCACGCTTGACGCTATTTTATTACAAATGCAGAAGCTATTGGACCACATACGAGATACCATTCTAAGTTAAAAAAAAAAACTAAACAACTGATTTTGATGTAGTTTGACGATAAAATAATTTGGGAGTGTTTTGAGGAGGGACAAATATATGGAAAAAAAACAAAAGTTCACAATTATAGCATCATCTATGTAATCTACATATCTATGAAAATGGATGTGTATAAGTATGTATATTCTCAGATAAATCTTCAGATTAGCCTAGCATCCAGTGAAGTTTTTTAGCGATCAGATCAACAGAAATCAGTTCTCTATTCTGAGATGAGATGCTACTACCTATTGTGAGATGCTATCTTGGTCACTCTCATTCCTGTGACTTTTCAGACGAGAGAGACAAGCTCCAGAAAACACCTTACGCGTCATAATAGAGGCAATAGTGGGTCGGTAGTAGGATTCAAGGTTTAGATTTATTTATTTAAGAAAATGCAGAAAATCATAAGATGAAGCCGGCTCATGATAATAATAAAGTTTATGTTAGATATTCAATAAGTTAGAGGTCAAACTATAGATTTCAGTGTCAATGTCAATAGCACAGAGAATTATTAATTAATTATTCATAAATATGCATTGTTGTTGCAACATCTACTGGAGTTACCTAAAATTAATAATAGTTAAAGTTTGGTTTTTATGAATCATTTTTATATTAAGAAATTGAAGTAGGTATAATTCATACTAATTTATAAAAGCGTAACTGTCTGTCTGTTTGTAAGCTTTTCTTAGCGTAACGGATAATGATCAAATTTCATAAGGTGTTACAATTATACAGCATGTTACAAAAACCCTGTATAATTAAGGAGCATGACGTATACACGTATGTAAAAGTACTCACGCAAAAATACCAAAAAAAAAATTGCACGTTATAATAGCAATATTTATTTACCAGTTTAAGAACACAAGAAAGAAAGGCAATTTTACAAAAACGTTAACTAATCTGTATCATATTATGTTGGCAGATTTTATTCTAAGAAAGCAGCTGCACGAGGTAATATTTTACAAATAAAACCGATGCGATTAGTGGCTGCGTTCACGCTTTTAGGAGGACCAAACGCGATGTGTGTTCAAAATTTTTAAGAATCAATATTTAATTTAAACTAGCAAAATTGCAATTCTCCATAAGATGCTGGATGCACATTGCGCACCTAGCGGATATAACAAGGTTTTTGTAACACCCTGTATATCACAAGGATGATCATTAGAAGGTATTTGTTTCATGAAAGTTAGAACATTTCAGAACGGTGTAAGTTGTCGCGAACGAAGTCGCAGGCAACAGCTAGTTATAATGTATTGTTAGATTGATATCTCCAGCTACTATAATAAATTATTATTTAGCATTTAGTTCTCAGTCCATCCACGTATGTTGACTGATCTTTCAAAGGTCATTGTATTCTTGATAAGAAATCCATAGAGACGGTTAGTGAAGTAGGTATTTTTAACCGATTGTCCAAGAAAGAGGATTATGTTTTTCAGATATATTATTATGTATGTACCTACGTATCGCATAACACTACTATTATAAATACAACAGTTTGGATGGCTGGATGAATGAATGGATGTCAACTGACTCAATCACGTCACAGGCTGAACTGATCTGGATCCAATTTGGCACAGACATAGAATATAGTCTAGAACACCACACAGGCTACTTTTTAACTGCTGGTAACACCGCGGGGCGCAATTAGTATTAAATTGTTATCTCACGTACCTACACTGCTATATTTAAATAGATCGAGAGAACATTATTTTTGCAAATATTATATCAAACTAGCTGCGCCCTGCTGTTTCATCCGCGGTTAAAAAGTATCCTATGTGCTATTCTAGACTATAATCTATCTCGGTGCCAAATTTCATTCAGATCTGTTCAGCCGTTCTGGCATGAAAGAGTAACAAACATCCATCCATCCATCCATCCATTCTTACAAACTTTCGCGTTTATAATATTAGTAGGATAGGGTTACCGATGATGTCCTCTCTAATAAGGCTAGACATATTTTGAAGTGCGAGGTGACGTTAAATTCGTTTTCGTGCCTGAAGTTTTTAGGTAACCACTAGCAGTTTCTTTTTAGTCTTCTTAATAATACACAGGCTTTTACTTAGGGTGCTGTTAGATAGGCCATACTTTTACTGCAGTACTGGCCCGGCAATATTGGTTCGGAAATAGTGCGCCAATATTTTGAATGTGGCCGGGCCATATCGTCATACATTTCTAGCATGGCTGATGATGGCCGGGCTACAGTCGGCAATATTGCCAGTATTGCCGGGCAAGCATTGCAGTACAAATATTGCCCGTCTAGGAGACATGCAATACGTGATATTTTCTGCAATTATTAGAAGTGTAATAAACATGGTCAATATGAAATGGAACGTAAAGTAAAAAACATAAGTCACGTTTTTCATTCGTGACAAATCTTGACCCCTGAAAAAGAACAACTTTTTGCTGAAGCTCGTAGAAGTTTCTCTGGCCTTATCAAAACCTTATCATTAGAACCTTGTAAAAAAAAACTCACCTGTCCAACGACTGCATACAAATAGAAGCATAATAGTGCTGCGCACACAAGCAAGCAGTGTACACGATTCATGTCTGTACTTTTTTTCACACAATGACAGATAGCATCAAACTCTCATGTCTCAATGTCCTTTGCTGATTATAAGTAAACAATAAACTGTACAGCAAAGTTTGATTGATGCAGTCGATAAACAGTAATTAATAACTCTAAAAATTAATCACTCAAAAAGACAATGGATTAAAAATATTTCTCATTATTATCGATTCGCTAGTACCGCACATTCACTTCACGTTTTGATTAAAATAGTAAATTAAATGTCAATCACTTATCGATAAATTTCGACAAGTCTAACTACAGCACTAGTCCTGTCACTGTAAAATTAAAAAGTGTAAAAGGGGCCAATGGGATTGGAGTGTTCAGCGTTCGTTTTTTAAAGTCGTGTTCGAAGTTTGGTTCGTTGTCGTTCGGTGGAACGCGCGCAGTCTGTAAAGCGATTCTCGCGAGACTGATTTGACATTTGGCCGGCCGGTTCGAAGCTTGCTAGAGATGCGCCCGCGTCCCTACCCAGTCGGAATCCTGCGTCCTTGATACAAGACTATTACGCACGTTAAAATAACATTACCGTAGCATTTACTTTGCGGAGTGCGTATGCACGAGTATATTGTCGATGCATACTTAAATACCTTCAACATTATATAATTTTATTATTATTATATTAGTGTTTATCACACTAATAATAATTGGAATATAAAATTATAGTATGGTTGTAACTAGTATTTATTACGTGTAATGAATACTAGTTAGAATTAAAATATAACTAGGAAATTACGTTTGAACGATTTTCCATTTCAATTAACTTTTAGAAAATTATCTAACTTGGGGATAAGAGCGATTACCTCTATTTAGGGATTCGTGTCACTAAATCGTCTTCATATTACTCAAGTATGTTCCAAATAAGGTGCTTGAAGACATTAGTACCTACCTATAGATTTTATTCAGATATTTTCATTACTATGAATCTAGAGCGATTTCGTCAATGAATGGCTTATTATTGGAAACGTACATATTTCAACATAAATTGCTTAATTTTGTGCATATTATTTAGATGCGCTTGGATTAGTATGCAAAACCGAAATGAATCGATTGTATTGAATTATATCGATATTTTGTTATTTATTGCACTGGCTAATGTCGATACTTTACTTTGGCAGTGATTTGTTCACCGTAATTAATAAACGAAAGAATAAAAAAATGCACACCTAAGTATATTTTTTTAAGTATAATTTTTTCCTAAGTTTATTTTTGGGGGCTGAGCTACCCACGTCCGTAGGAGTGTACTCTATTCTGATTCCCTACACGTGGTCCCCGGGTAGTGCTAACCGGGTAGCAAACTCTGGTGGGAGGCTTCGGCCGTGGCTAGTTACCACCCACCGGACCAAGCCATGCCGTGAAATGACCTAGTCGTGTTTCGGGATGTAGTTCGGTGTAACCGTTCCGAAGACGGGTCTGAGCAGTGGCGCACTTGTAGCGCCTCACTCAACTGCCGTCTTTGTACTTCTTCACTCTACAAAACTTCAAGGCTAGAGTGAATAAGTACCTTATAGGTCGTCGTGCTCCATCTTAGACCACAACGTCGCTTAACATCAGGCGAGTTGGTGGTCAAACGCCGACCTATTCTATATAAAAAAAAATAAAAATATTTTTTAAAATGTCTACCTGTTCGACCGATCGAGCGTTAGCGAGCGAAGCGTCTCTGCATCAGCTTCGACAAAAATGCTTTCGTATGTCCGATTTCTATCCGGATCTTTGCCTTCCTCTACAGAACTTTCTTAACTTTCAGAACTTCTTTGCCTTTCTTAACTGAATCTCTATAAATTTTGTGAGCAGGTTCAAAAATTATACAGATTTTTTTGGAGCGTCCGAATGAGGATTTTTTTTTAAATGACGGAGATATTTTTTTTTAATTACGTCGACAAAAACTATATATTGTTGGACTTACTTACAAAATTTTACGAGAATCGGTTTAGGAATGCGACCTGTAGAGGAGGACAAACGTGAGCCGCGAGATCTATAGCTCATAGAGCCACTAGTTATGATTGAATAAGCAAAGTAAAGCATTTGGCAAATATTAAGTAAGTACCTACTTATGGAAGTAAGTTTTTAAGATCGTAGTCAAAATATACTCGTAAAAACAAAAAGTAAAAAAGATATATTCTTTACTAATCGTAGATACTAATTGTAGATAATATGTTCTTTGTTACTTGTTAAAGATTTTATAGTGTGTTCATAATAATTTTAATGCAGTGATTTAAGTTAATCTAGTATCAAGTATTCCTTGTTCCTATCATAGTAGTAGCACAAAATTCTCTATGGGTCAAAGTTATCTAAGAATAAAAGTTTATTAAGTATTATTATTATTAAGCAAACTGAGCGTTTGACTGTCCGCTGGCTGACTCTAAGTCGTTTGTTGGGCAAACTCTTGTTGAGCAAGCGGTGAACTGTAGCAAACAAAATATGAATCAGCCGCTCGACAGCAAGCGATACGCCGCAATCTGAGTATTTATCTATTAGAACACACACTAACTAATTAGTAAATGACTGTACATACATTTTTTTCTTCATTGTTTTTCTTATGTTCCCTATAATAGCGTTGGTGACATTTTTCTCCACCGTCGACAATAATGACCTGTTTCCTTACAAGACTCGCAGCTGGGTGGCTGCCATACACAGTAAATACTCTGTATGAGTGTTTGTTTGTATGACATAATCAGCCGCCATTTCGCAGGTCCGGCCAGGTGCGTTGAGTAAATAACTCATAGATTACTGTGCGTGTGAAAAAATAATTTTAAGCAAATATAGACTGGTAGTTCGATAAAGGTCAAACATGAGATCCTTCTGTATTATTCATGTACCTTATTCTGCTTATGTAGGGTTGCTTGGTTCTCATTTATGTCATCATGCATACAGTTCATCCATACTTTCTCCGCTCATACATGGTCTACAGCGAATACATTGGATATTACCAGAACTGTTTACTGCATTGAAAGTAGGCCAAAAAGTAGAAATTGCTCGACAACTTTGACGTTCATAAGTGTATCTTTGATACCTAAATTGAATAAAAACATTTTGACTTTGACTTTGTGTAACTCCATAGTGTAATCTTTCATTCAATTTCATTCAGATCTGTTTAGCCATTTCAGCTTGTAATACGAGTATAATCAGAAAATAAAATCATACATCAAAACATACATTAATCATTAATTCACAAACTTTCCAAATGTATAACAAATAAATCAAGATATCAATATCCTAACACATGCTCAACATTTCGTTTTGTTTAGGAAAACATCCTAAAATGTAATTTTAGCTTTACAAAATGCGATTGCTCCAAACTTAATGTAGAAATAGGGTTTTTTTTTAATCATGGTAAACATCGTGCGAAAGAAGCCTTAAGGTAAGTCAAATTAAAAAATCATGCAAATCGATTTGTTCAGTTGATTTTGCATACCATGGATATTAAAGTATGATTGAACATAAAAAAAATTACAGCGAAAAATAAATGCAGTGACAACACATATACTCGTAGGTAATGAAATAAAACCACGCCAATTATACTGAAAAGATATTAAGTATTGTAAACAAACTGACTAACACTTCAGTTTCTAATTTCACCGTCGCAAAACGTATTTCATCAGTAGACGGTAACTACCATAATTATTCACAAAAACGAACTCCAATGGAGACAAAAACCCAATCAAGCAGCAATTAATGCAAAACGGAGGCGCGTGTCAAGGGCGAGGACAGTGATTATGACGGCATTAGTACTTACATTACATTATAATATTATACTGCTAGTTGCACCTCGCGGTTTCACCCGCAGGTCCACTGGAACCGTTATTTTTATTAAAGTGAAATTTTGGGGCTCTATAGATATCCTTTTCTGCATTGTTCCCCTGACAACGTGAATGCAATTTTTGGGGGCTGAGCTACCCACGTCCGTAGGAGTGTACTCTATTCTGATTCCGTACACGTGGTCCCCGGGTAGTGCTAACCGGGTAGCAAACTCTGGTGGAAGGTTTCGGCCGTGGCTAGTTACCACCCACCGGACCAAGCCATGCCGTGAAACGACCTAGTCGTGTTTCGGGATGTAGTCCGGTGTAACCGTTCCGAAGACGGGTCTGAGCAGTGGCGCACTTGTAGCGCCTAACTCAACTGCCGTCTCTGTACTTCTTCACTCTACAAAACTTGAAGGCTAGAGTGAATAAGTACCTTATAGGTCGTCGTGCTCCATCTTAGACCACAACGTTGCTTAACATCAGGCGAGTTGGTGGTCAAACGCCGACCTATTCTTCATAAAAAAAAAAAAAAATTGCACATCTTAGCACAGATACTTTTAAACTTCGGATGAAACCGCGGGGCGCAGCTAGTAGCACATAAAGCTTGGTTCAGAATTACAAACATCATTATTATATAATTACAAAATTGTTCGACGCTATAGGAAAGTATTTTACAAAAGACCATCTAAATAAATAATCTGGATACAGCTATTGCTGCCATGAATACCGATTTGCATCAAATCATTAAGTGGAGTAATTCCTATGGTCTAAAAGTGAATCCCACTAAATCGCAGGCTATTATCATTGGCAGCCCTTACTTCATCTCGAGATTAAACTGGGCTGATATCCCCCATGTAGTATTTGATGGGATTGCATTACCATATAGTGAGTCAGTGAAAAATCTAGGCGTGATGTTTGATCGTACTCTAAGCTGGGATGTCCATATCATGTCGATCAGCTGCAAATTGTTTGCATCTGGTGGATCCCTTAGACGGCTTCGTAACTTTTTACCCACTGCCACTAAAGTCACGCTTGCACAGTCTCTTCTTCTTCCCATTCTAGATTATGCTGATGCCTGTTATTTAGATCTGACAGAGTTACAGCTTGATAAACTAGAACGTCTTCAAAATTACTGCATCTGATTCATTTTTGGCTTACGTAAATATGATCACGTTTCTGTTTTCCGGACTAAACTAAAGGCTCCCTATTCGACTTCGACGGAATGCTCACATCCTTTCCCTTCTCTATAGTACTCTTTTTAATCCTGCCACCCCACGCTATTTAAAAGATCTCTTTTCTTATCCGCAATCCTTTCACCTCCATCCCCTTAGATCTCAATATACACTTGCGCTAAAAACTCCCACTGCTCATTGTAATATGTTCTATGGTAAGTCGTTTGCATTTCAGGCAGTCCAACTGTGGAACGAGCTGCCTGTCGCTACTAGACATGCTCCCTCACTTGCCATTTTTAAAGACGCCGTAAAAAAGCTATCGAAATTGCCTTGATTGTTTTATTTATCAGTGTTGTATGTATGTATTAATTAGTATATTTTATTAACTATAGGTATTTTAAGTACTAGAATGTTTTATATTAGTATGATGTACTTTTATGTAAGTTTTATGTAAATAATTTATGTAGGTGTATAGGTATATATAATACTCGATGTTTTGTTGTTTCTTTGTATCAATCTTATGTTTATTTTAGTTATTTTTGCACACCCTGTCCCATACTCATTTGTCGTATCCTCTCCATCCTAAGGTTGCCTGGAAGAGATCGCTTTTAGTGATAGGGCCGCCAGTTGTTACACTATTTAATAAGTTTTATCATTATTTTTCTCTTGTTGTTTTGTTATCTGTGGTGTGAACACTAAAGAGTTTATCTATCTATCTATCTATATATCTAATGGGGTTAAAATATATAATGCATTCTCACAGTACAAAACGATTACAAATTAAACCAGGTCAGCTTTATTTAGTGATCCATCAATCGAGTTATCTCTACAACCGATCTAATTGCCCGTAATAATCGAGTAATGTGTAATAATCGATGAAAGATCGATCGTTATCGAATCGACAGGCGTATCGAATGATCGGAGATGTTGTGCACTCGCTTGATTTGGCTTGAAATGTGTGTTGATGCAATTGAAAGTGACTGTTGTTTGTATTGCTGACTAGCTACGCCCCGCGGTTCCACCCGCGGTCTCACGGGAAGCGTTATTTTTTCGGTATGTTAGGTAGGTACCCTATGTCCTTTTCTGTACCCCTGACAACGTGTTTGCTAAATTTCATGATGTAGCGTTGCAATCATCCAAATAAACAAACGATCAAACTCACTTTCGCATTTACAATATTAGTTAGGATAGGAATAAAGCGCTTTTGAAATCAAGTAAAAAAAAAATTACAACTTTCGTTTACAGAACTTTACATTTAGATTCTAAATTCATAACATTCAGTTATCGTTTTGTGTTGTAACGGACAAGCATTTATTTTTTCATTAAGGATTTGTTTGTTAATCTTGGTCTTAACATGGCGATTTGAATATTGTTTATTTCAATAAAACAAAATTAGCCATGATAGCCAAGTTAAAGAAGGCTCGACTTTCAACCCAGAGGAAGTGGGTTCGATCCCAGCCGAAGGCACGCATTATTTGTTCATTGTGTGAATATACTCGTAATACATTTTTATATCATCTGCTACTTAACTAGAGCCCGGTGTTTTAGGGCAGGCTCGCCCCATCTCACATTTGGGGCTGAATATCATCCGTCGAAGTGTGGATGTTGCTATATACTCTGCCAGCCCTTTTGGGGGAAAGGCGTGACGATACGAATGTTAATAAGAACAATGAATATTCAATATCTATGCCCAGCAATAAATAAGATTATCCAAAGATGATGATGATGAAATAACATTAAATTTTATCTATGGTTATTTTTAATATGTCATGCTCATGACGTTATTTTCAATGGCCATATATGGATCCTCGTCCAAATAAAATTAGATACATATCTTATTGACGTGCCTAATATGGAGCGGTCTGTCATACCACCTAATACTCAGCGTGGGGTGAAGGAAGCATTATGTAAGTAACACATCGAAATGAGATCAAAGGCAATGATAGTGGTAGGGTCAACTGGGGCAAATGCGTCTGTGAGGGAATTGCGTCTTTCGGGAGTTGCTGACAAACCCTTCACAAATTAGGACAAAACGCCATCTTGTACAGATTATTGCAACTGAAGACAGAAAGAGGATGTAGATGGCGCCTAATTTGTGAAGAGTTTGTCAGTAATTCTCGAAAGACGCAATTACCCCACAGACGCATTTATCCCAGTTGACCCTATGTCTTATTTTTATAAACTAGTGGCTCCCAAAATTTTAAAAGAATCGGTTAAGAAATGCGACCTGAAGAGGAAGACACAGATCCGGACAGAGATCCGGACAAAACCCAAAGCAGAATTCGGACATACGAAAGCATTTTTTTCGAAGCTGAAGCAGAGACGCTTTTCTGGCTAACGCTCGCTCGGTCGAAAAACTGTCACACTCATGGCCACTTGCACTGAATTTAAGTATTGCCTAAGTCCTTGCTTAATTACTTTAAGCTAGTCCTAACTAAATATTCGCTTATCAATCACATAAAGTTAAGAGTCTCCTAAGGAATGCCGAATGACAATCACGCAATAGAGAGTATTCTGTGAAAAATTGTTACTTGAACTAATATCTAGTGTAATTCTGCTTTAAAGCGGAAAGCGCGTTAAAGCGGAATTACACTAGATATTAGTTCAAGTAACAATTTTGAAGATGAACTTCCGCAAAGTAACGCCTGATTCAATCAAGTATTATGTGATAATAAGGTGCTATACGTAGCATAAGATGCACCTTGACCCGACCCGACATAAGTCTCTACATCACAGCCCAAAAAAATCACATATATCAGTGTAAACAATCAAGACAACATAAATCCGACTCAGTCACGACGCCACAGACTCATAAACCTCACATTTTCGGATATTGACAAACGATGTTGTCCAAATATACAGTTGTAATGACTCACAACTGAAGTACAGTGTCACTTGCACTAAATATAAGAATTGCGTAAGTCCTTGCTTAACTAGTTTAAGCTACTCCTAGCTAAATATTCGCTTATCGGGCACATTAATTTAAGATTCTCCTAAGGAATGGCTCTTCACTAAGGAATTCACGAACCTCAGTTCGTGAATTTTTTTTAGGTAGGAGCTAGCTAGGAGTATATTAAACTAGTTAAGCAAGTACATACTTAGACAATTCTTAAATTTAGTGCAAGTGATCATGAATGTGTCAAATTAAATACGCGTCTCTTTCTGGTAAACGTCATCAACGATTTTCCACCCACCATTGCTGAGTACCTATAGGTGTCTTAAAGCGCCAAATTTTATTTTATTATAGTACTCTGGTTAAAAACATACTGATATTCGTCATTTTAAATATTTACGCTGTGCCGCCTACGTTTCCCAACCGCCTGATACCTAGTAAAAGCATCAGAGACCAATAGTGTTAATTCATTCGTAAAAAAGTAATGTATTAACCAAAATTAAACAAAAACATCGTTCCAAAAAGATCAAACAGACCGTCAAAAATGTTGTTAAAAAAATTGTTGATCCAGGTAACATTATAAAAAATAAAACCTGGCTGCAAAATGTAGTTCCCTGTGTCACCTCAACTATCAAGACGATTCAAATGAAACCTCACATGTCGAAATCCATCCAGCTGTTTAGGCTGTAGGACGTGCTAAAGAAACCTCATACATACATACATACCTATACACACTCGAAAAACATAACCCTCTCCCTTGCGCAGTCGGATAAAAACTAAAGTCTCGTGAAATACATGAATCGCAAGTAAAGTTTTTATTTGTTCTATAGTTGTTATTCAACCTTGTCAAAACTTTGTTTACCAAAACAGGTCCGAAATAATACCGCTTGTATCCACAACTATACAGCCAGTAACTCTATCAGTCGGACTGTGCAAGGAACGAGCTGGCTCGCCTAAATGTCAACAATCATGTGCTACTCGTCATGTGACTCGTTATGAATGGACGTGTCGCGTCGATCAGCTTTACTTATAAAACAACTAACTGCGCTCCGCGGTTTCACACGCGGTTAAAAAGTATCCTATCTCTCAAGTTGGATCGAACTGCACATGGTGTGCGAATTTTATTATAATCGGTTAAGTGGTTTAGGAGTTCATTGAGGACAAACATTGTGACACGAGATTTATATATATTAAAGACTAGCTGTCACCCCGCGACTTCGTTCGTGTTTTGAGCTATCCTATCTCTCAAGTTGGATCGAACTGCACATGGTGTGCGAATTTTATTATAATCGGTTAAGTGGTTTAGGAGTTCATTGAGGACAAACATTGTGACACGAGATTTATATATATTAAAGACTAGCTGTCACCCCGCGACTTCGTTCGTGTTTTGAGCTATCCTATCTCTCAAGTTGGATCGAACTGCACATGGTGTGCGAATTTTATTATAATCGGTTAAGTGGTTTAGGAGTTCATTGAGGACAAACATTGTGACACGAGATTTATATATATTAAGATATATTTTATATAGGTACACAACATATAGTCATCAACTGGTCACTGGTCTGTCATCACTCGACGTAGGGATTCTGTGGTCTCTCAGGTAGTTTTTGGAACTATGGTCATCATTGGGAAGGATATTTATGAAAGACCTACCTGGATGCGTACGTCATTCTTCACTCTTCTCACGAATCGTGACTCTTACGATTAATCTGTGGTTTTCCGTAGTAACTAGCAGTTTTTGGAACGACCACCTTTACTAGTCAGATGAAGTCTTTTCACAGAAAAAAATACTTTTTAAACAATTTTCCTTGAATGAGTAAGTGGTTAAAAGTGGGCCAAATGATATGATTATGATATTTGTTTAAAAATAGAAAATACGAGCGCTGACACCAGCTCAGCTTTTACTAAACTTACAATATGAATAAAATATGTAATTGGACTATCCCATCTTCAAAGAACTGCCTCGGTGGCTCAGTTGGTAGTGAACTTGCCTTCTGAGCTTGGAGGCGTGGGTTCGATTCCCACCTAGGACAAACATTTATGTGATGAACGTTTGTGTTTGTTCTATGTATGGGTGTTAAATATCTATTTATTTATGTATATCAGTCTCTGACAGCCATAGTACAAGCGTTGCTTAGTTTGGGGTCAGGCGACCGTGTGTGGAAAAAAAAACTTTGAATAAAATGAAACAAACTGGTGTTGTTGACATATCATTTTATTCATTTTTTTAAGATTTGTATGGATGGAATAGTCCAATTGGACTGAATTGGACTATTCCATCCATCCAAATCTTCAAAATAACTTTGGCTTTTCTCCAAGAAAATCGTAAAAAAATACTATGTCAACAACACCAGAAAAATATTTACTTCCATTTAAATCTCATTATTAACTCACACTTTCATATCCATTCATATTCCGTGCACCACCCACAAGCTGGGTCAAATGTCAAGCACCACCGAGAGGGTCCAATTGACCCACTGCTGTCCACGTCACGGAGTGACACGCAGACCCTTGAGGTGAAGTGTCCTTGGAGCACAATCCTTTAAAAGTATAAACAAAATACGACTAATCTATGCGCGGTGTTTCGATAGAGATGTAAGAAAGTTTAAAGTAATTTATTGTGTAAGGTTCTTTGCAGGTCAAGTAAGGTTGCGGGTTGATTGACGTAGCTTCTATACCATCATCAGCTTGACTGCCTCTAGGGCTCAGTTGGGATGAACCTGCCTTCTGAGCTTGGGGACGTGCGTTCGATTCCCACCTGAGGCAAACATTCATGTGTTGAACATTTGTGTTTGTTTGTTGTATTTCTGGCTATTTAAGTAGGTATTTATTTAATATTTCACCCACAGTTAAAAAGTATTATAAGTGCTATTCTAGGTCTGGACTATAATCTATCCGTTCACCTGTTCTGGCGTGATCGAGTAACAAACATCCATACATCCATCCAAGATTTTATAAGATTAGTGAGATGTATTTCAGACTCTGGCAGCCTTAGTTACCTTACTTAGACCTTTGCTTAGTTTGGGGTCTAAAATGTATCTAATATTTATTAGCTCATATCTGCTTTCGAAGGTTCCGCAATTAAGATTTCTTTCTTCTCCCATCACAGAACCTATACTCATCTTGCTCATGTTCTCCAACTTAACTGACCCAACCTAAGTATTATTAAAATCAGTATTCTGGAAAATCTTTATAATTTTTTTCAATACCATTTTTACAAAGACATTTTTTTTTCTAACCAAGATAGCACGTTTTGATGAGTTTTGCTATTGATATCCAGGTTA
Organism: Peribatodes rhomboidaria; assembly: GCA_911728515.1. Taxonomy (NCBI): domain Eukaryota; kingdom Metazoa; phylum Arthropoda; class Insecta; order Lepidoptera; family Geometridae; genus Peribatodes; species Peribatodes rhomboidaria. The sequence goes on from OU452177.1 coordinate 16,783,279, forward strand.
TTCAAAAGTAATTTTATCATACAAATAATGTTATTATACTTAACTAACCATATAATTTATTTAATTTAACCATGTAAGTAATAAAACTGTTCTATAATGCATAATAATCATCCCATCAAGTAACATAAAGCAGTAGCCAAGTAATGAATATAATTGATTTTAGCAATCTACAGCCTTCGCCTGGACACGAACTGATATTTAAGTAACTAGTTATTTACCTAGATTATGGATGTGCTTGATTGATAGGTCACTTATTATTTCGCAATACCAAACCTGACTTAATTTTATGGCTTCTACTTTGCACCAGTATAGAATGTTAAGCAGAGTTTAGGTTGGCAATACAAGAGGCTTACAGCGAGTTTTTTCATTTTTATTTAACACTAGCTGCGCCCCACGGTTTTTCCCGCGGTTAAAAAGTATCATATGTGCTACTATAGACTATAATCTATCTCTGTGCCAAATTTCATTCAGATCTCAGTTCAGCCGTTCTGGCGTGAAAGAGTAACAAACATCCATCCATCCATTCTTACAAACTTTCGCGTTTATAATATTAGTAGCTAGTAATATTAGTAGTTTAACTTAGTTTCTTAACTTTTCCGTCAGGTGTGCTTTATTGAAATGTATAGAGCCACTCATAGTGGCTGTAGACTTAGTATAAGTTTTGATAGTTAAACGTAAACTTTGTTTTTTATTTTCAGATGGCGTTTCTGCTAGGGGCGCTTTAAATGTATAGAACTAAACGAAAACGAAAAAAGTTTACGTAAGTAACTGTTAAAATTCATGAGCCTCCCGTAAGCTCAAAAACTAGCGAAGGTTAGTTTGCTAAAAGTTAGTTTAGTTAGTTAGTTTGAAGGTTAGTTGTTAGTTATTGTTTAGTTTACGTAGCAGATTTTTTTTTTTGTGAAAATTAACTCCCGAAACTGTTGTTCATAGTTTAAACACAGGAGTGATTTTACCTGCAACTATTCTGCAATAACAGCTATTTTATAATTTTATACAAAACTACGCCAGTTTCCATAATAAAATAGTTTTTTTTTTCAGATAAAAAGAGAAGTGATAAGGCAATGTGTAGGAATGCGGCAGAGCCATGCTACTCAAAACCGTAAAACATGGCAAGTGGTCCACGAAGCTACATAGTTTGGAAACCTCTGGTTTAAGGTAACAAACATTACACTCGCTCGCTCCAAAATTTTCGCACATACTACAATACTTAGTGTGATGTCACGTTTAAAAACTAGTATGCTATCTTCAGTGAAAATAGCTGTAGAACTATAAATCACAGCATCATATCATACAAGTTGAATCAGCTTGTGCTTATCTCTAGCGAATAAACTGTACTATGACAAATTCGTGACTGTACCCTGTGTTATGAATAAGAGAGGTCCCTTTAAGGCTCGCGAACGATGACCAATCCACCCACTCAGACTTCAGAGTGGCGCCAGACTACTTCTAAACTTCAAGTATCGGACATAATTTGAGTAATTGCTCTTAAATCAACAAGTATTTAGATCTGGCCTTGAATTTGATGTTGGTAGGTGGCACCGAAATTTCAGATAGACATTTTTAGTAGCACCAGCAACGTACGTACCTACTACTTTTTCAATTTCCATTGCATATGTAATGAAAACGCGCAGTTGTAACACTCATGATCTGCAGGTAATTTTCAATTAAAATCAATGTTTAGATAACAAAGCTGCAGGTGATTAGATGTAACCACAGATTTTTCTGTAATTTAAGGGACTAATTATTAGTAACAAGCTTTCGAGGAACGCGACCGATTTGCTGACGACGCACTCCATACGCGGCACGCCAGACCGAGAAAACCTTAGATGAGGATAAGACACGAACGAGACGCAGACACGGCGTCTTTTCAATGTACTTTCAGACAAAATGTATAGAAGAGATGCGGCGCAACACATACAGAGACGCGGGCGCGACGCTTCCCATTTTGTATGAAAGTGTCATGTCGCCCATTAGTCCGTGTCTCGTCCTCATCCTTCGTCTCTTCTGTCTGACCAGCAGGCCTAGCATGCGCAACGTGACTACGGTATGTAAACATACGAGTACATGTTCTACATTAAAAAAAAAAAATGTCAACTCTTTTTATCGAGACAGACGTATGTTTACACGTAGCCTTATCACGTTCTCACACGACAAAAAGTGACGAGAAGAATTTTGTCGCGCGCGCGTGCAGGAAGAAAGGAAGCAGGAAGCCTAGTCTTCCAAGTCGAGGTATTCTTTCTCTCGTTTCAAAAGTCACTGGAGTGAGAGGGACCAAGAAACATGTCACGCGACAAGAATAGGGGCCTGCGCCTAAAGCTTTTCCGTTTCCTTTTCCCGCGGAGCGCCCGTCACGCTGGCATCGCTTACGTTCAGTTGCATTGAAAATCACTTGATTCACATTTGAAAGAGATCGCTTGCTGTCAGACAAGTAGTCCTGACATGCAACTGACAGCTGCCTGATCTACAAAAGTGTGCATAATTAAGAAAGCATCCGGCCACATCCGCGCCACAATGCCATGCATCACGATCGCATGCAACCGATCGTCTATTCAATGATAGTTGCGAAAGCCGAACCAGAGCAAAAACCAGATTCTACTTACGTATTGTACAATCGAGCAAACAATGATGTTTGTTTATTAGGTTAATAAATTAATTTCAACATTTCCCGCTGGAGCCTTGCGAAAAGTTTGCTGTATTTGCGCACAGCTTTTTTGCAATAGCGCGTTTGTTGTCGTAAAAGTTTTATTTTTACATATACAAGGTGATGCTTTTGGGTGTGATAAAACTCACGGGTGTTTTTATATACTACCTATCAAAGTAAACAACAGTTGGAACACAATTTGCAAAATTCAAGGAAAAAAAATCGAATCTCTATACGAAATTTATCACGTGACTAATACCTCTAGTTATTTTGTTATGAGAGATGTTATTGTTAGACTCGATCATTTTTTGTTTCGAAATTGTAAAGTTATGTTCTTTAAGTTGTGCACTCTGATGGTTAGAATAACGCCCTTAAGTATTACTAAGAAGCGCCTTGTAATAATAATAATAATAATAATCATTTATTTGCTTTTAAAAATAGTTATTAATACAATTACATGAGATTTCCTGTCTCCCAAACTAGGGTGATCCTGTGCTATGGGAGACAGTTAGTTCTTCAGTGGGATGGGTACATAAGGGACAACTAATTGCCAGTGTTTGGACAAGGACAGAGTAAGGTAACACATAGGTAAAAAAGGGAATACCGTGGTAGGGGTGGAGGTTTTTAGGAATATGCACCAAAAACACAATTTAGGGTGAGAATCAGACTAGTAAATTTTCTGTTTCGTTATAATTAAGAGTTTGCAACCATGACATTAGTTTCCTTTTTACTTCAAATTTTGAAAGAGAGAAAAAATTTAACTTTTTATTAAGCTTACTGTATAGTCTAGAGCTAAGGGATTCATACTGTTTAGTAGCAAAAACGGTACGACGTGGGAAGAAGTCACAGATCGGCTGACCGCGACGCTTCAGTACGGAACTTTTGTTAAATGGCACGTTGCTGTGCTTGTGGAGAATGGTCCGTAGAATAAACAGCTGTCTAACAGATAGTACTTTGCATTCCGAGTATAAAGCTGAGGTTGGGTAAATTCTTGGCTTATTCGTCATAACCTTTAACACCGCTCTTTGGCTTCGTTCTAAGCCTAAGAAATTTGTTTTAAAGGTTCCGCCCCAGGCAGGTATACAATATGAGAGAGTTGACTGGCACAGGGCTGAGTAAGTCATAAGCAGAGTATTCATGTCTGCAGAATCTCGCAGCTTTTTGAATATGTAGATGAGCCTTCGAATACGTATGTTTAACTGTTCAATATGGTAGTGCCAGTCAAGTCTCTCATCGATATATACACCTAGATATTTCAGGTATGGAACTGTTTCTACTTTGTTACAGCTGCTAATGCACGTGGCAGAGTTTGGGTCACAGCAGTGAGCCGTAATCACTGAGCTATTTGTCGGGGGTTTGGGCCTTTTGGCAATATTGAACTGGATCACTTTAGTTTTATCTACATTTAAAGTAAGTAAGTTGTATGACAGCCAGGACATTACTTGACGAAGGGAAGATTCGGCGGAAGCTCTAGCTGAGAACCAATTATTTCCTTGTATTAATAGGACTGTGTCATCAGCGTAAGCGTAAATTTCAGTATTCAACAGAGAAAGATTACACAGGTCATTTATGTAAATTAAAAACATAGTGGGTCCGAGAATACTCCCTTGAGGGACACCGTAAGTAATTATCTCATCGTTACTGACAGTCTGGCCAATTTTTGTACGCTGGGATCGATTCTCTAGATAGCTTTCAAAGATTTGGAGTGCATTAGCACGAATGCCAATGCTATTCATCTTAGAAATTAATTTCGGAATCGAGATTGTGTCGAAGGCTTTGCACATATCCAAGAAAATTCCATAGCATGCCTTTTTACTGTCTAGTTTGTTGACAATAGAGTTTGACAGACTAAGAATCTTAAATAAGAATCTTCGGTGGAAATACCAGGTCTAAATCCGTACTGGTTTTTGGAAATAATGTTATTTTTAAATAAGTAACTAGTGAGGCGGTTATTTAGAATTCGTTCTAAAACCTTGGAGAGGCCTGGGAGCACAGATATAGGTCTATAGTTGGATATGCAGTCTCGTTTTCCAGACTTGAAGACTGGTGTTACAATGGCTTTTTTTAGAATATGAGGAAATATTCCAGAAGCAATAGACGCGTTACATATATGAGTAATGGAAGGAACAAGTACATGACTTGCATGCTTGAGAACAGCAACTGGAATCTCATCCCAACCCTTCGCACAGTCGGACCGTAGGCCTTTTATTATTTTTTCTACCTCGACGTTATCAGTAGGCAATAAGACCATTGAATTTGAGCTTTTCTGTTGATGAGTAGGACTGGGTGGGTTTAGGGTTGGTAATATTTTATTTGCTAGATTTTTCCCCGTGTTTGCAAAGGTCGTGTTTACTTTAGAGATAGATGCCATTCGGTCATGATCTAAATTTAAGAGTTCAAAAGGGGGTTTCGAGGGTTTGAATCCATTTGTAATATTCTTGATAACTTTTCACGTAGCTTTAGTGTTATTCTTTGCTCGGTTGAATTGATCTCTTTCAAAGGCCACCTTAAGTTTTTTTAATATGGCATTGCAGTAGTTTCGGTATCTCTTATAAGTGATTTCTAAAACTGAATTATTGGGTGAAGCTCTTAATTTCATATGAAGGGAGTCTCGATTGCGAATGCAGCGTAACATACCAGGTGTTATCCAAGGTTTTAATATTGTGAGCCGTCGTGGTTTGGAATTTCGTGTATGTTTCTGAACAATATTTTGAATAGTGAAGACCAGAAGATTAATTGCTGTATTTGGATCATCGGTGCTAATTACATTAGTGAAGTCGATATTTTCGAGTTCCTTTACTATAGTACAGATATCAGGCTTTGATTTAGGGGTGTCAATATTTCTGTAACAGTTATTGTTTGAGCTGTTTTCAACAAATGTAACGACGGGATAATGGTCTGTTATTGTAGATTTTACAACAAGTACAACTGAATTTAACTTATTATTAAAAAAGACATGGTCTAAGCTATTTTCTTGACGAGTAGGGATTGAGTGTGCTGGAAGTAGACCAATGGTGGAGAGAAAAGTTAGGTATTCATTAGAGTTTCTATCGATGTTATCAACTGGTTTTATGTCTACATTGAGATCGCCCATAAGTATTATATTTTTATAAGATTTTAAGTTGTTGTATATTATTTCTAAGCTATTGAGAAAATTAGATAAATTTTTATATGACGGTGATCGATAGATACAAATAATTGCAAAGTTTTCCATTAGAAATATAAGGCAATTTGCATCAACAATTTGGGGTTCAATTATAGAGCCGTTTATTTTGTTATGGACAAAAATCACCACTCCGTCATTTTGTATTGGGTTATTTTTTGTAGAGAAGGATGTATAGCCATTGATGCTAGGTAAGGACTCCGAACTTTTGAGCCAACATTCAGTTAGAGCTATAAGGTCGTAGGTTATTCCAGTCTCCGAAACAAGAGATGTAAACTGATCAAAATTTTTATTTATGCTGCGGATATTCATTTGAATTAAATTTAGAGTGGGGGCATTCAAGTTTGACATATACTGTGAGCATTGTTTAGAAGTACAGGAGTAAGATTCGGCCACATGGTAATTGTCTAAATCAGATAGAATTTTATTTGTTTCATCCATTGAGAAAATTGCAAAAATTATTATGTAGAGAAGTCCAAAACAAATAGAAAAATTGTTTTATAAAAATATGGAAAGCTGGAATTGGTGTACTATAGGTACGGGTATAAGAGTAATCTACAGATACAAGTACGATGATTAGGTTGCAGATGGGATCATGTTTAAAAGTTAAGAATGGGCCCGAGATGTTAAATTTAGAGGTAGGTATATGTATGAGGGTTGAGTTGTTGGTGCAGGTTAGGAATTGTGCGTTGATTAAGGTGGTGAATATACTAGCTGTCTGTAAGTATCTAAAAGCAAATTGAAATACATAGCAAATTAAATATAAACTAAAGATAAACAAAATTCTAGTCGTGTTTAGGCTAAGTTCATTCTTCACTTGAGTCCAGTTTCGCCAAACAGTCGTCGGTTCTGATAAGAATGTGTTTCGAACTAGCGTTTTTGCGAAGAAATATTTTTCCGTTTGTAACCCAGCAAAATTCGTATTTATTATCAGTCGCAAATTTACGTGCGCGAAATAATAGTTTCTTTAGGGTTAGCGGTAGATGTTCTTCAATATAAATACGTAGAGGTTCTTGAGATAGTCCTGCAGTTTGCGTATTAAGTTTGTTGCGGTGTTCAGGTCTGTCTTTGTTATAGCGCCTAGCGGCGTTTAAAAAATGTATAAGTAACGAGACTCTGATCTCATTTGATCAGTATCTTGATTACGCGATAGTTAACAATGTTGAAAGCCATACATGTCTTAAAAATAAAACAAGTGACATTACACACATATTAAAAACTTGATTTGAATCGTGCATAACTCTATTTCTTGGTGACGATAGGAAAAATGTCTCGTGCGATGATAAAACAAAGCATGTTTTTGTAAGCACAGGTCCTTTGTAAGGTTTTTTCTAGAGGGAGTTTTCCAAAGTATTCGCGTTCAGGTAAGCCACTCTGACATACCCAACTCTATTACCAATGCACAACTTCCGTATCAGAGAAAACAACTAGCAACAACAGCGAAACTGTTGTGGAGATCATTGGGGGAGGCCTTTGTCCGCAGTGGACGTCTTCGGGCTGACATGATGACGACGATCCATTTCTGTTATAGCTTCGTTTAGTACTGACATTCAATGGAAAAGTGTATGAAAAATTCAACTCGGTTTACGCCTTATCGGACGTGAACAGAAGTTACTGTTACGTTGGTCTTGGTTTCAAAATAGTTTTTCCCTAAATTAAAAAAAAAAAGTTGGTTTCTTTTTATACATTTCCTTTCAAATGCTACTTATTTTTTTACAGACACCAAGTTAAGGGTACCTAGTACCTACAACGATTCATCAACTACAGGGCTGAACAATGAAAACAAAGTTCTCTAATAACACGCTACGTTTCCCTACGAACTTCTCCTGCAACAAAAGTTCAAGAACAGCAAAACCTTATCATTAAACAAAGCACAATAAAATTAATTCACTCCCTGTACAACAATTACGCATCGTTTAGTACAATAACGTCTCAATCGAGTTGCGAAACGTCCGTCTGTTAGCATTAGATCTACATCACGCCCGCGGCGCGGCGGCCGGTGATAGCGTCTGATAACACTTATAACATTCAAAGATACATACAACTGGAACTGACATCTTTAACTAGAATTACCTGTCGCTTATGAACGACGAATAACAAAACGAACGACCATTCTGAACAAAAGCTTGCAAGCGCACTTTTAGGTAAGTACGCTTGCAGCTCTTGTTAGCTCTTCTAGATTGCTGTAGACTACCTAGAGTCTACAGCTTATTGAAACTACCCAAACCAACACGCGAACGATAACACACAAAATGTGTATTCGACCGAGTGAGCGTTAGCGAGAGAAGCGTCTATGCTTCAGCTTCGACAAATGCTTTCGTATGTTCGGATTTCTGTCCGGCTGTCTCCCTCTACAGGTCGTATATCTTAACCGATTCGAAATGCGACCTGTAGTGGAGGACAGACGCCGGCCGCGAGCTCACAGAGCACTAGTTTAATATGTGTGTTTGTGTGTTACTGCTAGAGTTTGGTTCGGTTTGTTTCGGTAAGGTAGAGTAAAGATCTAAGTGCGTTCGGCAGCATGGTCCTAGACTCGCTGTGAAAAATTCTAGTTCGAAGTGTCATTTCTAGTGGAAACATGAATATCGCTGATAACATTTAATGTCTTGGGCAATGTTGTCTGTTTGAAGATCAGACTGATCACGATTCTATTCTTTATGCTTCGGTCAATATTGATTAGCGCTCTATGTTTTGATGATGTTTTGTTTCTTCATCGTGTGACACGTGCTCACAGATTGCTTGGGTATAGGTTATCGAGCCCACCCACTTTACCTTCTCAAGGTACGTGGTTTCTGTAAACAAATAACGTGAGTTCTTTGTGGTTCGTTTTAGATGTATAGAGGTTGCAATTTAGAACATGCGATGCGCTCTCGTAGCCCTCAGGAATAAGCAGCGCGACTACTGTATGACGACTCTTTTTATCGAAACAGGCGTATGTTTATACGTAGTCTTGTCTCGTTCTCACACGACAAAAAAATATTAGATGATCCGCGACCCGCGCGGTCTAAAAGGGCTTTTTGCTGTGAGATGAGGTGTCGTCCTGCACCCCTTACGTTAGCAAGAGGATGCATGGGGTGCAGTCATAAGTCCATGGTTACGAATAAGGTCAAGATAATTTAAGAACATGTCCTAATTTTTTTTTCCAATCGAATGTCCAAAAAACAAATTGCTAAGAAATGCTTAAAGTAAATACTAGATGCAGGTTGCAGTACCGTGAAAATGGAATGGGAAGTAGTTCATAAATAATAATTAAGAATAGTAAATTCTAAGTGATTTTAACGTATTTTAGATGAAAGATGTTAGTATACTTAGGTACTTTGAGTCGGTAGTCGTACCTTTAAAATCGTCGATTGATCTGAAAAGAAAAACTTTGATGTTATACCTACTACGTAATAATACCATATAATACGTCATTGCTGTGATAGGTATATTAAAACAATTAAATAGAATTAATTTGTAAGTCAAAATAAAATGATCTGTGAAACTTTGAACTGGTTTTTAATCGTGCGTTTGAACCTTCAAATTGTTAGTTAAATTACATTGACGAAAATTATATTTTGTTTGTTAAATTATATGAACGAGAATTACTGTGGAATTTTATAAATGCAGCTCTTGTTTGTGCAAAACATTTATTTTAGGTGGTTTTCCATATTTTTTTAACAAAATGACTTTGGTTAACATAAAAAGTTGGTCTCAAATCTATTGTATGCAAATGATGTATGTGACTCATCAGTTAAATTATAACCCGTAGTTTTGCGTCTTGTGATTTGGAAATTGCAGTTTTCCGCGATTATTCCATGTTAATTATGAGTACTACAAGTGATATTTATAGTACATACCTACCTACCTACCCATAGTTTTTTTTTGTTAGAGGTGGCAAACAAGGTCATGTTGTTTCTGTTGGGCAGCGGTCATCGTCGCCTATACCACAATAGTTATAACAAAGATAGTATGGTACGTTATATAATTATGTAGGTGGTAGGTATATAGGTAGTAGGATAGGTGGTATGGTAGTATGGTACCTGTAGTACGGGTGTTTATGCTAAATAAAAATAAGAATTTTAATAATTTCTTACAATAAGTAGGTAACTATCTTCTTATCATCATTTCAGTAGTTTAGTAGCTATTACTCAAACAATGGGTAGGTAGATCTAAATATTTTTGCAATGCTAGTAAAATGGTGAAATACTGTGTCAAAATGGCAGATTCTGGTATTTTTTATTTGTAAAAAACATTATGTAAGAATTTGCAGAAACTGTCAAAATCTAAAGTTAAACGGGAAAGTTATAAAGATGTAGGTTAGGTGTCCACATTCCTAACCAGGTCTAAATATGTTGTAAATTAAATTGTAAATTGTAAAAAAAATATGTGTAAATGCTTACACAAGTTACTTTACACTAAGCATCTCTTTAATCTTGTTTCAAATTTCTTTAAAGAATATCTTGACCATACTGTGAAAACAGAGTGATGAACGAAGTGGCCTATGAATCACTTCATTTACACGACGAAATGATCTTATAAGTGGCTGTTTCCTCGTGCAGCGCTCATCTTCCTTGCACTATTCCGGTGAATTCGCCTTCGAGACTGCAACCCACCAAAACTTCAGTCCGCCACTGCCGCTAGTGTCAGGAACACAATAAGTAGCCCAGTTAGTTGCATAGCCATCTATACAGGGTCGCCTATTACACACACACACTAAGTTCAACTCTTTTTTTCGATTAATTCAACTTTGTTATTTCAAACTTATTGTAATTTCGTAGCTCGTATCACCAATTAGACAGCGGGCAGAGCTGACCTAGTTCTGTTAGTTACATAGCCATCTATACAGGGAGGCTATCACCGATCATACAGCGGGCAGAGCTGACCTAGTCCTGTTAGTTACATAGCCATCTATACAGGGAGGCTATCACCGATCATACAGCGGGCAGAGCTGACCTAGTCCTGTTAGTTATACATAGCCATCTATACAGGGCGGCTATCACCGATCAGACAGCGGGCAGAAACAAACGTTTCTCAACATCCTCCTGACACGGACTATAATGGAACAATTAAATACTTGCGCAAGCCTTGACAATATCTGTAAGATAACAAGACGATTGGATTTTTGTGGAATAGTTTCACAAATACCAAATTTTTTAGAAGTTTCTGCTTCTGTAGATTAAAGTCTGATTGAAGCCTCCTGTTTGTGTATCTTCTTTGAGCTTCAAGGCAACGCTTAAGGCAAGGCAAGGCTTAAGGCAACGTTGGACAAGAGCACAAAAAGACGTTTTATGTCAAAAAATAGTTTTTATCGTTGAAATGGTAATTTTATCGGGAAAAAAAATCGGTTCAAAATAAAATGGCAATAATTAGCACATTAAAATTAACCCAAACGCTAAATAAAGTTTAAGTTTACTTAACCTTTTTACCGCCAGATGGTCCTTAGTAAGGGCGTGCCTCTATCGCTGAGCGCATATTCTTATTAACCGACGAAAAAACAGAGAAGGTTCTTAAGTTGACGCGTATATTTTTTAACGTAAAAATTACGTTCCTACTTGCTTATAATTTAATGTTGACCTCGGCTTCTAGGACAATGACCATAATTTATTTTCCCAATCAATCTCTTCTTGTTTCGGTGAGCAGCGTGGTCACCCCATTCCCCAGTAACCTTGCGACCATGAACTACCTGCAAGTCCCGGACAAATCGCATCCGAACATTGTTCCGACCACGCCAATTTATAACACCTAACTACACAATGGACGCGGCCTTATTGACCTACTTACTTGATACTTATAAGGACGGAAGCTTTGGAAAATACCTACCATGCAAATAAAACAGTAGCCTCTTTAGCGTAGTCTTTTTGGGTCGAGTTAAAAAATTTCAAAGAAAGAAAAAGACATAACACTGTATTTCTATTCCGAGGCTATACAACGTTTATTGCTCTTGGGTAAGTACCTACTTACTATTGAAAAAAACTTAAATTCTATCTTAACTAATGTTTTAAATGCAAAAGTTTATTTGTTTGTTATGCTGTGCCGCCTTAAATACTCTTTTGATCATTTTATAATTTCGCATTCACGTTGTCAAGGGTATGTAAAAAACATAGGGTACTTATTATCCCGTAAAAAATATTAATTCTGTGCGCGAGTGAAACTGCGGGGCGCAGCTAGTATGTTTAGAGAAATGTAAGATTTTATTTTTTATGACGCTGTCTTATTCAAAAAGGCAACGCGATGTAAAATATAATTCTTACTGATTTACTCTACACTTACTGATTTTATTTATTACCTCTACAACACAGACCATTCAAACAGTAGACAGATCATACTTATTCCTCTCGCAAAAATAATACTCATGATTTAGATCACCTATGATTGGTCACCCCTTTAACTTGACAATAATAAGCGCGGATTCCATGAATGAATCATGAATTGAAATCAATATTGAGCTATATAGAATACTAGCTGAAACCCGCGACTTCGTTCGCGTTTTTTCGGAAAAAAGTATCCAGAAACATTGTAATATATAACTTGTAACATAAACTTGTAACCTCATGATATATATTAAAACTAATTATAAATTTCATCAAGATCCTTTCAGCCCTTTAGCCGTCATAAGCCTACAAACTACAAACAGACAGACAGAGTAACTTTCGACTTTGTAACATTAGTATGGATAGTTTCCAGTCTCGCGGTAAGACAGTGAGACGGTCTATTACACGCGCCATCTGCTGATTATATTATCTTTGCTCTACAATAATCTTATACTACGCAATGCTTATTAATTTTCTGAACTTTTTGTTCACAAGTACACCCATATAATGGTGATTATGTTCAATTGATTAAAAAACAGCAATTTGTTCAGATACACTATCTAATGGGCGCTCGGGTGTTGGCCAATGATGGCCAGCTCATTCCAAGTTTTTGTTATATTTCATCATTCTCGTGGGAACTGACCAGATTTACTTGATGAACATTAATATAATGCACATTTATTTTATGACGTTATTACAAGAAATTACGTTCATAGAATGCATATTTCTATGATTGGATCAGGAGAAAACGTTTGCATACACATATGAACATATGATAACCCCCCCCCCCCCCCCCCCCCAATTCTACTAACCAATTGTATGTCAATTGTTAATGAATTGCCTCAAATGGACACTTTGTGTATGCCAAAAGTGTAAAAAACTACAATTAAAACAATTAATTAGTAGAATAGAACCCCATGGTATTTATAATGTATGGTATGGTTTTTGGTGAACTAATGAACTAGATGGTCCCTTCTCGTTAATGTTTCTAGAACAACAGTTTGATCGACATGACTATAGATAGTTATGTAGAACCAAGTTAATCCCACAAACGTTCATTAGAAGGGCGGGCTACCTCCGCTTAACCTTTGCAACGACAAGTTCGCAACACTCTCACAGCACAATGCGCTGCGCAACGTTACGCAGTGTTTAGCGATATTACCCTCGCAATTAAGTTATGAGCATGTGAAGAAAACTTGAAGTAAACGATTGTTCCTTACGAACCTCCTTTGCGAAAGAATTGATGTAAAGTAGGGTAATTTATAATGTGTAGGTAGGTCTTAATACAAGTATAAATTAAAACATTTAAAAACCCCCGGTACTGAGTTTCATCAACACCGATTTTCATCAAACATACTCGTAGATAAGGACACTCCCGGCTAATTCACCTTTCAAACAAAAAAAGAAAACAAAATCAAAATCGGTTCATCCATTCGGGAGCTATGATGCCACAGACTGAGACACACACACAGAGAGAGACACGTCAAGTTTTTAACATCCCCTCGTTTTTGCGTCGGGGGTTAAAAATAGAAGGTATCGTTTTCACGTTAACGACTTTTCCACTTTCACAAATCGTTTTGTCCAAGAAAACTTATAAGCAGCTTATACAGGTGTAAACTCCGTAGCAGGTGCTGTGCTGTCAACTTACAGCACTTGTTGCTGTCGGACAGACCGTCGGGTATTTATCGCAGAAGGTTTCTTGCAAGTGTATGGGCGGCCTAACAAATATGGCCTATAGTTTTATCAGCAAATAGGTGGTAAATTGGGCAAATAAGGGCATTGTTTCATTAAAATGAATGTTTACTTTTATCTATTTTCAGGTAATCTAAAGCCGGATAGTCCTGCTTTTGGTATTAACTAATGTAAACCACCTAATCTTCAAGAACTCGACGCACTCAAACATGGAATCTTGTAAGCCAACTGGGGCAAATTCGTCTGTGGGGCATACTGCGTCTTTCGAGAATTACTGAAAAACTCTAAAACAAATTAGGCGCCACCTACATCTTTTTTCTAAGTTTAGTTGGATTAATATGTACCAAATGGCGTTAACTGCCTAATTTGTGAAGGGTTTGTCAGTAATTCTCGAAAGACGCAATTGCCCCACAGACGCATTTGTGCCAGTTGACCCTACTAGCCAATTTTTTTTCAGCAAACCGATGGCTTGAGCCAGCGAATCATTAATTTCTTGTCAATACTGACTCTTATCCTTACTAATTATAACATCGAAAATAACTCTGTATGTCTGTCTGTTTGTAGGCTTTTCACGGCTGAACGTTTCCTGATGAAATTTGATAAATAGTTGCAGTATGTCACAAGGAAGGTTTTTGGATATTTTTTCTGAATAAATAAATCTTTTTGTCATGAAATTCTGTAAATAATAAAAAATAACGCACCGCTAATCAGATGCGTCAGACAACATCACAGAATAGTACGTAGTTGGTACTAAAATAACAACTGAAACCTAAAATTAAAACTCCGGCCACAACCAGCCAGTCATTTTTTTAAATGTTGGACACCGATCTCTTTGGTAACGGATTATCATTCATAATTTGAACTATTTTCTGAATAAACGCGAACGAAGTTGCGGGCAACTAGTATTATATAAATGCGAAAGCGTTTGTTGTTCGTTTCTTGTTTCTTTTTTAAGCTTTCCCGCCATAACCACTCAATCGATCATCATGAAGTTTTATATGCACGCTCTCAGGAGTACAGGAGTACAGGAGTACTTTTCATCCCGAAAATTTAGCGATTGCTGTGGGACCTTGGGTGAAACTGCGGGCGCAGTTAGTTTAAGTAAATAAACCAAATTGTAAAGAAAAACCAGCCATTGCCAGCCCGTTCCAATTTGTCATACAATAAGCAACTATGGAACCTATTATCTACGAAACAATCGCAGACACAACCAGTAGACCTAGACAATGCGCACTAATACTTGGAACAGGCACAAAAACAAGGTTCAATCCTGTGTAACACATATACAGAGAGACAACTGTTGACAGGCGCTGTGCTTATCATAAAGCATATCTTGTGCATAACGGCTTGACGGTCAATTGACGTTTCAATCAATTTCTGTCAATTGGTCGTTGACGGTCAATACTTGGACTCTGGTCAACTCGATCTGGCTCGGCGTCGCGCGTCGCACGAATACATGATTCCGAACGCTCCGGAAGTGGACTGTGGCGACGCGACGTGAGATTATACTTATCCTAGTCACGCTCACTAATTTCTTACAATTACTTTACTATCGAGAGACAGTGATTGAGTCAATGTAGCACGCGCCGGAACGACATTTCGACGTTTTTTTTTAAATACCCCGCCTGATGAAGGGGCCTACGATGGAGCACGCATGCCTAGAGAAATTGATTAAAAGAAACATTGCATGAGATAAAAAAATTGTACCTAACCAGTTTTGATTTTTGAAAAGTATGTGCGATTTAATAACAATAGGCACAAGGTCTTTAGTCTGATCCATGACGAAGTGGGTGGAAAAACCCAACTTCTCATCCAGTAGAACGCTGTAATCAAATCAAACGCCGAGCCCGACACCGTTTCTTCGCAGTTGAGTATCTGTTCTTCATCTGCTTCTTATTTAATCAACGTTTACGACTCCTACGAAGGATGGCTGCACAAAGGCGATTGTCGCCTTATCTTTAATTCTTTTATTTGGCGGCTATCCGCGATTCCTTAGGTGTTAACTTCTGTATCAGATCGCTAAACATTGCGTGGGAATTAGATAACATTCATAGACGACAACGTAATACGTTTAGAATAAACATGGGAAGAACTAAGATATAAATTCCATTGAAAATTACTAGTTAAACCAACGTGTAAAACGTGTACAGTCTTGTTGGAACAATAAAGTTTTCAGGGCTGTTTAACAAATTGTTAGTTTCATTATGACTAAACAAAGGATAAATTTACTAGAAAAACTATGTGAACGAGACTTTTTTTAAAAACAGTGTATCATCGCCATCATTAGCCATTAATCGCCCACTACTGAACATTTTGTACGCCACTCATACATCGGTCCTGTGCCAATCATTGTTTTGCCAGAGGCCAAACTTTAGTCACTGTAAGTACATTTATAGGTCATCACACCAAGCAAGCTTATAAATACGCTATTGATATTGAGATCCTAAGATCCTTTCCGTACTCATCCGATCCGAATACGAATCCGATTCGTGCAAAATACGGATCTCGAGCCAAATTCCGAAACTGCTTACGCACTTAGCAGCTGTTTAAGAGGTGTTTTCCAAAACAATCCTCTAAATGTGCTAGAGACAACATTTGTAAGAATCTGGTTAAAAATAAACGGCAGTAAATTAGTTAGTAAAACCTTTAATACATTTGTTTGAGTTAAGTAGCCATTAGCCTCACATTAGGAAGGTTGTACTAAAAGGTAGAGTACCTTCCATTAACGACTATTTGGTTAGCTCGAAGGTAAGATCTTGCCTAATTCCTTTCCATATCCTCGTGTCTTAAATTTGTATCTACTGCAGTTTAGATGTGTTAGTGTGTGTTTGTTTCTATTAAGCGACTGGGGGTCTACCAAGGCATCCCATTGCCTTGGTGGTTACGTTTTTTGTCTACGTTGCGTGACCGCAAATCGTATCACTGCGCAATAAGTCGCGCAAAATCGACGGCAACACGTAATCAATTAACCATAATGGCAATAAAATGTCATGGTGGACCCCAAAAACTGCGTCTTTGTTCTTGCGCATGTGATATTACAGTTTTAAACGACTTCAAAAAGGAGAAAATTCTCAATTTTGTTCTATTTTTAAAAGAGTATATACCCCATTACATCCTCATTTAGTCATTCACAAAATCCAATTCAGATGACAGGACATCGATTTCTTTATTTTTTAAAAGAAGAAAGAAGTCTAAATACGTTTTTGAAAAACCGAATCTCTATAGCCATATTACCATAGGTGACTCACTTGCAAATAACATTCTAGCTGACCTTGACTATAAGGAAGTCGACCTAGCAAACCGAGTGAACCTTTCGGACCCACCCTCAAATTCACTTTTCCTAACACCGACGAATGTATGTGAAATCAGTAAAATAATTACTAACCTTAAAACTAGATCTGCACCGGGTGGAGACGGTATCAATAACCACTTACTGAAACTTGGCAAGCATATTCTTTCTGCTCCTATAGCACATATCTGTAATCTCAGTATTGAAAATGGGTTGGTTCCGATTGAATTAAAACAAGCTAATGTATGTCCAATCTTCAAAGCAGGAGATCCAGAACAGATATCTAATTATAGACCAATATCCTTACTAAGCTCTATCTCGAAGATACTGGAGAAGGTCGTAAATAAAACATTAGTGTCTTTCCTCGAAAACCAAAACATTTTGTCACCAAATCAATTTGGTTTCAGGCCTGGCAGGTCAACAGAAGACGCCGTTGTCGCACTAGTTGAGCATATTTCTAAGAACCTAGACTCAGGGCGTAGAACGATTGGCGTCTTCCTCGACCTGGCCAAGGCCTTTGATACGGTCTCTAGACCGATACTACTAAAAAAACTTGAAGCTATCGGAGTCCGTGGTAAACCCCTACAATGGTTCCAATCCTACCTTGCAGATCGAAAGCAAAGAATTAGGGTTGATGACCACTATAGTGACCTCATGGATGTTTCTTTCGGCGTCCCACAGGGAAGTGTGCTTGGTCCGACGCTTTTCTTGATCTACTTAAATGACCTCTGCAGTATCCGGCTAAGTAATACTCAGTTGTTTGCGTTCGCCGATGACACTGCTGTAGTTTTTGATGGTGATGACTGGAATGATGTTAGCATGAAAACAAATAAAGGCCTGCGACAGATAATGCATTGGTTACAACACAACCTTCTTACTCTTAATGCAAGCAAAACCAAAATCATTGCCTTCAGAGTATCGAGCCGCAGTGGCCCTAATACACAACTCCATATAAAGCTACATTCATGCAACGGCATGAATGAAAGACAATGCATTTGCCCAAAATTAAGTCAAGAAAATGAACTTAAATACCTTGGCATACACATCGACGAACTACTCTCGTGGACTAAACAAATACAAGTTCTCAGTAGTCGCCTCAGGAAGCTACTCTTTATCTTTAAAAGACTAAGGGCTATTGCTGACAATAAAGTGACAACCCTTGTGTATACTTCTCTCTGCCAATCACTGTTAAATTATTGCGCGGTAACCTGGGGCTCTGCTGGGACATGTAACCTTTTAAAGCTGGAGCGTGCGCAGCGTGCTGTCTTGAAAGTTGCATATAACAAGACTTTTAGGTATCCAACTGAAACACTTTACGCAGAAACCAAACAATTGACAGTTAGACAAACATACATCATGTCCACAACACTCCGATTTCAACGGTCAGCACTCCAGACTCAGGCTGGTTCAGAAAATCTCGGTAAACGAAGGAAACCTCTCTGGCCAGTGCCAAGAATAAAGACTTTGATAGGCAAAAGAAGCTTCAGTGTCAGAGGAAGTTACTTTTATAACAAGTTAAATGGCAAGCTGAACATACTCCACGACACCAAATTTAACTGTAAAAAGAAAGTGAAACACTATTTGAGTAGCTTGAGTTATAAGGAAACTGAGGAATTATTAAAAACAGCGAACTAACATACATATACATACATACATATATACCATTACACATACATACATACACACATACATACATAATCACATTGGTTCTAACACATTACACTTTCTTACCCATCTAACTCCTAACGTTATAAAATTTCATAATACGATTGTAATAATTTAATAAATTCATGTGTTAATTATATTAAGTCTAGTATAGTGTCCAAATTATGTAAAATTACAAATATAGTGCAAACAACAGAAAGAGTACTAGCTACCACAACACAGGGTATCCTACCGTGGTAGCTAGGGGCTATCAAACACTGTACAAAATTTTTTTCGTGTCAAATAAAATTTATTATTATTATTATTATAGCTCAAAAACTAGCTGGAAAAACCGTAGGATAAAGCCAGTAAGGCAGTATAACTTAAGAGCAACTTCTTTCGGATTTATCTCTAATCATCTAGTCGGAGATCACAAACAAAATGAATCATTTAAAATGGATTCTAAGGAATGTAATCATAACAAGTATATTGTGCAAATTACTAGTAATGTAGTGGATGAATACTTACATTGTAACATGTTAATATCGATCATCTGCCGCGTATCTGCATAATCTTCACACATCATTAACCGTATTCCGGTTTTTGCTTATTACTTACTACCCGTTCTCCGCGGTTTCGCTAGCGAAGAAAATCTGACAAGAACCGTTAATTTATTTATTCTGGAAACAGAATAAAAATTATCCCACGGTAAAGTATTTTCCGTTCCGTCCTTGGATTAATGTCTTTTTTTTTTGTTGGTTTTGCCCCGTAGGGCAGGCTAGAGCCAACATGGCCATACGGCCTAGTCACCCCTTTGTTATCCGTACTTATGTAGTTCAATCTACGATGAAGATGATGGAGGAGGGTGATAATAGATGAGATGAATCCCTCCCCTTTCTCCATTTCAGCAAAGCCGTGGATACTTTACTGAAACTTTAAGTCGAGATTCGTAACTTAACATATCGTCACGCCTTTCCCCCGAGGGGGCTGGCAGAGGTGTAATACAACTCCCACACTTCGCCGGACGATTTTTAGTCCCAAATGTGACAGGGGGCGAGCCTGTCGCCATACACCGGGCTTCAGTCATGTAGCAGATGACATACAATACGCACATATGTTCACACAATGAACAAATTGGTGCGTGCCGTCGTCGGCTGGGTTCGAACCCGTTCCCTCTGCCTTGAGAGGCAGGTCTTCTCCCAACTAGGCTGCCATCGCTATCGAGATTTGTAGAGAAAACGAAAAGTAGCATTTCCTAATGTTTGTATCATTTGCCCACACTTGTGCACGTTATCGAACCGGTAAAGGTTAATAATTTACCTTTATAACTCTTTAACACTCGAAGAATCACAAGTTTCAGAAAATACTTGCTATTTTATGTAGAACATGTTGGTCTGGTCTCAGGCAGTCTTGCATAGCTAGAACAGCTTTAATAAAATCTACGTTTGAAGATACAAAAGAGGGAGGTGGAAAGAAAACCAGTGCTCGGCGTGTTTCTATTTCTTTATCGAAACTCAAATACAAAAATCACATGCCTGCCAAGTTTCATACTTTCTGCCGACCAAATTGGATGAGATCATATATTATATTATTTTGCCAGAAGCAGTACTGTCGGAGGACAAATAAAACAAGAGATAAGTTTGATAAATTCAACATTATTCACATTACATGAATCTTAAATGTTATGGAGGTTTATTAATAAATGAATTGAAATTAAATTGTAATCGGCTTAATTAAGATTGTGAATGTTAATTAGACCCTATTCAGAACGCTAAATTGCCAAATCTAAAAAACCTAAAAATATACCTAGGTATCTTTGTTATTGCTGTGTACTTAGACAAGGACATCAATAGATTTAGCTAGTATCGATTTAGCAATTTAGCGTTCTGAATAAGGTTTTGGGTTTATTACCTTCAGACGCTCATGTGTGTACATATTAGTATTGTGAGCATATCGAGGGTAAACCAGCAAAAACAAAACCGTGAACCCAACCCTGACAGGAAAACCTAGTTATTCAGCATCACATACAATAATACATTGCAATTATATAATTATACTCACTTCGAGACTTCTTGCTAATGCATCTTATGACGTCATTAAAATAATTAAACCGCTATGTATATGGAAGGAAGGTTCGCTCTTCCTTGTTAATTAAATATTTATTATTTAATAGAAACAGTCGAGTTTATTGTAGTGTTAATATTTAGGCAGGCGTGTACCGTAAAATGCTTTGTCTTGATAATAATTGTTACCGGTATACCACGAAAAGTTTGAACTTGCGACTGTTTATTAGCACCCCTTTCGGTTTCCCGCCAAAAAACCTACATGTACTTACATGTAAATGGCGTATTATTACTTGAAATAAATGTCAATGTGTTTTTTTTTCTTTTTGGCTTTGAACCAGATTAGTACTCTGACACGGCTCATATGCACATTCCACTGTGAGTCTATAATAATGACGGAGTCCGTTCAAAGCACGCTCTGCTCGCAGTGCAAGGCGAGCATAAGACTTTTGCTGAATGTTAAAATTTTGTTTAAGCTTACAATGATATCTAATTATTTCAAACAAATACTATCCCATTTAGTTTAAAATTACAGCACAGTAGAATTACTAAAAACTACCGTCCTTTGCCGAGTAGGAACTTTTCCTACCTGGGTATATAACTAACAGTAAAATTTTGTTTTTGGCTAATCCGCCAAATAAAGCGAAACCTTATGGATTGTAGTTCCATAAAAATACGATAAACTCCACTGACGTCCATAATATTTTTATGTTTCGTCCCAAGCCCATATTTTCGCGGTCGTCGCACAAAAATGTTAATTCGCCGTAACATTGACACTCGATAAACCGAGCCGTGATTGACGGACGAGCCTCGACGCATGCTCGCCGAGCATCGCGTCACTCCTTCCTAATTGCTATTTGTACTACGATGCAGCATTTTAATTATTCCGGTGCTTCGTATTGGCTAAAGGTTTTCTATTGCCATTTCGTCTAAAAGGAGACAACGAGCGAAGAGAGCAAGTAAAGATACTGATGGGCCTATAAAGTATCTACAGAGTGACAAAGTGCAATTTCGGTCATTTTTTATGACAAGCGCACTTTTCTAATAATTCTTAAATAACTAAGAATTTTCCTTGTGTTATGGATTAATGTAAAAGCCAATGATGTAAACAACCACCCTATGTAAAAGGGATTTTTGATTAGCCTTGGTTATCTATTAAATAAATCAGACAAAAGTACCTATAAGTAAGTAGTCGGATATTTTTCTGGCTCTATTTTTTCTTGAGGACGTTTTTAAAAAAAAACCAATAGCTTAGATACGTAGGGTATCTATGTTCTTGTAAGTAAAGTGTGATACATGGGGCGTATAGTTCATTTAACTGTAAATGCCCAATTTCATCACAATCTGACGAATAGGTTCCACGATATTTGACATGCGCGTTTGTATGGAAAATTCAGAGCGTCGCGGAACCCTTAATGGACATTATTACCTATTCTATGCTAACACTACACAGCGCTTTACATAATCATCATAACAGTCTTGTAAGTCCTACTGCAGGGACACCGACCTACCTTCAATCGAGGGGGATTGAGCCGTTACCAACCACGGCTGGATCATTGCGGGCTGGTGATGTCACAGATACTATTCATTCTAGAACATGTCAGTTTCCTTCTCGATGTTTTCCTTCATCGTAAGAGCACGTGTCGTGTCAAATTTAAATGCTATGTGCATTGAAATCCTGACCGGGCTGAACTTTTCTACGAAAGAAAAGTTCATTGTTGCCCGGCCAGGATCGAAACCACGACCTCAGGATCGAAAAGCGCGGTCCATCTCACTCGATCTTGAGATATCTCAAATTCAACTTAGCTTTGAAACAACACTTCGGTAATCATTAAAATAAAATTGAGAAAATTATCTTCGATTGAAGTTGGGATACTTCATTTTTATATACCACAAACCGTGCAGAGATACTTACCTACTTAAATTAAACAATAATTAATCAAATAAAATTAACCATGAAGTAAGTTGTAAGGTAAATTATAAACTCATGAGGTTAGCGTGATGGACCGCCATGAGGATTAAGGATGTGGTTACGAACGAGGTTCTATTTAGCCATGGTTTGGTCATTTGTTTGATAGAAGCAGATAATTGGCCGAACTAGATGCGTCTCTGATTGTCTGAGGACTCTTCCTTCCTGGTAACTAATGATAATTGAATATAATTATATTATAATTACGCCTAAAGCTTTTGGGGTTCCTTGATGAAAACGTAAAAATATTAAGCGATGTTTTATTGAGTCTCGCTGTAAGTTATAGTAAGTATTAATAGGTATTAAATTACGGGTATAATACTATGCTTAAATTAGGTGTAGGTATAAGTGTGTGGTAATTTACTTCATGCGTGGTACATACCTACAAACAATGTCTATAGTATGTCTGTGTATGTGCAAGAAAAATAGAGTGGCCCAAACCACGAAACTTCACATCGATGTCGCCTTCCCTCAAATGAGATTCATTGTCATTTGCTGTAAATCATTAGGCTTAATTTACACCGCCGCGGAATCGAGTGGAAGTGAACTTTTTGAACGAAAGTGTTTACATTAGCATAATGAACATTATGTGAATTGTATCGTGCACAAGACAGATACGATCCCAAAATAAAGTGACTAGACTTCGCGCATATTCGGGAAGATTCCCTAGCGACAGTCAGGCGCATCCGCGGGATGTCGCGCGGAAACGGCGCGCGGAAGTCGGCCGCAGTGCTGCAAAAGCCTCAAAATGGACTCGCGAAATTCTTCTAGCATCTAGCAAACTCGCCTGACGAGGCGAAATTAACGCTTCCATTCCGCGGCAATGTAAATTAAGCCTTAGTTGGCGACTCAGAAATCTATCAAATCATATAAAAACAAGTACAAAACCTAAAGCTCAATTTTGAGGCAGAGAAAAAATCCCAACTTAGTTGAAATATGAGCCAAATTACACACAATGTTCAGATCACATCCGATAATAACGTAGGAAATAAAGTGATTTCCTTGAAGACGCTCGTTATACTCGAATCACTGGTCATTATCTGGTATTTGGGTTAATTTCCTTGTAATAGTCGCATTATAATATTTCTGAAACAGTTTGTGCAGTCAGCCTTGTGATTGTGAGGCTCCTACCTTGGCGAAACAATACTTGGGTATGTAAGTACCTATGTGTTTACTACTTCACAGTAAAAAAAATAAAAATAAAAGTTTTATAAACTTTATTGGCTTCGTTAGTTAAACAAAAGAGTGCTCGGGTTAGTTTGTTCCGCTTCAGTTTTCGTCTTTGTTGTAAAATGCAGTTAGATATTTTTTTATGTAGAAAAATATTATTTTGATAACTTTGATTTGACGTTGGAGTTTGAAAATCAATCTGTTTCTATCAAATATAAGGGAGATAACCTAAAAATCGACCGCATAAATTAGGTGCTGCACACAATTTTCCGTGATCACAAACAAACGCAACCAGTCGCAACAGTTATAATTATCGTTGTCTCATTCTCTATGTAGTCTCTTGTACGTCTCTCTATCTTTGTTATTGATACACGTAACATAATACTGTCAACGGAGCTGTGTAGTGTCCGTTTGCCTGTAGTTGTATTGAGTCCACGCGCTGTGTACTAGAAATCAGACTCGTGTCGCTTCTTCCTTATATTATTTCGATGGTTCCTATCAGATTCCTGAAGAAACCGCGCAACGGAGAGTTAGTGATCGTTATTATGAAAAAACTAGAAGAAAACAACTTCCGGCCTGAATTTTGATAAAAACTGAGACCGAACTAAAACCATATTCTTTCGAATAAAAACAAGAATTTTCCAAGTCGGTTGGAAAATAAGAAATAACGGAGTTTGGAGGTAAATCCAGCCTACTGAATTTAGAGCCACTATTTTAAAATCGATTAACAATTAAAATTTGCCATAAAATATCCTTTTCATAGCTATTCGGTCTAATTAACTACAAATTAGCCAAACCATCCGTCTGTTTTGTAATGATCCTTAATGAGGTTTCTAAAGATAAACTTTATTTTTATTTATTACTTTATTTTTACTTTTTTTTTATTTGGGGGCTGAGCTACCCACGTCCGTAGGAGTGTACTCTATTCTGATTCCCTGCATGTGGTCCCCGGGTAGTGCTAACCGGGTAGCAAACTCTGGTGGGAGGCTTCGGCCGTGGCTAGTTACCACCCACCGGACCAAGCCATGCCGTGAAATGACCTAGTCGTGTTTCGGGATGTAGTCCGGTGTAACCGTTCCGAAGACGGGTCTGAGCTGTAGCGCACTTGTAGTGCCTCGCTTAACTGCCGTCTTTGTACTTCTTCACTCTGCAAAACTTCAAGGATAGAGTGAATAAGTAACTTATAGGTCGTCGTGCTCCATCTTAGACCACAACGTCGCTTAACATCAGGCGAGTTGGTGGTCAAACGCCGACCTATTCTACAAAAAAAAAAAAAAAAAAAAAAAAAAAAAAATTATTCTTGATAAATGGCTTAGCTCCTCGTTTGGACGACTTCTCATTGCCATCGGAAATTCGGAACGCCTTAAATCTTACAATAGCCTGTCAAATTAATGTTTTTAATCACAATAAAGTTTTTAAATTATAAAATAGGCAATTTGGCAGTGCCTACAGGCAGAGGTGGCATTTAGGAGGCGGTAATAGTGCTCGATGAGTTGAAGGAATCTTAAGGTTAGTTTTGTTATGTGCCAGCTTCATTGTTGAGCATTTGAAATTTTTGATCGTAGTATTTTAAAATATTATTTTTAATTCAATAGCAATTAAGTATGTCCTTATAATTATTATTTTTTATGCGTGAGTTTTATCGATTTGTTCTAGGGGTTCGTTAATAAGATTTAAAATTATTTCAACTGCAAATGCATCTATGGGGCAATTGCGTCTTTCAAGATTTACTGACAAACTAGGCGCCACCTACACCTTTTTTCTATCTTTAGTTGCAATACTCTGTACAAGATTGCGTTATTTGCCTAATTTGTGGAGAGCTTGTGAGTAATTCTCGAAAGACGCAATTGCCCCACAGACGTATTTGCCCCAGTTGACCCTACTTTATCTAGATAGGATTAAACTATACTAAAGTTTGCTTTTTCTCTTCTTTTCTCTTCTCTACATAATATGAAACAAAGTCGCTTTCCGCGTCATTCTGTCTCTCCGTCGCTAACTCCTCCTGAACCTGTTCTTTACCGTCCGTTCGATATTGTGCTACGCCTCGGCATCGCACGGTTCACTGATACCGCGCGAAGACGGGACGAGTCAGTTAACTATATGACATCAAAACGGTAAACTTAAACAATTACATAAGATCTTAGTAACTTAGACAAACAATTAACAATACTTGTTGTTTACCTTTTTTATTTTTTAGGGACTTTTATTTACAACATGTCAGTCTTAACAAAACTATCATAATAAAAAACAAAAAAACATCGCCAATGGAAAAAAGCATAAGTAAATGGGTACGTAGGTACCCATCAAAGGTACTGTTTTAGCCTACTTAGGTAGAAACAGTACCTTTGATAGATATTTTAGTTTAGCCTGAGATATTTAAGGTTATCAAATTAATAAGGTACATTCCGAATGCATAATGTAAATATATACTCAAAGGTAAATAGATAGATAGGTACCAATAGATTAGATATATTTAGTAAGTACATAGGTGATCGACAACGTTACAAAACTATATCAAAATCGTGTCGCAATCAAACTATGTCGATCAGATCTCAGACACATTCTTCATCGAGTAGGTACCTCTATTCAGTGCTTATTGTAACAACTGTCGGTTCGTCCTTCACCCTTCGTCATAAACGATTGTGAGAACTCGAGCCATCCAAGCACGGGGGCGTCAATCACTTGATGTAGTTTAAACAATGAAATATTTTGTATTAAGCCAGTAAGTATATTTATTTTGCACTATTGATCGTAGATCTAATAAATATTATATTGAAAGTAATGTGTAGATATTTGGCAACAAAATAAAGACGAATTAAACACAAATAATGAGTTGTAAAAAACCTATCCTAAAATCGAAAGTGACTCTCGTCTGTCTTTTTGTTTGTAGGCTTTTCACGGCTAAGCGGCTGAACGGATCTTGATGAAATTTGATAGTTAGTTACAGTATATCTCGAGGAAGGTATTTGGATATTATTTTTGGTATAAACGCGTACGAACCCGCGGGTAACAGCTAGTAAATAATAAAGGAAGCTGGTTAGCTTCTCGCAGCGCAAGGTCGGCTGTTCTGAAGATCATTGAGGAGGCTTTTGTTCAGCAATGGACGTATTCTGACTGAAATCGTACCCCTCTCCGATGGCTAGCTATAAATGTTTTGGATTCTGATTTCGTAGAACAACAACAGAAAGATCGCTAAGTAACACCTAAGATAAACAAGTGTAAATTTAAAATTTAAAAACTCCCTACATTTTTTAACACCGATACACATATTTGTCATACATAGCTAAGAACATTCGCGACTAATTTACCTTTCATACAAAAAAAAATATGTTTATATAATCGGTATACGGAGCTACGATACCACAGACACGCACACATGCGCGCGCACGCACACAGACACGTCAAACTTAACACCCCGTATAAGTAAAAAAAAAAAAAATAACACCCCGTTTTTACGTCGGGGGTTGAAAAAGCTATCACCCATAAAAAATAGGCAATTTATAATCTCGTCAAAATAAAACAATTCGTATAGATTCGCGAATGAAACCGCAGTAAGAAACTAGTTGGCTATAGTCGCTATAGAAAATATTAATCAGTCAAGTAGCTACTCAACCGTTCATTCTTCATTCCGTGACCGATGCCCAAGACCACTCATCAAAGAATGCTCTCATGAGTCACGAGCGTGCAGACTACCTACAGCCGTCACACGGAGGCTTCGGTAATGAACTCTGGAAGCCACTCGTACGGTAGGTGGCCTTTAGGCGGCCTCACTGTCACGGAGACAATAGAACCAATTTAATTCGTCACGATTCGAGCTTCTTTTGGTGTGAACTTACAGTGGCGCCAGTAATTTCAATAAAGTAATTTAAATTTTTCAAGGAATGTGTTACGGATTTATATATTTTTGATCGTCTTCAAAAAGGGGGAGGTTTTATGTTAGCTTGCATTTTTTTATCAAAATGGTTAACGACGTTTAGTTCAAGTTTAAGGGATCACTCTTAACGAAGGACCATCTTTTGTATCCACCTATCTCTAATTATTTCATTCGTTTGATCTCGTTTTTATCGTTTCAATAAAGTTATAATAAATTATTTATGTAAGCGATTGAACATTTATAATGCAATTTTTTTTCTCATCTGGGTAAGTTGGGGCCGCACATCTAGTGCATTTGCCAGTATCAGTTATCTAACAGAATTACGACATTCAGTATAACTAATACAGAGTTACGAGGTTCAATTCTTTTCTAGAATTCTTTTGGTTTCCTACCAGAATAATAGGGAGGGTGCAACGTTGAGACAAAAAAAGGTAGTTACCTTTTTTTTTACGTATGTACCTAACAAAGTAATGAACCAAAAAGATCCTATTAAGTAATTATTACTCTATCGCAGACAGGAAATTGAACTAGTTTTCGCGGAGGTGACTGCTAATAAACAAGTGACCGACATTAAGGCCTTCATTGCCATTCATCGTCTTATTTTATGTAATTTTGCAAATGTATTCGCTGGCACGAGAACGATTCATTTCAGAATTATTATGTTTTGTTTTTACAACCAAATTTGATTTAAAGATAACAACTTCTTGTTTTTTTTTTTTCGAAGTAACAATGAGGATATTATGTTATTGTACGGAACCCTAAAAATGAAGTCTAGGAAGGTTTAATCTGAACTAGCAAAGGCACTTGCTATAAGCGAAGATACAATCAAAAACAGTGATGCTGTGTTACCGACTTTATCGCTATATAAATCTATAGTAGATTTTTTAATTCTGCTGCGAATATTTCTTCATTTTGAACCCCAGAAAAAAAAATCTAGCGACATCCAGCAACTTTTTAAATTAACTAAGTAGTTACTTGGTCTTCATTCAACCTTTAATATGAGACCAAATACCTACCAAACACCGTTATGTCTCTCTTTAACATTCAAAATCAACTAAAAACTCAGAAAAAACCTTTAAAAACAGTACAGAAACAGGACCATCTACTTCCAAATCTGCTCTTGTGTATATTTAGCGATATCTAGCTAGATTTTTCATAAATCTAGCGACTTTTTGATGCCAGTTTATCGATTGCCTTTTTGCCTGAACGGCAACACTCAATATAAAACTTGCGGAGGTTAAGCTTTTGCAAAAAAAAAAATGTGTAATCAATCGTATTTTCAACGAATTTCTCAATTGTAGTAAGTAGATTTGGCACTTGCAGCAATCGCTAAATTGCAAGCAGTTCTTGCTGGTCTAATTACACACATACATACTTAATTGTAATGACGTAGGTACACAAAAGACTGCTTAATTCTCGACCTTAAATCGACAATAAAATTATAAAGGCCATTATTTTAATTCATATTCCTTTGATTGAACAAAGCTTTTGTTCGACAATAATTTATATTATACTGTTTAATGAACTAATTATTTTGATGGTCAAAATTGCTCAATAACCTCCTATTCCTACTAGCATTACCCATTGTGAAATAATAAATTTAATTTTCTTTGGAATAGATAATTAAGTGGTACAGTCTAAGTGTTTACGTTAGGGTGCTCCTGAACAGGGACCCTATTCGGAGATTTGATATTTTCACCTCACCTTTTGTCGTTCTTGTTGCTCTCGTTTGAAACATCATAGGTGTGAGAGTGACCAAGATAAATGACAAGAATAGCCCCCCTGGTCAATTGTTTACTGGGCCGGGTAATACTGGCCCGGCAAAATTGCGACAATATTTTGAGCGTGACCCAGACATATAATCATACATTTCTAGCATGCCTGATGATGGCCGGCTACAGTCGGCAATATTTACAGTATTGCCGGGCAGTATTGCAAGAAAATATAAGCCCCGTCCAGCAGCACCAGCAGGTAATACAATTAATGATAAATGGGCTTACATTTGACTGCAACTCATATTCACAATCATTCCGGAACCGTTTCCGATCGGATCCCACAAATTGTATACTAAATTTCTTTGAATCAAAGTCTACTTTTGTAAATTTTTTCATTATTTTCCCTATGAATATGGACTGAGATTCAAATAATTTGAGTTTAAAATTTATGGAATCCGAACGGAAACGCTTCTGAATTATTGTGAATAGCATCGCAGGACCAAGATCTTATGATATAATATCATCTAGAATCAATATAAAGATAATATAGATAGTAGAAGTTATACGTCAATATTGTTAAAGCACCTTTTTAGCGCGCCAATAACAACCAGAATATTGTTGGCAGAAAACTTCGATCTCGTTTATTCAGAAAATAGTACTTATGTATTTAAAAATTGCCTCGAGATATACCTACTAACTAATTTTGCTGTTGCTTTGCAGTGTTGTAGGTATTATTATTACCTTCATTGTTTGATCGCTTCGTTTGAATTAGACTGGTCGATAATAATATAATTAACTGCAATATTTATTTATTGCATTAAATCTGACTGTAACTAATTATCAAATTTCATCAAGATTCGTTCAGCCGTTCAGCCGTGAAAAGCCTACAAACAGACATACAGAGCTACTTTCGATTTTATATTAAGTAAAAAGTTTATTTAGATCGTATTTGTTACTTAATCATTCTAATTACCTATCTACAATTTTGCCTATTTGACTGTTTTTTTATTTATAATATTTATTTATAATAAAACTCATAAATTTATGCCGAAACAAATTCATTTGACTTTTTTATAAAATTATACATAAACAACTCCATTCCATCAACGCAAACCAGATGGTAACTTATTTTTGAAGATTTATATCATTGTCTAAATGTTAAATAATAATATAAAATATCATTTCGATCTCGTTCACCTTGTTATATAAATCACACGTGGGCGTGGTATTCGCAAGAATTTACAAAAAAATACCTCGGACGAGTAACGGAATAAGTTTTGTGCGTGTATCATTGACCAAGCAAAGCGAGCTCTCAGAGTATGATAGATATGATATATTTTGGGATGACTCGCTATTTGTTTGTCTGACGATTACTTCAGTATCGTTGATCCGATTTTTATCAAATTGCAGACATGTGTTTGATCTCAATATAATTGCTGTCCGTACCTTTTCATAATCATATTTTCTTTGGAACGAGCCAAGAAAACATTTGGGATGAGTTAAGAATACATATTCAGGATGAGATGATATGGTGAGATTTTTTAGAGAGGATAAATGTATGAGGGATGAGTATGGAACAACCCAATTTCTAAGTTCGTACACCTATGAGCTAAATCGGACCAGGGGCTCTATTCCTAGAATTCGAAACACTTTTTCGTCTTTGTCTTTCTTGTTAGAAAAGTCTTAGGAGTGAAAGTGACCAGATTTCATCTCACGGGTCAAGAATAGCCTTCCAGGGGTTGTGGAGAGCTTCCGAGGTCCCCGTTGGAGACAAACTACTAGTTTAGGTAGGTAAGCTAGATCATCGACATTAATAAAAATAATTCTAAATTGAAAATCTATTCCCTAACTTAATCTGTAGAGACTTACTGAATCTCCTCGGAGTGGGTGTCTCCGGACAGTTGACCCGCTGCCAGGTCACCCCTCGACACGATCGTGCGGCTGTCTCAGGAGGTTTGGTAAACACTAGACATGTAGATAGAGGACAGAACCGGGTACAAATGAAGGAAACCTTGTGCCCTGCAGTGGGCCAACATGATTGAAAATATCAATCCTTCGGTACTTAATTAAAATTAACGTTAACACATACACTACCGTCCATCCATGATCATAATGTTCTTAATCCATCCAACGGTTGTCTGAAAGAGATCGCTTGTAAGCGGTAAGACCGCCCTTTGCAGCTTTACTTGCATATTTAGTTTATTTGTTTGGTGTTTATTAAAAATGTTGTACTCATTGTATTGTGTACCTATTGTTTGTAAAATATGTAAGTCATAGTCATTACAGGCAAGGTACAAGCAAATATAGGTAATCTCAGGAATACACGAATAACTATATACAGGTAAGTAAGTATCTACTTATAGGTGTTCTATCATTTACCTGTAGGGAGCACCCTTATCAGTATGATTAATACGTATGGAGGCAGATAAATGGATGAGTATTTATTGCAGCATTTTTTTTTATCTACACTCGTATTAATCAATAATGCAATATTTTACCTATAGGCTAATTGTAGGTATAGGTATATGATATAATCTCTGCAGTGTGCAAGTGCACCAATCGCAATAGAGAGATACCAAAGCAGAAAAAGTAAAATGCATGAAACTAAATCTAGCAAAGGATGGGATTTGTGAGTAGTCCAAATTATTATGAATAAATTAAAGCGCAAACCCATTTTTTTTTTTTGGGAACTTGTTTATAATTATAGCGCAACCTCATTGCGGCCTTATGTACAACTAGCTGGGCTCCGATGTTACTCGCAGTTAAAAAGTAGCCTATGTCCTAATCCAGACTAAAATCTATCTCTGTTCCAAATTTTATATAGATCCGTTTAGCCGTTCTGGCGTGATTTAATATCTAACAAACATACATCCATCTAAACTTTCGCATTTATAATATTTGTGTGAAGTAGAAAGATTTAAGTCCTTACTTAAATAATTATCTTTATCACACTTATTTCAATTCATTTTGTGTAAGTGCCTGATAAAAATCCATTAGCAATATCATTTCAAGAACGACAAAACAAAGGATTATGAAAATAACTACGCCATGATACAAACCAAACCTTATCCCAGATGGCTTATCACTTGGTCTGTTATCGTTATCAGTTATCAGAATATCTTCTCTGATAACCGCAGTTGTTGCTTTGTGTCTGAACGGGGCGTACCTACTCACAATGTCGCAGTATAAAACGTAACTATGGTGAGTTATTTAATTATAATAAAAACCAACGAAGATCGGCTTCACACAGTACATAAAAACCTCACGGGAAAAATTATCTAATTATGATTTATAACACGGGAATTACGTACGATTCAGTCGATTATTCCGATTATAGTTTCAACCGCATTGGGCCTGATGAAGACCGCCGAATGCGGTTGAAACTATAGTCGGAATAATCCACTGAATCGTACGTGAGTAATTCCCGTGTTATAAATCATAATGTGTGAAAACCACGTTTCCATAATAAAATTATCTAATTGATCAAAAAACAGCATCAAAATCCTTTCCGTGCATTTGTAGTTTAGTTGGAGTTGGCGGATGTATAGACAGAGAGACAGACTCAGATTGTGACTCTGTTGTATACTATAGGTACGTAGACAAGAAATAGAGGTTTTTTAACTCAAATAAAAAGTTCGAATACTTAGCTAAAATCGGGTTGTGAAGAGGCCGCGGAGACATCGTTCGGGACGTAATTTTTTCCGTAGAAGTTATTCCGACTTTTTCTTAGCTGTTAAATTTCGATAATACGATAAAATTAGTTAGCGATGATAGCCTAGTTGGAGAACGGCGGCCTCTGAAGCTAGAGGGAGCGGGTTCAAACCCAGCTGACGGCACCAATTTTTTCATTGTGTGAACTTATGTGCGTATTATGTGTCTTCTGCTACATGACTGGAGCCCGGTGTATGGCGACAGGCTCGCCCTCTGTCACTTTTAGGACTGCATGTCGTGAAGTGTGGATGTTGTATTACACCTCTGCCAGACCCCTCGGGGGAAAGGCGTGACGATATGTTTAATTACTAGCTTTTTCTTTTGTTTTACTTAATTGATAAGCCACCAATAAGTACAAGCAACATGTGTTACGTTTGATTATCTACTTACCTACGTTATCCGAGGGTTAAAATTAAAAATTATCAATACTCAATAATAGTTATTTATATATATTATTATACAGATCGAGTAGATCCGTAAATAATTTTAGGCTTGAAATAGTAAATCCTGCATATGTCATATCAATAAGTGTTGATGTCACATACATTCTTGAGATAGAATAAAAGTAATGTGATGATTAATATAGGTAGGTATTTGGATTTACGTGGAGTGCTTACCTACGCAATACCATTTATTGATAATATTGATAATATTTGTTAAAGGGTGCTCCTAGACGGGCCATATTTTTTCAGCAATTTACGGCCATGCTGGCAATATTGCCAGCATGGCCGGGTAGCCCAGACATCAGCTATGCTAGAAATGTACAACCATATTATTATAGCCGGGCCACACTCATATTATTATCCCAATATTGCCGGGCATTGGCAAATGCACAATATCACCATAGTTTAAAATACAAAATCGTGTAGTATGGCCATCATTAACATAGACCGTTTTTAAGTGCAAATGTAATGTCCGAAATTATTACATTTTGTTTGATTCCACAAAAGTATGCGTTAACTTGATCAGCTGTTTCTCGTAAAGGCCATTCTTGACAATCGAAAATGTTCGACAATCGTGAGATCGCCGATTACACGATTAATGATTTATATTTGACTTGATTTTTTTATTAACTCTCCACTCAATCATGCTCGCTGGTAGATATATTTTGTCTATGATTGCCGATTGTTACCTAAGACTGGTAAATCGTGAAAGTTTCGATTTATAGTTTTTACAATTTTCTCAAAACATACTTTCAGGTTTAAAAAAAACGAAAGCTAGTACGAAGTCGGTCTTCTAGAATAGCAGTTTCCGAATTTAAGATTTTTCATGATTTTTACCAAAACTTCCTGTATTTCTTTTTAACACTTATTAAATTTAATCTTTTTCCTCATCTTGCAATCTGCGGGTACTGGTGATTAATGCGCATAATAATGATTTGTCATCGAATAGACACGATAATTTCTATCTACCCGCAAACGTGGGACCATCTGTCAATCACACCACTGGCATTCAAGTTAAATGATTACGTCAAATTGTTAGCAATCACGTTGTTCCTTTGATACGGCACATTCTTTAATCAAACTGGATAAATGCCGTCGCTTTTTTCATACGGGTTTTTACTTCATACACATGGTAAGTGCTATAACCTACTTTCTAACAAACTTAAACCATGGGCTATTGCACTTTTTTCACGTCAATGATTATTGCAAAGCGTTAGGCTAACACTGAGTAGAGACTATGAGAAAATAATTTTAAAAATCCCTAAGTACCTAAATACTTCTTAAGTCTGAGCAGGTAAATACTTTCCAACTATATACTAAATCTACTAGAAAACTCAGGTAATAAAATAATACCTGATGAAAATGTTAAGAAATATTAACTTTAGTAGGTAAGTAAACCTTATTTTTATTTACAGCTCGGTAACCTCCATTATCAGAAAACAATCCTAAAACATTTATTCGAAATCAATTTTTTTAAACTAAATACATATTTCATTGTTAACAATGGCGTGCTAAAAAAAGGCCTATGTTTACCACTTTACCAGGGAATTGATACAACCTGAGATAATACATGACAGATGATGGTAAAAACAGAGTATGATAGATTACAACTTTGTTGTTGTGTCTTTGAACCCCATTGTCTTGTTTATTCCAGGAACAAGAGACGATAATAATCGTAAGCGTGTTCAGCGCGGCCTGGCTGGTGCTGTTCGTGATAGCGGTGACCCTGTGCGTGCTGGTCAGCCGCCTGCGGCGCACCGTGCGGGAGATGCAGGCCACCGGCAGGATCCGCGTGCAGTGAGTACTGACCAGCAGCTGTCTCAAGACAAGAGCTCTGCTACTGCTCTTTTCTAGCTAGCTGCTAGCTCAATGAACAGTAGATAGTCATAGTAGGCAGGGCATGAATTACAAATAGGGACGTGGCGAAGGCGCGGTGACGCTTAGAATTCAGAAACTTGATCATACAAAGTTTATGAAAGCGACACGTTGTGCGTCTTGCTTTGACTTTCGCTTTAGGCTTTTAGATTCAGACCATTAAACTTATAAACGTAAATATTTGTACTTATAAATATGTAGAAAGATTAAAAGCCTTGCATATATTGTAATTTTCATATCAATGCTTGCGTGTTAACTTGACAAGGCTGTAAATTTTCAAAACCATCCAAAGGATACCAGTAATGTTTGGAAGAATAACGACTGCAGCATCTTCATGCTTTTTTTCAGAAAGCTGAAAATGAACGGCGACAAGAACCACGCGTTCCAAAACCCGGCGCTGGCGCCTGACGAGGAGCTGTCCCGGCGCGGGTACTCTATGTACATGGCGGACGACCTGGAGAGCGGACGAGGAACCACGGAGCGGTGCGTACATCACGCATCAGCATTATAATCATGATCCAAAAAAATAAGGCTTAGTGTTCAGGGAACCAACACCTGATGATGTCAATCGAGCTCGTCTTTCCATCTCTGGGTTGGCCTAACGGCCGTAACTCTGCCAGTGGTGGTTTTAGCCCATGGCTCGTCAGGCATTCAGCAGACGTGTCTCAGCCCAGCCCGGTCCCACTCAGCATAGCTGCTTTATGGGCACGTTGAATATCTGAGTTTTATTAATATAATTATTTAATTATGAAGGCAGTACTGTGTTTCTGTGCTATTCTATAGGCACTATTACTTTTTCTGTCATAAATACTATGTTTGATTCCTAGATAGAAACGTAGTAAGTAGATTCAGGATACAAGCTAACTTCACGCCGTCCAAACACGTTTATCCTGATCGAAGCGTTGATCCGTTTGAGGGTGAAGAAGTAAAAAACTGACACCCATAAATAAACTCAGAAACTTTTGCGTTTATAATATTAGTTTGAAGTTTGATAGCACAAAACAGGATGTGAATAGTATTCACGAATATCCACATCCCTGCTGATGTGCTATTAAACTACGAGTAGGTATACTTGGCGCTTGTACATAATTTGACCTACAATTCCTACAAGATGACATTTATAAACACATCTAAATCGAACTAAGTATTTGCGTAAGTATTTACGATGTATCATGAGAACCAATTGAAGCAAGACCATTTTATCAGTATTGATAGCTGGTCTGTATACTCGATAATGATATAAAGATATTCTGAGATAAGAAGATACGCTGGGAAAGTTTACAGTGTTTGTTACAAATAAATCTCACCATTGATTTGCTGCGTAAATTGTCAAACGGCGGAAAATAATTTGCGCCACATTTTTACCTAGGTATTTAGTCGGCGATTAGATTGGTCACGGAAAAGGATGTCGACTCACTCAAAACCTAAAAACATGCTATTAAGATTAGACGATAATGTAGCTAGGTATATAATTATTACTCATCTCTCAGTCAGAGATTAGCCTGTTAATAAAAATGTTGTTGTGTTGCACCGACGCGACAGGCACTCGTCAGTGTTCTAATCTTATCTATTTAACATAATATAAACCTATTTTATCGAGGTTACTACAAGGGGATAGGATAGTTTTTCATAAACACATTAGGTCTCCGTTCTGCGCTGTTAATTAAAAGAATAAATGACTAAAATTTCTAGTTCAGAAAGACAAATTTTCTACTTTCGTTTTAGGCTGAGTGAGTATGTCTTTTTAAAATGCTAAAAGTATTTTTTTATAATTATTATCTACCACTTAGCTTAGGTTTATCCTACTTATAATTAACGCGAAAGTTTGTGTTTGTTTGTTGTTTCTTAACGCACAAACGGATGGACGGATTTTGATGAAATTTGGTATGGAGGTATCTTCTATCATAAATTACACATAGACAACTTTTTAACCGCGGGTGATACACAAAAGGCAGCTAGTTATACAATGTTTCCTATCTACCCAGAAACATCGACCTATTTGCATAACGTTCATTCTCAACTCTTCGTAATCTTTTCTTCTGAATTCTAAACGAATTAACACATATCATCCTCCAGGCAGACGGGTGGGCAGTTCGTAGAAGAACTGACCCGCGAGATCGACCACCGCCAGCAGCGCCAGTCCGCCTCCCCATCAGCCTTCCAGGAAGATCGCTACTCCCGAGACGTGGACCGCATGGACTCGCGGTACCTGGATCCCCACGACGCGCGCCATCGAGACTTCGACCCCAGGCAGTCGGACAACAGGCAGTCCACCGCACCACCCTTCTTACTCCAAGCCATTGAGGAGAATAAGAGGAAGAGCAAGCTGGCTAATCCGGTGGCGAATGGCAGCGGGAGGCAAAGCGATACGAATCCCAACTTCATCTATTAGACTAGGGTAGGATTACCCTGCCAATTTGGAACTGTTCCTATCGTCAACAATGGAAGTGAGGGCAGTACTGCAACTGACTTTAGTTGGTATATATACAAGGCTGGGG
This sequence comes from Peribatodes rhomboidaria, assembly GCA_911728515.1. Lineage (NCBI taxonomy): Eukaryota > Metazoa > Arthropoda > Insecta > Lepidoptera > Geometridae > Peribatodes > Peribatodes rhomboidaria. The sequence goes on from OU452177.1 coordinate 16,821,322, forward strand.
TTTAACTACCAGTTTAATTAATTCATAGCAGTTCAAGACTGCTGGTTTCACTTTCTAGATCAAATTCCCAGTAAAGTTTTACTTGGCTGAGACAGTTACGCTTTCCAAGATACCGTATTATTTACTTTCCGTCTCTGCATGAATTGAAAAAGCATGTTTTTTAAAAGAAATTTAAATTTTAAAATATTTTGCTCATATATATTTTGATTTTGCATGATAAATTAAAATAGCATTGAGCAATCGAACCAATGATGACATTATTTCGCGAATCGCAGAAATCGATTACAAAATGGAATTTCCTACTTTCTCTGAAATTGTCTCCTAGGTAATGGTAATCGAGGACGCAATATGATTGCTTTTACTTATTGGACAATTTCTAATAACATCTTCAAGAAATATCAGTTATTTCAAACAATTTAAGTAAGTAGGTAGATACCTACTTAAGTATTTACCTCACGAATGAAAATGCAGTAAAAATCTTTTTAACTTATTTTCTTTCAGAAAATATGGTAGAAAAAGAGTTTAAGTTTATTTTAATTGATATTGTAATAATTTATACTTATTCTATATTAAATTTATTTAAATTTAAACTTATCAATAGCTTGTTTTATTTTGTTAGACACCTTTAAAAATATGATCTACCATTTGAAGTTTTCGAATAAAAATAACTTCGACGAAAAATATATCTCATAATAACTTGATTTATAAATTAGGTACATAAATACTTACATAGCTACATCAGTGAATTGTTAGTGCACTAGTAGCACTAGTAAATTGTGTGTTTGATCCTTCTGTAGTACGGCCTTGATCTGACCCTGTACGAAACGGAGGACCTGTTTCTGCATCTCCCCGGAAGACATCTCGGCTTCGAACCTCCACCGATTTTCCTCGGAGGCTTCTTCTTATTGACCTTCTTATTGTTATTCTTCTCTCTATACGTAAGATACTTGGAATTTCCATCATCTTCGTCTTCCTTTCCTTTATTAGCTTCATGAGCGTCTAAAATATCTTGTATGCTCTTGTAAGCGTCGGTCTCTTCAGGGTTCGCTCCAACGTAGTTTGAATAAGGTTTGAAGCCGCCAGTTCCTTTATAAGCAGCGTTGCTTTCTCGTTCAGCTTCTTCCAGATGCTTCAAATAGCTGTAAGTCTCCGGGTCGCTATTCTGGCTGATCGGTTTGAAGTCGCTATAGCTGACGAAGTTGAAAGTCGATGTAGCCGGTTTTTCCTTCTTTCCCGGTTTGGTTAGAAAGTTGAACTTGTCTCCATAGCCGTATGGATCAATGTCCTCTGGTTCCTTGTAGTTGGAGAGATATCGCTCCTTTTTCTCTGAAGCCTGGTGCTTGGGTTCGGCGAAGCTGATGCTTGGGGGAAGGGTCGCGCCGTAGATTTCTTTGTCGGAGGTCTTTCCGTAGACCTGCTCGAAGACTTTGTAGTCGTCCGTCCAGAACTGTTCCAGTCCTATGAAAAGAAAAGAAATGATTAAATTTTAGAGCTAGGAACTTATAACAAATGATTAGAATATGAGAGTAATGAGAGTCTTTATAAAGATTTTTCTACGGTAAGCTACCCAATCTCGTATTTACACTATTTGCCAATTTACGAGCACCCTAAACTTTGACTCCTGTAATCCTGAATTATCTTGCTTCTCTCGGCATCGACAACTTTTTTTAAACTGTATTTGAAAGTTTGCTACCAAAATGCAAAATGCTACATACCAAATGCATTTCGCACAGTGTAACACGATATTCTCTGTCACATTAGGTACATGGGTATACTTACCTACCAGTGACTCGGAGAAACCAGTGCAACCAGGTAATTAAAAAGCTGCGATCTGTTCGCAGCTTCCCGCGAAAGTGAGCAAACAGATTCACTTTCCACGCATGACTCGGACAATCGAACTAACAGTAATTATAGGTAAGTACAAGTAGGTAGCGATGTTGTACGAAATCTTGGAACAAATTATTGTGAGGTACAGGCAGCGGCTTTCATTGGTAGACAAAGACAACACAATCATATTTTAACAATCACCAAAATATTAAACCAAAAAAGGAGTCGTAAGCGCAGGAAAGCATTAGAGAAAACACAAAGGGTGGTCTTATTGCTAAGAGCAATGTCTTCCAGACAACCTTTGCTGATTTATCGTACATACTGTAGTATGGAAGAATATTAAAAAATACGATGACTTTGAAATTCTTAGATTGTGGATATAGGCAGTATTTATTGTTGTAGATGTACCTATCTACAGGAATGTTTAGTACCGCGATTGATACAAACCCAGGTGAACATCGATTTCTTTTATCGAGCTGATCAAGACATGCTCTCAAATGATGAGTAACATTATTGGATTGACTCTACAAGATATATTTCGTCATACTTAGTATGCACCAAGGCTTAGCGCTTGCTCTCATAGGCGTTAAGCCTTCATCTCATGTTCAATGCAACATTTCTTTCTGCAGTAGAGTGTACTTCACAAATAAGTATGGTGATTGTCGAATTTGACGAGATGAGATCACATTTTTACTTTAACGATAATTCGGTAAGATATCATTTGAAGTAATGACAAGACTATTTTTCAATGTGCCCATCAACAGCTCAGCCTTATTGATATAGGTACTGCTCTGCTAGACATTCCTATATTTCATGATTATTAACCAACTCTAAATATGTTTTTTTTTATCTAAGGGTTTTGTGACAATGTTTTAAGTAGGTAGGTAGGTTTTTTTTTATTCGGAAAACATACAGTGATAAATAACAAGATTATTAAATGATTGGACACCATTTATCAATTTTCGCATATTGAAATGTAGTTATGTAGTAGTGTAGCAATAGTTTATTAAGTATTGCAATATTTCTTACATTTTGATTGTCACAAAAAAAAATCTAATTAACCGACTTCCAAAAAGGACCCAAATAAAGGTTCCCAATTCGACTGTAGTTATGTAGGTATGTTTTTTTTGTATGTATGTTACGCGATTACTCAGTCAATCGTGAATCGATTTTAATGATTCTTTCTTTGTTTAGTAGATCATACTTTAGAGGTGATCTCATAAATATTTTATTGAAATCGGTCAAGCAGTTTTAGAAATATCAACAAAAGTCTAAAAATTGTTTACTTGCATGACGAATTACTGGATGAAAAGTCGGTTTTTTAAAGCTTTGTTTTTGGTATTATTTTCTGATTCCGATTCAAAGAAATGACAGCTTTGTACTAAAAAAAAAGGGAAAACAGACAAATCACACATCTCTAACCAACACAAATGTATCTTTAAACAACTGACATATTCCAGGATATCATTTTACTCACCATTATGACCAACTTTTACTTTGGGGCCAACCCTGAAAAAAAAAACTGTTCCATACATTTTGTTGACGATTAATGAACTTTTTGTATTGAACAGATGATTTATTTTGCGATTTCATTGCTGGTCCCAGAGCAAAAGTAATGATGAGTACAACGATATCCTAGAAAATGTCCGTCGTTTCTATAGACAGGTAATAAATGGCAATTTAAAAATAAATCAAAGCATCGGTTCAGGAAGTTTCCTCCAGGTATGGTACCTAAAAAATAAATTAGTTCAGTTACTCACCTGAGGTTTTAGTAACTCCACCCCCGCTGTATATGGCCGTCGCCAGCACGCACAAGGCAAGCCACTGCATCTGTAGTAACAACAACTTCATTTTTTATTTATTTTTTACTAGTTGCGCCCCGCGGTGTCACTCGCAGCTTAAATTAAATAAATAAAAAGGCAATGATTCAATCTCAAATCTGAAATACTTCACTTTTTAACAAACTTCCAGAAAGGAGGAGGTTCTATGTTCGTATGTTATTATCTTTCGTCTGTATATATATTGTTTCGTAATAAAAATTACTTAGTCTAGGGTGTCAGCTACCCCAATGAATTTATCAAATACAGCCGTTTGAACTTGAAGAAGGAACAGTCATTACTCACTTCAACACTTACAAATTATCGCCTTTATAATTGGTATTAGTGTGATGCTAGGAAGATACGAAACTAGTCGGTCAAGCTTCTGATGCCGGACACCAAGAAGCTTGGAGAGCCAGGAATATTCAAGCCAGAATGGCATAGCCCTCAGATATAATGGGCAAAGATAGATACCTACCTAGACTACCTAATAAATAAATATCCTTACATTGTTCATGTCAATAGAATGAAGAACAATTCGCTTCACTTCACAGGAAGAATTCACATGGAAATATGTTATGGACGATTTCAAAATCGAACCTAGACTTTACCTATTTATTGTACCACAATAAGTAAATACATAGGTAGGCAGCGGTATTTCTTTTTCGACAGGCGATTGAGAAGTTAGTCAGCTTAATAACAATACCTACTGCGCTCGACATATCAGAAGCCCGAAGTTTCATTTTCCGAATTTTACAACGCTTACGAATGAAACACCATGTTCAAAATTTCGAATGGTTGAAATAACTACTTTCAAAATCTCTATCGGATGGATGTATTGTAATTGTTTAATTTAGCAAGTTAAAAACTGCGCGCTGGAAAGCCGCTGTTGATCCTGCGTCCATCTGTCCATGCATGACTGATCCTTACACCTTTAAACATCTTTTACAGATGATCTAAGCAGCATCCGTTATGAACTTGCGGATTACTGAGGCATTTGCTCATAGCTGAGAAAGCCAATACGGGATCCACATTTGCGACCAAACCGCTAGCAAGCAAGGCATTGCAATACATCGAGTCTACTCACTAAGAATAACTTCACTGAACTTACCTTGAATGTAATAGCACCCTGTTCACAGCATGTCCCTCGCACTACCGCGATGAAAGTAAGAAGAGATCGCTCTGCGACACCCTATATAAGCTTTGGACGACTGTCGGAACGAGCGCGGGCTTGCTACGTCGAATGTATTCAAATAGTGAGATCTACAAGCTAACGAGATTAAAAATTAGGCCTATGTACCTATTGGCTACCTAAGTACATAAAGTTTAGCATATTTTATTATCATGGTTTTGTAACCTTTTCTTTTATTTGGTAGGTAAAACGCTAGTTACTTCGATAAACTCGCCTAATATTAAGCAATGATGCGGCTGGAGCACGTTTATTTTCCACAGAATCGTTTAATTTTTTACAAAAAATAAAAATAATAAAATCAATTTGTCATAAAGATTGACCACGAAACACTTCCTATCAAATGTCTATGAGATTAAGCTATTCAGTTGAAAAAGCAGTCGAATAATTTTTTTTAAGTGCCTACATACTAATTTCTTTATCTTTTTCATAGATGAAAACGTCGAGAATTTCTATTTTCTTCTGGCCAACTTGGACTTAGCCCTAATAAGCCTAAGCACCTACTTATATTTAGCGGTCTCCCTTTGTATCGCATAATTTTGTTACCTATTCCTATTTTACTTTAGCATATTGAATCTGGCATAATTGTTAACGTTATAATAATAATTTTGTATAGTATTTAGTTGTCTTATCCGCAAACTGTCTAACAAGTCTATATACACGGTGCTAGTTTTGGGTGCAGTAGTACAACAACACCCACAAGTATTAAACAACGTCAAACAACTTTCCGAACATCAATTTGGAAAATTCGGAAGAAAAACAATAGTCTCCTTACAAAATAACTGGTCACGTGATCAATTCTGTGTAGAGACTAGACTTTCTATCTCTCGAATTTAGCAAAAAGTTGTTTACTTTAACGGGTAGAACACCCTTAAGTATTACTACACTCAAAACCAGCACCTTGTATCCTACTTCCTATCCTACTATATATACCTATTATACCTATTTTAATATTATAAACGCGAAACTTTGTAAGAACGGATGGATGGATGTTTGTTACTCTTTCACGCCAGAACGGCTGAACAGATCTGAATGAAATTTGGCACAGAGATAGATTATAGTCTAGAACAGCACATAGGATAGGACTTTTTAACCGCGGGTGAAACCGCGGGCCGCAGCTAGTATATTATACATTTAGCCCGTGTTACATTATAAAAATTCGTCGTAGATAGCATAAATCAACAGAACCCAGATCAGTCGGCTGGACAGCATCAAGGGAAAGTCAAGTTCAAGCTCCTAGCGACAACTATAGCACGCTACGCTTCTAGCACCGAACCTTTTCCCGATACTGATTCTATGGCAACTAGAGATAGACCTTATAGACCCCTCTTCTCATACCTACCAAAAATAGCAGTTGTTTTTACGTTTGTTTTGTAACATAATTTCGTCTCTCCACCCCCTTATGGCCAACAAAAAAGTAGATAATTTTTTTTACCTTTGATTAAGTTTGTTTGTTTAATTTTACCTAGGTAAGTAACTACCTCATATTCGTCCCAGAGAGCGTTAGTCAATGAGTCAATGCTTTAGCTTCGACGAAAACGCTTTCGGACGGTCTTCTTCTAAAGGTCGCATTTTTTTACAGATTCTCTTGAAACTTTCAAAATCAGTCTAGACAAAAAAAAACTGTATAATTATCGAACCTTCTTACAAAGTTTCAGGAGAATTAGTTGAGAATTGCGACTTGCTCAAATGCGTTGAGGTCTTCAGCTCACAGAGCCACTACTTTATCATACTAGCCCGACAATATTTTGAGTGTGGTCCGGGGCTTGCTCCCAACGACCACCACCAAAACAGCCACCAGTGGTGTCGTTAAGACAAAGTTTAAATTTTTGTCCCAACTGCCGCTAGTGGGGCTCGTTGAATCATAAACATTATCATTATTTTTAGCGTTTTGTCGATGATGTAATAATCAATTACATATACGAGTATGGTTAAGCCGTGTTCCCGTATAAAATAAAAAATATCTAAAATTGGTTTTCCATGTTACGAGTTCCATCGGTTTGACTGTAGTTATCACCAGTGGTGGCAGTTTGGTGATGGTCGTTGGCACGAACAATAATATTACGTCCCAACTAGCCTCACTAGCTACAGTTGGGGCAAAAATTAAAGTATTGTTCTAAAGACCACCACTGGTGGCCGTTTTGGTGGTGGTCGTTGGGAGTAAGCTTGGCCCGGCTCTATAGTTAGTCGTACATTTCTGATTTGTAACATGGCTGATGATGGCCGGACTATAGTCGGCACCAGTATTGCCAGGCTGGTATTGCAGTAAAAATATAGCCCGTCTAGGAGCACTTAAGATAATATCGAGCTGTAGATACTTGCTTAGAAAATTGTCACCTATGTTTTACAACAAATAACACCTATCATGACATCTAATTGCCATGATAGTTACGTTTAGTTTTCGACGAGGCGCGACCATAGACCTTATTGCGCGGCGATACGATTCGCGGTCGCGCAGCGTCGACAACCAAACGTAACCATAATGGCAATTAAATGGTAGGCCCCCAGATCGAGTTTGAGAAAAGCAGCTAAGTAAGGCTGCTCTTATTACCGGATGGAAGGCGAGGCGAGGTATGAAGTGCTTCCATTTCACTTTCAATTTATTCAATTACCTTCCTTGGAAAGCAAAAACTTACTTATCTGGGAAATGCACGTGAGAATTTCATACAAAAACAGGTAAGCACAGGTTAATTTTTTATTCGAACATTCACACATAAGTAAGTAATAATAAATACTTAATATCTTTAATTCAGGCTACTATTTTCATAAATACCTTATAGATGAACATACACAATTCATATTCATATACTATACTATACAGCATAAATTACAAAACCCCTGCTGTATAATTGAAGGGCATGTACAATCACATATAAGTATTCATGCAAAAACCCTAAAAAAAGGCAAGTTAAAAATAGCAAGAGTTATGATCGGTTTAAGAACGCAAGGAAAAAAGGAAATTGAACAAAAATGTTAACAAATCTGTAACAGACGAGTATGTTGGTGGCTTTTATTCTAACAAAGTAGCGGAACGGCGCGAATAGTTTACAAATAAAACTGACGCGATTAGTGGCTGCAGTCTTTGCTTTTAGGAGGGCAGAGCACGATGTGTGTGCAATTTTTTTATAGACAATATTTAATTTAAACATAGCATAATTGCATTCACCAGTCAGTATGTAGTCAGTCGGTGCTCGCGGATACAACAACGGTTTTTGTTTTTTTGTTTGTATTTTTTATAAAATCGAAAGTAACTCTGTCTGTCTGTCTGTTTGTAGTCTTTTTCAGCTAAACAGTTGAACGGAACTTGATGAAATTTGATAATTAGTTACCTACAGTATATCATGACGAAGGTTTTTGGGTACTATTTTCTGATTGTTTATTCAGAAAATAGTATAATAACTATTTCTTTTAGGATTTTGCTCCCTGTGCCGCCTCCCAAAACTAAGAACTAGAGTACTACAAATACACTATACTACACACACACTACAACACTACACTACTATGTAACTACTGTACTTATTCCTAATAGTTACTCTAGTGTGGTAAGTACTAGAGTTTATTTTTTATTCGTTAAATAGCGTTGGGCTGCCATTTCGCCAGTAGGTATTCCCCAGAAATCTCCGTTTAACATGTAATAGAGATTTCAGGAAAAATAATCAATACAGTTTAATTTTTTTGGTTATCTATTACTCAATTTCTTTAATGTTTCATTTCTTTTCATAGCTTTAATATTCAACGCCAAAAAAAAACACAAACTCTACAAAATCTGCCATAAGAGCAGTTTTCCAACTGTAATTTTAGCATTATTTACATGGCTTAGTGACAGATTCGGAAACAATAGTGTGGAATTCAATTTTTTTAAGAAATGATCGATGATTCCCGCAAAGTTTGTTACTACCTTATTTAAAAAAAAAAGAAACTTTATTACTTCCTTTAGCTATCCTTACTTACTTAATTTAGTTTTGAAATTTAAATTTCCCACCAGAATCGAAATGTACCTTAAGCTTTTTCTAATGATGGAATGTTAACAGAAATTGTTACCCCCTGATCGGAAGCACCAACTGTGATTTTCATGTTCTCCATAATAGGATGTGGGTCCACCTTGTCTAACTTGACCAGTTTGCTCATTAACTCTTCAGAGGAATCCATCAATTTCTGGAGTTCTTTGTTCTTCTGCTCCCGTCGTTTTCTTCTTAATTCTCGTCTAGTTAGTTTAGCAAGGTATGTTTCATTCTTGCTTAAGGATAAGTTGTCTCCATCGCTCAGTTGGCTGGGTCCGTCACATTCTGACAAAGATGACACAGTGCTTGAGAAAACGCTTCCTGTTTGGTAACTTCTAGATGGTGATGGCAGGCCTACTGTTGCTGGAGTGGGGTACTCCCAGAACTCCGGGGTACATCTCACAGGATTCTCTACTAGCTGACTTTCATCAGTGACTATCTGGAGTGCTTCATAGCCGAATGGATAGCCACAGTCAATATTTTCGCACATTATGACCATTTCTTGCAAGTTCATGTTGTACAAGTACATATTTTGACTGCATAGCGGACATTTCTGAAAATGAATAACAAGGTTTTACAGTTTATACTTTTGTAACATTTTTTCTGTTTATTTTACATCATTAAATGACACTGATATGAGTCTCTTTCAAAACGCAAGATAATATTTATTTTACATTCAGTTATTTTTGGGGTTATCATAAAAACACCTAGGTACTTTTAAATATTGCTACCAGCAATTTAATATTAAACATAATGTCACGCCTTTCCCCTAAAGGGACTGGCAGAGGTGTAATACAACATCCGCACTTCGCCACACAATATTCAGGCCCAAATGTGACAGGGAGTGGGCTTGTCGCCATACATCGGGCTCCAGTATTGTAGCAGATAACGTACAATATGCACATATGTTCACACATTTAATAAATTGGTACAATTCGTCAGCTGGGATCGGACTCGCTCCCTGTGGCTTATGAGGCAGGCCTTCTCCAACTAGGCTATCATCATTTTTTTTAAATAATATTATTGCATTAATACAATTGCATAAATCATTTACTCACTCGACGCTTTCGGGGATCGCTTATTAACACAGCACCATTGATCTGAAATAATAAAAAAAACAATTTAGCACAAAGTAAACAAACTAAACTAACATTGAGGGCTCTGTGCCATGAAACCAGTGTCATGGGTCCCCAGTGTTTGATGCAGGTGTTAAACCATATGACAGAAATAAATACTAAAATTCTGCACAAACTCAAAAAAAATGCATCTGGATTCTTACGATTATACAAGCTCCCAGCATCACAAACCCATATTTTCACAAACATTATTTTAAGAAATTTTAAAATTTTATCATATGTGTCCATCATAATTATTTTAGAAATATACAATTTTGTCAGAATACTTTAAATAAGCTAGTGATATATCGACACAAACATAATAAACAAAAATCATCAAATCTAGCGATGCACAGTTTGGGCCCTCACTCAATGGCCATAAAAATATATAACCAATTGCCTAATAAATTCAAAGAGTTAAATAAGTATGACTCCTTCATTAAAAAAAAAGCGAAATGCTACTATAATCTTGAGGATTTTTTTGCAGATAATTTTAATGACATAGAATAAACTGTTTCGTACTAACTATACATACCCTAACAAGGACCTATGATTTTGTTTACATACTTAACACATGTTTATAAGACCTGCTTGACAACTTAATTAATATGAGGAATAAATATTTGAGTTTTGAATATTGATAGGAAAAGAGCCATTAAAAAGTAACAAACTTTCCTGTCTAAATGCCTTATGCGGGTGGGTGATCTATTGATGCAATGACAAGCCAATGCAAAAAGTGTAAATTTTTGTGGTAATCCATTAGCGGTGTATACAGACAACTGTTGGATACCAAGTTAAAGAACAAAAAAAACATGCCACAAAGTGTGGGTAAAAAACTGGCTGCAAAAAAGACAATGCATGTCCAGTGTACCTACATTTTGTGGGATAACTCATAGGTGAATCAAACTGTTACTTAAATTACTTGAGGATGATTAAAGAATTGTTTATGGAGCTGCTGGGGTTGGCGTCTCCTTTAATAGAAAGACAACAGACAGTTTTTCGTGTACCTACAAATACCACCACACCATCACATGAACGCTTATGTGCATGGAAAAAACTATTGGCTCGGCTGATTCACTAGTAGTATATTTTTACCGCGCTTTTGATTTTCAAACACACACGAAGAGCCAGCGATCTATACCGCCGTACTTTACAACCGCGGTCATATAGATGCTCCATTGACGGTTTTTACCTTTGACTCGCCGGCTCGCTGACGTATCAATGGTTTTACTCGCCAATAGATCACCCGCTTAAAAGTTATTCAATGGAGGTTTCCAAAGCCTTACACCAACGATTCCCGGGTGCTACAAGAGTTGTCAGAGATTACTTACCATGGCTAATTGGTTTTTCTAAGTATCTAGATTCTAGGGAGACGTTTTTTACAACTTAGATCTTCGACTTCCGATACTGGAGCTTTTCATAGATTGAATAGATTTAGTCTTGGTTAATTTTATTTTTAGATTATTAAAAAGGTCTTGGATAAAAGCTTCTGACAGCTTCCGTTTTTTTCTTTTTGTTTTGTCCGTAGGGCAGGCTTAAACCAACGTGGCCATACTGCCTTGTCATCCGTATCTGTTCAACAGCTTCCGTCCGAGCCACAATTGGAAATTGGAAGGTCTGGGACCGTATTCGGAGATTTGAGTTTTTCATCTCACCTTTTTTCGTCCTTGTTGCTCTCGTATAAAATATCATAGGTCTGATAGTGACCAAGATAAAATCTCATCTCATCTCACGTGCAGGAATAGCCCCCCCAGGCTACGTATCGGGTCCCCGTCTAAACGTCCCAGGTGAAAAATTGTCCTAACGTGGAGCATGTTATTTTTCTGACAAATTCAAATGACAATAGTTGCCAATGTGACAGTTAAAAAAAGTATAATAAAAGGAAAGTGGCGACGTTTCTTGAACGTGCTTGGAAAAATAATGTTATTATTTCTCCCATCCATAGATGGCGCTAATGACGACAATTCAATATTGCTATAAAAAAACGATTACTCCCAATATAGTAGATTTCGGCTTTATTAAATTGTAGTGGACTATTTTCCACTATGTTAAAATTAAACATTCGTTTATCCCTTCGACTTTTATTAATATTGTAAGTGGATTTTTTCACTTGGATATTACTTTTGGTTGATTTACTATGCACTATTATGACTGTTCAATTTGTTCTATTGTGCATAAAAAAATACTTACAATCAATTAAGACTGTCTCAAGATACCTACCCCTGGCGTGATCCCGTGCGCCTTATATACCGAAATCCTCCTCTAAGAGCTAGGCTCTGATTAGCTAACCATTCTCTGTCCCTTTCCCACGAAGGCTCTCTGTCTTCCCTACCCAGAATTTCATGAAACATCCGAGTACTATTGGGAAGTTTCTAAAGCTGTACCAACGATTTTAGAACTTTCCAGAGCATTCAAGAACCTTTTTGAGCTTTCCGGAACCTTCAAACTTGTTCTAAAATGTTCGAGAGCCTCCCTTAGAGCATGATTTTCAGCGTATTCCTACAACTGAATATAGGTATTTAGTGAGCTCAGCGTCCACAACATTTATTTTGAAAAAAGCTCCTGCTGTCGATTGAGTTGATTAATGATAGTACCTTGTCGAAAATTTTGCTGTCTATGAATACATTTTCTGTGCACTATTTAACGTAAATAATCAATTTAGCATCTGCTCTTCCTTCTCGAGTCTTCTTTACATTGAGTAAAATCTACTGGTACCATATCGAGCTGTTTTCTATATATTGGGTCCATGCAGCCTTTAATAATCATAAAATTGTTTTTTTTTTTTTATTTTCATCATAGTCATCATTCATAGTCAAATCAAAATTTCATCCGAGTAGCGCCCGGGAAAGGGGATTTTATAAGCTTGGCGAAAATAAATTCGAGGTAGATCATAAAATTTGGTATACCGGAAGTCTCGCGGAAACGAGGCAGTAGTTTTTATACTAGTCAAAATTTCGTCCAACGAACGTCCGAAAACGGGGTATTTGTCGTTAAAACAGGCGAAATCTTTTCCTAGCTAAACCGCAGGAACGTACCCCAAGGTCTATTGTCAGTCCTAGGGGGGCTATTCCTGCGCGTGAGATGAGATGAGATTTTATCTTGGTCACTCTCACACCTATGACGTTTTAAATGAGAGCAACAAGGACGAAAGAAGGTGAGATGAGAATTTCAAATCTCCGAATAGGGTCCTAGGTCACGACGATTCTACACGACTGTTCACGACGGGCTATTCCTACGTGTGAGATTAGATGAGCTTTTATCTTTATCACGCTCACGCCTATGACGTTTCAGACAAGAGCAACAAGGACGAAAAAAAGGGTGAGATGAAAATCTTAAAGCTCCGAATAGGGACCCAGTGACCCTATTCGGAGATTTGAGATTTTCATCTCATCTTTTTCCGTCCTTGTTGCTCTTGCTTGAAACGTCATAGGTGTGAGAGTGACCAAGATAAAATCATCTCATCTCACGCGCAGGAATAGCTCTCCTAGATAAAATCTCATCTCATCTCACGCGCAGGAATAGCCCCCCAGAACGGGGCCAAACAAGCTTCAGTACAGTATCCATAACTTTACTGGAATGGAGAAATGGGAGGGATCCATCATCACCTCATCATCATCATCATCATCATCCCATTATCTGTGAAAACGAATGACACTTGACACTGGCAAATGCACATGACATGCAACGCCAAACTCCCCTGAATGGAGGAGAGAAAAAAAAGTAACGAAGTTCACAGACATCCAATACAGTACGAAGTGACTATTACGGGTACTAGGCGAATAAAGTAATAATTTACAAATAGTGCGAAAGCTAGGAACAAGAAATACCATAATACATACTTTATTTATGTGCGAAAGGAACTGATGACAATGACGGCTGACGCCACACGTGTTTGCTCCTGGAATGCTAGACCGTGGCTAGACCATAGACATAGAGTAAAGACCCCTAATCGGTCAAAAATAATGATTCCAAAAAAAGTAAACCAAACCATTGAAAGTCAACCAATTCACTAGTCAGTCTTCGATGTCATCCAGTAGCGGTTACGTCTCCCCACTAACTAATAAATATGGTGAACTGTGTAGTCCACTCATGCCGAAATTTCAGAATATCCAAAACAGTAAAAAAAAGCAACGTCACATATCATCCGTAAGTCTTATATATATTTTTATGTGCTTTTTAAAGCTAATAATTGTAAATAATTCTTAATGTCAACAGAGCGAAAAGTTGCTGAAAAAAGTGTTGCCACAATGTATTTTTTTATTTTCCCAATAAATTATCTTTAGGTTTCTTAAGGATCCAGTTTAGCCGATCAGTGGACAAAAATAATTCGCCAAAGTAAAAATGAAAATTAGTGGAAACTTCGTCGCCTTTCAACAATTTGCTCTGTGCACCTTCGCAAGAAAGAAAGATACGTAACAGTAAAATATCGTGATAAGCAGGCGTCAGTTTTATTTTTATGTACCTAAATGTAATGTTATTTTATTGCCGAAAAAATAACTTAAATGTATGATGTAAATAATGATAATGTGTAAATTTATGTGCTAATAAGATTAAAGGGATTAATTACTATTGATTTTAACTCAAATTCGTACTCTTGATTTTTACTTAAATTCTTACCTTTTACCTACTCTGATTTTAGTTAAGGTTTGCATACAATCTATAATATTAGTTTGTAGTATAGTGTCATGAATGGATCTGGGTAAGACTTTGTGTGTAGTTTAGCTCTGGCCTAAAGCTCTGGCCAGCCTGGCCTAATACTTTCTGGTCTCGTGATTTCTTTAAACTCTGATCGTTATATAATTTACCCAACTAAATCGGGTAACCTCTTTTAATGGCAAGTTCATCACGTATAGAAAAAAAGGTTATAATCTAGGTACCAAAATAAATTTGACACGTTTCGAAATCTTGTTTTGTATGAAGACTATCCTTCTGGACCTATGTAATAGGGCATGTTCTGTGGGCTAGACCTTGTTTTTTTGGATCATGCCAACCTCAACTTTCAATGCTTGACTTTATTTAAGTTTTAATGTAACCTCTCGGGTACTGACGATATCTTAGAAAAATGACACTCGAGTAAATATTCTAAGGACAACATACTCCTTACTAGTTTTGAAAGATTATCAATATAGCAACAATAAAATTAAAACTAAAGTACCAAAAGCTTGTTGAGATAACACTGGTGAGAAGGTTCCGGAGACACCTTACAAAAAGCACTTAAAGGGAAATAGCATTGCTCATATGACACTTACGTTTTATCAAGATAGAAGTCCACTTTATCCAACCCAGACTTTAAATAAAACAAGGACTAGCTTTCCGGAAGTTGACAGAAATCCGGACATACAAAAGCATTTAAATCCAATCAAAGCAAAGACGTTTTGCTCTCTAACGCTCGCGCGTCGATCGTTCCATACTTAGAATAATAACTAAAGCAAGTAGTGCTTTAGTTATTATTCTATGGTTCCATATACCTAGCGTATTTGACACTTTTGATGTTTATGTACATTTGTAGGGTTTATTTTTGTACTTTGGAACCTTAAAACAATTGATTTGTGACTAGATTTGTAGAACTTTCCGTTACGAATTTTACTATAAGTTTTTTTTAATATTCACTTACCCACACACAGATTACGAGTTGTTCTACTGAACAAGTAATAATTACGTTTTAGGTCTTTCAATCGAGTGTGATGGAAGTGACCTACCAGTTTTGTAAATTCCGGCGCAACTTCGGCCGGCAGCCCATGTTTTGTGAAATGGGGCCGGAACTATGCGATAGCATCCCTGTGAATGTGGCTGAGCACAAAGCTTACATTCTGCGCAACCCCGTGCACAAACAAATACAGCACGGGCCTAACTTCTCCCAGCATTCCATCAACACTTACAGGTATTCGAGGCCAGGGGTCTTGGCCATTGCCAGGGACCTTGCAATGATCAGCCGTCTAGGAGAACGTCAGATCATTGCAAGTTCCCGGGGCAGCTGTTCTTTGCAAGGGCCGGGGCGGCAGAACTTTGTAAGGCCCTTGTTCTTCGTGTAATTTATGTAAATATCTATAAATATATATATGGAAGGACGTATCTTTATTTATGATTGATGTTCTCGTCCCTCGTTATCAAAACCTTCATTCCTTTTACGTCTGTAGTCATACCTTTTTATTTTTAGGCAACAACTAAATCTCAATAAATAAATGTAGAGCTTTGAAATGTTGATAGATCTAAAAAGCTATTCAAGCTAAAAGACGACAAATATTAATAACGATAAGCTATGGTATATTTATAAAAGGGTGCCAGGTCCGTCTTGCCACTCCTTAAGGCCGCCTCAGCTAAAGGCCTCCTATAGCTTGCGACTAAGGATTGCCTGAAGGAAGTCGCACTACTTAATAAGCGTAATTATCCTTTTTTTTAAATTTCTTGTGTAAAAGGAAGAGTTTATCTGTCATAACGTAAGCTGACTGTTCTACTCTATAGGGCCGAGTACGCAAATACGGGTGCTAACCACGCAGAGGGTGGGTGGCCGAGAGATGTGCAAATTAACGACATAGAGCAGACGCAGCGCTACCGGCGCAAAATCGAGAAGGAAGATGGCTATATACACTGCGTCATGGAGGTCTCATCGGTCAGTGAACTGTTATATACTAAGATTCCATTTTTACCAGCTGCGCGAACCGAATTTGTTCGTAGGTACCCAATGCATTGTAGGGCTTGAGTTTCATGGTGTTGGAAAGCACTCGTCTGTAGCTGTTTGAAGTTTAAATTCAAGTTTGTAATAAGGTTTCACTTTACTGAGGTATTATACTGAAGACGACAATCGGCTTCTTTGCATCAAATGCTTAGACCTTCTATCAAATGGGAACACTTTGCTAAAATAGAAAAAATCCATCCGCAACTTAGTTAAATTTAACGATTTTTTCAATCAACAAAAATTGAACCTCAAATTAAATGTTACTGATGCAATGGATCGATTACCAAGCAAAGCAAAATGTAGACTGTCAGTTCCACTTCGACTCCCAAACGAAAATTGCTACCGGTAGGTAATTAGATTTTTTCTGGGCCCTAATTCGACTGAACTATATTGGATATTACAAACAAATTAAAACTTTACTTATATTTAAATCTGTTTAAAATGTTAATATTTATTTATATTAAGTTTTTTTTTCCATATATATATGTAATTTTAAGATAACATTTACAGTTACGATTACTCTGTAAGATAGTGTTACGAGCTGGGTAGGGATAAAAGGAATGAAACGTCGATGTGTCCGAAGATTTATTTTATTCACCAAGTACACAAACACTGTTACATTACAGTAGACACTTTCACTATAACACTCTGAACACTACTCGTACGATTACTTTGATGTTTTAGCACTTCGAACGCGTAATCAAAACTGACTGACTGACGAGTCGTCGGTCGTCCGCGTATATATACAAGTTTAAGGTATCCAGAACATTCGATTAAACAATAGCACAAGGACACAAAAACTTATTTATTGCTCGAGTCACGATTTAATTTCAACTTTCTAAATCACAGTAAAAGTAATTGAACAATTATAGGTACCTAGCTACGTTTTTGATAATTTTATCGTTCCGTGGTGTGGGTGTTGAACACCACGGAACGTTAATTACTATGTCTAAAAAAATTACCCTTTTGATGAAATTAAAATGTCCCAATTAAAAGCGTAAATATAGCAAGACTATAATGTCATACATATACAAATTTTTGAACTATGGTTTAAAATTGTTATTAGAGTCTTTATTCTACACTTTGGAAACATTTAAACGCCTGCAGGGACCCTATTTGGAGATTTGAGATTTTCATCTCACTTTTTTCGTCCTTGTTGCTCTCGTTTGAAACGTCATAGGCGGGAAAGTGACCAATATAAAATCTCATCTCATCTCATTTTGAGTATGAGTATCTCACACCTATGACGTTTCAAACGAGAGCAACAAGGACGAAAAAAGTGAGATGAAAATCTCAAATCTCCGATTAGGGCCACTAGTCTTCGTTATTCTTATTCATTTTTCGTTCTTCCGTTTCTATAAACAAGAACGGAACTCTAGACTAGCGAGTTCTCGCTACTGGCGGCTTTATTTACTAGACACTGCTTTTGTAATCAAAGAAAATCTAATATAGAGTCGTTATTTGCAGGCGATGGAGCACTATATTCAGCAGAACAACGCTATCGACATGTACCAAGCTTACTACTCGGAGTGCGATATGCTCACGCCGGTGGAAAAAATAGGTTGTCGTACAATCAACGTGTATAGGGATGCCTGTTCGCCGACGCGACCAGTCAGCTCCATATGCTGGCAGCCTGAGGGTGGAGCTAAGTTAGAATCTGGATTTCAGCTCAGATGTTTACAGCTCCTACTAAATGGTTTTATCACCCCCACAACCAAATAGATAAAATAGCGTTAATCTATTCACGTAATGAAATATGACGCAAATTTGGTCATAGACCTTTAACCTGGAGCTTTATCCATAATTCCTAGTGACTGGTGATAACTGGTGAGAAGCTGGTGACTGTAAGGTGAAATGACAAGTCACGAATAATGCTCCATACAACAGTAATGGTATATTTTTCAACTGAAACATAATCAACGTTTATGAACGTTTGTAAATAAAATTCGACATCAACTGAATGTCAAAAATCAGCACCCTTACCATCAGTTTTGGTACTTGTGAAAACTTCATACTTACTTACTTGCTTCGTGTTTACTTCAAAATAATTAATATTTTTTCTGTAAATACTGTATTTTCTTTTTTTTTTCTAAAATTAATGTGGTTATTAGGTTTACAGTTGCATATAACGACGTAGATTTCTATCGACTGCTACGATACGGCGCAAAACTAGATTCATTCGTGTGGGATGTTGAAAACGCCAACTTTCCTATAGTAACTCTTCTGGCGCCGTGTCCGATGATCGATCTGCAGGCAAGTAGACTGGTTCATCACCACAAAGTTTCTTTTCTTTTTTGAGTAGAATAGATCTTAGAAATTAGCTTCAAATACCAAATTGTAAAAAGTTTTCTAGTAAATTTCATTTAATTAGTTCAGAATTTTCCAAATTAAAAATAAAATAAAGGTTAACTTAATAGTAAATAATTGGAACCCATATTTTTTGGCGTACTTAATGCGACGTTAGAGCGGAAATACACTGGAGATTGATTATAATATATATCGGGGAAACGTAGAGAAATAGGAAGCCGAGCCTTCACATCTCACTCCTGATATCGGGGTAATGTAGGAAAGAGGAGCCACGCCGTCGCATCTGATCCCATTGATGTCGGAGAAACATAGGAAAGGCCGCCGCGCTGTAACCTTCCACTTTTGGTGACGGAGAAAATCTAGTAGGCCGAGGTGTTGTGTCTGATTTCTCATCCGTGAACTCGCTATCATTTATGGTCGGCGTCAAACTTCAGGAACGTTGAAATAAGGGGACAGCATTGAAGGCTTTTCACTATTTTAATTATACAGTCACTTAGCCCTTCCTCTGGCAAACCGTCATTTTTTTTTGAAAAACCCACTGGCATACCTCCTCAAAAAAAAAATAAAAAAATCGCCGTGTGCTACAAAAATCAAGATTTCTCTTAAGTTTTGTATGAAACCTACATATGAAACTTATATCATTGGAATCGTCTTGAAAAAAAGCTTTTCGACTATAGAATACATAATAACGTTTTTTTGCCTTATGTACTGACAGTTCACCTCCAAAGTAGAGGAACCGGTTTTTTTCTCTCGCCTTGCACATAACTCAGAAAATAAGGAAAAAAACCCTTTTTTCAATAACATTATTGCTTTATATATATAATAAAAACACAAATATACATTATTATTACAAAATACCAGATCTCTCCATAAATTTTTTTTTCACACAATAACAATAACAAAACATGACTCATAAAAGCCGTCGAGCGTCGAACACATGTTTACTAGGTACTCAATTCTGAGAAATCTCCAAAGTCAAGTGCCTCTTGTTTTACATCTAACAAAGAGCTCGGTTCATTGACTTATCCCGTACAAAGATTCAGATAAGAGAAGTGTTTAGTTTAATGTTTATGAATCGTAATATGAGTCACTCGAAAACGAGTACTTACATACCTACTTTGTTTACATTCCAAGCTTGCATTATCACATTTCACACAAATATCAAACAAATCTATGAAATAACGGTCACAAACTGTTTATAACTTAACTGTTTATGTTTCAAATGACAAACTCACACAAATCTTATTAGATTACTGTTAGATAATGGAAAAAAACCGGCCACTTGAGACCCACTTGAAACCCGATATGGCCGCCGGCTCACGCGCGCGAAACGTGACTGACTTTGACGGCAAAATTTCGATAGAATTTGTTCGAAAGTGGACTTTATACTCAGAGTATAGTTTAATCCTTGTCATTTTTATGAAATGTTTAGATAGTTAGACAAGGATCACAACATGTTATGCTTAAAGTGGCAAGGAAAATCGAACACCCTTCGACTTCTATTCAAATTCTTGTCAAAATGTGGTCGGTTGCCAGTTGTTGTCTAAAATTTTCCTGTCAAAATGTGGTCGACTGCCAGTTGAGGGGTTAGACTACTTATTTAGTGAATGATCACAAAGATAGTTGGCGATTTAGAGTAATGGGTTTACGAATGACCATTGCGTGCGACCGCTTTCAGCCTAGTCCTGTCAACCACTGACTGACAGACATGACGTTCGCCCGAAATCCCAAACGCAACTCCATTCGGTGTTAACCGCTCTAAATGACCATAAACAAATCGATTAATCGTCAAAAATAACAGAACAATAATACTATCGATTAACAACTCTCAAAATAAACTGATTTTCTTTATCCAATGATATCTCGCGCCGTCACGGCCATCCTGCATTTTCACACGTCCTCGGGTGAATAGTAAAGTTCATCTCATCATCTGTGGACAATCATAAAAGTGCTCAAGTAACCACTTAACGCTCGGTCATTCTGACCGTCTCAAATCTACCTCCACAATTTCACAGAAAGCGAACACAGTTATGGGATAACACAAAACACAGTTAAACCCAATTCTACCAACCATAAACATCGTACCAGAGTATAATCGACTCTTCCAACAGTAACTTCATATTCGTTACCTATCCCCATGAATTGTCACGATAATTGAAATAAGCAACTTGACTTTTAGTGAAATAAATTGTATTGGGACCAATCGAATAATCGAGGCTAAAACTAAATTATTAATCATACATCCAATGTTCCAAGAATTTAATCAAGCCACATTGAAAATCCAATGGCGGTACACATACGCGGTTTGGACTTATGAAAACTGCTGTGTCCAATTTCAACCGAATAACATGCCAGTAAAGTTGTCACTTAGACTTGCCACACAGGCTAGGTCGTAACTCGTACTATGATGTTACACCGGGAAGAGTTTACTACATAGGCTCACCACACAGGCTAGGTCGTCACTCAGACTATAATGCAACAAAAGTAAGGTTAGCAAAGACTTGCCACACAGGATTGCCACACAGGCTTGTCACACAGGCTTGCCACACACGCTTGCCACACAGGCTGGCCACACAGGCTTGCTACACCGGCTTGCCACACAGGCTAGAGCCACATAGGATAGTACCTTGCAGATTAGTGCCACACAGGCTAGTGCCACACAGGCTATTGCCACACAGGCTATTACTACACAGGCTACTGTCCTACCGGCTACTGCCCCTCAGGCTTAGTTTTGCCAAAGCATTGACACTTAGTAAGTTATCTATTAACTGCATGACTCACATGTGCCGCAAGCGACAGTTTGACTAAACTGTTTGTGGGTATTTCTAAACTTTAAACAACTCCAATAGAAAATAACTCTCTGACATACAACGTTTACGAATATCAAACAAAATGAAAACTTCTCACCGGATTCAATTGCTACTCGTAGGTGATCAATGGCTGCTTCATAGTACAGGGGCCCAATTCGGAGATAGGAGATTTTCATCTCATCTCGATCTCGATTCCTGGAAGTCTCCACTGCCTCCGACTACTCGAGACATCTCGGGCCCTAGCCATCGAGATTATCTCGATCTCGAGCGATTAGAATAAGGCATCTCGAATTCAGCCATTTTTTTTCGAGGTATGATGGTATCTTGAGTTGTAAGAATAGCCCTCCAGGCATTGACCGGATCTTGCACGTTGCCGCTGCTAATCTTGGTGCCCTTTTTCGATCAATGAGTGGCGATGTAACCTCGTTGCAGTAGTAACACGTAGGCGTCGACGTTTTGTTCGGTACACTGCTATCCTTCGTCTCTCGTTGTTTGTTAGTTGCGTCACATAGCATAGACTAGGTGTAATCAAACGCCGTCGAGATAATGCAGACGTCTACTCGATGCTCACTCTCGCATTGCCGCCCTGCTGCCCTTCATGCACCACGAAGAAACAGTCCGCACACTCCACAATAATAGCACGTACACAGTTTTCTCAGTGTAGGGGCGACCCTATCAGCCATCTGTTGCTATGCCACTTCGCTTCCAGATCATTGTACAATTGTAGCCAAAGACGGAGCCATATCTTGTTGCTGTGGACGTTATTCTTATCCCACTTCTGATATCGGGGAAACGTAGAGAAATAGGAAGCCGAGCCTTCACATCTCACTCCTGATATCGGGGTAATGTAGGAAAGAGGAGCCACGCCGTCGCATCTGATCCCATTGATGTCGGAGAAACATAGGAAAGGCCGCCGCGCTGTAACCTTCCACTTTTGGTGACGGAGAAAATCTAGTAGGCCGAGGTGTTGTGTCTGATTTCTCATCCGTGAACTCGCTATCATTTATGGTCGGCGTCAAACTTCAGGAACGTTGAAATAAGGGGACAGCATTGAAGGCTTTTCACTATTTTAATTATACAGTCACTTAGACTACTTATTTAGTGAATGATCACAAAGATAGTTGGCGATTTAGAGTAATGGGTTTACGAATGACCATTGCGTGCGACCGCTTTCAGCCTAGTCCTGTCAACCACTGACTGACAGACATGACGTTCGCCCGAAATCCCAAACGCAACTCCATTCGGTGTTAACCGCTCTAAATGACCATAAACAAATCGATTAATCGTCAAAAATAACAGAACAATAATACTATCGATTAACAACTCTCAAAATAAACTGATTTTCTTTATCCAATGATATCTCGCGCCGTCATATAATACAATTTTGGAGATGAACTTCCGCAAAATAACGCCTGGTTCAATCAACCACCTTCAACCTACTAGAAAACTAGAATAGATCTGTTAGCAGCATCTAAACATCAATTTATTTTAAAATTGCCTACAGCTACTGTGGGAAGTGGAAATAGGGGAAGTGCTTTCAAGGTATTCGTTTGAGAGTACTTCCCCTACTTACAAAGCCCTAACTTAAAAAAAAAATCGACCATCGTATACGCAATGCAGCTTTGCTTATCGCATGTCCGGAAAATAGCCTTGATTTAAAAAATATAAAAAATACTATCGCCAGTATGCAGCAGGGGGGCTATTCCTGCGCGTGATATGAGATGAGATTTTATCTTGGTCATTCTCACACCTATGACGTTTCAAACGAGAGCAACAAAGACGAAAAAAGGTGAAATGAAAATCTCAAATCTCCGGATAGAGCCACAGGGCTATTCCTACGCGTGAGATGAGATGAGATTTTGTCTGGGTCACTCTCACACCTATGACGTTTCAAACGAGAGCAACAAGGGCGAAAAAAGGTGAGATGAAAATCTCAAATCTCCGAATAGGGCCCCAGCATAGAGTTACTTTTCTCATATCGTTCCTTTAGCACACATGTTGTGCGAAAGGCACTCGGCGGGTTTAAAGGATGGTTTAAATTCCACATACAGTACAACAGTCGGGACATCAACATGCTAGCTGGCGGTCTGATCGACGGGCGCGTGGGTGTCTGGGACCAGCGCACTGGCGGGGAGCCGAAGGGCACGTGCGCGCCACATGTGGCTCACCGGGACCTCGTGCGGAACGTCATCTTCATAAACGCTAAGTCGGGGCAAGAGTTCTTCTCGGGTTCCGTGGACGGCAGCATCAAGTGGTGGGATACTCGCAACTTGTCCGAGTACATTGATGAGGTTTAGTATTTCATTCAGGTATTCTTTCAACATTATTAGGACCTATCTCAAAGATTTGTCGGCAAACGATTACATGTTAAAAGCACTGTCTATTTCCTAGTACGTGTTTCATGTCTGTGCCTACTACAATTCCAGTCGTTGCTTATTTACTTACCTATTTTTTTTTGTAAATATGCTTAAAAATATTTAAATGTTTTATTTAGATGATCTTGGACGTAGTGAAGAACTCTTTTGATGTGCAAAGTATGGCTAATGCGTATGGTGTGTGCTCATTAGAGTTTGAGCCAACCATTCCTACTCGGTTCATGGTGGCCACCGAGAACGGATACATTATCAGCGGAAATCGAAAGGGGAAGACCGCACTGGAGAAATTACCCTACAAGGTAACTCTCAAGTTTAGCTCCTATGAGAGGCTTAATAACAGAGAGATTTCATCTTTGGATAACCCATTAATTCCATCTCAATGTACTCTACAACCAAAACATATAGGTATGCCAAACGCCATAGGCCTAAACCCAGCTGCAAAATGCCAGACTTATTACTTTAGGTGGAAAATGAACAAACAGGTAATTGCCTTATTTTTGTTGACACTTACAGGACTTAACTTGGAGGCATTATAAATACGTTACATACCTTCTGGAGACTACTTAGACTACTATAACTGACTCTTATCCATACCAGTTCCAAGCTCACTTAGGGCCAATATGGTCTGTGGAGCGCAACCCTGGGTTCCTGAAGAACTTCTTGACGATCGGCGACTGGACGGCGCGCGTGTGGAGCGAGGACTGCCGCGAGTCCGCCGTGCTGTGGTCGCCGCCGCACCGCCACCGCCTCACGGCCGGCGCCTGGAGCCCTACGCGGCTCTCGCTCATGCTACTCACTCAAGTATCTAGTGCCTTTGTGTATTGATAATGATAATGGATTCACGTTTAACTGCCAATTGGTCTAACGGTGTGGTTGAGAATGGAACACGGCGATTTATATTGAATAAATTCTTTATAACACGTCAAAATTGCCTAGTATGATTCAAATATGGTCTTTTTGGTCCTCTCTTTCTCTATCGGCTTTTTCAACAGACGGAAATACGGAGGAAGTTCTCAAGTCGACGCGTTTATATATATTTTTTATGTATGATTGTGAAAATGGTTTACATTATTTGTCATTTGTTTGTGTTTGTTAGTCCTTCGGGGGGAAAGGCGTGACGAAAGTTGTCACGCCAATGTCATTTTTAATAATATCATATCATACGTTTGCACGTATGATATAATTCAGTCATGGCGTGTTACTATTGGAGTTACAAATTTTGATTTCTGATGTAATACACGGTGAGCAAACATCGAGTCCATCCCCTTCCAGTTTGATAGAAGACTTGGAGACTATATAATAATGTTGACTCACGTGCTATTGAATCGGACACTAGCGGATACAGGGAGCCCCCCTGTATCCGCTAGTGTCCAACGGGACCCAAGCCCCCAAAGTCGCCGATTCACACTCTACAATGGGCGATATGTTTTAGTCCTTAGTTTACCTACTTGATAAAAAAACACCCTCAGCAAAGTCGAGCTCCCATAATCAAAATCTTACCTACTTTGATAAAGCTTACTTTTGCTTAACTCAAGCTCCCACAACCAAAATTCAGTGAATCAGATACTCCGACTATAGTATGTTGGTATTGTTGTACATACATGTACATGCTGGTTGTTTCCCCAGTGGGACGGCGTGCTGGCACTGTGGGACTGGATCCGGCGGCAACACGAGCCCGTGCTCACGGTGCACGTGTGCGAGGAGCCGCTGCTGCGCGTGCAGCCGCACGAGCAGGTCCGACCTAACGGGGCCCTAGACAAGTTGGAATCGCTTCCACGCGATTCTGTTTCTAAAATCGCTATCGCTCGAACGCTAAGAGCTGATTGGATGAGCCGACAATATGATCACGTGACATGTTTAAATCTCGTAAGACGTCCAATCATCACTTGACTTTCGAGCATTAGCGATTCTAGAAACAGCATAATGTCCATAATGCACAGGGCTCGCTGGTCGCCTGCGGAAGCAACAAAGGGAACATCTACATGCAAGAACTTTCGACAAGCTTGTCCGGAAGCGACCCCAAAGACAAAGGGCTTATGACTCTGGTGTGTAGTTTTGCACTTTTTTTTTTAAATAAATAACCCTAATAGTTTCCAAATACATCATGTAAATGAAATAGCTATACCCAATTGTCTGTCTCTGTATTATAATCATTTAGTTATTTTTGAATTACTTATGACAATATTGGTGATGCTACACCAATTTCTCACTGCTGTCTTTTTTTAACGCGATGGAAACAGATTCTGGAACGAGAGAGCAAGCGGGAGCGCATCCTCGAAGCACGTTTGCGTGAGATCCGCCTTAAGCAACGGCAGATGGAAGAAGGAGGCGGGGAGGTTATGGAAGCAGACCCTGCGGCCGAAGCGGCAATCGGCGACAAGGATTTGCAAGAAGCCACTAATGCCTACGTAACACAAGTAAAGCGTGAAATTGCTGCCATGTAGAACTGGCCCGCTACCCTCGAGATGAGTCACTTTCACTCCTATGACTTTTCAAACGAGAGAGACATAGACCAGAAAATATCTCGAACTGTAGGAATAGGGCCCCTGGGGCTTTCCATAAGCGGCCGGGTGACAGCGAACACACACAATCACATCACACACACTCACCATCCTCAAATAAACCATTTTGGCCACGATGATTGCCGATTGCTACTGGAGGCGCTGTCGTCGGTGTGGAACGGGGTTATAGCTTGACTCATTACACTGACCGGACAACATCCGAGCCCGAATACTCCTATACTTATTTCTAATTGTAATACGTATCTTTAAACTAAAATATTAAGTTAGTTTACAATAACTTTTTAAGGTATTTTTAAGTTTTAGACCAACTTTTCGATTAACTTTGAAGTATTTTAGATAGATAGGTACAAGGCTAATTATTTACCGTATTTTTATTTCATTGTGTTTAGAAAACAACTAGAATTTGTCAGTTTACAATAATTTTAGGTAGGCATCTATTTGGTTTTAGATTTTGTTTGCAGTATTTTAGAAGCTTGTCTTACTAATTATTTTTCTTTCACATAATAAATGAAAGATGTTTAGATTTTATAAAATACATAACACATTTTAGATGTTTTAAGTTTTAAAATTGGAAGTTTGAATTAAATTACTTGCATACAATTACTTTTCTTGCTAATTAATTTTAAAATCACCTACCTATCCTACTATTAAAACCTATTTAAAATCAAATATAAATATTTATTACATCAACGATATAGAAACCTTTTCGAAGCAACCTTTAAAAACTAGGTATCTACTTTGACACACGATCTAACACACATCACCCAACACCACCGCGACACGTCAACATAAACACACACACACACACACATACACACACACACACATACACATCTCAACACTCACACGCCATATCCTGCATGCACACACCTCTATTAAAATTCATGCTACTTTATCTCTTTTGTTAGCAAGCGCAAGTTGTTGTCTCGCTCTCGGTATAGACTTCTATCTCTCTCGATATTTGTTTTTTGATACACGTAACTTAAAACAGTCAACGAAGCTGTGTAGTGTCTGTTTGCTGATATTTGTGTTAGGTCCACGCTCTGTGTACTGGGAATTGGACCCGTGCTGCTTCTCCTGTATAGTATTTAGATGCTCTGTACTCCTATCTGTTGTATCTAGATTGTTAAATCCGTTTGTTTACTGGATAAACTCGAAGACCATCTCAGTTCGAGCATTGGGATATTCTGAAAACCAGCTCTGCGTAGGCTTCAGCTTACTCAGTACATAGCTGAGAATATCCCAATTGCCTAACTAAAAATATTGTACCCAGCATTAATTTGTAACTTGTTTTTTTTTAATTTTAGGCAATAAATACTTTTTTATTTATTATTTATTTATTTAAAACATTGAATGCTAGGAATTTTGTTGTTCAATAAAATGTTTTTAAATTCATAGTTGTTTTTTTAAAGACTCATCCATTTCGTAGGTTACCGGGTTTCGGGTATTAATAGAACAATGCCAGAGAGAAAGTATTATAGCTAGGGTACCAGTCGTACTAACAGACTGATGTACTAGTTAGAGGCCTCATTGGTGCGTTGAGTGGCGTCGTCGAAACGGATCAAATGAATGCTACACCTGTGTTGCGACGACACACGAAGTCGCAACGCAAGAGAGCGACGCACGCCGTCGCAGCGCATCTCTCAGAGTAGATCGGGGCCACAGACATCCAATACAGTAGATCGGGGCTTACCGTGAGTTTTGATAGATAACAAAACCTTTTTTCGTTTTATTTTCACCCCGTTTTTTTAATGTTTCCGCCAAATGCACTTTAATGAAATGTATGGAGCCAAACGAAAACGAAAAATAGTTTTCGTAACGATTAAAACACGTGGCAAGCCGTGTCGACTTTCGAGTCAGAACAAACGAACACTGTCCGTCGTTGCACCGACTTGGACCTCCCGAAAGCCAGCGTAGCGCATCATTCCCCCGCTTCGTCTTTCGTCTGTCGATCCGTTGGAATGTCGAGTGCGACGACGCAACGCATAAATAGAGGTGGGTCGGTATGACATATTGCAATACCGTAACTATTTATTGGTATTCATGGCAATAACGTGTTCTGAAACTGTTTATTTTAATAACTATGTATTTTTTATCGATTCGTTTTTCGTTGTTTTTTAATCGTTTTAGGTTCCGACGTTCTGTGCCGGTATTCTGAGTATCGTTATTTCAATAAAGCTTTAAAAAATAGTTACTGCGTGTTCATTGCACAAGTACAGATACCGATAGGTATAACTTTCATGACAAAATATAAATGCTTTTCGGAAATTACTGTTTACATTTATTTGTTATCAATAAGAACATTCATTTTTTTTTTCATTAATTAGTATTACTTATTAGAGAACTTTCATTCATACTTAACCAGGCTTATGATAGCCTATATTTTGTTATAAAAACTCAAAAAAGGCGTATTTAAAAGTTAATTTCATCAATGTACTTTATTTTTTGCATGGCCATTTCTTTTTAATTATTCAGCCGGGCAATAATGAGCTAGCCCTACGAGTACCTAATAACGAGTTGTACCGAAATACCGATAGACCGATAAAGTGTTTTGGTTCTCGCGCTGCTATTGGTTCCGCTCGTTATGGTGTGGTATCGTTTCGCGTTACCACCAATACCGGTAATACCAACATCGTTTTGATTCGGAGACGGTTCGCGTTTTCGCCAATACCGGCAATACATAGTTATTGGAACATTGAAAACCGTTATTCGGTATTGTACCGATAACTAGTTATTGAAACTATTTACGGTTTGCAACGACCACCTCTAATAAATATAATTAGGTTAAACCACGCAGAGTTTACGCTGCGACGACGCAACTCGACGCGACGCACTAATGTGGCCTCTAAGGCTAGCTAGTTGTAGTCCGTGAGCGTTCTAGTTCGGTATGCGAGGACTTGAAATTCTATGAAAGATGCCAAACCAAAAGCAGTCTCTTTCTAGTCCGTGTTAAAAGGCCTATAGGCCAATTGAGATTAAAACAACGTGACTCAGTAGCACTTACAACTTTTACTTCAATTTGACTAAAATATTCCTCGTCTAAAGCTCCAACCATATGGTCGCCTATCCAAAGGCATCACCCGATCACCCCACCCAACTGAAGTGAGTTGTGATTGGCTGATGCCTGGGGCGTGAATAAACACAATTTCAGTCAACACAATATCTATTAACCGAAGCAATAGTTACCAGGTGAAAATAAATCAAAGTTACATGATTAAACATTTGAAGTACTAGAAAAACGAGTAGATTTACGTATTACTTATGGTAACTTTAACGGCAGTACGAGAGCCACAAGGACGAAAAAAGGTGAGATGAAAATCTCAAATCTCCGAATATGCTGTTTGATGTAATGAAATAATTATTAATAAATAACGGACTGCACCCGTACTGCAAACGTACTAAACGCACATGGACTGCACTGCACACGGATTTGGTGTGTGTCAACCATTTGTTTGAATTGTAGACTGCCTCGATGGCTCAGTTGATAGTGAACCTGCCTTTTGAACTTGGTTGCGTGGGTTCGACTCCCACCTAGGGCAAACATTTACGTGATGAACATTTAATTTTGTGTTAATTCTCAGTGTTAATATCTATACAAGTATGTATTTAAAAATAAGTATGTATGTATATCAGACTTTGTCAGCCATAGTAGTTTGCTTAGTTTGGGGTCTGACAACCGCGTGTGCAGGTGTCCCGTAAATATGAGGCGTTTTCATTTAAAAAAAAAAATAGTTCGCGTTATTTTGGTAGATGGCGTTGGAGAAGCACAAAAAAGGTCTGTCAAATCGATAAAGTATGGTCATCTATCGAAGCTATCAAAATTCCCTAAATTTGGGCTAAAAATATGTAAGAAATACAGTGAAGCCTGGCAAAGTGGGACCTGGATATATGAAAAACCTCTATTATTGAGAGTTGCAATGTGGTCCCGGTTCTTTTTCATTAAATTACCTCTGTTAATGGGACTTTGAGCCTTGTTAAATGAGATTTGAATTCTAAGACTTTTTCGATGTATACCTCTGTAATTGAGACTCTTTAACTGAATTACCTGTATAAGTAAGAAAAATTAATCAGGTCTTAACACGTTTTGACATGTTTGTTTTCATACATTTCGCATCATCTTTTGCGCATGCTTTGTTTGTCAATACTATCTCAGGGTTTGACCTAAAAACAAGAGAATAAAAGTGTACAAAATGTCCAAACGTAAATTTTGACCAACTTTATTCTATCGAGAAACCGATTTCAGCAACTAGCAATCAAGTACAAACAAACATAATCAATTACTTTAAGTCATAAAATTTACCCTTTTTTTAGACGCAATATATGTTTGTACATTCATACCTACATTAAATTCATAACACCAAAAATACGCATTTTTATTATTATTTCCACTTCTAAAAATGGAATAACGGCACATTTCGACCTCTGTAAGCGGGGGCCTCTGTAAATAAGACTACTATAATTTTAAACCTGCTTAACTGGAAAACTGGATTATTGGAAACCCTCAATAATTGGTACACATGTCTTGGTCCCTTGAGATTCCAATTAACCAGGTTTCACTGTAGTTAGGAGTATTTTGAATTAGGAACTGATCGTAGTATTATTTGGAAATCAGGTGTTTAATTATCATTTTTGCTGGAAAATTTGTTGATCCACTGGTAGCACTAACTAGCTAGTCAGAAAATATTTACGTCAATGTCAAATTTAAATAGATGTCAATGTCAAACATTTATTTTATTTCAAATTGACATTCGATTTGACAGAACAATTTCATCAAACTCTGTAACGCCATCTATTATAATTTTTGGAACTACATTTTTTATTCACTGGAAAACGCCTCATTAAGGTTTGAAAACAGTCCATTAAAACCTTAATTGATAAATAATAAAATAAAGTTGTAGTACCTATAAAATAAATCCTACTAATATTACAACGCGAAAGTTTGTAAGAATTGATGGATGGATGGATGGGTGGAAATCTGTTAATCTTTCACGCCAGAACGGCTGAACAGATCTGGATAAAATTTGGCACTGGGATAGATTATAGTCTAGAATAATAAATCGTAGGATAATTTTTAAACCGCGAGTAAAACCGCGGGGTGCAGCTAGTATATAATAAATAATAAATATCTAATAAAGGTTCGCACTATACTCTTATGGATTGGTTGTGCTGATAGAACGGGCTGTCCATTATCAGTAAATACATAGTATCATTCAATAGTAGAGTATCATTCTAGCCACGAGTTTTTGCTATAAAATAGCTGGTAACATTGGGATTGGTACATCTAACAAAGTACTCTGTGATTGGTACGTCAATCAACTACCTACCTAATGTCAATGTCATATCATATCCAAGTAATTTCGTTCGTGTTGTAATATTAACTTTTTGCACTCGTAATTGTATTTAATCCTTTTTCACTTGCAGACTGAGGCCGTCTTCAGACTCCTCAGTAACCAGTTATAATATAAAACTTTCGACAGTTTCTATCCAGTAACTTCGCGAGCTCCAGATCTAATACCAAGATGCCGATCAAAGCGGTCTGCGTTCTCAAGGGCGATGTCAGCGGCACCGTTTTCTTCAACCAACGGGTAATTATCAAAGATCAATGTTTTCGTCATGGAAAAACTAGCACAAGCATACGGCCTTGACCGCTACGTAACCTTGGCTTTATACAGGAAATGTAGGTAAATGTACTTGTGCTGGTGTCTTGCTTGCGCCGGTCGAGCGGAGGCTTCTAGAAGTATGCACTAGGTGCACTATGCACTACCACAAAACATGAGTTACCTATATATCTATGCACGTAGTTACAACGCTGTCACATTTAAGGTACTTACAGTACTTCAAAGTACATTAGGTCACCAATCACCATAGGCATTATAAATTCTTGCTGTATCATGCTATGGACGCATTTAAATCGATTATGTACGTAAAACAAAACAACATTATAGCAGAGGGTAAGATGATAAGATAATAGTAAGGTTGGCTTCATAATGTTATTTTTGGGTAAACCTGTTGAAAATATGAAATTGACAAGTTCAAAGATCAATTGTTTTACAATAAACTTTTTACTGAGGTCACTATGAGTAACATAACCTCTACTGATGTGTGTAATGACTATTACGGCTCTGTGTCTACAAATTGGGTATGGTTGAACAGACCATATAATAACCTATATATTGGCTCATGAGAATCAGGAAGGCATCAATCCTGCTGATCTGTCATAGTGTGTCTTATGTTTGTAGACCTCCTAATGTTTTTATGAAAAATACCCCATCCTATGTAATACTAGTAGCCATAAATACTAGTAGTTTACTTCTAACTGCGACCTCAAAACACCTATTTATTTACACATATTGCTTATAACCTTTTTTTTAATTTTTTTCCCTGAATTCCTTTCATACAAATTCACGGAAGCTTGGATCAACATTAAAATAGATTCAGTCTTCCTTTTTTTCAAGGTATTCTTCACAATCCCTTATTGAACTTATAAAATGTTTCTTTTCTTCATTTGTCTAAAACTTATCCAAAGTAATAGGCAATAACTAACTGGGTGTTATATGATATCTATTTATGTATGTAGTTAAAAATATAAACTTATTTATAAATAGTATGAATGTATATTAGTCTGCAAGCCGTAGTACAAGCTTTGCTTAGTTTTGAATCAGGCGACCGTGTGTGAAAAAGGTCCCAAATTTATTGTATATTATTAAAATAACAGTATTATTACTTTTTCCAGGATGAGAAATCACCGGTGGTGGTTTCCGGAGAAGTCAGTGGCCTGAAGAAGGTATGTAACTTTGACAAGTAAACTAAAAATGCAAAATAAACTCTTCTATTTTGACTGTTTGACTGTAAAATATCTGGACTGGTCCTGTAGAAATTTGGCAACGATGTAATGTGTTTTCTTTCTGGGGAATTGGAGTTAGTTTGAAAACCGCAATTAAACGTTTATATTATTGGAACACTTACAGTCAGATTAACTAAAACAAAAACCAAAGCCATTTAGTGTTTTGTCTTTTTTGATCAAGTTAAGATAAAATATTTAGAAGAATAAAAAGGCAAAACACTGTATAACTATTACAAGGCTATACAACATTTATAAGTAAAGTGGTAAGTAAATTAGGTTTATGTAACTAGGTTAAATACAGGCCGATTACTAGTTTCTACCAATAGAAACTGAAGGGCAACAATTTGATTTAAAAACTAAAACATACAGGTTTAAAGGCAAACACTTTGGTGCCAACATTTTTAATTCAAAGATAAATAATTATGTCAACACATGCTTCGGTACTATTTTTATGTACAAACTGAAGTGGATACAGTTCACGACCTTGTACTGTTGATAATGAATATTATTACATCACTGAATAAATGTTATTGTGCTATGTAATAATGGTTCGCTTCAAAAAGTCTAAGTTGTACATAAATTAATGTAAACATTTACAAGACACATTTGAATTTGAAATGGGGGTTGTAAGTCATTATTAGCAATGATTGGATATATTGTGTGTGTAAGACTTGCAGACAAACACAGATATTATATGTATTTGTATTAGTACAAAGATATTTCTGTTGATTGTTATCTAATATCCTGAGTTATATAATTGTAATTTTGTAAAAACATGTGTTTTTGGAGCCCAGTGTATGGGGACAGGTTCACCCTCAGTCACATTTGGGGCAAAATATCTGGCGAAGTCTGGGTGTTGTAATACACCTCTGCCAGCCGCTTCAGGCAAAAAGCGCAATATGGAAGAAATATGTGCTCATAGGAATGCTAATAAAATCAGAACCATGTATTAGTGCTCCATTGTTTTGATATATGTATTTAACTAAAAAAATCAGAACACTATTATAGTCACTTATAATACATCCAGTAGCCTGTTATCTCTGGTCTAGATAAGATGAGTGTTTGACTGTTCAGTCATCAAACGACACGTTATTTTATTTAATCAATTTATACACACACTACAACAATACATTACTAAAAAATTAAAAAAAAATTGGTAGCATTTGCCTCGAAAAAAAAAACAATGAAAAAAGTAAAGAAAATATACGAAGAAGGTGAAAGCTAATAATGAAGGTTGTGGTTCACAATGTCTGCTTTTTTTTTTACAAGGCGGTATCTTTAAACGACGGACACATTCTAGGATATCACTTTAAAAAACTTACTGGAGCGAACCCTAACATCGTAAAAAAAAAACAACTGTTCCATACAAAAAGTTCATTGATCGTCGACAAAATGTATAGAACAGCGGTTTTTTTTATTTTTAGGTCAAGGTTGGCCCTATAGTAAAAGTTGGTCATGATGATGAGTACAAAAATATCCGGCAATATGTCTGTCGTTGTTTATAGGGTTCGAGATACCTACTCTCCAGAAGTAGTACTCTTCGGTAATATAATGGGTCAACAGTTGACCTCTAATTCGCCTGATGAAGCAACATTGTGGCCTAAAATAAAGCATGAAGACCTAGAAGGCACTTATTAATTCTGGCCTTGAAGATGCACGCTTTACGCTATTTGGGTGATTGATCCCCACATTCTTGGACAGGCCACACCTGGGTCTATATATACCCTTCTTTAGCGGCAGCATTTTACGATGTAAAACGTATTTTGTAAAGGTTTACATATTAGTATAAACCAAAAAAAGAAAATCAAGTGAAGATGTCAGCAATAAGATTATCAGGTAAGTAACTTTTCCTATTATTACAAGTAGTGAGATTTGTTTACTAGAAATACTTTTATGATAGTATTTACTAGCATGTTAATATTGTTAAATACACATTTAGGTAAAAATTAACGCAAGACAAGAAGGATGCGGCTCCATTTTACATGATATCCAAGAGTAATAATACTGAAGTTCAAAATATAAACTTGCACTAATTACAGTTGCAGTAAAGTTTTTCAGTGTTTATTATATTTAGTAAACATGGAATTTGATACATTTTTCATATTGCGAAATAATAAAGATTAAATTTACCTTAATATTTATTGTTATTTTAGATAGTGCATTTTTAAAGTTTCAGGGTGTTAAATAAAAATGTTCTGGTAATAAATACAGGGAAAATTGCGTATTTTCTAAATGACGTGGCGCTTACCACTTAAGCGTCCTAAAAAAAGTCAATGGCATTTGAAAATGTTTTTACAATCTCTGAACTATTATCGGTAACTATTTGTAAGTTTTTTTATGAGCAAGAAAATGAAAACATTTTTCCTCCTTTTTCGTCCTATTTATATAGGTTCACTTATATTTTCAGTTCAGTACTTGGTAGAGCAATCTCTATCTTTCTTGGTTCTTCTAGTACTTTGATATTGTCCAGAATATGTTCCAATAGAATCAGTAAGGACTTACAAAGCACAGGTTAGGTATGACACCGGTGCGCCGAAAACTAGCCCACGGCCGTAATTTCCACTTTTAAAACATCGCAATTTTAAATTTAAATCTTTACATGGTCCCAATTATTTGCTACTTTAATATTTGCAGGGTCTCCACGGCTTCCATATTCACGAGTATGGAGACTTGACGAAAGGCTTCTCCTCTACCGGAGCTCACTTCAACCCGGGCAAGACGGACCACGGTGGGCCAGAGTCGGAAGTCAGACATGTCGGCGATTTAGGCAACATTACTGCCACGGCTGACGGGGGAGTCACTAGGGTACGATTGATTGACCAAAAATAGAGCTATGAAAAATATCCGCATTTTAAGGGGTCACTTTTGACTGATTTATTCAATAGGTAGACAAAGCAAATCAAAAATTCCATTACATAGGGAAGTTGTCTACATCATTAGCTGTTAAATGAATCAATAACACAAGGGAAATTCTTAGTTACTTAAGAATGATTACAGTAGTGCAAAAGTCATAAAAAAAATGAAATTGCACTTTGTCACTCTGTAGGTAAGTTTAGAGGCTCGTCAGTATCATTACTCGCTCTCTTCACTCGTCTTCTTCTTCTAGACGAAATGGCGATAGAATACCTTAAGCCAATGCGAAGTTAGTCTAGGTCGCCTAGGTCGAAATTAGTTAGGTCGCCGGACTCTTAAAGAAGTTGTCTATCTATAACTCGTGCAATATCAAGCATGCTGGTCCCCGACATAATTTAGGAAAGAGGCCAATGTTACTATAGGTAACTACAGTAACCACATCATGATGATATCATTGTTGCCTAATCGAAACCTTATAATTTAATAAACTAGGCACTAGCGACCCGCCCCAGCTTCGCACGGACTATAAACCTTCCGTGAAAAATTATCTAACTGACCGGGGAAACCGCATCGAAATCCATTGCAGTGGCATAGGGGAAGTTAGCGGCCGACAGACAGACGCAAAAAACGATTTTGTTTTATACTATGTAGACAAGTCTGAGTCCTTTAATAATAATCGAGCATGCATTATCTAACATGGTTTAGCCAGAATTAACACAAGGCTCTGAACGCATTTGATATTGATCAACGTTTAATTTTGTAAAATTGTTGTAGGTGAACATCCAAGACTCTATGATCTCGCTGGTGGGTCCGAACAGCATCGTGGGTCGCACGCTGGTGGTGGACGCCGAGCCCGACGAGCTGGGCTTGGCGGGGCCAGCTCTCAGCAGGAGCTCGGGCGGCGCCGTGGCCTGCGGGCTCATCGGACTCGCTCGGATTTAATTATTGATGAAATAAATAAATATACACATAAAGCAT
The DNA here is from genome assembly GCA_911728515.1 of Peribatodes rhomboidaria. Lineage (NCBI taxonomy): Eukaryota > Metazoa > Arthropoda > Insecta > Lepidoptera > Geometridae > Peribatodes > Peribatodes rhomboidaria. The sequence continues at coordinate 16,858,636 of OU452177.1, forward strand.
GCTACAATAACCATGTGATATAAATGAGGGGCATGTACACACACTTTTAATTAGTCATGCGAAAATACCAAAAATAATGCACTTTAAAAATAGCAAGAGTTGTGACCGGTTTAAGAACGCAAGAGAAAAAGAAAATTTTAAGAAACTAGCTGCATGACCCGCATAGTTTACAAATAAAACCAACGCGACTAGTGGCGGCGTTTGCGCTTCCAAGAGGGCGGTGCGCAATGTGGGTGCAAATTTTCAAAGTCAATATTTAAATTCAAACCAGCATAGTTGCATCCTTCAATAGATACTGGATGCGCAACTCGCGGATATAATAGGGTTTTTGTAACACCCTGTTTACATAGTACATACAGCGGAATATGTAGGTATATCTCATCAAATAATTGACGACAATAAAGCCGTGCTTAGATAAGAATCTAGAACTGGCATCTTGGACTGGGCTAGCATTTTCGAAGGGTGATTTGAGGAGTGGTTCATAAACGAAATTACGATAGCTAACCAAACCTAACTAAAACAACATGCAAACAATACACACAGATTATTACACACTTACAGCCTTATTGATAAAACATTTGTCTACACATCTGTTAAACCGTTGTACAGTTACACAATGAATAGCAATAGCGCTAAACACATTTCAATCCATTGTTTGACTGTGTTTAGGTATCACTCTGAGAGCATTCAAAAATGCTACTTTAAAATGTCAGTTCTAACAAAAATTAAATTGTTCAAAATGGACAAAATACTGCTGTGTATACAGGTGAAGTCAACTGACATAATCATGATCAGTGACTTCTTTTTAGCCTATTGATCAGTGATAATTAATGACTGGATCTTGATTAATTAACAGACCTGTTACTAAATCAAATTTGCTAGAAAATTGTGAAATCGAATTGCATTAAAGAAATTAACGAAAACCTGTTAGTATAAGAGTGATTAATAAATTGTATTTAAATATTCTAGAATGTTGTCTAGTTGATGATAAAATCTTACGTGATATAAAAACCTACAAGACTGTTTTTTTTATTTTTAAGTATTTTACTATTTTATACAATTTTACATAACTTAATTGGTTTGTGTAATAATATTTTTAATAAAGTTGTTAAACTGCCCGATTTGTTTTTTTTTTTATTTTATTGTGTAGAATTCAGTGCATTAATTTGTTAGGTATGGAACAAGGCGCATTGTAATACCTTTACACATTTTACAATGCCTAGTCTGGTATTGCCGCGAAATAAATTACCTTGTGAATGTATCAGAGTTTATTATTTTATTTACAGTGCGCTGGGCTTGAATTTTGGACATAAACATATAGCCACCATAATGTTTTCTTTTTCTTTATTTTAAATTTTTGACTCGTTCGAAAAAACACTGTAGAACTATACCGAGACTATACACCTTTTATTAGTAAGTAGTAATGTCTAGTCTGTAAAAAAAGGAAGACGATATCGCTAGCAAAAACGCTTAGTAAAAATGTAGAATGAAATCTAAGTTCGAAGTCCGACCCAAACACTACGTAAAGTTAGAGCAGTAATCTGCTCAAATAGCTGACAGATCTAGGATGTACAATTTTTTAGGTCTATGTCAGTACCTATTTGTGCAATGTGCCAGTGACAATTTCCTGTTACAACTTTTTTTCCATGTTCCAGGGCAAGCACGGCTTCCACATCCACGAGTTCGGAGACAACACCAACGGCTGCACGTCGGCCGGCGCGCACTTCAACCCTGAGAAGGAGGAGCACGGCGCGCCCGACTCCAGCGTGCGACACGTCGGGGACCTCGGGAACATCGAGGCCACGGCCGACGGCGGCCTCACGCAGGTACGACACCACTGTACCGCTAACAAACACGTATAGGGTCCACTGGGCAAATGCGTCTGAGGGGCAATTGCGTCTTTCGAGAATTACTGATAAACCTCTCACAAATTAGGCAAACAACGCCATCTTGTACAGATTATTGCAACTAAAGATAGAAAAAAGATGTAGGTGGCGCCGAATTTGTGAAAGGTTTGTCAGTAATTCTCGAAAGACGTAACTGCCCCACAGGCGCATTTGCCCCAGTTGACCCTACTCAACGCATAAATGTAAAAAAAAATTTCATGCATGGCTCCTAACCTCATCTTACCAGGACACAGAAGACTTCTTGGTAACAATAAAATAATTCACCTAACGATAAACTCACACACAAACACACGGACATATCACACCATACACTCCTGCTTTTTTACTTCTTCCAAATTCATTATTACTTATACCCACTTAATGTTTATGTTATGTTATATTTAGATTAAATTAATTTAACTCTTGTAAAAAATCTTCGGACGAGGGCGTTGACATCTGCGACTCAGTTTTAAACTTCTGCAGGTGTCATCGATACTCACCTTTGTAAGACAGAATAGAATAGAATAGAATATTTTTTATTGTGAAACATTGTGTTATTGTTACAAAAATAAACTTATTCTATTATATTCTATATATACATATATATATCTAAACTTATACAATAATAATAAAACTTTTCTTCTTCAAAAAACGACAAATGCCTGCTCCTATGGTTTAATCCCGAGTATAAGCTACCTAATACCATATTTCATCCAAATCGCTGGTTTTGCGTTTTGAATAACAATCATAAAAACACAATAAAAACTTTCACAACAATAATATTCGCAAGATAATTTGCTCTCTAACCCCCTTAGCAATAAACGTTGGACAGCCTCGGAATAGCTTCATAGTCTTGTCTTTTTCGATCGAGTTTAAAAACGTAAAAGAAAGAAAAAGACAAAACACTGTGTAATTGTTCTGACGCTATACAACGCTTATTACTAAGGGGGTAAAATAATAACTGGTCATTATAAAGTCGTTCCCATTCCAGGTATGCATCCAGGACTCGCGCATCTCCCTGTCGGGTCCGAATAGCATCCTGGGCCGCACTCTAGTAGTGCACGAGGATGTAGACGATCTGGGGCTGGGCGGACACGAGCTCAGCAAGACCACGGGCAACGCGGGCGCTCGCATCGCTTGCGGCGTTATTGGCATCGCCAAGTCTTAGACGTATCCTGCCCGAGGCTAATGTTCAGTAGAAATGGAGAGGGCCCTTTTTCCTCTGAAATGGGTTGCTGTATCTCAGGAATGGGTCACTGTGACTCAGGATTGCTCTTTGTCTCTTAAATAGGACTCTGTTTCAAGAATGGGTCACTGTGGTCACTTACCGCTGCACTTAGATTTATTATTATGTAATCACATAAAGCATCAATAAAGGCTACATTTCCATAGGAAATCTTACTTTGTGATAGTTTAAGGACTCTGAGTGCGGCAGGTAGTCTCATATATGAATAACTTTGTCTCTTAAAGAGGCCATTGCCTCATAAATGGCTCACTTTGTCTCCTGAAATAAGTCCTGTCTCAGAAATAGGGTTATAATTTGTAGGATTATCACTACTATCATTGCAGGGAAGAGAGCTTAGTTTGTAAAACTAATAGAGTTGCTATGCTTCTAAAGTACATGTCAGCATGTTTCTACGAAAATATTAGCCTGAATCCCAGTGTTCACCCAAATATTACTATTAATATCTTGGGTCTGGACTTTATTCATTGAGATATAACTTTATTGGGTTCAAATTGCTTTGAAGATATATTTCAATGCATTGGAGTGGCATTTAAAAGTTACATTTCAAATGTGTGTTAGCGTAAGTTTCTATTAGAAGTTGTATTTATAATAGCATTCCTGTGAGTTGAGAACAAAATTATTGGAATCTTTGTTTTTTTATTTGTTACTTTGGTGCAGGGCACAGGTCTCCTGGTTTTCAAAGCTTGTTCTGTTCAATAAATGTTCTAAAACCTTAATTTTTTTTTTGTTGAACACAAAAATAGTTATCATAGGGCCCATCCTAATCATAACTTAAAATACAAATACGAGTTTGTTACATTTTTACAGTCTAACTACTTAACCCACTATCATGAAATTTTGCTTTCATGTTTGCCAGTACAGAAAAGGACATAGGGTTTCTTTCACCCCAAAAAAGGTCCAGCTAGTAAAATGTATTTTAAGCTCTTATTTCCTTTACATTGGTATACCCATTGATTACCCATGACTTCATTCACATTTATTTAGAAAATAGTAACATTCCTTGTGTAATACTGTAACAGTAACTAATGATCAAATTTAATCAAGATCAATATAGCCGTGAAATGCCACAGAGACAGTTACTTCCGATTTTATAATACTAGTGTGAAATTTTCCAAAATTCTGATTACTGGGGATGATTAAAAGGGATTTTGGAATATACCTGTAACATCAAGGTGGCAATAGCAATTAAAAAAAATAGTTTCAAGTATATTTTATTTGTCCCATGGAGTATGTTACAATACAATCACAACTGAAAAATATATTATAAGAGGAATCATGACTCTGAAACATCTTTATGCTGCTAGGATTCCATTGCCAGAGACTGTCCTCTTGACTTTGCACACTCACTGCTGTCCAATAGTTTTCTAAAGGTCTGGAAACAGTGAAGTCTGATAGACACTTGCATACTTTCATAATAAGGTTAGGTGTCAAGAACCCTTTTACTATAAGAACAGATATTCTAGTAGTTTTTAATGCAAATTCACTATCTGGTTGACAATATGTGCTAATGTAGGTCTCCTCTTGGTATAAATCTGCATCGTGAGCCAGCATCCCAAGCCATTCAACCATCTCATCGACGTCTACATCTTTTATTGAAGGAACTTCTGTTATATTCGGTGTGATATTGCTTAATGTTAGTGATTTAGAAGTAATTGCTATGTTTCTATCATAAAAATACTTTGCTATTGATGAAGGGCAAATATTGTCTTCATGTGGTTCCCAAACGATGTGGAAATCAAATAGTTCTAGCTTAAGCAAGCTTTGCTGCACTTTATTGAACTGCTTCAGAGTTTTCAAGTTAATTTTGACTTCATAATAATCGTTGGGGCGTTTGGTGCCTTCCATACCCAATGTTTGAAAGATAAATTCTAAAACATGGATAATAAGCACTCCGTCTGGGGTTATGGCAGCGCAGTTTTCAATGATACAGTTTCTATTTGCAGACAAACAATATAAGTTACCCTTATTGACGAAATTTGCTATGAATATCGGCGCGATAAATTCAGTCAGGGAACAGTCAGAAAGCATGTAATAATCGCTGTCATCTGTTATTATTTCTTGAACTGGTGCTGGGCATTGTATTTCATCAGGGCATGTGATGATCAGGCTTTTGTAAAAGCTGTTCATTGATATTGTTTTATTCACTGATTCTAAAGTGTCGTTCAAATTAGTTGTAGACATGGTTTTGGGCGCAGGAAAATTCACAACTTCAGGACAGAGCATCTTTGCTTAATTTTAATTTATTACTTTTACTCTTGTGAAATAAAATAATTGGGAAAAAGATTTTTATACAAAACCGCCAATTAACTCACCCACATAACCTCAAATCAAAACAGTAACCAATAAATGACATTATTGACAGCAAATGTCAATGTTTTTTTGTTTTGCCTCGTAGGGCAGGCTAGAGGCAACATGGCCATACCGCCTATGATAAAGGAGAGGGTGATGTGATGATAGATGAGATAAATCCCTCCCTTTTTCCCATTCAGTAAAGCCGTAAATACTTTTCTGAAACTTTAAGTCAAGTTTTGTAAAGAACACGAAAAGTAGCATATGGTTAAGTACCTAATGCTTGTAGCATTTGTCCACACTCGTGCACGTTATCAAACCGGTGAAGGTTAACAATCCACCTTCATTACACTTTCTCACTCGAAGAATAACAAATTTTAGAAAATAATAATACAAAATCACGCCACTATCTTTTCGGTGCCCGACAAAAAGCTCTCGTAGCCCGTTACGTAGATAAACAATCAAAAATGACAAAAATATAAACTATAAAAAACCCACCTTACAGTCCCAAAACAATTTTTTAAAGGTTAAACAAATTAAACAACAGATCTAATGTATTAGGGTTAAGGGGAAAATTAAAAATAAATACTTTTTCCATTTAATGGAAAAAGATATTAAGACCATTACGCCCACAGATCTAGGATGTAAAAGATCGACCGTGACAATTCGATAGTGATACAAAAAAACATTTGCGCATGCGTGAGTAAATTAGTGTTGTGAAAAGTACTTATTAATTTATCGATTGACCAAAAATGGTCCTCCGGGTGCTTGTCGATAAATATAATCTTTCGCATACCAATTGAGTTGTTTTTTGTTCCAAGTATAACACCGCTGCTGAGCTAAAATGAATATTAATCAATAAACGGGTGTTAAGCTAGGCAGAAGAGTTAGATATCAGTGTCACCATGTATCTAAATTAACATAAGAAAAGTAAATAATAAGATCAACATAATACTATCCTAGTAATTCGCTTCGAATTGTGACCCTTGACCAAATTTACTCGTATATGGATTAGGATAAGTAATAATACTTATCTCATTGGTTTTGTACATTTATTTATAATTTACATATATATTATTTAATTAAATTAAATATAATTAAATTAGACTTGGATGTCTTACCCAAAATGTGTAAATTGAATTAAAAATGATGATCAGAAATTGAAGGTACATACTTATATATAATACAAAAATGTTTTACGCCTCATCATTCAGTACAAACTCATAAGAATATCAATTTACTTTTGATGGCATTGATTCAAAAATGTATGCTTTGTTTATGTATTGCACCCATCGCCTACCTAATGAACTTTGATAAAAACTATCGATAATAATGACGTCATCTTTTTATCCATCTCTAGTGAAAATCGAGCGTAAACTAACTAATATTTTAATGCTGAATTTTATCACCAATTCTGCTTTCATCTAGGAAATATAGATGTTACGAAGAAACGACAACAACATACCGCTGGTAAATCGGTTTTTGGAACCAATTTATGTTATGTTTTAGACAAAATTTAGACAAAAACATCACAATGGAATTTTCATATTTACCCATGAAACGACAAATTTTGTGGGTTACATCTTGGATTCACATCACAATTGCTTTACTCACAAGATGACATAACTGCATTTAGTTACAATTGCTCTTTTTTCATTCAATTTATAATGATACTAGTAAAAAATAATAATCATAGGAATTTTCGCGTGCTCAAAGGTGGCGCGCTGTCATTAATGACAAAAGAAAAATTGACTAAGATTTTATTTGTAGGCGACCTCTTTCTCTCTTGTGGAGTTTACATTTCGATGGAGACTTCTCTGTCCCACGCTTCGTTGGTCTTTTGCGAAGCAAAAAAAATCTTAGGTCTGTGATTACGCCTTAGTTTCACATTGTGTGTGTTGTACTCGTAGTATTCTGCATTATGAGTATAACGCTATTATGCTATATCCTGCTCAGTGTTTTTACCGAGAGTATCAAATCAAATCAAAAATCCTTTTTTAAGCGAATAGTACAAAGGCAAGTTGTATACGCTGAGGGCCCTAAACTCGGCTCAGTCGGTATCTTGGGGTCCGATCAAATCATTACTTACCAAAATAAAGTGGTCGCGCGCTTACATAAATTAAAAATCACATAAGTACATTAAATTTAAATTAAAATATGTATAAACGTAGGTGGGTCAAAAAGTTCGCGGAATGAATGGGTTAGAAAGAGACAGGATTATGTTCTTGTACCAAAAGCTAATTGGTGACTCAATTTAGCTATAATTACTAAATTTTATCTAAATCGGGTCATTACTACATAAGTTATCGCCAAATCAGGAAGTCAATCTGGAAGAAAATGCCAACTATGCAGAAAATTGAGTTTCGCGCTGTGAAATTCCTCAAAGGTGGGATTACAAAGAGGAAGGCGTCAACATAGCTGGAAAACATTACGCTAGTTTGTTAGAAAAGTTAAAGGATGCGATCAAGGAAAAAAGAAGGGGAAAATGGAATCAAGGTGTGATGCTCTTGCACGACAACGCACCAGTTCACAAGAGCCATGATGAGATGACTACACTACGCAAGTGTGGCTTTCAAACTATAAAACCCACCTTACAGCCCCAAAACAGTTTTTTTAAAGGTTAAACAAATTAAACGACAGTTCTAATGTATCCCTAATACATTAGATCTTAAGGGGAAATATATTGAAATGGAAAAATAATTTTGCATGTAATTTCATCTTCTTTCCGCGAACCTATTGACCTCCCCTCGTATATATGAATTTAAATTTTACACTAAATTAAATTCATCATTTAAATGAAATTGGACAAGAGGAGAAATAATAAAATAACAATCAAATTAATTGAATTAAGTAGATTGATTAGCACTAGAAAATAAACTAAGTATATTAAAATAATTTATTGATATTTGCTAAATAAACCACACAGCGCAAATGGTGCTATCTTACCTATAGCTTTAGGTAATGCATGGTAATAGCAGGTTTAGGAACTCGCATCGGGCTAGTTACGGTACGTACTCCGATTAGAACATAATCCTTCCATCCACTCGAATAATAATATATTCCTTCCTCTGGGCCGCCGAGTTAAAAAAAAGACGTGAAATTAGTATTTTAAAGATTTTTTATTGTAATTAATAATAGTTTATAAATAACGTAAAACGAAATGCATTTGCTCTCTACTTTGGTAACTACCCTCATTCCCAAAGCTACCTCGAAATAATTTATTGTCCAATCCTACCTACGTGCGACCAACCTATCACGTTCAGTTAATTGAGGAACTAAACACAACCTGTGCTAAGAGTTTTGGCAACTACAGTAACATTGTAAAGAACGAAAACAATTCCTTAGCACCTACCTAATCGGACCTTCTAAAAACTAGCAAAAATCGAGGACCGCGAAAGTACTCCAAGACGAAGGGGAGCAAAAATAATTTGCCCCCGTCTTCCAATCTCTGGCCCGGCTTGGTAGGTAGTTGATGGTAAAATTAGAAGGGACGCGGCCTCCAGTTTGGTTTAAAGGTTAAAATATACCTAGCGATCAGACGTAGGAGATTTTGCAAATACAACCACAATTTTGTAGCATGTTAGTAAATATAAATAGCATCGTTGAATCAGAAAGCTTTCAGTTCTTTACAATGTAGTTTCAAACTTTTAGCGGTTGAGTATTAAATTATCATAGGATTTCCTAAACAAAACTGGTAGCTCCGAAGATAATTTTAGTTCCATCTTACTAACTTAGTAATAAACTGGCTTTCTATTCTGAGGCGTGAGATATTATTTAGTCATTGTCTCTCTCGTTTGAAAAGTTGTAGGAGCGAGAGTGACCAAAATAAAATTTCACGCGTCAGATTAAAGTCCCTGAGACCCTATTTTACACGTGAGATATTTTCTGGACATTGTCTCTCTCGTTTGGAATGTCATACGAGTGACCAAGATAAGATCTTAGGCGTCAGAATAGAGTCCCTGGTCGCTGGTCACACGGGCTGCAAGATTTAGAAGCTCTACGCCGGTAACGCGAGCTGTTCGGCCGGCACGGCGGCGTAGAGAGCCTCGACTGATTGCACGACGCGCTCCACGATCGCGTAGACTATCGGCGGCGCGATCTCCTTCATCACCTCGGCCCAGCTGGTGTTCACGAAGTCTAGGACTGGAGTGCCTGTTCACAAGGAAAAGTTACATTTGAGTATTCAAAAACGCAGCTAATAAGTACATCGAGTTGGAATTAGGATTCGATCCCGACTGCAGTAAAAAATTGTCGAATTTTCATACCGTAAGTTTAACATTTATTTCAACTGGCGTCAAAATTTTAAGCGTTTAATTATTTTTCTTAAGGTATAGACTTTTCAGTCGCCTTTACAGCACCGTCAACTTAAATTAGGTACCATTCAGATTGTGATGAGCTATCATCATAATTTTCTGTCTGATTCCCATTACTTAATTTGGATATTAAACAGATGGTTGCACTGTAAACACAGAGGTGGTAGGCTTATTTTTCTTACGCTTTCCCCTAATGCTGAGAATGACGATCACGTACAATCAGTCTCCATTGGTTACGATCATAAGAGTGGACCGCACGGTACATAGTTACGTACTAGTCGCTTTAGAGTTTAGGCTACTTACTCAGAATCTTGTTGCCGTTGAAAAGGTTCATGAAGTTGAAGTGCGCGTTGCCCTTGGTGACGAAGGAGTGCTTCCAGCTCTTGATGTGCCAGTGTTCCTTGCCGTCCTCGCCCGTCACCACCTCCAGCCCCGTCACCGCCTTGATTACTATGTCACCTGGGCGGAACAACAGTCACGTTTATTCAATAATTCAACATTAACATCATCATCATTACATTATTTTACGTCTCAGGGATAGACCTACCCCACATCGAGGGTGATTTATTGGGCCTACGATGGAGCACATTTGTCTAGAAGAAATCGATGCACTAAAGACTTCAAGACGCCTAGATTCTGGCTCCGATGTGGATCAGCGGGGCTATTCACAACCACTCGGGAACGTTTCCGTTCGTATTTCAAAAATTTTAAACCGAATTTTTATCCGAATATCAGTCTATATTCATAAGTTTTTAAACGTAATTATTTTTTCTGATCGGATTTATACTTGATTCTCTATACCAAAATGTATAAAAATTAGACTGAGATTCGAAAAATTTGAGTTTTAAATTTCTGGAATCCGAGTGATTGTGAATAGCACTGCTGGTTCCGATTCTTGGCTGTCTAAAACTAAATAGTTTTAGATGGTGGTTATACTCACGGATATCAATGTCATATTTCCCGTTTCCTTGAACTGGCAGGATGATGATCCTCCCGTCCAGCTTATAGTCACCCACGAGGTGAACCGTGCATCTGATTGTTAAAATCTGTTTACCCTTGGTTAGGTCGTGTCTGCGAAATAGAAAAAAATAAGATAAATCTCTTCATTAGCCTATTAGGAAAATAGGAAAGTAGGTATAGCACAGGAATTGCCAAAATTTTCCTCATATGTACTAAAAAAATTCTACATAATAATTATTTTTTTTGACAAAAGAAAAAGTCCGCAAGTTTGGATGTTTGTTACATGCCGCACAAAACGCCGGAACTGATTTGTATAAAATTTGGGATGGAAGTAAGTTATAGATTTCATATCTAGGCTTTACTTTTTATCCCAAAAAAATTAAGTTCCCGAAGGATAATAGTGAACAAAACCGCGGAACGCAGAAAGTGTAGTAATAAAAACAAAATGTGCCTGAACCAAATATTTTAAAAATGGACCTTCAGCTTTTCCTACGCTCAGACCAACTAAAGAGTTCCTACGGCAAAGAAAATCATTTGAATTTCGATCGGACTAAACGTGCATTCATACTTTTTTTTTTTATTACATAATAGGCTTGCGTTTGGCCGCCAACATGCCTGATGATAAGCAGTGATGCGGCCTACGATGGAGCACGCTTGCCTAGAAGAAACCGATTCACTCGAGACTTGAAGACACCCAGATTAAAACTATGTATAGTAATATATACATACCTAATATATATTACTAAATATCTCCATTACACAATCAAACCAATGCTAACTGGCGGGCTGGTGTAAGGTAAACATGGCTGCGGTATGCCAAGTGACAAAGTTGACAAACGCTGTAATGATGTGCCACGCCATCAATACAAGTCCAAGGTCGGTTCGGCGACAATCCGACAATGACGGAAGTTATTTAAGAAGATCGTTTATTACGTTTTCATTACAGTAATGATTGCGAAGATGGTACAATAGGAATGACCTCAGTTATGTTACCTATAACTACTACTTAATAACCATTAAGCTAATGACGCTCGGTTTGGGATTGAACTGCATTGAACTTGTCTAAGAAACCTGAATGAAAGAGTCGTGTATAAATGGCGGACGTGACACGATGAAGGTACAAAACACATGCAACCGAGATGTTCATGACCTGTTACAATGTCAACTTCTAAAACTTGAATTATGAGGTGTTTTTTAGAAATCAGTACCTTGATAAAGATAACATCTAAGGGCAGGTTGTTTTACCTCGACTGAACGCACGCGTAAACATTAAAAAATGGCGCTAACTATTGTCAAAGCGTTGTTTCACTAAACAACGTTGTTGGCCTAACGTACGCTAAAAATTTACCAATACAGTAATCAGTGCTCTGGCCACAGGTTAGCGTCTAATGTCAAACAGTTTTGACTTTTACCTTTGACAACCGGTTGTTAAGTGAAACAACGCTTTGTACCTATATTTGACGGCAGTTTGACGTACATAAATACATAATGTTACGTTAAGTAACCGTTTGAAACAACCCGCCCCTCGTTTATTTTCCATACGGTTTTTCTACACAAATATTTTGAAGAGGTAATGTTTGTGTGTTTATAAACATAACAAATCGTCGCGCTTTTGACCCCGAATGCGCTGGCAGAGGTGTACAACACCCACACTTTGCCGGACGATATTAAGTTTTATTATTGAGGGGGCTCGCCCCCTGTCACATTTGGGGGGCGGTGTTGTATGTTTATAGGGGTTAAAAAATGTTAATATTGGTATTGGTGGGTTTATTAGATTTCTTGGCAAGGTAAGGTGGACTGACAACCTGGTGAGGGTTGCGGGAAGCCGCTGGATGCAGCGCAGGACCGGTCGATGTGGAGATCATTGGGGGAGGCACCCGCCCAGCAGTGGACAGCTTACGGGCTGACATGATGGTGATTTTTCTTGGCGCTCAGAAGCTTCCGAAACACTTCATAAAAAGTTCACGTGTGCTAATTGACATGTCAATTGCACACTTGCTTATCATTCAGCTTGCAATCACTAGTTTTTATGGATACGTATTGAGATCAAGGAATAGAATGATCACGTGCAACAATTTCCTCTTAATATATTATACAGTTGATGTCTCAACTAACTATCCTCAATCATGGCAGGTTGAAATAACATAATCTCTCTACCTTAATAGATCTCAATAGCAACAACGTGTAAAAATAATTGCTCCAAGAGAATACTTAATGAAAAACTTTCAGCACGGTTATCAATCAACATCACACTGCAATTCTATTGAATCTTTTTTCATTAAATTGATCTTAATTACAATCTTCGCGGATCTATAAGGAAAAACTGTAGTCACGAGCCTTGGGTATGAACTTCTTTGCTCGTGCAAGTGTTGACTGCGTGGACATGCAATTATTGGATCATTATTAATTAAGGAAAATATAATTAATATGGCGCCCGACGCCTGTATCTACAGCTGAGGTTCTGTTTGTCTTAGTTTTTTTAAATAAATATATTTTAAAGTAAGTCATTATTTTACTTCAGATCATTATTTTGTGTGTCACTAATAAGTATTTAAGGACTCTATTTGACGCGTGAAGGTCGCGTGAGATATATGTGGTCACTACTCTGACTTTTCGCGATTTAAGCGATGGCAGCCTAGTTGGGTGATGGCCGGCCTCTCAAGCCAGAGGGAGCGGGTTCGAACCCAGCCGACGGCACGCACCAATTTGTGTATGAATGAACGTATGTGCGTATTGTATGTCATCATCTGCTATAATAATTGGAGCCCGGTGTATGGCGACAGGCTCGCCCCCTGTCACATTTGGGACTGAATATCGTCCGGCGAAGTGTGGGTGTTGTATTACACCTCTGTCAGCCCCCTCGGGGGAAAGGCGTGACGATATGCTATGACTTTTCAAACGAGAAAGACAAATGACCAAGATAAATCTCACGATTCAGAACAGGGCTCCTAGGGTCATTACAGAATCCAATTTGAATTACGCAAGGTGAACTAGCGTGCTAAAATTGGATTGGATAAATTGGATTAGTTAGCTATCCAGCATATATTCTTAGCCTCGCTAAGTTAGTATACTGCAAATTGTATAGTGTAATGGCCACTTAAGATGTGGTTAAATAAAAAGAAAACATTTACCTCACTTTAAAATATTCCTACAACCTGCTTCCTCCAGTAATTTTATAGTACTGTCTCTACCTACTGAATCGCGACTTGTTATATGAATTTAAAGTAAAGATATGATATGCTAGAGCTTTGACTCTAGATCACGGTTAAGAAAAGGCTAAAGAAAGAAAAAGACAAAACACTGTCCCCCTTAAAAATAAACGTTGTATAGTCTAGGAATAGATACACACCACATATCGTCTTTTATCTTTTTCGATCGAGTTCAAAAATTAATGGCGTCAACGCTTAAATCACAGAGAAACTTACACGACTCCTTCAACGATGCAGTTCTTCATCCCAGTGACCGTGGTATCCTTCATGATGAGCTCCAGACCCGCCTTGTCTCCTTTAACGTACTCCAGCTTCATGGGGTCGAGGGACTTCATGTTCAGCTCGGGGATCCCGGGGGCCACGAATGGTACGGCAGCCTGCGCGGAGGCGAGGAGGCAGGCATCGTCTTTGGCAGCGCAGGGCTTGATGAATGGGGCTGCAGATATTTAATTTTTTGTTAACAAAATATTAAAAGTATCTATTTAACTGTACCTACTTACTAATCTTCTATACCGGTGGCTCTCTGAGCTCTAGACCTCGCTGCCGACGTTTATAAGAAATACAAAAACAATTAAACCTTTAAAGTTTTCGCTGACAGTTATGCCAGATTAAACATTAATTAACCGCAAAAGAAAATATTAAAAGCAAAACTTAAAAACCCGATTTTCCGTCATCCATATAAACAGTTTTCAAGTTTCTTAGTGTGGGTTTTATTGAGCATGTCAAAACGCTATGGAAAGAAGCATGATGGGAAAGAGACTATCTGATAAAATAAGAACCACAACCATAAAGAAATGTACGAGAACAAAAGACGTCAACGTAACTATCAGAAAACTCAAATGGAAATGGACTGGACATACAATCAGAGGAAGAGAAAAGTGGTCAAAAGCTGTCATGTATTGGTTCACAAGCCATAGGAGACGAAATCGTGGCAGACCACCCAGGAGATGGGTAGATGAGATAAAGGAGGTAGCAGGCAGCAGTTGGACAACAACAGCCAACGAAAGAGTCAAATGGAGACAGTTGGAGGAGGCCTTTGCCAACAAATGGCATACAGACATGGGTGTCAAGAAAAATAAAATTAAATAACTATGTTCTATTTTATTGTGATGTCTGATTAAAGGCTACTATTATTATTATTATTATTATTATTATTATTATATGTATAAACAGTTTTAGACTATTGTTGATATTTTAAAAACTGCTCAACCGATTTTTTAAAATTATATGGGACCGCCTCTTAAGCATAATCTACCAAAAAAAAACATTAAAGTCGATTCATAATTGGCGAAGTAATCGCGTAACATGCATACAAAAAAAACATATAGACGAACTGAGAACTTCTTCCTTTTTTTAAGTCGGCTAAAAACAAAATGGTGCAAATTGTCTATGCAAGTCTTAGATGCAATTGTTGTTATTATGAGACAGCCAAAGCCAGACAAATATGGATATTAAAAAACATAAATGTCTCAAAAGAATTATTAATTGGTTACTTAATCGTATTTTGTTTTTCTTTCCTTTCTTTTTTAATTTTATTGATAATTGATTCGACATAGGGATATATATGGATGATGATTTAAGGAGGATTTAAGGAGTGAGCGGCAGACTGCTATGTGCGTGCTGACTGTTATTTGTATAATTATTATGAATCTTAGCCGGTAAAATCGTGTTTGGTTCTCCAGCTGGACATGTTAAATATTTGCTAAAATAAATCTATATATCCTCCAAACCTATAATTTACAGTACTGCTAATATTTAAACCAATGAATATGAAGATGTTTTAAATAAGTACCTACTGGCTCTTATACTATATACTCGTACCAAATCTGTAAGTGCACAAAAACTGCCCAAGCGTGTTTACGAAAATAAACGCACATTTCCGTTTTTCGTTTTATGATGCTGAACAACTTTCCGATTTTCATTTGAAAACTTATGGTTAGAAATACATTAATAATGTTAATTTGGTTCACTAAATAATTTAATTTTTCATAGGAAATATTAATTAAGTCTTTTACTTCTAAGAAAGTTTCCCTAAAAATTTTTAAAGGGCTTTTTTGAAACGAAAAATTATAAATTAGAAATCAAGACAGCAACTCCAAATTTATACTTTTGTTTGAGTAAATATATCACAAATTCGTTGAGCTTGATTGCAACTTACAATAATTTGAAGTTCTTTTAGAAGCAAAAATATTTTTGTAATTACCTATCCATTTTGGCAAAACTTTGAATAGAAAACTAGCACTTTGTTATTATTCGCTCTCGAATTTTATTTATTTTTAACCTACTTTCAAAAACGAGAGCTTTTTCATTAGAATTAGATTTTCAATTAGACTTCAATTTTTTTTCAAACATGGTTAGATATTTTTATTTTTTTAAGTTTCGCAACTCACCCGACGCCGACCGCGCACTGATCACCACCGCGAAAAAACAGAAGTACCCTAACACCATGTTGACTGGTCTCTGTCACTGCCAAGTTCACAGACTAGCTCGTAATGCGCCGCCCAAGGCTAGGGCCGCTCTTTTAAGCTATACTAGCCGGCGCATGACGCACCTACTGTGTACTTAGCTTGTAGGGTCTCTGCCAGGCTTTGTGGCCGCTTGGATTATTGTTGATTGGTAAGCTTGCAAGCTTTATATAGAGGCTGCTCTTTTATTATGTTACATACTTAATTCTGGCCACCTAATATGTCTGCTGTAAAAAATAATACTAATATGAGGTTTTAGTTCGTTTAAATTCGTTCGTGGTAGGATCCTTTCTCTCCACCACTTTATAATATTTATAGAGCTTACATATAGACTTAAAAAACACCCGTACTCCCTTTTTTTGTCTTTCCTACGAACGACCCCCGGGTCGTAGCGGAACAGGGCATTTTTACGCATGAGATATTTTCTGGTCATTGTCTCTCTCATTAGAAAAGTGATAGGAGTAAGAGTGTCCAACATAACATCTCAGGCGTTAGAATAAGGGACCAGCTGGTGCTATTCCACACTTACATATCCCCACTGTTCCGTGTTGAGGGAACTGCGGGAACAAACCCGCCAGCTCTTATAAACATGCCGCTCTCTTCGCACGCTCTTTCCATCTCGCTTTCGCCTTATTGAGAGCGGCCAAATAGTTTGACCGCGAGTATACCTAGAGGCTTTGTCAGTCTCCAAAGACGTTCAAGCCTTTGTAACTACTACATAAGCTATTGTCAAGCTTCCTTTTGAGGATTGTCGCATTACTGGCATTAATGCAAGCAAGGATGCGGTTCTACTTTTTGTCGTTTTCTTTGTTGATTTAGCGATATCGTCCGAACTAACAGACGAACGGTATGGAAAACTCAATGAAGTAGAAAAAGCGAAAGATGTATACCAAAATCGTAGCACGTGGAGAGGAGTGATCTCTTCTGCATATGCAGCTATGGGAAAGAAGCGTGATTACGAGTATATATGTAGAGTGTAAATATTCTAAGGTAAGAGTATTTAGTGAGATCTGGCAGTTCGACCCATATTTGACTTGTCGAACTTAAAATTTTCTTGTCGTTGTCAACTTGATAACAAGGCAACCAAAGGATGGTAAACTAAGTAGGTATACAAGCGGAGTATTTATTATTATGCTCAACTAGCTTATCTGGTAGCGGTTTCGTTCGCGTTTCAAAATTTCGCTAAGTGATAGTAGGCATTTTATCAACCGAGCGACCGTCAGCGAGCGAAGCGTCTTTAGTTTAGACAAAAATGCTTTCGTATGTCTGGATTCTGTCCGGTTCATTGTCATCCTCTACAAGTCACATTTATTAACCAATTCTTTTGAAATTACTTAATTAATAAAAAAATTAACAAAAAAATCGAACCTGCCAACAAAATTTTACGAGAATCGGTTGAGAAATGCGACTTGAGAGGAGTACAGACGTCGGTCGTGAGGTCTCCAGCTCACCAGCCACTAGTAATAATATGGTTAAAAAAATGAGGATTACTACCGTTTTATTTAAAATACGAAAGTTGCTGTGTTTGTAAATATAATTTGTTTACTCGTCACTTCCTCTCTGTAACATAAGCGTCGATTTAATTTGACAAAACCTTGATATCCACACCATGCTACAGCAACTTTGACGTGGTTGAAAACAATCACACATCAGTATAATCACACGCATTTTTAATATGATTGTTAGTACCTATACTTACTAAAAAATAATGTTTGTTCATGCTAATTGAACCGTGTTAATGGAGGTCGACGAATGAGTTCCTCTTCACATGCCTAATGACAATACCTAATAGATAAACTACGATTTACTGAGTTAACGTCTCTTCAGCAAATTGCTTAAGAAGAAAAAACTGAGCGTGTATTCACTATAATCGTAATTCATCGTAAAATCGTTAATTCAGTAAAATTGCTGGCAGCAATGCATCGTAATCTTTGATCTGAACGGTGAACGCAGTAATAATACACATTGCTACACATATGATATTGCAGCCAAATGACATTTTTAAAATTCTCCAAATACATTTCTATAATACAATATAGCCTTGGCTTCACCTCAGCCTGCCTTGGCAACATTTTTTCATCGTCTGGTATTTAGTACTCCCTTGTCAGGAAAACGCTCGTTGTTTGGCATTACTACAATTGTTTATAATAGTAATTTATTTATTACAGCCCTTAATTAAGTACAAATCCATGGTTATGTAATTATTCGTAACAAAAAACACAAAGAATTAAAAGTGCCAACAGATAAAATCAAAATAAAATCTATTTCATTATCATACAAGCTAAAATTAAAATCATCACATTCTCAATTAGTTCCTCTTTAATAGTAAATTATGTTGTTATTTGTTACTAGCTGTTAACCGTGACTTCGTTTGCGTTTATTTAGAAAATAGTATCCAAATACACTCCTCATGACATACTGTAACTGATTATCAAATTCGATAAAGATTCGTTCACTTGTATAGCTGTGAAAAGCCTACAAACAGACAAAAAGTCAGACATTTGTTTTTTTTTTTCAATTTATTTCATTTTATTCAATTTATTTCTGTACAAACCTAGAAGGTAATAGGTCACGCGGTAGATCCTCGATAAGATGGTCAGAACAGCTGAGACAGAACAGCTCGTCCAGGTTTGAGGAAGTGGTTCGAATGGCTACAGACTGGAACAAGTGGAGAAGTCTGCGAACCGTTGGGTGAAGGAAAATGGTGGTCGCAATCTGCAGCTACGAAGGAAATTATAACCTAAGAATTTTGATAGTCAAATATAACCGTATTCTGACGCGTGCCATCCTATTTTATCTATCTTTCTTGTTACTTTTCGTATCGCACGCGTCTGAATAAGGCCCTAATTCTATGAATTCTTAACCTAAATATTTATACCTAAGTGAGTACCTATTTATTTTTCTTATAAATATTACAATCAGGAATTTATCGTTAGCCGTTACCTCATAGTTAATAATCCAGTTCTTAGTAAATCGATAACTGCTCTTTCTCTATTAATAAAGTTAATTGACTTGATTTAATCATTTCCAGACATCCGCTATAAACTAAGAATAATTTACGAATAGGTAAGTTTGTGTCTTTGATTTATTGGCGCCAATTGTAATAAAAAAAAATGCGTGTCGGTACTTGGTAAACTTAATTTTAATTTTAGAATTATTTTATACCCCACCTTTTTTTTATTTGTGTTTCTTTAAACTCGGACATATTCTACGACATACTCTAGATCACATTCTAGGACATATACTAGGACATACCCTAGCATATATTCTAAGACATTTTCTAAGATACATTTAAGAACACAGTCTAGAACATATTCTAGGATATTGTAGTCATCATTATTAATTTATGAACAACTTTTCGACCGAGCCAGCTTCAGTCAGCGAAGCTTTTCTGCTCCAGCTTTGGTAATCCAGTTATAATAGTTGTATATCCTTCTGTCCGGCTGTCTTCGTCGCATTTCTCAACCGATTCTCGTGAAGTTTTGTGAGCTATTTCTCACGTTTTGCCAGATTTTCAGATCAGAGAGCCACTAGTAACCGTATTGTGTTTTTATTGCTGTTTGACACAATAACAACACACTGGGTGTTAATATGTATTCAAGTATGTATTTAAAAATATCTAAGTATGTATATCAGTCTCTGGCAGCCATAGTACAAGCTTTGCTTAGTTTGGGGTCAGGCGACCGTGTGTGGAAGTGTCCCGAATTTATTTATTTATTTAACGATTTAATACCAACTGTTCGTTTTTATAAGATGATGTAATAAATAAATAAATAAGTATATAGTATTATAGGCCCAATAATGAAATGGGGGAAAAAACGGCAGTTCATTCAACCTCGACGAAATGGAACAGCTGATTTTGTTTTCTCGATTGCAGTGTGTGTCCTTCAGTAAAAGTTGCTTCTGATGATCATACATCATCACGCCTTTCCCGGAGGGGCTGGCAGAGGTGCAACACCCACAGTTCGCCGGACGTTATACAGTCCTCAATGTGACAGGGGGCGAGCCCATCCATGCAACGGGCTTCAGATATGTAGCACACACTCAGTTCAGTTAGGTATGTTTCACAAATTCAGAATTGTGTTCTGAATTTCTGGTGTTAGGTACAATGATATCCTAGAATTTGTTTGTGTGTAATATATGTAAGTGAGTACCTCTACCTACCCTACTATACCTACTTATTATACGCGAGACTGACTTTACGAGTAGTTTATGACATCTGTCAATTATCTCTAAGTAATATAATTATTAAGAGTCTCTTGTAGGTATCTTTAGTGGATATGGTATCCAAAGGTTAAAAGTACAGATTATCACCATAGATTCCACTCGCAAGGCCGTCAAAGCGCATCACGCATCAGTCAGAATGCACCCCCTGCAAAATCACTGTTATTGGTGCATTGATACGCGACGCGCGTCTATAGGCAAGATCTTGAAATACCTACATCACCTATATAAAAGTTAAGCCATTAATAACCTATTACCATTGTAGCATATTTTTTTCAAAAATATTTTAGTAATAGCTGCATGTGTAATTGTGTATGCTCCCGCGGCTTTGCTTACGTTTCATAAGCTGGTGGCCATTCATTTATTAAGACGATTTAGGAGAAGAAGGGGGTCGACCGTGTCTTATATTTTCTTACCAGGGGTAAGAGGGATTCTCGATAGTTGTTACGTAAGATCACAAAAATGCGTAAAGCTTAGATTACACCACAGAAGAGTTATTAGTGCAAGCATTTTACTTCTAACAGCGCGAGTGTCAATTAAGATGATTTTAATGATAAAGAAAATCTTTTAAATAACACCAAGGTATTTTTTTTGCCCTAGATTCATAATTCAAAAAATATTGAGCTGGACGGGGTCGGCCCAATCTTATTTTTACGACATTCGAACACACACATTTTTAACTTACGAATTTTACCTATTTCTTAAACTCGTGTAAGTAAATATTATAATCTACTGTTTCTAAAAGTATGTAAGTAGCATATACTGTAACTGTAATATGCAGTTTAAAAATATTTCGTACAGAACGTTGCAAAGATAAGTTTTAATTTTTAATTATTTAAATCCTATAATTGTGAATAATGTGTTGATTAAAATAAAACAATCACTTAGCTGCGAACGTGACCAAAACAATAGCATTTAATCCGCACCAAGCCCTATTTTATTACAGTCATTAGATGCAGTAGAATGCGTGAATATAATCATTTAAACCACAACATTATGTACTAATAGTCTAAATTCCAAACACGTCAGGATTTCTCTAGTCTAATTAGTTTTATTTCGTTTTTAATTAGATATAGGTAGTGTTGATGTTGCGTGCAAAATTACGTGTAGATATATGTACTCGTATATATAGCGTATAGAAATACATATATGGGCGTAGCTAGGACACGCAGCGGGGGCACAGAGAAGAGGCGAACGCGTTTTTAATTACCTGGCTGCGAAGGAGGAGGGTTATGTTTTTTGTTCAATATAATTACTCGTATGTCTTCAGCAAAAAGTCTATTTAGTTGTTGGGTCGTATATTATGTCCTAATACTACATAGAAGGAATGCAAAGGCTTTACATAAGCGGCTCTGTAAGGACCTCGCGCGTCGCGGAAGGCTTCTGTCCGGCTGTCTCCTTCACGGCACGGGTCGCATTCCTCAACCGATTATCGTGAATATTTGTGAGTAGGTTCGATAATTACAGAGTCAATTTGAGCAAATCTAGGGTTAATTTCCGGAGCGTAGCGAGGGCGGGCGATTTATTTAACGCTGGCAATGTTAAGAAAACCGCCAACACTGCTTTATCCCCCTCAGTGCATATTCTACTATTGTCTGTACCACTCTCGAGTCACCGATCGTTTTGGCGGAGCCGGTGTGCCCCGTGCCCCTTCCTAGCTACAGCCGTGACCTTTACCTGCACGTTCATCTTGACTTGATCCATAACTTGTGCAAATGAAGCGTTCATTTTCCTTGTCGCCTTTTATTGTCAGACTTGACTTATGATCCAAAACCTCTTCATACTAGATTACCCACTTACTTGTATGACTCATTTCAAATATATAACTCGTGCAGTGGAGAGTACAAAGGTACGTGCATATAATATGGATAGATACCTACTTATATAATATAGATATAGATAAAAATACAGATTGAAAAAAATAAATAATCGAGACATTTTTGCACACACGGTCATCTGACCCCCAAACTAAGTAAAGCTTGTAGGTACTATAGCTGCCTATACTTTAAAAAAAGTAATAGAGCTGCCAGAGACTGATTTCTATGAATGTATTTATAATTTTTGTATATTACATTCAATAACTAGATATTAACACCCATTATTACAATATTAGTAGATATTGGCACCCTCGTTAGATAACACTTACGTACGAGTAAATACATTTAGAAATTACATATCGAAGAAATCGTAATTGCACACTTTATGGCAGATCACTTGTGGAGCTACAAACTACAGAAAAAATCTGTATAAAAGGTAAATTAGGTACTTAGAGCAAAAATTAAATATTAAATTTAATTTATGCTCTAAGTACCTAAGTAACTGTTTTTGGCATGCGTGCGTAGTCTTTGTTTTGATAATGTTTAACAACAAAGCATTTAAGTATTTAAATTAACATTTCTTTGTCTTTGGTTTTTTCACCAAGTGCTGAGTGTGTTCGGGGTCAAAACCAATAAGGAGACAGGGTTCAACGCCTTAACCGGTACTACATCATTGCACATTTGACTCTGAAGACAGTTTCACAGGACAAAAACGTTAATTAAATTTCGTGATTAGCTAGTCAATACGTCGGTAGATATTACCCACTTTTTATATGTACCGTACCTTGTCGATGTCATTTGTAGTGAATATATTATTTATTACATCTTAGTAAATGTGTAGAATAGATTTGGCTAAACAAAACGTCATGGTAAAAATATTAACAATTATAATCCACTTTCTAATAAAATAGTTTTAACTAAAATGTACATTTAGCATTCAAAATGTTAGGCATTATGAGCTGAGTTAAATGTACATTTTCACATCGGACTAACGTTTCCTTATAGTCAAACTCAAACTCAAAATGTTTTTATTCAATTTAGGTATCAAAGATACACTTATGAACCTAAAGTTTTTTTAAATAGACTCGACCGCCTTGTTCGGATAAAGAGCCTCTACTCAGAAGAACAGGCTAGAAACTGAGGGGTATAATTTTTTCAATTAATAAATATGTAGATTACAGTCTCACAAATTTTGATTATGACTTCATATTAAAACAACTCAAGGTCACGACTAGACTCCCTACTATCTGTCTTAGACGGGTTCTAGAGTACTTCGGCCACATTGCCAGGAACCAAGGCGACAACATGGAAAAGTTGATGGTGACAGGGAAAGTCGATGGCAAGAGGTCACAAAGCCGCAGTCCGATACGTTGGTCCGATTAGATTCGCACCGCTCTGCGGAAGACAGGAAACTTTGGCGGAAGATCATAAGGGAGAGAGACTTATTGGAGGTGATGGTCTTGAGCCTCAGACATGAGGAATGCGACTTGAGGAGGAGGAAATGTAAATTTTAGGAATAACTATAAAGTCACTTAGAAGCCCAGTAAGTGATGTCTTAATAATGTTTATGTTATTTTAAAAAGTATCTTGATTACGTATAGCTAGGGGGCTTCAGATACTGAAGGCATGGATCGAGATCTTCGTTTCCAGAAAATGTCAAACTAAAGCCAGTATCAGACTATTACCGCGCCGAAAGTTTTCTTATTGGTTCTTCCTTCTTGACCAATAGGAACGGCGTATCGGCGCTTTCGTACGCGTTCGCGGCAATAGTCTGGTTCCGGCCTGTAGAAAAGCGCAATTTACGGAATTAGAATGCTTTTCTACCAAAGGATGAGCAGCGCGAGGATTTGATGTAGCGGGGAAAGAACCAACCAACAGGATTATTATTATCTTATTTACTTCTGTAATCTTATTTCTAGATTTTCTTCTCGCTACACTGCCTCGAACAACTCATCTTTTAAAGTATACCCATCCTTTTTTTGTCTGTTTTCCCTAAATATATTAAATTCAGCGTTACCATAGTCATTGCCTATCCTAAGGCCAAGATCAGCCGCAATGAACCAATGATAGAGAATGTTTAAATCGTCTTGAGTAGTGTACGGAATCTAACATGAGGTAATCAGTGACCTAACAACATTTCCATGCAAACTTTGACAGTGTTTTGAGCATTGTTTACAGCTGGTTCCCAGAAGGTCTATGCCGTCATAGCCCCGTCGTGTCGTAGAGAACAGAGTCAATATACTCAGGTAGTTATAGGTTGTGTGTCTTGCGGTTGACATGTTACTTATCCACTTACATCACTCGATTAACACGATCTAGAGAAGTCTTTGAAACTAAGTGCTTTTTCTTTTAGACTAAGTTTGAGTGTTTCATTAACTCTACTTTGAGTTTTTAATTTATTGTTAAACATCCTTCCTAACTGATATCATAAGTGAGTTAGTTCGTTTGTTACGCCTTCACGATTTGACTACTCAACCAATCTTCACGAAATTTTGCATACCTACACGTTGTAACGGGTACAGAAATGAACATAGAGTACCTTTCATCACGAAATAATTAACGATTTATGTAGAACAGTGTGGAACTCGTTGCCTGCGTCTGTCTTTCCACCTATACAATACCGGGGGTATATGAGAGTAAAGTGAATAGGTATCTCCTAAGCAAGCGTGTTACACCTTCGATCACGTCAACGCTTCCCATCAGGCGTGTCAGTGGCCAAACGGATGCCTAGTTTGTTGTAAAAAAAAAAAAGTATCTGATCTGTAAAAGTATCTGATCTCTACTAGTATCCGAAATAATTAAGAGTTGCAGCTAGTATTTTATATTTTACTACATGACATCTTAATATAGTAAGGTACTTAGGAAGGTAGGTGTCTAGCCTATCTCCTTATTTACCTAACATACACCAAAAATATTTAATAATGACGGTTAATACAAGATTCAAGTTATTTCGAAAATACCATTATGGCACTTAGCACAATTTATACATTGTAGAGGTATTTTGAAATTTTTAAATATCTTTGTAAATTTTTTTACGGTTGGAACAGTGTGTCCTCGAACTTTGAAGAAAGCTTGCTTTTATCTGAACTTTACTAAGTAAATCACTTATACGCTTCCTGCTGCTTGAGCTATTTCCTTCCGCATCCTGACTTTTTGCGAAGAAACAATTTTTATTGTTTTTTTGCCGGCAGGTAAATATTTTGATTGTCATCTGTGCGAAGGTTCAGTTCGCAAACTGACAGACATGCGAATTATCGTGTCACATGTAATTGTATGAAGAATTGGCGATGTCTGTGGACGAATATGACACATTTATTTAGGGTTCCGTAGCATCAAACTTTACGTTTTTAAGTACCTGATAAAGGAAAACATCGTATTTTTCTCACCACAAATTATTTAGACATACATAATGATTAATTATTAATAATAATAATTATATCGTCAGACCTATCTTCTCAAAGTAGCGGGCATATGTATTAAAACACCTACACTTCGCCGGACGATATTCAGTCCAAATTGTAACAGGGGGCAAGCCTGACGCCATACGTCGGGTTCCAGTAATGTAGCAGATGATATAAAAGATACGCACATATCTATAGGTTTACCATATGAAGCAAATGATGCGTGCCTTTGGTTGGGATCGAACACGCTTCTTCTAACTCCTCCAACTAGGCTATCATCGCTTTTAATTATACTTTAATTAAATATACAACCTCATATAATAGCAAAGCTGTCAAAATTTGCTATGAAACACCTGAAAAAAATGATAATAAGGTTCATTTTCATACGAAACCTATTATCAAAGCCTGTAGGTTTTTTTTTTCTGCAACTATTCAATTTATTAAAGAAGGGCAAAAAATCCTCCTCCATAAACTCAATTATGTGTTTGTTAACCTGTGACCGGATATACTAATAATACTGTATACAGGGTTACAGGTTTTAGTGTGTTGTGTTTTAGGGCGTAGGTACACTTCAACTCGCGCAGACGTCCGCTTGCGAGATTGCGGGATCGGGTTCAGAGGATACGTCGGAGCGTACCCAGAGTGCAAATTCGCCATACGACACTGATGATTTGAACGTCGAAGTTGCACACTGGGTGCGCTCTGGCCCTATCCTCCGAGCGCAACTCAGTGCAATCACGGAACTTTGTCAATCGATTAAGTCGATTTGAAACGTCAATTTATCGATTGAGTAAGAAGTACAGCACTGCTTTTATGAGAATAAAATAGAGCTGTTACCTTATCATGAGTTTTGATAGTTACGAAAGCTTTTTTTCATTTTCGTTTGGCTCCATACATTTCAATAAAGCGCACGACGCGTGTGGGACGAGTCAGGGCTCTGGGGGGCTTTTCCTGCGCGTGAGATGAGATGAGATTTTATCTTGGTCACTCTCACACCAATGACGTTTCAAACGAGAGCAACAAGGACGAAAAAAAGTGAGATGAAAATCTCAAATCTCCGAATAGGGTCCCAGGGCAAGTCGCGTCTGTCCGAGTTTTAACGTACGCTCTTAGACTTTACTCACAGTGCTCCGCGCCACGTGCATGACGGTGTGCGACACCGTGTTTTTA
The DNA here is from genome assembly GCA_911728515.1 of Peribatodes rhomboidaria. Lineage (NCBI taxonomy): Eukaryota > Metazoa > Arthropoda > Insecta > Lepidoptera > Geometridae > Peribatodes > Peribatodes rhomboidaria. Next base: position 16,885,616 of record OU452177.1, read on the forward strand.
ATGTTCCATCGAAGTATCTGAGTTTACACAAAAATCACAAGCAGTACAATATTTTAATATTAGGTTAATAATTAGAACCTCTCTGCGCAGGAGATTTAGTTTGTCGATAATCACCTTTATTAGGCCGATAACACGTACTCAAATTTTACTATGCGACCAACCCTGAAATCATAAGAAACATGCTGTTCCATATATTTCGGTAAGTGTCAATTATACTTTTATGAGTTCTTACTCATACGGGCTTTCGGCTTGTTTCGCGTAATAGCTTATAATATAACCCTGTATAATTATTTAAGTACGTAGGCACTAACGATTTAATATATTTTTTATGATAGTTGACTTCTAGGCGTGTTGTCAACTTTGACTTGATAATGTTGGAGTCATTTGAATAATTTGACCAACAAAAAGTTATGAACGACTAATTTGTAAGATGAGCCCAAATACGAAACGTGTAATCTGAGGAAACTTACGAATATACTATTCTGAACATTAGTTAAGACCTGAATTATTAGTTCGCAGGATAAACGGCATTCGTCACCGTGGATTGTGTACTTCAAATTGACGTCAAACACCCCTTGTTTCGTAAAAAATCAATTAATTATTTCAATAAAAGCAGTGCCAGTATTATTTCAGGCGTTGCGCTGAAAATCTCCCCTTGAAGTTGGTTGATATGAAAGCTGATTAATCTGCATTTTTACTTTTAACAAAAATCAAATTAAATTAGAACTACAATATACCCTTGACTTTAACTACTCTTGTCTACTTTTTTCTAATCTTTTTTTTTTAAACAATGCTACTAATTATGAATAAATGAACTAAACAATAAAGATACTTAATAAACTTGAATAAATTTTTATCTTTTTCCGAGGGCAGCGCGTCACATCTACCTAAGTAGGAAAATATGAACATATTCTTAGATATACATTATTTTTGTACCTACTTACTATGTTTATTAAATAAATAAATAAAATAAAAATATAAATAGCGCGTAGGTCTATGTATACGCATCATTTTGAACGATATTCGTGACGGCACAGACTGCGATGCGATGAGATCTTTAGCCAAACGTTACTTTCAGGGTTTCTGTTCTGTGCCTTTCAATGACTTTGACATAATCTCGTTAATTAGCACATGATTACCACTATGTACCTTGAAGTGTCCTTTTTAAGCATTGACAGTTTTTATGTTAGTTGATTGAATATCAGGCGTTACTTTGCGGAAGTTCATGTTCAAAATTGTTACTTGAACTAATATCTAGTGTAATTCCGCTTTAACGTCGCAGGAATATGAATTTCCTATTCTATTCTTAATTTAGAATTTAAAAAATAATTTAATGACAATTACTAGAAAACTTCATACAAATTGATATTTGAATCTATTTTAAACGTTATACAATTTGATATTTCAACTAACGAATTTAACAGACCTAATTTAATGAAATCTACTAGAAAACTTTTTACAATTTGATATATGAAGCTAATTCAATAAGAAAATTAACAGAAATAATGTTATGAACTTTACAACAACAACTTTACAACTTTACAACTTTACAACACTGTATCCCTCGACGTTTTGGTCAGGCAGGCGCAACTCTTGAAGACTGACACTCTTGTGTGCTCACACTGAGACTCTTTCTTCACATCATTCACTCACGCTAAATTATTTGCAATCTTTTTGTCTACGGAATTTGCAATAAACAAAACTTGTTTAAAAAAAAGAAGTTTGTACTGCATAACATAATATATCGTTACGCCTTTCCCCCGAGGGGGCTGGCAGAGGTATCATACAACACCCACACTTCGCCGGACGATATTCAGACGACAAATACTATGGATCCCGTGTCTGAATAAAAGCTGTATTATTATTTTGAATAGGGAAGAAACGACCGACAGGCCATCGCATCGCGATTGAGAGCCGAACGAGCCGCAGAGAGCGTTTTGTACGCTTTCCCTTCGGGCTTTCACGATTCACGATCAGCAGGGGTAGATGGGAGACCAAAAAAAACACAGTCGAATTAAGAACCTCCGCCTTTTTGGAAGTCGGTTAAAAACTGAACCTCAATAGTAACTCATAACAATTTTATTAACAAAATTTTACTTTAAGGCAGTGCGAGTTGATTCTCAGGCACATTGTCGAATAGCTTCGTGGTTTGTTCTATGATCTTCTCGACGATAGCGGCGACGATGGGTGGCGCAACCTCTTGGAAGATCTCCTTCCATCTGTCGTTCGCGACTTGGTGGATCATGTCCGCTGAAACATACACGAACATCAAATACAGTTAGGGTTCCCGAAGACAATGTCGGGTCGAGTGAAATTTAAGTGATAAAGGCTGACCCAGCACTATGTGGAACCGAATTAACGACTTAATTAATATTCTGAACTATAAACTATAAACTCGCGTTAGATTAGACACGACTGGCGCTAGGCGTAGGCCACGGAATATTTTTAGCCAGCATCGCCAAAGTCTGTATAAATTTGCCGGCGATTGAATGAATCGGATATGTAATCAGACAGAGAGAGGTGAGTCCTAGTTGGTTAACACGTTAGTGTAAAACATGTTTTACCAACACACATAATATTGTTGAAATATTAAAAAACTAGGGTCAAGAAAGCCCCTGACACATGACTGCGATGATTTTTAGGTTCAATCGCTAATGCTACGCGATCATGAACCTTATTTCGCGGTGATACGATTCGAGGTCGCGTATTGTCGGCGTATTGTAGGCTGAACCTAAAAATCATCCCAATAAGATGTCACGTTACGGGCCCTGAACAGTCTTGCAATCATGTTGATAACTTGGAGCCACTCACAGAGCTGTTTGTTCCCGTTGAACAGGTTCTGGAAGTGGAACTGCACTCCTGTCTTCACGTCCGCGGTGTGCTTCCAGCTGGCCACTCCCCAGTACTTCTCACCATTCACCATCCGGTCTTCGATGTCGTACACGATCTTCACCACGATGTCACCTAGAAGACCAAACCAATAGCTTCTTAAGAACAGTGACATTTACGGTTATTGAAATAGTGGGTTTGTCCTATCCGATCACGCGTAGGTCATATTTTAATCACCTCACTGCTAACCTGTTTTGGAGCGACACATCAAGTTCTTCAAGAAGTTTAAGTAAAAAGTGTAATAGGAAGAGAGATGAGAAGTTTATAAAAATAAATAACGTTTCACACTCACAGCTCTCCACTAGGATTCCTTTTGTCGGAGATGCCATGGAACACACACAAAGACATGACACAATAGACGAATCGAACCTCCCAGGTTCGATTCTCGGTCTTATCCTGCCTGCATGCCTTACCGGCCTCTCCTGCTTATAAAGCAGTTGAACTCCAACTAGGCTAGAAGGATAGGGGTTCTAGTTTGTGTTCAGTTATCCGTGTTATCTTTACGATGCACTCACGTATTTTGATCTTGTACCGGCCGTTTCCCTCGACAGGCAGGAGGAGCAGCTTCCCCCCGAGCTTGTAGTCTCCCGTCATGACCACAGAGCACTGCAGGTCTACGTGCGTCTTGTTTGTTTTCCTCCTGTCAATAAAATAATGGAAAAAAATATTTTAAAATGTAGGGAAGTAGGTACTTAGTTAAGCATTTTACGGCGATACTACTCGTATATAGGATGAAGGGAGAAGACAAATTAAACAGATAGGCAGGGTAAAATTGTACTTTAGGAATAACCCTATTTTTGTTGCTTAATTATTATGTGTTTGAAATGTTAAATTTTCTTATAGTGCCCGTATGCTGAGTTTTCATTCAATTTTAACCTCTGTGCTCGAAAACTCCCATGGGATTTTCATACAGCCTCATCTCATTAGGAAGGTGATTTCTAGCTTTAGTTGAGACTACGTGATACGTAATTGGCCATTGTCGAGCAGGTGGTGTGAAAAAAAATAACGTCTAAAGGCAACTACTATTCCATAGGCACAAACACATGCAGTTGCAGAAGCCTGGGTTATTTCTTTAACTCGGAGCTAAATCGTCTTGCCCCACAAAGTGTTAGGGTTAGAAGCTAACCTGGAGTTGGCATAGCTTGAGTTATATGCGTTTAAGAATTTAACTCCGTATCTTTTGCAAGTGAGCCTTGTTACATAGTGCCTTGTAATATAGTGATAAAAAAAACCCTTTGTGGGATAATAAAAATAATTGAATAAAACAAATTGAGGAAATGGAAATCTCCAGTTAGACTTGATCTTCAGAAGTTTTTGTTCTTAATCATGCTTTGACGACATCGCCACGCTGATTGTCCCGCAACAATGGGACAAAATTAGAATGGCATAATGGTACCTAATGTAATGAATGGAACTCGTATTAGGAGCTAATAATAGTTATACTGACACTGTGCTGTGACACTGAGGGGATTATCTTTTGTTGTATCTGTAAAAACTTAATCACTGGAAGGTTCCCTGGTCTGGATATTTTTAAATGAATACTTTGCAATATTTTCGTTGTATTTTACAACGAAAATATTGCAAATCCAAGAAATATCAATATATTGTAGAGTAGAATTGCTAAAACCTAGCAAAATCTAACTTGATTATGCTAATTTGCTATGTCATTAAGTTATGTTTTGATTACCAGGCCAGCGTATCCAAACCAACAGGTCATTTAAACTAATATTATGGATGGATGTTTGTGACTCAACCAAGACAGAACGCCAGAATGGATCTAGATGAAATTTGGCATAGATATATATCATAGTCTGGAATAGGAGACAGGCCTTTTTTTAACCAAATCAACACCGCGGGGCGCAGCTAGTTTCCTGAATAAAGCACATTGTTTAATTGTATACTCACGAATTTTCGTCCACGTGACGTAGGTACTTACTCGTAGTATAATGACAGTTTTAATCTACTAACCTCAAGGCATGACGTCAGAATCACATAATATGGTCACGATAAAAAGTAAATTACTATTTTGAATGTATCGTCGTGATCGCAGCCATGGCTGTGACCTCGTGATTCGGTCTAGATGTTCTGTATTTTAACATAACACGTGTATGATGACTAATGGTTTTCCTGAGCAGTCTTTCTACCTTTTTCCTTCAATTACTTCACTTACTTTTAACTTTTAACATAACGGGATTCAAGTTGAGGGATCAAAGCGAAAGTTCCTAATGTAGCTCACACATCATCATGCCTAGCATTTTGCACGTAGTTGCCGGACGCGATGCAGGCTGCAACAACATTCACCATCCTGCATGAATTGCCTTGCGGCAGGCTTGCAAGGCAGGATGGTGAATGGTTACCTCAAAGGAAATAACGACGGAGTTTCTAACCCTAGCAATTGTTTGAGTACTACAATTTTGGAAAGTCGTGTTATCTGGGCGCAACAAGATGTAGGTAATAAATGAAACTGGAGTAAATAGTTTTCTTTAGTCAAGTATGCTCCATCGTGAGCTGCATTTTTGCTAAAATATGAGGCAAAATGGCGGCCAAACGCAAGCTAATTTAACAAGATGATAAGTTTTTTCTTTTCGTAAAAAGCGAAACTTAGATCCGAAGATTAGATTAGATAGTAATTGGAGAAGGCTCGCCTCTCAAGCCAGAGAGAGCGGATTCAATCCCAGCCGAAGGCACGAACCAAATTGTTAATTGTGTGTTATGTGTGTATTTATTGTTATCTGGTACATAACTGGAGCTCGGTGTTTATCGACTGGCTCGTCCCTGTCACATTTGAGACTGATGTTTGGGTGTTGCTGTCAGTCAGCCAGTACACGTCTGCTAGCCCCCTCGAGGAGAAGGCGTGATGATATGTTACGTTGCGTTATGTTATGCAAAAACTACTTACTTGACCCCTTCAACCTTGCAGTTCCTCAGCCCTTTCACGACCGTGTTTCTGAAGTCCATGTCCAGCCCCGCCTGGCTGCTGGTGACACGCTCCACGTACATGGGGTCCAGCAGAGTTATGCCCAGCTCCGGGACTCCGGCCGCTAGGATCGGGACCGCGACTTGTGCGGATGACTTGAGGCAGGCCGTGTCGGAGGCGCGGCATGGCGTGATGAAGGGAGCTGCCAAGGAGGGATTAAAAATCGGAAATCAGAAAATTTTATTTTGTGACCACTTGAAATAAAAACAAAAAATATATATATAAAAATATAAAATAGGTACCAAAATACTCATAGTCACACAATCTGGCCCCAACTCAGCATGTTGCCGGTTGTAGCCAACCAGCACTGGTATTCTGTTGTGCCCGGCAAGTGACGTCGCGCTCGATAAGTGTGCGCATAATAGATTACATAGGTTCATAAACAAGTATGTAAAAGAAACAATCCATATATTTACTGAGTCAGGGTGGATACTTATTGTTATTATTACCATTTATTTTGTATTTTTTTTATCTTTATCGTGGCAAACTACATCTCAGCAGTAGGTACCTACATCCAAGGAGATGGAGTTCAAGACGCCAACCCTAGTTAAGTACAATTTTTAGGCGGCCAGAAGGTCTCCGAGCCTTATTATGTAGAACTAGCTGTGACCCTCTATTTTACCTCTGGTCAAAAAGTAGCCTTATGTGTTAATCCGGGGCATAACTTACCTACTTACCAATACCAAGTTTTATCAAAATCCGTCCATATGTTTGAGTGAGAAGAAGTAACAAAAAAAAACACAGACACAAACTTTCGCCTTTGTAATTAAAAAAAAGTAGGATGTAGACGGTTTTCAAACGTGTTGTTTAAGTTGTTGAGATCACTAAACCCTTATTTTAAACTTCGTCATCATGTGTGCGGGGTCAATTTTACTAAACGTTGGTTAAGTAATAGTCTAATCTGTCCATCACAATAACAACATTTCACTTCAAAAAAACTTGAGGAAAACAATGATTTAAAGGTAAACTAGGTAATTATTTATTTATTTTTATTTATTTATTAAGGAATACCAACAGTATACATATTAAACAATTTAAGTTTTCTTACAGCTAATAGGAACAGTTCTGATATGTATACCCATAATAGGTATTCACAACATTCGCAATGAGGAAGGTGGTGAGTATTTTTATTTCTATCTTAACATCATCATTATCTTTGAAAATAAACAATTTTTTTGATCACAGACATGTCAGCAAGAGAAAAAAAAAAAAAAATGAAATAAAATATAAATACATTATACAAAAATAAATATATATATATACACACTAGCAAGAATAGATAAGATGGTTTAAAATGATAACTATATAATTTTAACTATTGATTGTTTGTATTATAATTGTTATTTTTTTTTTGATACTTTGCTCCTAAATACTCTTAAGGAGTCGTGAAATATATCAATGTCGTTCGTGGAGGCATTAATTTCGTTGTACGTACGACATACCCTGTATAACGGAGAGTTGTGTGCCAAGTTGGTTTTGGATTGTGGGATATTAAAGATTTTCGACATTCTATGACGCGGATATCGATGTGGGACTTTTAGGGAAAACTTAGTAAGGATAGAAGGACTGTCAATATGGTTATGAATTGCCTTGTACAGAAATGTGAGGTCTCGTAATTTTCGACGGTCACGTAAATTATCCATTTTAAAATAGGACAAACGATTCGAATATGGACTTCTATGTGAAATTCCTTCGCAAGAAAAGGCCAAAGATCTGGTGAACGCTCGCTGGATACTTTCAATGCGTTGAGAATGCACTTCATAGAAGGGGCTCCACGCCACACTAGAAAACTCCAAACAACTGCGAACCATAGAATTATACAGTATAATTTTAGTGTGATACGATTTGAAATTTTTAGAATTGCGTCTTAGAAAACCGAGTTGTTGGGCAGCTTTTTTCACAATTGATTGGATCTGAGGTTTGAAAGTTAATCGGCTATCGAGTATGACACCTAAATCTCGTATTTCTTGCACTTCCTGCAGATTATCATTATCTAGCGAGTACGTCGAACCTATAGATTTTTTTTTGCGTGTATATTTGATATAAAAGCATTTTTGAACATTAAGGTGCATCTGATTTAAATCGCACCACTTTTTAATATTATTTAAGTCACTCTGAACTAAATTCGTATCAGCGTTGCTGTTTACTGTTTTGTAAATTTTGAGGTCGTCTGCGAATAATTTATAATTGCAGTGTTTAATGTGCGTAGTAACGTCATTAATAAATAAAGAAAAGAGAATAGGACCTAAGTGCGACCCCTGCGGAACACCTGAAAGAGCGATATACCTTGTTGATTCATAACCGTTTACGTAAACTACCTGTTCTCTTTTTGTAAGGTATGAATAAAACCAATTTAGGAAAGTACCGTGGAAGCCGACCAGTTCTAGCTTTCTGATTAACAAGGAATGATTTACTTTGTCAAATGCACTGCTAAAATCGGTATACACGGCATCAACTTGATGCCCTCTATCAACTTCCTGGGACAAATCTGAAACAAAGGCAACCAGGTTTGTTTCTACTGACCGGTGTTTCATAAAACCATGCTGATGCTCTGTAAGGAGATAACAACAATGGCGAGTAATTATAGGGCATATGAGAGACTCGAAAAGCTTTGAGAAACAAGATAATATCGATATTGGTCTATAGTTCTTTACGTCATCAATATCACCTTTCTTGTGTAGAGGCACAATTTTTGCATTTTTCCATTCAGCAGGAAATTGTCCCGTTGACATGGACCTATTGAATATGAGCGACAGAGGCAGTGCCAATGCGGGTCCGCAGCGTTTAATTAGGAGGGGTGGAATGCCGTCTGGTCCTGGCCCTTTATTTACGTCAAGTCGTTTGATTCCGTTTAACACATCGCGTTCAGTAAAGTACGCTTTACCAATACAATTTTGCGGTTGACTAATATGAACTGTGCCTACATTAGATCTATCGGGTTCGTCCGAGTTAAATACGCTCGCGAAATTTTTTGCCAACAGGTTTGCTATATCCTGGCCTGTTTTAGCTGTATCATCTCCCATGCGCATTTCTGTCGGAAGTGAGGACCGCGTGCTACGTCTGTCTTTAATGTAACGCCAGAACTCTTTTGGGCTTTTGGTAATATTCATTTCAGTTTGGTCAATGTAATTCCTATAAAGGGTATCGAATAGCTTGTGACTACGTTCCCGTAACGTATTGAATTCCACTAGATCACGAGGATTTTTATACTTTCGATACTTAACTCTGAGCTTATTTTTTTCTGCGAGTAATTTTAACAATGACTTATTAAACCATGGCGGGTACAACTTTCTATTGAATTTATGCTTTGGGACGAATTCATCGAGACAATGTTTAATTACAGTGTAGAAAGATGAAATCATGTCGTTTACTGATGTGCAGTTTTCAAAAACTGAATTCCAATTCGTTTTGGTCAAGCTTGAAGAAATACTTCTGAAATCTGATTTGTAGAAGTTTAGTTCAGTAGAATATTTAGGGCGCAGATATACAATTTCATTATCTAGAATTGTTAGTAAAATTGGGGGGTGATATTTATCTAGTTTACTTAGGCAGTCGGGAGGTGCTGTTGAAATAATACCAGCTATTGTGCTAATGGCAAGATCCAGTATTCTGCCATCTTCGTTGCGTATGTTGTTGAATTGGTACATATTTGATATAGATATAAAATCAACTAAGGTATTGCCGAGTAAATTGTCATAGTTAGATGGTATCGTATGGTTTTTAAATTCGGTCCATTTTATAAAATTTAAGTTAAAATCTCCAAGAAACACAATCTCATCTACAAGATGAATGTAATTGTTGGCATTATCTAGAAATGTTTTTAACACTTCTATCTTTGCTGGAGAGGGAATATAGACAGCACAAATGGCAATTTTTTTGATTTTGTTACTAACACGCATTTCCACTACAACCCAAATATCCTCGGAACCAGATTCCCAGGCTTTTAAGCGAGTAGACACAAATTTGCTCGATACGGCTATCAACACTCCCCCTCCATCCCTCTTAACAACCGGTGCAGAGTCGATACATACACGATCGCGTCTGTGCACAACATATCTAGAATCCATGAATTCACTGCTGTAAAATGGAGAGTGGCAACCCTGCTACAGTAAACATTAGCTCTTAACATTTTTTAAATTAAATATTCTAAATTACCGAAATTTACTACAAAAGTTATTCACAAGTGAAGTTCCACGCAAAGTACATCATCAGCATTGTTTTTTGTAGACATTTTTTGTCCTCGACTGGAAAATAAATGAAGATAAGTGCTGCATTATTTACCCCCAATTCTTCACCAACAGTCGAAGTACCTACTTGTTGTGTTATCTAAGTTGTCAAAATCAACTGACAGATAGCATTTTGATTTTGACAAGTCCGTCAAATTCAATTGACAGCTACCATTTCGACTTTGACAAGTCGTGTGTTGCCATAACTATAAAATTTATCCAGAGTTGGCTATATTTACAAGATTATTATTGTTATATTGCGACTGCTTACGAGTATTATTTTTCTATCAAGCGCCGTCATGTCTTCGTTTTGCGCGGGATGTAATAATCACATCAAAGCCAAAGACTTTATGGTTTGTTCTACTTGTAACATGAAGTTTGATCTGGAATGTTGCAACATCACAGTAAAACGCTTTAATGCCCTTACATATGAAAAGAAGAAGAATTGGAATTGTTGCGGATGCTCCAGCAAACAACCAAAGGTGGATAACACAAACACACCCGTCAGATCTCTGATGACAAGCGGCTCAGAAAATGTTACGCAACGCAATGTTACCAGGAAAATGCCCCGCCGTGCGTTTCAATTATCCATGATTCAATTTATTGATGACATTGTGTTAGACAGGGCTGTACGCCTTGCTTTACCTAACCCGTGTAGGTTTGAAGGTACTCAAACCATTATTAGTCATGGCGTACTATCCCGTTCGCGGCAAGTTATTCGCATCATACGGGAGCGCGATAGCAATTATATTTAACCTCCTTTTTTCAGGCAAACACTAAAAAACAGACATTTTCAACCATTGTAGAGTGTGAATAAGATACTTTGCTTGAGCCCTTTATCCCTCCCCTGGATCCTAGAGCTAGACAATAACACCACTGGTTCGCTTTTCAAAATAGTAATTGAAGACGTAATCAGTACATTAGCTATAGTACGAAAATAGCTACATGACATCTATATTTGTTTGACCGAAGTATCAATATTTGTATACTAAAACGTTGAACGCATTAAGTAGTTAGATACGACCTCGTGGTGGTTGTTCTAGATTCATTCTAGTTTCTTGCAGAACAAGACTCATTTGGATACCTGCTATTTAAAGTGTCGCCCGAGCAACGTTAGGGCTCTACTTTGGGGCCATATTCCTACAATTCGTGAAATTTTCAGGTCTTTGTCTCTCTCGTTTGATAAGTAATAGGAGTGAAAGTGACCAGATCTTATCTCACGCGTCAAGAATAAGGGGCCTGGAGGGCTATTCCTACGCGTGAGATGAGATGAGATTTTATCTTGGTCACTCTCACACCTATGACGTTTAAACAAGAGCAACAAGAACGAAAAAAGGTGAGATGCAAATCTCAAATCTCCGAATAGGGCCCTTGAATAGAAAAATACTTTTTCTATTCATTCTGAGGCGCTCTAAATGCTTTTCTTCCTACTTGAACCCTTCACAGATTATTTAAGGTGCATGTAAGGTAATGTAAGGCGCAGCAGCTGTCTCGCTCGCTCGTGACACTTCTATATTAGTAAAATCGATTTTGTAGCGCCCTTACAGGGTATTTGTACTTGTAATTAGTCTAAGCAGCATCGTATATTGGCAATAAATAAAAAAAATTATAGAGAGTATTCTTGATAAAAAGCGATAGCGATGACAGCCTAGTTGGAGAAGACCTGCCTCTCAAGCCAGAGGGAGCGGGTTCGAACCCAGCCGACGGCACGCACCAATTTGTTCATTGTGTGAACATATGTGCGTATTGTATGTCATCTGCTACATGACTGGAGCCCGGTGTATGGCGACAGGCTCGCCCCCTGTCATATTTTGGAACTGCATATCGTCCGGCAAAGTGTGGGTGTTGTATTACACCTCTTCCAGCCCCCTCGGAGGAAAGGCGTGACGATATGTTTATGTTTTCTTGATAAATATTCCTGTATCAATTAATTGAAAACAGTTAAGTAAGTATTACAAAGTAATCAGAATAATTTTCATGTTGACATTAAAATGAGTGCTCAGAGAAACGTAAACACGTAATTTTCTTACGTGGTTATGTTTTTCTAAGTTAAAACTATAAATACCTATCAACGTCATAATTATACGGAATACTTTGTAACACTGTTTTCAATGCATCGAGACAGGCATATTTATCAAAAATACGTTATATTATTTTATATTTCATAATAATAGTGTCGCGAGCGAGCGAGAGCTTACCATGCACCTTAAGTATTTACCTAACTAGCACTTTTTTGTTCATTTTACATTACTGTACATTTTACACTAAATTTCGCGTTAATAAAACGCTGTTGCCACTACTATCAGGCAAACGGCCAGCTCGTCCCATCAGTTAACAACCACTCACCGGAACCACCATCTGCGTTCTCATACAAACACACACACACAAACAACACGAACAGCACTCTCATCTCGAATTTAGGTAAACTCTCTTAAGAAAAATCTGTTTGAAAATGGCGCACGCGCATGAACGCGTTTACAATATATACCAGAGTATTGCTGACCGATCGATTTAAATCACATTAATAATATGAATGACAATGTTTGTGTGTCTCAGTGTAAATTAAGTAAATAAGCTCGTTGAGTCAATGACATTTTGGACTAGGGAATAGCCGATTAGTTCTGCTAGTTTTTGGGATTGATCTCATTGCGAAATATGTATATCACAGAATATTTCCTATTATATAAGGCCTTCATTTTTGTATTTCATTCGTTTGCAAGCATTAGGTCTTCTTTTTTTGGTCTTATGTACATATTTTCGGCTTGTACACCCCAAGCCGAAAATATTTACATAAGACCAAGCCGAAAAGTGTTAGTTTGGTGAAAAAACCTTGTGTTAGTTGGCCATTCAGTACTAGGTGTTTATGTACTACTAGCTGCGCCCAAGGGTAATAATAATCCTATGCGCTATTCCAGACTATAATTTATCTCTGTGCCAAATTTCATCTAGATTCGTTCGGTCGTTCTGGCATGATTGAGTAACAAACATCCATCCATCTTTTCAAACTTTAGCTTTTATAATATGGTGTGATACTTATGCATTTTAATGGAAGTAATGTAACAGCATTTCCCGGTAATTAATTCGCCTCTGCTGATGTTAGTAAAAGAAAATAAAACCATCTTGAATTACTCCCTATTACAAGCAGACTAGCAGCGAGAATTTTTCTTCTATTTTGCACTTAATGGATGTTGTATACACTGTGTGTAGTGTATAATGTCGTTGTATATTCTGACTTCCTAAGCATCTACCCATACCCTTTTTGATACCTTTATCATAGTGTCATAATTGTCATACTTTACGGATTTGACAGATTCTGATAGCTAGGAAGTCTTTCCCAGAACTGTATTTCCAAGATGAAATCCCAAAGCTAATCAAAAACTAATAGTTAATAGAAAAGACAATCAAGTATTATATGACGCATTCAGGGTTTAATTATTTGTGGTTAGTCATAATGTTCTTCCAAATGACCGTCAAACTAAACCGTTGAGGAACCACTACGTGATCGAATAAACAACAGGGATATGAAAAACAAACATACATACATGTCACTATCAAAGTCCAGCTATCTGCTCGTGGGTTTGCTCGTGTTTCATAAATCAGAAACCAGAATTTATGGCACTAATGATTGTCTAGATTTCTATTAAGATGCTCCTAGACGAGCCATATTTTAACGGGCCTTTATTTTATTGCGACAATATTTAAGTGTTGCCTGACCATAATAGTCATACACTTCTAGCATGGCTGATGCTGGCCGGGCTAGTCGGCAATACTGCCATATCAAATTGACTTTACTAACATTCAGTTTTTAAGGATCCATAGTAAGCATGGAATTCTTGTTAAATTGTATTGTTTTTTCTCAGGTTGTTGATTTTTTTTTATTAGAAAGAGGACACCTTTTCTTGTTTAAAATTTGTGCTGAAACCTATAAGTAAATCGCGGATTGGTTTACCTGAGAGATTGCCTACTGGTTAGCACTATATTGCAACCTTACGTATGCCTTAACTATAATCTGCCAAAGTAAGTACATACATATTAGGTAATTCCAAGAAATCAATTTTCCTGTAAGCCTAAGGCGTGATAAAGACTATTATTATTTCTGTGGTAGTGATGCTGAATCGATTAATCAATAAAACAACGCCATCTAGTTGATTAAGGCTGTACTAACTAGATAGTTTGAAGCCAACTTGCGCACTGCCTTCTGTAGAAACAAACAAATTAAAAAAATCTTCATTGCTTATCAAAAATATAAGCGTGTTAGTTCGCTATGATAACTGTAGATGACTAGTATGATAACTGTAGGTTATTCTCTTAGTGGAGGCTGAGTGACCACCCCTACTAATTTGCAAGCTATCTGAGGGTCTTCGTAGACGAATGTCTTATTCCCTACGACATGCTTATAAATTTCAAGCGGACCACGGAAACACCTACATAATTTGCAGTTTGACTGCCTCGGTGGCTCAGTTGGTAGTGAACCTGCCTTCTGAGCTTGGGGGCGTGGGTTCGATTCCCACCTAGGGCAAACATTTATGCGATGAACATTTGTGTTTGGTCTATGTCTGGGTGTTAATATGTATTTAAGTATGTATTTAAAAATATTTAAGTATATATATCAGTCTCTGGCAGCCATAGTACAAGCTTTGCTTAATTTGGGGTCAGGCGACCGTGTGTGGAAGTGTCCCAAATTTATTTATTTATTTATTTAGTCACCCATCCTTCATCATCGATCAGTCCTTACACTACCCCCCTGCTTACTGACTCGCCTGCTCATCGACCGAGCGAGCGAAGCGTCTCTGCTTCAGCTTCGACAAAAATGCTATTGTTTGTCCGAATTTCGTCTGGATTTCTGTCCTGATTTTTGTCTTCCTCTACAGGTCGCATTTCTTAACCGATTCTCTTGAAATTTTGTAAGCAAGTTTGATACATATAGTTTATACCGGGTCAGTTCTTGAAAATTTGACAAAATGGAGAAGATATGGTTTTTTTCGACCTGTAAAGGAGGACAAACGTCAGCCGCGACCTCTACAGCTCACAGAGCCACTGGTAGATTTAATGTACTTACTTTTATAATATGAAAAATCCGGACGGACAAACTACTGTTACGGGCTGGGTAAAGGTTGTTCTATAACCCGCCCGCAGCAGAAGTAAGTTTTTGCAATTGGTATAACATAAGTAGGTCCTATTTTACATTAAACAGCAATTGATATTCAGTTTCTGTGGTACATTTATTTATCTCTCATCAAAATGAATCACACCCCGACGCGGTTGCTATCTGTATGATTAAAACACGACAGATGGGAAGTTCATGTGCTCGTACTATACTGTAAATCATATAAAATGTGGGTACCAGTAAAGGATCGTCTTTTTATTTAAAACACTCTTAACCTTCGTAAAGTAAACAGGGAGTTACAAAAACCATTTTGGGTAATTTATGGGCCGGTACACACACTTATAAGTATTCATGCAAAAATACCTTAAAAAAGCACGTTAAAAATAGCAAGAATTATGACCGGTTTAAGAACGAAAGAAAAAAGGAAATTTTACAGAAGTGTTAACAAATCTGTAACATACGTTGGCTGCTTTTATTCTAAGATAGTAGAGGCACGACGCGGGTAGTTTACAAATAAAACTGACGTGATTACTGGCTGCGTTCGCGCTTTTAGAAGGGCGAAGCGCGATGTGTGTTAATTTTTTTTTTCAATTTTTAATTTTATTTAGCAAAATTACATCCTCCAGTCGATACTGGATGACAACAGGGTTTTTGTAACACCCTGTATAGTTTTTGTTTTGCCTTTTGCTTCTGAATATAATATTGTCTATTTTATTAAATAAACTTGCTGGAATAATATAAAAGAAGGAATAAAGGTTTTCCTAGACAGACGCGGGTTGCGGTGGTGGTTAGTGGACTTTAGAGCCTTTTGGCCGCTAACGCAGGCCGAAAAATAAAAAATATTCTTCTTAATAATTTATTTTCTTTAACTTTTTAGATGGTAAATAATATTTATAATGTCATGTAATATTTGTCTAATTGTATTTTTTTGTAATATTTCAGAGTTGTCCTTCTGCTTCTCCTCATTCTGTCGTCATGGTCAAGTTCAAGCGGAGTCACCTTGTTGTAATAAAACGTGAGATCGAGCTGTCAACTGTCAATTAGGAATAAAAAATCTACTAAATTAGCTATGTCCACACTGTGCTTTTTCATCTTCAATTTTCGTCTTCACCTTTTATTCATCTTCCGTTCGGCGCTTTCAATAGTTGAATGCGTAAACGAACGCAACGTCAATATGGTCATTTAGTTCAGTCGTAGTTTCTGTCAGCTTTAGGAAACATGTGTGATGAGAATATTTTACTTGGTGGAATAAGTGCGGCTTACTTGGTCATAAGAAATTCCAGAAATAAGAGAACCAAGAGAACTGTCATCGCGCATGCGTTAGGGGCATGCCTCATGTGCGCTGTTGACTGCGCTATGACGCATGCCCTTAATGAACAAAAAAAGGCACAGTGTGGACATAGCTAATGAACATTAACACAAGGAACACTAAAGAACAAATTGCGCTTCTCCGTATTTTTTACGGATCGGATTTAAGTACAATTTGGGTTGACGTGTCAACAATAGGAAGATAAATATTAAAAAAAAATTAAATGCTTAAAAACTAAGATAAATCTATTGACACTTCATTTATCAAAATCGGTCCAGGCGTTTAGACTATATAGTTATATACTGTAGATTCATGTTAGTTGTTAACACTCTTGTCAGAGTGGTCGTGGTCATCGGTCTGGGTGGTGGCTCGTTTCACAATTCGTCGCCACTCGTCACGTATTTGAAGGTGAGGATGCGAGCTTGAACGAAAGAGGATAGACGCTGGATGATTCTGAGTTCCTCTAGAATAGACTGATTCATTCTGTATTCAGTCCACGATATTCTCAGCATTCTTCTCCAGCACTACATTTCGAGTGCATCTATCCTCTTTTGTCATGTAGATGTAAACAAACAAATACCAGCTGCAACACCTTTTTCCTTCGCTGTTGTCGATTATAATAGTAGCAATTATGCTGTCAAGAATGTTTTTGGTATTTTGTATGCGTTGCCCAACGTCTGAATAAATCATTCAACGACTCGATGACATTTACAACACTCTTACGACTAAATAAAAATAAAATGATATGACTACATCGTACCTACTCAAAATGTCACTGAGTATTGTCGGACGACTTACCATCAAAGTTGGCCCTGAAACGACTTGAAAATATTACTCCTTAAAATTTTTAAGCTGCAAAAATGCTAGATATTTATTCATATTATTTACTGGTGGCTCTGTGAGCCTCGTGGCCGACGTCTGTGCTCCTCTACCGATTCTCATGAAATCTTGTCTGCAGGTTCAATAGTTTTACAGAATTTTCTTGCCGGGTCAGTTTTTGCATTTTTTTCAAAATTGCTGATATGATTTTTTTCCTGTACAAGAAGACTGATATCCGGACAGAATTTGGACATACGAAAGCATTTTTGTCTGAAGCAGAGACGCTTCTCTCGCTAACGCTCGCTCGGTCGATTCTTAGATAACTTTCTACTACAAGGCAACAGCATCGATCCCATTCCTCATTCATTCATTCATCTCTATTTTGTGCAATTTAGGACCAATGCCGGTACTTTACTTTATGTAAAGTTAAAAAACTAAAGTTAAAAGATAAGAAAAGGAAATTTCATAAACTTACTATTAAAAACTACTAGAACAATCCAATAAATTCATTTTTTAAAGAGCTAAACTCAGTAGTGAAGTCTTCAGCTCAGAGTCGTCAGTTCCCGATACAAAAGAGTTCAACGGGTTCTCGCGTAATTTTACAAAATGTTTTTCGTTTTATTTTTTTCGCTGGATTCAATCGATTTTTTTTTTAACCATTTATTTTTTTATGATTGTAATCATTTTATACAGAGTGTTTGGTTGGGATGAGTAACAAAAACTGAGTTTCGAATAAATTCTAAGCGGCAAATTAAAAGGACGTAGGTACCTAAGTGAACAAGTAACGTTATCAAGAGAAACACTAAAACACCGGCTGCAAAATACTTTATCCTATGTCACTTTCACTATCAAAACGATCCTAATGAGGTGTCATTAGGATCATCACATGTGAAAAATTGAAAATAAGAGTAGAGTAAAATTAATTAAAAAATAAATTGCAGTAAGCGAGCCTGATGCATTTTAATTCTCTAAGAACCACTTATTATTTACTAGCTGCGCCCCACGGTTTTACCCGCGGTCAAAAAGTATCCTATGTGCTATTCTACACTATAATCTTTCTCTGTGCCAAATTTCATACAGATCTGTTCAGCCGTTCTGTCGTGAAAGAGTAACAAACATCCATCCATCTATCCATCCATTCTTACAAACTTTCGCGTTTATAATATTAGTAGGATTAGCGAGCCGCTTCGGCTTTGCACGGTTCCTAACCTTTCGTGAAAAGTTATTTAACTGATAGTGAGACCCGGATTAAAATCCTTTGCGTGATTTATGAGGAGTTATTAAACAGACAGAGGGACAGACAGACGCGGAAAGCGCCTAGAGATAAAGAAGAAGATAGAGAAGAGAAGATAGCCATTTATTTTATCTTTGTAATAATGTGCAAGACCGGAAAATACGGCGCAACAAAACGGAGACCTATCTTCAGCGGTGGGTGAAAAATGGTTGATGATGATGAAGTAATGCGGTGCGTCTTTTACCTACACCCTGTTTAAACACAAAGGTAGAAATCAGAATATAGCAGGTAGGTACGTAATTTAGCAATCATAGTTAGCAATTGGGCTATAAATACCTAAATTTATTCACTCAAAGTCAAAGTCAAAGTCAAAATGTTTTTATTCAATTTAGGTATCAAAGATACACTTATGAACGTCAAAGGTCACTGTTAATACATTTACACATAGATGTGTGCAAATGTGTTTACTCTCACAGAATTCGCAACTCCAGGGTTAAACAAACAAATACTTTACCTTTCCACTTTGAAAATGAATAAATAAACAAACTGGTCAGCTCATCGGGTCTGTAACAATCGTCAGAAACAATCTCGCTGCTAGTATTGGATTCTATAGTAAATACGAACCCGCTTATTAGTAAACGTTGTGTAGTTTTGAAATAGTCTAGTCTAGTCTTAGTAATATTTTAAAGTCGATGGAAAAAAGCAAAACATAATGTATAATTATTAGAAATAGGGTCAACTGGGGCAAATGCGACTGTGGGGCAATTTTTTTTTTTTTTTATTTTTTTTTTTTTTATTTAGTTCACTAACAGAATTATACTATAATCTAGACTATGGACTAATAACTATAAACTAATAACAGTTTGTACAATTCCTAAGGCAGTGAACCTAAAAATTAAAATACAAAACTACTATAATATCTACTACTACATTTTAAAAATAAACACTATTAATACTATTTATACAACAAAAACAAGCTAAAAATATTTGAAATTAATTTAAACATACATAGTAACATAAATAAATAAATAATAAATATTTGTACCAAAAAAGCTAGAAATTACTTGACACAAATAAAAATAAAAATACCATAAGGTCTAATACTTGAATGATTTTAGAAGTTGTGATTTCACAGCGGGAAGCGAACTATAGCTAAATATGTCGAAAGATAGTCGAACATTATTTTTGTCATAGCTCTTGCACATGCGACAAATTGGTGAAAATTTCAGCATGTTTGTCCGGCACCTGGACGGCGCAAATGAATTCTTCCATACCAATCTCGCATGTGGAAGAGGGACTCTGAAATTGACTTTTTCAAGGACCTCTGGACAGTCAACCAGGCCATTTATGAGTTTGTACAACATCAATATGTCTGCCATTTCGCGACGTTTATGCAACGTCATAACCTTATAATAGTCCAGTCTAGACTCATAAGAAATTAGGATCTTACATTTGTTCTGTATATATGCCAGATGATACAAAAAACACTTCTGAATTTTCTCTAAATCATCCGAGTGATTTCTATACCCAGGGTTCCATACTACAGAACAATACTCAAGAACACTCCTAACCAGGCCATTGAATAACTGGATTGACAGATCTTCATTTAGGAATGACCTGGCTTGTCTGGAGATAAAACCACACATTTTCCTAGCTTTTCGAGTTATGGTGTCGACATGTTCTATAAAATCCAACCGTGAATCAAATACCACTCCAAGATCGCGAATGGATCGTACTTGTTCTAGATTAAACCCATTTATTGTATAATTTGCCGGAAAAGATACATGCTTTCGCGTAAACTTGATGAAAAAGCATTTAGTGACATTTAAACACATCTTGTTACGAATGCACCATTGGCTTACACGGTCTAAGTCACCCTGAAGGTCCTCAACGTCTTTCTGTTCTGTTATGCGTCTGTATAGTTTTAGGTCATCGGCAAAAAGCTTAACTCGAGATTTCACTGTCTGAGGCAAATCATTTATGAAGACCAGAAAGAGTAGAGGACCTAAATGGGATCCCTGAGGAACACCAGACGGCACTGTTGTTATGCGTGATCTAAAACCCTTTGCAACTACTAACTGAGATCTGTTTCGTAGATAAGAATCAAACCAACGTAATAAAGTTCCATGTATTCCGAGCCTATCCAGTTTTGCCAATAACAAGTCATGGTCCACCAAATCAAACGCCTTACTAAAATCTGTATAAATGGCATGAACTTCCCCTCCGCTGTCTAATATTTCAAGCACGTCGTTTGTATAGCTCATCAGATTTGTGCAGGTAGATTTTTTAGGCCTAAATCCGTGTTGGTTTGAATTTAGGTGCTGTGAAATATGCCAGTATACTTTTTTAACCATTAGTGATTCTAGCAGCTTACCTAGCCCCGACAGGATTGAAATTGGTCGATAGTTTTCGATATGCGTCAAATCCCCTTTTTTGTGTATCGGGGTTATGTTGGCCACTTTCCATCTAGATGGGAAAAATCCAGTGTTAGTAGACTTATTGAAAATAATAGACAGTGGTTTTGTCAAGTGATACGCACATTTTTTCAAAACTATAGACGGCAGTAAGTCAGGTCCAGCTCCTTTGTTACTATCAAGTGTGACAAGCGCTTTTAGTATTTCGTTTTCCTCAAAGGTAACTGAGCATAAAATGGACGGATTTATAAATTGAGATATGGTTTCAGCGGACAAGAGAGTATTAGTAGAATTGGATGTGTGATAAATTGAATTAAAGTGTTCAGAGAACAAGTCACATATTCCCTGACCTCCAATGACAGATTTATTGGATAAGTTCATCTGGTTAGGCAACGATGTGCTACTTCCCCGTAAATTTTTAACATAGCGCCAAATATACTTAGGATTTTTTTTTAGATAAACTGAAGCATTGTTTTTAAAAACTGCGAAACATTCTTTTAGCAGGATTTTACACCTCTTACGGGCGTCTGAAAACGCAAGTTTATCCTGAAGGTTTCCATATTTCTTGTACTTGGAATGGTATTTAGCCTTTTCCTTCATACATTTTATAAGGGGAAGCGAGAACCAAACAGGATACCGGTCACCCTTGGTTCGTTGTAGAGGGGTGTATTCATTGATTAATGGTATAAAAATGTCATAAAAAGCATCAACCATTTCGTCTACAGAATCGTGTTGTAATTTATCTTTCCAATCAGCAATTGCGTCTTTAGAGAATTACTGACAAACCCTTCAAGACAAAAAGAAAAGTGGTCGTTTTATGAATGACTTATGTTTGACCTATACGAACCCATAGAATTAGTTCAATGTAACAGTACAGACTGATATAATCAAGCTATGTACAATCAAGCTAAGTACACTTGAAATTAATTTTTGACATGATTTCAATAAGTATAATAATAATAGTAATTTGATTTATCATAATAAGTTTGATCTCAATTTAATGTAATTTATGTGTGGATCTTTGTGTCTTGAATAAAACAATTTTTATTTTTATTTAATTTGATAATGTCTACTTACGTACGTAAATGCAGTACGTAGCACAGATGCCACGTGAATTATACAATCGCCAGTAAAAAAACATAATTTTGTAAAAGGAAAATCTCATATCAAAATTATCCATTAAATAACCTGTTCTGAAAAGCCGTAACCCCAGCGCAATTCTTCCTCGTGAATGACAAGGTTTTGGAACATTTATTTTGAAATTCAGATCTGGTATATATGACGTCATAAGTATAGACACACATGGTCATATGACCTAGGTATATGAGTGACCACAATAACCCTTGTGACGTCAGAGACACCAAAATTCAACGTGACATGGTTATACGAGTATAACTGATACATCCCTGAAATTTCCTCAATACACTCAATAGTCATTGAGCCCAGCCAGGTGATAAATAAATTGTTATCTACTAACTTTTCGCCCGCATTTCATAGCTTATGGCAGTCAGGGTTAATTTAGAATTAGTTCAGTAGTTTCTTAGATTACCCTTGACAAACAAACTTACAAACTCACAAATATCTCTTTACAATAGTTATTAGTATAGAAGACAACCTACTATGGGCTACTATGGAACTAACCCTAAAATCGCGGATACAAACCAGCTGTCCCATAGAAAAAGGAGTCACTTAACGAGTTATAAGAAACAGATTTCAGGATCGGTTTCAGGGTAAAAGTTGTTGATGATGTTAAGTATGGGCGCTCTGGTCTGGGATTGTCGACCACCGACATGATTCATCGCGGCTAGCCTTATTTCTACAATTCAAGATACATATATTCTGGTCTTTGTCTCTCTCGTTTGAAAAGTCATAAGAGTGAAGGTGACCAGATTTCATCTCACGCGTCAAGAATAGGGAGCCAGGAGTTTTAAAAAGGACTTAACGGTGCTGTTCAAGGACAGATAAAATTGGAGGAAATTAGGAGAGACCTTTGCCCAGCAGTAGGACAAAAAAAAGGATACTTCATGTAACCCTAGTAGGCACTTAGGTATCTAGATTTACGTAAACTAAAGAATTATATTACCACAATAAGACATCCTTCTCTATAAAGCACAGTAATTGCTTCATTAATCCTAAAGCTAATCAATGACCTGCATACGAGCCCAAGCACTTGTAATTATTATTATGTTTATAGAAATAAAAGTACTTATAGGTACGAGTAATCGCAAATGTAATTTATTCGGTTTTATTACGCAGGTGTACAAAGTATCCTAACTAATACTACGAGCATGAACGCGAAAGTGAGTTTGTTAATTTGTTTGTTTAGTACAGTTTCACGCCTCAACTACTCAACCGATCATCATGAGATTTTCACACACCTACGCGTACAGAATAGGACATACCTAGGGTACTTTACATCCTGAAAAAAAAACAATACGGTTCCTGTGTGTGTGCAAGTTTACGTATAAATAAACTCTCAAACGTTACACGCAAAGTAATACGCTAATCAAACATACATGCACACAGCCATGTATGTACGCTTGCGAAAAATTACAATCTAATTTGAAAGCCCTCCCACAAACAAATTAAGCTGTTATCTCCTATAAATAACGATCATACTATTCGTAAGGCACCTAACCACATGTTGAATGTATTTTTCTTATAAATTCTTATCAATAGTTAAAGTCCGCGACTTCGTACGCAGTGCTGCTTGCCCTTCGGTCTTGCATCATCACTTTAATAGCATTAGTACCCTTTTAGCAGTTACATTTTCAAAATATGATAAAATTTTCTTCGACGTTATAAGGAATATTCCATATACTTATAAATCATGTAAAATCCCATCCATTTAGTTTGTCCATAGCCTGTCAATCAGTCGTAAGAATTTTATTAAGTTATAAAATCTATCTACTGATATATCTCTATATCTATTCTGATATCAATTGGATCTATTTGGTTTTCATAGTTGGTAGGTATTGTAAATTATATAGGTCTTTGAACTACATCGCTCATTAATAGAATGACAGTGTGTCTCGGCGTGGAATTTATAATTCAATGGTTAGATCCACTGCTTCGGTCACGTAGGCTTGTTCACACGTAGTAGGTAGCCAGTCAAAGGTAGGAAAGTTAACGTATATGACCTTTACTGACCTTCTAATCTACCCTTCGATCTTTTCTATGTCAATACTCTATGCTGGAAATTAATTAATTATTGAAGAAGTTGGATTTGTGTTATTGATACAAAAGTTTTCAAGTACATGAGAATTTTACTCTGAACTTGGAGAAAAGCTTAAGAAAACTAGAGCTAGCAAAAAAAACTATTTCTTCAGGTTAGTCTTTAGTCTAGTTTTTCGTAGGAAACTGCTAGAATGAAAAAGCTTTGAAGTAGGATGAGAGCGTGTGAGTATAGTAGTGTGTAAGACACAAAAATGTAAGTAAATTTATCTGTCCATTTTAAAAGACCTAATAAAATTACTTTTCCCAAGTCAGGGTTTCAATCTAAATAAGTAATTTTTGAAGTTTTAATCCACATTTTTTTTCTTCTAAAATAACTACTCTTGCAGGTTGGTATTGGTTTTGCAATCACATTCTGAAGCTCGCCCTTCGATGGCATCTAGAAAGATTTGATTTGTGATCTTGTTTACATTCGGCCCAAGTGTTCCAAGTACTCTACATGTTGATGTTGACATTAATAACATTTCAAAAAACCAGCATTACATCAACAGTTCTAAGAATACTGGAAATTCTCGTCCTTCGTGAAAACAAACCTTGAGATGTTGGGCGTTATCAATAATTTTGACTTCCTTAACTTTAACTTCTTCGTAATTTGTCGCTTCCTTATCAATAAGGGCTTAGAATAATAATTATACCTACAGTTTAGTTCAACTTCATACTTCATACTAATATTTTAAACGCGAAAGTTTGTAAGAATGGATGGATGGATGTTTGTTACTCTTTCACGCCAGAACGGGTGAACAGATCCGGATGAAATTTGGCACAGAGATAGATTATAGTCTAGAATAGCACATAGGATAGTTTTTAACCTCGGGGCGCAGATCTTAATCAATAACGTGTAGCGTTTAAAAACCATACTATGGAACTCTACGTTGTTGGTACGAGTACGTTACTTATTGCATCCTAAGAATATATGAACCTATTTCGAACACAAAAAATATTTTGTTTTTACAAAAATTATGTACCTACCTCATTATTTACCTGAATAAGGTTCTTAGTACTAATACGAGTATAATATCAAAAATAAAGTAAGTTAAGTGTTTGGTTTTGTTGTTTGATTGTTTGACGTACCGACTTATTTCGTAACTTTGACATAAATACTTTTATCTGCTTTTGTATTTTGAAGAATGCAGGCTGTATATACTCGTATACCACTGATGATGCTAACTGTAGGATTTTTAGTAAAATGTTACAAAAAGCAGCTTAAAATTAAATTAAATTAATTTATTGAACCAAAAACTAATCGATTAATTTATATTTCTTACAAATCAATCTTTAAATTCAATTGATCAAATTAAATTACAATCTTATGTCGGAAGGAAAAAGTAGAGCAAGAAATGATTCTTATTCTAATACAGCTTGCAAATGCAGTAAGTGTAGTTATCGATCTAAAAAGACATTAAGAATTGCCAAAACTAATTTTAGCAACCGCATAATTATGTCTGTCGATCGAAATATACTTGTCTCGCATTGCAGGATCGGTCATCGCAATAATATCATTCTTGAACGACTGTTCGTTGCGGAATCAGTCAAGGAATCTTTATCATAGCTGATATTATAAATGCGAAAGAGATATAGTTCGTTTGCTTGTTACGCTTTCACGCCTCAACTGCTCAACCGATTATCAAGAAGTTTTGCGTAAACATTGTTGGGGATACAGAAAAGGCTATAGGGTCCTTTTCATCCAAATAAAATTAACGGTTCCTCATGACCTCAGTGAAACCGCGGGGCACAGCTAGTCTGTCTATATACAGGGTGTTACAAAAACTCTGTTATATCCGCGAAGTTATATCAACTGGAGGATGCAATTATGCAGGTTTAAATCAAATATTGATTCTACAAAATTTGTATACACATCGTGCTCCGCCCTTCTAAAAGCGTGAACGCAGCCACTCGCGTTGGTTTTATTTGTTAACTATACGCATCCTGCCGCTATTTTCTTAGTATAAAAGCCGCTAACACGTCATGATACAGATTTGTTAATATTTTTTATAAAAAATCATTATTTTCTTGCGATCACAAACCGGTCATAACTCTTGCTATCTTTAACGTGCATTTTTGGGTTTTTTTTCTTAAATACTTATAAGTGTGTGTACATGCCCTTCAATTATACAACAAGGTTTTTTGTGACATGTTGCATATGCCTATAGCCTATAGGTGACGGCGATCGCTTACCATCACTCGGGTCGTCCATTTATTAGTCTAGCTACAAAAAAAAACAGTGTTTTTTCCAAAGGAGCCCGAGACGGCGGCGCCGGCGCCGGCCTGACTTGCGCAACGCGTATAAAAGCCTTCAGCGACCAACCGGTGCCATAGTTCAAACAGCAGCGTCCACGAGAGAAGAGTTTTTAATTTTTTATTTCATTTTTCATTTTCATTTCAAAATGCAAGTGCGTTTGTGTCTTCTAGCGGCTCTGTGTGTGGCGGGGGCGTCCGCAGGATCTTTGCGTGAGTAGAAAAATATAATGGGTACCTACTTATTTACTTTATACTAAAATATTATTACTAACGCAACATTTATAATAATTATTATTAACATACCTAATTATGTAAATTAGAATTTCCTCAAGATCAACTTTTTAATTGAAAATACTGGTGTAGTTTTAATTTCGTCGACATAAAACAATAATAAGTAAGTATATCCTAACCTAAGTTTTTTTACTAAAAATTTAAATCAAAAAGAGTAAATAGGTAATAGGTACCTAAGTAAAACTTAAATTTAATAAATGTCTGAGGTATTTCTGCAATTGTAAAAAGGTAAGGTTAAAATCACTTTTACATAAATTTCCCTGAAGTTATCTTATGAATAACTATAGCCAGCCGGCATAAACTTTTTACTAAAAGTTCGTAAAAAACATGATTGCCTATATACACACACGCCTATGTACATACACTAAATACTAAAAAAGAAGTAAAAGCCGTTAAATATGAAATTAAAACTTTTTCAGACGCCTAAATAGAGATATAAACAAAAGTCCTAAATCAAGAATAAAAACCCTGAAGACCTACATTAAAAGCTTACTATAAGTAGGGACTGACCTAACTCAATCATTTATTTGAAGTCATCTACTTTCTTAACATTCACTGGTATACATACCAGTAAGTACATACTGACGACTGATTGACTAGTAGTCACTTGCACTATTTATAAGAATTGCCTAAGTTCTAGCTTAACTAGTTTAATCTACTCGCAAAATTTAGCTAGTTACTGCCTGCATTTTGACCCGTACTCGTACCTACTGCCATGCTTTGGAAGAATGTTAACTTGATGTTCCCGATAAGCGAATATTTTGCTAGGAGTAGTTCAAAACTAGTTAACCAAGGACTTAGACAATTCTGATATTTAATGGAGGTGGCCATAAGAATTCTCAAAGAATAATTTTCCGCTTTGTTTTGCTGTTGCATGCTGTTCCCCATAAGCTCACATGAATAACCAAACACTCGTGTTCTGTATTTAGGCAACGTGTTGAGAAATCATAACGAATTCAGACGTGGTGGATGCTTAGAAAAGGCTAAGCTTAGTTATTAAGCAATTATTTATGCATATGCATTAGTATTGTAATGAGTTGACAGAGGTCGTATTATGTAAGGAGTAAGGGCCCGAATGCCTTGTCAATGTCAGCGGCCCTTGCGAGAGCCCGCCCTTTACCTAACGATCAAGGTGAGGAAATGTGGTTGAGATAATAGTTTCGAGCCACTATGTAATAGATTTCTTTCTTAATATTGTCTTATTATTCAACACATAACTTTTTGGAGTTAGTCGGAGTTTTAGGCCGGAAGCTATATACTTAATGAAAAGGAACTAAAGATTTTATCAAATTATTGTGGTTCCTTGATGTACTTACACCATACATTGAGCGTTACTTTACACGACGGACATATTCCAGCATGTCATTGTACTCATCATAATGATCAACTTTAAAATTAAAATCAGATAAAAAAATATAGAAATGTAATCTGGTCTAACTGTCTTTCCTAAACTTTTTCTTTTGAAGGTAAATTTTGGAAGATTCATCCAAATTCAAAGAATTCTATGGGCCATTATCATTGACTGGATGCGGATTTTTCCAAAATGCCAAAAAAAAGGTTGTTTTAAGTTTGACTTGTGTATTGTCTGCATCACATCTCCCAAACTAATTAACCGATTTTAACGCGGTTTTCTGTTCGAAATCGAATGTGATCGAGATGGTTCTAATACCTATGATTGTCGGGAGTGTTTTAAATTTACAATTAATTGCTTAAACGCATCTTTGTCCTTGTTCAATTCACTCAAGTCCTGTACCGCTTCGGAGTCTTCATTCTGTAACCATCGGATGCCACTAAGTAATACTTACAATGGTAACTCTTTCCTGTATTGCAACTATACTTGGTTCACGAAGGATCTTAACGCAATACCTAATGAATATCTAAGTTGTAAACGGTAGTCTATTGTCTAGGATAATATTAGCTATGCCTGAGCTGCATTCATCATCATTCAATCTATCTAATAGACTATTTATTTATGACTGGTAAATACGGAAGAACTGTAGGCCGTTCAAAGTATATGAATCTTCGAAAGATTCTAAACTAATATAAGAACATAAGTATTTATAATAGATTCTTAATTTACTTAAGTGATTAATAAGTTGCAATAATTGAAAGCAATGTACGATTATAAAAGCTAAGTTATTAGGTAAATATTTCAAGTGGACAACCTATCTTTTAACCACTGTTTTATGAAATAAATTTGATAAATATGCATTAAACACATTCAGTTGGAACCTGTTACATTTGGGACTGGACATCGGTGCAATACGTCACTGCCAACACCTTCGGGAGAAAAGCGCAACGATATGTTATGTTAAAAACCAAATAAGTAACATATTATTGTTTTAGACAATATTCTCTGAAATAAATTGATATTGATTTTGATTTCATAACAATAATAATACCTGACCTCCAATTCTTTCTTTAATTTTGGTATCTTTACAAAAAAATAATGTCGCTCATTAAAGGTCTGTTGAAATGTCAAAAGCAGTTTAATTTTTGCATTTCGACAAAGTTTAGCGGTTGATCTTGGTGGTACTACTTTCTCAAAGCTGTCGATTATTATTTGCAAATAATATCCATACTTTGGTTCACGGTCAAACAAGTATTGGAAAATTTGGAAATAAGATGAGTGTTCAGTGCTTTTCGCTACTTGTTGTCGGCCGGTTTATTATTATTTTTGCATTTAACCTTTAACGCTCTTTCTACATTCTGAGCCTAAATGTTTTTGTAAATAGTATTGTCTTATAAATATTGCAAAAAATATCTACTACTAAGATTACATACTTATCCTATATAACTATAATATTATTATAAAAGCACGAGTGAGTTTGTTTGTTCATTTGTTTGCTACGCTTTTACGTTTAACTACTTATCCGATCATTGTGATTTTTTTATAGGTAGGGACATGTTGTCGGGGTCCAGAAAAGGTTTTTCATCCCAAAGAAATTAACGGTTCATGTGGAACCGCGGGTGAAATCGCGGGGCGCAGCTATAGTAGCTTAAATTACTTAGTAGCGAGGCTTTTTGTATAATTCTAGAGGACACTGAACTGTTATGCTTATGACTTAGGTATGAGCACCAATTAAGATTTTTTTTTTCGTGTTGTTATAGACAAGCGTGTTATATCCAGATCCGTTCAGCCGTTCGTGCGTGATTGAATAACAAACATCCAGCCATACATCTATCCAAACTTTACATTGATATTATTAGTGTGATTGATAGTATAATACATTTATTTCAGTATTCCACAATGTGTAACCTAGTCAGTAATATACCGGCTAGCTACTCAACCCCATTCTAAAATTACGTAAACGTTAGCGTACCTAAACCAATTTGCATCGCATGCATTCGCTTACAAAACACTAATAAAAATCATCAGCCGCAGATCTCAGGAAGTGGGTATCACGCAACCATCCGTCCAGCGCTAGCTAGGTCGCCTGTAGCCTGTATTATGCTAATTTACGTGGCAATGCCCGTGCAATAGAAAAAAAGGATTACTAACTGTCTGTAATCAAATTTATGCATTTTCATGAAAAAATTTGATTTGATTTGATCTATAACTGCCATTACACCATTCAAATTCAGCACGCTAGCTCACCTAGCGTACTGCTAATTGGGAAATGTGATGACCGCCTATGTGCTTGGTAGCCACTCAATTTCTTGATTAGAGTATACATACGAGTATAATATGTATCATCGCATACTTCTAACAAGCTGGTGATCCCGGGTTCGACCCCGCCGGGGAGATGTTTAAATGCTGTATTTGAATTTCTACTTTGGGTTGTTTACTATTGTTTAAGTATTATTTTTGATAAAAATATGCTCCTAATTTTATTGCCTGTTCTTCTGGGTAGAGGCTCTTTTTCGGAACAAAATGGTAAAGTCATTTTTATAACTTTGACGTTCATAAGTGTATTTTCAATACCCAATTGATTACTGACATTTGATTTGGGTCTGGGTTTTAGTTGTCTGTGTTCAATTGCATTACCGACACAGTTATGATAGCGATCATCAATATCATCAACCATTTTTCACTCATGGCACATCACACCTTTTTAGGATTCCGTACCCAAAGGGTAAAACGGGATCCTATTACTAAGACTCCGCTGTCACCAGGCTGTATCTCATGAACCGTTTTAGTTAGACAGTTAAAATTTTTACAGATGATGTATTTCTGTTGCCGCAAATACTAAAAAAAGACAATAAAATAAATATTTAAGGGGGCTCCCATACAACAGACATGCTTTTTTTGCCATTTTTATAGATAATGGTACGAAACACTTCGTGCGCGAGTTCGACTCGCACTTGACCGGTTTTTCACTCTTACATATACTTACTATGGTAAGTACTAGTAAAAGTAATAGTTTTAAACAGTTTCGCAAGAATAGATTGTTGCGCTTCGGGCTTCTGGACCTCGCAGCTCGTGCTACATAATTCACAGAAATAAAAAAATAAAAAACAGAATAAAAAACAATGATTACATAACAATCAAGCAGTCTACGATGAATGCTGCAACATCAGCCTAGCAGACTGTAGCGTGTTCATATGCAACCGGTTAAATTTATAACTATCATACAAGGTGTTTTACGCATACGCATAACTGCAAACTTTAACTTTTACACTAGCAAAGTTTAACGGAAATCATAAATGGCAATTTATTTTTTAACTGTTTTTGAAAACTATTTATGCTAATGTTTCCCAATATTTAACATGGCCATTAGTTTTAAATCCGTCCACTGATTGTTAACATTTAACTTATTGAAGAGCTATCAAAAACTGTCGGTTAAAAGTTTAATGGTTTGTTTCCAAAACTTTAGCCTTTGTACAACAATGGACGCGAGTTAAATGAATAGAAAGGCTTTGAACAAATCTTGGTAAAAACGGCTACTATATAGAGTCTATTCTGATTGCTAAAAAATGCATCAACACTTCGGTATATTGTCAAGTTTCAATGGATATCTTAATAAAACGTTTTTTTTTTATAAAGTTCAATAATTTCAATGATGAGTATTGAGTACACTGACCTTCGAGTTTGAAATGACTTTACAATCACCCTGTACAAGCTGCAGTGGTCAGTGTAGTAATATTGAATCTGTCCAGCCGTCAGCGGTCGACCGCACGTGTCTCTGCATACCTTTCTACACGTGAATACGGCAACATTGACCTAGTCGGCCAGTTACGAAAGCTATGATGCTTAAATGCTTCTTATAGTTGATTATTATGGAATAGCTGATGTACCAGGCTTGGAGAGGTACTCGTTCATATCGCTGCCATAAATAGGTAGATGTTCAGCAATGCACTTAGATACCAGCTATAATACCTCTAGAATTGACTGGCTAACTAATAAGGCACCTTCAACGTCCTTTACTACCTACCTACTTATATACTTACTGGTGCCTACTTAAATATCGTACCTATGCATAGTAAAACATCATTCACGCAAATGGTTAATGGTTTCGCTAGTAGATGCAAGCGTCTCGTTACTCATCGTGATTTGAATTAATCATCACTTTTTTGATGAACTTTTGAACGTATTAGACTTTGTTAGCTCACAATTGTTCCCAATCCTGCGCTCACCTTGTCTTATTCACATTTGTTTTTGTCTGCAGCATCATTCATCCAGCCGTGCTCCGCATCGGATCCGAACCTCAACGAGTGCATAGAAAAGGTCATCGCCATCGCCGGCCCAAAGTTCGCGGACGGCATCCCAGAGCTGGGCATCGCGCCCCTAGACCCCGTGCAGCTGGGCACTGTCAACGTAGATAACCCCTCGCTTAAAATAGTGTTCACCGACACTGTTGTATCTGGACTTAGAGGGTTCAGGGTCAACTCTTACAAGTAAGTTGTATTCACACAGTCATCTTCACCTTTACCCCATCAAGTCAATAAAGTAAACCCCGTCCAATTATAAGAACTTCTAACAGAAAAATCTCTGGTTGAAGATCTTGTTCACAAAGGCTATTGGCCTTAGGAGCTGCAGGGCTCTTACAAATAAGCAAGTATAAGTTACTTCGTTTGTGAAGACTGATTATAGCTCATCACAGCATGACCTCAATTGAGACATTGGCCTAGTAATAGCGCCTGGTCAAATAAACTATATTCAAATCCTAGTCCAACATCTTTTTCTTTCTTGCAGGATAAGCCCAGATAAGGGCAAGGCCACCCTGGACTTCACGGCCAACGTGACTCTTAAGGCGCACTACGAAATGAACGGACAGGTCCTCATCCTGCCCATCAAGGGCAGTGGACCCGCCAAGATTAAGATTAGTAAGTAGTAGCCAATGAATATTTATAATATCTAGGGCGAGTTTTGTACTGTGATGCACATAAAGTGACAGGCCCATTTTATTATACTAATGTGAATCTGTGCGTGTCCATATAAGTCTTACACTAGCGTCGGCTCATACTTTTTGTTCATATAATTCGCGGCTATTTTTTTGACGTTCAATGTGTTTTCAGTCCATCTAGACATATCATTTATTAAAGGCAGTAGCATGTAACTGACACAGGTCACCAAAGTCACGGCTCGCGACTGCTCTACCCAATAGATAAATAAAAAGGCTGTGGATAATATTCTGTTGCCTAGCTATCCATTAACTGAGGGAAATCTTCACATTCAATCCGTTCAACCGAACGTAGGCTTGTAACGGATGTTGTAGCTTATTAGCTATTACAATAGGCTGCGTTCATCGACATATTACTTGCTAGGCAATAGGCATGTACATTTTGAAAAAACTAAGTAGGTAAAATCTAAAATTGTTCAAAGCAGTGCAGATTGCAGTCTTATCCTTAGTAGTTATCATGCTAACTTAGTCGGAGGTATCTTACTTATATTATAAAGACGAAAGTTTAATGATCAAACGGATAGACAGACATCAATGGGAATAGAGGTAGCTCATACCCGGGAATAACATAGGCTACTTTTTAACCACGAGGAACACCGAGAGGTGCATTTAGTGGTAAAGTAAAAAAACCAAAACTTGTTTTTATTACTTCAGCGAACCTGAACATCGTGATCAAGTACGATTTCGACACCCGCGACGGCCACTGGGTGGTGACCAACTACAAGGACCACTACAAGATGGACCGCGCGCACTTCAAGTTCAACAATCTCTTCAACGGGAACAAGCAACTTGGTAAGGACAATGACTATCTAGTCGCTTTTTGCAATGGTACTAGGGAAGTAGTGAAGTAAAGAGATATTGTAAATAAAAGCACTACATAGCTATATTAATGTTGGGAGAAGCACACAGCAAAAGTGTAAGCAAAAAACCATGTCGAATAAGCACTAGGGGCCTATCTAGTTATTAACACAATCCTAGAGCATGTTTAAAAAAATATAAATACCTAAGTATCTACTTAGTCGAAATTGTACGCTAGGAGGATGCGCCTGATTTTAATAAAACAGCAATGGCACTAGAAAAAATAGTAATTATCTACTCTACCTCTGAATCAAATATGATGGAAGGTGAATTTGCACTGTTTATAATGTATATACTTACCTATTTATCTGAAACTGTGACACCTTTCACTACACTCCTCCTGTCTCCGTGACCTTGACCTGACCTTACCCTCGTCACCTGCACTGCACCTAATTGATTTATAAATTCCAGCTCAAACAACAGAGAGCTTCACCAACCAGAACTGGCAGATCATCATGTCGGAGATAGCTCCGGGCGCCATCAAGCAGATCATTCAGAAATGCGTGGACCAAGTCAACCTGTTCTTCCACGCCATACCGGCAGCTCAGCTACTGCCGCAGTCGTGAATGGTTGGAATTTGACGCTATCGATAACAGATCATCTCTAGCTACTAACGCGTGTCGTTTTATCGATAATGATGCATCGTCTCTACATGTTTACTAAGGAGACGGTCATAAATATTTGCCTACGTCTTTTTAATACATAGTTAGGTACGAAAAATTGCGCTCTTCCAACCTCAACCCGTTTTATCTTAAGTTTGTGTTTGAATCTGTTTTTGTTTTCTTTTGTGACAACTACCATGCTGATAAACTGAACTCTCATTTTATCTTATCGCGTATAGCGAGCATTTTGATTGCATCACAATTCGCATTGCTACTATTTTAATTACTTACTTTACCCTTTCTGTTCAAAACATTTGATTTGCACTTTAGCTTTCGTAGTTTTTTCCTACACATCAACATCTGCCACATCATACATTTTGTTCAGAATGCAACTAAAAAAAAGGTCAAAAATTTAAACCATAATCACTCGATGTAACCTTTGGCTATTGGTTATGTTTAACTTACCAAGTCCAAGTCACTGATCACCAAACAATATCCATTCTCATAACTGACTTTAGCAGGTTCGCATTGTCGTCAAGGAGACGATGAATGATGTTGTAAGTTGTAAATAAACATCAACTATGTAAATCATTATGACCGCTTTGATGCGTTCACCGTCTAATCCTAAGTTACAATATTGATCAACTATAATATATTCCATGTATGTCCAGGAGACACCATCCACTCGGTGATCAACACACACTGGGAGCCTGTGATACGGGACATAGCGCCCATCGCCTTCGAACACATAATCAAAGCCTGCGTCGACGAAGCCAAGAAACTCTTTGCCGCCATCCCTGCTGCACAACTACTAACTAGCAACTAATGAAACACGATGAAACAAAATGTCTTCAGAAATCTTCTCCATCTCGTTAAGCTTGACGTAAAATTAAGAATGGTCGTTTCTAGGTCGGTGCACCATCAATGTAGAATGTAGATGCAACTTCAAATGTCATGAAAGCATGGCAGTTTCAATGTCGAACCTTGGTCTCCATAAATGGCTGAGTGGCTGGTATTTAACAAAAAGCAAAGTAATAGTGCTCTGAACAATTTTTGTGCTTAGTTGTGATTAGCATTTTGCCTTTTTCAGTCGATATTCGATATTTCCACTTTTGACCCTTACTAATAAACTTTGTTTAGCCTCAAAATAGTTAAACAGTGTTTTGTCTTCTTTTTTCATTTAAATTTTACTTGATCGAAAATACAAAACATTGTAGAACTATTCCGGGGCCCAACGTAATAGATAATTTTGATACAACTGCCTCGAAACAAGAGTTTTTAAGGTTTAATTTATGTGTGTAGGTATCTTAATTCCGATAAAACTCCCGGTCACAATCCTTGCATGATTCAGAGAGAGAGTAGTATGTGGGTTCAGCATATTCAGCATATTCAGTGGGTTTGTTTTTCTTCAGAGTAAAATGAAGGAAACAGCTACATTTCCGGGTAGACTCGGGTAATTTCAGGGAGATTGGGGAATTTCAGTGGCAAAGCCGTAACCCGCGAGAAACAGCGGTTTGCTCAAACGGTATAAAGTAAGAAACGATATGTGTAAGGGCGTTCCTAGACGGGCCATTTTTTTTACTGCAATACTGGCCCGACCTTATAGTCCTACCTTTCTAACATGGCTGATGATGGCCCGGCTACAGTCGGCGATATTGCCAGTATTGCCGGGACAGTATTGCAGTACAAATATGGTCCGTCTAGGAGCGCCTTAAAGTTTACAATGTCATATTATTGCCAAACGTGTTTTTAAAGTCGTTATTTGAGCGTGACGATATGAAGCATTTCGATTATAATTACGAAAACATAACCGGTTTGGTTGCGCCCCATCTTCCTTCTACAACTAGTTTTTTAACGGAAGGTTTAAAAATGTTTCCTGACCTTTAAAGTATTATTCATTCTGTACTAATTTTAACCCACTTCAAACAGAAAAAAAAATAAGGGCAACCTTTATGCGGAAAATCAAATATCATGAATATCTTTTAAAATAAAAAGATGACTTTGTTACTGCCCAGATGACTCATACCAGACATCCCAAGGTAACATGAATTTCTTAAATGGAGTTTACCCCAGTGTGCGTGTACAGCTTTAATAAAAAGTTATTGAATTTCATTTCCTTCACAGACTAATATTTAGCTGTGTATTAAATTTCTCTTTCTTTATTGA
This sequence comes from Peribatodes rhomboidaria, assembly GCA_911728515.1. Taxonomy (NCBI): domain Eukaryota; kingdom Metazoa; phylum Arthropoda; class Insecta; order Lepidoptera; family Geometridae; genus Peribatodes; species Peribatodes rhomboidaria. The sequence goes on from OU452177.1 coordinate 16,922,324, forward strand.
GAATCCCACCATTGTTGTACTTTTTATACTATAATCTGTTGTCTATGTAAAACAGATCATTTGTTTGTAGACATACCCCTTCCTAATAAACATTGTTTAGCCTCTGAGTAGTTGTACAGCGGTTTTTCCTTTTTATTCTTTTAAATTTAAGAACTCAATTGTAAAAGACAAATCACTGTATAACTATTCAGAGACCATATCCAATGTTTATTAGTAAGGGGATAATATTAATGTTAGAAATGAGTAAATAATTTTATAGATTTTTAGTAATTGTGATAATTAATTAAGTAGTTAGAGTGCTGATATTAGATGTTTAAGTTATTTAAATAAATTGCTTTTTATCAACAATCCTTTAATTACAAAACATAAACAATTACAATAACTTTGATTAAATGCAAATTAACATTTGTATCCTTAACCATAAGTAAAAAAACAAATTTGTAAGGCACTTTGATTCATAAACAATGTGTAAGCTGCTCCAAAATACATGTCCACTGGATCCATATAAACTGATCAAGTTTACAAGAATTCAGATCTTACCTACCCCATCCATGACTTTAGAAATTAGAAAAAAAGTGGATGTGGGTGCTAACTGGTCTTCCACTTGTCAAATGTCTATGTCTAGAGAGGTATTAAGTTTAGAGCATGCTTTTCTCAACAGAAGGTACACTTAGCGAGGGCACATAGCATGGCGCCCACCATCGACCGGCAGACTAACACCTGTAATGTTACTAGCCAGATCACTAGCTAGGAATGCAATTGTTGCTGCTACCTCATCAGGCTTCCCTGGGCGGCCCAGCGCATGTGTCTCTTTAGACCTCTCCAGGAATGCCTTATATTGCTCCTCGTTTAATCCTCCACGCCTCTGCAGCTCTGTCAGTATGACTCCTGGGTTGACGCAGTTCACTCTCACACCTTTAGGAGCCAGCTCTAGAGCGACACATCTTGTTAGCTGGTCTACAGCAGCTTTTGACACGTTGTATGCTAATACTCCAGGGAATGACCTGATACCATTGACACTTGACACGTTAACTATATTTCCCTTGCTTTTGATCAGGTGTGGAGTAGCTAACATTGTTAAGTAGTAGATTGAGCGCACATTTGTGTTCATTAAACGGTCATATTGAGCTAGAGAAGTATTTTCGATGGTACCTGTCTCAATAATGCCGGCGTTGTTGACTAGGACGTCCAGCTGACCGTAGTGGTCGACTGTATTCTTCACGATTTTCTCAATATCGGCTTCTTTAGTCAAATCAGCTGGGACAACAAAGGTGGGAGTAGATTTCTCGCAGTCTTTGCTCACCTTCTGTAAGTTCTCGACGTTTCTGCCGATCAACGACAGTTTTGCGCCCAATTTAGATAGAAATACAGCAGTAGCAGCTCCGATACCCGAGCTGGCACCGGTAACGATCACGACTTTTCCAGCGAAGTTCATGTTTTAAGGTGGCTTCAAGACTTGATTGAAAAGAGCTTCCAAACACTAGCTACTAGTGAATAAATCACAGCTGAATATTTGTTATCTGCGACGTAATTATGCAATTTAAATTGTAAATGATTATTCAAAACTCACGGTATCGTGAAAGAAGTGATAACCGTGATAACAAGGTCGCGTTCAGAGGATGAGAGCATAGGCCCGAAACGCACCCGCATGGATATATAATAAGTAGTTATATTTGACGAAGAAAAAGAATGTCTCCGTCTAGTATGAAGGTTTGAAAACTAAAATAAGTTATAATGACCATTTTATTAGCGAAATAAATTAACAAAACAATAATTTTATAATAATACATTTCGATACCATAATATCGATGTATATTTTTCTACTTTCCCATCCCTACCCATAGCACGAAGACCACAGTTTACAAATAAAAACAAACATTGATAGTCTCCGTCCTAGGAACAAGAAATTAACATAAATACGTTAAATAAGTTAATTTAAGTATCCGTTAGTCTGTGAAATTGACAATTGACCAGAACATCGAATCAATCCTAACGTATCTTCTGAACGCGACGCAACTTTCATTCGTATGATAGTGACATAATTGACCTAAGCGTAGCGTGAAAATATTTTTCATTGTTTTTTTATCTTGGAGAGGATTTTGGTTTTTAGTCATAAATAGGACCCGACCGTGAGCCGTCGAGCGCGACCGTTTGCCTCCGGCCACTGCGCGCGTCTACAGTTTTCGCACCCCGTCGTTAGGGGTGGGGTTGCTGCTCCGCCCGCGAGCGTCGAGCACCCCCACCCCCGTACTACAGCGGCGCACTGCAAAAACAATTGCCGCGATGACTCAGCCGAGTGCGCGTCCGCCAGCTGCGCCACCAAGCGGCGAAGTGGCGGACCGCCCGCCGAGTCACACATCAATGCGCGTTCTCGAAGAGAACGCGCACCTGCGCTTGTCCGCCTGCTACCAGGGCGTTTCCCGCGGGAACGCCCGCCTAGCCGCCGACCACCGCAGGCCTCACCACGAAGTTGACGACGCTTAGACCGGGTTCGCAGCGCGCTTTCCTGTCGCCGATCGGGTTAGGTGGGCCTCACCCGGTACGCCGGGGGTCTCACCCGCACTAGCCCTGTATCGCCGGAAGCGCGACTGAACCTGGAAAGCGTCGTCCTTCCAACTGAAGACCACCACCAAGCGGAGCGGCGACGGTCATCGACCGCCCCTCCGCACACACCGCTCACACCCCGAACCTGCCGAGCTCGCAGCGCACCTCGCTCACTCGGCCGCATCGCGCACCGCCATCGCCGGTCAAGCCCGCCGACGCCCCGCAAGGTTCGCCGACGGTTGAGCTGAGCTCAACACGGTCACGAATCCCTCCGGTGCCGTCCGGCGGACGGACCGCGACAGCAAGAGCGACGCAGTGCATCCCTCTCGCACTATGGAGGCGCGGCCGCACACGCGGCGCTCCGCCACCTAGCGCCGAGACCACGCACAACCGGCCCAGGCGCCCCTTGCGCTAGCCGGTCCTGCCACCACCGCGGAGGTCGAGCTCCCAGCTCCCTCCGCCCACTTGACAACCACCCCCTAAGGACGGTGGCCGAGTACGCTCGCCCCGTCCGCACCAGGCCCCGACCCGTACAGAGGTCAAGCCCACATCAAGACCCGGAGGCCGGGGATCGAGAATTCTCCCCGGCGCCGGCCCGGCCCAGGCGCACACGGCGCTAGCCACTTTGCTTCTACGCGGAGCGGGGGTTGATATTCCCCCCGCCTCCCGCACCCGGCCCAGGCGCACCCGGCGCTAGCCCCATATCAAGACCGCAGGGGTGAGCTTGCCTCCCCCCGCCTCACCACACCGGACCAGACACCGAGGGCAGCGTGAACTGCCCTCACATCCTGATTGACCCCAATTGATTCCCGCGCGCGCTGCAAGCGCGCGCGCACCCGACGACGGCGCGGCACCCGCATCTCGCCGGGTCTCCCTCTCGTTTGGGTCTGCCGCGGTTCCGTTCTTGGGGGAACGTCGAGCCGCCGCGGACCACCGGTTCGAGAGCGGGATGCGCCGGACGTCATTGGACCAGAATCCTGAGCCGGTTTGGGTGTGAGCCGACTCAGCGCCCAGCCACCGTCACTCGGAGCGCCTAAGGGCGCCCAGCGACACAACGCCGAAGCCTAGCGCTCGGCTAAAGATCCGACTCGCCACCATCTGGCGGGCCCCTCGCCACCCGGCTCGAGGCACGGCCCGCCAGCATCACCGAACCCGCTGTCCAAGCAGCAATTGGACACCGCCCACTGCCCCGTAGCGCTACGTCATGCGGGGCGCCTTACCGACGGAGGGCCCCTGTAGAATGGGACTGCAGGCCGGCCCTCCACAACACTGCAAGCCTCTACACCGCGGCCGGGTGAGTACGCTCCCCGGCCGCCCCACCCTGCGGACACGACCCCCTCGGCCGCCGGCCTAGAGGGTGCGTCGGTCCGCCTCAACGAAACCCGCCGCCGGAATCCCGGCACATGACGATGACGTCATCCACACACCGCCCGTCGCCCCCTGCGCGCGGGCCGTGAAATGACTCCCCGCCTTCGTCGAGCGATGCTCCGAAGGCGCGTCGCACCTCCGCGCCTCGGTGCGAGGTGTAATAGCCGCCTATGGTCGAGCGAGGCTCCCTAGGCGGCCTCCACACAGCGGGTGGTCCCCTCCGACAGCCGTCGGAGGCGCGGACCGCTAGACGCTGCCAATGGCTAGGCCGGCGCCGCACCCGCGGCGCCTGGCCGGCGCCGCACCCGCGGCGCCTGGCCGGCCGTCCATTGCCGCCGCAAGGCGACCGCATCGCATCTAAAGGGCTGCTAGAGCCGTGACAGCTGGCTCACGCCGGCTAAGCGTGCCCGCGCCCTTCTCGCCGTCCGTAATCACCGCTCCGTCCGCTAGGGCCCGCCCGGCCTTACGCGCCGGAGACCCCGAGCGAGACGGCGAGAGTTATTCCTTCGGTGGAGATGCCGCCCGTTAGCTGCGACGGGTGCGGGACTCCACCGACCACTGAAACCTGCGAAGTGTGTAGTGCGAACTACACACTTCGACGCCAGTGCGAGCTGCCGCCGGCGCAAGCCGGGCCTGGCGCCGCACTCGCAATTGCCCTGGGGGCAGTGTCCCCCAGCGTCCAGCCTCGGAAAAGAGGAAATCCTCGAGTCCGAAACCTTACTCCCCCGAAAAGGGAGGGAGAAGAACCCCACGACGAGAGTCATAAATAACTAACCAATTGGCTGTCAAAACAGATTTATACTTTGTGGGTTGACCGAGTAACTAGATATATTGTACGCACAGACTTCCAATACAGTAGTACTTCTAATTGTACGCCCTGTTTTGTCCCAGTACGTTTTGCAGACATGTTTTGCACAGCACGAACATACGATGCCATATGCCCGAAAACTGTGCTGTGCATAATCGCCTGAACAAAGTTCACTACTTGCCAAGGCTAATTTACGTAAATTTTTAAATGTTAGTTAAATATGTAATGTAATGTTGAGATTTCGGGTTAAAAAAATAACCACGAAGGTTAAAGTAGCAGCTCCACTTTAATTCGCTCCCGTCTTAGTCTTCTATAACTAACCAATCCAAGTCAGATTTGCTCCTAAAGAGGGGTCAAGCAGGAGAAGTTTTGTCCGACCACTCTTTGTACGACATGGTTTTGCACAGCACGAGCATACGATGCCATGTACACGTAAAACATGCTGCCCAAACATTGCTGTGCATAATTGCCTGTTCAAATTTTGTCCGGCCCTACTTTGTACAACCATAGTATGTACAACACGAGCATACAAAGCCATGTCTCGTAAAATGTGCTGTACATGGCTAGGCTATACAATGTTATGCCGTACATGGCGATGTCGTCCAAAACGCTCTGCCGGTTGACCACAAAAAGTTTTCAAAAAAAAACCTTGTTCAAACCGGATAACGCATTGTTGACCTCCACACTAAAATAACCGGAATAAATGGGTAAAAAGTTTACCCTGAAATCCTAACCTCGTAGATTTTACTAAAAAAACGTGACTTTATAATTCTTGAACATGACAATAGCTTAGCATTAGAATAAGCAGATTATGATTATAAATAATTAGTTTATTCCACATAATATATAAATTTATTTGTAGGAAACAATAACGAACCATTTAGCAACAATGTGAAAATATTACCGAATACCTACCATTATAATCAAAATTATCCGTGTCTTATTAAGTTATGCCTGAAGTGAGTTTGTACAAATATAACCCAGTCTAGATATTCATTCAAGTTCATGTCCACGATTAAAGTTAATGTTCGTTTTTATTCAGAAAGAAGTTATCCATATTCACATAGGTCAAGCAGGAGTTCAAGTAGCAAACGCTTGTTGGGAATTGTATTGCTTAGAGCATGGCGTTAGAGCAGACGGTATATTGGCATTTTCGCCAGAAGAATCGGCTTGTGGGCCTTTTTTTAGCTATACAGGCGGCAACAAGGTCGTTCCAAGAGTTGTCATGGTTGATTTGGAACCCACGCCCATAGGTTTGTAAGACTTTAACAATATTTTTGTTGAAAATTTTTATTTATGTCATAGTTTACTTAACAATAATTTTCAGACGAAATAAGAACAGGTGCGTATCGGCAACTTTTCCATCCAAATAGTTTGCTCACTGGAAAAGAAGATGCTGCCAGCAATTTTGCTCGTGGTTTCTTCGGTGTTGGTCGAGAGATGCTGGACTTGACTCTCAATCGCATAAGACAGGTTGCAGAAGATTGCAGCCTTCTTCAAGGTTTCATTATAGTTCGTGCTTTCGGTGGAGGAACTGGCTCAGGATTCACTGCTCTTTTATTGGAAAGACTATCGAAAGATTATGGAAAGTTGATCAAGATAGAATATGCAATCTATCCATCCCCTAAGATATCACCTATTATTGTTGAGCCTTACAATGCAGTGCTAACTTCTCATGCGTGTATGAATACAGAAGATATTTGTTTTATTTTTGATAATGAAGCACTGTATGATATTTTAGCTAGATCACTTGAAGTACCTCGACCAACTTACACGAATCTAAACAGGCTGATTGCTCAGGTGGGTCTTATGTTACAATGACTAACTATTGTATAAACATAAACATTACATAACATTGTGTAACATCTGGCACATTTATAAACTCTCAAGTTTCTTACAATCAAATAGTAATTTTCATAAAGATGTGAAAGAAACTTGTGTAAGAAAGCTGTTAAAAACTTAGTACGAAAATATTAATAATAATATAAAATTTTATTCCATACCCTTAAATATTTAACTGTGTTTCAGGTAGTTTCATGCATGACAGCTGCAATGCGTTACGAGGGATCTTTGAACGTGGAACTAGTTGAGTTCAGAACAAATCTAGTTCCTTATCCCCGGATTCACTATCCTCTAGTAACGTTTGCTCCTTTTGTCCCTGCCTCTCGAAGCAACCACGAGTCTAACACCACTCAGCAACTAATGATGTCATGCTTTGAACCAGCTAATCAAATGGTGAAATGTGATCCTACAAAAGGATATTACATGGCTTGCTGCTTGTTGTTCAGAGGAGATGTTAATCCTAATGATATAAATAGCTCTATTAATATAATAAAAAGTTTGAAAACAATAAGATTCGTTTCGTGGTCACCCACTGGATTCAAGGTAAATAAAAAAATGTTTTATAATAATTATAACTCGGAGTTCATTCACTATAAAAATATCATTATCTCTGTCTGTCAGTGTAAAACCACTTGGTCCCGGGGCGAGAGAAAATGACGTGGTGCATGGACTCTAGTTACTCGTGTTATCCGCGGTTAGAAACACAGGGTGTCCATTTCTGTACCCCTGATAACATGTGTGCTAATTTCAAATGATCATTTAAGTAGTTAGTAGCGTAACAAATTTAAAAAACTAGCTGCACCCCACAGTGCAGCTCGAAGTTAAAAAGTGGCCTATGTGGTAATCCAGGGTATAAACTATCTCCATACCACACACACACACAATCTTTTGGCCTTTACAATATAGGTAGGGCAGAATTTTTAATATCATGAATTAAAACGATAGTTTTTTAAAGTATCTGGATAACTCCTTAGTAAATATCATGATCGGTCCGGCTCATTAGGCGTGAAAATCCTACAAACAAACAGACTTACTTTCACTTTCATATTAACTAGTGGGCGTATCTGCCTACGTTATTCGATTTAACACTATTATTTATTTTATTAAGACATAATATTTATCACCAATTCTTAGTTTTACATAAGAAGAATTTGTTAATTTAAAATACCTACTTAGTATTAAATTTTCAAACAGATTGGACTAAACTACCAGCCACCGACAACAGTGCCAGGTGGTGATCTAGCAGCCTTACAACGAGCAGTTGTGATGGTTTCAAATAATTCTGCGGTGCGCATTGCCTGGGAAAGGATCTGTAAAAAATTCACTCTCATGTATTCCAAACGAGCATTTGTACATCATTTTGTTGGAGAAGGACTCGAAGAAGGAGAATTTAAAAGTGCCATATCAAACGTGAAAGCTCTATCAAATGATTACAATGAAATGGAAAGTTAAAAGGGTATAGAATTATGACATAATTTGAAATTTTGAGTCTTGTACAGGTTTTTTTTTATAAAGTTAACGTTGTTACTAATTAGTTGTTTTGTTAATAAACCTTTTTAAATATTTTATTCGACAAAAGCAAAGTTAATCTGTTTTATTACTTTAGGGTGCTTCCTCGTGATCAAACGATAGTCTAACTGATTTGTCCAACAGGAAAAAAATCGTTGTGGTCAAATCGCCTTCCTTTGACACATGGTTCAGTCGTTATAACAATAAATCACAGAATACGCCCTATTACATCAATAAATTTAAAAGTACCTACGTGTGTGATTCATAACTACAGAATCAGAACACCCTGAATAATCCCTATTAGATAGAATAGGGATTATTCAGTGCTTCACACTTAATGGCGATGATAGCCTAGTTGGAAAAGGCTCGCCTCTCAAGTCAGAAGAAGTGGGTTCAAACCCAGCCGATGGCACATACTAATTTGTTCATTGTGTGAACACATGTGCATATTGTATGTCATCTGCTACATGACTAGAACCCGGCGTGACAGGCTCACCCCATGTCACATTTGGGACTGAATATCGTCTGGTGGGTGTTGTATTACACCTCTGCCAGCCCCCTCAGGGGATGTATACATAAATATGTATTTATATTCACACTTAATTCTGTATGTATTAAGTTGTTGTCACCGGAAGGTCAGAAGCTAAAAATGCATTGCATTAAGGTTTTTTGACCTTAAGTTTCGTTTACTCCCACCCGTTCTGTTTTAACCGGAACCACTAAATATGGATCCGGTTCCGAAAATCATTGTGACAATCCCCAATTGACAAAATAGCGACATCAATGTCAAAACTTAATGAAATTTCACTGTCAAAGTATTGTCAACACAATGTTAAGAGCATTGACAGTATATTGTGTGTAACAAATTCAATAACGGATAGCCAAAAATATGTGTAAAACGCGCCCCTATCTCATGGGTTCACTCGCCCCGATTTCAGAGTTTTATGGAATAATGATACCGATTTGCCTACATGTGAAATGATTAAGGGAGAGGGCATCTAGTGCACTTCCCACCACTTCTCTGATAATATTGCCTCCAACATGAGGGACATGATGTATAGCTCGTTTGTGATTTCGTTATGTCAGTTGAGCATCAATGCTCAACTGACATAACGAAATCACAAACAGAACTGGTCCTAAGACTTTAGGCTCAGTTTCGGGATAAGATTAAAAGATAAAGAAAAATATATTTTCCTTTAAATATGAGTAATAATACATAAGTAATAATACATAAAAGCAAATACGAGCTTCACGTTATGCCTGAAGAGATGGGTAATTACAAAGAAAAAAAAATGTAAGAAATTGTCAAAGCCAATCAAATTCAGAAAAATAACCATACAAATTAAATGTAAAAATTTTAAGTTGAAATATCAACTTTCGGTATCTTACATATACTGTCATTTAAAAGAGAACCGCAAATCATGTCAATTTAAAAATAGAATGTAGGTATGTCAATATATAAAAAAAAAATCACGTAGGAAATCATCAATTCTATAAATACCATTTGGCAGTCAACATTTTCTTAAATTCTTTTTTGAAAAGATTTGTGTTAAGGTCCCTTGTTTATCTTATCTTATACCTTTAAATGAGCAATTCTTGTATATATATATATATATAATTGGAATCTCGGAATCGGCTCCAACGATTTTCATACAAATTAGTATATAGGGGGTTTCGGGGGCGATAAATCGATCTAGCTAGGAATCATTTTTAGAAAATATCATTTTATTCGTGTTTTATCGATAATCAATCTCAACTGAAAAATATGACTCTTCCTGACATCTATTGGCGAATAATAATACTACTATTTTTTGTGAGCAACTAATTGCTTTAACGACATGTGGGGTGTCACATAAATATAATACATAAAATAAATAAATAAGTTAAAATATAAACTAAACTAAACACATAAATAAGTAAATAATAAAAACAAAGAAATTCTTACATGTACTTACCGGGCGAGTTTAAAACGCTCGTCGCTTATGGATAGAACGGTGCTCGTGCGCCGGCCGTCTCGATGCCCCGAGCCGTCAAGCGACGAGGCAGTGTTTGCTACCTTACGATTGCGCGTGTTTATGCTCCGCGATATTTGTCCGGTTAAAATTGTTTGTCATAGTTTTTGTTTGTGTAAATTAATAGACAGTAGTAGTAAATAACCAATTGTGATGTTACGATAATAAACAGTTCAAAATATACTGAAGTGAAGTGGTTTTCCTACTCAAATACCCAGACTCACGCCCATACTGGTGACCCCTCTCATGAACAATAAAGTGTGTAAAGAACGAAATTGAACTTTTAGTGACTTAATAGTGCATATTTTGTGACTGAACAGTGCATATTTCGTTTAATTGAACAGTGAAAATTAAAATTATTGGGTGATACCACAATTTTAATGTGGGTATTTGAAAAAATTGTGTGGTCCAAGTCACAAGCTGATAGCGATTTAAAGAAAATATAAATTTTTTTTTTCGTTGGTTATTATGACGGCACCGAACAAAGATGCGGGACATGTTCCAACTGTCCCCCCCGAGTTGTTTAGAGTGGGGATACGAGTCCCCCCTTTCTGGCCAGAAGAACCCGAGATATGGTTCGCTCAAGTCGAAGGGCAATTTGCAGTGTCGAATATTACTTCAGACGTGACAAAGTTCAATTACGTCATTGGCCAGCTAGACCACCAGTTTTCAAAGGAAGTAAAAGACATCATAATTACTCCTCCAGCGACTGACAAATATGACAAATTGAAGACAGAGCTTATCAAACGCCTGAGTGCTTCACGTGAGAAGCAAGTTAAACAACTTCTCATGCACGAAGAGTTAGGAGACCGTCGCCCGTCCCAGTTCCTGAGGCATTTACAAAGTTTAGCGGGACCGAAAGTGCCAGAAGATTTTATAAAAACCATTTGGACGAGCAGACTACCACGTAGCGTACAGACGGTGATAGCCGCACAGCCTACGGCGTCACTGGAAGTACTGTCCGACTTGGCCGATCGAATCCAAGATATAGCACCTGCCACACCGCAAGTATCAGCCGCATCATTTTCATCATCAGCTGCAGCCGCATCTGGTTCGATGTTGGAAGCTATGGCCAATGAAATAGCCGAACTTCGCAGGCAGATGAAGACGCTGCTGGATCGTGAACCTCGCGCGCGGACCCGCCAAAGAAGCCGTAGCCACTCTGGAACCAGATCCAACTCCAATCACAGAAAGTTCCCGAATTGTTGGTACCACTGGAAGTTTGGATCAAAAGCGACAAACTGCGTCAAGCCTTGCAATTATCAAGCGGGAAACTCTCAGGGCGGTCGGTAATGGCGACAAACGACCGTCCCAACCAGTCTGGTCGCCTATTCGTCGTAGATCGTCGGTCGAAGATGCAATTCCTTGTCGATACAGGAAGCGACGTTTGTGTCTTCCCACGGCGTTCACTACATGAGCGTCGTCCCAAGTCAGATTTTGAACTCTCTGCTGCTAACGGTACATCTATCAGCACTTACGGATTTACTCACCTGGATTTGGATCTCGGATTACGCCGCGATTTTCCATGGCGTTTCATCGTTGGTGACGTCACTAAGGCAATCATTGGAGCAGACTTTCTGAAGTTCTACGGCCTTCTAGTAGACATTCGCAACCAACGCTTACTAGATAACACGACAACACTCTCCGTCGTATGCGCACCTGCAAACTCGTCGACTGCGATTTCTTCCATCAAGATACCAATCGGCGAGTCTCGTTACGACCAAATCCTGAAGGAATTTCCTGAAATAACAAACCCATCCAGTAAGCCGACAGAAGTTAAGCACCGTACCGTTCACTTCATAAGGACTACGCCAGGACAGCCAGTGTCTTGCAACCCACGCCGCCTAGCACCAGACAAACTAAAAATAGCCAAAGCTGAAATTGAGTCCATGCTGAAGTCAGGTATCGCACGACCATCGGAGAGCTCCTGGGCGTCACCGTTACATCTCGCACCGAAGAAAGAAAACGGATGGCGGCCTTGTGGAGATTACCGAATGCTAAATGCTCGCACCATACCTGATAGATATCCAATTAGACATGTGCATGACTTTACTCACAGTATTTCAGGCTGTAAAATATTTTCAACAATCGACCTCGTCAAAGCTTTCCACCAGATTCCTGTAAATCCTGAAGACATCCACAAGACCGCCATCACGACACCGTTCGGATTATACGAATTTCCATGTATGACGTTCGGATTGCGAAATGCTGGGCAGACGTTCCAACGTTTTGTCGACGAAATGACACGCGGACTGGATTTTGTCTACCCGTACATCGACGATTTTTTGATTTTCTCGAAAAACGAGGGTACCCACGAAGAACACCTTCGTATTCTCTTCACCCGACTAAAGGAACATGGAATCGTCATCAACACTTCAAAATGCAGCTTTGGCCAGTCGGAAGTCAAATTCCTAGGCTACCACATATCAGCCAACGGAATCAAGCCTCTAGATGAGAAAGTAGAAGCAGTCAAAACATTTCCACCTCCCAAGACAGTCAAAGAGCTCCGAAGATTCTTGGGGATGCTAAACTTCTACAGAAGATTTATTCCCAACGCTGCTGAAGTCCAAGCGCCACTTCATACTCTCATGACTGGTTCTGTAAAAGGTTCCCACCCTATTAACCTCTGTGGGGATACTCTGAAAGCCTTTGAGAATTGCAAAGAAAGCCTCTGTCGCGCCGCACTTCTTGCGCATCCAGATTGCCAAGGCAAACTAGGCCTTGTCACAGACGCATCAGATACTGCAATTGGTGCTGCCTTACAACAATACCAAGATGGTGACTGGCAGCCGCTTGCCTTCTTTTCACGCAAGTTGAGCCCAGCGCAGAGAAAGTATTCTCCTTACGACAGAGAACTCCTGGCGATTTATGAAGCATTGAAATACTTCAGACATATGGTTGAAGCGAGAGAATTCACAATATACACCGACCATAAGCCATTGTGTTTCGCCTTTCATCAGCGCAAAGACAAGTGTTCTCCGAGACAGTTTCGTCATCTGGATTTTATATCCCAATTTACAACAGACTTGAGACACATCTCGGGGAAGGATAACCTGGTCGCTGACACGCTGAGCAGAGTAGAAGAGCTGGAACTATCAATAGATTTCTCTCAGCTTGCTAATTCACAGGCATCAGACCCTGAGTTAAAAGACATGCTGGAACGTGGAACATCGTTACGACTAGAGAAGGTGAAGATACCTGGAACCCGTGCTGAATTATATTGCGACGTCAGCACACTTATTTCAAGACCTTACGTCACAAAGCCTATGCGCAAGCAAGTTTTTGATAGCTTGCACGCATTAAGCCACCCCGGTGCCAACGCAACGATCAAGTTAGTAGCAGAACGCTACGTATGGCCCGGCGTTAAGAAAGACTGCAGAGAGTGGGCACGTACATGTCTAGCTTGTCAACGTTCTAAGATAACTAGGCATGTATCCTCCCCTTTGGGAACTTACCAGCTGCCACGTGCACGCTTCATTCACGTGCATATTGATCTCATCGGACCACTTCCAATCTGTAATGGAAATAGATATTGTCTCACTGCCATAGATCGCTTCACTCGGTGGCCTGAGGTAATACCAATCCCTGATGCGACAGCTGAAACGGTAGCAAAAGCCTTACTCACTGGATGGATATCGAGATTTGGATCCCCCGTGGACATAGTAACAGACCGCGGCAGGCAGTTTGAATCTTCGTTATTCCAACATCTATCCAAAATAGCAGGATTTCATCATAAAAAGACCACTGCATATCATCCAGCATGTAATGGAGTTATAGAGAGATTCCATAGACAGTTGAAAACTGCTATTACCTGTCATGCTACTGAAAACTGGATGGAAGCCTTACCTTTCGTGTTACTCGGCATCCGGAGCGCGTACAAGGAAGATGTCCGAGCGAGCGCTGCAGAACTTGTTTACGGAGAACCGCTACGCTTACCGGGAGAATTCTTTGACCCGCGCACAGCTGGAACAACCGACATTACAGAGTACTCTGCCAGATTACGCTCTTTCGCCAACGATCTGAAACCTTCACCTGCTTCGAGACACGCCAAGCCATCCATATTCATTTTCAAGGACTTACCTACTGCCAGCCATGTTTTCCTGCGAGAAGACGCAGTACGAGCTTCCTTGTCACCAGCATACACAGGTCCACACGCAGTCCTGGAGAGATCTGAAAAAGTATACAAACTGTTAATAAAAGGCAAACCTGTCACAGTATCGGTAGACCGTTTGAAGCCAGCCTACGTATTAGATGACAGCAACAGAACTCCATACGAATCTCCTGACGACACACCTCCACCTGAAAACATACAAAGAAAAACAAGATCAGGTCGTACAGTAAAGTTTCCAGATCACTATCGACCGTAGACACGATCTCTGGAAGGGAGTGATGTGGGGTGTCACATAAATATAATACATAAAATAAATAAATAAGTTAAAATATAAACTAAACTAAACACATAAATAAGTAAATAATAAAAACAAAGAAATTCTTACATGTACTTACCGGGCGAGTTTAAAACGCTCGTCGCTTATGGATAGAACGGTGCTCGTGCGCCGGCCGTCTCGATGCGCCGAGCCGTCAAGCGACGAGGCAGTGTTTCCTACCTTACGATTGCGCGTGTTTATGCTCCGCGATATTTGTCCGGTTAAAATTGTTTGTCATAGTTTTTGTTTGTGTAAATTAATAGACAGTAGTAGTAAATAACCAATTGTGATGTTACGATAATAAACAGTTCAAAATATACTGAAGTGAAGTGGTTTTCCTACTCAAATACCCAGACTCACGCCCATAGACACAACAGCAGATGGCGTTGTTAAGTAACACGAAGTCAATGAGTGTTTGCTTTGAGGTTAGACTAAAATCAATTGTTTATTATCCAAAAAACACAACCGAGCAAAGCTCGGCCATCCAGGTACTTATTAATTATTAGACCAAACCCAAAAATGCTTTTCCTGAAAAGTTTTGTATTACCTGGTAGGTTTAATAATTTGTTACTGTAACGGCGGTTACGAATTGAATGTGCTGAGAGGTTTGGAAACATTTTGGGATAAGCCCTTACAAATACTGATAACTCATATTTATACACTGATGGAAGTGTGAGTAATATATGTTGTTTAAAATACGGTTTACAGCTATCAGTTGTACGTAGCCTAAACATGGATCTCTCACAGCGCTTCTGATGTTTAAGGGCCTGGGTTTTTTTTAATAGAGTTTTCCCCAAAAGAGTCAAAGTCAAAGTCAAAGTCAAAATGTTTTTATTCAATTTAGGTATCAAAGATACACTTATGAACGTCAAAGTTATTTAAATAGACTCGACCGCGAAGATAAAACCATATCTCAATACCACTGCAACCAGTCCATGATAATCCGTTAGAATAGCATCAGTGCTAGTGGTTGGAGCTAGTTGGTATATGGCATAGGAAGAGCTACTTATTTTTTATTTTTATTTTTTTAGATTTATAAATTTTACCCTATCAGGGTCATTATGTGATACAATTTTATGTAATTTACCTTTAAGAACTGCATGTACCATAATGGAAGCAATAAATTATTGAGTATTGAGTATTGAGTATAGATATTTAGTATGAGTTAAATTTTTTGGTCGCTCAGAGAAATGCATTATGCGTGTTTTACTTCAATTGATTTATAGATTCTGATTTTCTATCCAATGTATAATCGAAGCTACAGCTTTATTTATGTATTCAGTAAATTGTATTTTGTGCTTACAAGCCACTAATATAGTGCTGTCATTAGCAAATAAGGTCATTGCTTGCTCAGTAACTCTTTGTAGGTCATTAATGTATGTTATAAGCAATAAGGGTCCGAAAACACTACCTTGGTGCACTTCATATCTAGGAATGCGTACCGGAGGCCCGAACAGGGATACCACTACGCCCGGTGCCCAGATCAGCCTTTAGAGTCCGATTTGAGATGCCAGAATGCCCCGTCCGCAAAACACCCGACGAGGACCAATAAGATGGGTGTAGAAATCACCAGCCAGCGTCCACCCCCTACAACCAGTACACCCACCCCGGGCTCACGCAAGGTCCTCAGAGTGAGGTCCTTCACTACCAGCCGTACCCTTTCTCTCGCCCCACTGCGGCCCAACAGGCAAACGACCTCGCCGAGGTGCCATGGTGGGTGCCCTGAGAGAGCTCTTCGCCGCTATCGCTGCCGGCAGTGACCTGCCAGCAGCAGCAACGCTTCACTTAAGATTAACAATGAAGTCTTCGGAGTTAACCTAAAGAATTGGTATAGTGCAAAAGTTAAAAATTCAACTCTCAAGTCTCCGTTTTTAAAATGCTACAATGTGGGCTACTTAGCTAGGCTATGCTCCGCCGTGTAGCACACGGCTCAAAGTCAAAGTCAAAGTCAAAATGTTTTTATTCAATTTAGGTATCAAAGATACACTTATGAACGTCAAAGTTATTTAAATAGACTCGACCGCTTTGTTCGGACAAAAAGCCTCTACTCAGAAGAACAGGCAAGAAACTGAGGGGCATTATTTTTTCAAATAATAAATAAATTACAGTCTCACAAATTTTGGCTTACAACTAGGTAATATCTATAAATACTAGTGGCTACTTGGCGGAAGTGGAAGGCTCCAGACATCTTTATCTTCTAAATAATTCTTAACCTTATAATATCTTATTTTCATTAATGTAGTTTTACATGTGATTTGAATTTTCCCTCGGTGAGCCCTGTTATATTTTTCGGGATTTTATTGTAAAAACTAACGCAGTTGCCTAAAAATGACTTTTTTGACTTAGTCAGTCTAAATCTCGGTACATCTATCCTATTCTTATTTCTAGTGTTATAATTGTGATAGTCACTGTTCAATTTAAATTTATGTAGATTTTTGCGAACGTGCATAATATTTTCAAAGATATACAAAGAAGGTAAAGTTAATATATTTATTTCTTTAAATAAATCTCTCAATGATTCACGGGGACCCATTCCGTAGATAGCGCGGACCGCTCGCTTTTGCAAAATAAAAATGGCCTCTACTTCAGCAGCTGATCCCCACAGCAAAATGCCATATGACATTATGCTGTGGAAGTAAGCAAAGTAAACCATCCGAGCTGTAGCTATATCCGTCAGTTGCCTAATCTTGCGAACCGCATAAGCAGCAGAACTAAGTCTCCCAGACAGAGCACTAATATGTGGACCCCATTGCAGTTTGGAATCAATGCTTATACCCAGGAACACCGTCGCCTTGTCTATGTTAAGTTTATCGCCCTCAAGCATTACGTTTGGTTCTATTTATCTAACATTAGGCATGGAAAACTTTAAACACTTAGTTTTTTTTGCATTTAGTAACAAATTGTTCGCAGCGAACCATCTCGAAATAATAGTCAGTACGTTGTTCACATGCACAAGTTCACTATCTTTCCTATCTGTTCTAAAAATAAGAGATGTATCATCAGCAAATAGAACTATGTCTGTAAGGTCCTTAACCATATACGGCAAATCATTTATATACGCCAAAAATAAGAACGGGCCTAAGATAGAACCTTGTGGTACTCCCATTGTAACTAAAGATCCGGAAGATGTGACGCCATTAATTCCCACTTTTTGTTGTCTATCAGTTAAATATGACTCGACAAGATCTAGAGCGATTCCACGAATTCCGTAGTGGTGTAATTTACGGATCAAGGTGCGGTGTTCTACACAATCAAACGCTTTGGAAAGATCACAAAAGACACCGATGGCATCCTGTGAACTCTCCCAAGCTTCCATCACATTTGTTTATTAATATTCTGTGTATGTTAATGTATGCTCAAAAGTAATAGTTTATGTCCTTTTCTCTACCTCTGACAACGTGAATGCAAAATCTAATAATAATCGGTTAAGAAGTTTAGGCGTGACTGCTTAATAAACAAACGAACAAACAAATTTACTTTTGCATTTGTAAAATCATAATATAGATTGGATAGATTATTGTGGTCATACATTATTGCCTGGCCTATGATTGGCCTTCCTTTCACCGTCCGTCCCGTCCCGCCCGTCATCCGTCCGGCTGATCGCTGTTCGTTTCGTTGACATGTTGGTCCGTTTACGAAATAGAAGAACTTTTGATTTGATTACAGGCTTGAAAAGCTTAAATTACGGTATATGTGGTCTAATCACAATAAATTAATATCTTACCTTAATGTAATCCTAATTGTTACTGGAGTTTAATACATACATTTAGTGAAAACATACAAGGATAACCAATTCACCGACCACTTTTATTACATACATCACAATCAGGTAATTCAAGTGCAGCTGTTCTGTTTACCGATCCATTTATTAATATCTTATATAAGCATTAAAATGATCAAGTGATAAGCACCTATTAGCCGTAACTGAATTAGGGATTTCAGGGACACCAAAGTATTTTGTAAGTTTTTAGTTTGGTTATGAAATAGGTAAGTACGGTTTGATAATGAAACCTGCGTTTTTAATGCAACCTAGTAAGAATTTAAATAGTTTTAGCCATATGATATGCCCCGTGCCTGTTCATAACAATTACTGTGACAAAAAGTATTCTAATAATTTAAGGTCTATGTGTACTTCTTGTCTCCAGTTGATCAAATAATCTTAGTAAAATTTCAAGTCGAAATAGCTATTTTTGCTCCCTTGAGCTTGTTCATCAATTGGCAAGTGTGTTATTTCTTTAGATTCTAGGACTAATTGAAGTTAAGAGGCTTACTGCTGCATAATTTTATGTGCTTCCATTTTTCAGCCATGTGGAGTGTAGCGCACCTATGCCGGTGTACATCATCCCTCAGAGCGGCGAGGAGCAAGGTCTTACTACCGGCCACAAGGAATGGCTTTAGTATCAGTAATGCAGTTTCCAGAGAGTTGGCCACCGCAGTCAAATATAACAACACTCACAAAGGTTACAAAGTAAGTTCTCAACAAACTATTCATTTTAATTTATCTGTTATTTATCTGAACATGAAAGTGCATGACTATATGCAAGTTTGTACCATCAAAGAAGAAGTAGATAGGTCTACCAATGCCTATAAAACACTTAGATTGCACAGAAGCCAGTTAGCTGCATTGCTACTGAACACCAGCGACTGCTTTTACTGCCAAAAAAATCATGATTAGCTAAAGTTTAGTTTAATTATATATACTAAGCAAAATATATGGAAGGAAATAGTAAAATATGCATGCATTTATTTGAGAAAGACTTGTTAAACACAGCTCTAATTCATAGTAATTAGTGTTGTCTGTCAAATAGGTGGTTTTACTAATTTCAATGTAGGGTGGTGCATGTGACATTTGACAAATTGTTCTTTTTCACCCATAAAAGTTTCTGCAATTGACAAATCATGACTTAAAATTTCAGCATCATTCTAAATATTATGGTAAAAATGGAATCATCAGTAAATTAAGTAATAAATTAAATATGTACATTTACTTCATGTATGGGGTGTCACCCACACCCTACTATTAGTCAATAGCGTAGTTACAATATTATGTTAGGTGAAACATTCAAATATAAACCATGTAACTGCAAGTCTTCTATTAATCCCTAAAATGAATCGTTACAAAATGCCCTATTCGGAATACTACATTACCAAATCTAAACTGAGTAAAAATATGCATGTGTTTGTTATTGCTGTGTATTAATACATTTAGCTTGTTAAGATTTTGCAATTAAGCATTCTAAATAGGTCTGAGTGAGCAACTAGGTATTTATAATCAAAAATCTTGTACCTTCCACAGCTCCACAACCTCCTCAAGCCAAATGGCGTCATACTCCGGTTCTGTTCGACTGCACCCAAGCCCAAGAGCACCAAGCTGGTGGGCTACTGGCTGCTCGGCTGCAGCGGCATGGTGTTCACAGCGGTGGTGCTAGGTATGGTCTCCGGGTACCTGGTGCTCATTTACTGTGTCTACTATGTTGTTAATATGGTGGTGAAGACTAATGATGGTAGTAAATAGAAAGGTTTTGATTAACCAACATTATTGCTAGTAAAATTTATTACTACTTTTTTTGTAGGGGTTTCATTTATGTCATTCTAAAAAGCGTATTTAATTTGATACTCATTCTCATTCTTTAGCTAAGAAAATGATTTAAGGAATGAAAATGAGAGGCAGCTTTGCTAGTTTGGTTTCGAAAATATTGCAGCACAATTGCCATTTGGCACCCATTTCAGGTCCTTTGCAAGTTTTGGACATGGAATAGTAAAATGTATTTTTTATATAGAATTTAGTTAGATGATAGATTCACAACTAGATGTTATTGAATTAAAAAAATTCAAGTGTATGATGTGAACCTGCTCACAGAGATATACTAATACTTACCTAGTTTGCTAGTATAGATATTTCACTAAGTACTTATAAACCTAGTTAAAAACTGCAATCAATTATTAAGTAGTCATGTACTTTAGACTCACCCTCTGTCACATTTGGGACTGAATATTATCCGGCGAAGTGTGAGTGTTGTACACCTTTGCCAGCCCATCTGGGGGAAAGACGCGACAATATGTTATGTCTTTTACTATGTAATGATACAATTGTGTGTAATTATTAAGAGTTGTTATACTGTGTTAGTACTTTCTATGGTTTTAATTTATTAGATTATTAGATTAATCCTGTGATAATTGTTATTGTAATAATAAACCATGTATTGTGAATTTGTTTGGTTTTATTTTTCCTTAAATGATATAGATAAAACCAGACAAGTCTACATCTACACCAAGAGTACAACTATAACATTAATTTTATATATTACCAGCTAGAGCTTTACAATAATCTCTTGACAAAAGATAGCCTAAAACACATTTCACTTGGCGATTAGATTTACAGCTACATCTCGAATCATTATTCAAGTTAATATCATGGAAAAATAAATACTATCGAGATTTCTTATACTAATGTACTGATACTGGAATATATACAAATATATACACATATGAGTTGTGCAAGCATGTATTGGCAGAATTTTAGAACATTTTATGTTATTACTTATTTCAAATATTTGTGGTGCAAATTCGATAAATTTTCTCTATCTTAAGGTTGCTTGGAAGAGGTCTTTCTTAGGCCTCAGACATGAAATACTATGAAACTGGCCTCGAAGGCAGCGCTGGCCTGCGATGCCGCGCCGCTTCCCGCGCCCGCTGATTTTCAGACCGAGGCCCAAGGGCGAGATTCACAGGCGACTTCGACTTTATTCACTTCGACTTTACGTTGATGCAAAGTTCAAGAATCATACAAAACAGTGAAGTCTTGCCCGGAAAGTAGAAATTTCCATTCAAGTGCGGTCTGTGAATCTCGCGCAAGTGAAGAGGCCGCTTGTTTAACTACCACACATTACACTAGTAATGCTTATGCCTATGCTAATGCCTTTTGTTTAATTCTTTCTGCAAAGCTAGCATAAGCCGTAGACAAATTGTCTTTCCACAGTTTTTATCCCGCGAAAAAGAGACAGACATATCCGTATTCTAGCTTTGTCACATCTAAGCGTGGACGAAAAGGTGGAAAGACAATTGTCTCTGGCCCCGGCTAGCCTCGGTGATGTGAACAAAAAGAGCCTTTGCAGGGTGACTCGGATTGTACGCGGATCGTAAACCGCCCGCGCTTTCGCGTCACACCGCTAAGGCCCTATAGATTTTTCTGGCCTTTGTCTCTCTCGTTTAAGAAGTCTAGGAGTTAAAGTGGCCAGATCTTATCTCATGCGTCAAGAATAGGGGGCCTGTATTTAAGTGTTGTTCCCCCAGGCGGCGTGACCCGGCTGACGGAGTCAGGTCTGTCGATGGTGACGTGGAAGCTGCTCGGGGAGAACCTCCCCTCCAGCGAGGCCGAGTGGGAGAGGGAGTTCGCCGAGTATCAGCAGTACCCAGAGTTTAAATAGTATGCTCTATTAATATCACAATAAACTCTTTAATTATTATTTTTTATGATTATTATAGTTTATTAATATGACTAAAAAAGCGATGATTCAAAAGAACACTCGCCTCTCAAGCCATGAGAGTGTGGGTCAGATTCTAGCCAAAGGCACGCGTCAATTTGTTAAATTATGACCATAATCGCGGGAAGCTGCTGGATTCGGGCAGAGCAGGGTCGGTCGTTGTAGAGATCATTGAGGGAGGCCGCCGTCCAGCCGTGGACGTTTTAAGGACTGACATGATGATTAACATTATTATGTACGTATTTTATATCATCTGCCATACAATTTACGGCCGGTGTGTGACGAAGGCGACAGGCTCGCCCCCGACACATTTGGGATTGGACATCGTCCAGCGAAGATTGATTACATTTTTATTGTTTGACATTTACTGAACTATGACGTGGAACTATGGGTGTTACCAATAAATTCTGATTTTAATTTTCCAGCAAGAACCAAAACATAACCCTCTCGGAGTTCAAGTGGATCTGGTACATGGAGTTCGCTCACCGCACGTGGGGGCGCTGCATCGGCGCCGCCGTGTTCCTGCCGGCCGCGCTGTTCTGGGCCGGGGGGCTCCTGGACCGGGGGATGAAGGTCCGCGTGGCCGTGTACAGTGCGCTGGTGGCTGCGCAGGTGAGCTCACTCGACACTTCCTAAAAACTCTTTTCACCTCACTAGATCTGAAAGAATCTGTTTATCATTTCAAAATTAGCCTAGGGGTGCAGGTCATTTTACAAGTTCGTATTATCGCACACGTGTTTTCTTTCGCATAAGCGTATAGGCTTTAGAGTTTAGATTAAGAGTTCACGAATACGACATTACTTTATTAATTCATTTTACTGTATTCTGTAAGAGGTTTCTGTTATATCGCGGCTACACATTGCTCATGTTTGCACCAACCTAGGTGTTGAGGCAAATACACCAATGCGTGTATCAGTCTTGGGACACAAAGTTGAGATTATAGCTAATGTAATGTATCGCGCAGTAACAATTACAAATTATAACTAATCTTAGACCCGAAATTTTTGATTTTCAAATTTGAGTTTCCAGCCTTTAGTAAATAAATTGTCTAAACTCAGAAAAACATAATAGCGGCGAATCGTTAGTCCCTAAATGAACAACAAGTATGACGGAACGCTAGTGTAAGACGTACGTGCCACAGAAATTACTATAAAAGTACTAACGCTATTTGACACTAGTACTAGTCTAAAATAGTTGGCATGTTACTTTTCGTTCATAAACCGTAAGAAACTCTCTCTAGACATTTATTTATTTATTTATTTATTTATACGAAATTGAATACAGCACCCTAACAGTCAAAAGACCAAGGCGGTGCCATAGGAACATACAAAATAAATGTTAGTTTACAAATATTGAAAATTTCAACTAAGTATATCTACTTATTTAAACATTGTACTCACAGAGTCTGTGAGCCACTACCGTGAATTCTGCCAGATTACACTTAAAAATATCTATATTTACGGAGATCTTATTTAGTAACATTATAGCGCGCGACGTAGGAGCAAACTTCAGTAAATTAGTCCTGTTTATGGGCACACGGAATGTGGGGGACCTGCGTCGCCTCGTCGCCGCCTCGTCGGGCGCGCACAAGCGGAGCGCCTCCAGCACCTCAGGGTGGTGCGTGAGGCCGCGCAGCACGCGCCACACGTATTTGCAGAGCGCAACGTCTCGCCTCACAGCCAGCGTGCTGTACCCCACCATGCCGATGACGAACAGGGTTGGGTACATCAGCGGGAAGTAAGGATAGACACCGTACATCTTAAAATACAAGAAACGCGTGAATTTATTTTGAATTTTATCCAACATACTTGTATATTTCTGTTCATGAGGATTCCAAATAATTGCGCTCGTTTCGAGCCGACTACGAACCAATGCATTGTACAGTACTTTTAACACTCCTATACTGCGAAATGCCCTGCATTGCCTCAGAATAAAACCTAGGTTTCTGAAAGCTTTACGGCAGATATCCACAATGTGCCTACTAAACTTTAACTCGGGTACCATCTGCACTCCTAAGTCCCGCACGTGCCTGACGCGTGACATCACCGCACCGCCTACCTCGTACGGATACTGCAGCGGCGTGAGCTGACGTCCGTAGCTCATCACCTCACACTTCGCCGCGTTAAAAAACAGCTTGTTGGTGGCACTCCACTGCACGACCCCATCTATATCTCGTTGAAGCCGCTCACAATCCGAAATGTCCGCTACCGCGAGGAACAACTTGAGGTCGTCCGCGAATAGCAGACATTTCGCACTGCTTACTACCTGCGGCAGATCATTGATCATTAAAATAAACTCAAGTGGACCTAGGTTACTGCCCTGGCTCACTCCGGAGAATGTAAAATAAGGCTCAGATTTATATCCGCCGTAATCGACATATTGTCGACGTTCGCCCAGGTAATTAGAAAAAAACCTCAATAAATGCGGAGTGAAACCCAACGCTGCAAACTTTTCAAGTAATATGTCATTATCTACCATATCGAACGCCTTCCGGAAGTCGAAGTACGCGGAGTCCACCTGCCCCCCGGCGTCGATCACTGGCATTAGGTATTCCATAAATGAAATCAGGTTACTCCCCGTACTTCTACCCGGTCGGAAGCCGTGCTGTACGTCGGACAGTTGTGAGCTGACTTGGGCGTAAATACATCTATGTAAGGCGGATTCGAATACCTTGGCGAACGCAGACAGGACTGCCACAGGTCGGTATCCCGTCACATCCAAACCAGAACCTCCTTTGGGTACAGGGATCACACGAGTTACCTTCCATTCATCCGGATAGTGGCCCTCTCGGAGGCACAGATTGAAGATGTGCAGCAGAGGCCCCTCCAAGACTGAACTACAGTCTTTGACGAGGTAAGGCGGTATACCGTCCGGGCCAACAGATGGTTTGGGCCTGAGGCGGCGGAGCGCGTCGCGTATATCGCGCGCGCTCAACTGGCCGACGTGCACACGGTGCGCACCGGCGCGCGCGCCCGCCGCCCGCTCCGCCGCGACCGGGTCCAGCGTCGGCCTCGTCTCGCTATACACCGACTGAAAATATGATGCAAAACATTCCGTACATTCTTGATCACTCAACTCTTGGCCATCTCTTGTGATTTGCGTTTTAATGCGTTTCGATTGTTTGCACCTAACATAACTCCAAAAAGATTTAGGATCGTTTTTAAAATTTAGTTGCAATTTTTCTTGATAGATTTCATAATTAGCTTTTAACTTATTTTTAACTTGCGAGCGATATCGAGAAAACGTTTCATAGTCACACTGAGCCCCCGTTACCTTGAACAGCTTGTGATGTCTCCATTTTTGCTTAATATCATTAATTAAATCCCATGAAAACCAGTCCGGATAGTTATATCTAGAATGAGTAGTTTTTACCTTGCCCCTTTTCATAGGAGTGCATTCATTAATAACCTTATTTACTACTGTGTACATATAATCCAATGCTTCATCTGGCTTGTCCTGTTCATACAATAGATCCCAATTTAATTGTAATAAGTTATAGTATAACAACGAAAAGTTGGCTTTATTAAAATTCCAACTTTGTTTGCAAGAGGTGCTATCACCCACGTCCTGAGTATGTACATTGCGCTGTGTCCGCGCCTTCCTACCGCGGCGTATACCTACCAGGACGCTGATGCCGATCGGCGGGTGTTGTTTGTCAACACTAACTAACGGCTCATCTGATAGTTGTACCTCCACGTCGCACGCTAATAACGTAGTTAAGACTAGATCTAAAGTGCGGTCATTAATATTAAGAATGTTATTTACCTGGCAAAATCCACAGAAAGTGTTCACATACTCCAAGTAACTTTGAATTTCTAGCGGTGCAGAATACATATTAAAGTCACCCATCAATAGGACGTTATCATATTTTGAACACACATTTTCTATTAAATTAAATAACTGCATATACTCGTGAGATGCGCTATTAGGCGGAATGTAAACAACACAACATAAAAATAACAAGTTGTTTCCACTGTGTACCGTCGCACACACAATCTCAAATAAGGCTGAGTCTACATTGCCGACGGGAACGAGTTTTAACTTGAGCGACGATGATGCAGCTATGAACACTCCTCCGTGTTTACGGCCATCAGCTCGGTCATATAAGTACTCATAGGCTCACGGCATTGAAAAGGGTGTCATAAATGCGACGTTCACACCGCTGTGAGAAGATAGATATTTTTATTTTACTATTTCTGAATTGATCTCTTTTCCCAGGGTCTGATGGGCTGGTACATGGTGAAGTCAGGTCTGGAGGACCGGTTCCAGGGTCCGTCGGACGTCCCCCGAGTGTCCCAGTACCGCCTGGCCGCGCACCTGTCCCTCGCCTTCATACTGTACGCGGGGCTGCTGGGCGGCGCTCTGCGGGTGCTGCGCCCCTTCCCTGTGGGAGGGACCCTGACGAAGATAAACGAACTGAAGACCATCACTGCGCTCGCGCATTCGGTTAAGGCTATGGCCTTCTTTACCGCTATTTCGGGTGAGTTGTTACCGCGTTGGTGCAGGGCCGAAGGCTGTTCCCAGGGCTGGCTGATCGTCGAGGCTGTCAGGCCTTTCCTTGAGGACTGGCTACGCGGGTCGCTAACCTTCCGGCTTGTGCTGGTGCTTTTCGGGCATGGTTGCTTCGGAAAATCTATGTGCCGTATAGCCGGAAGGGAACTGAGAACCGCGTGCCACCGTTGAAGCTGCGACGAGCATACGGCGCAGCACACTGTGGAGGTGCGCCCAGTCTGACCATATGAGCGATGTGACCTTGACTAAGTTGTGGGAAACGATCTCTCGCTACCAGCATTGATGAAATCAATGCTCAGTTGCGAGAGATCGTGGGAGGCGACAGTTTCCTTCTGTGCACAAGTCGTGTTCCAAAAGGAAAAGGCGGAGCGTGAACGAGAGATCACGATTTATCTTCCAATGCGTCGCCAGAGAGTCGAGCGACAGCGGAGGATCTTCCACGCTCTCCTCGAACCCTCATAGCAGGAGACTTGGGCAGCGGACTCCGGCCGGTCTATTGCTCCTGAGGTGACGCGCGTGGTTTTATTCTTACCGCGCGCCCCGAAAAGAAAGAGGCGTGGAGGCTCGGAGCTCCACGAACAGTGTAGGGTCCGGGGGAGCCGGGCCGCCGGGCCCGGGGGAGTGAGAGAGCATCCCCCAGCCCCAGCAGGCGCCAGGAACATACTCCAAGGGGTTCCTAGCAGACATGTGCCACCACGGAGACTCTTACAAACCCCCCCCCCCCCCCCCCCAACCCCCAAAGCAAGGGTGGGACCCATAAAAGGTTTACCCTGGAAAAAAAGTAAAAAACCAGCTAAAGGTTGCGGTTGCTATTTTGCGGTGAATCGAGAACAATAAAACAGAGTTGTGCTGGTGTGTTAGTAAAATGAGCTTTATGACTATTGGGTATCGTGCAATATGCTGGTTAAAAGCGGGTCGCGCGCGAATCGCTTGGGACCGCGGGCGACTTTCGATTTGGAAACGTATTTTGTGCGTTGCGCAGTTGACACAATACTCATTTTACCATGTACTCTAGGTATCGTTAAATTTTCGTTGACTCGCCGGTAATTTAAATTAAGGCTATTATTTAAGGTAATTATTTTTGTTGATTCTGGCGTGAACAATAAAGACTCTCTTATTCCTTATTAAATATTTCCAGGAGCGTTCGTGGCGGGCCTGGACGCGGGTCTGGTGTACAACTCGTTCCCGAAGATGGGTGACCACTGGATCCCGGACGACATCCTCGCCTTCAAGCCCACAGCGAAGAACTTCACCGAGAACCCCACCACTGTGCAGTTTGACCACAGGTGACATGCTCGGGACAAGCTGCATTTGTAACCCCCAACGCAAAAATGACGCGGTGTTGATAAGTTTGGCGTGTCTGTGTGTGTGTCTGTCTGACTGACATCGTAGCTCCCGAACAGATGAATCGTCGATTTTTATTTAGTTTTTCTTTATTTGAACGGTGAATTAGTCGGGAGTGTCCTTAACTATGTTTGATGAAAATTGGTGTTGATGAAAATCGGTGTCGGGAATTTTTAATTTTAATTGTATGTTTGTTGCAATAGCTAACGTTAACTGCTGATTGGATCAAATACGAGCTATATCAACGTCGCGGTTTGGTATTATTGACATCTATTATATTTGTTATAATTGATCGAATGAGCGTTAGCGAGCGAAGCGTCTATGTCTTCAAAAATGCTTTCGTATTTACCTATATCCGGCTGGCATCTGTTCAATTTTTAAAAAGGCTGAAATGCGCCATTATATTTCTGTCATTTTAATATTTTTTTACAAAAAATGACTTGACACAAAAAATCTATTGAATTACCGACCTTGCTTCCACAGTTTTAGGAAACTGACGTGGGTTTACACGTTATCATTTTATGATACGGGAATAACTAACGTACGATTAAGTCGATTATCCTGAATTTCAACCGCATTCGGCGGTCTTTATCAAGGCGAGTGTTGCGCGTACAGTCATGTGTCGCGCCGCGCACTGCAGCTCTCAGTAACGTCCACGTGCGGCGGCCCTCGGCTCGGCGCGCCGCGCGGCCCGCGCTCCCCCGCGAACTCCACGGACACACGCTCTACAGGCGCCAGGGTCCATCCTCCATCTCTATTCAACGTTGGACGTCCACTAATTTCGATAGCTTCCCTAACCTTTCGAAGCACAAAAAATTTCTTCCATGCCAGCACTTTCGCTCTATCGAACCTAATACAGTGCTGCATGTCGGTTATGGATGTCTGCGATTATGGGTATCTGGATACTGAGCTGGATCAAATCAAATGTGTGTTGAATAGCATCGGTTATAAATGGAAACAGAGCTGACGTAGTAGTAATTTTAAACTACAACGTTTACATTACAATTAAATTACCGAATGATATTGAATTGAATGAAAATATGATAATGAATTAAAATACCGATAAAGATCACCGAATGCGGTTGAAGCTGTAGTCGGAATAATCGACTTTATCATACGTAATTCCCGTATCATAAAATTATAATGTGCTTAAAAAGTTTCACGAGAATCTGTTGAGAAATGCGACCTGTAGCGGAGAACACTAGTGATATTGACTACCACGCCAGGGTGCTGGGCACGACGACGCTGGCGCTGGCCACGGCGCTGTGCGTGTCGGCGCGCAACAAGCCGCTCTCCCGCGCCGCGCGCGCCGCGCTGCGCGCCGTCGGGGGCATGGCCTGGCTGCAGGTGAGCTGCACACTGTCGCACACTCTTCTTACACTACCTACACAATCGTATTACACTACCTACACAACCATATTACACTACCTACACAATCGTATTACACTACCTACACAACCATATTACACTACCTACACAATCGTATTACACTACCTACACAACCATATTACACTACCCACACAACCATATTACACTACCTACACAACCATATTACACTACCTACACAACCATATTACACTACCTACACAATCGTATTACACTACCTACACAACCATATTACACTACCTACACATTCGTATTACACTACCTACATAAATACGTACATACATACATATAATCACGCCTCTTTCCCATAGGGTTAGGCAGAGACCACTACGATCCTGGCATACATCTTTTGCATCTTCCACTTAATGAGTTTTTTTTAAAACTCATCGGTTACGGGTACCCTTGACCTGTCCTTTTTTTAAGACGTC
Source organism: Peribatodes rhomboidaria (assembly GCA_911728515.1). Lineage (NCBI taxonomy): Eukaryota > Metazoa > Arthropoda > Insecta > Lepidoptera > Geometridae > Peribatodes > Peribatodes rhomboidaria. Next base: position 16,951,988 of record OU452177.1, read on the forward strand.
TTCGATATAGTCGAGATACGTGCGTCTAGGTCGTCCCTGACCGACTTGCCCATCCACGCTCGCCATGTAAACCTGTTTCGTCAATCTCCTTTCATCCATTCTCTCAATGTGTCCAAATCATCTAAGCATCCCTTTCTTAATAGACTTGTGGCGTTCGTTTCCGAGCGACACATGTTGTTGTCTATGGCAACACCATCGGGCATATCAAGGCTCTTGGCTAGAACTTTTACTTCGCGCGGTCGCGACTTCTAAGCAAAAAGAGTTTATCTCATTGAGACACAGTTATTCTAAAAACACCTGTTTTTCATTTCTACCTTTACCATCGCAACCTCAACGTACGAGAGGACAAGCGAGGAGCATGCCGCATATGATGCCGCCATCGCTTAAACAGACGCCTAATTCGGGTCGACACCAAAAAATGGTTTGTTACGATGGCGGTACCGCGGTATGCCCGAACATCCATCACGTTCTTACTTAATCGTTCATCCACAATAATAAAGTCAATCAAACTTCTCACCCTTCCTTCCTGTCTCTTATAGTAGAGGATCTTTTTGTATTTTCTAGCCCTTAAAAAACAAAATATGATAACCACCACAGGCGCACCTCACATTAGAGACACCCCCTCTGGTGGAAATTCCGTCTAAGCGCTCCAAATCCACTTTTTTTCTTACAAGAGGTGTGGAACTCGTCGCCTGCATCTGTTTTTCCACCTAAATACAATCCAGGGAAGTTCAAGAAAAAAGTGAAAGTGGGTATCTTTTGGGCAAGCGTGTTACACCTTCGATGAATGAAGTAAGACAGTACCGCTGCAACCCGCAGGTGTCGCTGGGCGTGCTGACGCTGCTGCAGTTCGTGCCGACGCGGCTGGCGGCGAGCCACCAGGCCGGCTCGCTGGCGCTGCTGTCGCTCGCCATCTGCCTCACGCACGAGCTCAAGCTGCTCAAGTACATACCCAAGTGAACTGCCGTACAGACATACGAGTACATGTCCAGTCTCAATACGAAGTAGCACCTTGAAAACTAGCCTTGGATCATCCCATAATAATATACTCGCCAGGTATAACATTCCGGTCACGTGGGCAAGACATACTGACGTCAATCGATGCTCAAGCAAGACCGAAATAAGTCATTTACAATAGTTCTAAGGAGACGGAAGACGATTACGAGTGACGTATGTATTTGCTCCCGAAATGCTAGACCTTATTTTCTTGGATCATGGCTTCGATAAACAGTCAGTCAGTCGCTCTGTGATCGCGTCGGTGTCACGACGTCTAAATCTGCTAAAAACACTTTACAAATGTCATCAATGTAATTGCGGAAAGACAAGGCTTGGATTCGAATGAGATGGATTTGATCATTTTGAATAGAGGCACGATTTCTAACGAGACTTGATATCTATGTATTATCTAATCGAAGCTTGTCAGTGAATGAGGTGTACTATTTGTTCTGTAGGGTAAATAGGGGACAAATGTTAGTCTGTGTGTTATCTGCAGATCGGATATTCGGATAAGTACATATTTATCTAAAGTTCACTTTTCCCGCCCAAATGCTAAAAAATATGGAAGCGGCCTCTAATTTTAATTCCCCGACCGCGTGTTATAAGTTTGACGTGTCTGTGGCATTGTAGTTGAACAATTTTTTTTTAAATTTTTTTTATTTGTAAGGTGAATTGAGTATTCTTTGCTGTCTGATGAAAATCGGTGTCAGGGGTGTTTTTAGTTTATACTTGTCTCAGTGTTTCTTTATTTGAACATTTTCAATTTGTTCCTTTTTATGATTGGATGGGCCTACGTTTGACCACAAAACACCTGATGGAAAGTGACGATGCGGTCTAAGATAGCACGCTTGCCCATGAGGTGCCGTCTCACTCTTGTCTTCGTTCGGTCGTTGCGTCAACGTATGTGCCCATTATATAATGTCTTCTGCTGTAACTGGAGCCCGAGGTATGGCGACAGGTTCGCTCCTCGTCATTTTTGGTCGGTCGATGAAATTTAGGTAAATATTTATCCGAATATCCGATTTATAGTTGTAAGTGCTGCATTTACGATCATCGAGAACCAAGCACCCCTATGATTGCTAGATATCAAACACTTTAGCGATAAGTACCTACTTTTGTTAGAAGGCTGCAGTATTTTAGTCAAATTTAATTTAAATCGCAACATAAAGGTAGACACGGGAAGAGTTACTGTACAGTTGATTCTTTTATCTGTATTTTACTCTCCGTAGTATACTTAATTCACATGAGTACTCTATTTCATGTAGCATGGTGCGAGTGACAGCCGTATTTTTTTTTTGCACGCGTTTATTCCTAAATTTACTATGTACAATTATTAATTACTACTGTTACTCGAGACTTCGCGTTTATTAAAAAAATACCACATAGTATCCAAAAACCGTCCTCGTGATGTTACTGTAACTAATATTTCAAACACCATCACGATCCGTTCAGTCGTGAAAAGTCTACAAACAGACAGACAGAGCTACTTTGGACTAAACAATATTATTAGTGTGGATTGCGTACTTTAGTGTTGTGAGATTTAGAGTACTGCTGAAGTTTTAGGTCAACATTTGCAAGTCGCAGCAACTTCAAAAACGAAACGATTCGTCTAATGTTAACCGCACCATCCTACAATGAAAACAGCGTAGTAAGAAATGTTTTGTTTGTAAATAGTTTTTTGTTGAGTCTGAATAAATATATTAGGTTTACTACATTTGTTTGTTTTATTTTGTAGTTGCGATAAGTACCGACTTGAAGATGAACCACGATCACTTAGATACCTATAAGATAAACAGGGTGATTTCGTGTTTTGTACTAAGTACATGCATTTTAGGCTTCGTTCCAAATATGAGTAGGCGCTGTTAAAAATGTACAGGATGGCGAACTGGACGCAGTCAGTCGCTCACAGCACGATTAGTAAGGACGAAGCTTTATTCACTTACTTTGTAGCATACATAGTATCTTTTACTATAAACTAGCGTAACATCAAATCTAATAAATGTTGTTATCCAAGCCATTTGCTCTTCAAAAAGCAAATCAAAACACAGTTCGTTTTTCACATTTTATTTTATTATTTTACATTTATTGAATTACCCGGCGTCTTATGAGTAATGATTCATATAACGTATGTTATTATACATTCCATTTTGTTATCTGTTAAAACACTACTTTTAAAACAATAGCTGAGTGAATTTTGGTAATAATAGGCAGCCAACATACAGCGAAATTAATTTAAAATTGGTAAGATTTGCTTCCGATGGTATTCGTTCTGTTGTCATTCCCTAAACTAAACTTGTCTGACAAGACTTAAATTATCTGAGCCTTTTTTAATTTCAGTAAGTAGGTATGTTAGAAAAGAATAGCAACAATTTTAGCTGTCAAATTTGGTTTGATCTAAAATGTGGTACAACAGAATCGGTTCCAATATCCTACCAATTTGCTATTTAATGTCTAAATTATCGAAAACTTATTGTATTCTTTATTCGACGTAAAAAACGCTAGTAGCTTTGAAATAGTTACGCCGTATTTTGCCTTTTTCACTCTTTCAAATTTTGTACTCGTTTGATAGGTACAAAAGACGGACTAGCTTGGCTACTGCACGTTTATAAAGACGGAATTATTCGTAGTGTTACTGATATTTGTACAAGTGTAACGTAATTGGTATGCGATATGACTATTTCCATAGAAACCCGATAAGCAGTTTTCATTTTTCACACAAACTGCGTGGCGTTTACGTTTTTTTTGGATAAGACACCGAATTTTTAAAAACTCACTACATAAATTATTGCGTACATTAACATATGCAAATAAATTCGCACATTCAGTCGTGCAAGTCGCGTGCGATTTGATAGTGAGGCGCTCTTCGTAACAACCACAAGGCCCGAGCTACACCGCAGGCAGCCCTTGATATCAAGCAAAAGTTTAAGCCTGGTCGATTGTGACGTAGTCTTAGAATTAGATGAGGATAAGCTCAAGTGTCAGTAGGTTGGACACCTCTGACAATGTTTAACGATTGTTGTCATAGAACTAACACGAGATCTACAATAAAAGCCACAGCGACAACAGCTAAAATGTGTCGGCAAAGGTAAATTCTGAGCATGCCTGCGGTGGGGACTTGGCCTAAAAAATAACCACCATTCATGTCGTACCTATAATATATTGAAATTTTACATCGATCTACGAATACATCGAGAATAGCGTTCATTTATTCACATGAAAAACGAATATCTCTGTTGTAAAATAATAACAGTTTATGAAATGCTTAACATATCACTTCATTTTTATAACAGAGTAGGAAATCTACAGAGAAACAGCTTCAAACGCTAAAATGTATTCTGTAACACTAGTTAGGCACATAGTACACACACATCAAAGTGTTCGATATTAATTTCACAGAGCACACAGATGAACAACATATTGCTGCAAAGATCTTTCACTACATGCACAGCAATGTGTGCGTGAGCCGCGATACTTACGAGCACTTCGAAAAATTACAAATTCTGCGTACTCTGTAATTGATTGTTATTATTTTATTCTATTTACAACCGCCAGATTAATAATTCGTACGTGAATCTATGAGTGAATGTTGTACGCACACATATCGTTCACATGTTTCTAACGAAATAATTGTTGGACGCTCTTTCTCTGTAGATATTTTACTCAATTTATTTATCGTTCGAGCCTCTATAAATAACGCATAAATACTAAAATATTTTAACCTAACGAGTTAGTATTATAATTTAAATACACTAATAATATAATTTGAAATAATCTAATCTAGACCATTTCGTATGCAATCTTGTAAATATCACTGTGATGGGTTTTTGAACGAAATAACATTAACACGGGCCTGCTACCGCCCGTCTACACCGAAAATATTGAACAATACAGGGTTATCAGGAGAGGGTGTACTAATCCTGAAGGGGCTCATTGTACTCATCATTTTAAACAACTTTTACTATGTGGTCTACCCTCACATTTATAAAAAAAAATCAACTAACTATTTATAAAGAACAGCCAATCTTTTTTTGCTGTTTTGGGTAGGCTTCAAAGTTAAAGTTGTTCATTATGACGAGTACAATGACCCCCTTATAGCTTAGTACACCCTATACCGATAACCCTGTATAACCTTAAAGCGTAATAAAATCATAGTCAAATATTATAAAACGTGAAATAGGCCTTATTTACACTATAACTGTAATAAAAATATTATATGTATTTCCTTTGTTGTGTATGTTGAGTATTAACTATCATATGGCTATTTCTATAATGAAACTATATACAATGAATTTTGCGGTCTAGGAATGGTCGATTAAGTATATAATTTTCGATATTAACGTTAAAAATATAACTAATTTAATTAACATATTCCAATATTTAAATCTCCTTAACGAACTCTTGCGCAAACACTGGTGCGGGTCTAATCTTAATTACATATTTTATTAGTAATATTAAGCTATTTCTTGTTGTACATACTTGTAGCAACGAAATAAATTTAACAATTAGTATTACAGCTTTGTGTATGTTGGAAACGCCAAATATTTTACTGTGATACATAGAGTGATATTTAAAAACAATAATGTTAACAACACAAAAAGTTGTTAATTTAGGCTTAGTCCAAACTGAGCAAGCTGTGAGCGGCTGATTGTTTGTCTCTAGTTCGCCACCCTGTATATTTTTAACCGACTTCAAAAAAAGAGGAGGTTCTCAATTCGACTGTTTTGTATGCCATCATTCCGCCAATTATGAATCCATTTTGATGATTATTTTTTGTTTGGTAGATCATAATTCAGAGGTGGTCCCGTATACATTTTATCGATATCAATAAAGTTAAAAAAAAATCAAAAGTCTAAAAATGGTTGACAAAATCAAATTCGGATGACGGGAAGTCGGCTTTTGAAGCTATGCTTTTTGTATTAAGTATGAACAACGCGTTCGAACAGCGCGTGTTGAGTGCGCGCTTACTCAGTTTGCGGCGTATCGCTTGCTGACGAGCGGCTGATTGGCATTTTGTTTGCTACAGCTTGCCGCTTGCTCATTGGTCAATACGCGACTCAGAGGCAGCCGGCAGACAATCAGCTGCTCAAGCTTGCTCAATCAGGACGAAGCCTTAAACATAATGTTAGTGATAGGTTATTATACTTGGCAGATATTAAGTTGTGATATTCATGTGGTTAATAATATAACACATGTTCAAGTGCAGATACTAGTTTTAATTATTTGATATACTAATATATATGTACATATGCATTATCAGATATCATACACGTTATGAAGTATTATAAACAGAAAAAATTAAGTATTTCGCATTTCCAACACATGATCACAAGCGAACTGAACATCTAGCGTTCGGAACAAAAACAAATTTAAATTTATGTTCTCGCATATTATAATATTACTGTTTGTAAATAGTAAGATAAGTCCCGATTCACATTAGGCCGCGCCTCGTCCGGACCCAAATGAAGTTACACAAAAGAACCAAGGCCGTAAGCTCGTGTGAAATTCAAGACAAATGACGTGCGTTCGAATCTTGAAGTCTGCTGATTTTTTTAAAACTTTGAATCAATTCGCCGCGACATACGGCTCATAGTCCCGTGTCAGCTCCGCGCTGGCCGCCCGGGGCGCGGTGTGTTGTGAATCAAGCTTTCGCATCACAATGATAATGGCAGTCACTTTTTTAATGGCAGATTTGTATCAAATGCTTGATTGTATAATTATATGGACGAGCAGTAAGTTAATACCACACACGGTATTCAATGACTAATGGCTACTTGCACTAAATATTAGAACTGCCTAAGTCCTGGCTTACATACATTTTGTTACACTAACCTTAGGCCATTAGTAAAATATTAATCGATAAGCGAATATTTCGCTAGGAGTAGTTTAAAACTAGTTAAGCAAGGACTTAAGCAACTCTTATACAGCGTCATAGGTACCTAACCAAAAACCTCTTAAGGGTTTATTGTACTCATCAATATGAACAACTTTTACTATGGGGCGAACTCTGAAATCGCGAAAAAAAAATCAGCTGTTCTATACATTTTGTCTCAGGTGATTGAACTTTTTGTATGGAACAGCTGTTTTTTTTTTCCGCGATTACAGGATTGGCTTCATAGTAAAAGTTGTTCGTATTGATGAGTACAATAAACCCTTAAGAGGTTTTTGATTAGGTACCTAAAACCCTGTATTTAGTGCAAGTGGGCACAAGTCTCATACGGAACGACCTGTACTGTGCTTGTCCTATTGTAAGTTTCTAGAGTAAAAGATCTATTTTTCTTTCTAGCTAAAACTGAGCTCTTTATGATTAAAACGGCTAGCCCCCTGTCACGTTTGGGACTGAATATCGTCCGGCGAAGTGTTGGTGTTGTAACACACCTCTGCCAGCCCCATTGGGGAAAAGGCGTGACGATATGTTATGACGATATATACATTTCCAGAGGTTATATTGTGAATAATTAATAATAAAATATATTATATAAATGTGATTAGAAAAACGAACTAAATAAGTATAACATCATCTACAATAAGTTAAAGTCTGGTATAGCTCACATTTGTAAGGTCGACGAAAACTGTTTGCGAATTGCAGCGACTCTTCGCTTAATCGCAAAGTAGGTACAATTTATGTAAACATTTATTACATTTGTGATTTAGGCACGTAAATAGAACAACATTTCGCGATGCGTTGCGATCCGCCCACAATGTGCGCTTGCGTTTATTTCACAGTGCCAATACAACAGTCACCAAAAACATCTAAAACATCGTGCAAGACACTCTCGCTTTCTTGAATTTGATGTTTTATTACTACTTGGGGCATCTGTTTACATCTACATACATATTTACTCCGTTACTAATAAACGTATAGCTTCGTATTATTTGTACAGTGTTTTGTCTTTTTATTTTTTTTAATTCGATGAAAAATGTATTTTTCAAAATAAGCTTTTGTTTGAGCGTAAAAGAATATTTTTTGGCCTACTCTCAGCAAGTCCTTTCGTTTTAATATCCATTGTGAGTGTTCCGCCATGTTGGATTTAGAATGACGTCACACAACTAACCATGCATTGTCATCCAAACTAAACGTGTATACAAAATTTAAGCTCATTGGTTGAAGCTCATCTGCTTCAAAATTAAGTTGCAAGATTCCACTCGAACAAACATGGTTTCATACATACATTGCAAGTTAAATAACAGCTTGTAAAAGATAAAACTATTCCGATGCTATACATCGTTTATTGCTAAGAGGGATAGTGTTTTCTTTTTTATTTTTAACTCGATCGAGAAAGACAAGACACTATATAACTATTCCGAGGCTACACAACGTTTACTAGTAAGGGGGTACATGTTTTGATTTACATAAATTTTGAGTTCTTGCAACGGCCGAAGCAGTTTGCGTTCACGATAGCGATATTTTGTGACAATTATGTTATAAGTCTAGTTTTTTTTTTTGATATTAGGCCAAATTCTGATGGACTTAGTTGACAGATCTACTTCTTACTAAAGTATAGCTGTCTTTGTTATTTTTACTAATTAGACAAGGACAAGATTCTAGCAAGTATAGATAAGTCAAACAACAACTTTACTAATAAACGTTGTAGTTTCTAGTTATTACGTGTTGTCTTTTACAATCAAGTAAAAATTTTAATAAAAAGAAAAAGACAATACACAGTATGACTATATCGAGGCTATACAGCTGTTAATAGTATGGGGAAGTCTTCAGAATTCAGCCTGTTACGTTGTATACTGTAAACAGTAACGAGATGGATTATAGTGAACAAACTGGGTGGCCCTATTCCTTTTAGTCGTGAGTTTTTTAGTTATTCGATCTATCAAAAGTCTTTCACTAATCCGTGCATTTAGCATTCAATTAAACTATCTATAAAACAATTCGACTTGTGAACGAACAGCACTCGTGTACACATCGAGGTTCACATTTCAAACTCACAAATTGTGCTTCCAAATATTGCAACATTTAAGTGACGGTTCAATTTACTTCAAGGCATTGAGATATTAGAACTACGTACTAGAGAAGTTGTTCCAAAAAACGTCATGCGAATTGATGACAGCGGGGCCGCGTGGACTAACTGCAGGTTCGCTGCAGCGCTAAAGCACTAGTTTCGCGTCTAACCAAACTATTAAAACTTGCAGCGCTAGATCGCTTAATGAGGGTAGTTTTCTCGTTCCGTACACAATCACACTGCATACGTATCGAAGACATACTAATGTAAGGTGTACGGATTGCAGTACAGTGCAGGCAGTCAAAGAAAGTCTAGTCAGATGAAATCTAGTACATAGTACAAATATACCGATGCTTCCAAGCAAGTTTGGAACAAAATTTTCCAACAAACCGAATATTAGTTTATGAAACTGCTTCTTAAATAAGTGGGTATTAAAAGCAGCAAGTAAATATTTAACTTCTTCTAATTTAAAATTATATTAATAGTTAATTATTGCGCATTATAATAGAAATCAGGATTCCGTCCATATTTCAAATACAAACACTATGCTTATGTATAGCACTGGTAAAATTGGTTGTTTTACCTAATATTTTATCATCTATGTGTAGTTAGGTAATAGATATACGTATGTTAAAGTAACTTCATTTTCTGACATGTATTTGAGAATATAATTCCGTTTGGTACGAGTGGTTGTTGAAATTTCACGGTTTACAAACAAGTGCCCTCTCTTCACAAACAGACACACGGGCGGGTTTGTAAACACGTGGGCCCGAGTCCGCGCTACGATCGAGCACATTATGAACGATACTATACCGATATTGTTAAAATAACTACGTATTTGTTCTGGGAATTTGTTTAACTCGCTGCTCGCGAGATTTTGCTACTGATAGATGTCTAAAGCTTCGTCCTCACTTAGCAAACTGTGAGCGACTGACTGCTTGCCTATAGCGTACTGAATACGCGCAGTTCGGAGACTCCATTAAAAATATACATATAGGTTGGTGAACTGGAGGCAAACAGTCAGTTGCTCACAGTTTGCTGAGTCAGGACGAAGCCTAAGATCTTATTGCAAAGGACGGCAGGGATTGTACAGTTTGTGGAACAACTCTATCCTCTGTGACTTAGTTTTGTTTTAGCAGATTGGTTAGTCATGATATGAATTAAAAACCGTCCAAAGAGGTTTCGATGGCATCACGCCCCTATAAGCACCCTTATTGTCAGGCTTTTAGGGTCGTTTTCGCGTGAGCTTGACGTCACCAACGGACACTCAGATGTAACTGAGGTGAATAAAACAATACCTCCCAAAAATACAGGAGAAGACTAAATAAGAAGGCCCTCATTGGATTCTGAGATATTATTCTTGCGTACCATTTGTGACAGTCGGTCGATCCAAAGATAAACTCCTTTACCAATAAACCTTGTATAGTTTCGGAGTAGTTATACAGTGTTTCGTCTTTTTCTTTATTTTTAACTTTTGAATTCGATCGAAGAAGATATAACACTCTATAACTATTCCGATTCTATAAAACGCCTATTGCTAAGTGGTAATATTTTTACTAGTGTTCATCTATAGGTAAGCTCTACATACCGACAGAATGCAATTGAAATTAAGCCATATAATTAGTTACCTAAACTCTCTTTCGCATTCCCTCAGACCAGACTTGCTTCTGAAACTGTATCGTTAATCTTAGTGATTTAAAGTTGAAACTTGCTTTACCAATTGTACGCAATCGATACTTGAGGTGTTATTTACTCTATCCATCAAACTAAGACAAAAAGTATCGACTTATTCGTTTATCGGAAGTAATTGAGAGTCTGACACTAAGAAGTAATATGAAAGCACCATATTAGCCTCGATTCTCTCCCACCGCTCGCTAAACTGATCTGACAGTACTCACACTATATGCCTCTCTTTTCCTTTCAATACACGAGAAAAGGGTGGCAATAATTTGAGAGCTGAGAGTCTGACTTCAGCTTAGAAAATATTAAAACAGAATCGCCACCAACAGCGCTACACCAATCGACAAACCAAAACTTTCAAAGCAATCTATTTCAAACGATAGCTTAAGATTTAGTAGAGTTGCAGTTCCACAATCCGAGCCAATCCCTCAGAATTCATAGTAATAGGTCGCGACTTATAACAAGAACGCTGGCATGAATTGATTATTCGGTCTATTTGGTGGTACGAGGTAGGGCATGAATATCGGAAACTCGGAATATCGTAATATCGGAATCTCGGAACGCGAGTTCCGATATTAAGTGATTCAATATCGGAATATCGGAAGGAAGTTTTAGGTTCATTTCTGAATCTCAAAATCTCCGTCAAGTATTCAAGAAAGTGGACACGATTTACCTAAAATGCTAAATTTTTTTGCAAAAATTGTTTTCGGTCATGTTGAACCAGCCAAATGTAAAACCGTTTGAACCAAAACAGTTATGAAAGAAAATGTAGAACGGTTTACGTTGATCCTCAACGAATGGATCTCTTTTAGAAACAGGAGATACATAAACCTTCATTGCAGAGCTTTAGGAGGTTTCAAAGTCAAGAGATTCAAGCAGGTTCTTGGGCTCGTCAAACTACCAGGATCCATGACAGCTGCTGCAGCTCTAGGAATATTGCGCGAGCAACTTGCTAAGTTCAATATCCTCCTTGAGGAAGATATTATTAGTCGTACTACTGATGGCGCTAGTGATACGAAAAAATGGGTTCATACATTCCTGGTCACTATCAGCTCTGTCTGTCTGTGTGTCTGTCGCACACGGCGTTCAGCTCACCGTCACATATACTTTATACAAAACAAAGATTATCGTCAAAGCCCAACTCGAAACTGTGCTGAAAAGCCAGCACAAAATGGAATCCACTAGCTGTTCAGGCTCAGAAAGCGACATTGATGAAGACTCAATAGAGTGTAATGGCTGCGAAGTAGAACCCCCAAAAACTCGCACAGTTGATCTAATAAGGCTGTTGCACTAAAATAAAACAATATGATTTTAGAAAGTTTTTTTTTTGTACTAAATCTACCATTAAAATGAAAATGTGCAATTCCGATATTAATATCGGAATTCCGATATTGAGATCTAATATCGGAAATCAATATCGGAATTGAAAACCTTCCGATATTACATGCCCTAGTACGAGGTACCTACCATTAACCAATACATTTACGAAGCCCGCGAACCCCATCCACTTCTTCCAGCGTTCTTTTTACACGACGCAAACTATAACAGTAACTATAGAAACCGAGCCAACAATGAAACAAACCACTCTCGAAGTGTCGAACTTGGCCACTCTCGAAGTGTCGAACCTAGCTACTTTTGAAGTGTCGAACCTAGCCACTCTCGAAGTGTCGAGCTAGCCCCGCGAGCCCCCGCCCGCCCCGCACTACCTGGGCGGCTCGGGCTCGGTGCTGACGATGACCTGCACCACGTACCCCGGCGCCACGCGCGCCTCCTCCACCGTGAGTCGGTCGCCGAGCAGCTTGCCCCCGTAGTACCACCGCTGCCGCCACGGTTCTATGTTCTCTTGAGCCTGGAACATCAAATATAAATAATGTTCAACTGACGATTCGATGTTACCCACGGTTATAAAGTGACGTATGACATAGCTCGATGTTACCCACGGTTAAAAAGTAACCTATGACGTAATTAGAAGTAACCTATGTGTTTTTCCAGACACATTTGTAGACACATAAATTTGGCACAGATATACCCACTGTGCCAAATTTAGTCCAGATCCGTTCCAGTCGTTCTGGCGTGTTTGAGTAACAAACGCTACGATTGAGTCCATCCAAACTTTTGCATTTATAATGCGATTCATTTTGTTGATTGATAATCATTAAGCATTCATGTAATATTAAACTTCATCACATCCTCAATATTTTGTAGATCAAAACGCGTAGAAGCGGACTCCGCAGCTGAGAGATCGTGATCCAGGACGAGTATATTACGTGCAATCCTACTGCAATACGTCACCGTCTGGGCCGCATTGGAGTAGTATTTGCGCGTGTTTATGGTTTGAAAATAGTACTAATTCAGTTCGCCTTAGTCCGTGGGGACGTATTGAAGTAGGGTGGGTGTCTGTATACGCAGACGGGGCGGATTTTATTTGTTATTTTCAAGTTCACAGTCGTCATCGTCATTACAAAAACTTTCGTTGTGTATCGCGACCGCTTTCCCGCGGCGCCGTTCGCTTTTATGTGTTCCATTCTTGATCGAAGGTTCTGGCCTTCAATATGTAGTAGGCCCCCTTTAAATGGCACTGCACTGCGTTCGTCTCTCTGACGTTGCACACCTATCTTTACGGAAATCTTCCTCATGGAAAAATACCATGAACGCAGCACAGTAGGTATCCATTAAGGCATTATGTTCGCAAACAATGTATTAATATACAAACTAAACAGTATGTAATTTTCTACTTGTTTACACACAATAACACTTACGATTGACGTACTATTCATGGGGCGTGCCTAAATGCATATGAATTACCGACTGCCATCCTTATACATACTCCCTTACTTATAAACGTTGTATAGCCTCGGAATAGTTATTTAGTGTTTTGACTTTTACATTTTTTACTTGATCGGAAAAGACGTAACTCAGAATAACAATTCCGAGGCGCTGAGTCGTTAAGGATTACATTAACTATCACTAACTAAAGATTGCCATGGAAATGTAGCCTTTAGTGATGGTTTAAATCTTTAATGGCCACTTTTACTAAATATAAGAATTGCCTAAGCCTTAAGCCTTACCTTTTTTTTTATGCCAAAGTTGGCAAACAAGCTAACGGGCCGCCTGATGGTAAGCGATCACCGTTGCCTATAGATTCCTATAATACCAGGGGCATCGCAGGTCCGTTGCCGACCTTTAACGACACTATATATAGACAGCTCTTATGAAGAAGCCCATGTTCTAGTTACTAGTTTAATCTACTCCTAGCTAGCTCCTACCTACATTTTTTTACACGAAACTTAAGCCATTCCTTAGAAGAATCTTAACTTTATGTGCTAGATAAGCGAATATATCGCTAGGAGTAGTTTAAAACTAGTTATAACTGGTTTTATGTATTGTAAAACCAGTTTTAAATCGAAATTCATGATTGAGCGTCGTTTGAGCACGCGGCCCTAAGTAATCACTAATGTGAGCGCGGCGTGAGCTTCCAGATTAGTCGTTGTCTGTATTTACTCTATACAGGGGGCCTACCATGACATGTTATTACCATGATGATTACGTGCTGTTGTCGACGCTGTGCGACCGCGAATCGTATCGCCGCGCAATAAGGTCTACGGTCGATAAGATGGCTATAAGATTAGGCCCTCGGAACATTACATAAAGTTCAATATTATTTGTGGCTATTATAGAAATTAGAATCGTGTCAATATTATTTAATTAATAAATACAACTATAGGCAATACACGAGTGACTACTCTCGAATGCAAGGTCGCCACATTATCACTAAGTAACAAGTAACTTTGAATAACGTTTCATGTATTCATTGTTGTTTATATAAATTAATAGGTTTTTCATTGAAATTCATTGGAGTAATTGCAAAACAACATGTTTTGACACATCAAAGACTATTGAAACTTTTAGGCCCTCTATATACACATAGTTTTTCACCATCGAAACTGATTGTCATCACCTCACACACTCCTTTCTCTTCTTCCTCTTCACTTAGTTGTTAATAGTTGTTAATTCGGGACACTTCCACACACGGTCGCCTGACCCCAAACTAAGCAAAGCTTGTACTATGGCTGCCAGAGACTGATATACATACTTAGATATTTTTTTTAAATAGATACTTAAATACATTTTAACACCCAAACATAGAACAAACACAAATGTTCATCACATAAATGTTTGCCCTAAGTGGGAATCGAACCCACGCCCCCAAGCTCAGAAGGCAGGTTCACTACCAACTGAGCCACCGAGGCAGTCAAACTCTATCATGAACTCTCTTCCATTCACTTCCAAAAACCCCCAAATGCGCCAAATACTTAATTCTCCATAAACTACTAGTAGCAACTTACTTCCAGACTTTCTAACAAGTATCATTTAACAATTTAAAAAATCCCAGACACTGATTTTCATCAAACATGCTAAGAACACTCCCGACTAATTCACCTTTCAAAAAAAAAATCGGTCCATCCGTTTGGAAGCTACGATGCAGACACACACACACACGCAGACACGTCAAACTTATAACACCCCGTCGTTTTTGAGTCGGGGGTTAAAAAAGAGAAACTCAATTCTCGATATCACTGAAGCCAAACCTTGTAACGTATTGATTACGTATTGTTTTGCCGTAACAGTTGACCGTGTCAATGCAACGAGTCCCGCGAGCCGCCCCTGTCGGCACCTTGAGTCGAGCCCCCGGCGAGCGCGCTTCAAGAGGTTCTGGAAAAGCCGACAGGCTCGCGTGCTCGCGAGGAACGGCTCGGCTCGTTGAAAAAAGTATTTCGAATGTGACTCTTTTTTTTATTTAGAATAGGTCGGCGTTTGACCACCAACTCGCCTGATGTTAAGCGACGTTGTGGTCTAAGATGGAGCACGACGACTTATAAGGTACTTATTCACTCTAGCCTTGAAGTTTTGTAGAGTGAAGAAGTACAAAGACGGCAGTTGAGTGAGGCGCTACAAGTGCGCTACTGCTCAGACCCGTCTTCGCAACGGTTACACCGGCGGACTACATCCCGAAACACGACTAGGTCATTTCACGGCATGGCTTGGTCCGTACTCACATGTAGCTTGTTCTTGCACTGAGCCACGGTGTGTTTCGAGTAGGCGGCCAGCTCCACGTCCCGGCAGGTGCTGGAGAGCCGCAGCCGCAGCGTCACCTCCGCGCCGCCCTCCACCGGCTCCGACCACTCCGCCGGGCTGTCGCGCCCGCTCGCCTCCTTCACCATGTTGATGGGCGGCGAGAGGCAGTATATTGGGACCTGGGGAAGGTTATTGCTTCATGTATAATCCAGTCCCTTACTATAGCCCAAGCCAACCCTATTAAATTTCCCAGACATTTCACAGAAACGATACCGTGCCGTACCGGTCAGGAGGACCTTACTCTATCTTTAGTATCAAAAGGATCGAAATCAAAAGTCATTATTTGGCCAAAATGGCAGATCACATTAATCATCAATCATTTTCCACCCGCTGTTGAGTATAGATCTCTTTAGCGCGCCATCCTTTCCATTGTCAACAAAAAAATCAGACCATACCCTACATACACACACATACGTACATTTATTATAACCTGTAACTGAAAACAATAGGCAAATAACACTCATCATCTAATAAAATGAGCGCAGTGGGTGTCGGTAACGCGATCAAAGATCTCCGTCGATTTACAAGCTCAGGCAGAGATTCACAGACCGCACTTCGACCTTACTTTGATGGAAAGTTCAACTTTTCGGGCGAGATTCTTGAACTTTGCATCAAAGTAAACTCGAAGTGCGGTCTGTGAATCTTACCTTAAGCGCCGCCTGGAAATGGTATAAATTAAAAATATTTAATACTTTGTAACATAAAGTCCTTTTTAGATGACTCTTCGAGCTGCTAGCAGCGCTGACCGCGCGTGGTCCACGCGCCATCCGCTCTAAAGAAGACGAGCGAGACGAGAATATTTACGAGGCGGTCGGGTGCTAAGCTTGTAAGTCGACGAAGACCCATACCCACACTCAGACAGTATTTGCAAATACTACCGTTTGCCGAAACAATTGCAGCACAATTCACGCGCGGTGACTCACCCTAAGATTAAAGAAGGAAAATTTAATTTAATTGTTAGCTATATTTAAATTGAAATATCTAAAATGCAATTAAAACCTAGACTGACTTTTCGACTAAAAATATAGTTTTATCTAAATTAACCAGTCTAATTTATTATTAATTGCCTAAATATCATTGTTATTTAGCAGGTTATTTTAGAAGTTTCTCAAGACATTTTTTGATGATAACTAAAAAATCTATGAGTGTTAAAAATAGCTACCAATTAAAAAAAAAATACCTTCATTGAACAGATGTTTTTGTTGAAATAACCATATTTTATATTACAAGAAATAGGCATTGAAATAATTAAAGGATCCTATATTGGGAGCACAAATTCCTTAGTAGATTGTAACCTCAATTTATTTATTACCTTGATAAATTTTAACAAGGAAATAATGAACATAACTCCATTCAAAGTTCAAAATTTTATTATTCTAAATTCTTTTGATAATAATAATTGTCTCTCTGTTTGTAAATTTTATAATCCATTTTAATGTATTTTTCTTTGAATGTGTCAAGTTTTAAATTGTAAGTTGTGTATAGTCGTAAGTGGACTTAAAGTTTAAAGAGCTTCCTTTTGATGTGTATTTTTGATGTATTTAATTAACTTTTTGTCTGTGACTGTACCTTAACCAAATAAAATAAAATAAAATAAAAGCAAAAAACAATCTAGGTCTGTGACTCCATCATTGGTTTCACTGATGCCAGCGTCACTACACAAGTGACTTTTTCGTTTTTTTGTGAGGAAAAAAAATCAGCTTTTCCATACAACATTTTTATTGATCATCAACAAAATGTATGAAGCAGCTGTTTTTTTTCTCGATTTTAAGGATTTTCCCGATAGTAAAAGTTGGTCATAAGGTTGAGTAGAATGATATCCTAGCATATGTCAGCCATTTAAAGACACCATGTATAATGTTTTTATTTTTAGGTACATTTTCTTTGAATTTGCGCGGCGTCACTATCGCCAGTGACATTGAAGCCAATGTCAGAATTGAGCCTTAATAAAAAAATATTTGTTTGACACTTTTTATTGGAAAACTCCAGATAAAGTATTGACAGATAGAACTTTAGGATACACACAGCTGTTGATGCAATTCAACAGCAATTCTCTTCTAAAGATACAACAGCTCAAAAATTATTGTTATCCTTAACTCACCTATAGATCTGGAAAGAGATGCAGACAATTTTAGTCTTGTCAGATTACTTATATTACAATCCATACCAATTTCTTATTATACAGGGTTGTCAGGAAAGGGTGTACTAAGTCAAAAGGAAGTCATTGAAATCGAAAAATAAACCTCAGCTGTTGTTGTTTATAATGAAGAGAAACACCCCTTATCGGCTTAGTACACACTTTCCTGACAACCCTGATTTTTTTAAAAAATTGCAACAAGTATATGAGCTATAACAAGTGTGTGTGAGTGTTTTACTGAGTGGTATATAATTTAGCAGTTTTTTTTCAAATGTTCAGTCACATGACTGGAATAATAAACAAGTGTTTTTAGAATTGAGCTCGTCAAACATGCCCAAAAAGGCAAGCTCCTAATAAGGCAACTCATCAGTCAATATTGAATGTTCATTGTTCATAGAGAAAAAAGTGTGTTACTAACTGTTGAAGTTTTATTTCAGTTTTCAGTATTCAAAATTAAATAATGTATATTGGTCCTAGACAAACCATATAGGTTTTTAGGGTATATTGACTTCCAAACTGTAATTTTTACTTCTAAATTATAAGTTTTTTTAAACATTTATTGTCCTTCTGCTGGGCATAGGTCTCCCTTAAATAAATAGAATATTTAAAAAAATATGGCTTTTTCTGATGATGTACCTACTGTACTTACCTACATACCTATATTATTTCCTTGTTATTTTTTTGTATGATTAACTCAGCAATCTCCTTATTAACAGATGACAAGCAAACAGAGTTGGCTTAAAACATTTGAAAAGTGAGTGTGAAGTACATGCTCAACACTTTATTATTCGATGCATGTTTTGTAACTGCATAGTGCTTTAATAGATACTTGCTTTTACATACTGTAAAATACTCAACAAGTAGGTTCATTAGGTATTTAGGTTCTCTCTGTTGTAGTGTATGAATGGATGACACAATATTTGTTTATCAAACCTGATTCAAGCAGTTTAATTTAAAGGTCAAGGTAGGAGACTCAATTTTACGCTAACACACTAATATTAATAAGGTTGTACTACTCTACCTTTCACAGGCTGTTGGTATGTCAAAGTAATGTTGTTACCTGGTATCTAGTGCCCCATTCATCGTAGCATTCTGTGAGGTAGCCGTTGGGGACAGAGACACTGGCTCCGTCGAGTATCGCCTGCGCCAGCTGGAAGTCCATGGCCTCGGCAGCCACGGCGGCTGCTCGCAGTGCATCCCAGATCTCCTTGCGGCCTTCGAACGCTGGTGCCGTGTCCCAGAACTCATCCCTCTTACTCCTCAGCTGACCTTCCGTCAGAGGCACGTCAGATTTCCACCGGATAGTCTCATGGCACAGCGACTGGTTCTTCCGCAGGCCACCTGCAAGTGGGAACACGAGGGTCAGTCTCGCAGGCCTCGCCTCGGACACACGGCTCACGTACACACAGAGAAGCGATGACCCACGTACCGGAATTAGGACGCGACACAGTCCCCGATGATTCTTCTATAGGCCCGCTTCCACTTCTAGTTATTCCAATGCAACCTCCCATTGTGTTCACATTCTACAATTGCTCATTTTTAACAAATATTTACAAAAAAATATTAACAAATAACATTTTGTCTTCTTGTACGCCTGCTGTCAAAAAAAAAGATGAGATTTGCGTTTTGCTAATACTTTGGTACCTACAATGTTAGTCAAATATTTATAAAAAATCTTAAGGAGTAACTTGTTTATTTTTATACTAAATTATAACACTGCTGCCTTGATGTTGTGAAATTAATTTAATTTCATCCTTTATTATAATTCAAGAGTAAACATTACAACAAATTCTTTTATTTTCAATTCCACAATCACAAATTGGCAAGAGCAAAAACTAAACGAATATTGCTACAACTGTCACCTTCATTGACATATTTAGACATTGACAATGACAACCACACGGATAGATTGCGCTCTAAAAATCAAAACAACAGTTTTGTTTTGCTTCAAGTAATATAAAATTTTGAAAATATTACCTAATATAAAAATCATTCCACAATACGAAATATGTCCACGAAACTTGAAGACATTGAAAAATACCGAGTACTGTCGGTGAGTACTTTATGTTTCATCGTTGTCCCCTTTATTCTGTTAAATGTCTGTACATATCAGTTATCTTTTCAGGCCGAACCAACCGCTTATTACGTATCAGAATTCATAACAGAAAGCGAAGAAAAGTTAATTTTATCAAACATTTACGCGGCACCCAAACCTAAATGGACTCAGCTCTCAAACAGAAGGTTACAAAATTGGGGCGGCATACCTCATAATAAAGGCATGATCGCTGAAACAATACCTCCATGGCTGGACAACTACCTCGAAAGAATACATAAACTGTACGTAATGGACAGCAAGAGGCCTAACCACGTCTTAGTAAATGAATATTTGGCTGGGCAAGGCATCATGCCACATTTAGATGGCTCTTTGTTCTACCCGACAATTACTACTGTATCATTGGGGTCGCACACGGTCCTGAAGTTCCTACAACCATCTGCCGATGATAGCAGTATGAATATGCAGCCAGTGTTTTCATTTTTACTAGAACCTAGAAGCCTACTTATTTTACAAGATAAATTATTCCACCACTACTTACATTGTATTGAAGAAGTGACCGAAGACTTTATAGATGACTCTATAGTAAATTTAAACTTGTGTTCTAACAACTATTTGAAAGGTACTAAAGTTAGTAGAGATACACGGATATCTATGACGATCAGGCATGTGCCAAAAACAACATCCTTTAAAATTAATATTGGAAATAAAAGGTAGCATTCAAAGTTAAATATGTGTCTTCAATTATTTCAAAGTTAGTTTACTTGGTAAGTTACTACTTATATTTAATCCTATTTATCATTTAAAAAGCTATATTAGATAAAACTACATCCTATTTATATGCAAAATTAGAGACAGTGAACTGTATGATTGTCCACCGATACCCATTGACACTAGCTAACAATTCACCTCGAATGGAGATCCTTCCAGGATCCAGAACTTCTTGTTTGATGTCCCTCACATTCGAACTTTCAAATTATATTTGCATGTACTACTTTCCATGAAAAGTTTCATGGAGATTGGTTCAACAATAATCAAGTTATCGTTGAACAAATACATGCTGAAAATTCATAGTCGACTTGGAGACCTTGCCTTACTTGGTCAATTATTTGCAAAGTTCAGTCACTGTAAAATCTATTTACAATAACTTAGATACTTTTTGTATCAATTTCTACATTTAAATAATGAATCACAATCCACTACCAAACAAATCTAGTTGGCTCATATGTTACAAAATTTTTGTTAATGAAAATGTATTTGTTTATTTGATTTTTTTGAAATGGGTTTTACAAAATTGCTAGCGACTGTGAGACACCTGCCAGGCTCTGTTGCTTGCAGCAGGTTGGTTCGGAGATCATGCTGTAATCTCACTCAGGATAAACCTCAAGACTCTTCTACAGAAGACAAACCAGATGAGAACAAGGTATAATAATATTTTTACTTACTTTAATACCTACACTTTGAGATATAGGATGCCTCAGCCTTGTCACTAACATTCAACAGGTAATGTTCAAGCATTAGCAATTTTTGAAATAGAATTGCTTAAAAGTATTCACAATTCAGTTGGTCCTGATGTCATACTGACATCTTAAATCTGTAATATCTTTTGCTATCTTTCTCTGATAAATTTTATTTTTTGTAGTAAATTTGTCATTGTAGCAAAGTTCTGCTTTTCAGATTTAACTACACAATATAAGTAGAATCTAAATGTACAGGAAAATGGCTTGTTTAATTACAGAAAGGTCTAGTTGTGGCGGTGTACGAAAAAGGTAACAAGAGTTTCGAACTGTCTGAAGTGGCTGAAGAGATCAACCAGAAGTCAGGGGGCAAACTTGCCCAACATATGAATGAGTAAGTCACAATGTACTTTTCACTAATTCATTAATACTTTCTATCAGTTCCTTCTACATTTTCCTCCATAAAGCCTGAACCACTTCTCTTCAAAGAATGTCAATCCTTACATCCATTAAAGACTATCTTGACTAAAAGATAGCTATAGAGCAGATTTCTTTGCAATATTTAATTACTAGTTTTCATGAACAACATGATTGGTATATTCATTGGTCTTAAATAAAATGTGGAAATGAAAGCTCTGCATTGTTGACAGAATTCACAACACACCCTAATACTTAACATTGCTGCTACCAGCATTGTGCATGCGAAATCAACCCCTCTTTGCAGTACTGTAAGCCAGACCATAGACTCTTGTACAGATGTGTGTATGCGAGGGGGTTCGGTCCCATAACGTCGACTCCCATGACACCGCTCCGCGCTTCGCGGGGTGTCCCACCACGCCGCTCCTCGCTTTTAGTCACGCACGTTAGTCCTGTCACTCCGCTCGATGAATTTCCCTACACTTAGTCCCGGCACACCGCGCTTCGCTTTCTACGTACGCCCACCACGTCTATCCCTCTTTTTAGGGCTTCCTACTCCGAATACCTAAGGGTATATTACCTTTAGGTATTAGGGTGGATCAGTCGACGTCGATCGATAGGTTCTACTCGTACTACGCTAATTTGAAACCTAACTATCTTTTTTATGTCCGTTCCAGTTTGTCCTGCCGGCTGAAGCTGGGCCGCGCGTTCGTGGTGACGGGGCTGACCCCCGAGCACGAGTCGGTGGCGCTCGCGTGCGTGGGGCCGCGCGAGCCCGGGTACGACGAGCTGGAGGCGCTCGATGTCACCAAGGTAATCACGGCGACGTAGACCATGCTATAATCATTGTTATACTCTATCAGGTTTAGCATTCCGAGTCAAAAATGGTCACGTGGGCAACTCGCCTATGCCTCAGCTTTGTCAAAAATAATAAATAAATTCGGGACACTTCCACACACGGTCGCCTGACCCCAAACTAATCGAAGCTTGTACTATGGCTGCCAGAGACTGATATACACATACTTAGATATTTTTAAATACATACTTAAATACACATTAATACCCAGACATAGAACAAACACAAATGTTTATCACATAAATGTTTGCCCTAGGTGGGAATCGAACCCACGCCCCCAAGCTCGGAAGGCAGGTTCACTACCAACTGAGCCACCGATGCAGTCAACAAAATGCTCTTGCATATTCAGATTTCTCCAGATCTGTCGGTCTGTCTGTCGGTCTTTATCTACTGGTCGCTTTTCTTAACTGATTCTTTATTTTCTAAAACTGACTGGACAAAAAAAATTATATAATTATCGAACCTGCTCACGAAGTTTCACGAGAATCGGTTGTGAAATGCGACCTGTAGAAGAGGACACACGTCGGCCGCGAGGTTTACAGCTAATATTAGTTATGATTATTGAGATAGTACGATTATAATCTCTATCCCCCTTAGCAATAAACATTGCATAGCCTCGGAATACTTATAGAGTGATTTGTTCTTATAAGCTTTTATTTAACTCGCAATGTACTCGTATGTATGTTTGTATGTATGTAACTATGTTTGTTCGGGTGGAATGTTGTAACTTGAAAGCAGATGTCTTCAACCGGTTAAGCTACGATTTTGTATACTTACATGTTTAGTTTGGGTGACAATGCATGGTTAGCTGTGTGATGTCATTCTAAATCCAACATGGCGTAACACCCAAAATGGTGGATAAGTTATTTTTAATGCACTCCTACAATATGTAAGGGCTTGTTGAGAGTAACGTGAAAAACATTCTTTTTAGCGTAATAAAAGCTTGTTTTGAAACATACATTTTTCAACAAAAAAGCTTGTTTTTCGATTGGGTTAAAAAAGTAAAAGAAAGAACAAAACACTGTTCAACTATTCCGAGGCTATACAACGTTTATTGCTGAGGGGGATCATCGCTTACCACCACATGGTGGTAAGCGATGATAGTTTGGAGAAGGCCCGCCTCTCAAGCCAAAGAGAGCGGGTTCGAACCCAGCCGACGGCACGCACCAATTTGTTCATTGTGTGAACATGTGTGAATTGTATGTCATCTGCTACATGACTGGAGGCCGGTGTGTGGCGACAGGCTCGCCCCCTGTAACATTTGGGACTGAATATGGTCCGGCAAAGTGTGGTTGTATTACACCTTTGCCAGCCTCTCGGGGGAAAGTCGTGACGGTATATATATGGTATGTGGCGTGTGCAGGAGAACATCCGCTGGGGCGTGGGCGCGGGCGTGCGCGCGCTGAGCTCGCGCGGCTGCGCGCGCGTCGACGTGGAGCCCGGCGCCGCGCCCGCCGCCGCCGCCGAGGCCGCCGAGCTCGCCGCCTGGAGGTAACATCCGCGATACCTGCTCTGTGCCTCAACTACCTGTTTACCACATCCACATTTACATTCGTCGGACGGCAACTTAGGTAAGTGCCCACCGCTGATCCGATCTTCGGAAAATTTGGCAGGCAGGCAAGTACTTAATGCAAAAACAATTTTTAATTTCAAACTTATATTTATTTTTATTTTTTACTTCAATGGTTACTTTCTTATAGATAAATACAAATAGATACGACGATTACAGGTCATCACGGATTGAAATGTTTTAAAAACAAAATCGAAGATTGAACACTGAAAACATTCTAAATACAAAATGATGAGAAAACATAATTGAAAGCAGTGAAACAGTGAACATGCAGTATGAAAGCAAATTAGTTAGCAATTAGTACAGTTTAAGAAAAACCTCACTTGACACAACGATCAATTTTGTCTAAAGTTTGTATTGAATTTTTTCGGAAACCTTTTGAAGGGTTAAAAGGTTTCAAATTTTAATTATTTCGAAAATGAACAGGGGAACAATATAACTTAATCATACTGATATACTCGTAAGCTCGAAGCTATTAATTAGATTTTAAAATGAGCTAAACGATTATGTTTATTTAAGAGGACTCGGTTGAAGCAACTGCTAGTACAGGCTGATTCAAATTTGATGACGGCTGTGAAGTTAGGCGCGAAAAGAAAGGTGTGCGCGGGCTACAGAGAGGCAGAACGCCGCAAAGTCTCGCTTGCGGCGCACGCGCACAACCGCCATTAAATTTAATCCGTGTGTAACATGAATCCGCCTCGTTCAGGTTCCAGGAGTTCAAAACGTCGGAGCGCGTCCCCGCGACCCAGGTGTCGCAGCACGGCGGCGCGGGCGAGGAGTGGCGGCGCGGCGCGGCGCGGGCGCGCGCGCAGAACTGGGCGCGCCGCCTCGCCGACATGCCGGCCAACATGATGACGCCCCTCGACCTGGCGCAGGTACGACCCAGGTGTCGCAGCACGGCGGCGCGGGCGAGGAGTGGCGGCGCGGCGCGGCGCGGGCGCGCGCGCAGAACTGGGCGCGCCGCCTCGCCGACATGCCGGCCAACATGATGACGCCCCTCGACCTGGCGCAGGTACGACCCAGGTGTCGCAGCACGGCGGCGCGGGCGAGGAGTGGCGGCGCGGCGCGGCGCGGGCGCGCGCGCAGAACTGGGCGCGCCGCCTCGCCGACATGCCGGCCAACATGATGACGCCCCTCGACCTGGCGCAGGTACGACCCAGGTGTCGCAGCACGGCGGCGCGGGCGAGGAGTGGCGGCGCGGCGCGGCGCGGGCGCGCGCGCAGAACTGGGCGCGCCGCCTCGCCGACATGCCGGCCAACATGATGACGCCCCTCGACCTGGCGCAGGTACGACCCAGGTGTCGCAGCACGGCGGCGCGGGCGAGGAGTGGCGGCGCGGCGCGGCGCGGGCGCGCGCGCAGAACTGGGCGCGCCGCCTCGCCGACATGCCGGCCAACATGATGACGCCCCTCGACCTGGCGCAGGTACGACCCAGGTGTCGCAGCACGGCGGCGCGGGCGAGGAGTGGCGGCGCGGCGCGGCGCGGGCGCGCGCGCAGAACTGGGCGCGCCGCCTCGCCGACATGCCGGCCAACATGATGACGCCCCTCGACCTGGCGCAGGTACGACCCAGGTGTCGCAGCACGGCGGCGCGGGCGAGGAGTGGCGGCGCGGCGCGGCGCGGGCGCGCGCGCAGAACTGGGCGCGCCGCCTCGCCGACATGCCGGCCAACATGATGACGCCCCTCGACCTGGCGCAGGTACGACCCAGGTGTCGCAGCACGGCGGCGCGGGCGAGGAGTGGCGGCGCGGCGCGGCGCGGGCGCGCGCGCAGAACTGGGCGCGCCGCCTCGCCGACATGCCGGCCAACATGATGACGCCCCTCGACCTGGCGCAGGTACGACTCGGGTGTCGCGGCACGGCGGCGCGGGCGAGGAGTGGCGTCCCCGTCCATGCCTCGAACCTCGGTCTTCGTACGTTCCGTGGTTTATCCTGGCGTACACTGCCACTTGATAAATCAATATGGCAGGCAACGTCAGGATTCCTAGCTCCACGAAATATGGACGAGCTGGTGTGTTCCAGGGTACTTTGGCGATGCAACGCACCGCACGCTTTTGCATGCGGAACGCTCGCTCCCAATCTGCAGCTCTAGCCCATATCTCGGCGCCGTATTGCAACTGAGAGTGCACAGTTGCAAAGTAGCACGCCCGTGCTACCTCTCCCGGCACTACTCTCGCTACCCTACTCAGTGCGAAGCAGGCGCTTCCCAACTTCCGCAGATCTTGTCCACGTGTTGGTCCCACTTTAATCCCCGGTCCAGCTCAAACCCTAGGAATATTGTCGACTCCTTCTCCTCAATTTTTACCGTCAAAGGCCCTTGTGACCTACCTGACAGACTGAACTGGATGAAATGAGTTTCAAACTCAAATACTCTAATATTTATTGCTCATTAATTATGTAGTCATGCAGGTCTTATCAAAATGTAATGTGTAAGTAAACATCATCAGATGACCCTGCTAAGGTGTGGCAATAATTTGTACGGAACGTTTTATTCGATGTCATCAAAATTATCTGCAAAAAATTCGTCAAGATTAGTCAAGATCGTTGTCAGAAAGGATTTTAAGGTTTTTATTAAGGAGTCGCACTTATATAAATCTTTAAATGTATAAGGCAATTTGTTATATTTTTATGGGCTTTGAGCGAGGGCCCAAACTGTGCGTCACTGTTTTGATGATTTTTCTTTAATTTGTTTGTGTCTGTACTGCTACCTAATTTTCCTGGGCTCATTACTAGACTTTTTAAAATATTTTGGGTATTTCGTACAAATTGACATATTTCTAAAATATAAAAAGACAATTGGATGGAAAACTTAATGGCGGCTGTGCGCGTGCGCCGCAAGAGAGACTTTGCGGCGTCTTGCCTCTTTGTCGCCCTTCGTTTTTTCTACTGCGCAGCGTTTCGCGTCTAACTTCAGTTAGAGCGAAACGCTGTTAAATTAAATTTGTTTACCGCTGTTAAATTTAAATCGGCCTGTACACATTGTGCTAACACCATCGAAATAATATAAGAAAAAACCGGCACAAGTTTAATTTAAGTTTAAGCACACAGGTTGTTGACCCAATATCTCAACCAGAAGCAAACTCTACACAGCTCCGTTGACAGTATTATGTTACGTGTATCAATAGCCAAGATAGAGAGACGTACAAGAAACCATAGCGAGAACGAGACAACAATAGTTATCACTGTTGCGATTGGTTGCGTTTTTATGCGGTCCATTTTTAGGTTCTCGTAACGTATCTCCCATATATATACTTATAATATATACATATGGTCGAATGCTGGCACCAGTGTTTCTTACATATCGTCACGCCTTTTCCCTGAAAGGCTGCCAAAGGTTAATTACAACACCCACACTTCGCCAAACGATATTCAGTCTCAAATGTGACAGGGCGAGCCTGTCGCCATACACCGGGCTCCAGTTACGTAGCAGATGACATTAAAAATATGTTCACACAATGAACCAACTGGTGCGTGGCTTCGGCTGGGTCTGAACCCGCTCCCTCTGGCTTGAAAAGCGAGTCTTCTCTGACTAGGCTATCACCGATTGCAGCCTGTAGGTCTCCTAATAATCTGTTTATGGATGTTTCAGCACGCGTTGGACACGCTATGTCCCCTCGGCGTTACCGTGGAGGCGCACGATCGGGATTGGATCGAGACACGGAACATGCAGGTGCACTCACAATTAACATCTAGAGTACATTAACAGTTGTCGATGGGGTGAAATGGGTTCAATCATTTTTCTACACGCCTGCTTGAATTTACCCGCCGGCAGCTTATTTCTTTTTCATAAAGTTTCCGCCCACTTATACTGCTTAAACGAACATAAAATGTCAATAAATGGTACCCTAAATTGTCACGTTACTAACTGAATATTTGCTGGTAAAATTGTCCTGGAGCGAGTGTGTATTTATATAAAAGGAAAATAAACAACTAAAATAATCAGACAAAAATACAGTTTTCTTAACTTCAAAATTAAGACATCGCGTGGCTATAGTCTTATACCTGAACAATAATCCTAACTTATTATAAAATCGAAGTGTCACACGATAAGTTTTAATTTCGCATGACAGTCAAAAGAGTTAAAAAGTATAAAATTTTAACGTTATCATGCGTATACATTTTAGAAATTTGTAAATTCGTTCGAAGCAATACACATTTATTTGTACGCGAAAATGAACAATTATTTACAAAGGAAATTATTATACCTACTACGGGCCAAAATGACGGAAATCAACACAAAAACCGAAGTCACGATTAAAGATGCACTCAGCTGGTACCTTGGTCATGGCTACAAATATCTATAATAATCTATCGGATGATTTGTATAATACAAAAAGTGACATTATGTTTATATCTAGATTAAAACAGTTTCTTGCTGACAAAGCTTACTATACTATTGACGAATATTTAAATGAAAACCATACAATTTAATTTTAGTAATAAATAGACTATATGACTTTTGACAAAATTAATATTCTTAACATAAATATATTATAACGACTACGACGATGATAATAATAAAATTTCAAAATGTAATAACCATCCTCCTCTCTTCTAAGTTGCTGTGCCCGACGGGGTCCGTTGAACTATGTACCTAATGCAATATTGTGTTTTGAAACATCATGTGTACTGTACGGCTTATGGCAATAAATAATCTGAATCTGAATCTGAACTACCTTAAAAAGGACAAACAACTTATAAACTATTTTTTTTCCCTCTAGATGTGGACGCTAGATACTATGAATTATAATAAATAAATAAATTATAAATATTATAAATGTGGCATTTATAAACCGTGTTATAAATTATGGAAATAATGATCGAAACATTAAATTAGATACAATATACTTTAGTCACTAAAATTTCAGTTTCCATCCCGAACGCCTCTTAGCTGGCGGCATTTCCCCGCTGTATCGCCAGGGAGATACGCTGGGCGAGAAACTGCCCCGAGCGAGGATTTCCCCTACGTTCACGCAGGCGACGCCCACAAACTTTTTGGCATGAGACCCCCACGAACCCGCTGTCTGTCCGCTGTCCGATATGATCGCGAAAGCATAGCTTGTTGTCAATAATCACTCCTAAATCACGTATTAAAGAAAGTTCATTCAAAGTTGTTCAAAAAAATGTTGTCCATTTTGTTACACGCCGAGAAAGAAGCATGCTTACGAGAAAATTTAAATAGCATTTGGAAGCATTTAACATCATACGATTTTGCCTACACAATTGACTCACAGTATCGATGTCGGCCTGTAGCTCCTCAATATCTTTCACATCACAGATTGTCTAATAAAGTTTGAGATCATCAGCGAATAATTTAACGTTGGATTTCAAAAAGCTAGGCGAGTCATAGATGAAAATAAGAAATAGTAAAGGGCCCAAATGAGATCCCTGGGGTACGCCTGAAGAGACTCCTGTGACCAAAGATCTAAACCCTTTCGCAACTACCAGTTGAGATCGATTTTTAAATAGGACTTTAACCACCGTAAAAGAGGACCATGGATCCCTAGACACTGTAATTTGGCCAGCAACAAATCATGATCTACAATGTCGAAAGGCCTTGCTGAAATCAGTATATATTGCATGAGATTTCCCACCATCATCAAGAACTTCAAGAATATCAGATACATAACCCATCAGGTTAGTGGAAGTAGATCTGCGAGGCAGGAAACTATGCTGGTTTGAATTAAGGAGTTGAGAAACATGCCAAAAAATCTTTTTGAAAACCAATTAAGTACTATTAATTTACCATGCCCTGAAAGAATCGGAACCGGCCTATAGTTCGTAACGCAATATCGATCGCCATTTTTGTGTATTGGAGTGATGTGAGCTAGTTTCCTCTTTTTCGGAAACATACCCGTATCAAGTGACTTCTGAAAAAAATTAGTTTTACTTTGGTACTAGAGTGAATCTTCTGTACGTGGTATTATTATTTATTCTGTGAAGTTATATAGTTTGGGAACTAGCGCTCTATAAAATTAGTGTCCTACTTTGAGCAAAATAAAGAACTTGAGTTGAATTTGAGCTCATATCTCTGTTCTCAAGGCGTTCCTGGCGGTAGCGCGCGGCTCGTGCACGGAGCCCGTGTTCCTGGAGTGTTCGTACCGCGGCGCGCGGGGCCCGGCGCCGCCCGTGCTGCTCGCCGCCAAGGGAGTCACCTTCGACAGGTGAGCGGGGTACTGGGGCCGACAGGCGGGCCAGCGAGGCTAGCACGGCTCGCAGACTAAATGTCTTTCCACAGTTTTTATTTGCGAGAAAGAGACAAACAGCTGATTTGTGGCAGGAAGCTTCTTTCATTTTTACTTTTAGTTTTTGTTATGCTAATGTTGTGCATATTTAATGTCATCTGCTACATAATTGAAGCCTAGTCTACGGCGACAGGCTCGCCCCCGGTCATATTTTTGTTTATGATAGACTTTTCTGTCTCGTATTTGTACTTTTTTTTTCTCCAACTACCTACGTGTTACTATGTTCCTTTTGCGCACTAGCACTATGTGTTTAAAAAGCGAAATAGCCTAGGCTTTTGTATTTTCATGTTTAAGAAGGCCGTTTGATTATTCGAATAAAAGTCCGTGCTAATTATAAAATAAAAAGTAACGCTGTCTGTCTGTAGGCTTTTTTTTCACGGCTAAACTGCTGAACGGAGCTTCATGAATCTTGATAACTAGGTACAGCATTTGACAAGGATGGTTTTTGGATACTTAGTTCCTCCATAAACGGGAACGTTTTCGCGGGTAACAGCTAGTTTAAAAGTAAAATGTAATTGTGTGTGTAGCGGCGGCCTGTGCCTGAAGCCGTGCAGCAGCATGACGGAGAACCGCGGCTCCATGGCGGGCGCCGCCGTGGTGCTGGCCGCCGTGCGGGCGCTCGCCGAGATGCAGGTACGAGGCACCGGCCCGAATGTGTATTATGCCTTTTTTAATTCGAATTTTGCAAGCTTATGTTCTGAAAGTTGTTTACTTTCACGGGTTTCAAACACACTCAAAATCAGCACCTGTATTGTAATCCATCGATTTCCAAAATCCACTATCTGAGATTTGTATGTGGCGTCTGATTGGTCATTAAACTCCTGTATATTTTGTCCACAAAATCTACCAATTGAGTTAGGAACAACCAATCAGCGCGTTCGATACCACTCAGGTGATCCTACTGGTGGATTTTCCTTGCTTCACATCCTCGAATTGCTCATCTTAAGGTGAGAAGGGAGTCTTAGGCTGCGTTTCCAACATCATTCAGTCCGAGGATGCGTAGCGAAGGATGTGTTTGTTAAGAACCAATAGACGTTACTCGTCATCCGTCTCTTTCAAACTTGTTTTAAATGACTTATTTCGGTCTTGCATAAGCATCGATTGACGTCACTGCGCGTAGCTTACGTGACCATTTTTGACTCGGAATGGTGGTCCTGGTGCAATATACTATGATTACATGTACCATGGTGTGTACGTGGGGTGCTTCATACTTAATCGTTTTTTGTCATATTTTATTTCAAAACCGCTCACTGCAAATAAGAGACATTTGACATACCGATCCGTGTTAATATTTTTTTTCCTTAAGCTTCTGTTTACGCGCAAACATCATAGATGGCGCTAGTGGAAAGATTAGCACGCGCACGCGTTTGGTTCACGGAGTAGTATGTAAGCTTAACAATGGTCTTAATAAATGAGTAGCGCAATCATTGGTGCCGAAAACCGGGAAGTGAGTAAGTGAAGTGAACAGTGGACTTGTGTTTGGATTACAGTGTTATGGACCTTGGTAAACCGTGAGTAAAGTGAAAAAGACTTGTGCAAAAACAGTAACTTGTGTTAAATAGTGATTCTTGGACTTGTAAAATTTTTAAAAAACTTTCTAACACTTAGCAAATTTAGATTGAGTTATTCATTGACTTAGTTTATTTTACTGATTACCGGACTTAGTAAAATCAGAGTGATCTTTCCATTAACTTAGAAAAATCGTGTTCAAGTTCCCATTGACTTTGAATATTTTATACTACACGGGACTTGTAATATTTCTTGTGGTGCTTCATTAACATAGACAATTTACTATCCAGAACTTAGCAAAATTCTGTTGTGTTCATTGACATTGGCTAGTATATGGTGTACGGACTTAGTATATTTTCGTATGGTGATTTATTAACGTTGTTGGAGCTGATAATAATTATGTCATACAACACTTACAATATTCGCTGTGTTTTTTGATAGACTTTGTTACACAAAACACAACGTGTGATTTTACTGCCAATGTGAGGTAGAACTTTTATTTTGAGTAAACAATTATCACGACCTGGATACGTTCATTCAATATGGAGTCATTATCGACGCTTGTTGCACTTCAAATTGATTTATATGAAAGGCTGGTTAAAGCGGAAAGAAACTTTAGAAAGACAGGGAAAGACAAGATCAAGAAAGCACTGATAGAATCAAGGTTAGAAGCGGTTGAAGAATTATGGAAAGACTTTAAAAAGGGACACAAAGATGTTATGGCAAATACCTCGCGAGAGCAAAGGGATAAAGAAGATTACTTCCGCGTAGATTATTATGATCAATTTCAGGAACTTTATTTGTCATACAAGGCTTTGTTGAAAGAAATATACCAAACTTTTATTGCCGTAGAATCACAACCAGAGAGAACAATCGCAACCAAATCTGACTGC
The DNA here is from genome assembly GCA_911728515.1 of Peribatodes rhomboidaria. Taxonomy (NCBI): domain Eukaryota; kingdom Metazoa; phylum Arthropoda; class Insecta; order Lepidoptera; family Geometridae; genus Peribatodes; species Peribatodes rhomboidaria. Next base: position 16,984,886 of record OU452177.1, read on the forward strand.
AATGAAGTTGTCAAGTTACCTCGAATTGAGCTACCTACATTTAGTGGAAAATACAATGAATGGCAGACTTTCTATGACATGTTTTTGTCGGTGATACACCAGAACGCTAGCCTACCATCAGTACAAAAACTGCACTACCTAAAGAGTTGTTTGTCTGGAGAGCCGGAGCTGCTGATTCGTAACTTTTCCACGACTGACGCAAATTACAAGGAAGCTTGGGAACAGCTGGTAAAGAGATATGACAACAAGAAGTACAACTGCAACAGCATCATGCAAATATTATTCTCGTTGAAGCCGATACAGGGCGAATCATCAACTGCATTAAAGCACTTGTTAGACACTACATCATCCTGCTTAAAAAGTCTGAAGAACATGGGAATTAAAACTGATACATGGGATGCAATCATTGTGTATATGACTGTATCTAAGCTGGACCAAGAATCTCACAAACAATGGGAATACCAAATAAGCCTAATGTCGGAAGAACTACCTACTTGGAGCCAACTTGTGGAATTTTTTGAATCTAGATTCAGAGGATTAGAGATGATTGAAAGCAGTAAGATACTTAACAAGAATACATCACAAGCTACGAAACAAACAGTAAAGACTAAAGCTTTTAATGCAACTGTAGAAGAAGAGAAGAAGAATAATAGTACGACATGCCCATGTTGTAATGGCTCTCATCACATTTGTCATTGCAAACAATTTGGCCACAAATCTGTGCAAGACAGAACTGAGTTTGTTCAAAGCAAAAGACTTTGCTTCAACTGTCTTGGATCAGCTCATGCAGTTAAGAATTGCAGACAGAGTACTAACTGTAGAAAATGTGGCAGAAGACATCACACACTGTTACATATTACCAAGGACCTAGGAGGCGCTACTTCTAACACGACAACACCAAACACAACAAACATAACGACTATGGCGACGGAACGTGCTCAACAACCTATAGCAGCTGAGAAAGCTATATCAACCCCCTCAGACACACACATTGTGGCGAATTTTTCAAAAAACGAGCAGCATCAAAGCTACAATGTTTTGCTGGCAACGGCAGTGATCAAGGCGAAGTCGAGGAGCGGCATCAAATTTGTTATTAGGGCTTTATTAGATCAAGGCTCTCAAGCCTCCTTTATAACGGAATCAACCGTGCAATTGCTAGGACTGAAACGTGTACCAATTAGTGGTTGGGTGTCAGGCTTAGGTAACGGTCATACTAGGATCAAACACATGGTTTCACTGAACGTGGAATCTAACCACAACCCTGATAATTCTATCGAAGTAAAGGCATACGTATTGAGTACACTACCGTCAACAATTCCGAGCAGAGAGATTCCCTCTCCAATGTGGGTTCCTTTAGAAGAGATCCGATTAGCAGACCCCACATACATGACCCCAGGCAAAATAGACATTTTGCTGGGAGCAGAAGTTTACAGTGACATTCTACTCAGTGGAATCATGAAGCATCCTCAAGGACATTTATTGGCACAAAACACAATCCTTGGCTGGATCATATCAGGTAGAGTGTCACAGGAAGTTACAACCAGAAATGTAATCAGTTTACACGTGCAAACCAGAATAGACGACTTACTAAAACAATTCTGGGAAGTAGAAAACGAACCTCCGTCTATCAAAAAGAAGATGACAAACGATGAGCAGAAGTGTGAAGATTTTTTTGAAGCGACCACAGCAAGAGCAAATGATGGAAGATATGTCGTTAGATTACCATTTAACAGTAATGATCCGAAATGTCAATATGGTGAGCACAGGAAAATAGCGGAGAAAAGGCTAAAATATTTAGAAGGAAAACTTGAGAAGAAACCTAAGCTATACGAAGATTATCGAAAGGTGATAGATGAATATACGGAGTTAGGACATATGAAGCCGGTAGAAAAGAAAGATATTGACAATCCGAAAGCCGTCTATCTTCCTCATCACGCGGTAATCCGAGAAGACAAGCTTACAACTAAAGTGCGAGTCGTTTTTGATGCTTCGTGCAAAGGAGTCAACAATGTGGCATTGAACGACGACCTATTAGTAGGCCCTAAACTCCAACAAGATTTGAGGCATTTACTCATGCGATGGCGAACTCATAAAATATGCATCATAGCTGATTTGGTGAAGATGTACCGCCAAGTACGTGTGGCAGATGAAGACATAAATTATCAAAGGATCTTGTGGCGAGTTAATCCTAATGAAGAATTGCAGCATTTCAACCTCCTGACGCTAACGTTTGGGACAGCATGTGCACCTTACCTTGCAGTTAAATCTCTACAAAGATTAGCTGACGACGAACAGAGTAAGTATCCCATTGCTGCAGAGATCACGAAGAATGATTATTACATGGATGATTTGATGTCTGGGTGCAATTCGGAAGATGAAGCTATTGAAATTTATGAAGAGATGAACGAATTGATGAAAACTGGAGGTTTCGAACTTCAAAAATGGAGCAGCAACAACAAAAGGGTGTTAGAATACATCGGTAAAGACAAACATCGTGCAAACAATTCCGTGGCGATACAGCAAGATAAGAAAGGGAAGGTTCTAGGTTTATGCTGGAACAAAGAAACTGACAATTTAGAATATTCAATAAATTTGCCCGAGGTCAAAGGGAAATTTACCAAACGACAGGTACTATCTGATATAGCAAGACTTTACGACCCGATGGGGTGGATTGCGCCTGTTGTTATAGTTGCGAAATTGTTTATACAGAAGCTATGGAAATCAGGTTTAGAGTGGGACGATGTTTTAGACGATGACTTGTTGACAGAGTGGATCAGATACAGAGAAGAATTAGAACACATTAAAAACATCTGCATCCCAAGATGGCTAAATTTCTCACCAGGATTTAGGATTGAGTTACATGCATTTTCAGATGCATCAATGGTAGCTTATGCCGGAAGTGTGTATGTTCGAGTGATTGATTACTATAATCACGTCTCAGTTAATTTGCTATCAGCAAAGACAAAGGTTGCTCCCATCGAGAAGGAAATGTCAATTCCACGATTGGAACTGTCTGGAGCAGCTCTAGCAGCTAAACTATTGTCTGAAGTCGCAGAAGTCATGGGTATCCCTAAGGAAAATCGTTACGCCTGGACCGACTCAACCGTTGTTTTGGCTTGGCTGAAAGGACCAGCTTGCAGATGGGCTACGTTTGTTAGCAATAGAGTTTCAGAGATTTTGACCATGACAGATTATGAGCAATGGGGACACGTAACAACGCATATGAACCCAAGCGACTGTGCATCACGAGGTTTAAAGCCTAGTGATTTAGCTGAGCACTCGTTGTGGTGGCATGGGCCCACATGGTTAAAAGAACCTTTAATGAAGAAAGAGATAGTCAACGTACAAGATACACACGAAGAAGAGAAAGTTAAGGCGTTATGTGCGCTACAGCAACCGGATAAGACAGATAAACTATGGGAGAGATTTTCATCTTTTACAAAAATGTTAAAGGTTTTGTCATATTGCAGAAGAATTTTGAATTTAAAGATGCCAAAATCAGACCGAAAAAAGTTTAAGGACTATGTTACATCGGAAGAAATGAATCAAACATTAAAGAAATGTATCAAGGAAGTTCAAGAGCATGAGTTTGAAGAGGAAATCAACCACTTGAAGACAAAAGGGAGTGTTCCTAAAAAGAGTGTGCTGCGGCCTCTTTGTCCTATCTTTGATCAAGATGGGATTTTAAGAGTTGGTGGACGTATTGATCTGTCTGGAGCCAGTTACGAAAGAAGGCATCCTATTATTATGCCTGGTAAAAATCATTTTACAAGATTAATAATAGCAGATGCGCACAGTAAAACCTTGCACGGCGGACCACAACTCATGTTGAATCACCTCAGAGGCACGTACTGGGTTATTCGAGCTCGCGAACTAGTCAAGAAGCATTATAGAGAATGCGTTACATGCTTGAGAATGACACGAGCAAATAGGACACCATTTATGGGACAGATTCCTGCAGCAAGACTGACGCCTAGCAAACCTTTTAAGTCCTGCGGGGTGGATTACGCAGGACCTGTGAGCGTTCGCTTTTCGCCAGGACGAGGGTCCAAAGCCTATCGAGGCTACATAGCACTTTTCGTATGCATGGTGACGCATGCTATGCATCTAGAAGTTGTTTCTGATTTGACTTCAAAAGGGTTTATAGCGGCTTTCAAACGAATGACAGCTAGACGAGGCCATTGTCAAGATTTGTACAGTGACAATGGCACAAATTTCACTGGCGCAAGTCGAGAACTGCGTGAGATGTTCGACAGTGCAAAATCGAGCTTGCCTGATGACATTGCACAACTATTGACATTGCAGAACACCAATTGGCATTTTATACCACCAGTTTCACCGAATTTTGGCGGTTTATGGGAGGCCGGCGTGCGCTCGGTCAAAACTCACCTTCGAAAAGTCATTGGCGAGAGTACACTCACTTACGAAGAACTATCAACTGTGTTGACACAAGTGGAAGCATGTGTGAATTCACGTCCGTTAACTGTAGTTAGTGACGATCCTAACGATCCTCTACCCCTGACACCCGGTCACTTTCTGGTAGGCGAACCGTTGTTGAATGTCGCGGACGGTGAATGTGTTACAGTCAGCCTGTTAGATAGATGGCGATTAACAACCAAAATGGTTAATGACTTTTGGAACCGTTGGAGTGTAGAATACTTAGTTACGTTAAATAAGCGTTACAAATGGACCACTCAGCAGGATGAGCCAAGAATGGATGACATAGTAATTATAAAAGAGCAAAACATGCCACCTGCTAAGTGGCTCATGGGTCGAATTATCGAGGTCCATCCGGGAAGGGACAATATTGTCCGCGTAGTTACGATTAAAACACAAAATGGGATATGTAAACGGCCTGTTAGCAAATTGTGTTTCCTTCCCAGAAAAGACAGCAAAATGTCTGATTAAGTTTAGTTATGTTGGCAAAAGAAATTTGAATTGTTACAATTTCTTAACTTTTATTAGAATGTTTAGAAGTTTATTTAAGTTTCTCTTTTTTGTTTAAGTTTCTCGGTTTGTTCACAATAGTTATAGAAGGTATGTTGCATTATGAGCCATTTCACGCCAAGAAGCTATTATGTTAAGTTTAATTTTCAAGCTAGGCAGATATCACGGTGGGCGGTAATTTCTGTTGTTTTTTTGTATCTTTTTATTATCTCCACCGTTTACTTTATGATAACAAAGTTGGGTATTTTGTGTAAATCCTGTTTAGAGTTTAGTTTTTTTAAGTTGGTAAGTTTAAGAAACAAGTTCTTGGTGGGCGGAATGTTTACGCGCAAACATCATAGATGGCGCTAGTGGAAAGATTAGCACGCGCACGCGTTTGGTTCACGGAGTAGTATATAAGCTTAACAATGGTCTTAATAAATGAGTAGCGCAAACAGCTTCTTTGTATCGAACATATGTTACACCAACGTTTGATATAATCTTCAGCTGAAATAAGATAAATTTACAGACCATTATTATGCCATGCCGCTTAGATTACATACAATTGTTTCAAATAATAATTATTTAATACACCATACTTTTGCTTTACTTTAGATTACAATTTAACTTGTTCGATAGATTTGATGACTGTGTCAAAGAGACTAACATAAAAAACTGTGGCTAGATTAGGTTAAGTTAGAAGTGTGACAACATACGCTAAACAGTTCAGGTGTTCTGATAGAAATAGTTTTTGAAATTCGATCAAATCATTAGTGTGTATATTTTATGTTTATTTATCGGTATGTCGTTTGCAGAGTTTACATTTTGTCTTTTATGTTTACTGAACAGAATTCTCAAGTTGTTATGTATTTTACAATTCGATCAAATGAGTTTTATTGGTTTTGATATATACATCTGAAGATTATGTCAAACGTTGGTATTTCTAATAGATATCGGCATTTTGAATTTCGATGATTCATTACGTCCTCGTACGTTCCGTTACAATACGTGGTACCGTTTTGTCCACACCAGTCTGTGTGCAGGTCCCCATAAACGTGCAGTGCGTGATCCCGCTGTGCGAGAACATGGTGTCGGGGCAGTGCATGAAGTCGGGCGACGTCGTGCGCGCGCTCAACGGACTGTCCGTCACGGTGCGTGCGCCCCGCCTCCACTGTACCCTCCACTTCACTACTTACATTAGTAAAAGAATAACAAAAGACCCGGCATCATAATGCTGTACCAAGTCACTTCCACTATCAAGACGATTCGAATAACACCTCAATGCCGCAATCCATCAAAGTGTTTAGGCTGTAGGGCGTGCCAAAGAAACTTCATTCAAACATTCGAAAAACATGACCGTCCTTACGCAGTCAGGGTAAAAACACTAATATTTTAAATGCGAAAGTTTATATGATGTATGTGTTAACGCACGCCATCTATGGCAATATACCTGAACTAATTCACTATGGATTTAGGTACAGCCCAATCCTACTAATATTATAAACGCGAAAGTTTGTATGTATGGATGGATGGATGGATGTTTGTTACTCTTTCATGCCAGAACGGCTGAACAGATCTGGATGAAATTTGGCACAGAGATAGATTATAGTCTAGAATAACTCATAGGATACTTTTTAACCGCGGGTGAAACCGTGGGGCGCTGCTTGTCAATAATAGTTCTGATCTACGCCACCGACAAGGTGGCGCCGTTCAATCGTTAATAATGGTGTGGGCGACTGCTCCCCGAGTCTTAGAGACTCGGGTTTTTGTGTTCTGCAAGGAATTTTACTGTCCGGCAGTCCGATACTTTTATTTGTATGAAGTGAGCGAGGCGAGCGTGGAGGGCGCAGCAGTGGGAGCTGCGGGGGAGCCCCGCGCCCGCCTGCTCATGATAATCGCGGACGCAGTGCACAAGCTTAGACGCGTTTTTCATTGCTGTCCTTTTGGACCGGAAAAATCTGACTGCCGGACAGTAAAATTTCTTATAGTGCAGTGTGCACAAACGCCCTAAGGCGCAAAACACACTGCATGGGACGGTGTGCGGTGATGCGGATTTGAACTTTGACTAAATTTTCGATCTGTTTACAAAAGCCGCAGGGTGTAATGTGACACACTGACATCGCATCTCCGTGCGAAGCAGAGCCATGCAAATTAAGTCTTTTTTATTTTTGATTTTTAAAAGTTCTTTATTAACTTACCAATTATAAATAATAATAATAATAATAATAAATTTTTATTTCAAAAACTACATGGTAAAGATAAAAACTATCAGATACAAACATTTTTTTTAGGAACAATAAAATAATTTTGCCTGAACTAGGTAATCCTGTTTGTCAGGCGATAAATACGGCAAAAATTTAACTTAAAATAATCATTGCATACTCACATATTCTAATTCAATAAAATTCTAATTAATTTTAAACTATAAAATAAACTTACTGTAAATTTAAAATTAAACATACAAATTAAACACAAACAAATAACAACTTCTCTGTATCTTCGTAGGACATATTTTGGAGAGCTTCTTTAACAGTTTGCTTACATTTTACATATGTAAGGGAAAATAATTTCCCGAGAGAATTAAGTCTATTGTAAAGAAGCGGACCTAAAAACATGAAAAATTTTCTTGTAAAAGCATGTAAACACTTACAATACAAACATAGTCTATTTTTACACAGAATTGGAATTTTTGGAGTTGCAATTATACGAGTGCGATGAAGGTAGTGACCGCGGATGTATTTCATAAAAGGGAGAAGGCATCAAATTTCTTTGGTCCCTTTCTTTCAATGCTAGGCCCTGGCTTAGTGGGTACCAGAAAGTAATATTGGGCCGCGGCCCCCTGATTGATTTTAGAGGGGGCATTAAGCCGACTTTGTCCTCCCGCGGTCCCTGGATATAGGGTAGGGTGTCCCTGCAGGGAGACGTAAGAAAGACTGAAGAGAGGCCGTGTCGTGTTGCAGATCGAGAACACGGACATGGAGGGCCGGCTCATGCTGGCCGACGCGCTGGTGTACGGCCAGGCGGCCTACAAGCCGGCGCTCGTCATCGACGTCGCCACGCTCACATGTAACGCGATGTTCTTTGATTGTTTTGTTGTTATTGATGTAAACTAATTTCCTTGTCTACTCGGCAGCAATCACGACAGCTATATTCTATTAAATGGTCATCTGTTCACGAAATGGTTCAGAAGTCGGCCTATTGTCTCGTCTACTTGTCTTTTACGGTGGGTGTTAGTTGCGGTGCAAGTTCAGTGTGTCATTTTGAAATTTTTGAGCAGACGGCGTAAAGCAAGCGACGGGCGGCGGAGCGTTCGGCGTGTTCAGTAACAACGAGGAGGCGTGGGCGGCCGTGCGCGCCGCCGGGGCCGAGACCGGCGACCGGCCCTGGAGGTTCCCTCTGTGGAGATATTACCACAAGCAGCTCGTCAGTACGTACACTAGTTCACTAACTATAACTCTAATTAGAAATATCCATATCGATGAACAACCCTAGGTAATCGATAAAATTATCGACGACGTGTCACGTTACGAATGTATACGTATTAGTCCGCACCTCTTTCCTCAAGCCTCCCCCAGCAAAGTGCGATAGAGCCAACTGAAGCTTGGACTGAAAATACCTATTAAAATTACAAAAAGTCATCGATTCGTAGTCCCCTGATTCCTTCTCCAAAACTTAACCGATTTAAGTACTTTTTTGGTTAAAAATTAAAATAGGGCTTGAACATTTTTTTGTTTAGTCTAGTCAAATTTGTTTTCTGGGTGTTTGAATTCAGTGGAAAAACCGGCAAATTTTTTAAGTTTTTGAATGTTTGTATCTTTTTTTAAAAATTAATTTATAAAAAAGACGAAATTATAAAGACATGCTAATAGTAACCATAGATAACTTAGGAAAAAAAATATGACTCTACCGGTGTTATCGAGAGATAAAACGGGACTATATTTGTATGGAAAAACGGCCCTTGTGTTTCCTCTTATCTGGAAGAAATAACTATTTTGTTAGACAGGGAAGGAAGTACAAAATCGCAGCTAGTAAATTATGCGTCAGCGTTATTATCTTAGAAGGAAATCTTATAAATTAAAGTTTAAGTAAAATTGAATTCATTTGAATTTCAGACGACCCGTCCGTGGACTTGAGAAATAAAGGCGCCGGGAGAGCCACGCCTTGTCTCGGAGCAGCCTTTCTAAAGGTACCAACAAGTTTTAAACAAGTAGGCAGATATAGAAGTAGGTACTCAGGAGGTTATTCGCAATTCGCAACCCCAGTCGCCGCATCACGCTCGTTGACTAGCGCCGTCGCCGGTGATGGGTAAATCTCTTGTGCAGCAGTGAGTCTTAGACCGATTCAGATCCAAAAAAAATACGCCTTCAGCTAACAGCGGTAATTAAAGAAGACCAACACCAAAACAGGCACCATCATTATACGAAAAAAATATTTTAGTAATGTCGGTTCCACATTCACCAGATTGGCGTAGTTTCGGCCGCTCGCTCGATTGTGTTACATATCTAGCCACTTTTATTTAACTCCCGACAAGAGGGCTGTTACAAGTTTACAGTGTTTGGCATATCTATGGCATTATAACTCCCTATAATTATAGGCCCTGGTTGTTTGTTCTATATCTTTATTTAAAGCATTTAATTTAAACTATCTTTTCTGCGAGCCAACTAGAGTAACGGAGACGTCATCTACTTGCATAGACAATATTTTTTCAAGTTGTAAAACTAAAGATTTATCACTATTTAACGGAGTCAGGTCAGATCACAAGGGCCTTGCAATTAAATTCGAAATCGAGAAAATAACGAAACCATCTTTAATAGAGTGTAGTTTATTTATTATTATTTATTACTATTATTTCGAGATGGTTCGCTGCGAACAATTTGTGTTAAATATTTAATATATTATATTTAATTTGTGTTATGCAAAAAAAAAAACAAGCGTTTAAAGTGTTTTAAGTTTTCCATGCCTAATGTCAGATATAAAGAACCAAACGTAATGCTTGAGGGCGATAAACTTAACATAGACAAGGCGACGGTGTTCCTGGGTATAAGCATTGATTCCAAACTGCAATAGGGTCCACATATTAGTGCGCTGTCTGGGAGACTTAGTCAAATAAGTCATTTTTAGGCAACTGCGTTCGTTTTTACAATAAAATCCCGAAAAATATAACAGAAACACTGAAGGAAAATTCAAATCACATGTAAAAACTACATTAATGAAAGAGGTTATTATAAGGTTAAGACTTATTTAGAAGGCAAAGATGTCTGGAGTTTTCCGCTTCCGCCAAGTAGCCACTAGTATGTTACCTAGGTTGTAAGCCAAAATTTGTGAGACAATAATTTATTTATTCTTTGAAAAAAATGATGCCCCTCAGTTTCTTGCTTGGTCTTTTGAGTAGAGGCTCTTTATCCAAACAAGGCAGTCGAGTCTATTTAAAAAAAAAACTTCATAAGTGTATCTTTGATACCCAAATTGGATAAAAACATTTTGACTTTACGCCAACATATCGTTAAAAACCATGTCAGAGGCCATCGGCGGATTTGTTCTGAACTACCTTACATTTGAGACTTGCCTCTCACGTAAAGGACCTTTTTTTTACATAAGTATTAGTTATCAGAAGCAAAAGTCGTCGTGACTGAAATCGGCTAGGAAGACATCATCATCAGCACGATTTCATCCGTATCATGTAGATATTCCAATAAGTTCGACCAGTTAAATAACAAATTAAATTGACTTGCCTAATAATTATAATAGAGCGCAGAACAACATTGTTACAAGGTCAATAAAGGATGTAAACGAATTGTTCTTGTGTTCCCTCCTGTGTCCCAGAACTTCGTGTGCACGGACTGGGTGCACATGGACATCACGGGCGTGGGCAAGCTGGCGCACGCGGCGCCGCCCTACCTGCGCGCGCGCCGCATGACGGGCCGCCCCACGCGCACGCTCGCGCGCCTGCTCGAGCAGCGAGCCGCCGCCGCGCACTAACTGCTTTACTAATAAACGTTCTATACCCACGGAATACTTCTAAACTGTTTTATCTTTTAGTTAAGGGAAAGAAAAAGACGTGTATTCCCAGTGGACTAGCCCCATGATAGGACTGGTGTTTTTTCCCCCAGAGGTTCAGGAACAATTTGGCCTACATTGTCGACCCAGCTTTGTTTTTTGAAAACCTATTTTTAAAGGGTTTTTTATCTACTTATATCGCAATAGTTCACTCAGTGGAACCTCTGGGATTAAAATTAACTATAGTCTAATTAATGAAACCTCTGGGGAAAAAATTATAAGTAATCCCATCATGGGACTACGCCATTGGCACTACTGGGAAATACACGTAAAAGAACAAAATAAGTAGGATAGGACTACTTATTTTGTTTATTTTTAGTATAGATACTCATACAATAATAAGCTGTTGGTTACCCAAATTATTATAAATAAATTAATTTACTAATTGCGCCATTTTCCTTCACTCCCAAACGGATGGACCAATTTTGATGTTTGTTATGTCGGTAGCCTCTTGGCGCACAATGTCACGTTCTCAAAATGTCACGTTCGCAGAACGTCACGTTTTTTTTTCACACTCTCAAAATGTCACATTCTCACAATGTCACGTTCGCAAAATGTCACACTCTCAAAATGTCACACTCGCAAAATGTCACGTTTTTAATAATTTCACTCGCACAATGTCACCTTCGCAAAATGTCACGTTTTCAATAATTTCACTCTCACAATGTCACACTCGCAAAATGTCACGTTTTTAATCATTACTATCTGACAATGTCACACTTGCACAGTAATCCTTTAAGAGCTACTTGCGTAACTTCGGGTCATCTTTATAACTCTAACTTAACTGCTCATCAGAAGTTAAACCAGTGAATCGTCATGAGCCACCAAGAGTTAGAAACTAACCTTGAGTTAACACAATAAAAAGGTAACTTTTATAATTTGAACTCTGGGTTAACTAGCCCTGCTTTCAAGAATTTAAATCACTAACTTCTGCAAGTGGGACTAAAAGCCAATAAGGCATAAGGAAGGTGCAAAATGAAACTCAGGGATAATTAACTCGGAGTTAAAAATATCCAGTGCCTCATGACTAATTTTCGGAAATGACCAGTGCACGATAGTTTTTGTTAACGGATTTTTTATATAATAATTTTAATAAAAGACAATCAACACGGAAAAACATGTCTTTTGTTTCCACATTTTGATCCATGTTTTTTTTTTTATTACGACCATCTTTTGTTTGCGTCTATTTTGTTTCCATATTGATCGTCTTTTATTTTCAAATTTTAATCGTCTTATGTTTTTTCACACTCACACACTCACAATCACCCTGTTTATCTTTTAAATTGTCAGTCCGATTTTATTTTATATAATATCAATTTTGTCTTTAAATTTCTAAGTTTTAATTTGTTTTAGTCTGCCATTAATTTAATGTAAAGACGTTCAAGTGTACGCCCGCGATACTGGGTTTTTCAAGTGCGGGGTCCACAGTGTTTGTATATTGTGCAAATGGTTTAAAAATACATATATTTATATTTGTATTCCATTTCGAACCTCTTATTTAGTTTTTAAATTTCAATTGTCTTTTTGTTTCTATTTAAATGGTTAAATCTTTTTTTTTTATGGTTGAGCAAAAAGCTGAAAAAATTGAAATAAATACGTGACTATATGTTAACGTGACATTATGCGAACGTGACATTTTGAGACATCGTGACAATTTGAGAACGTGACATTTTGAGAACGTGACATTTTGCGATCGTGACATTTTGAGAACGTGACATTTTGAGACTGTGACATTTTAAGACATCGTGACATTATGAGAACGTGACATTGTGCGCCGAGAGGGTCGGTAGCTTATACCCTGGTTTATACACAAACATCGTCACGCCTTTCCCCCAAGGGGGCTGGCAGAGGTGTAATACAACACCCACGAGCGAGCCCATACACCCCCGGTGTATGGCGAGCCTGTCGCCATACACCGGGTTCTAGTCATGTAGCAGATGACATACAATAGGTACGCAAATATGTTCACACAAAGAACAAATTGGTGCGTGCCGTCGGCTGGCTTTGAACCCGCTCCCTCTGGCTTGAGGGGCGGGCCTTCTCCAACTAAGCTATCATCGCTACACACAGGCTACTTTTTACCCCTGCGGGGCGCAGCTAGTACTGTACAACTTTTTCAAGGCTATACAACGTTAATTAGTAAGGAGGTAACGCTTGATGACATTCAAGTTCCTTTACTCGCTACAAGCCGCCGGGCTCAATCTGCGTGTAAAATCGCCGTGTTATCGTATCCCCAGCTAAGAAGCAGCTTGTAAACAATCTACGAGAAAAGTTGTAAGCCACGTCCACCGCGAACTAAACTGGCAGCTCGCATAGCTCACGCAGTTGTCCATACTTGCTAGCTGGCATAGTTTGCGATGGACGCATCTGTATGAAAAACTGGCTGAGCTATACGAGCTGGGATAAACTAAGTTTATTTTTGCAGTGTAGGCTGAAGAACGAATAAATGACCCGTGTGTTATCATAGTTGCGAGTATCTCCTTATATCCGTGATTACCTTCATGTATCTAGTTCAGTATATCAAAAGAAACTTGTAACCAAGCTGTTGGTTTTCAAACAAGCTCAATTTAATCAACGCTTTCGGATTTCACAGCTGATATTACATCGTAAAAAGCTACATGAAAAAAAAATCTTTTAGAACTACTGCCACGCACTAGGGCAGCCTGGCTGCAGCAATCGCAATTACGCAGAATTTCTTGTTGTCTACAGTTAAGATCCAAAAACTGGCCAGTGATATTTAATGAAGATTTTTCATTTAGCTTTTTACAATATTTTAGCAGTTAGTCGAAGTTTCCCAGTGCGGTTCCAGTATTGTAAAGATGCGAGTTCAAAGCGACGCCATACTAGACAGCCAATGGATCTCAAACTATGGTGGTTGAATTAGAATAGGCATCTCGTAATCGTCTCGTAATCGTCTCCTAATTTGAGACAGGCTATCGCGCTCATCCTTCATACATTTCCACGGTGTCTAATACCATCGTCACGTTGCTGGTAATAAGCTTGACTCTTTTAGTACCCCTATTCCTATGAACAGGCTTTACCATGAGTTTTGCTATTTAGGGCCGAATTCACCATTTATGCTACTAATAGAGATTTATTTAACTAAGTTTAGTGAAAGTAAAATGACTCCTTAACCTTAGTCTTTCACGTAAACCAAGTTTAAAATGAGCTAATCGCGTTTATATTTACTGGTGAAATCGGCCCATAAACGTAAACTTTCTTAGTTTGGGTCCATACAGTTTCTTAACGTTTCCGCCAGGGGCGCATTATTGTAATGTATGGATTCAAGCGAAAAGTTTACGTTACCATGAAAACTCATGATAAGGGTACAGAAATATTATGAAAATATCATTCCTGTTTTATTGGCAGACTGAGACTTTTGTATTTCAATGAGTATGTAGTTCTAAAATTGATATGTACTCTTCGTGGCTGAGCTGCTAATGGGGTAGCGTGTGGTAGTAAAACGTAGTGTTATATTGAAAGGTGCATTTCACGCAATTCCTTCTAGTAGAGTAAGGATCGATTTCTATGACTGATATAAAACGTAACTCTCTTACTAATAAACGTTGTATAGCCTCGGAATAGTGTTGTATTTTTCATTCTTTTAAATTTGCTATATCGATCAAAAAAGATAGCCACTATTCGGAGGCTAACGTTTGTTACGGGGGAAAGTGTAATATAATCATATTGAAACATGCGAGCGTAATGTTGCCGCTAGAGAACTTTTTTCGCGAGATACTTTAGTTTCAATTTTGGTTTTCTCGCATGACCTGATGTGAGATTCAAACGGATAATAGTAACATTGCATGAGACAACCAGTCGAAAAATGGTCTTGACGTATTGTAGATCATTTGTGTATTTAAAAAACTAATTTGAAACAAAATTATCAAATTGACTAATCAAGACATTTTGACAAAAACAAAACCACTATCGTTGGGAACCATGACAATGAAAACCAAATACATAAATTAGATTGGTTTATGTAACTTTTATACAGAATCTTGTATCCATGTTTTGGCTGACGTATGTTATGTACTGAAAAAACTAGTGTTAAAATAAAACTTGAAAAACCTAAACTATCGTGTTTGTCTGTTAAGAGTAGCCAGGCACGATCAAAGGTTCTACTATCACAATCATTATAAACAGTCAAACTGATTTTTCTTGACTAATTTATTTAAAGCTCCAAAAGCATTGCAAATAATGAAAATTAACACTATTCTGAATAGTTAACTTCTCGAATATTCTAAGCTTTACAATGAAACAGTAAATAAAATAGAAGTTTATGACAATGCGGAAGCTCGTTTACTGCCGTACACATGCAACGAGTTAGAGCGAGACAACATGGAAATGAATCAAGAAATGTACATAGTTTCCCAATCCGCCAACATCGCGGATTGTTCTCTTTTATTACAAGTTAAAAATAATTTATAATACAGTAACGTTGTCTTGTCACAAATTATAATTACCATTATAGTACATAAAATAAAAGTAACAACTAAATCACTCGGTAAAGGGGAGCTAGCTAATCTCACAATGCCAGACGGTGCGTCGAGTGGAGTACTGCCGTCGCGGCGGGCAGTGTCGCGCCACGCGCCAGGCGGCGGCGGACAACTCAACTCGGAACGAACACAACGGGGCGAAATGAAACACCGATACTTATTGACCTAAAAATGAAGAAACATTTATTTTCAGTATGTCTTTTGTAAAATTTAATAACAGAATGAATCAAACGTGGTAAGAGAATAACAGAGCGGATTACTTTCCATCTGGATAGAGTTAGTTCAGCAACAAGAGCCGCGTGTACTATACATTCATATCGAATCAATTTACAGAGACACAATCGATACAGTACCGATAAATCTAATCGATTCGTTTAGTGAGTGAGTGAGTCGGGCGACAGTCCGCGGTGGCCCGGCGCCGAGCGGCGGGAGGCGCACTACGCTCTACGGCACACTAAGTATACGATACAATTTTTTTGGATTTTTTAAAATTTTATTCCTCACGTACTTTATTATAAATATCTCATACTTGAAAAAAATTTACATTAAA
Source organism: Peribatodes rhomboidaria (assembly GCA_911728515.1). Lineage (NCBI taxonomy): Eukaryota > Metazoa > Arthropoda > Insecta > Lepidoptera > Geometridae > Peribatodes > Peribatodes rhomboidaria. The sequence continues at coordinate 17,000,918 of OU452177.1, forward strand.
ATGTATCGGATGGCGTGCACGCACACACGTACACGGCGCGACGCAACAGGCACGCACACATACACAGCGCGGCGCGGCGCGGCGCCGCGGGAAATATACACAAATATAAATATGAGCCGACACGAACCCGAGACTTATACCATCACATTGCGACGCACACCTATTCGTTTCCCCTTGTACCGCTACAGTTCAAAATTTTCTTACATAGTAAAATTAACGGAATACTTTAAATCTAAATAAAAAGAAGAAGCCGGCGCCGCGGCCCGGCCCCGGCCCGGCCGCGGCGCCGGCTCGCGTACAATTACACCATTAAACTGAAACGATGACAATATTTAATTTATCGCAAACACTAGAGAAATGCAGGTCCAATACGATGGTAATATTGTGTGTCATGAAACAAAATGTATATTTAAATTCTCTGCTTTTTACACACACACTAGCCGGCGGCTCACTTCGACGTCATCATGGTGACGAACTCTGCAACAGAAAGGAGAGCATTAGTGGAGGGTCCGCACACATCCACACGAACCCTTGCACGACATCTCTAGAGTAAAATGTTAATACAACAGTGACACAACGAAAGTACCGACAGATAACAGATGCACTAATACAGACGTGACCGCTATTAGATAGATGAACGGCTAGATTTATAGAAACAACAAATAGGTCTAGAATGGGCGGCGAGCACACGCCTGCCTCGAGCCGTGTGCTCGCCGCGACCACCACAACATAAATAAACCGTACCATAATGCCATCTCATGCCACTACAAGGGAATGTGTGAAATACCACCCTCTGGATACATAGTTTAAGCGAGCGAATGAAGATCGTAAGCGTTGTGTTCGACAGTCCGGAGCTGAGCCAACCGAAAGAGCTGTGCACAGAGCCTACCCGAGCCAGGTAACGACAGTTCGAGACGGTTGCTGCTCGTGGCGAGGCGAGGCTCGCGGCGGCCACCAGGTGGTATTTCCAGAGAAGAGGCTGCTATACAGGTATTAGACATGCACCAGTGCACGCGCCGGGGGCGGGCGGCCGCGAGGAACTCCGTCGCCAAAGTTACAGGCGAGCCGCCGCCGCCGGCGGTGAGAGGCAGGACAGAGACGACCGATAGTCGAGCGGTGAGGTCCCAACGAGAGAGTGAGAGGGCGTGGCGGGCAGGGAGCGGGGAGGGCAGCTAATATATCCAAGGTAGGAACAGTTAATAACGAGCAGCAAACCATTCAGATTAACACTGGGATGTACCTATGTGGTATCGCGGTGCGCCGCGGGCCGTCGGTACGTCTACACACTACTGGGGGAAACCGTTTCGAGATCACAGCGCTATCGTGGAGTCTTTTCTTATGGTTAGTTACGGTACTAATATGACAAGTGTGCCGGCGGAGCGAGCGCTAGCGGCCGCCGCCGCCGCGACCGAATATGATTTGGGCGAGAGCATGGAAGTCTGCAAGAGAGAGAACGCTCGGTCGGAGGAGGCTCGCACCCGCACTACCGCCCGCACACGGCGCGATGCGCCGTTCCGAGCTCGCTGCTATTATAAGCCCGCTCGTACTCGATACCATCACCATAAACATACATCATTTACAATCGCTGCCAAAATAACGGTTTAGTTGCATGCGGTCGTTTTGGTGCGAGTGCAGAACGTCACGAGGGTCGCGTCGGTATGCGGGGGTACACACAGGTGTCACAGTGGCAGTGTCCGGCCAGACTAGAGCACGGCGAGGCACGAGGCCGGGCGCGCGGGCGGACGTCGCCGGTGCTCTACTCCCCTACACTGCACGCCACACGGAGCGTATTCGATCACCTGCTGGCAGGCTACAAACATATCTACTTATCCTTATCAAATCAAAACTACGTCCGTAATTTCTCTACTTGGAATGGAACTAATAAATTAATCAACGTTTTCCTTTGATAAAACACATAAAACGTGGTATTCGTAAATCAAGATTAACATAAACATACGAGTGAATTTTACGAGGTGAATACTTTCTATGCGAGTCGGTTATAAATAAAACAGACCTCGGGACGAGCAAACCCGACTGTTAGTGAGGACACTGGCTAGTCTACATGCTGGAGTCGTGGATTATAGCAATACGGGATTATTGACACTCGAGAGGGTGGTATTATACGTCTTGTGAATCACGATCGCTCTAACGACGAGATAATGCATGGAGAATGGAGACCGAGGCATTGTCGTGACTGGCTTATCGCGTGATACTTCTTTGTGCATACAATTTCACTTTCAAAGGAACTGTTCTAGGTTATCATTACGCTCTGATTCGTTATTGTCCCACAAGTTGTTTACAAGTTTACACAATGAAGATCATCATACATGTTTACATATCAGAGACACGCGCTGTTGATCGTCGTCACTCGTGATCATTCCGAACAAACCAAGAACAAACGTGTCCCTGCACACATATTCACAATCATTTGGAAACGTTTCCGTTCGGATTACAAAAATTTCAAAGTCAAACTCTTCTAATATAAGTCCGCATTTATAAGTGATTCATTCTTCAGATCGGATTTAAACTCGATTTCCTATCTTCAAATTCATAAAAGTAGACTGAAATTCAAACAATTCGAGTTTAAAGTTTACGGAATCCGACTGGAAACGTTTCCGAATAATTGTGAAAATGGGTACAGAAGAAAAGTTAATTTTAAAATGAAATAGACGGCACATGTGACTATTTGAAAAGTTTCAATACCAAACTCAGTTCATATGATACTTGCCAGCGAACATTGCACAAAATTCTCTGATGATTAACACAACTCCATCTAGAGTGAGCTCGTTATTTAGGCAAGCAAGACTGAGAAGTGTTCCATTCGAGACTGTAAATGATGTTATCATGTAACAGCGAATGGAGAGGCGGGAACTGAGTTTGGCAGTGACCCGTCTGAAGCAGCAGTGACAGCAGGAGTGGTAGTTCGGCGGCGGACTCACCCTCGTAATTGACCTGCCCGTCGCCGTCGATGTCGGCCTCGCGGATCATCTCGTCGACCTCCTCGTCGGTGAGCTTCTCCCCGAGGTTGGTCATCACGTGGCGCAGCTCCGCGGCCGATATGAACCCGTTGCCGTCCTTGTCGAACACGCGGAACGCTTCGCGGATCTCCTCCTCGCTGTCCGTGTCTTTCATTTTGCGCGCCATCATGGTCAGGAACTCGGGGAAGTCTATCGTGCCGTTACCTGGAATTGATAACGGTTGTCGTTTCAGTGTTGATTCGTTTTATCGCTGAGAAAATGTGGGAAGACTGAGGATATTTAAAAAGGGGTATTGATTGATCGTAGGCCGCGGGACAAACAATATTTAGATTGGCAAAGATTTTCGAGGCATTAGGTTTGTTTATTCACATTGAAGGGATATGAATCAGTTATCTACTAGCTAATATCGGCAAAAAACGCACAACTCAATCAACCAAATCTAGACAAAATAAACACAATAACTTAACGGTTGATGTGTTTAAAGGCCCAATAGTTACAACCAGATGTGTTAACTAAACTGATAATAAATCGATGGAAAAATAGGCCACCCATCACGTGAAAGGCCGATGTTTATAGCTGTAATACACATTTTACACGGAAGCCGTTTTGAATGTATAATACACATAACATGACACGAGCCAAGTGCCAATTTAAAAATTCCTAGTTAGCTTACGCCGAACATTGCAAAGGTCACGTGATCACCAACGAGATAAACATGCCACGTTATCAGTATAGCAAACATTAAACCCGATTAGTTCGGTGGAATAATACGCATGTGTACGTACACAGATGCTGTTTAATTTTACAATGACAAGATAATTTTCGCACATCTGTGTCAATGTAGGAAATGATAACAAATAAAATGTTAAACTCATTTGCCGCTCGACGATCAAACATTCACGTAGACTGTTTGATCGTAAATTCGACATGAATTGAGCGGATAAAATTTAAAGAATCAATTAGATTTACAAAACGTTAATTAAAAGTTTCCACATGAGTAACGTCGTAAACAAGAGCCATAGCGAACGTATTAACCGGGCTTCGATAACAGCTACTGATAAGAGTTAATGTTGTACCATGGTCGTGGCATTTAAAGAATCCAGAATAACAAAATTTTGAAAATAGACCGTTATTTGAAAAGTTCTTCAAACAGCTATTATTACCAAATACACGATAACTCGATAGAAAAAGCGACAATGTACCCCTGGATAAATAAAAACAAGTTACAAATCGTTGAGAAAATATCGACAGCCAGATGTTCCGAACCAACAAACAATTCGACCGCGTCTTTGGAATACGATACAATACCAGTATCCGATGAAAACGTCGTTACGTTAGCAAAGGGGGTTAGTGTTCCATTCTCGCAGTCTCGCAGCTGTCGCAAGGGGTGAGCAAAAATAAGTGAGAGTTAAGTTTGGCCGTCTAATTCTGGGTTTAACCTTTCCGAGGCGATTCGCGCGCTATTTTTATCCGGTGAGCTTTCGAGAATGCGCGACGTGCTCGTACACACTTGTTGTTCTTACTCTCTTCTTCACGGCACCTGGCCCTCCTACAATCAATTTGCAGGTAGTAAATTTGTCGTGCTTCAGCCGTCTAGTCGCCTGTCGACACCTTCAATTACACGTTTAACGGCCTCTTGCAAGGGCTAATGGCTACTGTTTGGAAAAGTAACAGTCTGTTGAAAACGCAGATTTATTCTTGATGGTTTTGATATAATGGCCTAAACGGTTCTTGTGTCTTTGTGGTCGTTTCAGTCAATTATGTCTTGTATTATGAATTCATAATGGTCCAATTTTCAGAAGTATTTGCACGAGTCTCATTTTAATACCGTACACAGTTGGATGAAATATGCATGAATAGATCCTAGTATTCTGCGTCTGTTCCCAAATGTACCATGTGGGAGCAACACATTGAACCGATGTTGCCTTGAACCGAGGCGACTGCGTCGGTCGACGTGCTGGAGTTCGGATCCAGCCGTCGCCTTAAAGCCCTATTTGTTGTTTTTGCATCGATTCACACCGCATTCCGCGTACACTCCACGATGGGAATCCACAAGATTATGCTGAATTGTCTCATAATTTTTCATCAATAATGTACACAGCCCATCGTCACTATATGAAACATACAACGTGATTCTTGTAACACATAGAGTGGACGATACTTCACACGTTTAGAGTACTTCCATGTTGTTTGTGCGTTGGTGATTTTGTTCCGCGCATGATAATTGATGGCCGTTTGAATCATAGATGTGAGTCAACCAGTACCATCAGATCATCAAGTAATTACCATTTTAACAACTTGGCAAATAGTATTCATATTAGTTTATAGTTATACACTTTGTTTTTAGTTGTTTGCTGTTCTTGTCGCAAATGTGGATTGCTTTTAGCGAATCACTTGGCAAATTCAGCTCTTTTTTATTACTAGAATTTGAAATCTTTATTAAAATAGCTATAGGTGCGTAGATAGGAATAGAGTGGTTGAAATTTACGTAGAACAACGTTTGGCCTACTTGGGAAGAGCTTTTGCGATTGATAGTATCCACTTGATATAACTTCGCAAAGAAAATTGTTATCTGTGTAAATGTACACAATCTTCATTAGGAATAAATACAATTTAAGAAATATTCCTATTAAACGATTTCGGTGTCATGCCCTGCTGACAGTAGTACGCGTGAAGTTCGGTTGGCTCTAAAAGCCTCATCAACGGGCACAGCAATTAAACCGGGATGCAATCAACCGCGGCATCCCGTGCCAATCAATGTAAACACGGCTCCGGGGAAAGTTCAATTGAGCCATTGTCGATCGGGCAGCGGTAAACATATTACACCCACGCGTTCCGTTCCGACCCATCGGCTAGAGGACTATCATGGTTATAACTGGAGATGAACTCATGACTGAGACGCCTACTCGAGAACTTTAACGGATAATGCGATATTTAGCGATAACTAGAATGACGACTTTTTGTAATCATCCATTCGGAAATGAAGAGCAGAGTCTAAAAGCTATTCTTTGATTGCTGGTCCATAAAAATAGTTTAAAATAATTCACAATATTTTTTCATTATTTACCAAGTGTTGAATAGAACAGCAGTTTCCAGCATTTCGTTTCATTTAACACGAATTACGTAAGCAGTCACGTACTACGTCCCCGCAAATTGAAATTCAGTCTAATCAACGGCGATATGTGAAAATGGTCATGAATATTTTGCAATTAAGGTGGATTTAGATTAGCCACGTTACGAGCTGATATCATTATCTGTTTAATCCTAGACTGGGCTGTAATAATAATAATGAAATAGGCTAACTTGGTCATCGAAGGGTATTCTATTGTATGGTAATAATATAAAAAGCAGAGATTAAGAAACCGACTTCCCGTCATCCATGTTGTAGGTATATTAAAAACTGCTTGACTGATTTCGATAGAATTATTTTATGATTTATAAAATTAAACCTCTAACCTAAAGTATGATCTAACAAACAAAAAAGAATCATTAAAATCAATTCACAATTGGCGGAGTAATCATGTAACATACATATAAAAAAAACAAGACGAATTGAGAACCTCCTCAAGTCGGTTAAAAACGGTTTAGTACTGTCTAAAAGATTTCACCTACAAGCCACGCGACGTACAAATGAATCAATAATTTAGTAATGTAATAACCCTCACAGGCGTTCAAGGTTTTCAAAGGCCAGTTTTCGTTCATTAACAAAATTAGAATAAATTACGGTTGTTTGTCGATAATTTTCAGGCGCTATTCAAGCGTGTAGCGAACGAACAGGCAGGGCGGAGGCGAAGCCTCGCAAGCCCGCGGCGAGGACACGTGACTGCGCATGGCGTCACCGGCCTCTGTTCTCAGCCACATGCCAGTTTTTGCAGCAATACCTACGATACTTGATTATAGTGCTGTTGTATGAATTGAGAAAATTGGCAGTAGGCGCTTAATATAATTGTAAATACAATCTGTTCTTCTATTCACAGTAGGAACATGCGAATAGACAGTTCTATGTTAAGTTTGCTTCAGATCTGGAATATTAAATTGCTTGAAATTTATAAGGAGTAGGTACCGGAGGACAATTTTATGGGAGAAGTGAATAGGTATGCGGAAGAGCTGCAATATTGTGGCGGCAATAGCCGGCGAGTCATGCGCGTGGCCGCGGGTTAGTGCTCGCATTACGAGTATTTATGAAGTTAGCGTCGGCAAGCAGGCACGGCCGTTTGTCTCGACTTGCACAAACATATCAGTCCTATTTTGTAAATACAGTTGCAAAACTGATCACACACATCTTTAATAATGTTCCAAGAGTTGCAGCTCACTGTGTAAATGCCGGGAAAAGGAGACAGATATTTAAGGCGATGTTAATGTGGAGCCGCCGCGTCCCTGCGGAAAACCGCTACAATCGCACTTCCTGGCTACCGGCCAGCTAAATATGCAAATTCATTTGCAGTCCGCTGCGATTCCAGACGTCGGCTCCGCAACGTGCCGTGTCAACACCGCTTATCGTTCGCGAGTATCTTGACAACTAACCGTTCACCTCAAGAATATAAACGCGGAGTAGTCTAAAGACAGATTATATTAAGAGATCTGCATTCTACAACATTGTAGAGTGGACCTTATATTAGATGTGTTGGAGTTATAATTAGTTTAATTGGACGCGGTGGCAAAATGAGAGCGTGATTCAGAATTGGAAAGGGTATGCGGGAATGGGGACGACAATGGGTCAGTGCGGTGCGGCGCGGCGCGACGGGACTCGATAGATCGATACGTTGGCGCGCTACCAGCGCCACGCCACTCGACACCGCCGGAGACTGTTTCGTTAGTACTGCGATACTCTTAGCCTACTTTCGTATTTACATCGTGTTGCTTTCCACAAAACCGATTACGATTGTTTTCAGTATCGTTTTATAGATTGTGATGATATCCGTGCCTGTAATGACTGAGTCATGAGCTATATCAAGTGCTCTTGGTGTATTCATCACGAGCGGACCTACAAGCCTCGATAACGTTGATATGCAGGCAGAATAAAAATATTCGAGGATGATATGAGTGACATCCGGTCGTTACTGTCGACTATAGACTGTCGGAAACATTCTGCGCTTTTATCACAAACTAGTAATGGGAAATTTTGGCTGATGTTAGTAAATATAGTGATTAAGTATTTGAAAATTTTAAAAATATCCCGTTTCAGAATGTTTATTAATTTTACTCCAGACGTAGGTATCACCAGTTGATAAAAACCAGTAAAAACTTGCTTACAAGTGTTAAAACATTCAACTAGTCGAGCATAAAAGCGAGTGGTTGATAATAATGAAAGGAAAGAACCGTGGAAAAAAACAAATTAAGGATAAATGACAGCTCACCCGGAGCTAATTGGCTGGCGCTGAATAATGTCGAAACCGCGGAGAGGAAAACAAATGATGATCGGCGGCGCAAGAACCGCCACGTAGCCGGGACAACGAGTCGCGGCTCGCAGGCGCGAACTACATAATAATGGGGCGAGGAAGGTCAGCCGTTGACGTATTGCCTCCATCAATTTCAAGCTACTTTCCTCTCCTTTGTGGCTTTATATCGGCCGACCGTAGGCATCATTCAGGCTTATTTCCTAAGAATTCCATACGGAGCTCGTTAGTAGGCCGGTAATGAATGCCCAACCCGAAATAACGGTCCATTGTACGAGCTCGTCGCGCCGCGGTGACATCACCACGTCGATGACGAGCCCCGACTGATGCAGTCATTAATTATGATCAACGACGGTTTCTTAAACAAACGGCAATAAACGATGGCAATGGAGCGTATTATTAAACAATCACTAAAATAGATTCAGTTGGCTCCGTTACACGAATTGAAGAATAGACGCAAAAAATACGCCATTGAAGTAATCCGAGAAAGCACCGTACGGTGTACAACAAAGCGAGCCGGTCGCGATCGATGGCAGAGTTGCATGACCGGCACCTAACCTATTTTTATTGTGATCCCGGATTAGATGAGTAAACAGGCGCATGCGCGGAGCTCACTCCCGCGTCTTGCGACATGATAAATCAAACTACAGTCCGGGTGCCACAGATATTGTCAACTGGCCGCTTCAAATCGACTGATTAGTATTAAACACGGGGCTGCAAGCGCTAACGTTTGAACCGGTTTGATTGATTGGAAGCCCGCCTTACTCGGACGTCTATTATAAATAATGCGTAGGCCGCAGTTCGAACGACCGCTCTCTAGGTTCTGCGCTGTAACACCAGCGTATCAATCAATGCGGCCACGAAGATTCAATAAAGCATTAAAGAAGTTGTGCGGCGCCGGAGGTCGGAGGGGGTCAATCGAAGCGGGAGCCGCCACACAATCGAGCTAATTGCTCGCTCGCCTCCACGCTAATGGCTTGTCTATCTTTGCCTTATTTATGTAGGTCGAGCCCACCTACAAGTCGCATTGCTTCACATCACATGATCAGAAACTTAAAATCCTCACAAGGTGGCTTTTAAAGTTGGGTTATCCGAATTTGCAAACGTAGCTAGCGAGGATTATCCTTGCATCTAGTTTGGCGCAAGCACCCCAGCGCGATGTGGCACGAAATAATAATGTTGAGTTCTGTAAGTGGTGAGAGCGGTAGTAGTGGCGGTCACCCCTTTCCCTAGCGCGGTATCGATCGCACCAGGAGGCCCCACCGCCGTCAGCTGACGAGGGCAGCCCTCGCCGCAAGCCCGGGCGAAATTACTACAATCAGGGCATCTCCATTCAGTTCGCCATCACCTCATTAAATGTTATTAATTTGGAAGTCCATTCTCGTTGGTGGTTTCTTTGCACCACCGTATTTCTAACTTTATGACTTTTTACATGTATTTTAATTACATTGAAATTCTGTTTGTGTAACATGTATCTATGTGTTAAATTTGGACTAATGTTGTATCAATTGATCAGTTTCCATAATCTTTATAGAGAGCGACACGTGGGCCGCCAGCGGCACCTTCGGCCGCGGTCAGCTGTCGGCGTATCGTCAAGCAGTAGAGTTTAATGCTCGGCAGCATTGTTCCAGAAATAGTTCGGGCGCGAGAAACGTCCGGCCGCGGCTATCTCCCTCCGGCGAGTGAACGACTCCTTATCGCCGCGTCCGTGACATCACTCGCAAAACTGATGCCAACTAGAGAACTGTAACGTTGATTTACAGACTTTATAAGCTATTAATAATTGTGTATCGTACCGTACACGAGCATTACTGTCTGCAGCGCAGCTTCGGAATTAATACTTTGATTTGTAATATGGCGTCATTTACAATTCTAATGGGCATGCAATATGCAGTTATTCTTTGACTCTTCTAGATTGTAGTTTCGTATAGCCTGAGCTGTTAATCTCGCTTCGGAGTGCTTCCCAGTCCAGAGGGTCAATGTCCCTATTGTGGTAGCCGCAAGCTTGGCTCTGCAAATTCGGTCACTAGAGTCGCCGCCCACGTCCGCTTTCGTCGTCTATGGTGCAAAAAAAAGTACACTGACCACAACTTTCAGCCGCTTACGCCAAACATATGAGATACGAAAATAAATAAATACGCATCGTATTTTTATTATTTTGTTGGAGACTAGACTGTTAACTGACCTTACGATGAGGCGAGCGCTGGAAATTATCCACTTGACATTGATCTTCTGTAGCGACTCTAACCGACTGACTTCCTACGCCTTTGTTGTCATTCTCATAAAAACGTTCATTATCAAGGTCATTCGTGGACATATTTACAGATGATAGAACTGGTTAAGGATGTATTTTTAGTTAACGTATTTGATATTCTGAGCTTTAAATATTTTCATTGAAAATATAAACAGTACATCAACGTCTTCCAATCAATCACGCGGAGTATTCGTTGGTATGCAATTATCCAATCATCGACTAACTTTTAAAATTCCCTCAGTTTCAGAGGCGAACTGATCATCTCGGACGAAGTTTGTCCAAGCGGCTGCGGCCTAGCTGTAAACAATCCAACCAGTAATGGGGAGCATTAAAATAATAATTATTACACGCGAACAGACGACGTTCATTACGGATGGAAGCGTGCCCAAAATAATATTTATTGGTCGAGATCACATGCGATTCGCTACTTACAACGATTAATAAGAAGCAATAAAAGCCATGTCGTACATGCGCATTATTTTAATATTGTGATCCAATTTCCGTGATCGAGCCCAACTCGAATTCCAACGAAATTGTTTCTATTTAGAATTTAATGACTTTTCAATGATATCAAACCATTCTACACAGATGTTTAATAATAGCAAGATCAATAAACAAATTCCTACATTCCGACTATTACATTTTTCGAGAAACTACGCCAATTAGGTTATATGCGTGATTTCCCAGAAGTCGTCAAGAGAAACGTGAAATTGTTCCGCAATTGTCGACTCCTGGAATTAGAACCAGTCTAGCTTCAGCCTTAACAGTACGCTTCGAGCCACACAAAACTGGTATTATTCTGGACAACATTTTGCAGACGAGATTGTGTTATTTGGATTTACAAAATAAACTAATTTTCTATCTGAGGTCTAATAGCTTAGCACAGCTCACAATTCGACGTGTTGATTTGATCTTGTTTCACCTAATTTTTTCTAGTAAGGGTTGGACAGTATCCAGCGAAAACTACTTTTGAATACCAAACACGAATCTCACAAGAAAACAAGTAGAGATATATCGCTGGAGATTATCTATGCCCCATGTTTAACTGTATGCTTCTGACTTCACGAGGCATGACGATGATTTTACTAAGGCAAGGCAAATGGCAGCGGTTAATAAATGTCACTGTTATTTACAGGAAAATGTATATCTATTTATCGCAACGTTTTCCGCTCGTCGGCCGCGTCGCGAATTCATTAGCGACGGAGGATAATAATCGGCAGGATGTTACAATATCGTATTGTTGCGAACTATAAATGGACTGCAACTGCCGTTACTAAGGCTGTTAAGCTGGAAATTGCCAGACATAATGGAGCTTGCTTTTGTTCGCTACGCTGGCACGCAATCCTGCACGTCCAAATATTCTGCAATATTAGCAACGGGCAACATGGAGAAGCATGGCCAGATTACTGAGCTCTGACAAGAAAACCTGACAGTGTAAAGCCCCAGTAATCTTATCAACAGTGTGACACTGTGATGGGGCTTCCGAGGACAGCTTGCGAAACCGGTCTGTTTTACAACATACACTTGATTCACAACTCGCTCAGTTTAATCGTGCAAGACGTGAAATCAGCATTATTATTCATGGCCATGAAAATACGCGACGATAACAATATAGATCATATCTTGAAACGAAATTAAGATAAGAAAGTTTACCTTTATCGACGTGGACGATTACCCGTTCTGGGAAATTAGGTAGTTTATTATTATGAGCAAGACTGTTATATCATAAAATATTAGCGGCCTAATTTGTCGCCGAGGAAAATGGAGCGAATCTTATCGGCAACTTTGATTTTTTAGTTCTAAAGGTCTTAAAACGAAGTTTGCATAGCACCTTGTTTTGTATTATTGCAGTTGTTTTCATGCACTAATTTAGTGTGAAATACAAAATTCAAGAATTCAGTCGGTAACTCAAAATATTAACGGTAAAAGAAAAAGGCGAAATCACGACTGCATTGATGTTAAAAAATGTAACGGCAACATTGTATACAGTACAACGGCAACATTGTACTGTACTATGTAACGAATTGTTTTCAAAAGTTTGCGAAGTTGTAAAACATTTGCCTAAACTTCTTGCGGTCAAAGGACTGTGTAAAACTGGGTGTGTGGTACCAGGAGATCATGCATGCACCGGAGATGGGCAATTGCGGGTAATGGTTGCGTCGCAAACGAGTCGCCGGCATTGTGTTACCGAGTAATTGTCTTGCTAATTGCCGGACGACACTCACGCCCGCCTGTAGAAAAGCATCGCTGAGTATACTACATAGATACCTGTACGCATCTTCATACATGTGACAAAGCGGGTAAGTAAGTACATGACTAGTTTTAAGTGTGCCACGTGTGTTGAAATATGCGTTCCTATTAGCTGGATTCCACTGCGAGAGACTGGTTAGCTGTTAGCCTTTGAAGACACCGCTTGAAACCATCGAAACCAACTCAAGATGCAACAATTTCAAAACGGACTCCGATTAAGCCATTTTAAATGTAATAAAAACCAGTATCAAGGGTTAGCCAATGACTATGTATAGGAGCATTCCGTGCACGCATACTTTTCGTCGCAGCGCCGGATCAATCAAGCTAGATTTATGCGCATGCGTTACAAACCGACATAGATCTCGAGGTGTGGTCGTGCGGCCGACATGTTACGTTACAATATTATGATTTAGGATGTGGTGTTCACTGAGCTGTTGCGAACAGATAAACTGTACAACTTAAAAGGGAGTAGGGCGCACTGATTACATTTTATGACTAGCAGATCGACAGTAACGACATCGGACCATTTTAAAACGAGGCTATAGATAAGAACTAATTGCAGTTTAGAATTCTAAAACCAAAGTGTAATCGACGGAAAAGTACAATGTTAGCATTCAAGCACACAGGAAGTTAATATTCTGTCGTCTCACGGCGTTTTGACTTGTAATGTGTAAGGTACATTTATGTGACCTTAGAGCGTTATTAGTCAAATGGCATCACGTTCGCCCAACACCATTATTTCAGTATTTCTACGTTGTGTAGTGTAATGTCAGGGTCATAGTTGTCTCGTACCGTGAAATGTAAACAGCAGCCTACACCCGACGCGATCCGCCCACAGACACTCTGATAGACGCCGCTAATGAGCTTCGGATAGAAGCCATTTATCACGCTTTTGTTCAAAATAAGTGGGCTCTAAAGAAATTGCTGGACAATGTACACTCGATTCGGAGCGGTGGGAGTATCATTAAATCTACTTACTATAAATTCTCAACTGTTCTACAGATTTATTGGGTACTTCCTCTTTGCCCGCCATTTAAGTAGGTTTATTTAAGAACTACTGGACCTCTTAGGCAATGAAAATACTTTTTGAATCTAAAGTTACAGTATGGTTCTTTTTAAACGTACCAGCAATTAAAGGATAAACAAATCAGTCCGTTTACTTATTTAACTACTATTTGCGCCCTGCAGTTTCGGGTTAAAAACTATTCTGTGTCCTTTTCTGTGCCTCTAACAATCCACGGATGCAAAATTTTATGATGATCGGTTCAGTAATTAATGCGTGAAAGCGTAACAAACAAACGAACAAATTGACTACTAAACTTTACTATAAAACATTTTTTTTTACTATGAAACAATTTATCATCCTTGTGATGTCTGTGTGCTAGCTAGGAAGAACAATGTTAATTTTAGTACGTTTTGAACATGTGCAAATATTGTTTTAGTCCGTGTACGCAACTTGATAGCATAACTATGAAAACAAGCAATTATCTTAACATGCGTGTTATCAGCGCGTCTGTCTGTGTACATTCACATGCGACATTTATTTTTAAGAAAATACTGTTGGTTTGTAGTTACTTGTTTGCAGAGTTTTTTTGTTAATGAACGTTAATACCCACTATTATGAACGAGTAATCAAGTTAAGAATGGAGGATTTTCATTTATAGCATGACGTTTCTCGGTCATACTGAGATAGCAAGGTAAGATTCGAAGGCGGTCATCAGAAACCCATAGGCAAAACCATGACGTTCCTTCTAACCATGTCTCAGTAGATGCATAATAAGAATTAATCACATCGTAAATGTTTTATTTTGACTTTTTGCAGATTTGCAGTTTGCCAAAATAAACAGACGGTCGCGATCGGGGCGTATTTCATGAAACCTTAATATTTTCGTGCTGGTATCAAAACACAAAGATTTATCGCTTTGGGCAACACTCGTCTTTCATGGCCGTTACGTTTAAGTACATAATTTATGCCGTGATAAACTTTCTTGCCATAAATGAGTACGATTATCATCTTGTGCATATTTGCAGGGGGATTTATCTAGTTGGTCACGTCTAGCTATAGAAGCCTGGCTCTGATAAAGAATGGCGTAAGCAAGGCCTACGTGATCATAGCTTCACGGCACCGCACGCGGCTTCAGTTTTTTTCCAGAGCAAGAAAGCAGGGAATTGCAATTTTTCAATGTGTAGTCAAACATGTAATGCCAAACATTTGCGCCGTGATAATTTACTGTTGTTTACTTTCCGATGGTTTTATGCGATTTTCTATATCGGTGCGAAGTTCGAGGTCCTAGTGAACGAGAATAATCTGCGTGTACCAAAAATAGTACACCTACTGAATCTACTCATGGAAAAAGCATCTTATATTTTTAATTTAACTTCAGAGGAATTAGGAAATTGTTTTTTTCTCTCAACGTTTGTATCAATTTAATGCAATATATCAACTTGAAAGCCGATTTGCCCAAGACTCTAGTAACAGAGCTGTTCCACCGTTTTTGTCCGAGGTTTGGTTTACGGGCGATTGTTGTGGTTTGTGCTAACTCTGGAATCCGGTTGGCAATACCAAGTGCAAATTAAAATATTCGCCGGCCCAGCTGATAAGGATCGCTCCGATAGCAGCCGATAACATTCCTCCGAGGCGGACTATTTCGTCGAGCACGTGTAAAATCCAACTCCCTTCAGTAATTGCACACAATTACTGTTTTTTCTCCTGATTGCAACTGATAGCTTTATCTTACTACGGTACGCCTTACATGGTGATATCTGCGACGCCATTGTGCGTTTACGTCGAACCATATTTTTTGTATTCATTCATAAGAATTTAATACCAAGCGGTACCAAGTACCAACGTTTACGGTTAACTCCGGATACCCACATTACCGACGTAATGAGACAGTGAAGGCCTGTGCAGATGACAGACTAGGCCGCGGATGTTAACAATTCTTCGCGAGTTAAAAGAAAGTTGGCCGTCCAATTTGTGTCGTGTGCGCAAGCCCTAAGCCACAGAATGCGGAACTCAATGACCTGTAACTGTAGTGAGCCGATGTCTAGGCTGATACAGAATTTAAATAAGGCTTCGTTTAATGGCTTCCTTGAACGATGACTCAGGGTTTACTTCGCTCAAGCAGCTTGAGTCATGGATTCAGTCATCATGTTTTGAAGCAATTTAGTTTAAGAATATAATTATCTACCTACCAGGAATTTTGCAACGTCTTGGAACACACTGAAAAATCTTGATTACATGCACTTATGACCGGAAGGTTTTCCTCAACTGGAACAGTCCTAAACATCTCTGGAGTATAGTATAGTGGCTAGCGTAATGCCGTGTACTCACCGTCTGCGTCAACTTCGTTGATCATGTCTTGAAGCTCTGCTTCTGTGGGGTTCTGTCCTAAGGAGCGCATCACGGTGCCCAGCTCTTTGGTCGTGATGGTGCCATCGCCGTCTTTGTCGAACAGTGAGAACGCCTCCTTGAACTCGGCGATCTGTTCCTCCGTTAGTTGATCCGCCTACAACACAAAAACGTTTCCATAAACACTCTATTTATATGCGATCAAAGAGTTTTATTTGCAGCTCTATTCCCAACACGTAAAGTATGTTGTCCATTGTTTTTTTTAGTATCTTTATTGATAAACATGACACTCAGTTTTCCAATAAAAATGTGTTTTTATGAGGGGTTACATTGGGTAGGTGGGTAATTGTAGTTAGGACCACGTACAGCGGTGACGACCATCGTGGTAGAGCCTTGGCGACAGAAGAGCGGCAAGGCGCAGCGCCAGCACCAGACTTATCTCGCGATAAGATATCCGTCTACGTGTAATTGCTCGGCCTTCCGCCGCCGCGTCACACTGCGGTCTTTGCGCTGCTGATATAAATACTGCAGTACTTATCGGTTATCAATAATGGTGGCTCGTAATCGTTTATAACGATACTGTACTCAATGGTTACTGGGAAGTGATTAGGATTTAGTGTTAGTTGCGTTCATAAAACCAACATAATTATAAAATATATATAAAGTACCCATTAAATAAATTAGGTAGTTACCTACCTAATTTAAGTTCAACATTTTACTTATTTACAATTTTAACTGTTGTGAAAGCATCAACTAACATGATATAAATAGGTAAACTAACACTAAATAAAACAACTTTTTCTTAAAAGCTTAGTTCAGTGCATATTATCAAATAAAAAAAATGCTTTTTCTTGTCGGACTCTCATCATTACACTAACATTATCTACGAGGGTAGAAAACAAGATAAATAGTGAATTAGTAGATTATGGCTAATTGTTATTATGTACAAGGGAAGTGAATTGTCATATATTTTTAACTATAATCTCTCTTGTAAATTTGTATGTGATAGCGGTGGGTTTGGGACAATGCTAAGTGCACTATTAGTTTTGTACCCATTTATAGTACAAAATCATTAATATTAATTGTCCTACCCTCAGACCTATCAATTATTTATCAGGTAGGCATTGTCAATTATCTTGAATGATATTGAATTGATAATGTTATTACTTATTTTCATTAGCGGTATCTACTATTGGTAGGTAGGTAGGTTCACATTCCACTCTGAGTGTTAGTTAGGTACAACATATTTGATTAACCTATACCTATGGAAGGAGGACAATATATTTAAAATAATATTTCTGTACCAATACCTAAATAATGATTTTTACATACAATAAATGTGGTTTGAAATGAAAGTTACATTACAGGGTATTTTATTTGTATTTAACATACCTAAGCAGATAAAGGAGTTGCCTAGTAGGTTGACCAATGTTTTCAGAAGCAAGGCTAAATTCAAATTGGAAATGGTACTAACCATAACTACTGCTGGACATAATCTTCGAACAATACTAAACCCAGTTATTTGGTTTTTACCTGAACTGAATACTACTTTACAATTTACTTGATGTGGTATCATAAGGGTTGGGTTATCTGATTATTTTAAAATATTATAATATTTTTCTAAACATATTGAGAATAATAATATAAATCTGCTCCATATACTATAACTTCTAGGCAGAACAAGAGTTTAAATTCAAGATAAGGCAGAGACTTTAGGAGCAGCCAAATAAGCAAGGAACTAACTCTATAAACTCACACAAAACTGCCGGCCTTGCCAATTTTTTTAAAATTGAATTTAAAAGTTGTTGCAGTGCTAAATAATAAATGCTTTTTATCCAGGAAAAATGTGGAACAGGAAAGCTCAGGGTAAAAATACATGAGTTTGAATCCTAACACACATTTACCTACTGTAAGTAAATTAAATACAAATACCTCCATACTAATAAACATTGTTTAGCTTCGGAATCTGGATCAAAAAACAACTCTGTACTTACAACTATTCTGTAAGGGGGTAAATCTACTTACCATTTGTCTCTTCTTGTTAGACAATAGAGATCTACCAAACAAAAACTATCGCCCATCAAACAGCAACAGGGTTCATGTTTTATATTGATATATCTACTATGTACTATATCAGCTTAAAATAAAAAGCATGGCATGGTGCATTCAAAGGATCTCTCCGAAGATAGCTCCATACAAGGAAAAATACTGTTCCAAACTAAACATAGCCCTGATTGGAACAACACTCCTTATCTTATCACTAGGCCAATAGCTGCCATGATTGATGATGCAAATTATATCATCATCAATTATTATTAATTACATTTGCTTACCATTCTCACTTGGTCATAGCTAGGTATTTAGCATTTAATAGTGTTAATATTGGCTAAAAATACACCATGACACAAGAGCAAAAACATGTAGAGTGTTATCAGAGGATGTAGTAATTATGTTCATACGCTATTGTCTTGATTTACCTAGAACGTTAGCTCCATTGGCACTTTGTTTTCCATAGACAATAGAATTGCAGTATCTGTGGCCTTTCCAACATGATTGAGACAATCTGGTATTACCTAGGTACTACAATCTCATGCAGTGTTATTTGTTTTACCTAAATTTGAAATATAAGTAACCGAAATGTGCTAATTATTCATACAATAAATAGATATCTCATGTTAAGAAATATGCAGAATTTTATCACATTCCACATCTTTCCTCTTCAAGATCTTACAAAAGCAAACTCTGCAGACTGCTGACAACTGTTTGCTTTTTCAGTTTTGTTGAATTTACTTTGTTTATGCTTGGATAAAAGACCAATCTTTCATGTTCTGTTAGAGTTCAGTTTCCGTTTGACTTTGAACCATTTTCTATGGCCAGCTTGGTTCTCAGAACTCTATACAATGGTGCAAGGCTTTACAATGGATGGCCACTAGACTTGTGCAGACATTGGTGAGGTTGTCATCTTGTTGCAAGAGCATAATGATCATGTTAACCATAGTCGGCGTGGTCGCAGTGATATATCACCGCCAGACATTCTTCTGACTCATAAACATCCAAATAAGAATCGGGTTCGACCCGCGGAACCGGCTCACCTTGAATACTAACGATACTACGAGCAATTATTATTAGGAGATTCGATCGCGAGGGGAAGACGGATTGGAGTCAGCTGCGCTGATGCACAGCGTATTTACATACCGCGCCGACACCACGGAGCGGTCACGAGTGCCGGCGCCGGCCTCGGCACTGTGTCCCGCCGCCGGGGCCCGCCATCAAACCTATCGTGGAATGATGCCGATGACTCAACGGCCGGTTGACAGTTGAGCCGGTCGATCGATCCGTCACCGGGGCGCGACTCAGCCCCGCATCGATATATCGCTTTGCACGCATAAACACTTGTTTTCTGTGTACTCCGAGCGCCATTTTACGGCGTCATCGACCGACCGGCTTTGGCCAAACTAACGTCATTTCACCGGCACCACCTACGATGCTATGGCGACGACGTTTCTCGTCTTCGGCTAGCTTCTGCGAGCGTTGCTCGAAGTTGACGACGCTGGAGTCGAACTAATACTATCGGAGTTCTTCGTATAAGTTTTCCTTGAATTGTAGTCCGGTATCAAGCTACGATGTCGATCCGCATTGCGGTAAAAAAACGGCCATCACAATAATATAAATGGAGGCCGTCATCACTATAAACACCGATGCACCAAATCCCCAAAATATACCCGGGAAACGGTAGAAGACGATCCTTCGAATGCACTTCCGACACCATTCAGCAGAAATAACACTCACCATTGTAGATTAACTTGGATTATCCGGAGCTACACTAAAAAAATCACAGTCTAGGGCGCAAAAGCGACCGCACGATACGACGTTTGACACGATACTGCCGCCCCCACTCGCGCGAACGGCCGCGCCGAGAAACTCTCGACCGCGATTCGCTTCGAGTCCGGCGCGAATCGTTCCGAATAGACTATTCGATTAGTGGTGTTTTCATATCCGTTCCTCGATTGTTGGAATGGATATTTGCACTAAACTGGATGGTCAGTTCACACGCGAAATTTTCGAACGTCCAAGTCCATGTCTCGGGGACGCACGACACAGGATTAAATTTGATCCGCAAAGGATAGTCGGTTATATATCGGGCGGGTGCGGCGGCGTGAACTGCCGTTCGGCGCGCGCCGATTGGCCGTCGCGCACCTGCAATGCGTCACTGCGGGGCGCTAGCGGCGGCTGCGAGCAAGTGGCGGGCTGCGAGCGGGCCGGTGCGCGTTGCTGGCGGCGCCACCAGCAGAGATCTCGGTGGCACGCTTGGCTGCTCCCGAACACCCTATGTCCTAGTTGTATGATGGAGGCAAGGGCGCGCCGCGACGCCGCCGCCGCAGTGACCACCCGCAGACGTTGGCCGCACTAACGATATAACGTATTGGCTCAACGCAACCCAACGTGACGGCAAACCGACTCCGCTACCACGCTACCCCACTGACGCCGGCAGCTAAGCGGCTACAGGGGCTCGGCTCGACACGATACAACCGACACCTATCGAGACGCCTCCACGATGCGACATTGCAAAAGTCTCAGAATACACGCAGCTATTTTATCTGATATCTCATGGACTCTGATTTAATTACTTAGTTTCAAGATATTATTGTCAGTCACATAGGTAATATTATGCTAAAATATCTAAGTATGTATATCAGTCTCTGGCAGCTATAGTACAAGCTTTGCTTAGTTTGGGGTTAGGCGACCGTGTGTGACAATGTCCCGAATTTATTATTATTTATTTATTTATGCTTCCGTAATATCATAATAACTTCGTCTTTACTAAAACAAAACTAAGTACGTAGGCCAAGGTACAAAATATGACAGGTGAGTAAGCATTAAAAATAAAACAAATACATGGATTGTTTATTTACTTTTAGGAAAACAAACAATACCTTAAAAAACGATCCAAAATGAATAGATTAATGAGTTCTCGCTTTACGTGCGTTTAGTAATATAATATATTACTAAATATAAAAATATAATATATAATATATTACTAAACGCATAAAATAGCACTAATATAGCACTAATGATTATAATAATAATCATTAATTTTCGACTATATTTAGTTCTCCAATCGAACCAAAATCGATTTTAAACACGCCATCTCTAATTTATTGACAGCCGTTTGACAGATTTAAATAAAAAAGTTGTTTTTTTTAAAGTTCGCTCAAATTAAAAACTTTGGCAACACATTGGTTTTGTATTGTGCCAGTGTTCAAGTTAAATATAAATGTACAAGAAAAAAATGATAAGTCTGGGGGGCTATTCCTGCGCGTGAGATGAGATGAGATTTTATCTTGGTCACTCACACACCTATGACGTTTCAAACGAGAGCAACAAGGACGAAAAAAAGTGAGATGAAAATATCAAATCTCCGAATAGGGTCCCTGTTTATTGAACGCATTTTCCATCTCCATCTAATCCATCTAGTGGTGTATTATTGAACTATTCTGTCTAAGTCAATAAAAATCAATAGATGGCACATCACTACTTTCTCTTTGCACACAGATAATAAAAGATTTTATAGAAAATGGTATGAAAACTTCGTGCACGAGTCCGAATCGCACTTGGCCGGTTTATTTCTTCGCCAAGTACTTTGTCGTAACGTAACCGTTAAATTAGATATTTATTTATTAGGCACGGATTTACCACTAACTATGTTTTTATTTGCTTCGCAAAAAAAAATCTTAGGTCTGTGCTTTGAATACACTAGTAGGTTGTATTGTAGGTACTTACCTATTTGGGAATATGACATTGGCGCTAGTTGTGTGAGTTTACTGCATAGAAATATAGGATAATGGCATTTTTGCTCACATATTGGAATTCCTCTGCGTAGGTACACGCGCTATGTTGTCTTTTTGAATCTTACATCCCGACGTTCTAGATAATTATAAGACTAGGTGAATAAGCAGGTATATTGTAGGTACTTATTAGATCGATAGACTCAAGCCCAAAGCACATCTGGAAGCTGCTTGCAGAAATTTTGAGAAAAGTGTAATAACACTTAGCCTATTTACTAAACTGCGCCGTTTAACTAACTTCCTGATGATATTCAGCCATTCTATTTCAATCAAACGGCTAAGCAAAATGGCTTGGATTGACAACATTGATTACTTGCCTAGCCAAGTCATTTAAGTAAAGGAGGTTTCGGGTTGTTACACAAAAAATAACCACGAAGGCTTCGCCCCCGCCTTAGCCTTCTAACTATCCGTTTCAAATCAGATTTGCCCTACTACAAGAATCGGGCAGAAGAGGTTTTAGGTTATTATAATGTCATGTCTATCAGAATTGCGATTCGTTTTCTGATTTTATTTTTATCTTATTTAATTCAAAATGCATATTTCTTCGGTCAAATATAGCAATTTTGGCAAATAATCGCCCTATGTTTATTAAATGTTGTAATACACGCTACGGCTGAATATCATTTTGGAAGATAGTTGAACGGCGTCATTTAGTAAAATGACTAGGCTGTTAATTGAACGGCTGATCAAGCAAGTTGGCTACGACAAAATATACTAGCTTAGCCCTTAAAATATCAAATTCAAAAAAGGGATTTATTAATTATGGAAACTGACGTGGTTTTCACACATTATGATTTAAAACACGGGAAATTACTCACGTACGATTCAGTCTATTATTCCGACTATAGTTTCAACCGCATTCGGCGGTCTTCATCAGGGCGAGTGCGCGCGCGCGGCTGCGTCTCGCATAGCACTGAGCTGTCTATGTATGTCTGCTGTGCTATGCGAGACGCAGCCGCGCGCGCGCACTCGCCCTGATGAAGACCGCCGAATGCGGTTGAAACTATAGTCGGAATAATCGACTGAATCGTACGTGAGTAATTTCCCGTGTTTTAAATCATAATGGGATTTATTAAGCCTGAAACAGCGTGATTCGGATAACCCCGCGTACCATGCTTTTAGCGGTTATTCCCAGAGAATACCAAATAGCTGTCTACTTACTCTGTAGGCCGCGAAATGTTCCACCAAATATTAAAGGGGTTATCTTTTAGATATTGCGAAAATTATACGAGCTTTTTGCAAGGGAAGCGTTTTAAATTATCTGAAAGTGACGTAAAAAATGGCCAGAAAAAGTTTAATTAAAAACGATTGTTCTTGATATTTTTCGGCGGGTTTTCTTTTGGACATTTGCAGGTTTGTTTTTGGTTGGACCTTTTGTAAAATGATATTCTATAAGTATGTACCTACTTAGCTAGGTACAAAATGAAAATAACAAAGTTAAGTAAGCACTTCGGTAAGTTGATAAAACAGGCTACTCTCGTATTAATTAGCATAAATTCAATACATAATTCAGTGCTTAAGTTACTGTTAATAGTTCCTTTTATAGAGTAGTTAAGTAGGTACTTACCTAAATAATGCAAACTCGCAGTTGTCTAGCGGCGTGCTTAGTTATTAATGTCGTTCAGTGCGTACTACTGCGTAGCGATTTTGATCTGTTGTGTGTAATAATTAAAAACAAAAGTAGGTACTTACTCGTACCTACCTAACCAAATTAATTATTTTAATTGAATATTATGTAGGTACTTTTCTAACGATTGATTGGGTGAATTTTACAATTTTTTGATGTTTTTAACATCAAGGTCATCAAGTACTAAAATCAATCATTTTAATTATAACGGTTATTTTAAACTCATTTTAATTGACGGAGAGAGTGTACATCAGAAATTTAAAAAACTTTTTAATCCAACTATCCGTCTAACTAAAAGAAAGGGTATGAGGTATATTTCAGGTTCATAAATGATTGCGCATTAAAAGCGATGATAGCCTAGTTGAAGAAGGCCCGCCCCTCAAGCCAGAGGGAGCGGGTTCAAACCCAGCCGACGGCACGCACCAATTTGTTCATTGAGGAAACATATTATGTGCGTATTGTATGTCATCTGCTATTATTATACCTACATGACTGGAGCCCGGTGTATGGTGACAGACTCGCCCCCTGTCACATTTGAGACTGAATATCGT
The DNA here is from genome assembly GCA_911728515.1 of Peribatodes rhomboidaria. Lineage (NCBI taxonomy): Eukaryota > Metazoa > Arthropoda > Insecta > Lepidoptera > Geometridae > Peribatodes > Peribatodes rhomboidaria. The sequence goes on from OU452177.1 coordinate 17,025,172, forward strand.
CAGGCGAAGTGTGTGTATTGTATTACACCTATGCCAGCCCCCCTCGGGGAAAGACGTGACGGTATGTATGTATAAAAGATTGCCAATGAATTCGATAACACCTTTAAGTATAGAAAACAACAACTGACGGCTTATAGTCGCTTTAGATCGCTTTAGATGTTATAAAAACATTGTCCTTCTTTTATGCAAATGGATAAAGACTGCTCTAACCATATTCTAGTACCTATATACTTGATTAATAAATTTGAATATCAACTCAGTTTTCTTACTTTAACAACACCAATTCTACGGCAAAATACAGAAAAAAGTAATTTAAACTTGTAAAACAGCACGTCGCGACAGACGCCGACAGTTATCTTTTTAATGAAAACGCGCTCGCTATTAATATTCCGCGCAGCTCGGAGCTCAACTTACACTGGCAGTAATTTGCATAGAAAGGGACCAGCGTTGGTTGACCCCTCGATCTATGATGTAGTGGCGATAAGGAATAAAATAATGGTCCAATTTGGATAATTAGAACGTATTTCATTAGTTTGTTCATTGTTGTTGTGGTCGTAAATCAGAGGCTGCTTATCGGAGGATCTTTTGTTTTCTCTTTGGACAGTTAGGTACAAATTATACCTCTACAAGTATGACGTAGGTAAGGCGAGGACGCGGTGCGGACACGATTCAGGTGTAAGAATAACACGGCGATTTCATACATTTTGTTAGTATAGGCCGCGCCCGAACCTTGAGTTCCGCGACGCTCTGAATTTTCCATATAAACGCGCTTCTCAAATTTTTCGGAAACCATTTGTCAGATTATGACGAAATTTAGCATGTACAACTCTATGAACTATATCTCCGCCCCTATGTTCTTGTTTTTTTTTTAAATGCCCTCAAGATAAATTAGAGCTATGTAAAATATCCGCATTTTTAAGGGGTCACTTTTGACTAATTTATTTAATAAATAGACAAAGCAAATTAAAAAATCTTTTTACATAGGGAGGTTGTCTACATCATTAGCTTTAAAATTAATTCATAATAAAAGGGAAATTATTAGTAATTTAAGAATAATTAGAGAAGTGCAAATGTCATAAAAATGATTGAAATTGCACTTTGTATTTCTGTACATAACTTTAGAGGGTTGGCAGTATCTTTACTTGCTCTGTTCGCTTGTCGCCTCGTTCTAGATGAAATGGCAATAGAAAACCATTAGCCAATCCGAAGTTAGTCTAAAGTGGTCGCCGGACCCTTAAGAATATAGAAAGAATAATAAGATTTTACGTTTTCGACGTCAGCGGATAGCGTGTTGGGAGCCCCCAGTAGACGCTAGACTTAGTCTTTGTTTGGGTGATCGAGAGAGGCATTTTTTTTTTGGTTGTATTATGGACAAGGTGAGAAATTTTGGATTTTTACCTTTTAAAGTCTATGACACTGAGCTAAACAGTCAGCGTATTTACTAGAACTAGCTTGAAGTAGCAATAATTAAATACTTATCAATTATATATTCAGGGTACCTACTAACAATCTTTATACCTAAAATACCTACAGAACATAGAGACACATAGTAGGTTATAGTACGTACAATAATACTAATAGCAGTCTCAAATGTAAAACAACAGTTTTTTTGTGCGATATTGTAGTAATATGTACCTACGAAATAACTAACCTAACTAAGAAATAAATAGCCTAACTACGAAATAAATAGCCAGGTCAAGAGTACCCGTAACCGATGAGCGTGTATGGAAAGACTCATGAACGTGGAAGAAGCAAAAGATGTATGCCAGGATCGTAGCAAGTGGAGAGAAGTGGGAAAGCGGCGTGATTATACTCGTATTAATATTTTTGTATGTACGAAATAACTCTTCTTCTGGGTAGTGGCTTTTTTTCAGGACAATATGGGAAGAGTCGTTTTTTTATGTTTCAAAACTGATACTTGAACCAATCTCTAGTGTATTTCCGTTCTAACAGCTGTTAGAGGAAATTGGTTCAACAAACAGTTTTGAAGATGAACTTCCGCAAAGCAACGCCTGATTCAATCAACTTTTTTTTGGGTTTGTCGTTTGTAACTGTATTTTCGATACCCAATTGAAAACAGACATTTGATTTGATTTGAAAATGCGCTAACACACGATGAATATCATAACTGAAAACAAATTATATCAAAGAAGGCAATACGACCTTAGCTTTTCTCTCGCTAGGACTGTATTACGCTAGTTTGAAGCTGTAAGTATAGTTTCTGAAAGCCTTCTTTGACTGGTACAAAAAGGAGGCACACCGGTAAGCCCCGCGTCTACCTACTAATTAACGCTCCATACAAAAGGCGAGGCTCAACACGTAAAGTAGCTAGTAATTACAAGTAACGTCATTATCCTACGAGCCCGCACTCGCTATGCAAATGCTTCTGCAATGCGTCTCCTATGTCTAGCACCTAGCAGTTCGTGTAGAGTAGCAAGTGCAAATAACAGCTAGACGCTTGTATTTAGCGATTAGATAGGGCTGCCCAGGTTTTGAAATCATCATCATCATCAGCCCGTAATTGTTTACTGCTGAGCACATAGGCCTCTCTTCTCGTACGCCAATCTTGTCCAGTTTAGACCCAGGACTTCATCTACATCGTCGACCCAACGTGCTCGAGGTCGAGCAGGTCTTTCATTTAACCCCTATCAAAATCGCTCGACCAGTAAGAGATTACGGATAATTTATTTAAAAGATTTAAAATAATGTTGTTCTATCTTTGACAACGTAAGAAAATAATTCAAAAACACTATACCTACCTTAACTTTGTAGCGTTAGCGCATTATCGTAAGGGAAATTTATTTCATAGTCCGGTCAAAATAGATTTTCAAGGTTACGTTAATTCGCATAAAGCTAAAAATTGGTATTAATGTTCGGACCACCTTTATCAATGAAATGTAAAAAGTTCCCATTGTCCATATGTCCACATATTGTCCACATTTGCAAAAATATATTTGGCGTCTTTTGCATGATGAAAATTACTAAAAGAGGAAGGATAGGTTGTTCAATGATGAATTACTTCGATTTACTTGCGCTTTAATTTTGTTTTATACCTAAGTACGTTAGTATAAAGTAAGTACATTTCAGAAAAAAATAATAGAACTTCAGCATCTTTGAATTTGCTTTTCAAACGCAATTTCCCATTTTAGGCAAACCTTTATCAAATGTACAGTAAGTATATATTTGAATAAAGTCTTGAATATGCATGGTCTTCTCGAGGAGAGGCAGCCCTGCGAAACTTTACCAGTATTTTTCTGCCCTGCTTTAAATGCATTCCGTTTAAAAACTCATTTATTATGCAAATGCTTTAAAGCAATCACGGAAGGAAAAACCGGGACTCCTTCGCTGGCCATGATGACGCCGCCGTGGCAATTTTAAATACTTACCACGATTTTATACAAGAAAAGTTTAACCGGGAGCGAGTTTTTCCTTTGATCCATCCACAGGACATTGATTTTGACGTTTGATTTCATTTATTTTGACAATTAATTTATTATTCCAATTTTAATGTATTACCTATCTTAATATTATATTATTTGTGACCTATTCAATGTTGAGTTTGTTTCATTTATTTTGACAATTAATTTATTATTCTAAATAGAGTAAGCATATTCTGTGGTATTATCTTAATATTATTTGTGACCTATTCAATGTTGAGTTTATTATTTTTTTGATTTATTTTATATTAATGAAATTAAAATGTAACTACATAATTTGAATTTTGCCGTTTTAGTTATTAATAGAAGATTATGCACGCGTGGAGACAAAAACACTGCTTTGCCTTAGAGGTGAATACACTACTTTTCACTTCTTCTGCGAGGCAATAAAAAGGAACTATGAAAATAATAATATGTTAAACCCACAGATCTAGGATGTAAAAGATCGACAGTGACAATTCGATAGTGATACAAAAAAACATTTGCGCATGCGTGAGTAAATTAGTGTTGTGAAAAGTACTTATTAATTTATCGATTGACCAAAAATGGTCCTCCGGGTGCTTGTCGATAAATATAATCTTTCGCATACCAATTGAGTTGTTTTTTGTTCCAAGTATAACACCGCTGCTGAGCTAAAATGAATATTAATCACTAAACGGGTGTTAAGCTAGGCGGAAGAGTTAGATATCAGTGTCACCATGTATCTAAATTAACATAAGAAAAGTAAATAATAAGATCAACATAATACTATCCTAGTAATTCGCTTCGAATTGTGACCCTTGACCAAATTTACTCGTATATGGATTAGGATAAGTAATAATACTTATCTCATTGGTTTGTACATTTATTTATAATTTACATATATATTATTTAATTTAATTAAATATAATTAAATTAGACTTGGATGTAAGACACCCAAAATGTGTAAATTGAATTAAAAATGATGATCAGAAATTGAAGGTACATACTTATATATAATACAAAAATGTTTTACGCCTCATCATTCAGTACAAACTCATAAGAATATCAATTTACTTTTGATGGCATTGATTCAAAAATGTATGCTTTGTTTATGTATTGCACCCATCGCCTACCTAATGAGCTTTGATAAAAACTATCGATAATAATGACGTCATCTTTTTATCCATCTCTAGTGAAAATCGAGCGTAAACTAACTAATATTTTAATGCTGAATTTTATCACCAATTCTGCTTTCATCTAGGAAATATAGATGTTACGAAGAAACGACAACAACATACCGCTGGTAAATCGGTTTTTGGAACCAATTTATGTTATGTTTTAGACAAAATTTAGACAAAAACATCACAATGGAATTTTCATATTTACCCATGAAACGACAAATTTTGTGGGTTGAATCTTGAATTCACATCACAATCGCTAAACGCACAAGATGGCATAACTGCATACAATTTTAATTGCTCTCTTTTCATTCAATTTATAATGATACTAGTAAAAAATAATAATCATAGGAATTTTCGCGTGCTCAAAGGTGGCGCGCTGTCATTAATGACAAAAGAAAAATTGACTAAGATTTTATTTGTAGGCGACCTCTTTCTCTCTTGTGGAGTTTACATTTCGATGGAGACTTCTCTGTCCCACGCTTCGTTGGTCTTTTGCGAAGCAAAAAAAATCTTAGGTCTGTGGTTAAACCAAACACCGTCTTTTGTTTTAAATTTCGTGGAGCTCATGGTCCAGCTACGTTCTTTTTTTTTCATGGTGGCTAGGTGAATTTTCGAATAAACTCTTCTTAAAGTGCCCGTATGCTAAGTTTTCATTTAATTTTACCTCCTTGCTCGAATACTCCCACGGAAATTCCTTTACCTTTATCTCTCTTGGGATGGAATGCCCTGCTTTACGTTGAGACTACATATGTGATATGTAATTGGTCAATGTCAAGCAGGTGGTGAGAAAACAATTAAACAGGGCTTGGTGGTAGAGGTCTTGAGCTCTACACCCCGGGATCAGTGGACCTGCTACTTGTTAAGTTAAGTTCTACTAAGTTTTTAAATTATTATAGAGATAAAGTGTCAATTTAAGGCAATTCATTAAAACCTAGCTGTTAGTGTGTTAGGTTAGGTCACGTGTAATAATAATAAGGTGTTGTTATTCTAAAACAAAATGTGCCTAAAATAAATGTAAGCAATACATACAAAAAATGTAGTCTATGCTCTGCTGTGTGACGTTTTCCGAGCGAACTGTCGAAGGAGTGTCAGTGGAGTAGCGCCTGAGTCGCCCGCCCCGCCCAACCGGCACTTTTTGCTGGAGCAAGGAAGAGGACGGATCTCGTATTGTTTTTCTTTGGCATCTTTCTGTCGTATTGATCTTGGTGTCAATTCGATTCATACTGAAATAACCCACAAATTGTACATGGTTTGGATTATTAGAAGTATTAGTTGTTTACATTTACACCTCCCTTCAGAAATAGTTTGCAAAAATGAGTATTTTAATTAACAATTTAAAAACATTTGGTTAGTACAATTGGGAGGCTGGGGTTCTGAAGCATACTTAACTCCCAATTGCTCTTTTGTTATGGTTAAGTTTGGGTATTCTTTAAAAAAATTGCGTATAGGTACATGTTTGACCATATCAACTAGATTAATGGTAAATAACAATACGATCAAATATGAAGCACTCAGACCTAAAATATACCTAACTATACGATAACTCGTCCGATAATAGACCTAATAAGATGTATTTAATACTAGACTTGACATTTCGAATTGACATTATATAGTGGTTCACCGCGAGGAAACTGGACAGCATCCTCCCAATCAAAAGAAAAGACAACACGCGCTTTGTAGTAAATATTATATCACATAAGAAAAAAGGAAAATAAATAAAAGCAACGGAGGAACTATTCACAAGTAAGTTCAGGTTTTTAAATAAAATACGCGAAAACATTCACTGCCTAGCAATATTAACGATAGTCGTTCGACAAAATGTGTAGAAATTAGCAAGTTTATTTTTCTCAATGTCTCCCATTCAAAAATCATGTAAATCTAATTAAACTAAAAAAGTTCCCGTTTTCAATGACACTTGATTTTCGCCTCGCTCCATTTTGCAGTCGGTAAAAATTGTTTTGAAAGAATATCCTGTCAAATAGAATCCACAATCAGCCCGTGAAGCGCACATGTAAATGAATGTTGTTCATATTCTGTGGAGCTGAATAAACACGATTCTGCTTAATCCGCGCGAACTGGAGCGATATACCGACAACTTCATTTATTCAGACTTCATTTTACGTTTATTGTGTTGCCATTCGTTAGTTATGAGATTGGCGAACGGAGTTTAAAAGTACTGGGATACGTTGATGATAAACATTTGAACATATCACCTATTTAGAAGTCACTGGAAGTTAAAATACTACTAAGCCAAAGTTTTCATATGTACCAGGAAGATTACCTCCTGACAGAGCCCTGAACAGGCCTGCACAGACGAGATGTCATCAATTATTCTTTTTGATGTTAGTAAGTTTGTAGCGCTACAAACCGCTACGCGTGCCCTTCTACGGCGTAGCGCCATGGTAACCGTAGGCAATTACGTAAATAGCTAGGAGTCTACGAAGCATATTCTCGAATGTCTATTCGACCTTGTCACGAGGAAGTATTCCGTATATCGTTACAAATAGGTATTATTGTCCTTCCTATCTATTTCCACGAATTCGTAATACCGTACGTTTATGTCTGATGTAGCGTTATTGTGAAATGTGTCTATTTATTGATATTTATTGAGTGAGCAAAGATCTTTAATTGAATCCTATACTTCCTATACTTATACTATAAATGCAAAAGTTTGTATGTGTGTGCGTTTGTTTCTTACTTCTCACAATCTCACTCACAATCAAACGGGCGGACGGACTTAGATGAAATTTGGTGCAGAGATAGCTTAGACTCTGGAGTAACACATAGACTACTTCTTACCCGCGGGTCTACACCACAGAGCATAGCTATTTGAAAATATTATCAGAAGATCGGTGATGAAAAGTAGTATCATCTTTGTTATACATACAGCTAAGACTTTTCAAGTTGCTAGTTGTCGGTACTGCTAACCTAGCATGCATGTGATGAAGAAACGAAATACTTAAAATCCTTTGTATAGTATACGCAACAGTTCTGTATGAAAATGCCAATAATTCCATGACCCACTTTCATCTTTACTTTCAGTCCTTACTTAAAAGTCATATCATAACAAAGGCAGCTAATTTTCAAATTGGCTATTCAAATATTCTGCAGATATAGCATCATCGATGCGGCAGGGTTGGCACCGGCGCGGCACTGCCGGCAGTTGGCACTGCCTCCGCTAGGGCTGCCAACGTCACCCATTTGGCAAAGGACGGGTAGGCCTTGGCACGCGACGCATAGGGCTTTTATTTCACGAGCTTCAATGTCATTACTTTTGAGCTTTTCTTTATCAAAGGCTTTAAATATTGCTAGCTACAGCAAGCCATACAAATTTAATTAAGACACATTGAAAAGAAAACGTAATTATCAAAAAAAAGTTTGTTGCCGTGTTGGCCGAGCGGGATGGATAGCACCCTCCGATCCGGAGGTCGTGGGTTCGACCTTGGCCGTGCACCAATTAACTTTTCTCTCGTAGAAAAGTGTTTGTGCATTTAAATTTGACACGTGCCTTAACGGTGAAGGAAAACATCGTGAGGGAGCTGACGTGTCCATGTGAGATTGACCAACCCGCACTGAGCCAGCGTGGGGGATAACGGCTCAATCACTCTCGATTGAGGGTAGGTCAGTGTCCCAGCAGTGAAAACGTGTAAGATCGTGATGGTAATAATTGACATTAAACGCCAGTGGTGTCAAATATTAGAAAAAAAAACATCTTTGATAAACATTTTGGATGACTGCTCAAACATAACCATAGAAATAAAATGTACCTTATGGTTAAATTCTGAACTGTAGGAGCTTATTTACAGTCTCTCGTATTTTTTTTAAATAACTAGTTCCTAAACTATGAGAGTAAATGGTAGAGATAATAGCCTTAACCATGCCAACGATCTGATATAAAGCCATTGTGGCCTATAACCTAAAAAGATTATAGCAACTTGCGGTAATTACTTAATGGCATTGCATATTGACAGACTCGACTGTCCAGCTTATCCTGCACATCCAATGCGGCTCAACTACCCGCTAAAACCAAGCAACTGTCAACCATACGGCTAAGGTTATACAAATGAAGGATACTACTTGAGCACTGGAACTACTAGAGTAGGAACAGCCTGGGGGTAAGTACATGAATAATCGAAGTGAAAGCCATCAGTTGATGAGCGTGTTCGGCGCGCCCCAGCGATTACCCTCGGTAATTAATTCGGTAATAGGGCACGCGACCCCCCCGGGGGCCTGGGGGCGGGGGGTGAACGTTTTCATCACTTACCACCTGGAATGGTCAACTACTTAAATATCGATAAAGCCACGTGTAAATGTCTTTGTTTTAAGGCGTGTACGTCGATTACTATCTAACCTGAGTGATTATGTGAAATGTTTGATGGACGAGAGATTGTAGATTACTTAAACAAGCAAAGGAAATAAATTACTATTCGATTTTTCTAGAAGGTTCTCGTAGGTATCGACCGGAGTGTAAATCTGTAGGTTCGATTGTGAGAGATAGATACTTGGATAGGTAACAATGGCAGTTAGGAACAGTCATTTGTAGATAAGACGACAAAAACGCGAGTCGATTAGCGCAGGACAAAGGAAGATAAATTTCGTTTGACGATAAATTATGTGGGGTTAATCAGAACTTCAGAACATTGGGTAGTTAAGTACATATTTCTGAAGTTCAAAACCTAGGTATACGAGCAAATGCAGTCGTTTAGTACATTTATTAGAGATCGCAGTCACAAAGGTGCTACAATTAAGTAATTAGGTAAGTAGGTAAAATACACTATACTAGTAATTACTCTTTGAAAATCTAAAGATAGGGATGTTATTGGACTGAATAAAATTAGCTAATGAAAAAATAACCATCCTAATCACAATATTTTATTTCATAAAGCCTACTATAGTTGCTAGAAAATATGTTTTATGACATTGAAGCTTATTTAAAATAAGAGATTTTAGAAGTATTATTATTTTGTATAATAATAGCCTATACATAATTATTTTTTAGTAAGTATACTTACTTAAATGTTTAATGATATTAATGAATATTTTTATATATTTGACATGATGACAAATATTCAACTGTGACGTGTAACTATAGGAGTTATCAATATATTCTGATTCTGATTTCCAAAACAAAAGTAGTTTTTACACAGACAATTCTGTTCAGAGACTAGGCTTGATAAGGGGTCATCCATTAATCACGTGATGTTTTTAAATATTTGACACCCCCCTGGATTGAGGCTGAACCTCCCTACCCAAAATCATAAGTACTTCTTGGTAAAAAATATCTTAAACATTTTCAGAATATTACATTTTAAAGTTTATCGAAAAAATAAATACACGAAAAAAAAATTGTGAAATTTCGTTCTTTTTTCGTGCCATCTCAAAACTTATTAAATTAATGGACGATCCTTAAACTACTCAAGATTCAAGAGAAAGATGTGTTCATTCAGCTAGCCTCGCTAAGATGAAGCGATTCTATTGGTTCTTAGCAAACTCATCGTGTAGCAAGGGGCTACACGCTCGCACATCTCTAGTAAAAACGCAGCCTAAAACCAGACTTTTTAAAACCTCCATATTCTAGACCCCGCGCCATCTGCGCTTGCCTAATGCCCGGTACGCTGTCAAGGCCTCAGTGGCCAACAGCATAAGAGTCGTAAAAAAAAACTCAATATTCTTAGTAAAAAACGCACTGGCACTCACTCCTGTCACGTAATAAGTAACCTGTATTCAATGCCTCCGCAGATTTTTACCGCCTCCCGTTTATTTCTCTCGGGCTAGTCTGTAGCATCAAAAAAGGCTTTCAAGGATGCTTCAACGCTGCTTTTGCGACGTACTTATGAATTTTTTCAGAAGTCACTTTTTCGCCAAAGCAAAAATGGAAAATTTTGCTATTTTTCTTTACTTAAACCTTGAGTATTTTGATTATTCCCGATCTTCGCCATCTCAGAGTAAATGGCAGCTTCTGCAAAAAGCTTTCAGGCATCTTTTAAGATGTCTTACAACGAGATTTTCGTGGAAATCACTTCTACTTAGTACACGGAAACGTTACGCTGAAAATTATGCTTTTTATCTTAAAAAATATTAAATGTACACTTTGAAAATTTGATGCGACATCAAAGAAAAAAGAATTTGCTGTACGTTTTCTAAAATTAAGGTTTTTTTAAACCCACTTCAAAAAAGGAGGAGGTTTTCAATCCGTCGGAATCTTTTTTAATGTAAGTATGTTCACCGATTACTCGAAGACGCCTGTACTAAGTCCCAGGTAGTCCCATTTAAATATTATCAAAATGGGCCGAACAGTTATTTATTGCTTGAAGATTGGTCCCATTGTCGGATAAGAACTCGTTTTTTAATTTAAAAGATTACAAATAATGCAGTAAAAGACGAGACGTTTAGACGTTTTATTTATTTTATAGGCATAAAAGCAAAAGAGCTTCAATAATAATTGAACTACATTTTAAATAATGTTCCATAATATTTGCTTCCTAAAGCTGTTTCAACAATTTCCGTTTTAAATTATTGTTGTTACTTTGAAGCAATCATGCAGATAAATTACTTCTGAGCGCCTGTTGCCTTACAAACTCATTCATGGCCCCTATTCTGGCGCAGTAGAGGTCAACCCCGTCGCTTTCTCTCTAGTTACAAAATCCACGTGCGTGAGAAAGACAGTGATCATCTCAAGCGCGAGAGAACAACACCCCTAAAAAGTTATTAAGTTGGAATCTCGAAACTCTCAAAAGAAAATAACTTACCATAATCCAATGTCTACCAACTTCGTAAAAAATATTAAGCGATTGTTTGTAAGTTAGAACAGAGACGAACTCGCGCAATAATTGTTTGGAAACTTCACAAAGAAAATGTATAAAAGAGAAATGAAACACGAGTTCCTTTGTAAAAGAAAAGCGTATTTGGTAATGCCGTGATCAGAGACAGTTCTGCTTCTAAGAATATTCAAATGAACGGAACGAAAGTACACTGGGATTCATCAAAGCATTCGCTGTATTACAAATGTTCAATTATGTATGCTAAACTGCATACATAAGTACCTATTCCCTTTGTGATAAAGACCAATTTTTTGCTGAGAAAAAAAAACACCTCTTAACCTATGGGTAGGCTCTCAATTTTTCAATACTGCATTCAATTTTTGGATATTTAATGTTATACTTCTTGCAAGTAGTAGGTTTTGCAAAGTCGAGTGATTGATTACTGGCAATCCCGTTTCCTTAAATAAATTGAACAATTTAAAAAAATGGTCGCGATAAACTTCTAATGTTAGAATCACCTGTATTATTAATTAATCTAACGGCATTGTTTTACCTTACGAACACGATCGGCAGTCTCCCTTCCATCTAATGAGAGAAATATGGGAAGAAATACATTTCAACATTTTTTTTTCTTGTTTTTTGGACGGCGGCTGTAATCTTATGTCAGAGATGGCGAACTTTGTGCATTTTTTTTCTAAATAAATGATTAGGCTATAGCCAGACATGCTGTCATGCTAACCGTTGCAACTAAAATGCAAACCGTTTTTAATTATAAGTAAGAAGAGCTATTAATTCGCTTAGTATTTATTCGTATAGAACATAGGCAGGTATCTATTCTTTGGCTTACACTTAACTCAAGTCATAGATTGTCTCAACCGGAGTCGGGCGGTAATATCTGATTCTACAAAGGCGCGCGGTGAGGGGAACGCGGGGTGAAGCCGGCTTCTTATTTTATTAGCACCTTCCTGCTCCCGCGCCCGCGCGGTCCCCGCCCGCCCGCGTCTGCGCGATGAGCTGCCGGCGCTGCAGTGCCGCACCGCACACAGTAAGGGGCTCTGGGGATAATTTATCTGTTACTGCGATACTAGGCAGGAACTTAATGGAAAGGTCTCATATTATTGTCCTGAAAAACATGCACTTGGAAAGTGAAAAAGGGTTACAGTGTTATGGATGATATTTTCCATAAATTATTATTTTTAATTTTTTGCCTATTTTACCAATTCTTAAATATGACAAACTTATAATACTGTTGTTTAGTATTGCCTCAATTGACATTTGAGATGAAACTGGTCCCGACGAATTTGATATCAATATCAAATACTTAGGTATTACTAAACTTCAGTAATCTAAATGTGATCTTTGTATTTTCGTTACTAACTAAACACTACCAACTAAGAAAAGGGTTACTAAAAAGAATTTTACTATCAATGCATCAAATATTAATATATAGCATAAATCTATTATCAATATCCTAAAAGAGCTTTAATTATTCAAGTCACTTCTATCGATTAGATGTTGTTGGTTTTCAAGGAGCACAATTTTTAATTCACTTTATCAACTTCAAGAATTACCCCGAGCGAGTTTGGGAACTTTCCGTCCTTATTATATTAAAGTTAGTAGTCTTTACAAAGTTCCTCCACGCGCTCCGCCGCGTCCCCGGCAACAGTCGTAGCCGTGTTTCCCCCGGGGCGCTCCGCGCCAGATCCCGAGCTAGATTAACTTTTCATCCGCACTTAGCTTTAAGTAACTATTTCGTTGTTTTTTTTTCAAAGTAGAATTCTCGTTTTATTGTATTACATGATTTTTAGATGCAATCTCGTCTATTGGAGAAGTTTGACGTCTTGAGTAGACTTAAAGCGTAAGTCTAAGAAACTTTTCCAACTTCAGTTGTTGTATTGACAAAACTGTAATTTTAACAGCAAAACAATAATAATTGTAACCCCTGCACTAGGAGAGTCCTGCATATCTGAAACTTACATGCTTTTACATGCTTACGAATCCTGAAACGTACATGCTGTTCTTGTAATCTTTTTTTCGTGTAAAGAATAGGTTTCCGTTTCGTCTGATTGCCTCATTTAGGCAGTTGTCCGACAGCCTGCGATAAGCGAGTAGCAAGTAAAAAAATGTATGGACACATTAACTGTATCGCCATTTTGTGTTTTACATATGTTTTTTACTCGCTTCTTACTCATCGCCGGCGGTTGGACAACTGTAATAACGGGTTGTAACTAGGCACTAGGTTACTGCCCATTGCTATTTTAAATTCATAGCTTTTATTAGACATGCGTTCAGTAGCCTTAATTCGTTGTTAGTGGCCTAAATTTGTTTCATTTAAAAGGTACCAAACTTTGGTCGCCATTGTGCGGAGCGGTGCGGTATTGTGAAAAGCTTTTGTTATTGTAATTTGAGTTAGAGTAACAAAAGAAACCCGCGTTTACAGAATAACGGGGTTGAGCCACGAAATACAATTCAGGAGCAAATCCATGGATTAAACTATAGTTACTGCTTGAAAACTCTGTTGCTATGTTGGCGCGATATCCTTAATAATTAGGGAGAGCACTTTGTGTGTCTAATGGTAGGTGAGGTAGATATTAGCTTAATTGATCTAATGGCTTAATGAGTAAATCATGTTAATGACGTCTCAGAGGTAATTGTGGTGTTTCGTCAACAATTCCTGTTTGCTTCAATACCTTCAACTGAATAATTTTATTGTTTGACTATTGTCAGAGTTAGCCAGCGCCTCATCAAAAACGCATTCATTACTATATTTCAAATCTAGGCTACATTTTATTTTATATTCTGGATTTGTAAGGATTTCAATTTAGTATCTTATTGGGGCGAGTTTTTTGTCAACTCAGTAAAAACTTCGTTAGGGTACAGCGCTCGCTATTCCGTTTAAAGAAGGAATAGCGGCCATAGAACGCTAAATTGCTAAAACAAGCTAAAAATATCAGGTATATTATATTTTCTTAGTTATTGCTATTAAACAAGGACATCAATACTTTTATCTAGTTTAGCTTCAGCAATGGAGTGTTCTGCATAGAGCGTAGTGGCGCTCAAAGGCTAAACGTCGAAAGTGTCCGTTACTACGTCATACTGCAGTATCAACATCGCACGGCTGCAGCGACAAGGTTAAAATATAAGGGCTTGTTATTTATAGGGATAATCTTGTTTGCGTTCACACTTCCATAAACTCAGCGCCGCAAAGTCTGTACCTAATGCTAAATAAACTTGCCTTCGAGAGGCTTCGGTGTACTTTACTACATAACCAAAAACTATAGAGCCAGCATAGCTCGTACAGACATAAATAGAAACTATCTAGATTTAGATGATACATTATTGTTCATCCAAAGGTGACCTGGAAGAAATCGCTTTAAGGCCGCCCTTGTACTGCTGAATGATATTTTATTTTAATATATTCTTTAGTTTGTTTTACTTTGTATTTTTGGTGTGCATTAACGATGTATTGTATTGTATTGTACACAAATAATATATAAAGCAAAACTTAAAAACCGACTTCCCTTCATCCACGCCAACAGTTTCTAGAGTTTTGTTGATATTTTAAAAACTAATTTACTGATTTCGGTAAAATTTCTATGGATCACCTATAAAGTATCATCATCCATCCATCATCCATCAGCCATAGGACGTCCACTGCTGGACATAGGCCTCCCCCATAGACCTCCAATAAGACCGGTTGGTAGCGGCCTGCATCCAGCGCGATCCTGCGGTCTTCACAAGGTCATCTGTCCACCTTGTGGGTGGACGTCCTATGCTGCGCTTGCCGGAACGTGGTCTCCATTCGAGGACCTTTCGACCCCATCGGTCATCAGTCCTTCGTGCTATGTGCCCTGCCCACTGCCATTTCAACTTGCCAATCCTCTGGGCTATGTCGGTAACTTTGGTTCGTCTACGGATCTCCTCATTCCTGATTCGATCTCGCAGAGAGACTCCGAGCATAGCCCTCTCCATAGCTCGTTGGGCTACTAGAAGCTTATTTATAAGGCCCATAGTGAGAGACCACGTTTCAGTGCCATAAGTCATCACTGGTAACACACACTGGTCGAACACTTTCGACTTGAGGCACTGAGGTATGTCGGACGAGAAGATGCTACGCAATTTTCCGAACGCTGCCCAGCCGAGTTGGATTCGGCGATTGACCTCTTTCTTGAAGTTGGACCTACCTAACTGGACTACTTGTCCTAGGTAGACGTACGAGTCAACAACTTCAAGAACCGAGCTCTCAACAGAAATTGGAGTGGGTATAACTAGGGAATTACACATGACCTTCGTCTTGTCCATGTTCATCCTCAGACCCACTTGTTGAGAAACTCGATTTAGGTCTCCGAGCATCGTGCTGAGCTCTTCCATCGATTTTGCCATGACTACGATATCGTCAGCAAAACGAAGGTGAGTGATGTATTCGCCATTGATGTTGATGCCGAATCCTTTCCATTCCAAGAGCTTGAAGGCGTTCTCCAAGGTGGCAGTAAACAGTTTCGGAGATATTACGTCTCCCTGTCTTACGCCTCTTTTTAAAGGGATCGCCTTGGAGCTCTCTTCCTGTACTCGGACCGACATAGTGGCGTTATTATACAAGCACTTCAACACTTCGATGTACCGATAGTCAATACGGCATCGTTGGAGAGACTCCAGCACAGCCCATGTCTCGACTGAATCAAAGGCTTTCTCATAGTCCACAAACGCTAAGCAAAATGGCAAGTTATACTCTTCTGTCTTCTGTATAACTTGCCGCAGCGTATGGATGTGGTCTACGGTGCTGTAGCCTTTTCGGAAACCGGCTTGTTCGGAAGGCTGGAACTCATCAAGCCTGCGTTCGAGACGGTTCGTAATGACCCTTGAAAACAGCTTATAAACATGGCTCAGGAGCGAGATGGGTCTGTAGTTCTTCAATAAGGTGTTGTCACCTTTCTTGAAGAACAACACCACCACGCCTCTGTTCCATGCTTCTGGCGTTACGCCCTCGAGGACGACGGTATTGAAAAGCTTCTGAAGGACTTTTAGTACCGGTGTTCCACCCGCTTTCAGAAGCTCTGTTGTGATACCGTCATCACCCGGCGCCTTGTTGTTCTTAAGCTGATTCAGGGCCATTCTAATCTCGTACAGGCTGATGTCCGGGATATCTTCAGTGAAGTGTCGGGTCAGCTTGGCTCTTGGGTCTTCAGCCGTGCTGCTAACAGGCTTAGCAACCGAGGCGTATAGCTGTCCATAGAACCCTTCGATCTCCTCTTATTCCTCTGCCTTGGTCGACGCTATACTGTCGTCTTCTCTCTTCAGCTTTGTCAACTGGCTTTGCCCAATAGACAAATTTCTCGCGAAGACTTTGGAGCCTTTATTTTGCTCTATTGTCTCTTTAATATGTTTAGTATTAAAGAGACGGATGTCGTGCCGCAGAGATTTCGAAATTTGTCTATTGAGTCGCCTATATGACTCTGCATCATCGGAAGACTGCAGTCTTAGCGAGCGTCGTTCGGCCATGAGATTTAGAGTGTGATCGGAGAATTTTTGTGGTCTATTTGAACGGCAGGGTCTAAAGAACTTAGCACCCACCGTCTGGACAGTTTCTACGAGCCCGTTGTTGATCTCGTCCACCGACGCCAAGTTCTCCAGGCAAGCAAAACGATTTGAGAGCTCTAGTTGAAAGTTCTCGGGGTTTTGGATATTGGCACGAGTAGGTCGGAGTGTAGACTTCATCAGGCGGGACCTTTCGAGTTTAACGTTAATATCTAATGTGCCTCTTACAATTCTGTGATCACTACCGGTTTTCACCCTGTGGATCACGGAGACATCATTGAATATTCGTTTCTCGGTGGTCATGATGAAGTCTATCTCATTTTTCGTGAAACCATCGGGGCTCATCCAGGTCCATTTCCTGTGAGGCGGCTTCTGGAAGAAAGAGTTCATCATAAAGAGTTTCTCTTTCTCCAGAAAGTCAGCCAGCCTCTGGCCCCTAGGGTTCCGTTGCCTATATCCAAATTGCCCCACCCTCAGCTCATCAACGCTTTTTTTACCCAACTTTGCGTTAAAGTCCTATAAAGTAAGATGTACCAAACAAAAAAAAAAAAACATCAAAATCAATTCACAATTGGCAGAGTAATCGCGTACGCTCAAAAAACACACAGTCTTGAGAACCTCCTCCTTTTTGAAAGTCGGCTAAAGAGAAGTAGTATTTCGTTCTGTCGTGAGTTCAGAAATTTGGAAGGTTAGTCGCTTTGAAACCTCAGTTTAAATGTCAGTGTCAGTGTAAAAGTTTAATTATTTTTGAGAAAAATGAGAACAGGCTTTATCGTCTTACAAAACGATTAAAATTATCAAATCTTGGAAAGTACTAGCTTTACTTATCTTTTATTTATAATTTTTAATATAATTGTGAATAAAGTCGGCAAAAAAATTGCTTGTATTTTTTGCAAACCCAGATCTATGTAGGTTAGAAAATCGAGGTTAAAAAGTAACTTTATATTTAGTTTACGAACTACCGTCTTTTCCGAAACAATACAAAAAATGGTACAAATACAAAACACAAATACTCCTTGCCTGCGCCTGTATTTTCAACTAGATACAACCCGAGGGTGTTCAAGAGTAAAGTGAAGTGAGTAGGTATCTCTTAGGCTAGCATGTTACACCTTCGATCATGTCAACGCTTTACATCAAGCGAGTCTGTGTTCAAACACATGCCTAGTTGTTGAAAAAAAAAAAATGATTTGTGACCTTATGTAGAGGTCTAAGTGACTTTAATTAATTAATTGGTCACTTAAAAATCCGTTCAGGCTGACAATATCTAGAGTCCTAGAACGTCTAGTTTGCCAAAACGTCCATTTCCTTTTTACGTCTAGTCCAAAAACGTGTAGTGCTTCATAATGACTAGTGTCCGAAATTGTCTAGTGTACGAGAACGTCTAGTGACTTGAATGGTCTGGTGTTTTTTGGAAAAATAACACATTATTTCTGATTTATATTCTATTTATTTCTAACTTTATAAACAGGAGTATGCTGCTATTTAAGTCAATTGTAAACCAATTTAGATGTATTTTTTTTCTTCAATTTAAATGTATGGCTTAAGTTAACACATTATTAAATACTGGTGGCTCTGTGAGCAGATGACCTCGCGGCCGGCGTCTGTCTTCATTCCTCTACAGGTTGCATTTCGCAACCGATTCTCGTGAATTTTTTTTAGCAGATTCGATACTTATAATATTTTTTTACCTTTAGAGGAAGACAAAGATCCGGCCACAAATCGGACATACAAAAACATTGTTGGCGAAGCTGCAGCCGACACGCTTCGGTTGATAAATGAAGATGATAAATGTATATGCAGGCACAACCACAAGGGGAGGCACGACCACACATAATGTTCATTTTCTTCGAAGGTGGGCGGGCGAGGGAATCAGGCGAGAGGAACCTAAAATAACAATTTGAAAAACTCGTTTGCTAAAATCATCAACTCTGATAGTTTGGAAGAGCAGGTTTTTGAAAGTGTAGTTTTTTCTCTTTAATTGTCACTTGTTTTTCCGCTTTGTTTGTATCATGTTTTTCCACTTTGATCGTCTACACCATTTTACCGCGCTACTACCTCAATTTTATTACTAGAATAGACAATATAGGATTAGAGACTAGACAATGTTGGACTAGATATTTCGAGACACTAGACGTTTCTGGAAGTAGACGTTTCAGGACACTAGACATTGTTGCGACATAGACGTTTTTGCAAACTAGACGTTCTAGGACGTTGTCAGCCTGAGCCAAAAATTTTTTATTTCTTTTGCTTGAAATACAAACAATTATAAAATAATATTGTACGTTCTCTTCAAAAACTGTGTCAACTTAAATCCTAAACCACGAAACCTATAATATTAGCTTTTAGATTCTGGTGAGTACTCGACGAGCTCCAACAGCGCAACGCTTGACAGTGCCAAGTTACCCGCCACGGAGACAAAGCTGACCAATTAATGGAGGATTGGTTGGCAAGGGGCGCAGGCCTCGAGCCAGCCCCGGGCTCCGCCGGCGCGGAGCGGGAAGAACTAAGTGGCTAGGCTAGATCATGATCCAAAAAACAAGGTCTAGTGCTCCGGAAGCCAACACCTGATGACATCACTCGTCATCGTCTCTTTCGAACTTGTTGTTCATGACTTATTTCGGTCTTGAATATGCTTCGTTTGATCGCACCCGGACACTCGATTAAATCTCTATACAAAAGCTGCGTTATAACTACCTATTACACAGACACTACACAAATGTTGTTTTTGTACGCGCGCAATTGTATGTGAAGTCTAACTTTGTCAAGGTCGTCACCGTCTGAATAATTATTGTACTTACTACGTATATGAATCTTTTGATACTGATGTTATTAGTATCTCGCTACAGATTTCGTAAATTTACGTGCTCAAGTCAGCTCCTGGACAGCTCTGGCGGAGTGAGAAAGCCCCGACTGGTCGGGGAGTAACAGTAACCATTCTATACGTTGTATTATTATATGTTCTGTGGTTTGACGCATCACGCCCACGTGACCATTTTTGACTCGGAACGCTATACCTGGCAGAGTACATAGAACACGGCCCTGGAAATGTGTCATTGTTGTATTATAAATATTATGTACATAATGATGTTGATTACACGAAATAAATAAAATAAAAATAAATAAATAAAAGTCACAATCGCTACAAAGCGCTTCTGTTTCTAGAATCGCTAACGGTCGAATTCTAGCTGCTGATTGGACGAGTTGACAATATGGTCACGTGACATTTTAAAAGCTCGTATAATTCGTCCAATCAGAGCAGCCAGCATTCGAACGTAAGTCATTCTAGCACCAAGAGCGCTTGGAAGCGATTGCAACTTGTGTACTGGTCTTGTAATATGATGTTTTGAAAGAAGACCTTGTCAAGAGTACCTGTAACCGACGAGTGTGTATGAAAAGACTCATGGAAGTAGAATAAGCGAACGATGAGTGCCGAGATTGTGTGCAAATTGAGAGAAGTGGTCTCTGCCTACCCCTACGGGAAAAATGCATGACTTGTTGAACTTTTACTTAGTATTTATCTTAAAATTTCTACCTTGAATTTTATTCTTATAGATTCTCCATGACTCCATACTTCGGAATTATCTTCGCCGAAATATGATTTAAACTAGGTATGACTCTTTGGTCAGGGTGGGTTACCCGTCATTTCACAGAAGCCCTCATTCTCTGAACTCCTAATTCTCATGAACAACTGAAGCTTATAGAGAAAACTGCCTCTTTAGTAACTTTTTTACAAAAGATTTTATCATAATTATCCTTTTGTAAAGGTGCAGATTTGGATTAAAAATGTTTGGAAAATAAAGATTTGATAAATAGATCTAAATTAGGCCTTAAGCTGAACTTGACCTACGATGTAACAAAATTAAAAATCTAGCTGACTCCTCAAAGAAAACTATGAATAAAGAGATGTTTAAATAATTATTTACTTAATAATGATTTAATTTCACTCCCCTACCCTTAGATTAAAAGCCAATCTCTATTGCTGAACTCCGTGGTAAGTTTTATTCTTTTTTAGAAAATCGATGTTGGCGCCCTCGTTACAATAAATTCGTGTTGGTAAGCCTTACTTAATATCCCCTAAGTTTTTTTTTACCCAAACCCAATTGTTTTTTTCATTACAATTGCAAAACTATCTCAAGATTCAAGATTCAAGATATTATATTTGCAACTATACAGTACAAGATGTCAAAAAATATGAGTACATAGTCCAATAGACCCTATCTCAATCTCAGTTAGTAATTTTACTGCGTTATAATGCCTATATAGTGTTTCCTTAAAAGCTAGCTAGCTGCTAGCTTTCACGCTATCAAGCCAAGTTGTCATACTACATTAAAGAGCTTATTCCAAGTGTCAAAATAAAGCCAATTTCGATAGCTTAGTTACATAATAAAGCCACCGGTACATGGTACAACTCTTAGCAACATTTCACAAAATATGACGCGACATCGCATAACTTCTGTCAGGTATTCTGATCACGTTTCAACTTACCTTCGTTCCCCTTCTCTGTTTCATATTAATTCTGTCTCCATTTTAGACCTGTAGAAACCGCGAATAGAATTTGATTCCCATAATTGACGTATCGAAAAGGTCAACTCATCTTGGTAGCTGTCGGTGGCAAGCAGCAGCGGGTAATGTGATTACTGCCGACGCGAAGGGAACCAGAGCACGAATCGCGCTGCCTCATTAGGCGAGTGACGTGACGAAGCCCAGCCTTTGTCAACCACGGGTTATGAGGTTAAGTACTTCTTTTTTGAGCAATATGGGTATTATTTATGACTATCCGTCAATGTTGTAGTAATGTCTAAAACTTTGTAATACATTAGACTTTGAAGGACACAAAAACAGATCAATTAACTACGTAACCTTAATACTTACTCAATTTAACTGCTTACGCAAATCAAAGTACGTCAAACACCTGATTCATTTGCATTTCAAATAAGGCGGCTCCGAATAAACGAGCAAAGCTTGTAACATGAAATATAAGTTACCTTGAATTACGTGAAGCATTGTTTGAACATGTTAACGTCGGCACACATGTGCCTGTGTGCCTAAATGTGCCTGATTGCGCCTGTGTGCTTTATGTGCCTGCGGGTCTCCGTTGATCGATTTAATTAACGCGCTGAGAAGTTATGAATAATTTAACTTCAAGAGTCTAAGGGTTGCACTGACAGGCTTCGATACGATCTACAAACAATACACTCACACAAGCTCAAGCTCTACAAACACTTACTTTCGTACTAACTTGTAGAGTTTGAGCTGTAAACTAAGTAAAGATAAAAAAGAACAAAACCCCATTAATACTTTTTAAACTGTTTGCATGCGGAAATAGATGCAGATGGACACACGATAAGTAGGCACTTTTTTCTCCGTTTCTGGGAAAAGTGGAAAACCTAAAAGTTACAAATGAATATTCTGTTATTTTGTGTAGTAGTTTTTCTGTATTTTTTTCTATTTAGTAGTAAGCGATTACTTGATTGCTTCAATAAATCACAGAAATACGGAGCCATGACTTCTGCTATTTACTTCAACTGATAGCTTTGTGGTCGTATCGTGTCGTGTGAGTGAAATGACGGCAGTTCAACGGTGACGTAGCCGTGTGCCCTTTGACACGACCTGATACGTTTCTATCTAGTTGAGGCCATATTTTATGGCTGCACTGAATTTAATCGTGGCAAGGCATTGTCATTGTGACAAAATCATGAAAAGATGTCGTAATAGCAAGGTTTAATGTTCTCGTTTTATAAGTTGAAATGTCTCCAAAGTGTTAGAACCGTCGTATTTTCATATAGGTCAGTGTCAATAGAAGAACAGAGTAGAAGCGATGATACTCGTAGCCTAGCCGGAGAAGGCCCGCCTCTCAAGCCAGAGGGAGCCAATTTGTTCGTTGTGTGAACATATGTGCGTATTGTATGTCATCTGCTACATGTAGCAGATGACATACAATACGCACATATGTTATAGTCATGACTAGAGCCCGGTGTATGGCGACAGGCTCGCCCCCTGTCACATTAGGGACTGAGTATCGTCGGGCGAAGTGTGGGTGTTGTACGTCTCTGCCAGCAACCTCGGGGGAAAGGCGTGACGATATGTATGTATGCCAGTGTCAATATCTATGACACTCTTCTACCTGTTCGAACCCCGTAATGTCGACACGTCGTTATAATCAATTCTCCAATAAACTAGTTAATAATTATCTCTTTGATCTAAAAACATTCGCAAGACTGTATTTTGTATAATACATAAAAGTGAAAGTGGAATCTGCTCAATCTTATATTTCTCGCACATAGTAATTATATCCACGAACCACTGACCACAACACAAAGAACACGAGACCATTCACTACACAGTAAATAGTCATAATGGGACATTGTTGGACTGGACGTAACAAAACATTGGACGTCGTAGCAAATTAGACGTTCTAGGACATTGGACTTACAAAAGCTTTGTGCAAGGCTTATCACAGCGCAGCACTTTGACATAATTTTTAAGGACTTATCCGTTTTAAACTTAAGTACCTGGATGTCCGAGCTTTGCTCGGTATTTTTTTTTAATTGTGTTTTTTGGAAAATAAACAATTGATTTTAGTCTAACCTCAAAGCAAACACTCATTGACTTCGTGTTACTTAACAACGCCATCTGCTGTTGTGTCGTTAAAGCAATTAGTTGCTCACAAAAAATAGTATTATTATTCGCCAATAGATGTCAGGAAGAGTCATATTTTTCAGTTGAGACTACTCAAACGCCTCCTTTTTGTTATTTTTCTTCCAAGTTTATGTTTAAGTTGATTATCGATAAAACACGAATAAAATGACATTTTCTAAAAAAGATTTCTAGCTAGATCGATTTATCGCCCCCGAAACCCCCTATATACTAAATTGTATGAAAATCGTTGGAGCCGATTCCGAGATTCCAATTATATATACATATATACAAGAATTGCTCATTTAAAGATAGAAGATAAATGAATTGAATTTGGAAATTTACTTGTTTTTTTTTTTGTAGGTTACCTAACCCTGAAACATACGAGTTGAAACATAATACCTACCGTTTCATATGGCATCTGCAATATGGTAGTTATTTAAAATGCCACCACCCAAAACTTACCATCAGATTAAAGACTACGTAACTTTGTTAACTGGATCATTCGTGTAATTACCTTCTAGTGTCGAAACAACTTGACACCGGTCTTGCCGCTGATCGGCATAAATGGCGACAAGCTGTCCATAAAATTACCGGTCGGAATCATTACGACCACTCAGTAGCAGTGAGCCCTACGACTCAAGGAGGGGAAATTTCTTGATTTGTTGCGATGCTGGTTATGCGGCTGGGCTATGAGTGCTTTGATATGCTGCGTTCGCAGTGGCTGTAAAGTTTGGCACGTATTTTCCCATCGAATTAGCGCCGGTATAAATAGAAGGCCGCCAGGAACCTATCATGTGAAGCATCTAGACAGCAATCTCGACACAAATTGCGCCTCGAACTCGTACGACTTGGGCTCGAGACAACAATGTCTACGAGGAAAATTAGATACGATTACTTACCTACTTAGTTGCTTAATTTTTATAAGGATCAATTCCAAATTAAGTTGATATGAAACCGTAAGTTTACCTACTTATTTCTTAATTAGGTCCATGTACATTAAACATATTAGTTGCGCTTCGCGATTTCACTCGCTTTCGTACAGAGTGCTTAGTGTGAGTTGCTCAAAGTAAATCGAATAACTTTACTACAGCGTAAACGAGTTTACGTCACACGGATCGACAATCGAAAACGAGCGAGTGTGAATGCCAATCGAGCTTGTCACTCGATTCGCGTAAATTCACCGTGAAAAAGTAAATTTTTCATGTCAATGTTGGCAGGAAACAAAAAACTCGCACTCACGATTGCGGTTTCTCATTACTCCCACTAGGTGGCGCTTTTTAATTTTCATACAAATTGGAGTTACTTTTACGCGATCGAAAAGTAAGAAAAACTCACACTACGCACTCTGAATCCAGTTATATTTTTTTGCGATCGGAAGTAGAATATGTATGAATCATCCAGGGTTTAAGCTACCTCCATATCAAACTTCATACAAATCCATTCACCCATTTTAGTACGATTGCGTGACAAGCATATACACTTTCAAACTAGTAATTTTGGTAAAATTAGAGTTAATCGAAGATTCACGTCGTAATTCAATTTTGAACTTAGCTCAAGAAGCTGGTCGCTTGTTTAAATAGCTTGGGTCCCTAAAAGTCGTCGCAGGCTGCAAACTTTCTATTGGCCGATAGGTTGATCGGGTTGGGCTGCCAGTGCTGGTTTGAAAGCAATTTCAGCTGATACGGAACTAAACATACCTGTGAACGAGCAAACTCTCCCCCGATAGAAAGTCTGCCGGGACTCTAAGCATAGGCGACAATGGGTGTATCCAAACTTTTTCTAGGGGTGGGGCAAAATGTACTTACTTTTTTACTTGAAAACCTAAATTTTGAGCTTTTAGTTGGGGACCAAGGTGGTGCAGAACGTTGCCCCATCGTGGGTACGCCCATGACTCTAAGACTGATTAGAATACATGCCACCTAGGCTTGTGGTGTGAATCATGTTTCTTTACCTAATAAATTCCAAATAAATTCCGAACACTTTGCCAACTTTTAAAGCACTTTCC
Organism: Peribatodes rhomboidaria; assembly: GCA_911728515.1. NCBI lineage: Eukaryota > Metazoa > Arthropoda > Insecta > Lepidoptera > Geometridae > Peribatodes > Peribatodes rhomboidaria. The sequence continues at coordinate 17,050,691 of OU452177.1, forward strand.
ATATTTTACTCGGGTACTCTAGTAATTAAATGACTGTGTAAAAAACTATCAAGCTTCAAATAGTTTAGCACATAATTTCTCGAACGTCGTGACAAGAAAAGTGTTGCAAGAATTATGTTCCGCCATTTCGCAGGCTTTGTTGCGGCGATAATGAAATAACTGCCTTTGTGTAATAACAGACACGCGAGCTATGCGCCGCTGAACTATGCTAGGTATGTCACAGTGAAATACCAGACATGCATCTCAATATAGTTTAAACTTTTAGCTAAAGTTTGACAATTTAAACTGAGTTTGTGCTTGGAATGATGCATGAGCTGTAGTAAGTATGAGCTGTAGTAAGATGAGTGTAGGTAAGTAAATAAGTATGCATATTACAAAATATAGGCCGATAGGCAAGCCCATTGCTCTTATCGTGAGTTGTGATAATTACGAAAACTTTTTTAGTTTTCGTGTGACTCCATACATTTCAATATAGCGCACCAGGCGGAAACGTTAAGAAATTAGGTTCAATGTACGGAGACAAAGGAATACGAAAAAAGTTTACTTAATCTATCAAAACTCGTGGTGAGTCAAGCCCTGGTATCATATTTTTTAGGTCTCCAAAAGGCCTCTCAGATGGCTTGGCGAATGGCTGTTCACAACATCAATAACGTAAAATTTCTTACTGCGTGGGCGAGACAGTCTTATCTGGGGGAGTTCGTAATTTTTTTCTTGTTTCAACCTACCATTTATAGCAGTGTTTCTCTCACTTTATCTCTCATCTCTTATTTAGTTCTTTCATTATTATAAAACGTTTTACGACTTCAACCGCATAAGCGATCACTGTAAACTGTCATCTGCGCAGGCTAGAATTTATTTTTTATTTATTTACAGGCATTTACAGCTACATTCATAAATACTTTATTTTCTTACAAACTAATTAAGCTAAATGTGCTGTCTGTTAAAGGAAGCACAGCATGCATAAGTTATTTTATATATGCATTTTAATATTTAAAAAAATATAATTCAAATTATAAGGATAAATAATAACATGTAAACCTCGACAATTTAGGCATTCATGCCTAACCATATTATTAGAACATTGGATAGACAATTATTACTTCTGGTTTGTATGTATTTGTATGAGATGCGATCCGCAGCGAGCGACATGAAGCCAGCAGATGTAGCTAGCTTCATGTCGCTCGTCGTCTGCTGCTGCCTGCTGCGATCGGGTGCTGAATGTTACCTTTAGTATTAAAAATGTTACTTTGATTAAATTAAATTTTGGCTTATTCGTTTAAGCAAGTTCATCAATTTCCGTTTTCCCCGAGATGCAATTAATCTAGTTTAAATTAAAAATTTGAGTGTAATTTTTTGAACATACATCGCGCTCCGCCCTTCTAAAAGCGCGAACGCAGCTGCTAATCGCGTCGGTTTTGTTTGTTAACTATTCGCGTCGTGCCGCTACTTTCTCAGAATAAAAGCCGCCAACATATGATATAGATTTGTTAACATTTCTGTAAAATTTCCTTTTTTTCTTGCGTTCTTAAACAAGTCATTGTTACAAAGTCACAAACAACAACTTTTGCTATTTTTAACTTGCAAAAATGCAAAAATTTGCATGAATACTACTAAGTATGTGTACATGCCCTTCAATTATCCAACACGGTTTTCGTAACTCCTCTATATTCCTACGTCAACTCACTAACTCACCTCCCTAAATACGTTTACAACCATTACTTGGCTATTTAATTTCGTTTTCCGTGAACAGGGGTCACGCGACTCGTGTCATTTTCATTTAAATTTCATCGAATTACCATAAAACTTGGCTGCCTGATGGAATGAAAACAAAGATAACATTACTTTCGAGTGCTATAGTCCATAAACAAAGGTAACATTATGGTTCGTAAACAAAGGCGTAGGTACCAAATTATATAAGATTAATTGTACACTTTTTAGGAAATAAATATTATTATTATTATTATTATTATTATTATTAAATATTTGTGGTTGGCGCGGTGCGTGGGCTTAAATCTCAACAATACGGGCTGCCGCATGCCGGTGAAAACAAACGCTATAAAAACCATTATAAAAAGTACTATACATCTTTATTGTACACAAAAAAAGAACAAAAAAAAATATGCTTAAACCAGTTCTTCTTTTCTTCCAGTTCTTTTTACGCCTAAACTAACCCTAAACCTAGCCTAGCTGTGTTACACGGTGGCTGTGGCATTCTCTAGAGCTCGACTCGTGAGCTAACTACGAGTATCTAGCAAAAGTTGCTAGAGACCTAATGGCACGCTCGAGCCTTAGCTCACGTTAGGACATCAATCATTATTATTTTTCATCAGAGATAATTGAAGTATCGGATTCGAACCTATACGATACGATACTTTATTCACGGAAAAGGGTAAAGCTTCTGCAGAATAGCGAATAAATCCACGGAGCGTAGCGAGTAAGTAGTTCACAAACAAAGGTAACATCGCCTGTAGGCGTGTGTTGTGTTTAGCGAGTTTCCCCTTACTTCGTAAATTCAACAGGCGCTGCATAATGCCGGTAAAAAATGTTCATGGAGTAAATTGGTTTTCCCCGCCCTTTGCCGAGTCATTTCGCTTAGGAAATATTTTCCTTAGTGCCATATAAATGTCTACTAACATTTTTTGAAGCGAAAGTGGTTCTCTCAGATAAAATGGTTTTAGGGAGTTTTTTAGGAAGCGCGGTAAATAGACTGACCGTTCAGCTGATGGTGGAAATAGAACGAATAGGTATAGGAGGTACGTGTGCGAATATACCTCGATATAAATAGTCTTGCTTATCTGCACGAGGGTTCTGTAGAATGTTGTAAGTATGAGATAAAGTAACAGTTATTTTACAAAAGTTTTGGACTACAAAGACAGAGTTAGGTACTAGTTGCTAATTAGTTCCGGAGTTGTAAAACAATTAATGGAACTAATATTCAAAAGTAACCTTAAATAATATGTTATTAGCTTCTTAATACCTAAAATACACGTAAAGAGCCTGTACAAGAGCCTACATCGTAGGCTGAGTAAAAGCTCGTCCGTAATCCTCATACAATATTCAGCAAGGAAGCTGTATTAGTAGGCAAACAGTACGTTTCTACTCACCGCTAGCAGGCGCTCTTAATACGTAATGGAAACCCGGATTATCGTTATAAGCCATGATATTTTCTTTTTAGATAGGAAGGAATTAGGTGGTAAAGCAGTCGGCAGTTAACGGAATCAAAAACCTGGAACAGCAGCGCTAGAACCGTTCACAGTCGATGGGCAAACTGACGTTTTAAATGGAATAGCCGATAAATTTATTCGGACCATAGATAAAACCCACGATCTAGTCGATTTGGAAAGTCAGTTTACCGATAGACTAAGGGTTATTGTTTTCTAATGTAATTTATTTTATTCTATTTTGAATATTGTTGACATAGATGTTAGTGGACGTGTCCGTTTTTATGTCATTCAAATTCAAATTCAAATTCAAATTCAAATTCAAATTCAAATTCAAATTCAAATTTCTTTATTTCAGGCCTCTTTTTTTTTACTCATAAACATTGTAATAATATGCAGAATATAATTAAATTAAAATTAAAATGAGGTATTAACTATTACATTGAAATTAACATAAAAATAAAATGAAAAATAAAATTTTAAAATAAAATTTGTAAAATCATTAAACAATTTGAATTTGAATTTGAAAGGGCGAGATTCATAGATCGCACTTTGACTTTACTTTGATGGAAAGTTCAACTTCCCGGGCAAGATTCTTGAACTTTGCATCGAAGTAAAGTCAAAGTGCGGTCTGTGAATCTCGCCCTAAGATCGGTGCTAGTGCTGCTGGTGGCCGTGTCTTGAGAGAGACAGTTCAACAGTGAACGGATGTGAACTGATGATGATAATGAAAATAGGACCTCAAGAGGTTGATATAATTATAGTTAACAGCCCTGCGGTTTTACCCGCGGTTAAAAATTCAATCAATCCAGGGTACAAGCTACCTCCATACCAAATTTCATCAAATCCCGTCCATACGTTTGAGCGCGAATAAGAAACAAACATACACACTTACACACTCACAAACTATCGCCTTTATAATATTAGTGTGATGTGATTAGTGTGATATAATATGGAGTGTGATACTATTAAAGAACTAGTGGATCTGTGAACTGAACACCTCGCAAGTCTGTAACCCCAATTTTATGCCATTTATTTAAATCCCAAAAACTGAATAAACCAAAAAAAATAATCTAAATATCGAACTTGCTCACCAATTTTCCGAGAATCGGCTGAGATATGCAACTCATAAGAAGAGGTGGACAGACGCCCGCCGGTCGGACATGCAAAATAGTGTTGTTCGAAGCTGTAACAGAGACGCATCGCTCGCTAACGACCGCTCCATTAGTCTGGTCAGACTTTTTCGTCAGACTTTTTTTAGTCCTTACATTGTGATGCTTAATGTCAAACAAAAGACAGGTTTAATTTGTAGTCGTAGTGAGTTAATCATACTATTTAACTAATCCACCAACCCGCCATGAGCCAGCGTGGTAGAGTAGGTCGGTGTCCCAGCAGTGGAACGTAAAATACTGTAAAGATGATGATGACTGAACTCATCTAGTACACCTCATCAAGTAAAGAAAATATTCGGCGTCAGTCACCTCGCCCACCATCTCATTGGGTCGTCGATATTATTAAAATCAAACTAGGTAGTTATAACAAACAAATATTCGGGACATTTTAGCATACACAGTCGCCTGACCCCAAACTAAGCAAAGCTTGTACTATGGGTGTTAGAGGCTGTTAAACACAGTATACACATTATAATTAGAAATAGTTTATAATTCCTACATACTTAAACAGATATTAACATCTCACTAAACATATATATCTAGGTATATATCTAGGTATAACAAGCACAAATATTCAATTTATGAATGTTTGCCTTACGAACCTACGCCCCTAAGCTCAGAAGGCAGGTCCACTAACAACTAAGCCACCGAGTCGAGTCTATTAAAAAACTTTGACGTTGATAAGTGTATCTTTGATACCCAGATGAATAAAAACATTTTGACCTTTGACTTTTAACAGAGGCAGTGAGATTTAAGAGGCGTACAAGAAGAAATACCAATGCTCAGCAGCAGGCGAGTACTGGCTGATAATGATCATGAAATAACTTTTCACCCAATTTGTTTTCACTGTGGAGCGACGGTGCGGTGCGGGCGTCCTAATGAGGATTTATGCGCCGCTTGTCCCTGCCCACGGACCGATCTGGCGTATTTCCCGGGCCCGGCTCGGCCCGGCACGGCACGGCGCCGGCGGGATCAACGGAAGGCCGTCGTCGCCCGTAAGTGGAAAAGCGCGGCATACATTTTTTTTTCTTTATGAGACTTCAGCTGCCGTGCCGGGCCGGCTAGTGGAAAAACGCCGATCCGATGCCGTGTTACTAACTGGACCTTATCCCTGGGATTTGTCGGCGGATAAAGCTGCTTGCGGCGTCTAACGATGACGGCTCGCTTCACGAGCTCATGTACACGATACATATTTCCATGGAAAAGTTTTCGTTGGCACTTTGTAAAGTTTTAAATTTCATGACAGAGATACACATACATACATACATATCGTTACATATCGAAGTGGCTGAAAGAGGTGTATTACAACACCCACACTTCGCCGGATTATGTTCAGTCCCGAATGTGACAGGGGACGAGCTTAACATTTTGTAATAGACACAAAGAAAAAGCCGTCTTATCCAGTGAGTTCTATTACTACGTACAATATAATATACAACTCATTGTTCTTTTCACATTTGCTTAGGTTTAAATTATTTATCTAAATATATATGAACTACCTCGCTATGTTTAAAAAAAATGCTAAGAAGAATATTTTTTGAATCAATAGCAATTTGTCTAAAACGTTCCTAACTGTTCACTAACATTAGGTTACAATAGATTTCCAAACCGCACAATGCAAAATGTCGATCACAATACCACAAAGTTCAACATTGCCAGCGTTACCACAAAACAAACCAATCAACCCGTTCCAATATTATATTTCAATTTCATTCGCAAATAATGATTTACTAACGGAATATTTGAACCACTCAGAAGGGCAGGAAATTAATATCCTCAATCGAGTGGCAAAAACCGGCACTTACTTATAAGATATATTATGTATGTGAACCTCTATATAGTCTAGAACTATCTTACTTCTTAACCCCCGACACAAAAACAACGGGGTTTTATAAGATTGACGTGCCTGTGTGTGTGTGTGTTTGTGGGTGTGTCTGTGGCAATGTATAGCTACCGAACGGATGAACTGATTTTGATTTTGTTTTCTTAGCTATGTTTGGTGAAAATCGGTGTTCATGAAAATTGGTGTTTTTTAAAAAAATATATGTATACTAATAGGTGTATTCTAAAGGCGAAAGTTTTAACCGCGTGTAATACCACGGGGTGAAGTTTTTTTAGTAATAACCCACTGACAACAAAAATGGCTTCAATATAAGAATGGTCAATCAACTCAACTTGAAATGAAACCAATTTTTCATACATTCGTTGTTTTCAAATGTTCTGTTCTAATCTCAGAGATTACTTTTCATACTAATTTGAAAAGAATGCCTTTTATTTTATATTTTTCACTAGCTGTGTCCTGCAAGGTCACCTGTACTACAGAAGCAAAGTGTTTGTAGAATCGGTTCAAGGAGTGTTTTTTGAAGAAAAGAAACAGATAATGTGTTAGTTCAGGACAATATTATTAACTCAAAACGACAACAAAATCCACCCAACTCCGTAAGGTCATTGGAAACAGACAAACACACGCATAAACAAATTTTAGCATTTAAAATATTAGTATAATGTGTGTGGTTAGTAATGTACCTAGGTAATAATTACTTAATCAAAGTAATAACAAGTAACATTATTAAAAGAAACACAATTGATTCTCTACACGTGGTCCCCGGGTAGTTGCTAACCGGGTAGCAAACTCTGGTGGGAGGCTTCGGCCGCGGCTAGTTACCACCCACCGGACCAAGCCATGCCGTGAAATGACCTAGTCATGTTTCGGGATGTAGTCCGGTGTAACCGTTCCGAAGACGGGTCTGAGCAGTAGCGCACTTGTAGCGCCTCACTCAACTGCCGTCTTTGTACTTCTTCACTCTACAAAACTTCAAGGCTAGAGTGAATAAGTACCTTATAGGTCGTCGTGCTTCATCTTAGACCACAACGTCGCTTAACATCAGGCGAGTTGGTGGTCAAACGCCGACCTATTCTGCATTAAAAAAAAAACCCGACTGTAAAATGTATATCCCTATGTTACTTCTATTAGCAAGACGATTCAAATTACACCTCACATGTCGAAATACAATCAAGCTGTAGGTATATGCTGTAGAGTTGCTGTAGAGCGTGCCAAAGAAACCTCCTAATCGTACATCTATACATATTTATTTACATAGATACAGACATACACTCGAAAAACATAACACTCCTTCTTGCGCAGTCGGGTAAAACAACGTATAACTTAGTTTTATCAGAGTGGTGCGAAAAACGATTTAAAAAAGCAAGTCCACATATTGCCTAGATGAAACATCTGCGTCCAATAAAATCTCGATTTCATGGCGAAGATACTACACTTTATTCAGATAAGTTCTGAATGGGAAATAATCTTTTAAATTAAAAAAACCGACTTCTCGCCAGAACTGGATTTTGACAATAGGACTAATCTGGGGGCTTACCACGAGTTCGAAATATTTTTTCGTTTTCGTTTTATTTCATAAATTTAGCCTAGTTCCCTAACGTTTCCGCCAGGGGCGCTTTATTGAAATGTATGGTACCAAACGAAAACGAAAAAATGTTTTAGTAACTATCGAAACTCATTGTAAGCGCCTAGTAGGTATTAAAAAATTGCTCGAGCGATTTGATTTAAATGGAACCACCCGGGCACATTGAAACAAAAAAAAATTTTTTCGACTTCGAGTAATCGGCGAACATACTTTAAAAAAAATCCGATGAATTGAGAACCTCCCCTTTTTTTGATGTCTGTTAAAAAGATAAAAAATACAGTGTTTTTTTTCTTTATTTCGAATTTATAACTCAATCGTAAAAGACAAAACCTTACTATTATGAACTCATTATTCTGAGTATGTACAACGTTTACCTACTAGTAAAATAAGGGAATGGTCTTTGTTAAAAAAATGTTTTGGATTTTATATCCGTCCTCACAGAACGCTCTACTCTACTTTGTCAAAATTAGTCAAGATTGATTCAGTGGCTTAGATCAAACTAAAAAAAAATACAAACAGATAACTACTTTCTAACGATATTAGTAATAGCTCGTTTCATGTTACGACTCTAGCCCACCTGCCCCTTTTACTACCAATACAATTTCACTACTAAAAAAACTTGTTATCTTTTACTGTGGATCTTATGCAAATACCCTTTTATGCTACTTTTTAAGTGCTTGTAAAACGGACCTCAATAAAATTGCAGCTACAAAATTTTGCAGCATGGGATCGACTTGATGGCCCTCGCCCGTCGAAGCACGGCCTCGTTCGCGGTATCATCTCGTCCGTAAACAAATAGCGGCTAGTTCACGAACGAGCCCGTAAACGTAACTTTACGGTCGGGACGTCTCGATAAGGACATCATTCCGCACTGCGCATTGTTATTCATCGCTCGACCTCCTTTGTGACGTATAAAGAGCATGCAATGCCGCATCTCCCCTCTCATTCGGACCCGCAACATCTCCCATCTTCAAACTCGAGACAGAAGATACGGTGCGTGAGTTTTGCGCTATGAGCTGGTACGGGAGTCCTTCGCCCCGTCTCGTGCCCTAACCTGTTATCGTTTACGAAGGAAAGAGAGAGAGGATTAGCGCAACAGTTGTCGCACGTAGTATCGATCGCGTTTTCATGCCACGTGCTCCCCTCACCCCCTGCGTAATTGGGTTTTCCGAAGCTTTTCCTTTGTACGACATGCATAGGCTGTCCAATTCACTTCCTTTCTGCTACTTTAGTTTCAAACAGGCATTGTATAGCGTAGTAATTTCGTGAGGGAAGATTGTCAGTTGAATAATTGCTTCATTTCTTATCCTATGTACGAGGTCGTGGAGTGGAATGAATAGCTTACGAAGGCCTCTCCCGGCGCAGTACGCAGCCTAATCTTTAATGGCCGATTATCGAATGTGTTCATTGAATAATACCTTATTTATGGGCGGTGGGTAACGTATGATAAGCTAAATACAAAATACCACGCACGTAAATAAATAACGCTTGGATATTTTGTTGCGTTTGCGGAATGTGAATCAGTTTTATTATCATTATTTCTACTGACATCAAACAGGGTCCGTTTGTCCGTTGACTTGTGCTTGTTTAAGGTAGTAACAGTGAAGCAGCGGTGGATTTTAAATTACATCTATTTATACAAAATCGTTCTTCCGCTTAGAATGAAAGGATTACTTTTTTAACAATTAATGTAATTTGGTAACTATTTTTTTAAACTGTTAAAAAATATCCTAGACGCTTATCTACGCGAGTAGAGCCGAGTAACGCAGCTAGAACGTCTATAAATTACAAGATCCGAAAACGATTCCAAACGCCAGAAATATTTCACGAACTCGTACCGTTTATCATGCCTGTCAAAAGAATATAACAATAAATAAAGGTGAGCAAGTATTTAGGTATCTGAGCTTCGTCGGTCTTATCGGCGCGATCGTCGCGTGAATGAATTTAATTTTGGTCTAAGGTCGCGGATTCACAGTACGGTTATAGACGAAGGACGCTGGTTGAGGCGCTACCAGTGAGGAGGACGGTAACCACAGAGAAATAGCTCGTACGTACAGACTATTGGCGCGAATGCCCGTGAAAAAGCCGATACGAGTTACGCGATACGCGAAAAAAGGTTTTTGACCATAGCAACATTTTGTCGGCTGTTCGCGGCGATTGTCTGTTTTCGGCTTCGAAAGATAAATGCAAGAGATAGATAAACTCTACACGAGCTACAGAGCGACAACTCCCCATCGAAATATTATAATAGGTACTTTTTTCCAAATTGATACGCAGGGCTTTACGCTTCTCTCTTCTCCTCTTCGTAGGATTTAAAGAGAAAATGCGAGCGAGGTGAGGTGCACATCTTCATTATGATCAAGATTTAAGGCTTAGAGCACAGTTGCGCACTGACGCGAATCCCGCCCGGCACGTTGGATGTAATGGGAAATGTTGCTTCTCTGTTCGTTCATTTAAGAGTTCGTTTGTTTGAAGCTTCAAGTAATATTCATCTATTTTATGGACCTAAGGATGTATCTCTGTGAGGTTTCCTCCTCGATGCCATCAGTGGCAAGGAGACGCGTGCGATGTCACGCTAGCGCCGCGCACGCCGCCTGGCGGCACAGTGGGGTACTAATCGACTGACTTGATACTTGTGTAATCGAAGCGGTTGGCTCAGGAGGCAATCGAGCGATCGTCTTTCTTTTGACTTTTTGATGAGTTGTTTTTATACATTTGATGCCTTTTTTATTCGTTCTGTATTCGGGATATGGTTCCTTTAGGAACCATATTCCGAATAACCATTAACCAAAAGCACATTTTAATGTGCTTTTGGTTAATGCAAGAAGTGGAAAACGTATTACTAAACTGTAAAACAATTATACTAAGTAAAACAATTACTAAGTAAAATACTAAAATAATTGCTTGTCTTATCGACAGCTTTTACAAAAATGCTCTCATAAGTCCGAATTCTGTCTGGATTTCTGTCCCGATCGGTGTCTTCCTCTACAAGTCCCATTTCCCGCCGCACAGTCTCCAGCTCACGGACCACTTGTATGGTTTAAACAAACATTTTTTACTTTTAAGGTACATCTAGATTTCGAAAAAAAATCGGCAAATCTTACAAATAAATCAAATCAATTCCAAACCATACCTACGTCCCCAAATCGGTGAAAATATCCAGCAAACTTATACGATCAAATATTGACGCGTACCTTCCGGCGTGAGGCGCGAGGCGTGAGGTCTGAGGCCGGAGGTCCCGCGGGAGGCTTTGTGTTGCAACTTGTATGTGCTAATGGTGCGATCGGCGCTGATCAGCGGAGTAATGGTGGGTAGCTGTTAGCACTCCTCGGGGACCGCCGGGATATGAGGAAGGGAAAAGGAAAAAGATAAAAATTGGGGCCGGAAATAAGTTTCAATTTAGAGATATGAATAAAATAAATATTTCGGGACTTTTTTGTACACATGGTCGTCAGACCTTATTAATGAGCAAAGCTTATACTTTACTTGCCATAGACTGATATATATACTAATACATACCTATACAGATAATTAACAATGAATAAACATTACAATTAAATGTTCAAATGTTGTTTTAAAAAAAGGTGTCAAAATTCAATCCTGTAATTGAAAACTGGTTGTTACTGGCGATGTAATCGAGACAATTGAAAATATCAGCTATATTAATTAATTCAGATCTTGTAAGTGACAGAATACTCGTACTTCGAAAAATCAAACTACAAGCTAAGTATAACTCTTAAATTTACCAACAAAAAAAAAACAGCATGTACCAAAATACTTTTTATACTTGCATGATATATATTACCTACTTAAATTCACAAATTTCAAAAATAATGTTTAGCAAAATTTATTGCAGCGGTGCACTGTAATGCCCTTATTAAAGTACCGTAGCTTCGTAGCTCGTGCTACATTATAGCGTAGCACGTAGCAGTGCTACTAGAGCTAGTCATTAATGACGGCGTTAACGACGACACTCTCATTAAAAACTCGGAAAACAACCTGATAGTAAACCACACAAAAGATGTTGTAATTAGTTCAATGCCGCGTGCAAGATGATAGCCTAGTCGGAGGAGGCTCGCTTCTTAAGCCAGAGGGAGCGGGTTCGGTCCCAGCCGATGGCACGCACCAATTTGTTCATTTTGTGATCAATTGATTGAATTGTGATTGGGGTATTTAATTTCATCTGCTACATGACTGGAGCCCGGTGTAAGGCGACAGGCTCGCCCCCAGTCACATTTGGAGCTGAATATCGTCCGGCGAAGTATGGGTGTTGTATTACACCTCTGCCAGCCCCATCGGAGGAAAGGCGTGATGGTATTTTATGTCATGTTATATGCACTAAATGATACAAAGTAGTGCAAAGTTTTGTGAAAATCAGGCGCTGAACCAGCCCTGTTTAAGTTTGTACTAGGCGTTTCCGTCGCATTACCACACGCAGCCACACGCTCACTCACACAACAAGCAAGCAGTAATACTGATAGCTGTTAATTATTACAAATGCGTCTGGCTGTACGCGAGCTAGGCAGTAATCTAGCTGTAATCGTGTTTACGAGCATTTTGTCTAATTTAAAACTTTTTGTGGCCTTTGTTGGACGTAATCTGAAAATATAGACCTGTTAGCTAACTTGGCAAATGAGTTTAGTATACTGTTTGCTTTTATAATTATAAAAAAGGCTGTTCTAGGATAAATGTTTATATTTTAAATGTAATGTTTGTTGTCCTCGAGACGTTTATTTAGAGTTCAGAATGCATGAATGGATGCATTCCTTGCAAGTCACGTTACTTGTGCCAACAGGCAAAATTGGACTTTATTGTCTGTTATGAGACTGCATCCTTTCAAATTGTTGGGGAGATCCGGGAGCGTTATAAAAATGTTTACTGTGTCACATGAAATTGCATGAAGAGAAATTTGCGTATTCACATCACGCATTCACGTCGGAAGACATTTAAAACCCTCCAAAGCTATTAACTGAAAAAATCATAAATAAAATTACTACGAACCAATTTTAAATTCAAATCCGAATCCGAGTACCTACCGAAAAGTTTCAATGTGAAGGTTTATTGTGAGCTTGAATCAATACCCGGTACGCGACCGGCGACCAGCGACCGGCGACCGGCGGTGCTTCAATGGAGCATCGCCGGCTCCGGCGCCGCGGAACATTTGCGTACGGCGTTAGGACTTCATACATCATCTTAGACCTTCTAACCAACTTACATAGCGCAGCGCCCGATCGCCTCGCAGTCATACAGGGTTATAGGTAACTCACCAAAAACCTCTCAAGGGTTCATTGTACTCATCAATATGAACAACTTTTACTATGAAGCCAATCCTGAAATTGCGAAAAAACAGCTGTTCCATACAAACAGTTCATTAACCTGAGACAAAATGTATGGAACAGCTGATTTTTTTTTCGCGATTTCGGAGTTCGCCCCATAGTAAAAGTGGTTCATATTGATGAGTACAATGAACCCTTAAGAGGTTTTTGGTTAGTTACATTTAACCATGTATAAATGTTAAATTAAAACTAACTTTGGCATAAACTCAAGTGGCATATTATTTTATCTACATTTTAATTGTTTTATATGAAAATAAATAAAATTTATTTAAAAACTGATTTATGTATCTTTTGAGGAACGCGTTGCATGTGGTGACCTCTACGTAAAAACATGCAAATGTATTTTAGTGAGTTTATTTATTGCTAAACGATACTATAATGTTGCCAATAGCAATGTTTTTTAAACTCAAATGAATCAAATCAAATTAAAGCTATTTATTTTATGAAGCACGAAAGCTAGTTTTATTGTGAAGTAATTTTTAATTTTAATTTAAATATTTTTTTGTTTTAATATTTTATTGTGATAATACACAATAAAATATTAAAACTTATCTATTGTGATTATATTTTGTGAGTGTATGTTGTTTTGTGTGAATTTGATTATTTATTTTTGACATTTTTAACTATTATTATTTTGGATTATTTTATTAATGCAACTGATGTAATGTATATGGACTTGGATTCTATAATAAATAAATTGAATTGAATTGAATTAGTTTATTAGTTATTATTCACTACACTTAGCTAAATGCGCTCCCCGAGTTACCCGCGATTAAAAATTGTGTAATCTACGATAAGCTACATCCATACCAAATTTTATCAAAATCCGTCCAGTCGTTTAGCCTGAAATACACACACACAGTAACAAGCATACACACACACACACAACCATTCACAATTTTTTTCCTTTTTTTTGTCTTTAAGTAAAAATTTAATTGATTTAATTGCTTTCAACCTAGACAACAAAATACCTCTATTTCCTTAAGTCATGGAACGGTCTATTAACAACAGAATAAAGGGCCTGCTACACGATGTCGATCGTGTAGTAGGCGTGTACCAGATCTCCGACAGAGGTGACCTTGGTCGGGGACATTTAGAGCTATATGAAATTTGTCTGTAAACCATCTCCCACACGGCCAGTAAGCCACCAAAGTCACCTCTATCGGGACGAGGCTGTTGACCGTGTAGCAGGCCCATAACTGTCACGACCACTCGCAGCTGTCAGCTCGCACGGTCCGTCACGTGCGCTCCGTGGCAGCGCGGGCCGTGACGGATGAGCGCACGAACCGAATTGACAGCTGTATGGATGGGGAAATGTGAGGGGAAAAGAGCTATAGCTGCCTGCCGCTATCTCGCTTGCACGTTTAATATTTTGTAAGGTAACACTATAGTTAAGAAAAATGAATAAATACTACAAAGGTTCAGCAAAAAGTTTTTAGGAATTTTTTGAAATTCCTAAAAAAATTGAATTTTGAGAATTTTGAGGTTTGAAATTGAAATTAATTATTTTACAAGCTGTTACCCGCGACTTCCTTCGTACTTTTTCAGAAAATAGTTTACAAAAATGTTTCTCAATAGCTAGTAGTATTGTAGCTAATCATCAAATTTCATCAATCTGTTCAGCCGTTTAGCCATGACAAGCCTACAAACAGACAGACAGGCCGAGTTACTTCGGTTTTATAATAATATTAGGATAGAAGTATGAATGTTTGATTCAAACAAGGTTTATTTTACACATTCAAATGGGTGAAGCATATATTTAGGTATCCAAACAAGTTTTGATACCTAGTAGGTACTAAAACTTGTTTTTGCCATATTTTTAAAGCAACGATATAAAGCCGGCTGAAAAACAACGCTAGCGTCTCATCAATGCTTCGTGTGCTACGTCGTAAAAGGTACGAGTATATATGAAAATCCGGCAAATATTTCAAGAGAGCTCCGTTTGTATTTCAATAGTTGACTATCTCCATACATGCAGCGTGTGGCTGTCACTGTCAGGACTAATGATGCAGCCGGCGTGGCTCGCGTCGCGCTGCGGCTCATTAGTCACTATCATGTACCTACAGACAGACGGCACTCCGGGGACAGACACACACTTTTACATAGATTGATGGCGATACGTTTTCAGCGAAGAAACCAACAAGCCAAAGGTTCGTTTTTAATATAATCCTACTAATATTATAAACGCGAAAGTTTGTATGTATGGATGGATGGATGTTTGTTACTCGTTCACGCCAGAACGGCTGAACAGATCTGGATGAAATTTGGCTCAGATATAGATTATAGTCTAGAATAGCCGATAAGATACATTTTAACCGCGGGGCGCAGCTAGTGTTAAATGTATGTTGGTCTGTAAGGTATTTGAAATATGAGCCTGTGTTGTTATATTTTCATAAGAACTTGTGTCGATTTATTACTAGTAGCTTTATGAGCTGTAGACCTCGCGGCCGACGTTTGTCCTCCACTACAGGTCGCATTCCTTAACCGATTCTCGTGAAATTTTGTGAGCAGGTTCGACAATTATACAGATTTTTTTGCCGGAAGACAGAGATCCAGAAAGAATTCGGACATACTAAAGTTTTTTTTTTCGAAGCTGAAGCCTAGACGCTTCGCTCGATGACGCTCGCTCGGTCGAATAATAAAATAGTAATGTAACGGGATCTGTAATGATGATGATTATGATGAATGTATCGGGAACAAGATAGTATCAGAACGAGAGGGACAGAACAGAGATGAAACGGAATTGGAAGTGGAACGAGGGGGGGAGGTGTCCGGAAATAAGATAAAAATGGGACAAAAAACGAGATTGAACCGGAAAGAATTCCTTGACTACGTGAACAAAACCTCTGACAAAAACTAAGATAAAGTTAAACAAGGTCGAAATCCCTTGAAGCGTTGTTACAAGCAACACAACGGGAAAGTTATTTATTCCCTTTGAGAGTTTCGTCATAACTCAATAACGGTGTTCCTCCGTAGTCGTGGAAATAAGCGACCTTGTTGTTAAATCTTTTAACATATCGTCACGCCTTTCACCGACGGGGCTGAAAGAGGTGTATTACAACACCCACACTTTGCCGAGCGATATTCAGTCCTAAATATGACTGGCTGGAATCGAACCGGCACCCATTTGCTTGACAAGCAAGCCTTCTTCAAACTAGGCTTTCATTGCTTTAATTTTTTAACATAAGTTTAACTTGTGTTTTGTAAAAAAATATAATAAGATTCATTCTTACCACTTATGCGGAGGGATAGGAAATTCACACTTTATCTTTGGAGTGACACAGAAACAGAATCGGAATGAGATGAGAAAATAGACGTGAGACGAGAGCGTAACGAAAGTGACAAGGAAGCAAGATGGGATGGGACCCAGGCGGGCAGGAGCAGAATTAAAGAACAATAACATTATTAAAAGAAAAACAAAGAACCCGAGTACAACATATTGTACCCTATGTCACTTCCACTATCAAGACGATTCAATTGACACCTCACATGTCGAAGCCCATCAAGCAGTTTAGGTCGTAGGGCGTGCCAAAGAATCTTATACATACATACACACTTACATACCTAATTATATTCATACATACTTACATACAAATACTCGAAAAACATAACCCTTCTTCTTGCGCAGTCGAGTAAAAAAACAATTACGCTCTCGGATCCACGGAACAGAGCGGATGAGTCAGTAGCACTTGAAAACGAATACGTAGAACTAGCAGCGCCCCTTGGGGCTACCCATCCAAAAGTAGGACGTATTGTCCTGTTTTAATCCAGGGTGTAAGTTACCACTGTACTAAATTTCATCAAATCCGTCCACCCGTTTAAAGTTTGAAGAGGTACCCAACATAATACAAACTTTCGCCTTTGTAAAATGCTAGCTGCGCTCCGCGGTTTCTCTCGCGGTCCCGGTACAGGTACCGTTATTTTTTCCGAGACAAAAGTACACGAAGTCTTTTTCTGTACTTGACAACGTGTATGCAAAATTTCATGATGATCAGTAGAGTAGTTAGAGCTTGGAAGCGTAACAAACATATAACAAACTAGATGCGCCCCACGGTTTTACCCGCGGTTAAAAAGTATCCTATGTGCTATTCTAGACTATAATCTATCTCTGTGCCAAATTTCATCCAGATCTGTTCAGCCGTTCTGGCGTGAAAGAGTAACAAACATCCATCCATCCATCCATTCTTACAAACTTTCGCGTTTATAATATTAGTAGGATAAACAAACTCACTTTCGAACTTTTAATATCTCTTCGGATGCAGCGACTCTTTTAATTCCACTACAGGGTATTATTTAATGTTCTGTACTACAAAGTCAAAGTCAAAGTCAAAGTCAAAGTCAAAGTCAAAATGTTTTTATTCAATTTAGGTATCAAAGATACACTTATGAACGTCAAAGTTATTTAAATAGACTCGACCGCCTTGTTCGGACAAAAAGCCTCTACTCAGAAGAACAGGCAAGAAACTGAGAGGCATTATTTTTTCAAAAAATAAATAAATTACAGTCTCACAAATTTTGGCTTACAACTAGGTAATATCTATAAATACTAGTGGCTACTTGACGGAAGTGGAAGGCTCCAGACATCTTTATCTATATATATAAAATTCAAAGTCCTGACTGACTGACTGACTGACTGACTGACTGATATATCAACGCACAGCCTAAACCGCTGGTCCTAGAAATATGAAATTTGGAGGGTGTGTTCTTTGTACAGTGTAGGCATCCACTAAGAAAGGGTTTTTCGAAATTCCACCCCTAAAGGGGGGAAATGGGGGGTTAAAATTTGTATGAAACTTTTTATTCTCTGGATCGATTGACTCAAAAATTGGTACAAATACTCTTCAATTAAAATCATGAGACACGTGTATCACAGTTTTTCCAAAATCATCATCATCATCATCCACCAACAGAGTCTAATAGCGCTTCTTTTTACTCTAAAAACTTTGCTGAGAAAGTTATTAACCCACTACAAACGACGCTGTTATTATTCTTAGGGTTCCGTACTAAAATGGTGTAAGGAGTATGTCTGTCTGTATGTCTGTGAGCTGATTATCTTAGAAATTATAATAG
This sequence comes from Peribatodes rhomboidaria, assembly GCA_911728515.1. Taxonomy (NCBI): domain Eukaryota; kingdom Metazoa; phylum Arthropoda; class Insecta; order Lepidoptera; family Geometridae; genus Peribatodes; species Peribatodes rhomboidaria. Next base: position 17,068,858 of record OU452177.1, read on the forward strand.
CTAGCGATTTGAATTTTGGTACAGATCTAGAGAACGGTAGTGACTACGTATAGTAGGTATCTTTGGGTATTAAAAAGGGTACGTAGGTATTGCAGGTAGTTGGGGTCTGAAAGAGGGATGGCAAAAAGAAATCCTTGCAATATAGTCATGTGGGGAACCATTTGTGTATGCAAATTTCTGTACTTCATCAATATATATAAAATTCAAAGTCCTGACTGACTGACTGACTGACTGACTGACTGATATATCAACGCACAGCCTAAACCGCTGGTCCTAGAAATATGAAATTTGGAGGGTGTGTTCTTTGTACAGTGTAGGCATCCACTAAGAAAGGGTTTTTCGAAATTCCACCCCTAAAGGGGGGAAATGGGGGGTTAAAATTTGTATGAAACTTTTTATTCTCTGGATCGATTGACTCAAAAATTGGTACAAATACTCTTCAATTAAAATCATGAGACACGTGTATCACAGTTTTTCCAAAATCATCATCATCATCATCCACCAACAGAGTCTAATAGCGCTTCTTTTTACTCTAAAAACTTTGCTGAGAAAGTTATTAACCCACTACAAACGACGCTGTTATTATTCTTAGGGTTCCGTACTAAAATGGTGTAAGGAGTATGTCTGTCTGTATGTCTGTGAGCTGATTATCTTAGAAATTATAATAGCTAGCGATTTGAATTTTGGTACAGATCTAGAGAACGGTAGTGACTACGTATAGTAGGTATCTTTGGGTATTAAAAAGGGTACGTAGGTATTGCAGGTAGTTGGGGTCTGAAAGAGGGATGGCAAAAAGAAATCCTTGCAATATAGTCATGTGGGGAACCATTTGTGTATGCAAATTTCTGTACTTCATTGTTTTTTTTTTTTAATTTAGTCATTGCTACTTTGGCGTGATTACATTAACTATTTAACACAGAGGATTTTCCCAAAACTATTTTATATTCCGAAGACCTTTCGTGCTTTGCATGGCAAAAAAAAATAAAAGAAGGGGAAACCGAGTGTTTAAGAACCATCTTCTGTTACTTCGGCACAAGATTAGGGACTTATCATCCTACGACGATTTCTCTGTCAACGGCACATTTCATTCAAACTTTCAATTAGCTTTCATGACACCTGGCTTGCTGTTGGACGACAAATTTTAATATTGGGATTATATTTTATAGGAAGCTGCCTTATGTAAATAGCATAATATATCGTCACACCTTTCCCCCTAAGAGGATTATTACAACACCCTCACTACGTCAGATAATATTCAGCCCGAAGTGTAATAAATGGCGAGCCTGTCGCCATACATCGGGCTCCAGTCATGTAGCAGATGACATTAAATACGAACATATTATTATGTTTAATCAATTACTAAATTGATGTTGCCTGGGATTGAACCCACTTCTTCTGCCCTGAGAAGCGAGCGTTCTTCAACTAAGCTATCATTGCTTTTTCCATATGAAACCCCCATTTAAAATGTGTGAACTATATTGCTGACATTCTATCAGATTTTAAACTATTTCATCAGTAAGGGAAAAATACAAGAATTAAGTCCAAGCCTGTCAGAAGATAACAAACGGCAAGTGAAGAGATTTTCTGTCAATAGAGATCAAGTAACCAAGAGATGAAATTTATAGTTAGTGTCTTTCTGGTCTTAGGAGAAATATATATTAGTAAAATTAGACGAAGTCAATAGAAGAAGCTGATTTAGTATTATGAAGACAAAACCAATACAATACGGGTTGCATTTGCTTCAAAAGTCTTAACCACGGGTTTGCCACCATACTGACTGGTGTGATTTCCGAATGATTCTGTGTTTATGCTGAGGATTCCTCTAATATCTTTAAAATCATCGAACTACTCCTTCGAGTTAAAAAGAGCGCAGTTTCCCCTCAAAGTCTGCTTTGCCATAACCATAAATCAATCTGAAGTTTTTCACACGGTTAGTTATACGTGGCCCGCACCAGAGTAAGCTCACGGAGCAGCCTGGTTTCTAAAAAACAAAAAATATGGTTCACAAAAAATACTGAAGTAGATTTGCGCTGTAAACAATATCGATTATATTATCTATTATCTACATTTGGTTGTCTCCTAATTTTATCTTTTCACACAAGCTTTAAGTTCTGTTGATACCTTACTACTACTACTAATCTCATTCCAGAGATAGTTTAGTTAACTAAATAACTTCGTCCTTATTGCTCTGTTTGGGATATTGTCAGTTAGTATAGTCAATTGAGAGCGAGTGCGACCGCTTATAATATTTATTTCTGAAGATAAAAACGTCATTCAATTCCTGTAAGCCACGCGGGCGAAGCCGCGGGCAGAAGCTAGTCTTCTATATAATTCTTAACAGGTGAGTTTTTTTACCCTTAAATTAGTATAGGAGTAGGCATGACCCATCTCTTTCGAACTATTTGTAAATGACATATTTCAGTCTTGTTTAAGCATCGATTGACGTCACCATGTATCCACGTGACCATTTTTGACTAGCGGAACATATTATTGTACCGTGAGAGTAGAATACATTACAAAATTGAAAAAAAGAAATATTCGTCTACAGGCTACATGTTTAATAAGTAGCTGTGGAAACAAAAAGCCCCCGAAAGCGTTGTTTGGAGCAACACGCCGGGAACAAGGTTATTTATCCCCTCTGAGAGCTGCTCTGTAATTCAATAAGGGCGCTCGGCTGAACTCATCGCGGCTCGTACAAAACACGAGCGTTGTATCATCAAATATGTTACAGCTGCCTAACTTTATGTAGACGAGCATGTACTAATACATACATACAAAGTACATTAATTAAAGCTTAACAATTTAATGCGAGAGTGTAACAGAAAACAAAGGAGTAGAAGTGCGCTTAAAGTGTCGTTCGAATAGCCTTCAGATGCGTTACCGATACGGAGTCGATTAACCGATATTTACAACGGAGTACTAGTTACTATCGAAGTTGAAGTCATTCAAAATGTCTTTATTCAATGGGGTATCGAAGATACACTTTTAAACGTCAAAGTTGTAAAAATCTACCGCCTCGTTCGGAAAAAGAGCCGCTACTCAGAAGAATGGGCAAGAAACTGAGAGGCATTTTTTTCCGAAAAAAATTATCTTAGAAATTTTGGCTTAGAATTAAATAGGTAATAACATCATATATTTATGAACTAGCCGCTACTTGGTGTAAGTGAAAGGCTCCAAACATCTTTGTCTTCTAAATAATAATTAACTTCATAATTTTCCTTCAGTGAGTCCTGCAATATGCTTGGAGTTTTAAAAAACGAACTTAATTGCTTAAATAGGATTTATTTGATCTAATCAGTCTAAATCTAGGTACTGTTATCCTATCCAGAGATTCAGGGGTCATAGCTTATCCAGATTTATCTACTAATATTAGTCAATCATTTATTTATTTATTTATTTCTCATTACACCTATTCTTACAGGATTAATCTAATACAAATAGAGTAGTCAACATCACATTAAATAGGTACTACCAAAACATTAAAAATTAGTTTACAAAGTTAAGATTTACATTAAATTTAGTATAAGTATTCCATTTGTCCAATTAAATAATGTCATTAATGTCAATTTTTAACAATGAATTAATTAATTATAAGAATCTGTTACTAGCTTTAATATGTAAGCACTGTATCTTTTGTTCAATAAATTATTATTATTATCCTTATTTATAGTGTTTTTGTTATGATAGTCACAGTTCAATTTAAATTTCTTTACTTAGTTTTTTACGAACGTACATAATATTGTAATATTGTACATTATATACAAAGAAGGTAAAACATTTTTTTCTTTTTAAATAAATATCTTATTGAACGAACTAGTAAACACTACTAGTTCGACTGACACATTATATTGTGGGTTCACTAACTTGTATTACTTTTCTTAGAATTTTTGACTTTTTGATACTGCATCATTATCATTGATTATGAAATGCGTATTTCCCTCTTAGTCTAGATGCTTTGTAGATAATACGATACTAAAATCTATATCACAAAAAAAAGTTAATGGCTCCACAATATTTACCTAGTCGAAGGCAAATAGAAAAAACTAATTACTGGAACGGCGAGTCCGTCAGGAGTTATGAAAATGTTTACGTATCGAATACGGTCGTAAAGGAAGCGTATTTATGGTCAGTGATACGGTTTATGGTGATTGCTACTCATTTGTTTTATCGAGATGAGACCAGCGACTTAGGGCGGCGGGTGACCTAGGGCAGCGAAGGGCTGAGCCTCGCTTCGATAAGAGATATACGATATTAGACAAACCTAATTAATAAACTAGTAGCTTTGGAAGCTGGAGACTTCGCGGCCAGCGTCTGTATTCCTGTACAGGTCGCATCTCTCAACCGATTTTCGTGAAATTTGGTGTGAGGTCCAGTAACTACACAGTTTTTTTTGCAGAGTCAGTTTTTGGATTTTTTTAGGCTTTTAGAGTGTTTTTTTTATTTTTTTTTTAGAGTGTTTTTTTTATTTTCAAATACTAAATACTGACTCGACAAAAAAAAAACTGAATAATCATCGAACCTACTCACAAAATTTCAAGAGAATCGATTAAGGAATGCGAGTTGTAGAGAAAGCCACAGATCCGGACAGTGATCTGGACTGAAATCCAGAGAGAATTCGGACATACGAAAGCAGCCACAAGCCAAAGCACAGGCGCTTCGATCGCTGACTCTCGCTCTATCGATTATTGAGACGGACGACACGGTCAGTCTTTGGATGGGTGACCGGGGGTGGTATTTACAACAAAGCGTTTTCGTGGTTTGGATGATACGTTAAATTGTAGAGCGTTTGCTTGACTTGTTTGTCCTGTAACAATTAACATCAACCATCAAGTCATGTCAGCGGCCAAAAAGCTGACGCCATAGGGCTGGCCAAAAAGCTGAACATGACGTCATAGGGCTACCTGGCCAACTACTTAGCTACCTGGCCTATACAAATTTACTTTCTTAGTAAACATAATTTTTTAATCGACGAACTCTTTTTTTTCTATACCGGTGGTAACAGTCAATGCATGTACTCGTTGTTACGTAATTTTGAATCTACGACAGTCGTAGCAAGTTCGTAGCAGGCTCGTAGCGAATCGTAGCACGTCTACTCTGTAGCCTATGAGGTACGGGACTCGAATACAAACGTGGAGATCATTGCTGGAGGCATTAAAGGGAAGATAAATAACTATTTTTTGGGTATAAAAAGTAGACCATGAATGTTTTGTTCTGGGGTTTTTGTTTAACACAAAAAAGTATTGCCAATTGTAACTAGCAGTTCCAATGGGAACCCCACATATTTCGCGTGAGATTTAGCTCATATTCGAGAACTGAAATATTGTATTTGCGTGAACTACTTATCTTCAAAATTTAATGAAGATCGAATTAACGAATCAAATTATTATCGCCGTCGAATAAATTAATTAAGAGTCCGGCGACCTAACTAATTTCGACCTAGGCGACCTAGACTAACTTCGCATTGGCTTAAGGTATCATATAGCCATTTCGTCTAGAAGAAGAAGACGAGTGAAGAGAGCGAGTAATGATACTGACGAGCCTCTAAACTTACCTACAGAGTGACAAAGTGCAATTTCAATTTTTTTATGACTTTTGCACTTCTGTATTCATTCTTAAGTAACTAAGAATTTCCCTTGTATTATTGATTTATTTAACAGCTAATGATGTAGACAACCTCCCTATGTAATGGAATTTTTGATTTGCTTTGTCCACCTATTGAATAAATCAGTTAAAAGTGACCCCTTAAAAATGCGGATATTTTCCATAGCTCTTTTTTAGCTTGAGAACGTTTTTAAAAATAAACCAAGAACATAGGGACGGAGATATTTTTAATTTAATTGTACATGCTAAATTTCATCATAATCTGACAAACGGCTTACAAGAAATTTGAGAAGCGCGTTTGTATGGAAATTTCAGAACGTCGCGGCCCTCTTAAATCATTATCGTAATCGCCGACTGCAGAACATTGGCCCCTATATGTATGCGCCACTTCTATCAGTCCTGTGCCAATCTTGTCAAGAAAAATGGGAAACCCTAAAATAACGTCTAAGGTTACAAATGCTGCGCCATACGCTAGCCGCCAGCCGGTCTGTGCTAGCTATACGAACTTGTACTAATATAGCTGTAGTGTATTGGCATCTGCCCGCGGGTGGGCCTGCGTCTGGCGAATATTCTGCGGCGTGACCTCGTTCCGTTTGTAGGTAGTTATTTATTGGTGCGTCGGGATGCAGCGGGACTTGCGACTTGCCCCTAACTCTCGATGCGTGAATTATATATAGTTTTAAAGCTATACAGGGTAATTGGTAACATATGTATAACCTCTTAAGGGCTATTTTAGGACTTTATGTCAAACGACTTTTTTCTACGTCCTGTATTAAAACGTAAACTAATATTCCTTAGCAAAATAGTTTTATAAATATTGATGCAATTTGCCATAGAAGTATATGTAGGTAATTAAAATAGTAATGGAAATTTCAAACCAGTAAAGTGAAGAAAAAGATGACAATAAGTAAAAAGTCAAAGTCCTAACGTTTTTATTTCATTGGGTATCAAAGATACACTTATGAATGTCAAAGTTTTTGAATAGACTCGACCGTCTTGTTCAGAAAAAGAGCCACTACTCAGAAGAACAGGCATAAAACTTAGGATTTTTTTTTTCAAAAAATAAATAATTACTGTCTCACAAATTTTGGCTTACAACTAGATATTAATATCATATTATATCTAGTGGCTACTTGGCGAAAGTGGAAGGCTCCAGACATTTTGTCTTCTAAATAGTTGCTGACCTTATAATATCGTCTTTTCATTAATGTAGTTCATATAAAATATAAAAGCTAAACAATACAGTAACTGAGAAGATCTCTCTCATCAAGATCACGCCTGTACAGTACTTATATTGGATTGCTAAAAAGTATTATAAAAATTGAGCGGGTTTTAGAAATTCAATATTGTATTGATTTTATTATCTTCCAGCAGTAAAAAATATGCAGATTGGACGTCAGTAAAACGTCTTCTTCCACTGGCGGTCGTCGAACCGCTGTAATCTCATCAACGCTCATCGTCTATGCAGATGATGGCTTCACCCCCTCCTCCCTACTCCTCCCTTCCCACAGGGTCTCAGGGGGTATCCCACCCACTGGCATGTTATTCTAGTTCTATATGATATTTTTTCACATTTGAGACGTGTCTGATGTTGACTAATCTTATACCTTTAAATGAGCAATTCTTGTATATATATATATATATATATATATATATATATATAATTGGAATCTCGGAATCGGCTCCAACGATTTTCATACAAATTAGTATATAGGGGGTTTCGGGGGCGATAAATCGATCTAGCTAGGAATCATTTTTAGAAAATATCATTTTATTCGTGTTTTATCGATAATCAATCTCAACTGAAAAATATGACTCTTCCTGACATCTATTGGCGAATAATAATACTACTATTTTTTGTGAGCAACTAATTGCTTTAACGACACAACAGCAGATGGCGTTGTTAAGTAACACGAAGTCAATGAGTGTTTGCTTTGAGGTTAGACTAAAATCAATTGTTTATTATCCAAAAAACACAATTAAAACATAAAAAAAAATACCGAGCAAAGCTCGGCCATCCAGGTACTGTTATCTAATAAAAACTAAAGATTCCAATCTTCTAATATCATAAATTGTCTTTATTTGTAGTGCTGCAAACGAGGTCGTTTTAGTGATCCGTGGACTTCGTTCGGTCTTTACATAGGTCCGTAAGTAGATTTTATCACAGAATATAAACAGCGTTAGTGGTTCTACCGAATCTTAAACGAACCATTTATGCTTCTGGGTATTTTGATCAGCTCAGAAATCGATGGCCCGTAATGAGGTGTTGGTGTTCTAATTGCAGACTTCTGGTTTCAAAACGTCTGTTCTCAAGTGGCCGTAGAATTATAATCCAATCAAAGTAAACCTGAGTGGGTACTAAATTGACAAAGCCAGCGTTAGCGAGCGAAGCGTCTCTGTTTCACGTTAGGTATAAAAGCTTTCATGTGTCTGTCCGTCCGACGGGCGTCTGTCGGCACTAAGGCTCCGGCTGTTTCTCAACTGATTCTTGCTCTCAGTTTCTTGCCTGTTCTTCTGAGTAGAGGCTCTTTATCCGAACAAGGTGGTCGAGTCTATTTAAATAACTTTGACGTTCATAAGTGTGTCTTTGATACCTAAATTGAATAAAAACATTTTGACTTTGACTTTGATTAATCTTGAAATTTTCTGAGCAGTTTCGACGATATTTTTTTTTGTTGTTCAATTTAGCTTTAGGATTTTTTTTCAAAAAGGTGAATAATAAATAGGGTTGCAGACTTGGTAAGTCTTCAGCTCTCACATCCACTATTACTACTTAGCTTGAGAATAGTCCCCTGTCCGAGTAACGAACCTTGAACGGACCGTTAGCCGAGCTATTGCGTCGTCGTGTCGGAATTATGCGACGCTTTGTTTTGACGCGGACCTCAGCTTCTAGTCGCTCATTCCACGTTTTTAAATTATGAAGTTTACTATTGAAACTGTGAGATTGTATAGAGATTTAAATCAAATAACCCCCGACACTGATTTCCTTTCGAATAAAACAACAAAATCAAAATCAGTTCATCCGTTCAGGAGTTCCGATGCTACAGCAGACACACTCTCTCACACACACGCACACACACGGACACGTCAAACTTATAACACCCCGTTATTTTTACGTGGGGGTTAAAAATCACAGTAATTTATTTATTTATCAAAAAAAAAATGCCTCTCAGTTTCTTGCGTGTTCTTCTGAGTAGTGGCTTTTTTTTAAACAAGGCAGTCGAGTCTATTATAAAACTTTGACGTTCATAAGTGTAACTTAGATACCCAATTAGATAAAAACATTTTGACTTTGACTTAATTTTATTAAATATCACAAAAATTATTAACATTAATAAACACTAACAATATGAATAAAAATAGCTATTAGCAATAGCAATATGTAATTTTATGAAACATTTCTTATATTCTAATCTGATAATAACTATAAATTATTAAAACGAAAATAGCCAACTGTGTAGGTATTGTACTTTTGCTCAGGGGGATAAAAAGTCAGTTCTAATTTACACCATGCATGTTTTAAATCACATAGTTGCTTAACATCAACGGTCTACGGTTAACTGCCCAAATAAGTTGTTACTTACCAATAAGGTACGGAACCCTAAATATGCAATAAAAGGAATTGCCGATATTTTGACTTAAATGCAGTCCTTGAAGACGCTCGCTAACCCAAATCCGTTTCCAATCGAGTTGTAAGATTGGCTACCGACCGACCGACCGACAGACCGAGCCGGTATCCGATAAACCTCTCGCGGATTTGTCGGATTACTAGCGTGTCTGACCGCGGACATATCGGCTAATACGGGCTGTCAGAGGCGCTGGCTGTATCGGGCGAGAGGTGTAAAAATGGTTCGTTCCTCATATAACTGAGGCTGACAAGGACTATCTTTCTCTGTAATACATGAATTGAGTTATAATCACGTGTTGAACAAGCTGCTTAAAATAAACGAACTGCAAGCTACGAGCAAGAGCTGCAGCTTTGTCGTTTTCGCCTGTAGATTTTTTAGTCTACAGTAAACGTGCGCCTATTTTATTTTTAGAATCACTGCACTGGCCAGCACGACAACTGCTTTAAAAAAAACACTTTATTTTCTTTCGCTGTAGTGAGATGAAAAGTCGGGTATTACGCTCGGCAGATAACTTATTCTGCGTCTTGTTCGTACCTACCACTAATGCCTATACCCCCGGCCCAGGAAAAAACATGACTGCGTAACAAATCTGAAGAGACTCGACCTTACAGAAGGGACAAAATGTTGAGGGCGGGCAAAAGTAAAGATGCGGTTCCAGCGACATCAAAAAGATTTGCACGCAACCTCATCCCGACTAAATGGGGACAGAATTCGCAAATCTATAGGTACCATAACTGGTCACTGTCCCCTAAACAAACACTTGTCTAATATACTCGTAGATGTGACAGACAGCCATCTGTACAGGATGCATGGAAGCAGAAGAAGCACCACGACACGTGCTTATGGAGTCCAAGAGCGTGGCAGACCACCGGGCTCGGATCTTTCAATCCCCGGAGGCTTGCGACAGCCTGAAAAGGCTCCTAAACCTTCTGGGAGAACCTGGGCTAGTTGGAGCAAGTGAAGTGAATTCACGCACAATGGCCCAATCAAGTGGCTAAGTGCGGAAAATGAACGAGCTGAACAAACAAACAAACAAAACCCTTAGGATACAATACAAATACTCGCGCTAAAAAAAACAACTTTACAGCCTTCCAAATATAAAACAAATAATAACGAATGTCAGTAATTTGACGATCTCGTAATAAAATTTCACTAGCACAAATAAATTGGTTGATGTTTGACATTTAAAAGTATTTTTTAATTTAATCCAATATTCAGTAATAGAGCTAGTAAAAACGACTACTTACTTATAATCTAGTTTTTAGAACTCTATATAACATGTAACTTGGAACAGGTTCCCACGAATTCCTAGACTGGTCGAACGTCGGGAACGGTCGACAGGTAAGTTTTCTCGAGTGACTGAGTGCTTTACCCTCGGAATCGTTTTCGAAATTACCTCTCAGGAGTACAATGACATTACACCAGCCATTTCCCGAAATCACGCCAATCTGGGGCTCTATTACCGTCCGTGATCTGCTGACGACTGTGAGTCGTCACGTCCCGTCGCGGTCATGATGGTCACGACGGTCCCGCGGGATGAATGCTGTAAACGTCACTTTATAACCGTAGCTGGACTGACGTTGTCACAGATGGTGAACGGTCTATCCGGATATCCACTCTATTTCCACAAAAATAAGGTGTTATTCAGAGTTTTGTGAAACAGGCCGCAGACAGAAAGGTTTGGTACGCTATGCCACACATACTTTGAATGAATACCAGATTTATTGTCAGGGAAGTAGAGTAAAACCTGAATGTGGTTAGCAGTAACACTGTGTTATCAATAAGTGATTTATATTTGCACAGTGCTGAGGCAAACAGCAGGAAAAGGTGTCTGCTCAGGAATAAGACAATGAACGCTCAGACTGATGATAAGGTTAACACATAATTATGTACATACGAGTACATATATACATTTAGTCGCGGCTCTTTCCCATACCTAGTGGTAGGTAGGTAGGTAGGGTAGTTTAATACAACAGCATAGATGTGACTTTTGACTGTTTATAGCAGTAAAATGCGATTCCACTCTGACAATTTGCGGAATCTGAGTGTTGATAACTCGCCTGGGCATAGTTTAAACTAACTCGGCACATTAGGAGCGAACCCTCGCCGGCAGGACGGCCGCGCTCGACCGCTACACATTATCGTTGGCCTCGTCTTCATGGACGCTGGGACACTGCCCAAATCGCACGGATTGAGACATTTTCCTTTGTGTGGCATTTAACGTGAACATAGTTAGGTATTTTGTAGGCAATATTTGTATTTATGCAAGAAAGTTTGTAACAAGCTAATGTTTATCAATCGTTACGTATGTTATACGAGTAGGTTGTTCGCATATTTACTATTTGTTAGTTTAAATAAAGCATTAAAATATTTCATTGGAAGACAACTTTTAGAGCTACCTCTGCATTTTATGTCTGTGTTTTTTTTTCAAAACACATTTTAGTATTTCTATTCATTTTCATGTATTCTAGAAGTCTTAAATAGTTTCAAATCCCTGAGAAGTTAGGCGTAAAATGATCAAGACACAAATTTCCAAGAGCCCCTAAACTTAATTACGAACTACTCTCTCTAAACCCATAAAAGCTAAATGAAAAGCACTTTTAGAGCGGAATTATAACGAGTCCATCCGCAATATTGTAGGCGGGCGTATTTCACTCGGGACACCTCGGCGGGAGGTCCATTTTCTCTCGTGTTTCTGTATTATCCTCTATTACACTGCGGGCAGTAACATGGCACGCAAATGGAAACCTATTAGGGTTACTTTTTCTTTCTTACTTTGTTGGCTTCGGCTTGGAACGATCGTAAAGTTAAGATCAGTTGCGGGCTACAAAAAAAGCACTGACACGTACGTACTAATGAATTATATTGGCGTTACAAAATATTTAATTGACTTATAAGATGCATTATGATAAAACTCATTCCTTCGAAAGTAGGTATCTATTGACCACCAAAAATGTGTATATGAACATGACAGCAATTTTTACAGTTTTTGGTAAAAAAATATCGTTTTTTTATAAACATCATCATCGGCAGCTTAGTTATCTTTATGTCTTAACTCCATGTATCTATCTCAAAAATAAATATGTCTATTTCTATTCCTCTTAGGAATCTTACTATATTCGTTTTTTTTCGGTTTTCTAAAAGCTCCACTGAGATCGTCCAAAGCATCGATCTTCGACCACTGCAGTAATATTTGACCTATTATTCTCTGCACTATATAAGCGATCTCCCGCAGTTTTATAACGGAACGTGCCAAATTTCGTCGCCGGCGGTGGTGCTTCCTTTACTGCGGCGTTTTGCCTCGTAAATATGTTGTAAAGGGTCGGTAGTTGGCGCTGCGCGTTTATCACCGGGACGGCGGTGTGCTCCGGCCTTGAGGCCTGTCTTTGAGGTGTATGGACGCTAACACATAAACATCCTTATATGGTTGGACCTGGCAAGTGCGGCAAGTATAAAAAACAAGTAACATTATTATAAGAAAAACAAAAACCCGGCTGCAAAATGTTGTACCCTATGTCACTTCACGCTACCAAGACGATTGAAATGACACCTCGCGTATAGAAATCCATTATGCTGTTTACGCTGTAGGCGGTACCAACGAAACCTCATATAATACATACATGCCCACATACATACATATACATGTATATGAATGTATGTATGAATGTAAATACAAACACTCTAAAAACATAACCCTCCTTCTTGTGCAGTTGGGTAAAAAAGGGACGTAAGGTTGCGTAACGCAAGAGAGTAACATAAAAGAAACAAAGAAATTATAAACACAAATCCCTTTATCCGTTGGTTGGCAATAGTATTGGTGTTGTTCGGCTGCAGGCAGCAGGGTCGCCATGTATTGGTGTCGGTTGCGCAACTACATGTTAGGATTCCGTGACTGAATGGAAACACGTGCACTGGTTAGCGACCGTTTATTGTCTCTCTTTATAATTAATACATAGCCTATTTTGCTTACCTAAGGAGGTAAACTAATACCACTTAGACACTACACTAATATATATTTTGCTTACCTAAGACTTATGAGGTAAACTAATACCACTTAGACACTACACTAAAAAATGTTAATGCCATGATAGCCTTGGAATGGTTAAGGTTATACAGTGTCTTTTTAAATTGTCTTTTTTAATCGAGTAATTTAAATGCAAGAAAACAGATAAAACACTGTTTAAGTAAGTATTTCGAGGCTTTACAATATGTGAGCGCTAGCGCGCGAAGCGTCTAATACGCTTCAGCTCGACAATAATGCTATCGTAAGTCCGAATTCTGTCTGGATCTCTGTCTTTCTTTACGGGTCGCATTTCTTAGTTTTTCAAAATGGTTCAAAATTCAAATTTTGATTTTTAGTTTCCAAAAAAAAATCAAAAATCCGCCATTTTGAACAACTTCCATAAGGAAATAGACTCGACAACAATAAAATATGTCGTATTGAACCTAGTCACAAAATTTCACGAGAATCGATAGAGGAATGCGACCTGCAGTGGAGGACAGACGCCACCGGCCGCGAGGTCTACGCTCACAGAGCCGTTACTTAGAAAGGAGGGAATCCAAATTGTATAAATAAGTCCTTGACACCGATAAAGAATGTATTTTTTCCAAGTTGATGGTGCTATTATGTAACCCATGAGCGATATGAGGACCTACGAGTGTTTTATAGCTTATTATATTTTTATACTTAGTAAGATAAGACCATCAACATAAAAAAAAATGATCTCTATTGATATTCTACTGAACTGTACGCCTCTACCTAAAAAAAACTTTAGTAATATTTTATAAAGATAATATAATCAGTATTTCTGCGTTCCCCTATAGCAAAAGATACGGCACAATGACTGCAAATAGCTTTCATTCAATAAGCACACAAAGCTGATGAGCGGCGGCTCGGGTGTTTACGACCGCATTCGAACAAAAATAACCTGTGAAAATACGACTTACCAAACATCACACGTCTGAATAAATCCGCCCTGGTTTATACTGAGCCGTCGTTTATGAGGCCGCCCTGTGGTTGCCGACACACGCCACGCCACGCCACGCCGCGTGCGTGTCAGTGCAGCCACTTTATATCACACGAAAGCTGTGTTTATTGCTCGGAGTAAATATACGCGTGTGATATATTTGTTTAGGCCTTTGGTTTATTGTTTGAAGGTATATAAGTAGTAATAGTCGGGGGTTTATCTTGATGATGTGATTACATGCTTGAGCCTTCAGAAGTGCTTTTGGGTTAGACAAGTCCTGCAGGCCTAGCATACGTAATGTGATCACGGTATGTCGAGTCTTTTTATTGAGACAGACGTATGTTTATACACAGCCTTGTCTCGTTCTCGCAGGACAAAAAGTGATGAGAAGAATTTTACCGCACGCGCAAGCTAGGGGTGCTGGTAGTGCATGGATTTAACTTACCGGTTTCAATAGACTCAATACATACTTTGGTGCGGTCAGCGTTTACAAAGTACATTGATAATAAAACCGCTGTAGTGATATCGCTTAAATTAGTCCTGGCCCGCATGATACGGGGCCATAGGGGTAAGGTATCAAAGGGGAGTGAAGTAGGAGCGCGCGGTATATTTGAACTACCTTGTTTCATAAAACTTTGTCTGTGTTGATCCCTTCTGGCAAAATAAAAATTATGCCGAAGGCTTAGCAGTGAAGGGCTACATAATCTGTAGGTGTGTTAGATACACTAACGCCCGTTTTCATTAATAACCTGTAGGTCCATTAAACATACGTAGAACCTAGGTGGTTCCTTTTAGGGGTTGTTGGTAAAAACGGGCGTTACATACATAAACATTTGCATGCCACATAAGTTTAGATTGTGCCAGACTATAATTATAATTTAAGATCTATTTATGGAAACGACTATTATTTCCAAATAAAGAGCTATATGGCCCGGTATTACACGAAATCATTGAAAACAAGTTTTTTTTGTTCGCTTAGTTTTATATGAAGAATTATGATGATCAGGTGAAAAAAAAAATACAGCTGGTAGAAGAAACAACCAACTAATTAGTTGAAGAACAATTTTGAAAATCACTTTCATTTTTGAAAAAAAAATGTAATCACAAAAAGTATCGTCTTTAAAAAACTTATTAAGCGTGGTTCTCTAAATTTTCAGCGATGACATCACATTTTTCTTCGATTATTAAATAGCCAGACTTATTTTCTAAAATTTAACCGAGCAACTTATTTTTATTTGTGTCCTTATTACTATTAGTACCAATAAAACGGCAAAAAAAAATGATTTTAGGCGCTTATCTCATTTGACCGCGTCGTAAAATGTATTGCTCATACACACGATGACAGAAGATATTCTACAGAAACAAAATATTGCACTCACTTTCCATAAACCTTTTAATCCCGTCTGTCCACTCAGAGACTCCATATCGCGAGATACGATCGATGCGTCTTGAGAAGCGGGTCGAGTGCCGATCGAGGTGAAGAAGCCTCGAGCCCGAGGGAGCTCCGAATAGCCTACCACAGATTAGGGTACATATATCTACCACTAGCTCGCCAACCCTCTAAATAGGCTCCCAGAAATTACGTAGCTAGGTATAAAATATATGGGTATATCTACCACTAGCTGCCCGACGTATCACACGACAACAATCCCATCGGGGCTCTTTTTCCCAGTTACAAAGCGTTTATGTCACTCTGTATCTTACAGTTGTTTCAGAGCAAAAAATGGTGTCATCAGATTTTCCTGACGTTTTCTTTTCTATGCAGCATGTTACAAAAACCCTGTTATATGATTGATTGGCGTGTACATACACTTATGAGTATTCATGCAAAAATGCCAAAATATATCCATGATAAAAATATCAAGAGTTATGACCGGTTTAAAAACTAGTGGTACGACGCGCATAGTTTCCATATAAAACCAACGCGAGTAGTGGCTGCGTTCGCGCTTTTAGGAGGGCGGAGCGCGATGTGTGTGTAATTTTTATAGTTAACTAGCTTCGCGTTTATTATTTATACATATATATATATGTGAGCTATCCTATCTGTTAAGTTAGATCGAACTGCACACGGTGTGCAAATTTGATTGAAATCGGTTAAGTAGTTTAGGAGTCTATAGCGGACAAACAACGTGACACGTAATTTATATATATTAAGAAGATGTTTAATCTTCTTAATATATATAAATTTGCGTTCTCCAGATGAATGCGTAATAGCAAGTTTTTTTTAACACCCTGTGTATTTGTGAAGTACTATCATTACATTCTATAACGTCATTGCGTTTAAATATAACGTAAAAAAACACAAAGTAAAATAAACAAAACCCATCTGCACAAAGTACGCAGAATAGCCACAAATTCATAAATAAAAAATAGCGTACAATTTCATGTTTAAAGTTAAATTGAAATCAGATAAGCCGCTTTGCGCCATCGGCTTTCGTGCCGACCGACGACTAGTTATGTATTCCGGGTTCGCTCTCGCGGACGATAGCCAATATCCACTCGGCTGTAACAACTTTTACTGTGTATTTTCTAAAATAAAAGGCTCGATGTTATGGGAATTGTTCGTCCGGCCGCCGCTCGCCGCCGCCGCGGCCGTGCTTGTGGAAATCATTGTAATGTTACGTGGATGGAATATTTTGTGTGAATTAAAAATTAGCAATAAAGTGATATAAATAGATCTGTCTTAAAGGTAACAATAAGCAGTAATAATAATAATAACCACCTTATATTAATTTATTAATATAAAGTGGTCATTACATTTTTCAATTTGCAATATGCTAGGCGAGCTAGCGTGCTAAATTTGGATGGGGTAATGGCAGTTATATAGTTAGCTATCACTTTTAGTTCATTTGATTGCACGGGTATTGACACGCTAAGTTAGCATACTGTAAATTGAACAGCGTAATGGCTACTTAATCAAGACGAAGCCACGTGCGCGCACTCTCTTTGTTAAAAATCACCAAATCTGGTTGAAACTATAGCCGGAGTAACAGACTCAAATTGTACGAGAAAAATCCCGTTTATAAAAATCGTTAATACTATCTGCAATTAATCATGTCAATCTAAAACATGCTCATCGCCCACGTTGTTATGCAATATACCTACCACGTGCAGAGCGATTAATGTCAGAACACAATAATGCGGCATCGCTACGAAACCTCCAATAACTGTTCCCTGAATAACAATTGCATAGCAAAGCCACCTCCTTACATTGATCGGTCGTCGGGAGCGAGCCGGGAGCGGGAGCCACGCACAAACGTCGCCGGCAAAGAATGTAATTTAGCTTTTCAGTATTATTTCTCCGGGGAAATAACCTCGTGAGGGGATTTAATGAATTCCCCGAATGCCCGGTGCTCGGTCCCGGGGTCCCGGGGGACTCAGACGAGCGTTTTGATCGAATCGACGTAAATACGCAGTAATATTGTGCTTTGACGTGAAATCAGAGCAGAATTACGTCGAATTCAACTTGATCGAGGGCATAGTTTCACACGAGAACATTGAGATGTTTTCTCTCCACCCAGCAATATCTGTACTGTTATTTATGGAGCAAAAAGGGAATAAGTGAATAGATATTTATTGCCTACGTGTTATTCTAGAACGGACCGTTTGTGAATACAAATCGGCCATTCAGATGTATTTTATGATTGTTACGTATTATTGAGTAAGCACATATTCGTGATGTGTTTGTTATCTGACGAAAACCATCCTAGGTATTAGGTATTACGCAACTATTATTTATTTTTATTAGGAGTGTGACTTTATGACAATAAACTTTTCTATTCTATTTATTATACACGTAAGATGTTTCAAATGATGTCAAAATCTTTTTGGAAAAAACAAAGATTCCATTGTTTTTTCCAAAAAGATTTTATATCAGATATAACAATCCGTTGAGAGATATTCAAGACTGTCTATTGAGGTGGCAGAGTCACAAAGATATACACAGAATAGAGACACAGAACTATACAAATATACTTAACCATCACCTGTATTTATATAACTCATCATCAACATGTCAGCCCGACAGACATCCACTGCGGAACAACAGGACAAACTCCCACAATAATGATCTCCGCAATGACCGGTATTGCGCTGCCCGTCCAGCATGCATCTGCCTAGAATTAGTTTTTTAAACGATCTAGTCAAATCATATTTGTTGCATAAAAGTCGTTAAATAAATAAAATGAATGGGGAAATATACGTGGGTAAAATAGAAGTAAATAATCTTTTTAACGATTTGTGTGTAAATAAAACAGACACGCGTGTAAGGAATGTGGAGCTTCAAAATCAAAACTGTGTTATTTCAACCTCGTTCAAAGATTTCGCATTCACCGCAACCATCTTCAAAGGGTGGCTCGAAACCCAGTAGTTCGCACACAAAGCTGCGTGGGACGAGCTGATCCCAATCTCTGCCGTTTGTCGGATTACACGGCCGCTGCGTTTGAAGATCACCCTGAGGGCAAGGGATTCTACGAGTTACTACAGCCGCATACTTACTGCGACGGTTTACTTTGGTAATTTTAACATTGTAAGCTTATTGTGAAGAAATTTCGTCAATGAGCTTGACGAGTTACTTGACATTATTGTCCAAACCAGCAAACCACTTGTTAATTTAAAAATTTATTAGCATTACGAGTATACGTAACGTCTTTAAAGGACGATCTGATATACTCTAAAAACCTAATGCGAAATAGAATATGAAGCAAAAACACGATAATACAAAATATAATAGGTTGTCCTTTTTTTGAATAGGTCGACGTTTGACCACCA
The DNA here is from genome assembly GCA_911728515.1 of Peribatodes rhomboidaria. NCBI lineage: Eukaryota > Metazoa > Arthropoda > Insecta > Lepidoptera > Geometridae > Peribatodes > Peribatodes rhomboidaria. The sequence continues at coordinate 17,087,825 of OU452177.1, forward strand.
ACTCGCCTGATTTTAAGCGACGTTGTGGCTAAGATGGAGCACGACGACCTAGAAGGTACTTATTAACTCTAGCCTTGAAGATACCCAGGTTATAGTTAGTCGGGAATACAGACGATGGCAAGGTGTTCCATTCCCTAGCGGTTCGAATCAGAAAGGTGGAGACAAACCGTTTAGTACGAGTTGGTGTAATGTCGACTAGGTAGGTAGTTGACTAAGTCCTCTTTTACAAGTTGCATTTCTCAATCGATTCTTGTGAAATTTTGTGAACAGGTTCGATAATTATTCAGAATTATTTCGTCTGTAGAGCAATACAGAAATCTGGACAGAATTTGGGCATACGAAAGCATTTTTGTCGAAGCTGAAGCATAGACGCTTCGCTAGCTTACGCTCGCTCGGTCGCTAAGTACCAAGTATTATGTTTGGTTCTATTACTCTGCGACATTCCAGCGATATGTGTATATAAGTAACTACTGAATACTTTCTACGCGTATAAAACATTTTACTTAAAGACAGGTTTCCGGCTAAGTAACTATACCTAACTTAAAACACGTGCGAATGCTAAGCGAGATGAGTTCACGTTTCATCTGTCCGTAACACAAACCAGATACTATTATTTTATCTGTAGCCACGATTATCCTCGCTACTGCGGGTTTACCCCACAGCCGACGTAACAATGGATATGAAATTTACGCACTGGCGATGTTAGCCTGACCAACTTTTGTGTACAGTTGGCAAGATGAGGCAAATAAATTATTTGACTGAAGTTTACGAGCTTTGTTTAGACACTACGACAGTGGCTCCTTTACTCATCAGACAGATAAGTTGGTAACTCTGTATATTTAATATTATTTTTGCTAGCTCGAGGGTTGGTTGTTCTCAAATAAACAACGACACATTGGTCTCCATCCACGGAGCTGCCATAAACCTCCGCCAGAGGCCGCAAGTGGCGCCTCGAGTGAGACTGCCTTCCAATTGAGTATTTTTATCTTGAGTTTCTCTGGTTGAGGTTATAAGATACGAGATAATACGAGCAACTGTAGCTTCTATGGGTAGCTGAGTTGAAAATAAGCAAAAGATAAGGAAAGGTCAAGTCACAGCAACACATAACATGTCGTCACGCCTTTCCCCTGAAGGGTCAAGCAGAGGTGTACCACAGCACTCACACTTCGCCGGACTACTTAAAGTCAAGTCAAAAAGTGATAAATCCAATTTTTCATTTAAAAACAATATCAAAACTTTCATTGAAAATTTACCTATTTTGCATTCGTAAAGTACTTTTTCTGCGTCAAACATCCCTTGAATATTCGCCAAATGCGTCTATTCAACTCGTAATAGTGAAGAAGCTACGGACCCTACCGATATGAAAAAAATATCACCAATAAGATCATTCTGTTACCTATTAATTAGTCTAATTAAAATATTATATTACTTACTAGATTGCGAGTAAAAAAATATTAAATGAACGTTGTTTTCGTTCTCATGGCGTGCAATACCGTGCTTACGGAGATTACGTTACTATATATTTTTACACCTTCGGATAGGAAATTAAAAATATGATTGATCGTTCTTTTACCATATTTTTAGAGCTAAAATTGAGTTAGTTTAGTAATATTTTGTGTTATTTTGAAGTATTTCGTCAGATCACGTGACCACTGACACCCGCGAGCTCCTTTGCGGGGGACGGGCCAGTCGGCGCCAGCGCCTCACGAAGGAAGGACGTACTCGCCTTGCCGAAAAATATTTTCGCATTTTTTTTCTATTTGTACGTAAATCATCAATTAAACAGTGCTTAATTATCCAGAGCCAATCAAAAAAAGTAGTTTTTCAAGACATTTGATAAGTTTTTAGTGACTTTACTACTAGTGAAAATATTTGGACAATAATTGATCGCGTTGTGAGTAGAGGGTACAGAAGGTTGATCCGATGAAAATGGGAGATGTCACCAAGGCAGCTAGGCGTAACAAAAAAATTGGACTCCAACTAGGTAGCTAAGTGGTAAGTACCTACCTACCTATTAATATTTAATTACCACATAAATATTTTTACCCGTTTGTTCTTATTGTGTAGACTGAAGTGACTAACCCTAGTGTCTGAGTTTTTAGTGGCATATGATTCGGTCTGACGTTTGTTTTCCTGATAAAAATACTTAATAGAAAACTACAGACGTGTCCTCCGACCTATGTTAACTCTCAGGGCTTCACCGTCCATTACACCTTATTGCGATGATTGTTGGATTTAGCCGCCGACGCTGTGCGACCATGAACCTTATTTTGCTGTGATACGAGCCGCGGTCGCGCAGCGTCGTGCTGTACTACAATCATCACGCCACGGCACGGGCCCCATTGTACATGTTGCTCATGATAATTATCCAAGTGCAAGACTTGTCAGAACTGTGTTTTTTTTCTTGTTATATACAAATGTACCTATATGTGTCATATTAGTACATTGCACAGGGTTATCGGTATAGGGTGTACTAAGCCAAACGGGGGTCATTGTACTCTTCATTATAAACAACGATTACTTTTTAAACTTTTTTATTTGTAAATTAAATCGGGGAAAAAAGCATCTGCTTACATTTTGTCGACGATCGATGAGCTTTTTGTATGAAACAGCTGTTTTTTTTCTCGTGATTTCATTTGATTCAATTATTCACAAAAATTATACTAAGGTCAATATACCTAAGCCATTTCAAATTGAAGCTGTGGCATACTTGCTGATGCCCCAACACCTAGTTAATAACATGGAAATGGGGAGTATTCTATAGTTAATAATAATAAATAATCCTTCTTGAACAATCGGGTAAAAATAAAATAATGATAATTATTATGTGTACTTACGATGTCAATATCAGAAAGCGGTCGTTGCGTGCGAACGGTGTAAATGACTAATACTATTTTTTGTTTTTGGTATAGCACATTTCCTAAACTAACCTACCTAAACTAGAAACAATCACATTTTTATGTTATAGCTGACCAACCACGGTCCGCAATACATTATTATTTTTAGCAGTGTAGTGAGCATATTTTTCTAACTTATCCTGGTTTGTTAACCGACTTCAAAAATTAGGACGCACTCAATTATTACATTGTATAAATTTTACTAAATGTTTGTTGCAGCATAACTTCGTCATTTATTTTTTATTTGAAAGAATATGCTTACTAACACTCTGATCAGTCACTTTGAATAAAGTATTTTTTTGTAAAAAATAGTATTTAATACAAAAATTCAAGCATTTGCATTCAGAAAGTAGTGTTCCGAGTTATGGCCATTGAATTCGAAAGAAAAGTTATTACATTTTCTTACAACAATAACCGAGCGAGAGATCGTTAGCGAGCGTAGCGTCTATGCTTCAGATTCGACGAAAATGCTTTCGTATTTCCGAATTCCGTCTGGATTTCTGTCCGGATCTTTGCCCAGACCTGTCTTAATCTACAGGTCGCATTTCTTAACCTATTCTCTTGAAACTTTGTGAGTAAGTCCGATATTTAAAAAGAATTTTCTTGCCTAGGCGGTTATTGGAAATTTTTCAATATGGCAGAGATGTGATTTAAAAAAGGATATATCTGCATAATTGGAAAATTTCCAAAAAACTTTTTGATCCGAGTCAAAACAAAAATTGATATAATTGTCAAACCTGCTCACAAAATTTCACGAGAATCGGTTGAGGAGTGTGACCTGTAGAGGAGGACAAATACAAATACAAATAATTTATTTGGGTATAAAATACATGTGACAATTTCAAATCGGACAGACATCGGTCACGAGATCTCCAGCTCAAAGAGTCACTATTGTATGTATTGTTATTTATTTATATTTATTAAATACAACAATTTCTTTGGTAACTGATACCAAACTGCATCTAGTCTTAATAGTTATTTTAATCTAGTCTCTATTGCATGAAGACTAGAATAGTAATATATTTTAAATTGGGATTATAAATTGGTAATTGTTTTATATTTTATGGTATCATGGAAAGAGACAAACGAGACGCTTTGAGTAATATGAATATTGTGTAATTAATATCTTTAAATTGCTCTATTTCATTTTTTCAGAAACAGAGATCAACGAAATTATCAAAGTTTAAACACAAGCGTTCAGCCAACAAAAAATGCGAGTACTGAACTAAGGTGAGTTAAAAGACATTTAACATCTTATATTATTAGGGTGACAAGCATAGTGCATAGTCAGAGCTATGCCAAGTGGAAATGCTATTGCTAAAGTTATCGTATGTCCGGCGTCCAGCGTCTGATTGCACGGATGTCCGATTGTTTTCCTCTACAGATCGCATTTCTCAACCGATATTTGTGAAATTTTGTAAATTTAGGTTTTATTTAAAATAGCGGAGATATGTAATTTGTGAGACGTTGCTCATAGAGCCACTACTTATAATCAGAGTGGCGCTGAACTGCTATGGGCATGCGTGACATTCACTTAGCGAGCGCGAAGCGCGAGTGAAGAACTTCCGTTTCAGTACTAAAAACTTATCCTATATTTTTATCTACAGATGCCTAGTTCAAAATCATCCGAAGGTTATCAGAGCATCCGAGGAACAGGGACTTTTTCACCTTCGAATAAACTGGTAATCATTTTTTTTTGTGTACACAATGTACATAAATAAATTATTGATACGAGCGTTGGGACTTAGTATGGTTGCAAATTAATTATTATTTAATATTGTTTTTAGGAACAACAATATCAGTCTTCATTGCCGAATCTCATCGTCGAAGAAGAAGCAGAACAAGAACAGAAAGACAAAAGTTATTGGCGTATTATAAATTCTCTCGTATTATAAATTAGCTTCTTCTTCGTAAAATTTAAGGAAATATCAAGACACAATGGATTTGGTTGCGCCAAACAATCGATAGACTTGATTGGAGAAAAGCAAACAGGTCTTGCTTCTAAATTCACCTTTTCGTGAATAAAGAGTAACAATAGTAAATTATGTACCGAGGGCACAAAGCAGTGCTTTACGTCGCGGGCGGCTTATTGTACCTTGAGCGTAACGAGGGAATCTAGAGTTAACTCCCGAGCGCAGCAAGGGAAGATGAGTCCTGAGGGCAGCGAGGGGTTCAAGCCGCCCAAGACAAAAACACTGCTTTATCCTAGAAGCGAATCCTCTTCTAAAAATACTGTCTAATATTATACTCTCTCATAACTAATAAAAAGGTACTAGTAAGGTACAGTCTTTTATTTTAAATTTCGTGCAGCTCGTGGAGCACGTGCTCGTATTTTTTTCTTGGTAGCTAGTTCAATTTTCAAATAAACTCTTCTTACAGTGCTTATTTTGAGTTTTCATTCAATGTTAATCTCTTTGCTTGGAAACTCCCAACTGCAAGCTTCGCTCGAATTTATGTTTCATCTATAAAACCAACATTTGATTTTCATGTGTTTAGATTCATTCAGATTAAGGATGTGTTAATCTGAGCGATTACTGCCTTCAAAGCATTTGATTTATTGATATTTTTTGATTCTCGGTTTATTTTGATTATTTTTTTGGTGTTTGCTAAAATCTAAGCACTATACATGTATTTCAGCTACAAAAGGTTTTTCAATATCCAATCTAAGACCCCTTTAGTCCAGCTAGAGAGGATTTTTTTACTATATTAACTACTAGCTGTTGCTCACGATTTCGTACGCGTAGATAAAAAAAAGCTCGTTCCGTTAGTTTCTTGTATTTGTCATTCACAGGTCCCACTTCGAACCTGCACCCTTCTCTCTACCATCATCATATTGCCAGACCATGGTACGGGCAACAGTTATCTAGTTGGCATTGGCAATTGTCTTTATACTGGGTTTGGCTGGCACTGACCGATTAAAACGTCACGCTCAGACAGGTGTCTATGGCAAGGGTAGCGGGTAGGTAAGCCGTTAACTCGGCCTCCAAGCTAAATCTAATAGGTAGCCAAGTCTAATATGGAGTAGATAGTTACAATTTGTGTAGTAAGTAGGTTATATACTTGTTGGTAATAGGTAGAAGTACTAGGAGTTACTCGTACTATGCCAAATATTTCAGTCTGAATGTTTAGTAGGAATTACCTACTACTCGGAACCAGCCAAGCCAAGTAGGTAGTATATAGATACTATGTATATGTAGTAATTAGGTAGATACTTGTAAGTAGTATCCTTCTTCTTCTACCTATAAGACTTGGCTGGCACCGACTTCAAATAGATGGGTAGCGCTTATAATAATTATATTAATTAATATTAGTGCTTATTTGTGGTTTGGAAGTCGCTTTAATTTTGTTACAATGATCACTTAAAACATCTTCTAACTTGACTTTTATTGAAAATCAGTTTACTAAAAATAATTAAGTAAACAAAATTAAGTCAAAGTGTAGTTTTTTATATCGTAAATTATGACACTTTTGTGCTAAGATCATTACACTCGAGGCGGTATTATAGCGCGAGCCGTATGCGAGCACACTAATGGAGCCAATAGTGTAAATTATTAACGCACACGCGTTTCATGTGACGTTTTTCATCACACATGCGAGGGGAAAAAACACAGACTTGCATTAGTCAATACATTTTTCTGAAAATGTATGCGCATTTTGCTGCTTTTCCACTTATCAAAATTTTACTAGGCATAATAATAAAGCGAGTACTTTGTTTAAATTATCATACCTAATTAATTGTCAATATTTTGTGTTAGCAACACATACAAAAGAATGCAGTCTATGGTCTGCTGTGTGACGTTTTGCGAGCGAACTGTCAAAGGAATGTATTGAATGAATGAATGAATGTAGCGTAAGGAATGAAGGAGTAGCGCCTGAGTCGCCCGCCCCGTCCAACCGGCACTTCTCGCTGGGGCACGGAAGAGGACGGACCTAGTAGTGTTTTACTTGGGTGTCTTTCTGTAGTATTGATCTTGGTGTCCATTAGATTCATAGTGGAATTACCTACATATTGTACATGGTTTGGATTATTAGAAGTATTAGTTGTTTACATTTACGTTAAGGTGGTTTTGAATACCGTCTCTTCAGAAATAGTTTACATTTGATAAAAAAAATAATGTTTATTTACTGTTATTACGTAGTTATGATACTTTAAATCAAGAATTTAAGAAAAGTAAAAAAAAACTCTTGTTGATTTATTTTAAAAAAAGTCTAGTTTAGTTACTAGTGCGATAATGGTAAAGTAACAGCACACGTGCTTAATAGCTCGGATTATGAGCTAAAACTGATGTAATAAAGTCCTTTTTACGAGTGAGAGTGATGAAAAAGATATTAAACACAAACGCGTTTTTAACTTCGAGTAGGAACATAATTATCAGCAAAATCAGGCAAGAAACTATCGAGATAATAATGAGGTTGTAAGTTCTAGGTCCACTATGTTTTGAATCATTTTAGTCATTTTTATACTACCTGCTGATTATGTAAAACAGATTAGTACTACCAACTCGTAGAATACATTTTTTAAGCGGGCCGTCGATTGAACAGCTCTGCTAGTCCTAGTAAATATGTTTTTTGTTATGAGATTTTTGAAATGTTGTAAGCATTGGTTTAGGATAGGTTGAGTAATTTATCCCTGGTACCGGAGTTCTTAGGATGCCCATCAGGAGCCCTATTCTTACGAAAGATATTTTCTGATCAATGTCTCTCTCGTTTTAAAAATCATAGTGAGAGTGACCAAGAAACATCTCACGCGTCAAGAATAGCCCTCCAGGGCCATTCTTACGATATTATATTATTTCCCCTATTCCTACGCACGAGATATTTTTTGGTCAATGTCTCTCTCGTTTGAAAAATCATAAAAGTGAGAGGGACCAAGATAATATCTCACACTTCAGAGAGTCCGTGGTCTACGATTGTTTTTTTTAGATTTTACACGCACGACCAAAGGGAATCAAAACCTTTAGATGCGGGATATTTGTGAGTACATACTTAATCTACCTATACTTATAAACAAACTACCGCGCTCATGCTGCTTATAAGGCTCAACTTTAAAACGCCGTTGGCTTCAAATAATTTAGTAAAAAAACATTACAATAAAGCATAACATCACAGAGGGCTTTCATTTTTAGGCAAAAATATTTTTTTCACGGTGTTTCGTCTGAATTTGTTTGTCTTTGAGAAATGCTAGCTCAATGTTCAAAAGCTTCGAGCGTTGATCACTAGAGGCGCTAAAACCAGCTGAGCGCCGAATGCCAAATGTCATTGGCGCATCTTAACCCCTTAAATGCTATTCACTCATGTGTTTTGGAATATTATTTTGAATTACTTTCCTGTGTATTTTTTGTAGTTTTATGTAGTTTTGATGCCTAGCTTGACATTGATGACATATTACAACTTGTAATTTTTTTACTATAATTTGTTGAACACAAAAAAACAACGACTTTATAATAGCAAGTTTGAACAATAGCCAGCGCCATCTAGTTTCAACCCATAATAACTAAAATTCCAGTACCACGCTTCTGTAACTGACTCTACGTCCGTAGGTAGCAGCGGAGGGTAACAATTTCAGCGCATTTTTGCGAAACAAATTGAATTTGGTAGCTGCGAAAATAGCACGAATATACCAGCACAGTGCCTCCCGCGAAGGCGACAGGATTTTATCTCAAATTAAAAATTTGGGATCTCGTTACGTAGCATAACATTGTGGCATGATTATAATTTTATACAACGTACTATGTTACATGTACAAATGAAAAAAGGTTGAGTTGTATATTCGGTTTTTGTTTTGTAGCAGCTGAATGAGTTTGAATGAAAAATGGTAAGCTGAACGAATTCGGTTAAAAATAAGAAAATCCTTAATAAAATCAAATTGAAGCTCGTATCGTAAATTTGTGACTGTTTAGTAGGAAAATAACTTGGGTGTATCAAGTGAAACCAGTAAAACGTAGGTTAGAATTATTTTATTTGTATATCATTAATTTGTATGGATGTGCTATGTTTGGAAATAAAAATGTATTTATTGTTATTAATTGAATGTTATTTAAGTGCTTACTAAAAACAAAAAAAAAAACAATGGCAGTATTACCGTAGGTAAAAACCTGTGGTATAATCGCTTGGACCACCATGCGTACCACAGTCTTTTTTAGATTTCGATCAATACTTGGATTTTGAACTGCTTGCAAAATGTATAGCATCAAAACCGTAGCGGTGCACTACGACGTAGCTGAAACCGTAGCGATTACGTAGCAGCACTACGAAATAAATGTTCTAGTAACGCCTTCTGAAAATTTGACGCTAAATAATAACTAAACGCAACTTTTCAGTTTTAAATGCAGATTAACATAACTGGCACGCGAGTTCGTAATTATACACTTCATGAATATTCCTAGAGGGCCGTAATTAATTAAAAACCTTTTTTAGGCCTGAGGAACACGGCAGGCGACACGCCCAATGCTTAGATTTAGACTTTTGGCAAGCTAAATTGGTTGAAGCAACTTTAATGCGGGCTTTCCATGCCTACTCTTAAACATTCAATGCATAAGACTGCCCTCAGGGCTAGCGACTCGACTTGTATCAGTAATTGTACTCGCAATGTAAAGACATCATACAGTTTTAAATGCGTTGCCAAGCGAGTCATGTAATTGCATAAAAAAACTATGGGATGCAACATCACTAGTTTGCTATGCCCGTAGCAACTTGTTTTTAGATATAGTTGCCGCCTGCGGTGTGGCCCTCGCCTTCACATTTGACCCCAAAAGCGAGTTGAAAGCGGCCATCGCGACTAATACTATTAGTGAATTATTTAGACTCCGGTATTACTGAAATTAAAGTTGTGTCGAGTGGGAATTAACATAAGGGTCGGCGTACATCTGCTGTCGATAGTTCTAGTTCCATGAAGTTAATATGAACATAACCTACTTGTTTGATTGACGTGTTGATTAGTTCAAGTGTACATTCGTTTTTAGGACATCCAAAGGTCTTTGACGTATCCTGAGATTGTTGTTGTAGTAGAACTAAATAGACAACTAGAATAGACGGGTTAACGTGCCACTCGAAGCGTGGCTACGCTTAACTGTGATAAAGAGAAGAGACTCTAAAGACTAAGCCAGCCGACAGTTAAGTAACTTCGCTGATCTCTTGAAACAAGCTACCGGAATCACGCTACAGTTTTAGCTGACGTACAAATATGAACTTTTACATTATTACTATAACGTCTAAAATCACATTCAATGATTTTGTTCTGTCGAGAATTAATTTTAATACTTTTAATGTTAAAATGTAAATCCTCAAAAATTAAAAACACAACTTTGTGCCATTATCGCGAACAAGTCGCGTGCTCGTGTCGGGTTTACGCGAAACGAATACAAATGAGGGCTTAGCGGGTAACGGGTAACGGCGAGCATAACGAATGTGTTAATAGATAATACCGTTATATCGTTATATGGCTCAACATTATAACCACTGGTGAGAAAATCGCTGAGAGAAACAGCTCGAACACATCCACAAAAGTGTAATGTAGGTACTTTAAGTCATATTACTCTAATACCTTAGTGTCTGTTATTGTCTGTCTGAATTTTGATTTTTATAATAAGTGTATTCATTCAGTGCATTAAGTTGGTTTCTCCAGTTCCGTGGAGCTACTCAACGTGCAGAAGCAGCAAACAGAACAACTCATATATTATTTCACACACTTTCGCGTTTTTTACATTTGTACTCAATCTTATTGTAAAGTGTGATACAATGAAATCATAACAAAATAATTATTCTCTGAACACCATTACATGAAACTTTAAAAACAATGATTAGAATGTTGCTGATGGCCCTGCACTAGGAGAGAAATAAACAAAACAGAAGTATACATTATCAAAATATACTTAGCCCTTGGGTGGCCTAAACTTCTGACATCAGGGCCCTAGACAAGTAGTAATCGCTCCCAAGCGAGTCGGTTTCTAAAATAGACATGACATAACATAACATAACATATCGTCACGCCTTTCCCCCGAAGGGGCTGGCAAAGGTGTAAAACAACACCCACACTTCGCCGGACGATATTCAGTCCCAAATGTGATAGAGGCCGAGTTTGTCGCCATACACCGGGCTCCAGTCATGTAGTAGATGACATAAAATACGCACAAATGTTGACACAATGAACAAATTGGTGCGTGCCGTCGGCCTCACCACTCCCTCTGGCTTACGAGGCGGGCCTTCTCCAACTAAGCTATTATCGTATTATAAACATATATAAATATAATACATATTATATGTGAATAATTATAAAATTGAATTATTATATAGAAAATAATACTTTATTTTTATGAAATAGTAGTTTAGTAGAGTTAGAAGTAGTTTAGTAATTAAATGTGTGCGAACGACCAAGTCTTAGCCGAAAAATTTACTCACTTAGGACTTTAATTACTAAATGACAGACTATTTCACTAAATAACTAACGTAGTACGAACAAGGCTCACGTACGAACGGCAGCAGTTGAATGGACTAAATAAGAGAAAGCTCTTATTTAGCCTTGTTTAGTGCTAACTCATCCAATCAGTAGCGCTCGAATGCTAGCGATTCTTGTAAAACAGAACGGCTTGGCAACGATTACTACTTGTGTATAGGGCTCGCCACTCGGCCTATCCGAACATGCTTGTTTTTTATTACACACTGAGAAACAACAGACTTGTATCTCTGTGCGGAAGTTCTCCGCGTCAGCTATAGCGGCGTCGTCGTAAATAACAGAGCCGGCGGACGTTCGTAGTTGGATGTTATTGGCGATCATAAAACGTACATAAAACATTTATTTTATAGGCGACAGTTATATTTATAAACGTTATTTTTACCACAAGCATATTGTAGGGATTTTTTACCTGAAATTCTCACCAAGAGTGTACCATTCTTATACAGCAAGCTGTTGTAAAGCAAATAAAGTCACTTACAATTGTCTAAGCTTCTGCTCTCTATATAGGTATTATAGTGACCCTGCTTTTATGCTTTCTTAGGGAATGGAAGATAGATTTTTAATCTGTAAACTACTTGGACATGTTTTTAACCGTTCTGTGCTACACTTTTTAAAAAAGTGAACGCAATAGAAGATCGTATTTTATTTCAATGTATCGTAATCGTATTATGATCGTGGTTTGATCATTAAGGCTGGGAGCCAACCGTCTGAGTTTTTATGATCTTAAAAATAAATTATTAGCTTAGCTTTTAAAAAGTAACTTATGTGCTATTCTAGCCTATAAACTGTCTTTGTGCTTCATTTAGATTTCATTCAGATCCGTTCAGCCGTTTAGGCGTGATTGAGTAATAAACATCCATCAATCCACTCAACCTTTGACAATATTCGTGTAAGGTGTGATGAAAAGTGATGAAATTGACAAGAAGTGTGGCTTTTTGCGTAGTTTTACATTAAGAACTATCAAGAGCTACCAATTCATGCGTAACTGATAAAGACCATGAATCGAAAACAGGATTATAGTATTTTCAAAACATACTTTAGTATTTTTACCTAAATATCGAATGAGAAAGGTGCAAATCTGGCATGCAAGTTGTTACATACGTATGTCAAATTAAATTTGTCCACAATTGAATATCTTTACCATGCTAAAAATGTCCAAAGTAAAACATTAGCATCTCAACGCGATCAGCCCGTCGGTCCCTTGCAAACGGGCTAACTAATTAGTCCTTTACTAATTTGCAGGTAGGCGCGGGCGGAATGAGGAGGGTGATGCGGGGGTTAGGGCGGAGGGCTTACTAGGCAAGTCAGCGACTGCGACCGTTCTAGCAGCACGACCGGTCGGTACACTATAGCTCTTTAGCGCCTCTATTTATTGCTGGGAATAGCTGTAAAACATTAATAAGCCAGAAGTAACTGCCAATCAAATTATTAGCCTTGAGTGTCGCTGGTAAGCTACCTACAAGTAGCTGTCAATCAAACGATTAGCCTTGTCAATTGCTGGTAAGCTAACCCGAAGTAGCTGTCAATCAAACTATTAGCCGTGTCGGTTGCTCGTGTTGCTCTGGATCTGAGTGTTAGATTTACTTGTCTCTCCGTGTTCCATGCCAACCCCGATAGAAAATCATGAATATACGAACAAAGAGTTAGCTAATAAACCTGCGGAGGGATGTGCGGGGTAGAGCCGCAGGGGAGGGTGTTGCCAACAGCATTATCAAATCTCTTTGCCCTCTAGCCGCGCTGTTTAGGCATTTGTCGTCTTAGACAGGGAGAGGCAAGTTAGAGCTGTTGTGAGCCTGAATAACTAAGGCAGGTGGCCACTGTCTGAAAGGTACTGCTTTTAGGTGTAGTAATATTTAAGGGTTTTCTAATCATTCAAGTGAACAGCAGAACTGTTAGATTACAAGTTTGCATAATTCGATAAAAAAAAACGTCTCTATCAAAACTGATCACGTGACTAGTTATTTCGTATGGAGATTCAGTTATGGTTCTTTCCAATTTTGCAAACTTCTGTTCTAAAAGTTATTCATTTCAACGAGTAGAACAACCCTTAAGAGTCCGGCGACCACTTTAGACTAACTTCGCATTGGCTTAAGGTATTCTATAGCCATTTCGTCTAGAAGAAGAAGACGAGCGAAGAGAGCGAGTAATGATACTGACGAGCCTCTAAACTTACCTACAGAGTGACAAAGTGCAATATCAATTTTTTTTTATGACTTTTGCACTTCTTTAATCCTTCTTAAGTAACTAAGAATTTCCCTTGTATTATGGATTCAATTAACAGCTAATGATGTATACAACCTCCCTATGTAATGGAATTTTTGATTTGCTTTGTCTACCTATTGAATAAATCAGTCAAAAGTGACCCCTTACAAATGCGGATATTTTTCATAGCTCTATTTTAGCTTGAAAAAGTTTTTAAAAAAAAAAAAGAACATGGGAGCGGAGATATTGTTAATTTAATTGTGCATGCTAAATTTCATCATCATCTGACAAATGGTTTTCAAGAAATTTGTATGGAAATTTCAGAGCATCGCGGCCCTCATAAGTGTTACCACACCCACCCAAAAGCCTTGTAAAGGTAAAAATATATAGGGTGGCGACCTGGCGCCAAACAACCAGTCGCTCACAAATTGCTTAGATAAGGCCGAAACCTAACCTGCGAGTAATTGAGATTTCATAATGACTTACTTACCTGTAGACGATAGTATTAAATTTGTAATTGGATATTTGTACTATGTGAGGGTGTTAGCTGTGTGTTGTTTTATTCCATGGCATATCGTTCGTCTCATGATTTAAGGGTGTCCCAGACTGACGCGGCCCGTGGTGGGGGTCAATTGGCCGCTACCGCCAGCCGCGTCTATCTGGGAGACGCCTCATCAGTGTGATGTTGAACTACCAAGATCCGATACCGATGCCTTACTGCGTTTAAGGATCAATTTCTTTTATCGGTTCAATGACAATACTGGGGCAAAAAATTGATGTTGTTGTTGATTTGATTTGACTGTTGATGTTGATGACAGATCAAATGACGTCACACTCCCTTAGAACCTTAGCTTAGAACTAATGCTTTTTTTTATTGCTTAATAGGCTTGCGTTTGGCCGCCAACATGCCTGATGATAAGCAGTGATGCGGTCTACAGTGGAGCACGCTTGTCCAGAAGAAACCAATGCACTCGAGACTTACAGACACCCACATTAAATGTGTCAGAGAACACACACTCTGGCAAAGTATTCCATACTCTAGCAGTTCGTATAAAAAATGAGGAACCAAAGCGTTTCGTGCGTGTTGTTGAAACGTCAACCGTAAAACGATGCCACTTTTTGTACCCTTGGTTGTTTTATAGAAGAACGGGCTAGAGAGAATAAGGTCATGCAAACCAGTTGTGCACTCCCCGAAATGAATCCGATGAAAAACCGATAGACTAGCAATCTTGCGCCGATGATCCGGACTTTAAAGTTTGGTCTGGTTGGGAGTCGTTATCAATGAGCTTCTTGGTACGTTTCTCGATGGACTCCAACGCCTCGAGCTGATACTTGGCCGATCCATCCCAAAGGTGCGAACAGTATTCTATGCACGACCGAACCTGTGCCTTATTTAATGACAGCAGCTGTTCCGGCGTGAAGTACCGCCACACCTTCGAGACTTTTTGTCGCACCCAGCTTTTAAGTTTAAACGGAAACCTTGCTTACAAAGAATTCTTCCTCCTCAAGTCATATTCCTTATGTCTGGTGGAGACCACCGCCTACTATTACTCTTTCTCTCTCTCACTCTCTCCGTTTCTTTCTCTGATGTCTATTCTCTAAAAAAATCACTGCATTTTATGAACGTTTGGTTGTGTTTTAGATGTAAGACCATTTTGGCAGTGTTTTCTGGAGGTCCTTAATAACTTGACATAACATATCGTCACGCCTTTCCCCCACAGGGGCTGGCAGAGGTGTAATATAACACCCATACTTCGCCGGACGACATTCAGTCCCAAATGTGACAGGGGGCGAGCCTGGCGCCATTCAGATTCTACCGATTCGGTCTAAATAATTGATTTGATTTAGTAAATATCTCAAATTAAGAAATTAATAAATCAAATAAGTAATAAATCCTTCATAAATAAAAAAATTTTAAGCAGCATGAAGTACTGAGATTGAGAAAGAGACTGAGATTTCTAAAGGGTATTTAACTAATAGGAGCTTTTCAAAACTGCGGAATCTCACTAATATTAGGTGTGAAAGTTTGTGTGGATGTTTCTTACTGCTTCACGACAGAGCGGTTCTGGATGAAATTTGACACAGATATACATTAAAGTCTGGAATAGCACATAGGATACTTTTTAACCGCTTATCTAGTTAGCTATAAGCTATATCTTTCTTTGTTTCAGAAACGCGGTCATAAACCGCTCATGACTCCTCGTGACCTCTCATCTGTCTAAGTAGGCAGGTATGCGAGCGGTGAACTGATTTACCTTGTTCATTATACAACTGGGTTAATGCGATTGCGTTTACTCGCTGCAAGTGGACACTGTTGGCTATACTGTGGTGCAAACAATATGGTGATTTTAACGTGAACTAGTGCATGGACTTCAAGTTCGCTGCCTAAGGCCGTGTGTACCAAGCGTCTCTGTCTTAGCTCACAGCATTAGATACCATCATGGCGGATTTCCACATGATCTGACAGTAGGCTATTTAATTCACAGCGTCTAGCACAAATATTACTGATCAGATTACCTACCAACATACAAGTTCGTACGGCACCCCCGGTGTGCAAGCCCGACTCACACTTGAACGTTTATTTTGTGATTTTTCTGTCTGGACACCCTATGCTCGGGCCTAGCCAGGCCTTAGGAGAAATCCGCCACTGATGTAGAGTAATAAAAATGATAGAAAATATAAATATATTTAAAACGTTGTTTAGTTTGTTTTATTTTAAACCAAATCGTTGTTATCAATCATCACTTAACACTCTTAATACTCGTATTATAAATTCAAAAGTTAACCGCTGGTGAATCCGTGGCGGAGCGTGAAATGTTTTTGATATAATTTGTATTGGCGAATTTAAATTATATTAAAAAAAAAATGTTTTTGTTCTCCTCTCTCCACCTTTTTCTACCGCCTTACCTACTTAAGTAAGAAATATTATCAGTAAGCTACTGGTATCAATTTGTTAAGGGCCCGGTGACCACTTTAGACTAACTTCGCATTGGCTAAATGTTTTCTATTGCCATTTCGTCTAGAAGAAGACGACGAGCGAAGAGAGAAAAGAAAGATATTGACGAGCCTCAAAATTGTCTACAGAGTGACAAAATGCAATTCTTTAATCTTTCTAAAATAATTAAAAAAATCGCTTGTATTATGTAATGGAGTTTTTGATTTGCTTTGTTTATCTATTAAATAAATCAGTCGTCAAAAGTGACCACTTACAAATAAGTACGGATATTTTTATAGCTCTATTTTCTCTTGAGGAAGTTTTTAAAGAAAATCAACAACATAGGGACGGAGACATAGTTAGGTAATTTGACACATGCCAAATTGCATTGTAACCTGACGAATATTTTGCAAGAAATCTAACAAACGCGTTTGTATGGAAAATTTAGAGCGTCGCGGAACCCTTAAGTTTAGTCATGAGTTCCCAGTCCATTAAAATTACAAAACCGTTAAAAATTAAATAACTTTGCCTGGCTTAAAATAACTTTGCTTTTTTGCCTGGCTACTTTGTCTTCATCGCTGAGCTACCTTTCCAAAAATTATATACTAACTGCCAGCGGGTAGTATAACAGTTAGACCCAATTGTGTTTGCTCAACAACATAAATTATTATCCTTTGTCAACAAAGCCACATCCTTTAGGCCCATCTAGTGCTCACAAACGGCTCTATATCACGCTTAGTTACCTAAATATAAGCTGCGAACATTTCACGACAAAACCCTTACTAGACAAGTGCTGCACCCGGGTTTACCTGCGACATTCTACTTTTCAAAAATAATTTATTTGCAAAAATATAGGTACATACAGGATAGTTGGTCTGATTTAAGAGACTCACTATTTTCAGTCTCTATATATGGAGCGTGCAAAATGCAAAACGCATAATATAAAAACCTTCCTGTAATTTGTCATCCATGTGAACAAATTTTAGACTTAAAAATTACAACAACGACAGATATAATTTATATAACCACCTGTAAAGTATGGTCTAACAAACAAATAAAAATTAAATCGATTCACAATTGGCGGAGTAATCCCGTAACATACATAAAAAAACATACAGTCGAATTGAGAACCTCCCCTTTTTTGGAAGTCGATTAAAAATGTGAGTGTGTTTTTTGCACAGGTGCACTTTGGATAGAAACATAATTATTAGCCTGTCTATTCATCGTTCAAATCGTCTAGAGGACGTTTTGTCAACTCATTCAATTGAGCTAAAACATGACAAAGGTACATAAAAATCGTCTGTTTTTCGTGCTGTAGCACAATAATAAATATTTACACAAATGTAAACCAAATCAGCTCAGCTGTCAAAACGGAGCCCTTCATAATTATTAATGTATCGTAAATGCATAAGTTTTGCACTAAATTACATACATACGCAAAACATACACAAATTAATGTACATAATCATGCGAGTGTGATATCGGCAGGGCTCCGCGCTACCCTTTAACAATAAAGCTATTATTTAAGTCGCGGCAAACAGCCGGCCCCCGAGACTCGGCGTCGGAATTTGTGTTTCCTTTGCAAACATTAGCTCTGTAATATTTGCGCAGGCACTTAGTCCGCTCTCCCGGACTGGCGAGGTCTCGCTGGGACGACGAGCTGCTCTGCTTATTGCGCTTTAGCACGACGTGGATAGTGTTTCTCTGAATATAAATGTGTACCTATAAAGATAAAGATACATTTATTTGCATTATACATGAGTACTAATATTGATGTAACGTAAAAGAAAATACGAGCTTCAGTTACGCCTGAAGAAGCGTGCAAAGTTTGGAGAAATGGAGAAAGTACAAAAAAATGTTACAATTTAAGAATTTGTGGAGGCCAAGTGAATTCGAATAAATATAGGAATCTATGATACAAATTAAATGTCAAAATTAATTGTATGTCAGCGAAATTCTATGTGTTGCAACTATTGAAAGTAAGTACTTAGAGCCTGTCTTACACTGTCGAATGACATCCCTGAACAACAACTTACAACAAAAATAAAAATACCCATACCCAGATTTTTTTAGAAGTAAATCTACTCGATTTATATATAGGAATTTAATAATACTCTTTTATTTACTCACTGATCTTAACATTTCAATAATAAGCTGCGAGGGTTCTGTCTGAATCTAGCTAAAATTTCGTTTTCTATTTATTGTACTTTCAGAACCCTATTCCTATGCACAGTCATCATACAGAGACCAGCAAGCCCGTTTTCGGTTTTTTCTGACCGCAATCATTATTTTTTTCTTGGAAAGGTACGACTATATAGGGTGGGCCAAATGCCACTCGTCCTATGACCAAAGGGGAAGACACTAGACTAAACGAGCGGTCACCCCTGCCACTTTCTGACCGAATTAACGCTGCCTAAGACGGTTTCTAAACCAAAGCACCAAGAAAACTGCTGAGAGAAAACATCGTGAGCTGAATTACATCTTCCCCTGACACCAGTCCCACGTGACGCTCACGAGCGCCGTCTAGAACATTACAAACAAACACCATGACAAATCAGAACGATTTAGTCAGACGATGCCCTATGGAACACACTAAGTAACGTACAAGTAGGCATGCACGAGTTTTTCCTTGTTACAAATCGCGGTGAATAATGTCTGAGAGCAGTTTGATTTATGTAACTGTCGAGTCAGTTTTGCGTGATGGATGGCGAGAGCTGAGCTGGAACGTACAGACCAACTTATTTCAGCAGTTGGCCAAATGAACGAACTAAAAGTTTCCATAACAAGTTATTCGCTTGATTCAGGAACTACGATAGTAGCTCCCGCATTGAACTCTTTATGTGAGTTGGTCGCCCTGTATAATGGCTACAAGTATATGTATGAACACTCCACTAGGGATGTAGACAGTGTTTTTACTACAAGGCTCTAGAGTAATCGTAAACGTACTTTTTCTGGCGTTCGGCCAGGTTATAATGACGGTTGAGAAACGATGACGGAAGCAGACAGTATAATATGTATACGTTAAGAAAACACATAGCAACTATGTGGCATAATAACATAAAATTTTTGAACTTTTATAAACAACTGTTTGAATGTTTTTACAACTGTTTTGTGCAACTATTCCGTACAACTGTTTTGGACAACTGTTTTTTTTTGTGCAACAGTTCTAGCCAAAGTCCCATTAAAAAAAAACTTCTAATATTGTCATGAGACGAGGATGGTCCTTGATACTCCTTCATTTATTACTACACTACCCAATAAATACATCGCAGTAAATTAATGACAGAACACTATTATTTTTATAGGGCTTTTATGTAACATTTATGGCACGTCGCTCACATCATATCGCGCTACAATCGGTTTATTTGACGGAACTACACTTTTATACGCACTTATTCCCTAAATGGTTGTAAATCGTTTAAAAAGATGACGGTAACGTTTTTCCTTATTGCATCACTGTTTTGAAGATACATCTTTTTTTTTTTTCTTTATCTTTATTTATCGTCTTCATCATAAACCAACCAATTTCCACTTACATATTAACCGATATATGCCTACCCTGGGTCTTCTCTTGAGCGCACTTCTCTCCCCTGATTCCTGGCCTAAATAGCTGGTGTTACGGCGCTACTAGGAGGCGACACATCCAGGAAATCCCAGCCAAAATAGTTTTATTTTAAAATATGGGCCCTACTTATACTTGAATTAAACTAAGTATTATTATTATTTAAGGCGTCCTTTCCGGTTCTGTGCTATCATCCACTGTCTTCCTCCCACTTTATGTATTACTATTTAGATTCTTACTTTAAAACAAAGCAGTTTTTAGTACAAATTCCCTCGGTCATTTGTACAAAAAACAGTGTCATAGTGTTGCATAAAATTTCTCGTTGAAACCAAAACAAAAGCAAAATCCAATAAGGTCCTCGACAAACACGAGAGGGGCTCATCGATTTTCTATTCTGGCGCACCCGAACCAGTATTTCATTTCATTGATTTTATTCCATCCGCACAGGCACGGACAAAAAGAAATGCGCAGATCATAAATGTATGCAGCGATATTTCTCCGGAGTGTGACGGCATTCGGAAGAGCCCCATTCCGCACGCTCTCCGCCGCCCAGCCCGCCCCAGGCTGCTCCAAGCCGCCCTGGCAAGTAACCTCTAAAATGTGATCCAGCATTTTGTTTAAGTTAGCTATATTTGCAGAATTTCGCACTAATATTAACAAATGCTAAAGTTTATGATTAGGCGTAAGCAGATTTATATGGTCTCACTTAACGAATGAATGAATTTAGATTATGCTAGCCACCCGCCTCGGCTTAGCGCGGTACATATAAATGTCCCGTGATCAAAAAATATATGATTGATTCATTAATAATTTAACTGAATTTGAAAATCGAATCAAAATCCGTTACGTGGTTAAGGAGGAGTAACCGGATATACAGACAGACAGACGTCACAAGTGACTTTGTTTTAAACTATTTAGTTTAGAATATAGAAAAGAGAACATGAAAATCAAAACATACTTTTTATACCTAGTATATGAATTATTAAAAAACAATTATAAAAATTACCAACTGCGTTCTCTGTTAACGCAGTTTGAAAATTTTGTGTCGCTACAAGGTTCCTACGATCATCATGCTAGATTACCGGCAATTTTGGCTATCGCGACCAATGTAGCCGGTTAGTTCGTCACTCGGCGATGTCGACTCGGCCGAATTATTGCCCACGTCAACTCCGCAGAAAGGCGACGAATTGACCGCCAATGTAGACAAGAACATTGCCTTTAACTGAGAACGATGATTTTAGCGCGACAACCACGAATTAGGGCGCGCTATTGTAGCCGTAGCATCACACGAACAGAAACAAAGCGATAAAGCGGCAGATAAAAGTCTTGTGGCGAATTCTCATCGACTTTAAACTTTATTTGAGGTTGGGATGATGAAAGCGGCTTTACGGCGTCGTAAACGGCTGGCCGACGTTATAATTCGGTTTAATATTGACTCTATCATGTTTACGAGCGGTTTTCATTTAATAACTTGCTCTGCTCTGCGCCACTGGGTGCGGTCTTTTTGAGGCCAATGCAATGCGACAAACAAAAGACGCGTCTTATGAAAAATATTATCTTTCCATTACATTTGAAAAACATCATTGAATGTCTAGTTGAATGTGTGCTGACAACGAACGAATTTTCACTGAAAGTCCATTTATGATTTTCACATAACAGTAAATTTTAACATTAGTTTTTTGTAGACATTTTCTTAAATGTTAACAAAACAGCATAATTCTGTACAGTATAATATGCTAGTTACTGAACAGCAATTAGCGTGAGTGAGGCGCACAAAGGGCTTCCCGCGACGGCGGCGGCGCGCCAGTCGCCAGCCGGGAGACTGCTACCAAGAATTACAGTTTGTAAATCATTTTTAAAGACTTCTGGAGAATACTAAGAATAAAGGGTGTCACTTTTAAGAAATGTTTTTCAAAATTCGTTTTTTATTTTTATTTTGCCACTAGCAAAGAACGTTATAAGTTTATCTAAATGCAGTGTATAGCGATGATAGTCTAAGTTGGAGAAGGCCCACCTATGTATGGCAACAGGCTCGCCCCTTGTCACATTTGGGACTGAATATCGTCCGGCGAAGTGTGAATGTTGTATTACACCTCTGCCAGCCCCCTCGGGGGAAAGGCGTGACGGTATGTTATATAATGTAAATACTGCAGTGTCAAATTGAGATTATTAATGCGGAAGTGTTTTAATCTGTTATTCCGTATGTTATTACCATTTCGAAACTAAATTCGATCAATTTCGATCGGGATGCAATTTGGCAAGGAGCTAAGCGCCATCATGCGCAATGCATGGAATATGCATTTTATGGCGACAATTTAGAAGTTGGGGCCTAAATTGCAAAGCGCACTTGTATCAATGATAGCGATGGAGCAACATCGTTTAAAAAAAAACAAGAGAAAGCTCCAAATTGATGAAAAGATCAATATCAGCGTTTTCACTTTTTTGTCGAACAAAATGTTCGAGAGCCTTCCAATTAAAAATCCAACAACTACCTTCCGAGAATAATGAGCGCCAACGATTAATAATTGTTCCTTTCTCGAACGATGCGATGATCGGGGCAGAAAGGCCGTTTTACATAATATATTTGGCCCACAAAGGGCAATAAGCGGGACCCGGCCTCCAGCGCGACGCGGGGTCGGCCACCGCCGGCGGCGCGCCGGGTCATGCCTGAGCAAGGAAAGTATTCGAAGCTACTTTATTCAGAATTCATTTCGCGTAGATAAGAACAATAAATAAATTGAGCGTTTTCGTCCAGTTTTTCTAACGGGTCATCAAAAATGTCAGTCAAAGTTAATCCGCCATTTTTGTTCTAAACTATAAATTATAATGAAGATATTCATAGTATTTAAAAAAAATCAGGATTAAAAATAAAAATGGTTCAGTAGTTAAGCATATTTTTTTTAAATGTCCCTAAATCGGTTTTAAAATACTAAAACAGATAATGTACCACCAAAATTCAGCTGTACTTATTTTTTGAGACTGCGCAATTGGGAAACTAAACTTTAGATTACAAATTGGATTGGATCCGGATTAGAGTAGAATATGGTAAATTGCACTAGTACACTAGTATTAGGCATTGCTTTCGTTTTTTATTTTTTGTTATTTCTGTTCAATTATTTATCTACCCAAGTCAAGCCTTTTTTTTGGTTAAATTGATAAAAAGCCAGGACCAGGACTGCCTATTGGTAAGCGATCACCGTTGCCTTTGTATGTATATCTGTGATCGATCCTATTACAACTCACAACCCAACCCCTTCTTGTACTTTTTTGGAAATACCCCTCACATCGCCAGCGGAATCTCATACCACATTTTGCAATTTCCTTCCTTGATAGCGCGCAGATAATTGTATATTTTCTATTTCACCCCTATTCATATTCTAAAAGACCTTCTAAAATATTCAGTGTTCATTTCATTTTGCCTGCAGCTGAAATCCTGTATAAGTCGGGAGGCCAAGGCTGTGCCACAGAATATACGTCAGTTGCTGCCGCGTCCCGGGTCCCGCCCGCGGTCAATACTGCCCTATTCGTAGCCGGAGATAGCTAAGAGCTACGAAGCTACGGTGCTACATAGCTACGGCTCTACGAAATAGTGCTACTACGATACAGATGTTATGGGCTTTCAAAGAACTAGAAGTATACTTGGGTATAGCTAGCATATTATGAATTTAATTTATTAACATCTCTAGCGTTCTTATTTACTTTAAATAAGCTTGCACTTAACCGTTTACTTGTTTAATATTACAAAACTAGCGAACTAAAAATCTATAAAACCATGAAGTTAATAAAATCCACATGCTACGGTGCTACGAAGGGTGCTACGCTAATACAAATTCAGCTCCAAAATATAGCGTGTCCGCAATCCAGTGTCATTTTAGTAAAGTAGCTAGCTTTAATGTAATATTCTGCAATAAATATCCGGCGCTAGGTACCGCCGGTGCTAGTAGGTAACCGGGCCAAGGCCGCCCGTGACGTCATGCTGCATCGCACGCAATACAACATCCTGTATATTAAGGTAGATATTTTAATTGGCTGTATTGAGCGCGGAAAACTACCGCGTATTGATTTCATTCATCGTTGATTGCCCATGAATAAAACCAGTTTTCGTAGCATATCGTTTACTCATTAATAATGACCGAATAGTGACGACCCTCGTAGCCTAGTTGGTAGCACGATTGTTATTAAAGACCAAATTAAATCCCGAATACTTTTTTTCTTCTTAATAAGCTAATTTCAGTTCGGGGAGCTCTGAGGGTGGAACGTTATTTATTGGTAGTTATTGTATTGATTGTCTTTCGAGATTTTGTTAGGATTGCCAGGCTCTAGTCGTTTGTGAATAAAACCAGTTTTCTTAATGTGGTTTCTTAATAACTTAGTTGGTAGCGCAATTGCCTATATAAAACGGTGGTCTCAAATTCGACTATTAGGCAAAATTTTTTTTGGATCTTTTTAAAAATTGCGTTGATCCTACATACTTATTCAAAACCTACTTACAAAATTTAAAATGCAATGTTATATTCGCATACCAAGAGCTTGAACCATGGCTCCTACCTTAACACTTTTGTGAAACGTTTATAATTTAATATTTTTTTAAATAAATAAATATGTTAAAAAAGTTTTTGCTGAATAAAATATTTGATTTGAGAAATTTGACCTGTAGAAGGAGTTAGCCGAAAAATTCGGACAGAAATCCTGAAATACGAAAGCATTTTTTTCAAACCTGAAGCATAGACGCTTCGCTCGGTAACGCTCGCTCGGTCGAATAAGGCCTTATTTAGAATGCTAAATTGCTACATCTAAACTACCTAAAAGCAGTAATCCAATACAGTAGTAGTCCAATACACTGCAATAACAAAGACAGGTCTAGGGTCAACTGGTCAACGTTTGACTACACCTCACTTCACTCCAGATTATAATATTTATCAGTTATTATTTTCCCTCTCGAAATATCAGAAAAGTTGCTGAATGTGTAAAATTAATTTTATTCGCAGTAGACACGAATTCACTGACGCAGTTTCAATTAAATTTGGTGTAATTTCCCAAAGGTAGCGTAAAGTTGTAAATTGGTATAAATTCAGTTAAACTTTTTCCGTAATAAAAATTACTTTATTCTAGCTAAAAAAATCTCAAACCTATAAAATAGCTCTATATAGCAACTCAGCGGCAGATAACACTACGTACAGACGCATATCCTATGCTATAAAAATCCTAAAGTGTAAAATGTATATAATACTAGCTGCGCCCTGCGGTTTCACCCGCGGTTAAAAAGTATCCTATGTGCTATTCTAGACTATAATCTATCTCTGTGCCAAATTTCATGCAGATCTATCTGTTCAGCCGTTCTGGCGTGAAAGAGTAACAAACATCCATCCATCCATCCATACATACAAACTTTCGCGTTTATAATATTAGTAGGATAGGATTAACTTTTAAATGCATGGGCTCCTATTTCAAGCCCTGAATGGTGGTCATGTAATGTAACTATGTTTTTTTCGATTCTAAATAAGTATTAATTAAGTTCAGAGACGTGGATTAGTAGCAAATATATATGACGGGGAAAGTCGGGAAGGCCGAGATGTCGTGTCTGATTTCTGATCCGTTGGCATATAGTGGGCGATAGACTTCAGGAACGTTGTAATAAAGAGACAGCAGTGATGACGTTTCACTATTTTAATTATACAGTCACTTAGATTACTTAGTGAAGGATTTCAACAATAATTAGCGAATTAGAGTAATGAGTTTGCGAATGACCATTGCGTCATCGCCTTCTTGCCTTGCTTTCAACAACGTCAAGTGAGTCGTCTATCAACGACAGACATGACGCTCGCCCGCCATCCCAAACGCAACTCCATTCGGTGTTAACCGCTCCAAATTGCCATAAACAAATCGATTAATCATAAAAATAATATAACGACTCTTAAAATAAACTGATTTTCATTTTTTTATTACGTCACACGCCGCCATATACATAGAACAACTTGTGCAAGTTTCGTTGCGTCGGTGGATACCTACAATATAAGCCGCAGTTACAATAACTAAACGAATTAAGTTAACTTAAACTCCATTTGACTTAATATCCTTTACTAACTTACCCATCTAAGTTGCCAACTTGCGTATTCAAGTTAAGCTCTTGCATGTCTGATCTAATAACCGCTACCGTCGTCGTTTATTTGACCGTCGAGCAAATTGAAAACGGGCCATTACACCGCATCATATTTGCTGATCGCTGTACAGGTAAGCCAATTTGCGTCGAGCGACGGTATGTGAGGTAATTTTGGGTAGTTACACACTGAACTAGAGTTTTGGGAGAATACGAACTACTGCGAGGCCGAACAAGATTAATTTAAAATGTTGAAAAATTCACCGACAAGCTAAGAACAATCCCTACTAGTTCACCTTTCAAACAAAAAACAAAACCAAAATCGGTTTATCTGTTTTGGAGCTACGATGCTAAAGACATACACACACACATACGCACACACTTCAAACAAACAGACACGTCAAACTTACAACACTTCGTCCTTCTTGTGTCGGGGGTTCAAATAGGAAATCGACAAAACAACGCTTACGCTAAAATTGTCTGAAAACCTGCTAATCCATCTACGCGTCATTGAAGTGCACTTGGGAATCTATTTCTGATTTTTCATCATCATCATGTCAGCCCGGGAGGTGTCCACTGCTGAACAAAGGTCTGCGCCAGTGATCTCCACAACGACCGGTTTTGCGCTGCCCGCATTCGATTTTTGTATAGGTGGTTTGGTGTAAGTACTTACTTGCATTGCAGTGTAGAAATTTCTATAAAGTGAAGTAGAAAAATTGCCATTAGCCAGGTTAACTGTTAAAATAAATGATTTTTTTTTACAGTACTTTTACTGTTTTTTTTATCATAATACATTATTTTCCCTAGTGTGCTCCATGTCTCTCGATGCAGACCTGAATAAATATCAAAGTCAATCAATACGTACCAAATTATTATCCAAAATGCGTTAGCTCGATGCAGAGCTCCCGTTCCAAGAGCGCGAGTGAGGCGCGGCGGGGGCCGTGCCCTGACATTGACCCGCACTGCGCCTCTGCACAGCACAGGTGCGTCATTCATGCCCCCGCCCTCGCCGCGCCGCCCGCCCCGCCCGCCCGCTGCACCGGATACAGCTACTCGGACCGGATATTGCACACTTATTGATAAATCTACTCGGTAAACTGCATGGATCTGCTTCTGTATATTTGCTAAGTATGAAGCTGAGTTCAAGTAAGTATCTTTTTTAATAATAAATAATTTGTGGAAATCGGGAGATTCAGATTGGGCGATGATATGAATTAGAAGGGAGTGAATTCTGAAATGACTAGTGATAGACATGAATGGAGGAAATGTACGTACTGTATCAACCCCTCCTGAATGAGATAAGGGTAGAAAGATGAAGGTACAGATGATTATGCTGAAGAATTTTGTAGCTCATTAACACATGTGAAAAAACTAGCCAGAACCAGAACTAACCTTTAATCTAAAATGGCAGGCTACTATTCTCGCAATTCTCGCTATCTTTTCAGGCGGTGGTAGTAGACCATCCTCTATTTGCAGCCGTGAATGAGGGAGCTACCATCGTGTTCTCGAACAACAGCGACAACAAGATGCAGACAGTGTTTAGTTCCATCATCAGGCCAGCGGAACATGTGAGGTGGTCGGTATTACCCACGGATGAGCTCGGGCCGCGACGTCGCCGCTCAGCGCCGCCATCGCTGCCACTCGCTGCTAATGGTTGAAGCTATAATGTAAAACTAGCTGGAATTGGAATTTTCGAGATTTACACAGTTTTAGGGTTCCGCATTAACATTACGGCCTTGAAATTATAAATGTACCAGTGAGTATTTAGTCACACACGTTTAGCGCATTGGGGTCTGCTGTTGCAATTTATCCTTCAAGAATTGTTTCTTGCCAAGATAAAAAGTTGTCTCAAATTTCATTAAAAATCGTTAGGTTATTTTTCAAATACGAAAACATAACTTTCACACATTTTTGCTGAGTCAATCGTATCGCATTTATAATTTTAACATGATTTGATTAGGCAGGTGTAAGTAACCTATCCTTTAAAGGTATTTTTTATTTAAAGCTGAAAAACGTAGACGGAGGCTGAAAATGGTATCCACTTATATAAAGACAGAAAAATACTTACTTAAATCCACAATTTCTTTTCGAGTTGGCAGCTTGGCATCGCATCAACAGCACGATAGTGTTTCAGGTTCATAGGCGGCGGTTTAGCCGTTTATCATCAGACTGACAGTCTTGACTTCTTTAAAAAAAATCTACATGATCTTAAAAGCAAGTACCTAAAATCGAATGAATAGTAGGTAGACATACCGATACCTATTTAATTATTTTATTATCAAAGATGGTAGAGCGCCAACTGGATAAGTATCATCTTATCTATAAGTAGATTCGCTCAGCATAATAAAAGCTTCAGCAATTTCAGCATTGCAGATGAAAACGCCAGCAGCAGCCAACTCACATTATTTCAACTATTTTTTGTCTTCACGCCAAGAACCTAAATTTGGATGTCCAACATAATTATAGAGTAATTTAGAAAACGATATAAAACGTACTTTCCTACTTTTTATACTTATTTACATGCCTACTTACTTAAAAGTACTTACCGTCATCACGTCACAGCCTTTTTCCCCGTTCTCGAAGAATACCTTTAGACATTTACCTAAATATGTAGGTATTTCGAAAATCCTGATGTATCCAGCGTACTCCATCTTAGACCACATCGTCACTGATCGTAGGCCCATTAATTTAATACTCGTACTTCGGTACAAAATGGTAGATTAGGTGTGAAAATATTTTTTTGCACGCTCTACGGACCTTGCCGATTTTGTTTTGCGAGGTAGGTATCGCATCATTGTAGTGTCATAGGGTACTTTTTACAATTGTTTTTTTTAAATACTAAGTAAGTCCCTATTGGTATATATTTGGTATGTATCTATCTAATTATTACACAATTAGGTAAGTATGGTATAGGTAGGTAGGTAATGACTGTACTAAAACGGAATTTCCCACTGGACAAGGCACATGTTCCTTGTTCAGCAATGGTGACAAGGCAATAGGTATCGTTAGCCTTCGTCTTGAGCAAGAGCGGCTGACAGCCAACCTGTATATTTTAAACGTAGTGTCCGAACAGCGTGGAGGTACTGTACGCAGTTTGCGGCGGAGGTTCATCGCTAAGTCTTGCTGACGAGCGGCCGATTTGCACTTGTTTGCCCGATGCTTGCTCCACATGAAATTAGCCGAATTCGAGACTTAGAGTCAGTCAGCGTACAGGCAGCCGCTCCCGGTTTGCTTAGTCAGACAGGACGAAGCGTTATACCATTAAGCAGCGTTAGCAATAGACTTACCCTGTAGCTACTTACATGCTATGGGTGCTCGAACGCACAGAATACCTACAAAAAATGTATGGCAGCGTAAGATGGCAGCTGTCATATCAATGTACTGAGAAAGGTCGCACTTAGCATTTACTTACTTACGTGGGTAAGTAGGTAAGTAGGTAATGTTTGTTTAGTTAGGTACACTAAGGGTAAAGGTACGGGAGTAGGTAGGTGTAGGAGTAGCTAGGTATCCTATCGAGTTTCATGAATATATTTTCTAGTGGAATACATCACATTTTATTTAATCCTTGTACATACCTATCATTCATTAAACTTACAGACCTTACCTCGATAATTAATTAGGTAGGTACCAGCCGTGCCTATCCGACTCCTTGGGGATTCTTACCTACATTAGTAGGGTAGGTAGTTACTTCGCTTCCCTATCAATACCTACCCTACCTACCTACCGCTACCCTAGTTTCGGATAGATACATATCCGAAGCTATTTTAGACACAGACAATAGCCTGGCATTACCTACTTCTCTATATCGGTAGATAATCGTCTTCGCCACTCCTCACGCCATGTCGGGTGGTAACGCGTCGTGTTTGGTATCACACCTACCTACCTACATGTTTTACTAAACTCGTTTTATACAAGAAAATTAAAATAGTAAATAGATAGGCAAATAGGTAGGTTGGTATCGTGCTTGTATCGTCATCATAGTTTCATTCTACCAGCGCAAAAATATTTCGACTTTCAGTTTTTTGTTTGTACCTAAGCTGCCATCTAGCGAAATGGTAACGGAAAAAAAATAAGTTGCCGACGGGCCTCGATGTGCTGTTTCTTGTGAATTATGTGGTGTTCACAGACGTGTGTATTAATTTATTTTTTGTGACGCCATCTAGCGCAATATTGCGCAACGCGAGTTCGCGCATGCGCAATCTTACTAATATTATAAAGGCGAAAGTTTGTAAGAATGGATGTTTGTTACTCTTTCACGCAAGAACGGCTGAACAGATCTGGATGAAATTTGGCACAGAGATAGATTACAGTCTAGAATAGCATATAGGATACTTTTTAACCGCGGGTGAAACCGCGGGGCGCAGCTAGTAAATTATAATTTTTACGAATAATAATACGATCTTACTTTCGTACTAGTATTTATCAATCGTTTATTTGCAATGTATGCGAAAGATAAAAAATATTATAGATAAGTAATAAATTATTTTAGATTTATAATAGATTATTATTAAAATTTTATTTAATTAAATGAGAAACCATCAAAGCAGGCTATTGAATGCTATAGTTTAAGTCTAGGTTATTTCTTGTTATTCTATTTTGACTGAAGATAATTAGTATTCTAATTTTCCTGTCTTTGTAAATTCCTGAGTTTTTGGCGGGAACCGAATATTTTCTAAATCTTGTGATTCTTCAAAATTAATGTTAAATTGTTAATGGTGGATTATTATCCTTTATCGGTTCGTTAAAGTGCGTGAGTGTGGGAAAATTGTACAAACATTGGCAAACGTGATTTTTCGTGTTTTCTTCCAAACTCAACTTAAAGTTTCAGTAAAGTATCCATCACTTTACTAAAATAGGGAAAGGGGACGGATTCATCATTGTCATCATCACCTTATCTTCATCATTCCATCGTCTGTAACAAACTATTTTATCTCGACACAGGCTAATGTATAAGACGTGCGACGCCAAATTCCCCTGATAGAGACCCGAAAAAAAAAAACTATACTTTGACATTGACATGTGTGTCATGTCATCCTTTTACGTTCTGTCACTGTCAATGTCAAAGTCAAATCATGCATGATGTCAATTCAATTTCGATTTGTTGGCTGGCCTTCAATCGCTGAAATCAAGGGATTTTTGCAATTCCAAAAGGATTCTGCAATGTGAAATAATCGTAAATAAAAGTCCATGTTGTGACATACAAGTGTGAGTTTCTGTGTACAGTAAGATGACCTCGCGAAGCAAGAATGCTGTGCGGGTGTTCGAAACAGAAATTGAGAAAAGTCGGGAGGAGTCAAACTGGAAGAAGGCAGTGGAACTGGCCCAACAGCTGAAGGCCAGGTCTCCACAACACGGTCAGTCTGTGATCTCTCTGACGTAATCCGCGCCAAACTGAACATTTCACTCAGAACTTGTTACAAGTTCACTAAACTTAGTCATGTTTTTGTGTAACATCCAAGATCTGTCATGCATGCTTTGCGTAATGAATCATGTTTATCTCTGTTAATTTCCTCAATACGTTTATCCTTTCCATGACTACATAATCACATGTCTATCAAATACCCACCATTATGTAGTGCCTAATGAAACTACCCTTAACCTAACTCATGGTGAACAATAAATTAAATTAAATTATGTATACATTTGCTCCTTAATTTAATAGGTAGTAAGGGCAAGTACTGACTGACCTTGCATTTGCTCTACAGAACAGACTGCATAGACTAAGTAGGCACTTATAGAATAGTGATTACACCTCCATGCCATAAAACCTCTATGCAAGGCCAGTTAAAGTTAATTAGCTACAGTTCAAGATAGCATGTGACATATTCAATGTTTTGAAAATTGATGGTCTTGACTGTATAGGGAGTATCTCTGAATGACGGAAAAATTCTAGGATAGCAATTTACTCATCATTATGACCATCTCTTACTATGGAGTGAACCTTGAACTTGCAACAATAAAAACAGCTGTTCCAGACAAAAAGTTCATTGATTTGGACAAAATAAATGGAATAGCTGTTTTTTTATTATTTTATTTTAGGGTTGGCTCCATAGTAAAAGTTGGTCATAATGGTGAGTACAATGCTATCACTGAATATGTCCATTGTTTAGATACACTCTGTATAGGAATGTATTAAATATTTTTTTTTTATCCAAATATGTTTTTAGAATGCTGCATTTCTTCACCTTTAATCTACTAACTACAAATAACTAAACTACAAGTTTTGAAAAAAAGAGGTCCCTGTTTACGGGGATTCCCAGTTCAGTTTCAATAAGTACTTATAGTTTGTTCCTAGAATGAATTTTGGCATCTACAAGAAATTACAAAAAACTTAATAACAATTTATCATTTTCATTCATTTAATTATAAATAACTGACTGCAGCTGTCAAAGAAATCGTAGATCTGAATGACCTCAATGACTAAATGTTCTAGGAACCCTTATGTATACTCTATTCATTGTAGCATAGTGTGGATAAACTCAATTTAAAATTACTACAGTTATTAACAATTTTGTATTTTATTGTTATGAAATTTAGAGGTGAGTTTTAAGTCATGATTTTTTAATTTGTTGCAACTTTCAAGGGTGAAAACTAATTGTTTGATGCCACGCTCACCATCCTACAATAAAAATTGTATAGTATAGAGTTTTGACCATTATCTAATTATTGAAATTTTGATTTCTAGAAAGCCTAGCCCACTTCCTAATCGGCGAAGGCAAGCTAGAAGCACACCTTGAAGAATGGCCTCCCATCAAGGAAAACATAGAGCGAGCACAGCGAGAGCTCTCCGAAGCACGCGGCTATCTCACCCTAGCTACAGACGAATCGGGAATAAAGGCGGGAGTAGCTCTTGATGCACACCTGCTGTTGGGGAAGCTAAACTATGCTTGCGGGGGATATGATGATGCATTGAAACATTATAAGCTAGCTGAGCTCAGCACATTGACAGAAAAGGAATTACCTGTGTGAGTATTTGTTGTAATTATTCTACGAATGAATTAGTTGGAATGCCAGTAATCACAATGGGGATTATCTGCAAAACATCAAGAATGCAAAAGGTCAATACCGCAGAATGCTAGAAACATGTCAAATGTTGTTACCCATTCCCTTGATATTTTGTGAGTTTCATTTTATGCATTTATGATGTTCTGCGGGTAATCCACAAGGATCTACTAATAGGGAAAACAAAAAAATTGGTATCTTTTATCAGTTGATACAAGTTAATGACGAAAGTGTTTAATCATTTCATAGTTGGGCAAGCAATATTAAATAGTTTGGCATCCATAAGCAATCAGTTGGAACAACCATATTTCACAACTAATCCATGCTGCTGTTTACACGAAAATAGCATAATGTTATCATTATCTCTGTAAACTTATTGTAAGAGTAAATTCTAACTTAAATATTATCAATGTGAAAGTGAGTTTGCTTTTTTGTTACGCTTTCACGTCTTAACTACTCATCTTAACTGATCATCATGAAATTTTGCATAAACTTTGTCGGGAGTACAGACAAGGACGTAGGGTACTTTTTATCCCGAAAAAAATAACGATTCGTATGGGACCGCGGGTGAAACCAGGGGGCGCAGCGGGATTATAAGAATATATAAAATAAGTGCTCATAAGACAAATTAGTTATAAGATCACTTCTTTACATCCTTATACATTCACACTGCAGGGACATCGACCTCAATCACCCTGGATTAAGGGTTAATCCAGGGTAGATAGAGCCATTATCCGCCGAGTTGGCTCAGTGTGGGTTGGTGGTTGTCACATGTCTTTGGAATCATTAATCATGTTGGTCTCCTCATGGTAACTGACTGGATAAAAAAAACCATTTGTACTCGGTTTCCGTTCAAACAATTAGTAATAGATAACTAATGCTCTAATATTAACTTCAATATCAGTTGAAACTAACACTAAAACTTGATAAGAGACATAGATAATGTTTTCAAATGTACAGCATAATGACATCACTATTTTTGTATAATTTGTATTGTATAGTAGGTTTATTATTTTCTAGAAGAGACTCTAAAGCCCGCCATTCATTAGACGAGCTACGAGCCGTACGTCGCGTCGCGCTGTACGAATCGGTGGACAAACCCGTCATCGCCCTCACACTTTACGAGCGAGCGGCGGATCGGTCCGCGAACCGCGGGCCGATAGCATTCACACGCAGATTCGTCCGCGAAATAATACGCGTGTCAATAGTGGGTTTAAAGGTGGGTCCAAATTTATGTAATGTGTAATATAATGTATCGTGAAATGAAGTGTGTATTTTGTGTGTAGACGGCACCACGAACAATACACTAACGTTCGTGCCGGCGCTTGCGCTGAGGCGTCAGTTGTCGGCACGGTCGGTTTTAGCACGAGCACAGAAGCGCTCGCAGTGTTCGTCCACACTGATCGCGTTACATTTCACGATGCGTTACATAACAGTTTACACAAGTCTGGACCCGCGTTAACGTGACCGCCTAGTAACTGAGATGTTATTAGATTATTGACAAAAACTTAGTTACGGAAACATAGGTAACTAACTCACGGTGTGCACTGGATCCCACACTAGGGTCTTAGGGTGACGTGTCTGTCTGACATAGCTGTATTGTGGGCTCTAGGCTCTTTCAAAATATAAGACAAGATTTAACAATTTTAATTCATTGTTCTTTAGATAGGCTACATTATTAAGGTCAATATCTTTTTTTTTAGTATTGTTTACTGGTTATTTTAATAAAAACCGTATATTCTAGACTAGAGAATATACCACAAGAAAATTACAAACCAGACACACACATATAAATGGAAAAAGAAATATCTAATACCGTCGAAATATATTTAAAAAATTCAAGAACCTAAGAAAATGCGTCTAAACTGAGAAATCAGTTTAGCTACGTCGAGTAGGTATAATGTAAACAATGGCCCAGAGTTGGCAAGTGTACTTGTTTTTGTTGCGTGATTCATTCGCTGGCAGTGTGATGTCATGTCTTATTGATCTCAGATGATGTGATCTGAATTTATAAACTAACTAAACACCCTACAGTTTTATTCACTACCTTTTAATTGTGCGTCATTAAAAATATCCCAAGTCCTTTTGTTAAACGGTTTTATTTAGCTTTTTTTGGGTCAAATCTTGGGACAGATTTATCGACTACTTCCACTGAACCGATTTTTAAGAAATTTAAACACATCAAGGTCCCTTGACAATACATAATATAATAAGATTAATGCTCACTTGCACTAAATATAAGAATTGCCTAAGTCCTTGCTTAACTAGTTTTAAACTACTCCTTGCAAAATATTCGCTAATCCGGCACATCAAGTTAAGATTATCGTAATGAATGGCTTAAAGGTTCGTGTAAAAAATGTAGATTGAAGCTAGCTAGGAGTAGATTAAACTAGTCAAGCAAGGAGTTAGGCGGTTCTAATATTTAATGCGAGTCGCCTTGAGACGGTTTAATTAAAAAAAAAATAAGTGATACTTGAATGCATACTAATTCTTCGTTTAATTTCGTAATCATAATGATAACGAACAGACGTATAGACCTTTCTTCTCTATGACTTCTTTCTGATTATCTTTTATGATGAAACGGACAGACACCGATATAGACCTCTCATCTCTATGGCGTAGCACCTGGGAACTATGCCAAAAAAATTTGAATAGCGTTTTCTTAGTTCTTTACAAATTCCCAAAGGAAATACGGCGTATGATTTTGATACTGCGTATTTTGTACGAGGTTTTGAACTGAATTTGTTGTATAATAAGAACAAAATCATGCCAAAAATAGATATTAGTTGGCTAGTTACTAGATTACCATATAGGGCTTCTTTAAATCCGACCGTGCTCGGGCGCTCCTTGGATAAGCCATATTTTTTTGCAATGCTGGCCCGTCAATATTGCAACTATCTTGATAAGGGTAAGCCATTTATTCATACATTTCTAGCATTGCTGATGGTGGTTGGACTACAGTCGGCAATATTTCCACTAACATATGACCCGTCTAGAAGCGCCCTTACCGATACATCCAACAGGGTATTGACACAGAGCGATGGACGATCGATTTTCAGGATTGTTTTAACGAACCTGTCGTCGTTATTGTAGTCTATGTTCATTTACGGGATCGTTTTTAACAGTAAATTTGAATGTAGTAAAATTACGCATCGAGGTTGCATTTACTCGATAAGGAAAACTGTCGTGTGTGTGAAGTCGTTCGTACAACTCCGTACGGCATCACCGAAAAAATCGTTTACGATAACACGACCCTGTAAATAGGGTCGCTGTGTGTACGCACCATAACAATATTTTACAAGTTAACTAAGCGGAGTGTTATGCGAGACGCGCGCACTCTCCTTGATAAAGAACTCCAAATGCGGGTGAAACCATAGTCGGAATAATCGACTAAATCGCACGTGAGTAATTCCCGTTTCATATATTTTTTTATTATTGAATGGGCCCACGTTTGACCACAACACACCTGGATGGAAAGTGAGGATGCGGTCTCAGATGGAGCACGCTTGCCCATGAGGTGCCGTCTCACTCTTGTCTTGAAGAGACCCAGGTTGTATCCATTGTTGGGGAACACCGAGGCAGGAAGCGCGTTCCACTCCTTGGCAGTTCTGATTAGGAAGCAGTTTTGAAAGCGCTTCGTGCGGGCTTTATTAAAGCTGACGACATATCGATGAAATGTCTGCCTCGATGACCTATGGCGGAAGTCAGATGACGGAATCAGCTCGTATAGTTCCTGTGCACATTCTCCAAAATGGAGGCGGTAAAAAATTGACAAACTAGCCACACGCCGCCTGTGCTAGAGACTGTGCGCCATCTTCCTCTTTACCAGCGCCTGGTCAATAATTAATTTAATGGCGCGTCGCTCAATTGAGTCCAATGCTTGCAGCTGGTATTTTGCAGAGCCGTCCCACAAGTGGCTGCAATAATAAATAATAATAATAATGTGTGAAAATCACGTCAGTTTCCATACTAAAAAATAAAACTAACTAAGTGTTTTTTAAAAATCGATATTAAAACAATTAGGTACAAGTAATTCATGCCTATCGCGTATCGCGTAGCTCTCATGTCTAGTAGAGACGTATCAATATGTTGGTCGCTCACAATCTTGTCATGCAATTCTCGTGCTTACTGCGTATGAAATAATGGCAATTATTGTTACAGACGAAGTCTCCGCATAGTGGCCGAGTCGTACGCGATCAAGGGTCTGTGCTTGGAGCAGAACGCCGTCCCCACCTCTACGAGCCGGTACAAGCTGGCCGAGCGGGAGGCCGAGACTGTGAGTACTCAACTATACAGAGGCACATGAGTTTGTTTTTCTGTTTTTTTTATTCATGTAATTGTACATTGTACACAATAGTTTAGGGATTTTTGCCAGTACCAGCATGCTAATCCCATCATACTCGTATCCTAAATTATACGCTTCAACGAAAACGAAAATAACAAAACGAACAAATTTTAGGAGGGTTATAAGCATCTGTGTAATCAACACATCGATATTTTCCATATAGTTTGCAAAATTCAGAAAGTTACAGTCATTTACCTCCTTACCAATTTATTTATTTATAAACGTTGCATAGCCTCGAAATAGTTACACAGAGTTTTTTCGATCGAATAGAAAGTTTAAAAGAAAGAAAAGACAAAACACTGTATAAGTATTCAACGTTTATTGCTAAGGGGAGTTACTGTAGAAATATTCCCAGGTCACTGTTCACTTCTGTTTTTAATATACTAGCAAACATTTTAAAGGCTAATTCTCTACTTTACATCGTAACAAACAGCTCAAACAGCAAACAACCAAAGCTGAAATCAAAAAACAGAAATCAGCTGTTCGATATACGAGTAAAAAGTTAATTGACCGGCGGCGACAGAATGTATGGATCAATTGATTTTTGGTATGAGATTCAATTCAAAAGTCAATTGCTCACAGCTTCGCAAACATATAAAGCCTATGCATTCAGTGATTATGTAGGTTTCTATAACTCGTGAAAAAAAAAATTAAAATTGAACTGAAAAATATGTCGTTCTTTTTTCTACCCCATTCAGGGGAATTTGGCGTCGCACGTCATGATTTGCCAGTGTCAAGTAACTAATCATGGGTTTTCACAGATTGTGGGATGATGATGGTATTGAATCTCTCCCCTTTCCTCATTCCAGTAAAGTTATGGATACTTTACTGAAATTGAGGTGAAGTTTTGCAGAGAACACAAAAAGTCGCGTTTCGCTATGTTTGTATCATTAGCCCACACTCGTGCACGTTAACGAACCGATAAAGGTTAACAATCCACCATTATTACACTTAACACTCGAAGAATCACAAGTTTAATAAAAATAATACAAAATTACGACGCCATATTTTCGATTCCCGCCAAAAAAAAACTAAAAATGTAGTTCTCTAGTTCTCAACATTCAAACTTAAGGGTTTCGCGACGCTCTGAATTTTCCACACAAACAAATTTTTGTAAATTTTTTTGGAAACCATTGTTCAGATTGTGATAAAACTTGGCAATTAAATGAACTATATTTCAGCCGCTATGTTTATGGTTTTAAAAAAAACGTCCTTAAAATGTTTACATCTTTACAATCCCACTATTGTTACAAATTTGAAAGTTTGTAAATTTATAATATGTCAGTTTGTTACTTCTTCACGCTGACAGACGAATTTGGATGAAATCCGGAACAAAGATAGCTCATACCCTGGATTAACACATAGGCTAGTGTAAGCGCGGACGCAGCAAGTGCTGGTGTAAGTAGCAGTCCCCCCCCCCTCAGATCCGCAGCTTCGAGCTGGCGTCCGACCTGACGCTGCTGTACCTGCAGCGCGCGGCGCCGGGCGCGCGCGCCGGGCCCACGCTGGAGACGGCGCTGCAGCGGGTGCCCATACTGCACATACGGGCGCAGAGGCTGCACCAGGCTATCGATAGGTAACGTTTGACGGA
This sequence comes from Peribatodes rhomboidaria, assembly GCA_911728515.1. Taxonomy (NCBI): domain Eukaryota; kingdom Metazoa; phylum Arthropoda; class Insecta; order Lepidoptera; family Geometridae; genus Peribatodes; species Peribatodes rhomboidaria. The sequence continues at coordinate 17,126,908 of OU452177.1, forward strand.
CGAGCCCTGCTTTGCTTATGAGAGCGACGCGGGCCGCCGCGACTTGACGATGATCCAAGGACCGTCGTCACGTGAGTTGCGTCACGTAGGCTCGTGTCGCGCTTACGAAATTTGCACCAAGAAATGAAAAGTAAAGTCTTCTATTATAATTATAGTATATTAAACAGAATTTTAGACAATCCTCGCCTGCATTTAAACATTTGAGTTGAATGCGACCTACTGGTGTTCATGTCTCAAAGCGACGATATCTTTAGCTCTTGGAGCGTGTACGGTCTTTTTTTTTCAATTTTTTTTTTTTTTTGAGTATGATGTATCGCCAGGTACCGGTCCATGCTGTGCGCGGTGGAGGCGGCGGCGACGCAGGCGCTGCGGCTCACGCTCGCGAGGCAGCTCGCGGAGGTGCTTCTGCGCGGCGTCACGGGACAGGTCGGTACTAGTGCTGCAGTGAATGTATCGTCAGGTACCGGCCCATGCTGTGCGCGGTGGAGGCGGCGGCGACGCAGGCGCTGCGGCTCATGGCGATCAAGGTATTTTACGGAAATACCTGAACTTAATTTACCTCCACCTTCTTAATTCGAACCGCTAGGGACTGGAATGATGCCACCATCTGTATTCCCGACTAACTACAGCCTAGGTATCTTCAAGGCCAGAGTGAACAAGTACCTTCTAGGTCTTCGTGCTTCATCTTAGGCCACAATGTCGCTACACATCAGGCGAGTAAGTGGTTAAAAGTTGACCTTTTCTACACAGGGGTACTGGTAATCAATTAGTATTGTTTTAAGGGCATATTCTGTACATATACGACAGTAAGCCATGATAGCCTAGTTGGAGAAGGTCCACCTCTCAGCCAGAGGGAGCGGGTTCGAACCCGGCCAACGGCATGCACCAATTTGTTCATTGTGTGAACATATGTGCGTATAGACGTCATCTACTGTATGACTGGAGCCCTTGTATGGTGACAGGCTAGCCCCCTGTCACATTTGGAACTAAATATCGTCCGGCGAAGTGTGGGCTCTTGTATTACACCTCTGCCAGCCTTTATAGGAAAAGGCGAGACGATATGTTATGTAAGTTATTCTGTACATCAAAAATGATGCTTTTTGATCACGCAGTAACCCTGTACCTATGAATAAAAAGATTTACTAAAAAAACAGCTTTTATCTCAAATCATTTTCATGAAGTCATGAAGACGTTTTTTTTGTGTTAAAATCCCGTCGTTTGGTGGTCAGGTGTACAAAGCCCCCGAGAAGCTGGCGGCGCCGGCGGTGCAGGGCACGCTGACGCGGCGGAGAGAGGAGCACGTGTCCGAGGGACCCTGGAAACCGAAGAAATACGCCGGGATCAACCAGGTAAAATACTTTACATTCATTTTTTTAACATTAAACGGGCCTACGTCTGGTCCCGAAGCACCTGATGGAAAGCGAATATGCGGTCTAAGATGAAACATGCTTACTCATGAGGTGCCTATTCACTCTTGTCTTTAAGAGACCCAGGCATCTTTTTGTCGTGAGAGAACGAAGAAAGAAAGGCCATACAACAACAAACAAAACAGTAAACATACTTATGTCTCAATAAAAAGAGGCGACATACAGTTGTTGTAGCGTATGCTAGGCCTGCAGGTTGTAACTATAATTTAATTTGATTTAAATTTAATTTGAATTTATTTAATTTTTTAAAAGTACTTGATTTATTTATGTATTTGTCCACGACCATGAACTGGTTCGAATTTTTATTTTATTTAGAAAAAAGATCGGCTTTGTTAGCAATGACCAAGTAACGTTACGCCATCAGTGTATCGTGAATCTTTCTGTAAAATATCGCATAATTCTATTTTGTAATGTATGTAAATAAGTTTATTGAAGCTTTTTTGGTGCCTTTGGTCAGGATGATTCAAATATGTTATTTAAATTTCAGTAAAAATGTAAAAAGTCAAAGTCAAATTTTTATTCAATTTGGTATCAAAGAAACACTTATGAACGTGAAAGTTTTGAATAGACTCGACCGCCTGGGTCCGAAAAAGAGGCCACTACTCAAAAGAACAGGCAAGAAACTGAGGGGCATTATTTTTTTCAAAAGATAAATATATTACTGTCTCCCAAATTTTTACTTACAACTAGTTAGGTAATATCTATGTACTAGTGGCTACTTGGCGGAATCGAAGGCTCCAGACATCTTTGTCTTCTAATGAAATCTAACTGAATAAAAGCGCCATCTAGTTTGTAATCAAGTATTTTTGTAAAAGGGTGTCCGCTAACATTCACGCGGAGACCACACCACGCCATATTTCTGGCGCCCCCGCGCGCTTAACAATCCGCCGCCCGGCATGTTTTGTCGTACTTCCAAATGTCAATACTTCTCGGGCGGTTCTTCCGCTGCTGGAATCCGCTCGCGACAGCTGCTGTCAAACCATCAAACTACACGAAATATGTTTTAGCGCTGTCTTTTGTTTTTATGGTCCCATACCCAAAGGTAAAACGGGACACTATTACTAAGACTGCGCGGTCCGTCCGTCTGTATGTCTGTCCGTCTGTCACTAGTCTGTATCTCATGAACCGTGATAGTTAGACAGTCGACATTTTTACAGATGAAGTATTTCAGTTGCCGCTATAACATCAAGGATCTCCCATACAACAGACATGATTTTTTGCCGTTTTTATAGATAATGGTAGGGAACCCTTCGTGTGCGAGTTCGACTCGCACTTGGTCGGTTTTTTCTTTTGACCTGCCATGTAGAATGCTTCAAAAGTGAATACCGCTGTCGTGTAGTGTAAAGAAGTGGGTTATCAGCGGCGGTTTCACTGCATGCGGCGTAGAATTTGGTCCCTCCCATGAAAAAAAAATACCAAAAAAAAGTGAGTGGATACGGAGGTGTAAGTGTCGCTTGCCCGGCAGTTCGTGCCGCGCAACGAGTTCGAGGAGGTGGTGCTGGTGCTGCTGGTGGGCGAGGCCATGGCGGTGCGCGACGCCGTGCTGTCGCAGAGCGCGGAGTTCGAGGCGGCGCGCGCGCACTCGCTCGCCAACGCAGTCGCCGTCATCGACCTGCTGGCGCTGGTGGCCACGCGCTGGGGGCAGATGTGTCTGGTGCTGGAGGTGGGTCGCAGTGCGCTACAGCCAGTGAAAGAACGTGCAAAAGTCAATCGATTTCATCAACCGTCACAGGTTTTGCTGATCTTAGGAACTAAAAATGTACCGCTGGACGGAAATAATATCCCCAATATCCTTGTCCTTTTCTTTGAACTGAGTCCAGCTGTCTTAAACTCATCTGTGTACTATCCGTGTGTCTATCGCTAGCATCGCTGTGTTCGTTTCAGTCGTTAGAGCGCGCGATGAAGTTCTCGTTCGGGTCGCGGCACGTGTGGCGGCAGCGCGCGCTCGCCACCGCGGCCGCCGCGCCCACCACGCTGCACCACGCCTCGCACGTGAAGCCCGGTGCGTAGTCTGCAGGCGAGCTCGCTGCGAGCGCGGGCGTGTGCTGACGTGTGCTGTGTGTCGCAGGCTCCGCGGCCTGGACGGCGGGCGTGCGCGCGCGCGGCGTGCTGCAGCACGCGGCGCCGCTCGCGGGCCGCGACGCGCCGCTGCGCCTCGTGGGCGCCAACACCTGCTACCACATGGGCTGGGTGAGTGAGCGACCTCTCTACTCGTGCTGCAGCACGCGGCGCCGCTCGCGGGCCGCGACGCGCCGCTGCGCCTCGTGGGCGCCAACACCTGCTACCACATGGGCTGGGTGAGTGAGCGACCTCTCTACTCGTGCTGCAGCACGCGGCGCCGCTCGCGGGCCGCGACGCGCCGCTGCGCCTCGTGGGCGCCAACACCTGCTACCACATGGGCTGGGTGAGTGAGCGACCTCTCTACTCGTGCTGCAGCACGCGGCGCCGCTCGCGGGCCGCGACGCGCCGCTGCGCCTCGTGGGCGCCAACACCTGCTACCACATGGGCTGGGTGAGTGAGCGACCTCTCTACTCGTGCTGCAGCACGCGGCGCCGCTCGCGGGCCGCGACGCGCCGCTGCGCCTCGTGGGCGCCAACACCTGCTACCACATGGGCTGGGTGAGTGAGCGACCTCTCTACTCGTGCTGCAGCACGCGGCGCCGCTCGCGGGCCGCGACGCGCCGCTGCGCCTCGTGGGCGCCAACACCTGCTACCACATGGGCTGGGTGAGTGAGCGACCTCTCTACTCGTGCTGCAGCACGCGGCGCCGCTCGCGGGCCGCGACGCGCCGCTGCGCCTCGTGGGCGCCAACACCTGCTACCACATGGGCTGGGTGAGTGAGCGACCTCTCTACTCGTGCTGCAGCACGCGGCGCCGCTCGCGGGCCGCGACGCGCCGCTGCGCCTCGTGGGCGCCAACACCTGCTACCACATGGGCTGGGTGAGTGAGCGACCTCTCTACTCGTGCTGCAGCACGCGGCGCCGCTCGCGGGCCGCGACGCGCCGCTGCGCCTCGTGGGCGCCAACACCTGCTACCACATGGGCTGGGTGAGTGAGCGACCTCTCTACTCGTGCTGCAGCACGCGGCGCCGCTCGCGGGCCGCGACGCGCCGCTGCGCCTCGTGGGCGCCAACACCTGCTACCACATGGGCTGGGTGAGTGAGCGACCTCTCTACTCGTGCTGCAGCACGCGGCGCCGCTCGCGGGCCGCGACGCGCCGCTGCGCCTCGTGGGCGCCAACACCTGCTACCACATGGGCTGGGTGAGTGAGCGACCTCTCTACTCGTGCTGCAGCACGCGGCGCCGCTCGCGGGCCGCGACGCGCCGCCGCTCGCGGGCCGCGACGCGCCGCTGCGCCTCGTGGGCGCCAACACCTGCTACCACATGGGCTGGGTGAGTGAGCGACCTCTCTACTCGTGCTGCAGCACGCGGCGCCGCTCGCGGGCCGCGACGCGCCGCTGCGCCTCGTGGGCGCCAACACCTGCTACCACATGGGCTGGGTGAGTGAGCGACCTCTCTACTCGTGCTGCAGCACGCGGCGCCGCTCGCGGGCCGCGACGCGCCGCTGCGCCTCGTGGGCGCCAACACCTGCTACCACATGGGCTGGGTGAGTGAGCGACCTCTCTACTCGTGCTGCAGCACGCGGCGCCGCTCGCGGGCCGCGACGCGCCGCTGCGGCTCGTGGGCGCCAACACCTGCTACCACATGGGCTGGGTGAGTGAGCGACCTCTCTACTCGTGCTGCAGCACGCGGCGCCGCTCGCGGGCCGCGACGCGCCGCTGCGCCTCGTGGGCGCCAACACCTGCTACCACATGGGCTGGGTGAGTGAGCGACCTCTCTACTCGTGCTGCAGCACGCGGCGCCGCTCGCGGGCCGCGACGCGCCGCTGCGGCTCGTGGGCGCCAACACCTGCTACCACATGGGCTGGGTGAGTGAGCGACCTCTCTACTCGTGCTGCAGCACGCGGCGCCGCTCGCGGGCCGCGACGCGCCGCTGCGGCTCGTGGGCGCCAACACCTGCTACCACATGGGCTGGGTGAGTGAGCGACCTCTCTACTCGTGCTGCAGCACGCGGCGCCGCTCGTCTCGCTCTTCATCGTAACAGCTCCGACTCCCGTACACGCCCATAAGTCCTGGCCTTGTCCGCAGATAGAAGAAGGCATCGAGGCGTCAGAAGAGGCGCTCGCGATAGAAGAAGAGGACGAAGGGTTCATGTTGGCGCGCTGCCATCTCTTCGCCGGCATCGGGTATCAGATGAAAGCGCAGGTATGTCACCGCTACATCTCGCTGACACTCTCCATTGATTGCACTGTCGCGCTGTGATGCAACTTGTTTTTGTTACATTTTGCATGTTCTGTATAAAACTTTTTACATTCAAGTTTGACACCTTCTGAATTTGCGAGATAAGGTTTTTTGTATTACTTTTCACTTTTTTTTTTTACGGTTCTCTACTATTGCCGGCGAACACCCTCGAAACTTGCACCAAACTCGAAACCATGCATTGTCATACTACAAGTGGCGTTGTATGTTCGGAGTAATTTACATAGGTATACGGTGTTTGCCGATCATACACGACGTGCAGGGCAGCTTAAGCAGGTTCCTAGAAAGCTGGCAAAGTCGAATAAGCTCACACATGTGATGGGACCGACGGTGTATAACAAGCTACCAAGTGACGTCGTTGCCGCTCCCAACCAGCAGCTCTTTAAAAATCGCTTAAAGCGCTGGCTTGTCGATCAGACGTTCTACAGTTTCAAAGAGTTCCTTGAACTGTAAATAACAGGGATAGTGTACAAATGTACAATCACTTATTATTATTACCGTACCATTTAATGTTTACTGAATAGTACTAATATTACTATACATATTTAATAATATCTTGACATGTAAATAATACTTACGAATAAATGAATATGAATATGAATATGAAACCGCTCATTCGCTGTTCCTATTAGCCGAAAAAGTTTTCCCTTGCGTTCGCGGCAATAATGTTGACCGGGATTTACATAAAACCACGTTGAATGGATAGGATAAAGAATCGCATTAAAAAAAACAAATATTTTATCTCTAAAATACTGAGAAAAATTTTCAGAAAACGAATTCCCGGATAGACAAGGACGCGGCGAATGAAACCGCTCTCAAACATTTAACGAAATCGGTCCAACTGGACGACAACGACCACCTCGCCTTCTACTACCTCGCATTGCAGTACATGCACCAAGGAATGCTCAACGAGGCGATGGTGAGTGATGGCTGGAGTGGAACGAGGGTTGGGTGTGCTTGAGGGAATGTAGGGTGGGAAGGAAACGAGCAATGTAATGCGTGTAAGCTATCGTGTCGCGGCAGTCGCGTGCAGCTTGGGGAGTTACTTTTGTGGCGATTTAAATGTCGAGTGGAGTGGAACGAGAGGCGGGTGCGATGGATGAGATGTGGAGCGGGAACTAAACTGGCAATGTAATGCGTTTCGAAGTCTCGTTGTAACATTCCTGAGAGTGACAGGCCCGCCCTGGCCCGCAGGACGCGACGCGCGCGTGCCTGAGCGCGCGCGCGGAGTGCAGCGGCGGCCTGCGCGTGGCCACCGCGCTGTGGTCCTGCGCCTGCGCCGGGCCGCGCGGCGCGCGCGCGCTGCACGCCGCGCGCCTCGCGCGCGAGCACTACCCCGCCGCCGAGTGGCCGCTCGCCGCGCTCGCCACGCTGCAGATAGCCTGGGAGACCGGGGAGGTATGTGTTGTGTAGCTCGCGCGCGAGCACTACCCCGCCGCCGAGTGGCCGCTCGCCGCGCTCGCCACGCTGCAGATAGCCTGGGAGACCGGGGAGGTATGTGTTGTGTAGCTCGCGCGCGAGCACTACCCCGCCGCCGAGTGGCCGCTCGCCGCGCTCGCCACGCTGCAGATAGCCTGGGAGACCGGGGAGGTATGTGTTGTGTAGCTCGCGCGCGAGCACTACCCCGCCGCCGAGTGGCCGCTCGCCGCGCTCGCCACGCTGCAGATAGCCTGGGAGACCGGGGAGGTATGTGTTGTGTAGCTCGCGCGCGAGCACTACCCCGCCGCCGAGTGGCCGCTCGCCGCGCTCGCCACGCTGCAGATAGCCTGGGAGACCGGGGAGGTATGTGTTGTGTAGCTCGCGCGCGAGCACTACCCCGCCGCCGAGTGGCCGCTCGCCGCGCTCGCCACGCTGCAGATAGCCTGGGAGACCGGGGAGGTATGTGTTGTGTAGCTCGCGCGCGAGCACTACCCCGCCGCCGAGTGGCCGCTCGCCGCGCTCGCCACGCTGCAGATAGCCTGGGAGACCGGGGAGGTATGTGTTGTGTAGCTCGCGCGCGAGCACTACCCCGCCGCCGAGTGGCCGCTCGCCGCGCTCGCCACGCTGCAGATAGCCTGGGAGACCGGGGAGGTATGTGTTGTGTAGCTCGCGCGCGAGCACTACCCCGCCGCCGAGTGGCCGCTCGCCGCGCTCGCCACGCTGCAGATAGCCTGGGAGACCGGGGAGGTATGTGTTGTGTAGCTCGCGCGCGAGCACTACCCCGCCGCCGAGTGGCCGCTCGCCGCGCTCGCCACGCTGCAGATAGCCTGGGAGACCGGGGAGGTATGTGTTGTGTAGCTCGCGCGCGAGCACTACCCCGCCGCCGAGTGGCCGCTCGCCGCGCTCGCCACGCTGCAGATAGCCTGGGAGACCGGGGAGGTATGTGTTGTGTAGCTCGCGCGCGAGCACTACCCCGCCGCCGAGTGGCCGCTCGCCGCGCTCGCCACGCTGCAGATAGCCTGGGAGACCGGGGAGGTATGTGTTGTGTAGCTCGCGCGCGAGCGCGGTGTTACTTTTGAAATACATGTCTAGACTCTTTTCGAAAATTAAGATATCAAACGTCTGGATGTCGTTAAAATGCCTCGAAACAAAGTAGGTGATTAGATCACTTTGTACGATATGAATGTATTTATGTTGTTAATCTTTCAAAATCAACATCGCCGAGACGGTTTGGGCTGCGAAAAGTCGGAACAGATGGCGAAACATAATATAGGAAAATTTGTTAACATGATGGTTCTCGATCCCCAGTATTGGGAAATCGACGCAAGTAAGAGGGATTTTTTTTTCATACATATTGATTAAATAACTAAATAAAATGATGATTGTTGGAAGGCGGCGCTAGCGACAGGCAAGGAGCTCCTGTCCCTCCTCAACAGTGCGGAGATGGAGGCGGAGGCGGAACACAACGGGTACTCGGAGCTGGACGCGCTCTCCGACTCGCTGCACGACGACACGCACAGCACCAAGGACGCAGGTTAGACCACCTTATTGTTGAAGGCGTAAGGTTCAATTTAATTCGAACTTTGTTTGATTTTTTGCTAGGCATAAAAGTATTAAAGCAATGGTACCTTTGTATTATGTTTTTGGCCAGTTTTGATTTATCGAAATACACATTTCTGTCATAACAAGTTTTTTTTCTAAATTTAATTTAAAATCCAAAAAAAAACTAAAATCAAAATTATTTTATTATTTGAAAAAATCACAATATTATGTGCAGCCATGGCCACCAAACTAGTATATTATCACCTGTATTTTGGTGGATAGTCTTTCATCGTATAATTATTTTATTATACACTAGCCTACCCCGGCTTTTCACGGGTGCAATGTTGATACTAAATGTACTACAGAACGTATTTATATTTGTTACCGGCAAACTGTATAACTCAGGTGTTATATACAATACCTAGGCAATGTATAGAATGCCTGGACCATCCAGGCAATGTATGAAATATTATGAATGTTATTATCCGTTACACACTGCCTAGGTAATGTATAGATTACCCAGGGATTGTATACAGTACCTGCATGTCCACCGGCAATATGTAAAATTAGATTTGGTCCATATTTAGCATCCATATTATACAACGTATCAGATAAAAATAAAAACCGAAAATCCGTGAAGCGAACCGCAATTCTGATAGACAATATGACAATTAAAACTTAAAAAGTTGGTTATGTTAGAAGGCTAAAGGATTTTGTTGAAGGAATCAAGTTATTTATCTTATCTACTTGTTCATTAGTTGGTGACAAAATCGCTCTTTCGTTAAACCAAGATATAAGTGTTACAACGGTGTATAAATAGGTGTGTGAATAGCGTGTGAATAACTAGATAGCCATTCCATCACAGTGCTCAATATACTCTCCGAGTTTCTCTGAGTTTTTGCCCAGTCTGAGCCATGCACTAATAGCGCTATGTCATCTGTGTACACGAACACCTTGCAATTTGGTAGAGCTTGCAGTGTTACTTGGGACAAAAAACAACTCAATTAGTATAAGAAAGATTATATTTATCGACAAGCACTCGGAGGACCCTTTATGGCTAATCAATAAATTAAAAAGTACTTTAACAACACTAAATTACACATGCGCAAATGTTTTTTTTTATATCATCATCGAATTGTCATAGTCAATCTTTTACATCCCAGATCTGTGGTCAGATCTGTGGTTTACACAGACCATTTATATGTATACTCGAGAAAGAGAGCAGGCCCCAGCAACACTACCCTGTGGGATACCGTGTGTCACCTCTTGATCTATATTGGTAAAATTATTAACTAAATGACTGGATTCTACCAGTGAGGTAATCTTTTAATATCTCAAGTGTTGGACCCCATTGCTTGCCTTTTTTTTAAATCAAGTATTTATTTTGGATAGTGCTTTTCATAGTTAATTTTTAACAGACAAAATGACTGCGGCTGGCTTTCAGCCTTTTTTAACCTCCGGAAAACCTTTTTTCCACGCCACAGAGGCAGGCAGGGTGGGGTACGTGAGAGACCCGCATCTGGCGGCATACCCACTAAACACCCTACCTCGAAACTACCTCTTACCCCTGTCGAACCTCGTGCTAAAAATCGGGGCTACGGGGACGCTTTCGCACATTCAGTGGTCCAGACAGCGCTAGTCCTTACTGGCTCCGGCTCGGGCTTGCGCTTCACCTCCCGATGAGGTTCGTCGCGACACCAGACGCATTGTCATCATCCACCTCGGGGACCGGCTTAGCCAGTGGGCGCCAGACACTAGCCCGCACCCTTCGCTAAATACTGAAACTGATGTTTGTTTGCAGCGTCGATCCGCGCGGAATCAGCGGGCGTGTACCGCATAGAGCGCGCGCTGTCCGAGGGTGCGTCCTCTCTGTCGACGGCGCGCGCGCGGGCGCCGCTCGCCGCGCACCGCGCGCAGGCCTGGCTGCTGCTCGCCATGGCATGTCTCAGGTCACTAGCACACACTACACTACACTACACTACACTACACTACACTACATGTACCGCATAGAGCGCGCGCTGTCCGAGGGTGCGTCCTCTCTGTCGACGGCGCGCGCGCGGGCGCCGCTCGCCGCGCACCGCGCGCAGGCCTGGCTGCTGCTCGCCATGGCATGTCTCAGGTCACTAGCACACACTACACTACACTACACTACACTACACTACACTACATGTACCGCATAGAGCGCGCGCTGTCCGAGGGTGCGTCCTCTCTGTCGACGGCGCGCGCGCGGGCGCCGCTCGCCGCGCACCGCGCGCAGGCCTGGCTGCTGCTCGCCATGGCATGTCTCAGGTCACTAGCACACACTACACTACACTACACTACACTACACTACACTACATGTACCGCATAGAGCGCGCGCTGTCCGAGGGTGCGTCCTCTCTGTCGACGGCGCGCGCGCGGGCGCCGCTCGCCGCGCACCGCGCGCAGGCCTGGCTGCTGCTCGCCATGGCATGTCTCAGGTCACTAGCACACACTACACTACACTACACTACACTACACTACACTACATGTACCGCATAGAGCGCGCGCTGTCCGAGGGTGCGTCCTCTCTGTCGACGGCGCGCGCGCGGGCGCCGCTCGCCGCGCACCGCGCGCAGGCCTGGCTGCTGCTCGCCATGGCATGTCTCAGGTCACTAGCACACACTACACTACACTACACTACACTACACTACATGTACCGCATAGAGCGCGCGCTGTCCGAGGGTGCGTCCTCTCTGTCGACGGCGCGCGCGCGGGCGCCGCTCGCCGCGCACCGCGCGCAGGCCTGGCTGCTGCTCGCCATGGCATGTCTCAGGTCACTAGCACACACTACACTACACTACACTACACTACACTACACTACATGTACCGCATAGAGCGCGCGCTGTCCGAGGGTGCGTCCTCTCTGTCGACGGCGCGCGCGCGGGCGCCGCTCGCCGCGCACCGCGCGCAGGCCTGGCTGCTGCTCGCCATGGCATGTCTCAGGTCACTAGCACACACTACACTACACTACACTACACTACACTACACTACATGTACCGCATAGAGCGCGCGCTGTCCGAGGGTGCGTCCTCTCTGTCGACGGCGCGCGCGCGGGCGCCGCTCGCCGCGCACCGCGCGCAGGCCTGGCTGCTGCTCGCCATGGCATGTCTCAGGTCACTAGCACACACTACACTACACTACACTACACTACACTACACTACATGTACCGCATAGAGCGCGCGCTGTCCGAGGGTGCGTCCTCTCTGTCGACGGCGCGCGCGCGGGCGCCGCTCGCCGCGCACCGCGCGCAGGCCTGGCTGCTGCTCGCCATGGCATGTCTCAGGTCACTAGCACACACTACACTACACTACACTACACTACACTACACTACATGTACCGCATAGAGCGCGCGCTGTCCGAGGGTGCGTCCTCTCTGTCGACGGCGCGCGCGCGGGCGCCGCTCGCCGCGCACCGCGCGCAGGCCTGGCTGCTGCTCGCCATGGCATGTCTCAGGTCACTAGCACACACTACACTACACTACACTACACTACACTACACTACATGTACCGCATAGAGCGCGCGCTGTCCGAGGGTGCGTCCTCTCTGTCGACGGCGCGCGCGCGGGCGCCGCTCGCCGCGCACCGCGCGCAGGCCTGGCTGCTGCTCGCCATGGCATGTCTCAGGTCACTAGCACACACTACACTACACTACACTACACTACACTACACTACATGTACCGCATAGAGCGCGCGCTGTCCGAGGGTGCGTCCTCTCTGTCGACGGCGCGCGCGCGGGCGCCGCTCGCCGCGCACCGCGCGCAGGCCTGGCTGCTGCTCGCCATGGCATGTCTCAGGTCACTAGCACACACTACACTACACTACACTACACTACACTACACTACACTACATGTACCGCATAGAGCGCGCGCTGTCCGAGGGTGCGTCCTCTCTGTCTGGTTGATTTCCTTTACCGTCTCAAAAAACATAACGTGGATTAGAAACCAGAAATATAGCCATTTTGTGTGTAAAATTCCCATCCGCGTTCCCCCTAGATTCACTCGATTTAACCCCCCCATTTCTACTCCCGTCGTTGGAACAATAGGTACAGGCGGAACTCATTTCTTTGGCGAGCTGGCGACCAATTCAATAAATTGTGCAAGTTAAGTGACTTCGACCTTTTCGGTACGAGCGTTAATTCGGCCAAGCAGCGGCTGAGCAGATCCTACTTTGCAGGTGCTGCTACTGTGTAATTAATAATTACTTAGCTTTTTAATTTGTTTTTGCGTTTGTTATTCTGTTTTTGTTAGAACTTTGTGTTATCGTGCGTTCACATTAAAGTTCATAACCATAGTTGCTAAGGCTGTCACTAATCGTGAAAATCTATAATTAGCTCTCTGATGCTATAAGTTATTAGTAAGATATTTCAGCTGTTGATTTTCCTTAATATAAATAAATAAATAAAAAAACGATTAATAAGAACCAATGTTCAAACACGTCAGACGCACCCAACTAAACGCACGGAATTTTCAATGAATTCGTAGTGCGTTCATATTCTTTAAAACCGGCCGTTATGGAGGTACCTAGTATATACTTATCGCACAGGCCGTCGGCCTTTTCAATATTAGTTTGCAGCGCACGAGCCGCTCAGGCAACCCTTCCCTCCCGCTCCCTTGCGCTCTCTAGCACGTAAATATTGTCGTGTATGGCTTCTATTCTACTTACACAACACAATTAATATCTAGATGATAAAAAAATCAACCTGTATATTCGAAAAAGAAAGGTTAAGAAAAAAATATTTTAAATTAGATTTAGTCTTCAGCCCCGAAATAAATAATTTTGAAGATTAATTTAAAAAAAAAAAAAATTATTGCTTATTTTTACTTTCTTGTTATAGTAAACTGGCCGTCAAATTTGTAAACTATATTATAATTTTGCAGACTAGACCGAGTGACTGCAGCGGCGGGCTGCGTGTCGGAAGCTGCGACGCTCACGCCTTTTAGTCATCTAGTGTTATATACGGTAAGATGATCCAACCATGCGATGCACACAGGGTAACTGTTTGAACACTTCAGGTGCTGGCCAGACTGAAAACGAACCAAACGAACGTTTGGTCTTCCGTCTCCGTTTTCCTCCGAGCAGTGAACGGGTTTATCGGCTGTCTTTCTTTGTTAGGTATCGAAACTTTGTAGTAAATATCAAAGGGTAGAGACATGCTAGGGTCTCCGCCGGCGTACCTTTCAAGGTTCAGTGGCCCTATTCGGAGATTTGAGATTCTCATCTCACCTATTTTCATCCTTGTTGCTCTCGTTTGAAACGTCATAGGTGTGAGAGTGACCAAGATAAAATCTCATCGTGTAGGAATAGCCCCCCAGTTGTTGGGTCAAGGTCAAGTTGGGTAGGCACTGGTAGCTCCAGGAAGACAGGACCAGGTTTAGTTAGGTATCCGTAGCTCCAGATACATCACTTTTGAAATTTCAACTTGGATAAGAGGACTCTAGGTCAGGTGAGATGAACACTTCCCGTCTCCCCAAGGTTTTCTTTAGACTGACGGCATCTTAAGTTCTCTCTGACTGTCAGATTTCAAAATGAATTTGGAATATGTTGGCTGCCGATAGAGGCTGTCGATTACTAAAGAGACTTTATTTACAATGAGAACAAACAAGAGAAGTACAAAAGTAAAAGAAAAAGGAGGAATGTAATTTTACAGGTATCGTGGGCTACGCGCCGCCACACTAGGCGCGTGTGACCACGCTTTAAAAGCTCCACACTAAAGTCCTTATTTTCAGAGTCCGTTTTTAGCACAAATCCATTGCAGCTGCACACGCAAGGCAGTGAAACTCGTTTTTTTTACGTACATTTTCATTACAGTATTTTTTACCACACTCGAAAAAAACATCGTTGCCGTTATTGTGCTAAGCGCACACGATAATCGAGTAACGATTCAATTAAAAAAAAATTAAAAATTAGCTAATAAATCTCTATATATATGAACGTACACCCGGTGTAGTAATGTGCGTGCGCTATGTTACAGCGCGGCATGGTGCATGCGGCGCGTGCGGAGTGGGAGGAGGCGCGCCAGTGCTTCCAGAACGCGCTCGCCATACACCCCACGCACCTCGACAGCCTCGTGCAGCTCGGTGAGAGACTTGTGTTACAGCGCGGCATGCTGCAGCGGAGTGGGAGGAGGCGCGCCAGTGCTTCCAGAACGCGCTCGCCATACACCCCACGCACCTCGACAGCCTCGTGCAGCTCGGTGAGAGACTTGTGTTACAGCGCGGCATGCTGCAGCGGAGTGGGAGGAGGCGCGCCAGTGCTTCCAGAACGCGCTCGCCATACACCCCACGCACCTCGACAGCCTCGTGCAGCTCGGTGAGAGACTTGTGTTACAGCGCGGCATGCTGCAGCGGAGTGGGAGGAGGCGCGCCAGTGCTTCCAGAACGCGCTCGCCATACACCCCACGCACCTCGACAGCCTCGTGCAGCTCGGTGAGAGACTTGTGTTACAGCGCGGCATGCTGCAGCGGAGTGGGAGGAGGCGCGCCAGTGCTTCCAGAACGCGCTCGCCATACACCCCACGCACCTCGACAGCCTCGTGCAGCTCGGTGAGAGACTTGTGTTACAGCGCGGCATGCTGCAGCGGAGTGGGAGGAGGCGCGCCAGTGCTTCCAGAACGCGCTCGCCATACACCCCACGCACCTCGACAGCCTCGTGCAGCTCGGTGAGAGACTTGTGTTACAGCGCGGCATGCTGCAGCGGAGTGGGAGGAGGCGCGCCAGTGCTTCCAGAACGCGCTCGCCATACACCCCACGCACCTCGACAGCCTCGTGCAGCTCGGTGAGAGACTTGTGTTACAGCGCGGCATGCTGCAGCGGAGTGGGAGGAGGCGCGCTAGTGCTTCCAGAACGCGCTCGCCATACACCCCACGCACCTCGACAGCCTCGTGCAGCTCGGTGAGAGACTTGTGTTACAGCGCGGCATGCTGCAGCGGAGTGGGAGGAGGCGCGCCAGTGCTTCCAGAACGCGCTCGCCATACACCCCACGCACCTCGACAGCCTCGTGCAGCTCGGTGAGAGACTTGTGTTACAGCGCGGCATGCTGCAGCGGAGTGGGAGGAGGCGCGCCAGTGCTTCCAGAACGCGCTCGCCATACACCCCACGCACCTCGACAGCCTCGTGCAGCTCGGTGAGAGACTTGTGTTACAGCGCGGCATGCTGCAGCGGAGTGGGAGGAGGCGCGCCAGTGCTTCCAGAACGCGCTCGCCATACACCCCACGCACCTCGACAGCCTCGTGCAGCTCGGTGAGAGACTTGTGTTACAGCGCGGCATGCTGCAGCGGAGTGGGAGGAGGCGCGCCAGTGCTTCCAGAACGCGCTCGCCATACACCCCACGCACCTCGACAGCCTCGTGCAGCTCGGTGAGAGACTTGTGTTACAGCGCGGCATGCTGCAGCGGAGTGGGAGGAGGCGCGCCAGTGCTTCCAGAACGCGCTCGCCATACACCCCACGCACCTCGACAGCCTCGTGCAGCTCGGTGAGAGACTTGTGTTACAGCGCGGCATGCTGCAGCGGAGTGGGAGGAGGCGCGCCAGTGCTTCCAGAACGCGCTCGCCATACACCCCACGCACCTCGACAGCCTCGTGCAGCTCGGTGAGAGACTTGTGTTACAGTGCGGCATGCTGCAGCGGAGTGGGAGGAGGCGCGCCAGTGCTTCCAGAACGCGCTCGCCATACACCCCACGCACCTCGACAGCCTCGTGCAGCTCGGTGAGAGACTTGTGTTACAGCGCGGCATGCTGCAGCGGAGTGGGAGGAGGCGCGCCAGTGCTTCCAGAACGCGCTCGCCATACACCCCACGCACCTCGACAGCCTCGTGCAGCTCGGTGAGAGACTTGTGTTACAGCGCGGCATGCTGCAGCGGAGTGGGAGGAGGCGCGCCAGTGCTTCCAGAACGCGCTCGCCATACACCCCACGCACCTCGACAGCCTCGTGCAGCTCGGTGAGAGACTTGTGTTACAGCGCGGCATGCTGCAGCGGAGTGGGAGGAGGCGCGCCAGTGCTTCCAGAACGCGCTCGCCATACACCCCACGCACCTCGACAGCCTCGTGCAGCTCGGTGAGAGACTTGTGTTACAGCGCGGCATGCTGCAGCGGAGTGGGAGGAGGCGCGCCAGTGCTTCCAGAACGCGCTCGCCATACACCCCACGCACCTCGACAGCCTCGTGCAGCTCGGTGAGAGACTTGTGTTACAGCGCGGCATGCTGCAGCGGAGTGGGAGGAGGCGCGCCAGTGCTTCCAGAACGCGCTCGCCATACACCCCACGCACCTCGACAGCCTCGTGCAGCTCGGTGAGAGACTTGTGTTACAGCGCGGCATGCTGCAGCGGAGTGGGAGGAGGCGCGCCAGTGCTTCCAGAACGCGCTCGCCATACACCCCACGCACCTCGACAGCCTCGTGCAGCTCGGTGAGAGACTTGTGTTACAGCGCGGCATGCTGCAGCGGAGTGGGAGGAGGCGCGCCAGTGCTTCCAGAACGCGCTCGCCATACACCCCACGCACCTCGACAGCCTCGTGCAGCTCGGTGAGAGACTTGTGTTACAGCGCGGCATGCTGCAGCGGAGTGGGAGGAGGCGCGCCAGTGCTTCCAGAACGCGCTCGCCATACACCCCACGCACCTCGACAGCCTCGTGCAGCTCGGTGAGAGACTTGTGTTACAGCGCGGCATGCTGCAGCGGAGTGGGAGGAGGCGCGCCAGTGCTTCCAGAACGCGCTCGCCATACACCCCACGCACCTCGACAGCCTCGTGCAGCTCGGTGAGAGACTTGTGTTACAGCGCGGCATGCTGCAGCGGAGTGGGAGGAGGCGCGCCAGTGCTTCCAGAACGCGCTCGCCATACACCCCACGCACCTCGACAGCCTCGTGCAGCTCGGTGAGAGACTTGTGTTACAGCGCGGCATGCTGCAGCGGAGTGGGAGGAGGCGCGCCAGTGCTTCCAGAACGCGCTCGCCATACACCCCACGCACCTCGACAGCCTCGTGCAGCTCGGTGAGAGACTTGTGTTACAGCGCGGCATGCTGCAGCGGAGTGGGAGGAGGCGCGCCAGTGCTTCCAGAACGCGCTCGCCATACACCCCACGCACCTCGACAGCCTCGTGCAGCTCGGTGAGAGACTTGTGTTACAGCGCGGCATGCTGCAGCGGAGTGGGAGGAGGCGCGCCAGTGCTTCCAGAACGCGCTCGCCGTACTCGGCTTTGGGTTTGTCACAATTGGAGGATGGTAGTTACTATATACGATTTCGGTCTGAGGTGACCCCAAAGATTCTTTCACTCGTACCACAGCCACACCACATTCCAGCGACAAAACGTCGGGCAGGAGTGACGTGTGGACAGGATGAATAGTACAATTTACACGGACAACGTTTTTGGACGTACAATTTACATGCAATTGTCCGTGTAAATTGTAGTATTAATTATGAACACGTAAGTGCGGCCGGGCACGCGGCACGCGGCGAGGCCGCGGTCCCGGCGCTGCGCGGCGAGCGCTAACGCGGTGGGGCGGTCCGCAGGCGCGGCGTACTACAACCTGGGCTGGCTGGGGCTGGCGGAGCGCGCGCTGCGCGCCGCGGCGGCGCTGGAGCCGGCGCACGCGGACACGTGGCGGCGCCTGGCGCTGGTGCTGGCGGCGCGCGGGGACGCGGCCGCGGCCGCCGACGCCGCCGCCGCCGCGCTGCAGCTGCACCACGCCACGCCCGCGCTGCACAACCTATGATCCGGCCGCGCCCGCCTCCGCCGCGCTCCGCCGGTGAGAGCTGCTCTGTGTTCGTGATCGCCTGCCGGCGCGTATTCGTCTGCCAGAAGATACGAGTGGGACGGCCCCCGCCCTCGCCTCTAGTGCACGGACTATCGGACATGAATCGAGGCGTTCCGACGGTGAGTGCTGCTCCGTGTTCATGATCGCCTGATACTTTGACGGGGCGTTTTCGTCTGCTGTAAAATACCAGTGAGACCCGCGCCGCATCCGCCTCTAGTGCACGGACTGTCGGGTAGCCATCGTGACGTTCTCATGGTGAGAGCTGCTCTGTGATCATGATCGCCTGGTACTTTGACGCTGCGTTTTCGTCTGTTAGAAGATGCCAGTACCCGCAGCTCGCACAGTCCACGGATACAGCCTCCTGGCGACCGATGACTGCAGCACGACTTGGGATACGAGAACCTTAGCACTTTAAAGGTCAAGAGGGAAGTGGCATCCGCAATGAAGTTCCTCCATAACTGAGTGTCGTCGCAACTTCCCGGTTAAAACTTATTTTAGAGCAACGATGTAGCCTTCGTCGTATAGTTCCATAAGCGGGCGAAAAACGTAGCAAGTTTGCTACAGTACATAATCTATGTACAGACTGCGAGCAGACGGTCACCATAGTACCATCACAATACTAGTTCTCTCTGACAGCACGAGCCGCTCAGTGAAGTGTTAGTGACAACGCCATCTGTGAACGAGTGTGAAGAACCTTGTAAAAGTCATCAGTGACGTTATTGTGCTCCACCCACACCGAGCACGCTGAGACTAGCCGTTAATCGCGACTTTGTTCGCTAGAAAAGTTACCTCATGAGGCACTCTGTATTTTACTGACTTCAAAATATATTCATATCGTTGATTTTGAAAAAAAAAAGGAAATAAAGCAACAGTCGATTATTTTTATTATATCAATACGATAAATTCAAATCTGAAAAAAATGACTATTACATCTAAATTACTGTGTAATAAAAAATATTTAAACCGTCTTTCACTAAAAGTAAGGTAGTCAAATTAGATTGCTATCAAATGTACTACACTATACAAATATTGAGAGAGAAATGCCCTTGGTGCGAAATATATCGCAAAGGCGATTAAAATCATGATTTCCTTATTTATTTATAACGAATCGGAGAAGGTTGTCTATTAAATGTAGTTTTAGTAAAGGATGGGGAGCATTTTAAATATTATTGTATAATTATGGACTATTGTGATGGTGTCTACGAGTTACTAATTTAGAGACGGTCTCAAATGTTTTGTTTCTGTTTATTTTTTATTATTTTTCATTGAGGTGAAATGTTACTAACAGTATGTACTTATGATGTAAATGTTTGTATTTTATGGAAAGTTTGTTTGAAGCTGAACACTCGCGCTTGTGCAGGTTTTTATTCTACTTTTTTTATATTACAAAGGCGAAAGTTTCTTTGTAACTTCACGCTCAACCGTATTGACGGATTTGGATGAAATTCAGAAAGGAGATAGCTTATGCCCTGGACACGTAGAGTTATTTTTAACCGCAGGTAACACCGCGGGGCACAGCTAGGTCGCAATACAAAAAGAATCATTAAGAAGCAAGCTTTAAATAAATGACCTCTATAAGCTGGGTCATTACAGAAACGAATCGAAACGAAACAGCGTTAATCGTGTCCTCTCACTCGTATCAGCAATGTTGTGCGTAAGTGCGAGCGAGATGAAATGAACAGCTCTGCTTCTTTAGATTAGTTTCTGTGGATAAATTAATATTATATATTTGTATATTCCACGCTACTTGTAGTACAAATTTGAAAACCCTAACTTGTATAAAATATGTTGCTATTGTTAAAATGTTTATTCAGCAGTCTGCGTCCATTCCATAATACTATATTATAATCGAATATACGTGTTGTAAAGTATTTTTAAACTATTTTTACGTATTTGAAAAGCTACGTTCCTATGATCAGGTGATTTATACATAAGTATTTAAAGAACATTTACCGCTGAAACTTAAATTTTCAGCTTTTGTGTTACAAAATGCCTAATCTACAGTTGATTTACGGCGCTACCATCGTATTTCCTCAATAAAACTGACGTCCACCTGAAGAAAATATTAGTTTCCTTATTTAGTCAACTAAATCAATAAATTAGACTTTAAATAACGAGTAATCACGTGATCATTCGAACCTGGCCTCTATGGATAACATTTTGAAAATTGTGATTTTTCCACTGGCAATAATTGATGTGAAAGTGTCGTTTGTGTATCCAATTTATAGATTTTAATTAAAATTTGAACGTAATTGATGTTTCATAAAGTTTATAATTAGACGGTTTTAGTGAAAATTAATCCTGATTTATGAGGAGCTACTAAAAGCAATAAGCGAATGCAACGAAACCTACAAGCTATCTTTTAATTCTGCTGAGCTTTAAAAATTCGGGGATCAATCATTTGTTTTTCAGAGCCGCTGAATTCTTAAAGTATAAGGCTTCGTCCTTACTGACTAAACTTTGAGCTTAGCGGCTAACTGCTTGTCTCTAGTTGGCACCCTATACATTTTAAATGGGGTGTCCGAACATGTATTTACACAAACTCTCAAAATTATTTATTTTTCGTAACGAAACTGTTTTTTTTACATAATAATATCTCTTTAATACCTAGCTAAAACTTTTACCGTATACAGAGTGTATTATTCTCAATGGTCTGACTAACGTAAAAGATTTACCAAATTCAAGTCAAAGGAGTTTAAAAGTACATACACACAAATAAGCCTAATCTAAATGTTAGGCCTCACAGATATGGGCTGCTAGTCATCTATTTCAGAAGTAGTTGAGCATTTGAATTGAATGGTGGGGAAGTAGCAAATTTTTTTATTATTCAATTATTTGACCTAAAAATATCCCGGAATCAGTTTTTCATCGCAGTTGGTCGCTACTTGCATTAGTTGCTCTTAGTAAATTCAGGAAAAGCATTGGGGTTTGTGCCAATGTATCCTACTATCATAAGTGTTATCATTTGATATAATTTATATACTTCATAAAATAATATAATTCATGTCAATAAAGATTATCACGCGGTTACCTCTTACCAATAAAACAAATATTATATACTTACAGCGCATTTAAAAATATGACGTCAAATTTAACCAGATTTGATAGCAGTGATGCTGTCCCTATCTAATATATGCGCAATGAAAAAGACAAAGTTTTAGTAAGTACTGTTAAAATGTATAAAAACGATACTTCAGAATCGAAATGTCCTTTGAATTTGTATAAAGATTATAGAGACAAAATAATGTCGATTTTGAAGGTTTTAGTCGACAGGACTAAATTAAACTGACAAACTAAATAAATAATTATTAAATTGTTGAACACATTTTTTTTTAAATTTATATATCATTTTGAAGTTACATAAGCTTGCCTTATAGATTTACCTTCAATCAGGTCATGTCATAAAACCTTCAAAATGTATAACTGCATAGTGTTCACGGATGGATAATACTATAATTAATGATATATTATATTAATATTGTAATGTGCGTGTTCGATAGCTTACACTTCTGTACATTGACGACCAACGTGTGACGTGCGACGTCGTGGTAGCGTTCGTCGTTGTCACTGACCGATAGGCCGCTAATTGATATCAAAAATATCAAAATAAATAATCAAAATACCAATAGATAATTAACAATGACATTCTGTAAGCTCCTGCAGGGCTTGCACGGCCCGGAAACTAATTGTGTTTCCGCCGTTTTTATTCACGCTTACATGTGACAAAGCTAGAATATGGATATATTATTAGCCAATAGACAATAATTTATTTGTCGCAAAAAACAGTAAGTTCAAAAATAATAAGAAATAATAGAAAAGTACCGTTGTTTGCCACAAGCCGGCCCAACTCAGCATAATGCCGGCTGCTGTAGACTACCGGCGCTGGGCTTCCGTTGGAACCGCTAGATGACGTCACGTACGGACATCGAGCAATGTGCGCGACACATCTACAAAAAAAATGAAATAAAAAACATTTGTACATAATAAGTAAACAAAACTGAAAAATAAAAAAAGAACAATAGTGTGAATTTAAACATAATAAGTAATAACAAATTGGTAATAAATAAAATGCAACTAAAACAACTTGAGAACGCATGATTTTAAGTTAAATACATAATGCTAGTTTTAACTTATATTCAATAAAACAAGTGGGAAACAACAATCATATACTGGTGTCATTTTTAAGATGTTCCTGGCCCTTCTGGTGTGTATAAAGAAATGTCCTTAATTTTGATCTAAATATATGTAAAAAAAAAACAAAAAAAAAACGTCAGTTAACAAAATAAAGAAACATACGAGTATGTTTGTCAAATCGGATCAGTCAAGTCAACTTTCACATTTGTAATTATTAAATATTAGTTATTTGTCTTAGCCTTCATTAGTATTAACTACATTTTTTTTTAGTTTATTCATAACGTTGAGTGTAATATTTGTGTACATGCTGTGTTTGCACTTAGAAGGCTGTTCAGCCACATGGTTATATTTGTATATGTGTCAGTATTTTTATTGAAATGGGCTGTTGCAGCCAGTTTGCAAACCAATAAAAAAAAAACAATGCAAGTTCCTCAGTGGTGGTGGAATATTGTTCCAACACTTCGACGCATTTGTCTCGTTCTGGCGCGATAAAAGCGTCCGGCCCGCGCCAGCCCTGCGGGAGATATTATCTGTTTTTGTTCAAACTTCATATACTATTGATAAAAAAATAATTATTCGTGATTATTATCAGAACCCCTAGCAAAGCTTTTGTCGATAAATACGAAGTACGAATTCGATGGAGACAGTTAAAAATGCAGCTAACATTAACGATTGATAAGGGCGTCTCTTTCTTCATGTTAAGTACGTACTACATGTTTTCCAACAAGTTTTGCTAGAGCTACATGTCACTACTGAACAGTGAAACTGTGACATGCAGGCCTCGCGTGCGCAACGCGACAACGGTATGTCGACTCTTTATCGAGACAGACGTATGTTTACACGTAGCCTTGTCACGTTTACACACGATAACAAGTGTAAACATTTTTTTTTAGAAACCCGACATCAATTTTCTTCAAACATAGATATAAAAATTATCGGTTCATCCGTTCGGGAGACACACACACACACACACACACACAGAGAGAGAGAGACGTCAAACTTATAACACCTTGCCGTTTTTGCATCGGTGGTTAAAAAGTGACGAGAAGAAATTTCGCGCGCGCATGGCCTGCTGATATCAGTTTTACTCGCGTGGACATTTTAAAATGAATATAAATTATTTTCCACTACAAAAGTAGGCTAAGGCTTCGTCCTGACTAGGCGAACTGTGAGTGGTGACTGTCCACTGGCTAGAGTGACTCCGCTGGCTGGCTCCGAGTCGCGTCTGGGGAAACTCAACGTCAAGCAAACGGCGAACCGTTGCCCGCATAATATAAAATGCAAAGCTTCAAAAACCGACTTCCCATCCTGTAATTCGTCATCTATGTAAACGATTTTTAGACTTTCAGTAGTTTTATAAAATTTCTTGACTGATTTTGATAAAATTTATATGGGACCGGGATAAAGTATGATATACCAAACAAAAAATGGATTATTAAAATCGGTTCACAATTGGCGGACATAAAATACGGAGAAAACGTACAGTCAAATTAAAAACCTCCTCCTTTTTGGAAGTCGGTTAAAAATGGGAATCGGCAACTCAGTGAATGAGCCAGCAAGCGATACGCCGCGAACTGCGGCTGAACAAATAGCATCTTACCTCAGTTTGCTTAGCTAGGGCGAGTTTTAGGTCCGCATGCTAAAACGACGCTCAGTCCTGAATCTTGATTTGAAACTGGTTCTACCATACAAAAAAACAGTTTTAAATTGAGATTTATAACTAAGCGCCGTTTTTGAATACGGTCCTCATATCCAATTAATAAAATAATTGCATTGATTTATGACGTCGTTTAAAGCTAAACAAAGAAGAAAAAAACATTAATTACGCATTTATAATGAGATATGCTACTGATACTATCCTATAGGAAAAGAAGAATCAAATATTAGACGGCCCATTTTCACAAATTTCATTATCAAATATTGCAAACAATATAATCTTATTTTTTTTAAATGATAAGAAAACTTCCGGCCTCACTAAGCAAATTAAGAGGATGGAAGGCAACTGGGCCAGGTAAATGTTAGTGTTGGCATGTCAGTGGCAAGGACGAAGGTAGTTCTTTTAGATATCTTTAGAAAATCTTGTACCCATCACTTGTTGACTTCTGTACCATAATACTATTGTATGAATATAAATGTATACTACGCTCGTGAGATGTATATTATAAATATTTATATTTAGGGGTTATAAAGTGTTGCGCTCCCGTACTATAACTATAATTAGTGTTGTTTCCGCGGATGTTGGTGTACATAAAACGTTTAAGAAGATTAAATATATAATAATGATTATGTTACATAACAAGGTAGTTTCATTGCTGAACCAGTTTGTTATTTTTATTTACTTACACAGAAAATATTTCCGTATTTATTTACCTACTAATTAAACTTATGTTTTACTATCAACTGTTAAGTACTTAAATGGATGCTTCCTGCGGTATATATTAAAAAGTAGTATATTCTATTTCAGCTATTCCAGACTATAATTTATATCAATGCCAAATTTTGTCGAGATCCGTTCAGGCGTTCTTGCGTGATTGAGTAACAAACATCAACCAATCTAAACTTTTGCGTTTATAATATCGAATGACAGAAATATCGGATCTGGATGAAATTTGGCACAGAGATATTATATAGTCTGGAACGCGGGACGCTAGTACGACATTTAGGAAAGTAACTTCTCGACATAAATATTTACAGCATAATATACTATCAATTTATAGGTCATCAGATAGTGGGATAGTTTATCGGTCGCTTGTATCTGCGTTTCGTAGATCGTCTGGTGATTGTGATAGCGCAGGTCTTTGTCCGCCCGGTGCTGCGAGAGTACTTCTATCTAGCTATTTAGTACACACTACATAGTTCATATTTCTAACCGACTTTAAAATATGAGGAGGTTATTTGGTGGTATTTGTTTGTTACCGCTTTGCTCCGTCATTTGTTAACCAATCTCTTTAATTTTTCTTTGGGAAGGATGTACCCTAAGACTTGCACACATACTTTACTTTAAACAGATTGGTTCTATTTTGTCATCTGCTACGTACTCGTAACTGGAGCCGTTACAGAGCGGTGTATGGCGACAGGCTTGCCCCCTGTTATGTTACGGTCTAAATATTGTTTGCGAAGTGTGGCTGTTGCAATGGTCCCATTGTCCAAAATTCTGTTCTGATGATAGAAAGTATTTTTTTAAAAGATTATTAATTATTTTACTTACTGCTACTGCTATTACTTCAGTACATTATACGTAATTATATAATTATGTGCTTGAACCACTTGTATGTATGTACCTATATGCTACCAATAGATAAACTTGACTCTAGCCAAGTGCTTAGCACTTCAGTTATAATTCAGGTGAATGTTGAAATCAAGATACCTACCTACTAATTAGGATCGAATAGGTATTTCTCAATATCTTACTAGATAATTCAATTCAGTTGTCATTGATGGTTTTTTCCAGAAGATATTAACATAGTAGGTACCTATACATAGAATTTAATTGGGTATTGA
This sequence comes from Peribatodes rhomboidaria, assembly GCA_911728515.1. Classification (NCBI taxonomy): domain Eukaryota; kingdom Metazoa; phylum Arthropoda; class Insecta; order Lepidoptera; family Geometridae; genus Peribatodes; species Peribatodes rhomboidaria. Next base: position 17,153,009 of record OU452177.1, read on the forward strand.
ATTAGGTAGGTATCTTTAATTAAGTACTAAGGTATCACTTTCGTATCAAATTTGTACAAGTCGCATCACCATTCCATAGTGTATCTACTCTCTTAGGTATTTCCTCAACATCCAAACGCAGTGGCGACCTTCACAGCTTCTACCGGAACCATACGCCTATGGAAATGTCGTTGGAAAATAACCACAATGATTTTTTATGCCTATGCATGGCTACATTGAAAACATTGCATAAAGATTAGCATAAGTCAATTTTATTAACTGACCTATGCTAATGTCTTGGCAATTTTTGAATAAGATCATCGTTTTCGTATTTCCTTAATTTTTGTTTAAATTAGGTTTTAATACCTACCTACATCGAGATATATATTCCGACTCATTATTAATTTAGCATGTTAGGTAACATGGATAGCAGCGTAAGTTGAACTTAGATATCTATTAGCGCCTATTAATAGGTACCTATTGGCCGTGTTCCCCGAAGGGTTTGGTAGAGGCTTATTACAACACACACACACTTTGCCAGACGATATCCAGTCTAAAATCTGACAGAGGGTGAGCCTGTAGCCATACACCGGGCTCCAGGTATAAAGCAGATGACAAAAAATACGCACCTATATGTACGCAAATGAACAAATTGGTGCGTGCCTTCGGCTGGGATCGAGCCCGCACTCGCTTGAGAAACGAGTCTTTATCCAACTAAGCTATCATCCCATTTATTTTCTGAGCTTGGTTTTTATAAGTAACAAAATCAGAGTAAGCTAGGTTGGGGGTTTAGGTTAGGTTAAAAAAGGGGTAAGACATAAAGTAGTCAGTGCTGGCAACAATATTTAGACCGTCATTTTGTTACATCTCATAATACCTCGGTCAGAGTTTGCCTAATAAAGTGCCTGGTGGTGTAAAATAATCCAAAAGACAGCTTTAATTTTTAAATTGAACGATTTTAGTCATGTTTAGCATAAGTCAATATCAATAGGTACTCTTCTACAAGGCTTTAACTACAACACTGCTCATCTCATCAGAAATCGTTCAATCTTCCCCCAACCTACCCTACCTAGTGGTTATCGCTGCATTGCCTACTCACATTCCATAGCAAACGTCTCAGACAAAGTGAGATATCAATATACCTTCAATTGACGACGAATAATGTCAATAACACTTATCATAGTACGCAACCCTTTCAAATACGATTATCTACCTACTTCATTTCATTCATTCATTAAATTTACTAGTACCTAGTACGCTACGCAGAAGACAAGAAATATCCACGAACCTCTAACAACTTAACCAGGTGATTTGGTATCTTGGTTTAGATACCTTTGTGTTGTGAAGTGTAATCTAAGCTTGCCTACGACGTTGAAGAGACATGGAGACGGATTGCGTTGAAAAGTACTGCGGTATCAGGCGATAAGCAGACGCCTGGTCGCCGCGGACCGCGCCTGTCGTTTACACCTGTCTACTGTAGCTGCAGCTGTGAATGGTCACCATGACGGAAAGCAAAGAGAATCTTGAACCAGGCGTGCAGCTGGACGTGATCCTGGCGGAGCTCGGCTCCTTCGGTCGATACCAAATGATGATGTTCGCCTACATCCAGCTCCCGATCTTATTTAGTGCCCTGTTTATCACTCAGTTCATCTTTGCAGCGGGTCCAGTCAATTACAGGTGAGTTATACTCGTTATATCCTATACATTCGTGTACCTACTGTAAGAGTCAAAAGCAACAACACGAGCTGGTTGTTCGCCTGGTGCTTTTTTACTGCTAGAATAAGCAAACAGTTGTCTGTGAGCAGTTTATTCGCCTCGTAGAGATCGACAGATGTAGGTAACCACAGGATATCACTTAGCGAGCAGTTCGTCTGCTGGGATCTAGGCGCCAGTCATAAATATGCGAGCTTGCCGTTCGTCAGATCGACTTCACTTAAGCGTAGGTAACAAATATGGGCTATCTACATAATGGAAATTCTGCAAAATTTTCTTAGTTAAAAATTATTGAATCTACCTTTAAAATAATCTGATCCGATGAATTTTTTTGGTACCTACTTAGGTTTTTTTCATCGGCTTAGCCACAGGGAAATTATATAGCAGATTATGACGCTGCGGTGCAATGAATAGAAAATTAATGTTCCTAATAAAATGATAGCAGTTGAAATATCGAGGCCATAAACCTAATTTATCAGTCACAATAGGTATACGCATTCAATGAGTAAAATACAGTGCGTAACGCACACGCAGTATAGATTAGATGTAAGTAAGTACCTAAACAGATAAATCATTCCTCATTCCAATTTTTTTTCGGATAATTTCATAAAAATTTCAATACGAGTCTATTGTAAGTATTGCAATGTACCTACTCGTATTACAGTTACAGCCACTCAGCACTAAAATACCGCCTAATTAAGTGTAATTATAGAATAATATTTATCATCATTCTATAGAGTCGGTTCATAGCCCTAATTTTAGCGCTGCGCTTCTCGATTTAGCGCGGTCCAAGTACGTGCATGGACTGGACAATGAACGTAGACTCTGCCCTCTGCTCTCGGCATTGAATACCGAGCCGGTCAGAATGACTTCCTGCAATAAGCAGTGTAACAGTACTTACCGCAAGCTGCAGTATTCACTTTCGTATTTGAGATCATAGGTTTCCAAAAAATGTCTCAGCTCTTTACTGGGACATCAGATAGATTGTTCCTAGTATTTAGTAGGTCTCGTACTTGCGGGTGGTGTGAACGATCAAAGGTTAGTAGGTATACTTTATTACCATATATGTATGATTGATATATCTAATCTGGTAGGGAGAGCTCGTAGATATTAGATATAGTACGTATCGGAAGTAGTCAACCAGAAGTACTTTGTTAGTTTTGGTTATAGGTACATACTCGTTGAACACCATGGAAGACAAACTAACCACCTTTATTCCTACGCGTGAGATGAGATGAGATTTTATCTTGGTCACTCTCACACCTATGACCATTCAAACGAGATCAACAAGGACAAAAAATGGTGATATTGAATCTCACTCTTTAAGAATAGCCCTACAGGAGTGCGAAAGATAAGATCGCTTAAAACATTTCCACAGATTTATAATTATGTGGATGAGCTTTCCGGCGCTGGCGGCGGCTGGATGATGATAAAATACTGGCATCCGATCAACTCTTCTCCAGGAAACTCTCCGTTGTAAATGCGATAAAATCCACAGACCTGGTGTCTCTGCGCATAAATTTAATTGTTTAGTAAATTAAGCTTGGGATCGTTGACAATTCTGAAAGCTCTACGCTGTAAACTGTAATGCATCAAGTGGCCCATGCTGTAACTTGGGTGCTTCTTTCCAGAATATGGTAAGTCAAGTGACGTCAGACTTGCGCTTTGTAAAGCTTTTCACCCCGCATTTACAAACATTATTTGAAACCACACTGTGCTAAGTGGGACCTTTACACTACATTGACATGACAGCTGCCATACATCTTCTGTACCCTGTGCGTTCGAGTGCGCTGTGACACCTCATAGTAATGTTCACTTCGAGTCTAACTCCTGGCCACATTCTGGACGGTCGAGATGTTTCTTGGTCACTCGTATGACTTTTCGAACTAGAGAGACAATGACCACACAATATCTCGCTTGGAAGGAATAGGGCTGCAATAGAGTCAGATAGTCTCGACGTGAAGTACCGCTTCCGCCGCTTCGTCCTTACTTATAGAGTACCTAGGTACTTACTGTCGTATGTCTCGGTCACTTCACTAAAATAATCGAGGATCGTCTAGGCAGTACAAGGTGATCAAGTATCCCATGTCGGATTCTAGCCAATGCAGTTGTAACTAGTAGCAGTTTTCCTCAATATCCATAATATATGCAAAGGTGCTTCGTCTTTCGCAGGCTACCGGAACCATCCGTCTATCTATGATCGTAGGTACCACGTAGGTATATAGTTATACGGAAAAATAATGTTAGCCGAGCCCATGACATTGAATTCAAATAATGCGACTGACCTACGTAAACAAACACTTGCTGTTTTTGTTGTCTCGTAATTTTTCCTATTTTTTTTTAAATAAGAAAATAATGATGTACGAGTACCTACTACTATGTATCACTGATGAAAAAAAAAAGTTAAATGAGGCATGGCTACTTATACGACAGTCAGTAAATTCTTACGTACATAATAATACACTTCACTACTATAAATATGTATATACCTAGGTATCTAGGTCATTAATTGATAAAATACCTAGTGGCCTTCATAGTTTCCCTCCCACTAAATTCTAGTCAACCATCTAGCCAACCAGTCAGGTACGTAGCTACGAATGTATCCTATCAATTAATTATTCAGCTAAATATATAAAAACAAATAAAATATATGACAACAAACAACAAAATATAGTAAAAGTACCTAAGTCATTTTCGACTTCAAAAGTCCGATATTTAGTTGTCAATTACTCACAGTATAAAGCAGACGTCTTGCAAAAAAATTTAATACTTTTTAACAGGCCGTCAACAATGTCAACAGCCTTATCGGTGTACTCAAGCGTGTTCATTTGCAAATTCAACTAAGTAACATGCTTACTTTACACAGTCTGCCAAGTGGACGCGCGTAAAGACAAGAGCTCTCCAATGGTCCTATATAATTATATTACTTATAACTAAACTACCTTGGTATTGCGACAGAGCAATCTCGTTTACGAAGTGGAAGATACATGCAGTCGAAGTGCGTTGAAAAGTTTCGCGATATCTGGCGATAAGCAGACGCCTGGTCGCCGCGGACCGCGCCTGTCGTCCGCGCCTGTCTACTGTAGCTTCAGCTGCGAACGGTCACCATGTCGAAACATAGGGAAGAACCTCTGGACCTGGACTCCATCCTGAAGGAGCTGGGATCCTTCGGCCGGTATCAGTTAAGGACGTACGCTTTCATCCAGCTCCCCATCATGTTCAGTGCTATATTCGCGAGTCAGTACATATTTGCAGCAGGTGCTGTCAATTACAGGTGAGGGACTCTCGTGTTTTGTTAAATTACTTAACTGCTGTACCTAAGTATAACACTTTTATTAATGGTTTTTATATACCTAAGTAATAGGTTAAACAATTTGAAAATATTTTTACATTAATATTCCGTTTCTTTGCGCCGAAGTTGTTTACTCCATTTTAATGAAAAGTTTTGAACTATTCATAGTTTTGTGTCTCAGTGCATCACTAAAAATTTTTAATTTCATGCTTATATTTATTTATGCAAATTTACGGATTTAAAAATTTCGCAATATTCAAGGAACGTTCGTTATTGAGCTGTTAATTTATTTCTTGCGCGCCTTGAACCATAACGTCGGCGACGGAAATTAAGATTACGGATCAAACGAACAAAATTCTTAACTAACTAGGAAATTAATTAGGTTTTGCAGAAGTAATTAGCGAGGGTTTTAGACAGTGTCATTGGTTCTTTGGTCTTTTAACATACCATAAAAGACCCAGTTACTAACCAGAAATTGTTTGTTTTCATTCACATGCCGCATTTGTCACGAGGTTGTCTATTTTTGAAAATCACGCAGTTTTTAATTCAATTAGGTACTTACTTACTATCTACTACATAATAACTATTATGAGAGAAAATTTCTACCAATGGTCGCCTTACTTCATGTATTTTTTACTTCATTTTGCTTGCCATCCTACAAATTAATATTATAAACGCGAAAGTTTTGTAAGAATGAATGAATGGATGGATGGATGTTTGTTACTCTTTGACGCCAGAACGGCTGAACAGATCTGGATGAAATTTGCCACACAGATCGTACTTCCTACTTCCTACTAATATTATAAACGTGAAAGTTTGTAAGAATGGATGGATGGATGGATGTTTGTTACTCTTTCACGCCAGAACGGCTGAACAGATCTGTATGAAATTTGGCACAGAGATAGGTTATTGTCTAGAATAGCAAATAGGACTTTTTAACCGCGGGTGAAACCGCGGGGCGCAGACAAACAATTTGTCTATTTATCTAGTAGTAGTAGGTAGGTATCTAAATCAAATAGTTTTTGTATGGTCTCAAGTGAAGCTACAAACGAAACTTGCTGTTAAAAAACAAAACACTTACTTACATACACCTTTACACATCATATACAAATAGAAACTTCATAATAATAAAACGTCGTTTATTTTGGATTACCTACTTTATTTTGGGATTACGAGTATGTAGTGCACTTGGTCTCTTTTCATTATTCACCTTATCAGCTGAATGACTAAAAAATAAAAATGCGTTCATCATCATTAAGTCATCACTTCATTAAACCTTGACAATCGTTCTGTAATCAGGCCTTAAATTCATTGCAATTGTCTGAACAGTTCCTATTTTTCCAAAATATCTAAAGCCCTTCGGCTTTAGTTCGCGCACATTGGTACAAAACTCCTCCTGCATTAGGTTTTCTACGAACTTTACACAATTACATTACAATACAAAATATGTATTGAATCCGCTTTCATGATTCGCTTCGCTGCGGCCCCCCCTGCTGTGCCCTATTCTACTCTTGATACTCCGTGATCGAATCTGTTTGTTTCTCGATCTTATCCACCCTCTAAGTCCCGCATAGACTACCTGTGCTCCCTCTGCTTCATGTCATCCTTTCCTGTTCCGCGCCTCATACCACTGTCTTCCGACATGCTTGTGAATGTCGTCTGCAGGCCTAACATGCGCGCCACGTCATAATCTTCCCATCAACTTTTGTCGTGTGAGAACGTGACAAGAATATAAAAATATAATAAGTTACGATAAAAAAGTCGGCACAATTCTTCTCGTCACTATTTGCCACGCGAAAACAAGACAAGGCTATGTGTAAACATACGTCTGTCTCGATAAAATGAGTCGAAATACGTTGTCGCGTTGTGGTCTATTTCTACATCATCGTCTGATTCACGGATACCACTGAAAGAAAGCCAAGTCCACGTGATCAAATATCGTCTGGCCAAGTATCCTATCTCTACTTGGACTTGGCGAAGTGGCTGTGAGTGTTAAATTTATATCAAACCTGAGTAAGTATGTGTATGTAAACAATTTGACGATGATAGCCTAGTCGGAGAAGACTCGCCCCTCAATCCAAAGGGAACGGATTCGGACCCAGCCACACACCAATTTGTGTATGTGTAAACGTATGTGTCATCTACTACGTAACTGAAACCCGATGCATGGTGAAAGTTTTGCCCCCTAACACATTTGGAAGTTCATCGGCGAAGTGAGAGTGTTACACCTCTGACAGCCCTTTCTGGGGAAAGGCTTGACGATATGTTATGTTATGTCATGTAAAAAGTGGTTTATCAAAAAATAATTTCGGATAAAATTGGTTTCAAAATACAAACGCATTAAGAAACACTCCTCCAAAAGCATTTTATAATAATCAAAAGTGATAAGTGACGTCGTTATCGCTGATTGCTGTAAATTCGTCGTAAAAATCTCTCGATTGGACACGGAAGCGTGGTATCTTGCGATAATCGCAATAATTAATCCCGTAGGTAATTATGAAAGATTAGTCAGTTGAACTCATGTTGAACCCAGCTCACTTGATTTAGGGAAAGGTTTCAAAAAGTCAAGAATGTATCGGCATCTCGGTCCGGATAAAACGTCGCGATTACTATATCAGTGGGTACAGCTATTGTTATGCGCTGCTACCATTGCCATTGTACTATAAGCGTACAGAGTTCACAGTGCTCTTGATTGCGACGTCCCGATTAGGTAACAGTAAGTATCTATCATACGTGCCACACGCGCAATGAAACAAAACTTATTGATAAAAGTAACTAGCTGTTGCTCGCGACTTTATTTGCGTGACCGTAGTGTTTTAATTTTCTTCCAATATTAATAAAAAAAATTGTTCATTTTGCTCACACAAAGAAACATTTGTTCGGCAAAAAGTATCACGAAGAAACATTTCTCCAGCAAAAAGTGTCCTAGGATCCTTGCGATAACTATCCTTGTAACACCGTATGAAATTTTATCAAGATCAGTCCAGCCCTCTAAGTTCGAAAAGCCTTTTCGCTTTTGTGAATTAGTGTTATTTTGCCTTTAGGAACTCGTACCACTTACACCTCTTAATCTGATCAAGGGTGCATAAAATCTAGTCCGGTTTTTTAAACCTATTGACAGAAAGCTAGACAATTATTGAGTAGGTAACACATGAGACACAAGGCCAATCGCGAGCAAAGTTGCGGGCAGATAACTAGTGCAAAATGTATAACGTTGAATCACGCACCACGCGTAAGCTTGTCCCACAAGTGTACCCACGACCCTACACGCGTTGCACTCGCGTGCCTCGTGGCTTCCGAAATATGATAAGCTACACCCAATATTAGTGCATATCTAATCCTCCATCTAGACGGCTCAGATGCCTAATAATGTGTACAATAACACTTCAACCGATCCGGATAATCCGCGCGGCTCGATCGTAAAGCCATTATCTGCTGCAGGAGTCACTCACTGAATTTTTTCCAAATTCGGCAGATAATTTCTAACACTCAAAGCGAGTAATGTAAATGTAGATGAGAACGTTTTCAACTATACACACTAGGTAGTGGCTCTGTGAGCTAGACCTCGCGGCCGACGCTTGTCCTCGCCTACATGTATTCCTCAACCGATTCAAATGAAATTTTGTGAGCAGCGGTGCTTTTCACAATCATTCGGAAACGTTTCCGATCGGATCCCATAAATTTCAAACTCAAATTGTTCGAATCTTTGTCTACTTTTATACATTTTGGAATAGGGAATCGAGTTTATATCCGATCGGAAGAATAATAATAAAAAAATTATTTATTTGAATCAAAAATATTACAACAAATTTTAGTTTCATGCATGCAAAATACAATTTAAAAAAATAATTTAAGGATATAATAATAAGTTCCTACTAATTTCTTACGCTAGATTATATTAATTATAACAGTTCACAATATTATTAATATTAAAATTTAAACATCACAATAAAATAACATGGGTGGAGGCCCTAGCTCCCACAGTAGGATACCTTGAGTTTGCGGGAGCTAGTTCACTTCTTGGGTATCTATGTGCCGATGCACGTGCGCATGCTGTATGATATATGTAGAATGAATCGCGTTTAAAAAGTTACGAATAGGTACGTACTTAGATTCAAATAATTTGAGTTTAAAATTTATGGAATCTTAACGAAAACGTTTCCGAATGATCGTGAATACTTATGTAGGTTCGATATTTATGACCTGTAGAGGAAGACGAAGATCCGGACATAAATCCAGACAAAAGACGGACATACGAAAGCATTTTTGTCGAAGCTAAAGCAGAGATGCTTCGCTCGCTGATGCTCGCTTCGATAAATGAGTAGTACTTTCATAAAAAGTTTCCATGTAAAAGAGTTCATTTTTCTACACTTTGATTTCTGAAAACAAAAATGTACGTTGTGTTTTTTTAGCGCAACGCCGCCGCCAGTGCGGCTGCACACGCGAGGCGTGTGGAACCCGTTTCTTAATTACATTTTTGGCAAAAAACAACAAAAAACAGCAAAAGTCGACGTTGTTTTTTGCTCATTGCATTGTACATTGTGCTTATCTGGAAAACTGGAAAATACTTACTATTCTGTAATATTATTAGTTACCTACGTAAAGAGCACAAACTCTACATAATATGGTTTTATTTCTCAGCTTATTAATATAGGCGTAGGCGTGATCCAAATTATTCTATCACCTAAGATGAAACTATATAGTGTAGTTACTACATTCCTATATTTGGTGATCACTGCGGTTTAAGCGCGTGTTTTCTCGGTGGTAAAGTTTTACAAAACCTCGACTTGCATCTTTAAGCGACATGAGGAAAATGTAAGAAATCATGATAGCAACTCACGATTTCCTTCGTTTTCCTTAAGAACATTCGTAAAAAATAAACTCAATGACTTTGTTACTTGCAATGTCAAATTCTCTAAATACATCTAATACATCGCATGAGTAGGTAATTTTATTCTTTATTTTCTTGAATAGTGGACAAAAAAGTCATACAAACGTAGACAAGTTACGGAAAATAATGGTTCTCCAAATAGTAGAGTTGAAACCTATTATTTCCCAAACCATCATCAGCATTTGTATTTTTTGTACAACTAGGAAGTTCCTTCTTGAAATTTTCTTGTGCAGTATCGTTTTTCTCAATACTATGTAAAGCGATCTAGAATCGGCTTTTATATGTTTAGGCGCTACATAACACCGCACAGTACGCAGTTGCATAATGATCGTACTTGTTCTTTAGAAAGCCTAGGTTCCTCAATCCTTGGTTTGTGGCTTAGGCAGAAGTGATGGGATGAAAATCGAAAAAAAAAGCTATTTCATATAGGTACCTGGTACATTCGCGCCGACAAATGTAGAAACGGCATTAGCATACGTTAGATAAGATCGACTTATCGAATGTGCATTTAATCTTAAGATAAAATAATACCTACATAAATTAGTACCTATTTAAATAATTAACATCTTTTCCTTAATCGTTTGAGTCGACCTCAAGTGGAAATTCTGTTACCATAATAGACTAGGCGCAGTATTATCATCTTCGACCCAACCTACATATATCAACTCATTGTAATCTCGTCTCTATCTCTTCTCCTTTATATATCTCTACATAGTACAAACCAATTATCATTTTAAAAAACCCTGATACCGATTTTCATCAAACATAGCTAAGAACACTCACGACTAATTAACTTTTCCAACAAAAAAACTAAATCAAAATCAGTCCAACCGTTCGGGAGCTACGATGATACAGACAGACACTCACCAAAAACATACACACACACACACACGGAGAGAGACACGTCAAACTTATAACACCCCGACACAGTCGCTTTCCGCGCCTATCTGTCGCTCTGTCTGTCTTTTTATCACGTATCGGATTTGGATGTGATTTTCACCATCAGTTAGACAACTTTTCAAGGCAAGTTTATAAACACCGTGCGAAGTCGGGGCGGGTCGTTATTGATTCATAATGAATTACTATAAGCCCAGCTTCCTTACCCGAGTGCGATTGACACTGTTTCGCGGGCCGATGATTTGTCATCTCCACTTATGCAACTCGTGTTGCTAAGATTACGTCACCGCAGCCCGTGAAGACACCAGCATCTTCTCTTTCACCAGCGAGACCATCAAAGACGCAGAATAAGAGCAACACTCAGGCCTCGCACCCCGCTCTTGCTCCAACTGCGCAGCTGAAGAAGATAAAGGCAACGTTCGCCCCGGATACGAGGAAACCTGATGATGAAGGCTGCATACTGGTAGACCGGAGGAAAAATCGTCAACGTCATTGTAACCTCAACAAACGGGGTACCTCGACTGAACCCGGTCTCAAAGCCGTGGAGCCGAGATTTCTGATGTACTTGTCCCGGGTGGACCCGACTACGTCAGGAGCCGACGTGCACAAGTTTGTGCAGAACCGACTGGGAGTAGAGGCACCGGTGGTAGCGATGCAGCGTCTCGAGTCGTCTGTCCGTAAGATTTATTTTAAGTCTTACATAATCCGGACTCCAGCGAAGCACAAAGCGGCGCTACTCTCGCCTGAGTTCTGGCCAAAGGGGCTAGTGTTCCGGCGATACTGGGAGCCGGCAGAGATAGAGCGAAAGCCCAGAAGACATAGTTTATTTTATTAATTTCATTTATATGTATGTTAGTCTGTAAGGTAGGGGCAATTGCTGTACCTATGGACGTTTGTACCTATGGACACCATTGATTCTGAAAAAACTGGCGACTCTAAAATTTAAACTTGAACGCAGCTGTCAAGCATTGTCTATGGTTAATAGATTTGACGTGTTGCCATCTTTGTTTTCCGTGTACTTTTTGCTGTGTCGGCTGTGACAGATTTTCGACCCAAAAAGTAAGTTTTTTTGTTCTATTTTAGTGCGTTTTACCGCGAAATTTTCTAATATATTCGTTTGATCATATTTACATTGTGGTCTCTGTTGTTTATTGCTTATTTTCTCGCTATTAACTAATTTCTAAAGTAGCTTACCGACAAGTTCAGATCAGTTTTAAATTTGTTCTCCGAATTTGTACCTATGGACAAAAAAAATATTGAACCTCTGGACTGTCCACAGGTACAAAACAGTTTTTTACCTATTTGCGGTATTTTATTTTCTAATTTTTATGTTAAACTAATCTGTTATTTTATAATATTTTTCAGTGCCACGCAGTAAAACAGGTATAATAAGAAAATAATTATGTCTAGAGACCCTCATGGAAGCCGCACAAGAAGCGAAAAAAGGCACTTCGATAAGAAAAGGTGCTGACAAATTCAAATTGCCAAAATCAATAAAAAAGAGCCAGCTGATATACCTTTAGTTACTGATCAAGAAACACCGGCAACAACTTTATTTCAACAACAATCCCTTGATGACCAAATATCCATCCAAAACTATCCAAATATCTCGGATCATAAGGAATTAGTTGAAGATTCCGTTTCTCAGACAATGCCAGAAAAAACTGTTTTCCAAACTCCAGTGAAAATGACGCCAGAAATTGTACGCCCGTTTGGTAAAGCTGAACCTCAAAAAGATTCTGCACGAGGCAGAAAACCTGGTAGAACAAGAATTTTAACCGATACGCCGGAAAAAGACGAAATACTACACGAAACTTTGAAGAGAGCTGGAAAGAAAAAAATATCAAATCAGAAGACAGACAAGAAAAAAATCCAAAAAATTAATCATAAAACCAATGATTCTCAAGCTATTATACAACCTGGTCCTTCTATGGACCACGCTGATCATTCAAAACCTGATCTTTCTTCTGCTTTGAATGCTACGTACAAGAATCCTCAGAACAAAAAGATTAAAATAATAATCAAGAAAAGCTATCATTTGTTAAATGTATGAAATGTAAAATATATGCCAAAGATAGAAATCAAATGCTCAAATGCAGTTTCTGCTATCATTACTATCATGTTAAGTGTATTACGAAAACGCACAAACAAAATTTTGATTCAGATGAAGAGGGTGAAGATTTTGTTTGCATGGCTTGCTTTGTATTAGATAGTGACAGCTATATAGATGAATCTACTCAGAATTTATATGAAGAATGCCGCAAAACTTACGAATGAGTATAATAGAGTTTGTGTATGATTGTTTTAAGTTGCTTTTAGAGGTCTATTGTTGGTTTTTTTACTTTATTTCGTCTGATAGAAGAGAACCGTCCCTAGGTACAACACCGTCCACAGGTACAATTTCACTGCCCACAGGTACAATTGCATGTTAAACCTATGGACAAAAATGTTGTTTTTAAAATAAGTTAATTATTATCATAAATATGTTTCATATTGAAATTTTAATTATCGTTAAAGAAAGACTGATTGTACTATAAGACATGTGATATGTTAAAAATAAGATAATTTTAACCAATTCAGAGACAACAGGTGTTTTATTTCAAATTCTGGAAAGTGTCCACATGTTCCGCACTTGCCCCTATTTATTTTCTATGCGCCTGAAAAAAATTATTATCATCATTATTATTACCCATCAATACAGAGCGAACACTATGATGACGACTTACAAAGTGACCCTCCTACGATTGTTACGATTGACGACCCTTCTATAGGCTAGTCGAAGTGCGACTATTTTTAAGCAGGAGGTCCCGGGTTCGATTCCCGGCCGGCCAAATATTTTAATGATGAATTTAAATTTCTGTTCTAGGCCTGGGTGTTATTATTGTACGCATCTTTGTCTTTTTGTGTAAGTTCCATGAAATCCTTGACACGGAAACTTAGGCTACGAGTGAGAAACGTTATTCATTACTTTAGAGTTTTAATATTTAGAGTTTTAGGACCAGTCTATAGAAACCCAAATCTTATTTACATGTCGATACCTCCACCGGTTAAACTTGCGGCAATACTTTGCATTATCCTTGCAGACACGGTATGTATAGGCGCGGTCTGTACTCTTTGGGTACTCATTGACCTTTACAAAGAGGTTGCCAAGAGATCGAGGCTGTATTAAAAAAGCCTTTAGTGCAAAACATGTCTTATCTTTACACCCTACGGGCTCAGTTTCATTAGTCGTTGGGGCCTGCATGCGGCGTGCGTCTTCTGATATTATCTAACCGTGTGAGAGGTTATTGTTCTCGCCTCAGGTTCCCGCATGTCATTGGTCGAGCAGCTTTCAGGCAATACCCGCCTGCTGTACATATATGGACCGCGGTGATGATACGAACATACATACAACAGATACGAACTTTCACCCCACATGCGAGGAATCCTCCGAATACGGGCTTACAACCGAGTTATCGGCGAATGAAATTGAACCTTGTTTATTACCGAAGACCACAAACTGGTTTTGTTGTCCTTATTTTAGCGACATCTTATAAATTCATATCGTAAACATCTAGAATGACCTTAAAAATATTACCTTGAAAATTTACCTGACTGACCTCTGTTGTTGTACCTACTCTTTCCATTGTCCGTGTGCGCTCTTTGCCGAAGTATTATGAAGGACTTGATAAATAATAAAAAATACTAGCGACCGCACCCGCCCTGGCTTTGCACGATATCTATAACCTTCCGTAAAAAATTTCTAACTGATGATGTTAACCACATCAAAATCCGTTGTGTGGTTCAGAAGGAGTTAGCGGATATTCAGACAGAAGCAAAAAGTGACATTGTTTGAAAAAACTGTGTAGAGATTCTTCGTATCTCTATTTGTATACTTGTAGGCTATGTAATAGGGCATATTCTGTGCTTGTAGGTAAACCATAGCATGGACGTAGCATCGACGTAGAAAAATCTAAGCCCATACAGTTTATTAAAAGTTAGCCCGATTTACCGTATCCACCATTGACTTGCACCCAGCAAGATGAAATGTGCAGATGAAACCCATGATCCAAGAAAGCAAGGTCAGCAAACACATAATGACGTCATCGTCATCCGTCTCTTTCGAACTTGTTGTTAAAAACTTATTTCGGTCTTGCTTAAGCATCGATTGACGGCACTACGTGTTGCTGAATGCTCTAAAAGATACGAAGGATATAAGGATATACATCCTGAAGGAGTATATTATTTTACCATGATGAATCCGTTATAGTTGCGTTTGCACCATTGACAGGTAAACCAAAAAACAGACAAACTTGAAGTTACTGGGTTTTATTTACAGTACCTAGTAGTTTTGACAGTTAATTCTTTGACCTCTTAGAAAAGTGACACTAAGTTATGTCAAAGTAAATATTCTAAGTTTGACAGAGACTGTGACGTGACCACGACATGACTCAATCATGGACACAATCGACTCAATATTGTACGCATCTGAGAATATTTTCAAAGAATAGTACTGTAGACACAGAATACGCCCTTTTACATAATTGTAGAAAAGGAAAACATTTTAGAACTTTACTAAGTTCTTAAGTTCATAGTTCGGCTAGTTTTTGTAAATATTTGACAAGGCCAATGTATCTTTTCTTTATCGGTATATTACCAAAAGTTATTATATTCTATTCTCTTTCTGGTTTTGAGCCTATATAGTACAATGCTGAATGCTGTCACAGAGTATAGGCGTGTATTACTAAAAATAAATGATACATTGAGCAAATATACTCAGTGAACTCAGTGTATACTCTACCTAATATAATAGGAAGTGTTCTGTGATTCTAGCACAGCTGTCCTCGTAGAGCGAATAAAATCGTTTGTGGCTGTCATTGACTTTTGTAATCTGTGTAGAAGAATTCATTCACGCGTTAGCCTGATAATTTGACTGCATTGACAGTACATGGAAACGTACCATCTTACAAAGAGAATATCCATCTTACCATCCTCAATTTCACTCCTAAGACCTATTTAATGAGAGAAACAGTGACCGATAACATTATTACACGGATCAGAATAGGTTCTCTGCTGCATTGTTTACATTGAACATACGTGATTTATATTTCGATGCTCGTTGAACATCTAAGACCAAATGAAACGTTTGATATGGTACAAAGGCGTTGTACTTGGCCCTAGAGACGAAAGTGGTCGGGAAAGATGCAGGCTCGGTTGACACAACAGAAGTTGAGCGAGGCTTTGCACCTCGACACGATCCTGGACGAGCTGGGCCAGTTCGGGCACTACCAGTGCCGCGTCTTCGCATGTGTGCTGCTGTCCTGCTTCACGTGCGCTCTGCACCGCTCTCAGTACATATTTAATGCTAGAGCCGTCGACTACCGGTGAGTGTAGACCACTATTTTCCTCACCAACGACCTCTAAGCGTTGGTACTTGCTGTACACTACACTACAACTTATTAATGACAATATGCATATGTAGCTTCGATTGCTCGGGTAAATATACCTTCAATCATTGAACGTTGTAACAAGCTAGGTAAAACAAATCCACCTCTTTCCATTTTGTAAAATGGAAAGATTTAAATGTGTTTTAAGTAAAATCAGGCTACCTGCAAAGAAAACCATGGTTGGCATAACCTAAATTTGGAAGAGACTTCTTACAAATAACAATCACGTTGAAGGTGCTCTGTTATACTGGCGTAAGTTGTTAGCATTGTTGGCAGTACACTGTCACTGAGATGCCCTGGAACAGGCCCCCTATTATTGATGCGTGAGATGAGACCTGGTCACATTCACTATTAATTTTCTAAACGAGAGTGAAATAGATCTCTAAAGGCTCTATGTACTAGATGCTCTCGTTAGGTTTCGATCGCGAGGCTATGGGCCTCTATAAGCCTATAGGCCATAGCTAGGCTAGGCTAAAGGCCCTAGACAAACCGCCCGTCGTCGAAAATGCTTTAGGCTCCTAATGTGTTAATAGAATAATTAAAATGCAGACTCACGAGACCATAACCGGTTCGTAACGATTAATTTCGCACATGCTAATACATCGCCTCACCAGCGTTGGGTAATCGATTTGAATGGTGAACGCGTTTAGCAATTGTATATAATTATAATGCGTATTAAAGATAAATAGATAGGTATACCTATAAGTGCTTAGACAGATAAGAAGATTATCAATAGTCAAAATTCTTTCGGAATTGGTGATTCAATCCAGCTCAATCTGCTTAGGGGCCTGTTTGACCTACTTATATAATAATTACCAAATTTATTCTATTAATATTCCACATTTATTCGGCGTCGTCTATTATGATGTAGAGTAGTAGCTCTGTGAGTTAGAAACCTCGCGGCCGCCGTCTGTTTTCCTCTACAGATCGCATTCCGAAACCGATTCTCAAGAAATTTTGTAAGCAACTTCAATTTTGATACATTCCAGGTTTATACAGATTTTTTACATAAAGTATGTTTTTTTTTCCATTGCTTATTATTTCCAAAAAAAACATATTCAGCCATTTTGAAAAATTCCATAAACTAACTCGACAAAAAAATCTGCTATAATTATAATTATCGAAACTACTTACTTACAAAATTTCAATAGAATCGGTTAAGAAATGCGACCTGTGTAGGGAAGACAGTGATCCGTGCAGAGATCCAGACAGAATTCAGAACATACGAAAGCATTTTTGTCGAAACTGAATCATATGTAGCACTTCGCTCGCTGACGCTCTCTCGGTCGATTGGATACAACACATTTCCTACCTACTTCTTTATCTTTTTCCAAAGTCGTTTTGTTTTCAAACTAAAAGTAAGTATTGAATAATACCTTCATGTCTAGATCGTGAGTTAGTTTAGTCGACGGAATAGTCGGAAAAATATTTTCTGAACTTATAGGACATAATCAAATCACGCGCTCTTTCCCGTGGCAGACTTTTCTCCACTTGCTATACGATCCTGGCACAGTGACCTAGATCTTTCGCTTTTTCAATAGAAATATTATAAACAAAGTCTTCCAATATTTTGATATCGGTATAAGATCTTTGCTCAAAATAAATACCTACCCCTTACTAATAAACGATAGACTCTAAATAGTTGTACAGAGTTCTGTCTTTGTCAAACAAGTTTAAAAATTTATAGAAAGAAAAAGACATAACACTGTTTAACTTTTTAACTGACCCGTTTATTAGGGATAGAGCACAGTGGTAGGTACTCGTATTTACGCTAAAATTAGCCGCAATGGAGTGTTCAAAACATTAATAATGTATGAAGAGTGTTGAAGATTGCTAAAAGTGGTGACATCCTGCTTGCATCCTGTACACTAACCTGAGTCTAAACGAGCAATTTTAGAATAGTTCTACGAAATGTCGTCTTTCTCGAAATTAGACACACAGTGATATTATTGTTATTAGCATGACAGTGTGCTGCTGAATATTGATTCAATATTGGTAGCGATGACACACATTCACACAAATACCTGGTGCTCTATTTTTTTTAATGAATTAAAAAAATAAAGGTTGTCTAACAAAACGTCAATTATTGTCCAATATGTTACAAATAAAATCGCCAGCGATCTTCATCAACAATCGAACATCGCGAACAAAGACAAGCTTTAAACAAAACGCCTTTCCTTCGTCACGCCTTTCCCCCGAGGGGGCTGGCAGAGGTGTAATACAACACCCACACTTCGCCGGACGATATTCAGTCCCAAATGTGACAGGGTACGAGCCTGTCGCCATACACTGGGCTCCAGTCATGTAGCAGATGACATACAATACGCTCATAATTATGTTCACACAATGAACAAATTGGTGCGTGCCGTTGGCTGGGTTCGAACCCGCTCCCTGGCTTGAGAGGCAGGCCTTCTCCAACTAGGCTGCCATCGCTTAAACAAGAGTGAACATAAGTGAATGTGCTGAACAATATTGCAGCTACACAGTAGAATGATTGCTCGCTTGGACGCCCCTTTACACTTACACTGAGCGATTACACAGGGTCGTGTCGGTAGATCCTGTCCTACTTTATTTAAGTAACGTATCATAACCATACCTATCAGACCTTCCGGGATAACAAGGTCGCAGTAACGAGATACCTCTACCGTTATTCTCTATCAAATAAGTCATCATCATCATCATTTCAGCCCGAAAGACGTCCACTGCTGGACAAAGGCTCAAAGATCTTAACAACGTCCGGTCTTGCGCAGCTCGCATACAGTGGTTTCCCGCAACCCTCACCGGATCGTCGATCCAGCTGGTCTTCCCACGTTGCGTCTTCCGATATGAGGTCGCCACTCGAAAACTTTTCTGCCCTATCGGTCGTCGGTTCTACGAGCGATGTGCCCTGCCCACTGCCACTAACGATTAGCAATTCTTCGGGCTATGTCGGATACTTATGTTCGCCTGCAGATATCGTCATTTCTGATTCGATCTCACAGACAAATGGAACATAGCCCTCTCCATTGCTCTTTGAGTGACCTTGAGCCTTCCTATGAGGCTAATCGTAAGCGACGACGTCTCAGTTCCGTAAGTCATCACTGGCTAAACACTGGCCGAAGACTTTCGACTTGAGACACTGCAGTATTTGGGACGAGAAGATGTCCTCCAGCTTCCCGAACCCTGCCCAGCCGAGTTGGATTCGACCATTGATCTATTTCTCGAAGTTAGACCAGATTACCAAATACCCAATTGGATGGTCTGCCCTAAGCCCTATGAGTATAGGGTTTTTATAAGTAGGTACCTAGTTATTACCATAATAAAGTTTCTTCTGCCTTCATTACATTCTGATAAATGGACTGGACACAAACGCGAAGACTTCTATGTAGGTGTGTCATTTAATTTTACGACTTTATTTTGCTGAATACGATTTCCAGATAAATTTATGTTTTCACATTTCTATTGTTAGAGATGTACCTGTGATAATAGGACTGACGGTACTACTTTACGGCCTGTTTTTCCTATCGTAAAATTACACTTTACTTAAGTAAGTACCTAGTTTACTCGCTTTGTTTAATTATAGCGATCTACTTAGTTATTACTTGGTTACTTGCCTATTTACAGTGTGACGTTAGCTCGTGGGTAATAAAACTTGTGTCTCATCTACATTAACTTTAATTCAGGGTTACTTTTCTACTCTGTAGTATATTAAAATACAGCGTTGTGCACTTCCTCGTATAATTAATTAGATTCATAATACCTAGAATATGTCTGTAAATTATTTTGAGCGTAGAATTTTCTTAAGGACAAAGTTAATGACAAAAAATAGTGCGTTGAGTCCCTCCACGCGGAAGAAGTGAAACTTCTGTGTATCTCTCTTTCTCAGTCCCTCTTGCGTTGGAATATTGGACGCTACTCGTTGCTAATGCTCGCGTTGGCCTGTAACAGGTATACTACGCGCATGCGTTCGAGTGCCTCGCATTCACTCTCACTCTGTCTATTTCAATTCCCCCTCCCCAGGAGCGTTAAACTTTTAACGCAACCTTGTTGAAAGTTGCATTAGAAGTTTCACTTCAAAAATAGAGAATTAAAACAATTCTGGTAATCATTGTGGTTCATAGTTCATTTAAACAACATTTTGAGACAAGATTGTCCTGTGAAAAACCATAAGAGCCGTGATCGTGAACCTATTCCCTATTCCCATACACATACAACCTCGACAGTCAGTACTTGTGAGCTCTAAACCTTTAAAATAAATACCACATCCGTGCTCACAACCGAAACTTACCAAGACGACGACTATAATGAAAACTAAAAAACTGAAGACGGACTGCAAAAGTAACCTACAACACTACAGATGTCAAGATGTTCAAGACTAAGCTAAGAGCCTCTTTTTGTTATCATTTCAGATGCATAGTTCCGGAGTGCGAAGAAGTCAACACCACGGAGTTCAGCCCCGGCGAGTGGGCGAGCTGGGCGCTCCCGGCGGAGGGGCGCTGCGAGCGGCTCGTGTCTCTGGACGGGGGCTGCTCCGAGTCCAGCTTCAGCCCCAACGTGACGCAGCCTTGCACCAACTGGATCTACGAGTCTCATTACACTATTGTCTCTGAGGTGAGGGAATCGAGAATCAGAAAAAAGATAGCCTTGGCTTTCCTTGGCTTGGAATTCGTGGACGACCAAAGCAGTTCGACCCACCGCCGCGCCGTCTTCGGTGGAAGCTGGTATTTTTCACCTACTCAGAAAAAAATCTTAAAAAATATTTTCAGCGAAAAATGTTAAAGGAATGGTCTGCTACACTTACTGCTGTCTGCTCATAGTTACTACATCTGGCGCTTACTATCAAGCAGATGCCTAGACTTTTTACCTATAGAATTTAAACATGACTGTCAGAGAACGTCCTTGCCTTGTTACTCTTGACTATAGCTAACAAATT
Organism: Peribatodes rhomboidaria; assembly: GCA_911728515.1. Taxonomy (NCBI): domain Eukaryota; kingdom Metazoa; phylum Arthropoda; class Insecta; order Lepidoptera; family Geometridae; genus Peribatodes; species Peribatodes rhomboidaria. The sequence goes on from OU452177.1 coordinate 17,174,119, forward strand.
GTATAACTTGCACAGACTTTTATTTATTTCTAAGAAAAGAAGAGTATTAAACAAGTAGACGGCCCCTCTGATGGTAAACGGCAACCGCCGCCTTTGGACACCACACCTGCAACACTAGCGGTGGTGTTAGTGCTGTTGTCGGTATATTGAAGATCTATAGTATCGCTAGTAGCTTGCTTGTACCATAGATGAATGTACTGCTTGTACTAATTTTCACCAGTAATGTGGTAACGGTCATGTTCCAGTTCGACCTGGCCTGCCAGGAATGGAAGCGCACGCTGGTGGGCACGATGCACAACGCCGGAGTGTTCGCTGCGCTCGCCATCACGGCCATCGTCTCTGACACGTGAGTGTTACTCGTTACCTGAACAAATTGAAACAGAACAGAACAGACTATATAACCACTCGACAGCACATAACTATTTCCTCTTAGCAAATATTACGCTCAAAATAGCGTACTCTCGTTGGATGGACGCTTATGATTTCAAATTGAGTACTACCTACTTACTAAAGTCAATGCATTTGAGCGTTTTCAAAAACGTTTTGCTCCTGCGCGATCGCGTTGTGCTGTATTATAAAGAAAATATTCCTTCATGCTCGATCAAATGCTTTGATTTATCTTTGGAACAGAACTACAAAGTAGGATAAATTTTGAATCATTCTATTTCATACTAAGGAGGTATTTATTCTATTTATGAGGCTAAAAAGAAACTTTATTTTCAAGATATTATCTACACACGTGTTATATCAGTCAGGTAAATCCATAAATAAGCAATCAGAAATATTTATTGCTCATAAATAACATTGTATGTTACAGGCATGCCATTCTTACAAACATATTTTAATACTAACTTGTAATCATGAAAGAATGTGTAAATAACTGTAAATAAGTGTCATCAAACTCAAGTCACGTCAAAGTCAAAGTTGTTTATTTGCCTAGAACGTGTTTAGCAAAATTAACATTAAATCCATGCAATGTGAGTTCCTTTGATGAGCAGAGTAGTATATATATATATATATATATAATGCAAATGCATCAGCAGTTGCATGTGCGGCAGTGAAGGTTAGGTGAATTGGATGAAAGGTTTTTCCTGAGTTCGCCACAAAAAGAAACACTGTTTTCGGTAGTTACTGTTCGTACGTATTTAATGTTAATTGTATTCACTATTTGGTCGTATATTATTATGTAATTAATATGGATATAATTATAGACACAATGAGTGAGCTGGAGGGCTATTCCTACAACTCGAGATACCATCTCATCTCGAAAAAAATGCCAAAAATCGAGATGCCTTATTCTCTTCGCTAGAGATCGAGATTATCTCGATGGCTGGGGCCCGAGATGTCTCGAGTGGTCGGAGGCAGTCGAGACGTAAGTGAGATAGTGGGTCGCGACTCATTTGTTGCCACTTCGGTCCCGTAAATATATTTTTTCTACAAAACTGGCAACTCAGTATTTGAATACCTACGTCATACGTTTCTATACGTCAAGGAGGGTCTTTGGCGGGAACCGAAAAAATGGTGTCGTGATTTTGTATTATTTTCTAAAACTTGTGATGCTTCGAGTGTTAAAGTGTAATAATTGTGTAACCTTTGCCGTGTTCGTTAACGTGCACGAGTGTAAGCAAATGATACAAACATTAGGAAATGCAACTTTTCGTGTTCTCTACAGAACTCGACTTAACGTTTCAGTAAAGTATCCACCACTGAAATGGGAAAAGGGGAGGGATTCATCTAATTTTTCATCACCCTCTCCGCTATCATCTTAAATTTAAAAACCCATGTACAAAAATCAAACGGATGACAAGACGGTATGGCTATGTTGGCTTTAGCCTGCCCTACGGGCAAAAAAAAATTCTATACGTCAATGTTTATACTTGTTTGATAGTTTAAACTTAAAATTATTGCCTCTCACTTTTCAACCCAATAGTCCACTTCATTTCGATCTGACAAGGACTATCCTATTTTACCAAAGGATCGCATCGCATTACGCTGGTTGGCGTAAACATATTCACTGATGCGTCGAAGTTATCGACAGTCAGTGCCGTGGGAGCAGCTGTTTGCATACTATCTGCTAGAATAAGTCTTAGTTATAAATGCCCATCTTACTTCTCAGTATTCACTGGAGAAGCGATTGCCCTTCTAGAAGCTATGCTCTATGTCAAGTCGCATAATCTCAACTACTCTATCATCTTTACTGAGTACACTAAGCGATCCTTTATAGGTGGCCAATTTTGCACAAGAGTGCAACCTATTTTACAACAATTTATGAGGGATTCCTTAATTTAACAAATTACAGGGAAACGAAATGAGGAGTGAAAAGGGTTTGACAAGATAGATTGTAAGCAGCTTTTGGAATCTTGAATACATCAATTATACTCGCATGGCCTTTTTCTTCCTAAATTTTTCCTCCTAAATCAATGGTCAAAATACTGGGAGACGTCCCAAAACATCAAGGGTAGATATGCTGATATCCAACCCAATAGGTATCCCTACAATTCCCTAGTTCTTCAAATTCCGCTCAACCGAGAAACATATGAGCATGATCTTATGTTGTCTCCAATTAAGTCACCCGTGCACTCTGGTTTATTTAGCCAAACTCAGGCTCAGGGAGCACTCAATCTGTGAATGTGGGTTGGATGAAGATAACACAGATCACATCTGCTTCAGTTGTCCCAATCTAAGTTTCCTCCTTATAAGATATCCTCTCCCGGACATAGTCCATCCTACTTCCTTCAAATATCTACAATCATGTTCCTCCCACCCCAAGCTATATAATATTGTTTGTAAATTTGTCTGTAAAAATAATATTAAGCTGTAAATATTATCCCCCTTAGCAATAAACGTTGTATAGCTTTGGAATAGTTATATAGTTTTGTCTTTTTTTAATTCTTGAACTCTATTGAAGCTAGCAATAAATGTTGTATAGCCTCAGAATAGTTACAGTCTTTTGCCATTTTCGATCGAGTTCAAAAACAACAAAGAAAGATAAAGACAAAACACTGTATAATTATCCCAAGGCTATACACTGTTTATTGCTAAGGCGGTAAGTATATTTACCAAAGTGGAGTATACAATACAAATATTTTTCGGCATTGCATGTTGAACATAACATATCATATCATCACGCCTTTCCCCTGAATGGACTGGCAGAGGCGTACAACACCCACACTTTAGCGGACGATATTCAGTCCTAAATGTGACAGGCGGTGAGCTTGTCGCCATATACCGGGCTCCAGTTACTTAGCAGATGACATTAGATATGTACATATGCTCACACAATGAATAAGTTGGTGCATGCCTTTGGCTGGGTCCAAACCCTCTCCCTCTGGCTTGAGAGGCGTATCTTCTGCGACTAGGCTATCATCACTAGTATGTTAAATAACAAGACATAATACAATAAAAAAAACTGATTTATTTATCTTTTTCGCTGCATGCTTTTTCAAAATCTGTTTGTACTCATTAGAATGTCCTTAAAACAATAACAGATTACTTCCAAAATATTAAGTAAAGCATCTTGAATTTAAGTAGCAGTGCAGGTTTCCATCACAATTCAATCTGCAAACAAAAAATCACAATGTTACTTAATGTATCAAACATTATATTTTACTTTTGCTCTGCATTACATGACTGATAAATTATCTTGTTTAGGACATACTGGACAGATTTATGGGAAAATATAGGAAATGATTATAATTTTTCCCAAAGTGAACGGTATACTACTTAGATAAAAGTCAATTTGTCCTTTGTTGGCAAGCACATCACTAGGGAATGGCTAGATTGTCTTGCCTAAAACTCTCTATGTAATATTAGTTTGTATAGTCCGTTAGCCGAACCTCATTGCAAAGCACTAAATGTAAGAAGCTGAGAGCTGAGCTTCACCGCACTGGGTATGAAGTATAGCTATAGGTACAGAGATCAGCTAGTAAGTATATTACCTAATGCAGAGTGTAAGGTAGGTAGATTGGCAATATAGATATCCTAACTAATAATTTAAAAATGAATTTGTTTGTTTGTTCTGCTGTCACACCTCAACTACTCAATCTATCATCATGAAATTTTGCATACACAATGTCAGAGGTACAGAAAAGGACGATGATAAGACAATGAAGAGGATGATAGAGATAATGGTTCTGCAGGACCGCAGGTGAAACTGCGGGGCGCAGCTACTTGATATATATGTATAAATGTGCTTATCCAGATTATTCCTATAGTATCTATCTTTATCTCTGTGCCAAATTTAATTCAGAACAACCATCATCTATCTAATATATACATATGTACTTACATTCAAACTTTTGCCTTTTTAAAATTAGTGTAAAGTGTGATTTCTCAGATACTTACTTACTGGGTCTAAGAAAATTCAATTTTTTTGTTCATACAAATATGTAACTAAGTCCACAGATTTGTTGTTGATAGTGGTTGTGATTGCTGTTTAGCTCATCCACAGTCAGGTTTCTAAAGCCAACCATTAGTCACGTACGAGTCCTTGGGTGACTTGTTTGTTGGTAGGTGTTAGGCTCGAACGGCATAAATTACGCAGTAGGTACCTGAAACATTTTTCAATTTATAAACAAGAAAAAGTTTGTGACTTTTAGGTTATGTTAACCTTGGTTATTTACAAATTATGTGGTCATATATAGTGATAAGAAAGTACTTAATACTTACAATTATCTCCACAAGTATCCTGGCGTCACTTTATTAACCCTGTTAGATTATTTTGAAGGTCTTATGTTATTAGTACATAGGGGCGATTGATTCGGAAAAAACTTCCAAACCGATCTTCCATTCCATTGGGTTTAACGACAAACGAAAGCCTTAGTAGTTCCTATTAAGTGTTTAATGTTGTTAATCGTGATAGTTTTTGTGGGCGTGATGACGGAAAGATTTTTAGATTTTAATAACCTCTATTTGTAAACAAAACAATGACTTATTTGGCTAAGTGCGTTTCGTTCCCCACAAATCCTTTATGGAATGAAAATGTCATATTTTATTCTTCTCACTTTTATAACTTGTAATAATTATCATAATATTAGTTCATTTGATTATACATATCGATATTTAATTATTGTATGCATTTAATGAGCAGAATGGTCCCGAAATACGTTTTATCGATTTTACCGGTTTTTAGCAAGCACAGTCGAGTAAAATGGAACGTAATTTGAGTGAGAAAAGCCCATCTCATCTCATGCTTGTTTGAGAATACCACATGGTTTGTTTTTAGGAGATTCTCCCTCGAGTTCTAGGAATCGAGATCGAGATGAAAAAGTCCTATCTCCGAATAGGGCCCCTGAACCTGACCAGCGCAGAGCATAGAGAAGAAACGGGGAAGAGTCATAGATAAAAGACATGTTGCTAATATCCATTATGTAGTGATGAGACACATGACAACTATTATAGAGATGTAGGGCATAGACAATATAAATTCGTTTTCCAACATCCTTTGTTTCAATTTTACGCCCACCCAACCGATTATCCTAAGGGCCCAGCGAACACGTTAAACTAACTTCGCATTGGCTATAAGTCGCGGCACGAGAGTTTAGCGCTGAGGGTAATGTGGAGGGGATATCTGCGCATGGGTATAGTCGTGAACATAATACAATTATAACTTTAATTAAAAACACATTTGAATAAATAGTAAGTCTATCACTAAGCAAAATCTGAATCTTTAAAGAATTAATCAATTCATTGGTTTCTTTTTTAACAAAACAATGCACGTCATACACCATTTTTCGAACCTGACTTTCAAAAACAGTATTTCTTTTAGGCATTTTCACTATCGACTAAAAATATACTAGTATAATAAAAACTTTCAATAAATAACAAAGGAACTCAAACTGAACAAAAAAACAATAACTATGAACGGCAATAACAATACCCTTTAGAACGCGACTGTACAGTCAGAAGTCTGCGGAGCGTCGTATCGGGGCGGGGGACGGAATACGACTGGCTAGCCAATCGGCGCTACGCACGCGCAACCTTCGTCCCTGTAGCCCCCCTGTGATACCTAATTTTTGACTTCTGCGCAATAACGGTCAGCGCTAGACTTTCGTGCCGCTAACTATAAAGGTTTTCTATAGCCATTTTGTCTAGAAGAAGAAGACGAGTGAAGAGAGCAAGTAAAGATACTGACGAGTCTCTAAAATGATTTACAAAGTGAGAAATTGCAATATCAATCATTTTTATGACTTCGCTAATGCGAAAGTCATAAAATCTTATCACTCTTAAATAACTAAGAGTTTCACTTGTATTATTGATTAATTTAAAAGCTTTTGGTGTAGACACCTCCTTCGCAAAGGAATTTTAGATTTGCTTTGTGTATCAATTAAATAAATCAGTCAAAAGTGACCCCTTACAAATGTGGATATTTTTCATAGCTCTATTTTCTCTTGAAGACATTTAAAAAAAAAATTAAGAACATAGGGAAGGAGATTTACAGTTTATTTAATTGTACATATAAAATTTTATCACAATCTGACATATAGTTCCAAGGAATTCGACAAGCGCGTTTGTATGGAATATTCAGAGCGTCGCCGAACCCTCAAATGTTGAACAGACGTTGTCAGAGGTACGTACCCCTTACTAATAAACGTGGAATAGCCTCGGAACAGTTATGTTACTTTATCTATTTCATTTGACAAAATTATTTTTAAAGAAACAAAAAGACAAAACACAAAATAACATCACTGAGGCTACTCCACGTTAAATAAGTAAGGGGGCTATAGGATCAACTGGGGTAAATACATCTGTGGGGGAATTGCGTATTTCAACAATTAATAATAATAAATAATAAATTCGGGACACTTCCACACACGGTCGCCTGACCCCAAACTAAGCAAAGCTTGTACTATGGCTGCCAGGAACTGATATACATACTCAGATAGATATTAACATCCAGACATAGAACAAACACTAATATTCATCACATAAATGTTTGCCCTAAGTGGGAATCGAACCCATGCCCCCAAGCTCAGAAGGCAGGTTCACTACCGACTGAGCCACCGAGGCGCCACCTACATCTTTTTTATATCTTTAGTTTCAATAATCTTTACAAGATGGCGTTAGTTGCGTAATTTCTGAAGGGTTTATCAGTAATTCTCAAAAGACGCAATTACCCCCGTATTTGCCCCAGTTAACCCTAACGTACGTTATAACCCGCTTTTACTACTGACGGTCTAACTCAAGGTTAGTTAGACGGGAAAATAACTGTAAAGGTCTCATATCTCAGATACGGGCGCAAGACTGCGTTCATCTGCACGGCGGTGGCGTCCGGCTTCGTAGGCATCATCCGCTCGTTCGTGAACACGTACGAGTGGTATCTGTTCCTCGAGTTCATGGACGCCACTGTGGGCGCCGGCGTCTACAGCACGGGCTTCATACTCGGTACGTATTGTACAAACCTACATACTGTGTCACCTCTCCCGACCTCCTAACCTAGCAGGAGGTCCCGGGTTCGATTCCCGGCTGACCAGATCATTGAATGATGAATTTAAATATCTCTACTGAATCCGACGTATAGAAATCTAGTATGGAGCGTTATTTATGTGTTTCTTTCTTAGCGTAGAGCTTTTTGCCATCATCTGCGCAAAATGGTATTTGGCAGCTGTTTTTTCGAATCCAGTTAATTAATAAGCCAGATACCTAGTAAATACTGATAAACTTGTTCTTGATTAAAACCCATCGCTCATCAGATCGACTCTAATGCGCCAAATAAAACCTGGTTGTCAAATTGCGCATCGTGACGCTACTCAAAAATACGTGTCAATAATAATATCAATACTTATTGTCATTTTAAACTGTTAATGATGTCCATTCTAGCTCTCGAAATGGTCGGTCTAAAGCGGCGCGTCCTCGGCGGCAACATCATCTCCAGCACGTTCGCCATCGGGCAAGTGGTCGTAGCGCTCGTTGCCTGGGCCTTCCCCTACTGGCGGCATCTCACGCTCATTATCTACTCACCAGTCTTACTCTTCGTTCTCTACTACTTTGTCGTGGAAGAGAGCGTGCGCTGGCTGCTCAGCAAAGGTCGCAAGAAGGAAGCTGCTAGAATCATCTTTAAAGCCGCCGCAATCAATAAAAAGAAACTGTCTCCCGCTTCGATCAAAATGCTGACTGAAGAACCGGCACCTGAAATACAGACGGTGGACCCAACTGACAACAAGCCATCGCAATCGTCTCAACCGACGGAACCGACCCAATCATCTGTTTTCATGCAAGTCATCAGATCAAAGACGCTGATGGTTCGAGTTGTCATCGTCTCCTTCTGGTGGATAACTCTAACGTTCATATACTACGGGTTGTCGATCAACTCTGTTACGTTAGCGGGGAACATGTACGTGAACTTTATCCTGACCTCGCTGGTCGAGATTCCGGGGTACTTCCTGAGTTTTCTGACTCTCGACCGGTTCGGAAGAAAGAGCTCCATCATCACGGCATTTTTCATCTGCGGGATCTCTCTGATCTCGCTACCTTTTGCACCACCAGGTGAGATTCTTTCCGATTTGTCATTTGAAGTTGCTAGTAACATGTCTAGATTATTTTCTGCTGATGTTATGAGTATTTGAGCAGTATTACACAGTATTGCACATATTTTTGATATTTAATATCAGTAAGTAGTAGTTTCTTTTGACCTTTTGGTTTACAAAAGCAATTGACAAACGATATCATATATTTTGCTCTTTTAATATCAGTAGTTTGTAAAGTATAGTCAAAAATTTCTAGCTATGAAACATTTTTTCCATTGCTAGCACATTTGCCTCTTACAAATGTAATTAAATGTGGTATTCACTTAAGATAGCAAATTAAGCCAGCATTCTAGAGCCTTGCTTTCGTATTTCAAGAAGCTTTGTTGGCTGAGTTTTGAGCAGTAAAATTTTACTTTACTTTACTGAAATAGATCATGTCAGTTCTCAGCGAGCAAGACCTCAGCGTAGTATTTATCACCTACATGTGAAATAAAAATAGAATTACACAGTAGAGTAGCGTAGCCAGCTTGTAGACCCTAGCCTTTTTTTTCAGAAATGAACTGGCTGCAGATCACGCTGAACATGATCGGCAAGTTGACCATCAGCATGGCCTTCAGTTCCATCTACATCTACACTTCGGAGCTGTTCCCGACGGAGGCCCGACACAGCCTGCTCGGCGTCTGCTCCATGTTCGGCCGCGTGGGCTCGCTGCTGGCGCCGCAGACACCGCTGCTGGTCTGTAGCTTTTGAAAAGTCTTGTAGGAATAGTGATGTTGATGGACTATAAACGAATTGCAGCATTTTCTAATTAGAAAGCATTTAGGATGCGTCTAATTGGGTGAGTTCTCTATCGATCTCGTACAAGGCATGCTGAAAAATAATTGCGTTTGAATTACATATTATTATCATGGAGCAAAATGATGTTAAACGCAATTCTTATTTTGATTTCCCGGCACTTATTGCTAGGATACATTGGCATGCAGCTTTGGTGATGGATTTCTATTCTTGTTTTTATTTTGCTACACTTGATTGCACTTAATTGAATTGCAAAGTGCCTAGCAGTTACACAAAGTAACTAAAAAACACCAAGCATTGCAGTTTTAAATCCTGTTCTTACATATTAAATTTGTTCCAAGACTCTCTCTCCCTCTGTTAGTTGGTTTTCATAGCCATATCAGAGGCTATCGGGCGGTCTAGAAACTTTGACGTCAGGGCTAGCCACTCGAACTCGAACTTGCTTGCTTTTATTGGTTTTAGATCTCTCGGAAAACTGATTGCATTATAAGGTACAAGATCTTTATGTTATATTTCAACATTATAAAACTGACTTCCCGCCGTCCAAATTGGGTTTTGAAAACAAATTTTAGATTTTTGTTGACTTTTTAAAACGCTAGACCGATTTTGATAAAATTTATCTCTAAAGTATGATCACCAAAAAAAGTAACACTAATATCCTTTCATAATTAATGAAATGATCGCGTAATACACATAAAAAACAACAGTCGAATTGAAACCTCCTTTTTGGAAATCGATTAAAAATACACGCTACTCTCCAATATACCAAGCGGACTATAATGCATCTAGGCTGGCGAAACCCGATGTGTTTCCTGGGCAAGCTGTCCATCAGCATGGTGTTCACGTCGATCTACATCTACACCATCGAGCTGTTCCCGACGCACACGCGCCACTCCTGCATGGGGTTCTGTTCCATGGTTGGCCGGGTCGGCGCCATGATCGCGCCTCAGACGCCGCTGTTGGTTGGTCGGTCGCTGTACAATGTAGCATCTTGTGCATGGCACTAGTTTGGAGTTCTAAGTTGGTTTTATGGTAGATAATAATTAATTAGTAGTGGTCTTTCTTAAAGTGTGTAATTACATGCAGGCTATTTTAGAGTAGGTCATTTTCAGCCGTTGTTCTTAGTTTGTGCAGCTGCCAGCAGTTTTATTTAGTGTCAATATTTTTAGAGTATGTAACAGCAACAGCTGCATGGGTTGCCATGGTTTACACGCTACCATCTTTATTATAGATTGATGTTCTTATAAGTATGTTGCTGTTCTTAAAAGTTGGTTTTAGAGTGTTGTGTAGTCCAAATTTAGATATAAATTCTACACTGATCTTTATATTTTTATCTGATTTCTATTACCAAAACATAATGCCACTTAAATACACTCCAGGGTCGATCAAATGCTCTTTTGCGCAGCAACTGTAGATATCTGCTGCAGATAGCCCCGTTTTGATAAGATAACTAATTATGTTTGAAAAATTTGAAGATGAACACAATAATTGTTGGAATTTGGGCCTAATTTGTCCGAGTAATATTCCACTATTTCCTTTACCTAAGTAATAACAAAGATTTTTGCTACATGATCCCTGCCCTCGCAGATGGCGTACATGGAAGCGCTGCCGTACTTGATCTTTGGCATCATGGCGGCCACCTCGGGGCTGCTGATGCTGCTCACGCCAGAGACGCTGCGCATCCGGCTGCCCGACACCGTGGCGCAGGTACACACTTGATCTCTACACTTTTTTACAACACACAAGAAAAACAAAACAGCCCTGCTGCAAAATGTTGTACCCTATTTCAATTCCACTATCAAGACAATTCAAATAACACCTCTTATGTCGAAACCCATGAAGCTGTTTAGGCTGTAAGTGTAAGGCCATGCCAAAAAAACCTCATACATATTCATACACACTTACATACATACGTTCGAAAAACATAACCCTCCTTCTTGCGCATTTGGGTAAAAAAGTTCTATCGCATTTCTTAGCCTAGTGCCTGCTCAGTGTTGTTTTACAATCTGTTCGTAAAATATTTTTTTAGATCGTACCAGTAGCTCCGAAGTTTACCCCTTACATCCAAACCTACAAAATTCTTCTTTATATTATTTATTACAAACTTTAATTGTGCTTCAGGCGGAGAACATCGCCGCGGCGCCGCGGACGCGGAAGCCGACCGACATCATCGTGGACTAGCCGCGCGGCTGCGGACACGGCGCGGGACCACCGCTTGGACAAAAAACGTTCCTTTCGAAGTTTTAGTTCCTACTTCGAAATAAAAACTAAAACTAATTAAAACCAATTGTTCGAATCGTCCGTTTCGTTGGTTTTGAACCAATTTTGAAACTGTAATTTAAGTAAATGATGAGTGTTTGTTGAATTTTGGTAAATTGGATAGGATTAAAATTGGGTTATTGATGGCATAAGAGAATGAAACTGTGTGACTTGTGTTCAATCACAAAACGGCTCTCTTAATTGTTTGTCTTAGGAAAGGAGATACTCGAAATAGGTATCTAATAGATAAGCAACATATGAATATTGGACACAGTGTAGAAATAGAGTAGTTTACTAAAATCAATAAAATGAAGAGAAGGAGGAGGGATTTGTAATCTGTGAAATGTTTTTACCAATGATCGCAAATTTTTAACTAAAGCCGACTCTACATTTGCGCGACACGTTTGACACTTAAAAGAGTTTTCATGGTGAGCTTTGAATGTCTGAGATATACCTACTTAAAAACGGATAATCCTCCGACCTTGGCTCGTACGACTCTGTGCGTGTGTGGGATTAATACTTTCGCTCGTAAGTTTTATAATTTAACTAACTAAAGTTGGCGCACAGCTCCTGCCGACAAGTTCAAGATTGCGCGCAAGTATAAACCCGGCTTTAGCATTTTAGTAAATAAGTTGTTGGTTAATATTTTGTAAAGATGTGTAGACTAGATAGCTTTTAATATTTTGTCTTTAGATTCTAGCGTTTACGTAAATGGAACAATGTTGCCATAATTTTATTGCATAATTAAAAATTAAAAGGTTACCTACCTATAGATTTCTAGGGCACAAACGCTACAAAAAAAACTTTAATGTTGTCGTCAATAGTATTAACTAGAATTAGCTACCTCAGTAGGGACTAAGCTTGTAATAAGATGTTTAATTGTTCAACTTATATTCTTAAATTAAAACTGTCATTTACCTACACTTCGGGTAGGTGATGAGCCATGTGAAGGGCCTTCAGTGAAATAGGGGATACTAGGTTAGGATCGTGACTTGGCCTACACAGAGGCAACACACAAGCAGTATGTATTTTATATCAAAATACTACTCACTGAGATTGGTTTTACGTGTCCTAGGGCCACCTTCTAAAACGACGTTCTGTCATTCGTTGATGAAATTCAGATATTCATGACTGAACTTCGTTTTAGAATGCGGTCCCTACTATTTTACCTGTTTACTAACTACGTACCGTAAAAATACTAGCGTAATTTCATATTTAATTTAATTTACAAATATGTACTTCTTTTTTCTACCACAGAAATGTACAGATATATGTGGTCGGTGCGTTGCTGATTTTCATTATTTAAAGCGTATTGTATAAATAAAGTCTCTAATAACTACTTTTATTATTTATTGTTTGACATAGTTTTTACATTTAAGATTTTAATAAATGCACCTAATTTGAATGTGAGCCTGTTTTTTAATCTTTATCCGTGGACTCTAACCAGGGGGGCTATTCCTACGCGTGAGATGAGATGTGATTTTATCTTGGTCACTCTCACACCTATGACGTTTCAAACGAGAGCAACAAGGATGAAAAAAGGTTAGATGAAAATCTCAAATCTCCGAATAGGGTCCCTGGCAAATTTCAGTCATAAAGTATAGGTACCTGAGTGTAGTGCAATTAAACTAGCTTTTTGTTTTTTTGTTTTTCACCTTGGGAAAATCCTTTATGGATACCACCAACAGCCCCGGGGCGGGCACAGAGTGGTTATGTGGAAATCCCGCCACTGGCGGCCTACCCACTAAAACCCAAGGGTGTTCCACCTCGACGCAGAATGTCGGGGCAACGGGAACACTCTGAGACACGACCGCGGCCCCGACAGCGCTAGCCCCTGCGGGCACCTCCTCGAGCCTACGCTCTGCCTCACCATGACGATGTATCGAACACTAAACACATCGTCATCATCCACCTCGGGGACCAACTCAGCCGATGGGCGCGAAACAGCACCCGTGTCTAACGCCCTTGGTCCCTATGCGACGGGTCAGGTAAGTGGCCCCGCCGCCTGCCACTTTGGCTGCAGAGGGCACTCAGAGTGGAGCGCCGTTGCACCACATTTGAGTTCCCCCGCTGCCCCACCTCGACCGCACCACATTCACGTAGCCTCCTTCAAACCTGCGAAGGATCCCACCCAGCTAGCGGCCCTCAGCCACTCCAGCGGGGACACCGGGAGGTGCCACCCCACAGCTAGCAGTCCTAGGCCGCTCCAGCAGAGACTTCCCGACCCAAAGGATGTCTCTCACAGCTAGTGGTCCTAGGCCACTCCAGCGGGCGACACTCTGGGGCCCCCCTCAGCTAGCAGCCTCAAGCAGGCCACTCCAACGTGGTCCCCAACGAGGTCCTCCAGAGTCTTACGCCGAATGCAGGAACGGCCACGTCTCGTCCGCCTCTCACACCGGCCACGGAGGATAGTAAGAGTGGCGTAACACCACGCCGCGCTCTTCTTCCTCAGCAGCCCCATCCTGTCGAGGCCGCGGCAGGCAGAGAAAAACGCCCTTCCTCCCGCGGTCCCCACCCCTCGGCTGCAGTGCAAATCCACAAAGCAGCCCGCCTCAGTTACGGCAGTGTCGCAACCTACCTTGGCCGCTTTTTCTACAAAGGCTTTAAGGACAAAGCCCCGAGAAAAGCGGCCCCACCTCGGATTCCACTTGGCTTCACCGTGGCTGATCAGAACACGGCTACTGAGCCCCCCCGCCACGACAAGGTGGGAACCCTCGGGGGAGGCAATTAAACTAGCTAGATTAACGCTCGGCAACCTTGCGGCAGGCAAGGGCCACATAGTGGCAAAATGAGGTAGTGGCGGCTCGCACTTGTTAACTACAACATTACAGTATTTAACAAAACGCTAAAACCTAGAGTCTTGAATCGCTTTGTCAAAACATTGATCAAAATTTCAGGTTAACTGTAAAATGGTTACGTAGAATATCTTAGTAATAGAACTATGTATTGAGCTGTGGATTAGTTTAGTACCTTGGTTAGATTGAGAAATTATTTTAAGCTCTATTGCGACAAAATGCTGAAACCCGGGTTGCAACATTTTGTTGTAACGCAGTACAATAGTACTGCGTAAATACTAATAAGAATTAGTAGTTACTGCGTAGTAAATTCTAATAAGAATTTAGGACATTTTGCGCTCTGGACATTTTGCTTCTTGATCATTGCGCGCGTTGGATATTTTGCTTCTTGGACATTTTGCTCTTCAGACAGTTTGCGAACGTTCGTCATTTTGCAAAAAGCGATGATAGCCTAGTTGGCGAAGGCCCGCCTCTCAAGCCAGAGGGAGCGGGTTCGACCCCAGCTGACCACACGCACCAATTTGTTTATTATGTGAGCATATGCCCGTATTGAATGTCATCTGCTACATGACTGGAGCCCGGTGTATTTACGGCGACAGGCTCGCCCCCTGTCACATTTGGGACCGAATATCGTCCGGCAAAGTGTGGGTGTTGTAAACCTCTGTCAGCCCCCTCAGGGGAAAGGTGTGACGATATGTTGTTGATGATATAAACCTATCTATACATTTTATTAGCGTCGACGGTCGAACGCGGAACGATCAAGTAGCCGTGCTGCGGACTCGCGCGCTCGGCGCTACTCTCAGCTGCTCGCTCGCATAAGCTTTGTTGCATTTGTACACGTAGTTATACTCCACTAGTACAGCACATACAGTACAGTACATTTTGTTGACGATCAACGAGTTTTTTGTATGGAACAGCTGATTCTTTTTTTATACAAAATAGTCGCGGGCCCCAAGGCAGAGGCTCAGCAGACCTAGCATGAAAGCCGCGAGGTTTTGTTGACTCTTTTTATCGAGACAGACGTATATTAACAGGTAGCCTTGTTACGTTCTCACTCGACAAAATTTAAAGAGAAGGTTTTGTCGCGGCGCGCATGCCAGGCCTGCTGGCCTGGCATGGCTTCTTTACGGCCGGCGACTATATTGTTTTGACTATTTTTGTTATTTATTGTTTGACATAGTTTTTACATTTAAGATTTTAATAAATGCACCTATTTTATATGTGAGCCCGTTTTTTAATTATTTTTTTTTAAATGTAGAATAGGTCGGCGTTTGACCACCAACTCGCCTGATGTTAAGCGACGTTGTGGTCTAAGATGGAGCACGATGACCTATAAGGTACTTATTCACTCTAGCCTTGAAGTTTACTAAAGTGAAGAAGTACAAAGACGGCAGTTGAGGGAAGCGCTACAAGTGCGCTACTACTCAGACCCGTCTTCGGAACGGTTACACCGGACTACATCCCGAAACATGACCAGGTCATTTCACGGCATGGCTTGGTCCGGTGGGTGGTAACTAGCCACGGCCGAAGCCTCCCACCAGAGTTTGCTACCCGGTTAGCACTACCCGGGGACCACGTGTAGGGAATCAGAATAGAGTACACTCCTACGGACGTGGGTAGCTCAGCCCCCAAAATAGTCTTTGCCCGTGGACTCTAACCTAGCGAATTTCCACCATAAAGTATACTTGAGTTCAGTGCAATTAGATTAGCTAAGTTAGCGCTCAGTAACCTTGTGGCAGGCAGGGCCACATAGCGGCGCGCACGCCAGGCCTGCAGGCAGACCGCGGGTTGCCGACTGCTGGCCTCGATAATAATATTGTATCTCATTTTCAATGAAATGTAAGTAGATAGCTATTTCATAAAGTACGTGCTTTTTCGTACTTGAATCGATAAGTATCGAGGTATTACGATAACTAGAGATAAATACTTGACACAACGTAAATAAATATCTACTTATATTGTATTATTTTTTATAATGGTTCGATAAGATTGTTGCCGTCAAGAGTTTCTCAAGAAAATAAATGTTCGAAGCTTCTCTGCTTCAGCTTTGACAAAAATGCTTTCGGATGTTTGGATCTCTGTCTTCGTCTATAGGTCGCATTTCTCAGCCGATCCTCTTGAAACTTTGTGAATAGGTTCGATAATTTAGATATAGATTTTGGAGTTTAAAAAAAAACATATCTCAGCACTCTTCAAAGCACTCTCCCAAGCACTGGCAATGGCAAAGGAAACTGTAAGTTTTGATTGAACCTGTACACTAAATGTCAGAAGAATCGGTTAAGAAATGCGATGAAGAGATCCTCACAGAATTCGGACATACGAAAGCATTTTTGTCCAAGCTGAAGCACAGACGCTTCGCTCGTTAACGCTCGCTTGGTTGATTAAGAAAAGATTAGCCAAGTTTTTTGATGTTATGTCGATACAATTGCCTGGAACAGATCTCAAAAAGCATTAACAGTACCTACCTATCTACTAATTTTATTGTATCTCTTCGTAGGTACATAAGTATGCATTTTAATTTATAAAACCGATGACAGCCTTGTTGGAGAAGGCTCGCCTCTCAAGCCAGAGGAAGCGGGTTTAATCTCAGCCGGCGGCACGCACCAATTTGCTCATTGTATGAACACACGTGTGTATCTTATGTCATCTGCTACATGACTGGAGCCTGGTGTATGGCGACAGGCTCGCCCGCTGTCACATTTGAGACTGAATATCGTCTGGTGAAGTGTGGGTATTGTATTACACCTCTGCCAGCCTCCTCGGTGGAAAAGGCGTGACGATATGTATGTATGTATGTTTAATTTGTAAAAAAAACTATTTTTACTTATCTACTATACCTAGAGATAGAATTAAGTTACTTAATTGCAATATTTTAATTGAATCACTTTTATTAGTTTTCCTTGTTTGTTATATGGTTAAATACATTTTCCTCGTTAACGATTTGTAGGTACTATTGAACTTAACTTTTAATGACTTACCTAACAAGTAATTACCTACCTTAATAATTTGATATGTAATCGCAGTTTCATTTCACGAAAAGATATTATGATTATTACGAATTAATGATGATAAGACAGAAAAGATAGATTTGAGAATGCAGGCCAACGCTGCAAATTTTACGTAGCGACAAGAAAATTAAAATGTTAGGTACATTTTAGTAATCTGTTCCCAAGCTGTTTTTTTATCGACTGCGAGCGATCGTATAGCGAGCGATGCGTCTTTGCTTCAGCTTCGACAAAAATGCTTTCGTATGTCCGAATGCTGTCTGGATCTCTGTCTTCCTCTTCCGGTAGCATTTCCCAACCAATTCTCGTGAACATTTTGTGAGTGGTATTGAACCTCCTTAAACTTGATTTGAATTATAGAGTACGGATTTTTTTGGAGTTTTTGCAAAATTACGGAGATATGATTCAAGGCTAGACTGAATAAGTATCTTATAAGTCGTCGTGCTCCATCTTAGACCACAACGTCGCTTAACATCGGTCGAGTTGGTGGTCAAACGCCGACCTATTCTTCATAAAAATAAAAATAAAAAATGATTAAAAAAATAATAACATCTCAGAACATCACGATAATCACAAAGTTTCAATTAAAGTGGAGTCAAAGGGCTTCCACACACACAAACACAGAGTTTTTTTCCTCAGAGGCTCTTTCCAAAATTGTGTGCAGTGTAGCTAAAGCTATTGTATACTTCGGTAGAGTCACACTAGCTTCAGGCCATTCGTCACAGTAAAGCATTCAAAATTGGTAATGACGTTGAGAGGAAGGGAAGGAATGACTAATATACTTACTTTTTAATAATAACATAATTATGACTTAGAATATTAGAGTGACATTAATAACAATTAAACCCATGAGTTAATTAACCCTGCATTTAAGAATATGACTCCGTATCTTCTGCAAATGGGTCTAAGTACCTAGATACCTACTCAAAAATAAACAAATGAGTCAAAGATTAGCGATAGGTGATTAGCAAAGAGTGCAGAATGGTTACTTAGAGCAGCGTTCAGTTTAGAGCGGACCTACTCATTGTGCTCTTTGTTAAGTTTTAAACAAAACCTGACGATTAAATCTCTGCAGCAATGTATTTTACATCGTTCAGTTCTCTATCAAGGATGTTACATGACATGCCTATCTGCAGACTGTATATAAAATATTTAATTATCGTCTGGAGATATCTTATCACCAATATTTAATCATGGGATTAAACCTTAATACGAGTAATATACCTAGTTGCTTATTCCCACAGATATTATTATTCATTTACTGCAGGAGAATAAGGTTCAATATTCCATTCATTCATTCGTAATGTTGAAATCCTATCGCGATTGAATTATAATTATTTATTTATCGTAAAAAATAAAATACTTACAGTCATATTATCTGATACGGTTTTGGTGAACTGTCTTCGGTGGAAGCGAGCCGTTGGTCGGCTCACTCGCTCGGGGCCCGCCGCGGACGACGCGTCCTCACACAACAATGGCCGACAGCAGGAAAGGCAGCATGGTGGAGGACGGAGGCAGCAGAAATGGCAGCGTGGCGGACAGGAAGGCCAGCGCAACCGATAGGAAGGCCAGCACAGCCGACAGGAAGGCCGCGCCGCCGCAGAAGGCGCTCGACCTGGACGATGTGCTGGTGAACGAGCTGGGCCAGTTCGGCCGCTTCCAGCTGAACAACATCCTGCTGGTCGCCATCCCCATCATCATGTCGGCCTTCATGAGCGAGTACATCTTCTCTGCCGCAGCCATCCCACACAGGTGAGACAAATAACGTAATTAACCGAGGGAGCCTTTGCGAGCGAAGCCTGTCTGCTTAAGCTTTGGCAAAAATGTTTTCGTATATCCAGCGTATGTCCGGCTATCCTCCCGTCCTCCTCCACAGGTCACATTTCTCAACTGATTCGCCTGAAATTTTGTGAGCTGGTCCAATACATATTATAGATTGAGAATTATATACATCGTTTTTTTTTTTGTTAATTAAGTTTTTAGTTTTTTTTCAAAATGGCGGAGATATAATTGTTACAGGGTCACTAACTAGGTCTTCAGCTCGCAGAGCCACTAGTTATCATAGTGGCAGAAACTTGTTATTACAATTTATGTAGTGAGGCTGCAAGTTTTCTTAAGAATGTAAAATATAACCTTGCAACAAATAATAATAATAATAATAATAATAAATTCGGGACACTTCCACACACGGTCGCCTGACCCCAAACTAAGCAAAGCTTGTACTATGGCTGCCAGAGACTGATATACATACTTAGATATTTTTAAATACATACTTAAATACATATTAACACCCAGACATAGAACAAACACAAATGTTCATCGCATAAATGTTTGCCCTAGGTGGGAATCGAACCCACCACGCCCCCAAGCTCAGAAGGCAGGTTCACTACCAACTGAGCCACCGAGGCAGTCAAATAAAACAATCTAGATGTTTATTTGTTTTATACTTCGACAATAGACAAAAGAAAGGCTTGACGACATCACATCGCAGTTTATACGTAGACGAGATTAGACAATCATAGGATAGCTACGAGATAGTGAGCCATTTTGTCCTAATATCAGAGGAGCGATACAGATTAGTGACGATGATGATGTTGCAGACATCATTACATTGAAATACATTGTTTGTACTCAAACAATTAAGATTTTGGACCTTGCTGATTGCTCGTACTTACTAACAGGTGCCTCTACATTCAATAGTTATTTATTTGATGTAGGCGTTCTTCATCGTTTTAAGTGAATAGCTATTTAAAGAGATAGCTATTCAGCGTTTGTTCCTTTCCCCAAAAATGTTAAACTCTACAATAAATAGTTCCCAAAAAGATGCGACAGTTGAAGCCGGCAATAAAATAATAATTTTATTTTTCATCAATTTATTAAAACACATACATATACTTCATAAAATACTTTAACACCGATGGGTACCACCTATTATTTTTATTTTTTCTACACCAATGCTATAACCGCTACAATCGGCCAGAGTATTTACCTCTAAGTACTTTCCAAGTGCTAGAATTAAGTTTCAAGAAAGTTTATTACCTTCTTTAATTGAAGATGACAATTGCCTAAAATTCCACATTCATTAGTAAGTAATATTAAAAAAGTACAAGTAGGTATATCACAGTAATCATTAATCGCCCCCTGCAGTTTCGCAATCTTCGAATCACGTGATAGTTAACAAAGAAAAAGCAAAAACAAAATTATCAACGACACACGTTTTCACTAATCTACTAATAATACGCAGGCAATAAGAATCGATCAACTTATCTTGAACCATAACTGATAGATAAAAATATCACAATACATGATGTTAGAAATCTAGGTACATATTGGATATTGTGAGGAGTATCATTATCAAATAATAATACTGCCAATAATAATAATACTACCTGACGACCGCGACCCCTCTCAATAAAGTAGGGACCAAGAAGAACAAATCTACCTACTGCAAAAGTTCAACGATCATCAACGTGAAAAAATAATTATTATAAATTCATATTCGTAGGTGCCAGATCCCGGAATGTGGCGAGACTTCAAAAGACCATCCCTTCGAACCGGAATGGGTGATGGATGCCATCCCGGCGGTGTCGGGTGGCGGCTTCGCCAGCTGCGAGCGATACGTCTCCGCCCCTGGAGCCTCTGGCAACCTTGACTACTGCCCAGCTTACTTGTTCGTCAACAATACTGTTGAGTGCGACGGATTCGTCTATGATCGCACCAATTCTGTTGTTTATGATGTGAGTGGACCAATTTGATTTTCTTCTTTATTTAGGACCTCCTAGACGGAGGTTTATGATATTTTTAGATTATTACTCATAATAATTTTGAATGAAAACTGTTTTCCAGTTCGACTTAGGCTGCCAAGAGTGGCTTCGAGCTTTGGCCGGCACCCTCAGCAGTGTTGGAACACTAATCGTGCTTCCCTTCATTGGCTTCATCTCCGACCGCTTTGGGCGTCGAATTGCGTTGGTTATCAGTGTCTTCAACCTGGCTTTGATTGGACTGATCAGAGCTTTCTCCGTCAACTACGGAATGTACCTCACGTTCCAGATCTTACAGACCACGCTTGGAGCTGGTACCTTCAGTTCTTCTTATATTTTTGGTAAGTAAGCAACTTCCTTTCTTACAGTGTTTGTGTAAGATTAACGCTCAGAACTTTGTGACCCAGTCACTACAGTGCTAATAAACAGGACCCGTCAAATTTTTTTTAGATAGAGCTTTGTGATTTTTATCATAATTACTTAGATACGAGTATATGTATTTGAAATTCAAAAGATGTATAGCGATGTATGTAAAATTTACTAAAACTGTATTGTTTAGCTGCGGAGCTGGTGGGCCCTAAATACCGTGTAGTGACGAGTGCAATCTGCTCGTCTATGTTTGCCGTGGGCCAGGTGATCCTTGGAGCCGTCGCCTGGGGAGTGCAGCCCTGGAGGTACATACATTAACATTCAATCTCAACCGACATGTCAGAAGAATGAGCTGTTAATAAAAAAAAAAATGAGAATACTAACTATTTTTTAATTGAATAATTAATATAAATACTTAGCTAAACACGGCTGTTTTTAAACAGGTATATGATCATGACGCTTCACATTCCCTGCTTCCTCATCATCTCCTACTACTGGCTGCTGTCTGAAAGCGTGCGCTGGCTGCTTTCCAAGGAAAAGTGGCAGGAGGCCAAGGAAGTGTTGGAAAAGGTGGCCAGAGTCAACAAGAAGCAGATCAGTGAGAAGTCTATGGAATCCTTAATGAATCCTCCACCTCCGTCAACGGTGAGCTAACTCTCTTTATTTTTGATATTCGAAAACAGTAGTTTTTATATCAAAAAGTTTGCATATTCTGTTGCGATGTCTATTCCAGGAGGTAGTTCCGAGCGTTTTCACTACTATCTTCAAATCCCGAGTGCTTCTTCGCCGCGTGTGTACGACGCCCATCTGGTGGATCACCACAACCTTTGTGTACTACGGCCTGTCCATCAATTCTACAAGCCTCTCTGACACCATGTACCTGAACTTCATCCTCACCTGCGCAATCGAGATCCCTGGCTTCTTCACTGCGGTGCTGGTGCTCAACAGGATCGGAAGGAAAGCCACACTGTCTGTTGGATTCTTCTTCAGCGCAGCGTGCAACATTGCTTTTGCTTTTATTGATAACGGTAAGTAGTATTTGTTATTGCCTCATATTTTTACCTAATAGATCGACTAACCGTTCTTTACCGCTCGGAACTCATTTGTTTTAAGGTCATTGATTAAAATCCAAATCTTTGTTTGATAACGCTGATTATTATGATTATCAGATGATTAGTGTTATCAAAGATTTCTATGGAATGTCAATATTTTTATGAAATAAAATATGCTGTTGGATTGTACGACATAATTTATCGATAAGTTACCATAAAATATTACGTAACAAACAACATAGATTATGATAAAAATAATCTTAATTAGCTTTTCACTACTTTCCGTTCGCGATAAGATCCTAGAACCTACTTATGAGCTACACAGTTTTTTAATAATGTTCATTTTTTAATTAGAAACCAATTATTTTGAATTATAAAATGAAGCTGGTGATAAATTTTTAACAATTTTACTCCTAACAACATAATTTACAATGTTATCCATCGCTATACTATCACATAAATATAATTTGACATCGAATTTTACTTGAACGATTTCTTCGAAAGTATTTTCTTCGTGTGTCCAGATCTAGCGACGCTGCGACTGGTGTTGTTCCTGCTGGGCAAGTTCGGTATCTCGGTGGTGTTCACGTCTCTCTACCTCTTCACCTCGGAGCTCTACCCCACGCAGTACAGGCACAGCCTGCTGGCCTTCTCTTCTATGATTGGACGCATTGGCTCCATCACGGCGCCGCTCACTCCAGTACTGGTATGTACCTTACATTTCTATCTATAATCTATCAATCAATAGTAGCTTTACATAGCATTTATCATCATTGGTTGGATTATTATGTAGCGTCCGATTAGTTGTATCTGCACTCGTCGCTAAATTAACTGATACGGGAGCCACAGATACTTCACGCATTTGACAGGTGAAGTGTTTTGTGAGGAGAATGGCAGCTGGTTGTTCTGACGTTGCAACAACGACATAACATTTAACTTAGCCTTTCTTTAGAACTTTAGAACCATCTCTATCTAGGGTACTGTATCTATACAGTAGGTTTTTGGTCAACTGTTTATTTAATTACATTCTTTTTATAGTTTTTCACCTGATAGTTTTAGAAAAGTACTAAACTTGTTAGCACAGTCAATCTTGATCTTATAAATGTCAGTAAAACGTTAATTATTTCGACGATTAGATAGTTCTTTGCTCAAAACATTTATACGTTTTAGAACGACTACTTCGATGGTCTCCCGTCGATCCTGTTCGGCGCGATGGGCGTGCTGTCCGGCACGCTGGTGCTGACGCAGCCCGAGACGCTCGGCACCAAGATGCCAGACACGTTGGCGGAAGCCGAGGCGCTCGGCTCGCCGCAGTCCAAGCTCGTGCGGGACAGCTGACCGCAGATGCTTGCCAGGTACTCGCCGGGAATGTAGAATGTAGGCTTTTGACTGAACTGTTTGAACATTTAGTCAAAGATGTTGATATACTATTTTCATTGTAGGATGGTGCGGGTGACATTAGCAAGTCGTACCTTGTCACCCTTGAAAGTTGCTGCTATTCACAAAAGTAGCAACCATAATCTCACAACATTAAAATACGGGATCATCAATAACTGTGGTAAATTAGGTAGTAACCAAAATAAATCAGGGTGTCACCCGTACCAAAATACAATAAATAGAGTATAGATCTTTTGGGAAATCCTTAACTTTAAACATAATACGAGTTAGCTGAAGATTTGTGAATTAAGGATTTATAAAATTATGATAAAATGTGTGAAATATGTGAAAAGCATAATAGTGGCTGATATAACGAAAGAAAAAACAGTCGGCATATTCTGCACTAAAGAAATAGGGATCGAAATGTAAAAGCTTTTCCAAAAATGTGTAGTGTCTTCAAGACTAATAATAACTAAGAGTAAAAAAACCTTCCATTATAAAATATATAGGGAGAGACGGTACGACAACCTAAAAATAGACCGCACAAATTAGGCGTAGCACACAATTCACCGTCACAAACAAACGCACACAGTCGCAACTGTTATTGTTGTCTCGTTCTCGCTAAAGTTTCTTGTACGTCTCTCTATCTTTTTTATTTCTGCACGTAATATAATACTGTCAATGGCGCTGTGTAGTGTTCGTTTGTTTGTAGTTATATTGTGTCCACGCGCTGTGTACTAGAAATTAAGACTCGTGCCGCTTCTTCCTTAAATTATTTCGAAGAAAAATCACAATATAAATGGTGGACTGTACAAATATTAGATATATAAGTAACTACTCTATTTACTACTCAATTATAATAAAATAAATACGATTATTTTTTATGAAATTAAAAAGAAAATTTATTCGAAATTGTTTTATTGTAAATATACACGTTTAATGTTTACTATAGATTTGCCTTATTTACACTTTTATTATGTCGAACCGATAGGTATGCTACAATATAATCTTATCGTGATGTTTTAGCACCTACATATTTGTAATAATTAATTAATATAAATCATAAAAAATAATATCACTTTGGTTATGAGATTATAATTCACAATCTTATCAAAATAATAGATCAAATTCCTTTTGCGAACAATATTAATTTGTACCCATATCACACACTCACGTGTTCGTAACTGTATCTACAGATTATATATAACGTATTTTATAGTATAATATAGACAGGCGTAAACAAAGACAACTATGGAAACTAAATTCGCAAAGAACTCAATATTTTAAAGATCACAATTCAAAACTTAAAATTAATAGAGACCATTGTAAAAGTATCAAAAATATTGCAAAACTAAAATGTTCATCTTATTGCGAACTCAGTTTATCATTTCATGCAGTAAAATATCAACAAAAATCAACTTTCAATAAGAATTATTGATTAAGATAATAAATTATTATTCTTAGTCTAAATCCCATTCATCTGCCAAACACACAAGTCTACCTAATGTAAAGGAGCATTTACAAAAACTAAATTTCATACAGTCATTTTCCAACCAATATCTTGTGACCTTGAGATGGATTACGCTCATAAGTATCAGATCGAAGCTTATTGGCAGCACAGTACCTTGTAAGTAATCATTATTTTATCATTATTTTAATCGAAGCTGAAGCACAGACGCTTCGCTCGCTAATGCTCGCTCGGGTGATAAAGAAACCTTCAATCAAACAAGACATCCACTTATTTTATAATGATGGCACACTCACATTTTTCACACAAATATTTGATATGCACTATACAGTTCCAATGCAAAACCTTGTCTTTAAAAACGTCACACGTCTTTCGTCCCACGTCACTGTTATTTGCACCGCGTCACGACCACCTGTTGTGGTGGTTCCTGTCTCTCGCTCACCTCCTCTTCCTCGTCGGGCATGTCGTCGAGGTTCTCTGCGGCGGTGACGTCATCGGGCAGCGCGGCGCGGCTGGTGTCGGGCAGCAGCAGCGCCAGCGCGGCCGGGCCCAGCGCCACCAGACCGAACACCACGCTCGGCAGACCGTGCATGTAATGCTCCTGGAAAATATACCCAGTATTTCAATACATATCGTTGGAAGCAACAGTCTGTACTGTGATAGAAATTAGTTCAAGTAGAGTCTGTTAAGACAAGGTTTCGGATGAGCGCAGTGATACCAGATAGTGTAACAGTACGAGTAAGGTTTTAAATGATGACAGAGTGATGGTTGACCTGAGAAGGAGAGCGAACATATTCAAACGACGAGCAGCCATCAATAACAATACATTATACTAACCGTCCTTATTGCGGTTCTGCTCTTTATGTTCTGTATCTGGAGCACATGAACCTGGGCCCAATTCGAATAAAAAAGCAGCAGATCATACTAATCTGAGTAATGTTTAAATAGTACTAACGATATTGATGGCAAGTGGAAAAAAGAAACAATAAATGTAGGGTCATTACTCATGACCTCCGACTCCCAGTATATCGTCCCGCTGGGGGTAAGCACGGTGAAGAAGGGAAGTGATACTGACCAGCAGCGGCGCTTGCGGCGCGAGCACGGAGCCGAGGCGGCCCACCGTGTTGGCCAGGTTGGTGAGCGAGTTGCGCGACGTGGTGGGGAACACCTCCATAGCCACCACATACACGCTGAACACGCCGTAGCTCGAGCACATCTTGCCCGCTAGGTACAGCAGCAGCTGCACCCACCACGCCGCTGGAGCAGGGAACACGGGTACACTATTAGCTTGTATTAAAGATATAAAAAAATAAAACAAATATTGAAAAAAGGTTTACAGTTCCCATTATAAGCTAAGGGTGTCCATCCAGCTACAAGTTCAGCGCCCGGACACCTTGCAATAGTTTATATAAAAAACGACTTTACACTTTGAAACATAAAATCCTTTTAGATCGTCTTTTTAGAGTGGGCAGCGGGCTTTTTTTTTTACACCGAATTAGGCATGCATTTGACCACTGACTCGCTTGATGGGAAGCGTCGACGTGATCGAAGGTGTAACACGCTTGCCTAGGAGATATCTATTCACTTTACTCTTAAACACCCCCGGATCGTATTTAAGTGGAATGACAGAGGCAGGCAACGAGTTCCACACTTCTGCAGTTCTTACAAGAAAAGTTGACTTGAAACGCTTAGTGCGTTTTGGCGGAATTTCCACCATAAGAGGGTGTCTCTTACTGGTGCGCCTGGTACAATTATAAAAGAACGGTGATGGCTGGATCAGGTCATGCAGTTCTTGTGTACACTCGCCGTAGTGTATTCTGTAGAATACCGACAGACTGGCTATTTCACGCCGGTGTGACAAGCTCTGAAGCTTAGATTCTGCTTGTCACCCTTGTCACCCTTCACCGATGTATAAAAATGTAACATAATTGCGAGGCGGCCCCGCGCTGAGCTTGCGGGTGGGCGGACACCGTCAGCGTTACACAAAAAGCTACAAAATAAACCCAAACTTACATATCGGTACAAAAGCGGACGCAATAAAGAAGATGGCACAGAAGGTGTAGGCGACACAAATCGGCGTCTTCCGACCGAACCTGGTCAGCGTGAGCGCGGTCACCACCCGCGTCGGGATGGAGAGGAGGAGGAGCGACGAGAAGTTGAGGTACTTGTTGCCGGCGATGGAGACAGAGTTGATGATGGAGCCGTTGTAGACGAACGTGCAGCACACGAAGCAGGCCGCGATCACGGTCACGCGGAACACGATGGCACGCGACCGGAGCACGGACAGGATCGCCGCGCTGTCCGACGGGTTCGTCTCCGACTGGAAAGTGGACACATTTTGTTGGATTAGAGTCGGCGATTGTAAGGTGCTGGTAAGTGCTAAAAGAAGAGTGTGAGATTTCAGAAGACGATGTCGAGTTTGGAGGGAAATGGAAAAGAAAAGCGACAAAGGGTGAACCCACCACCATATGTGGAATACATAGTCCGGAAGAGAGAAAGTGCACTATTTGTTGCAAGTGTGATTACGCGGTACTTCTCAAACTTGATCAACCGTTGAGAGCAAGCATTACGCTAGGTACTAAAAATGGTAAAATAGTCAAATTTACAAAATCTAATATCTAATAAAAACAGTCTTTTAAAGTCATTATCAACCACCAAATCCGAATCCTCCATCTGTCGGTTACTAGGCCGGGTTCCATTGTTATGTCACTTTACTATTTACCTATGCTAGTACTTTTATGGACAAACGTAATGTTTTTAGCACTACTCGAATTGTATCAGACTTAGATCAGATCTAAACAGTTGTGCTCACAATGCAATCCGTACCTCAGATGGCACATGTTAATCTTACAACCAAATAAGTAAGTAGGATTTGTAGCAACAGGTTGTTAATGGCATTTCAAACAGACACAACCGCAAACTTGACTTTTTGACTGCCTCGGTGGCTCAGTTGGTAGTGAACCTGCTTTCTGAGCTTGGGGGCGTGGGTTCGATTCCCACCTAGGGCAAACATTCATGTGATGAACATTTGTGTTTGTTCTATGTCTGGGTGTTAATATGTATTTAAGTATGTATTTAAAAATATCTAAGTATGTATATCAGTCCCTGGCAGCCATAGTACAAGCTTTGCTTAGTTTGGGGTCAGGCGACCGTGTGTGGAAGTGTCCCGAATTTATTTATTTATTTTATTTAACTAAGTAGAGACTACGAGTAGCGGAACTAACATACTTTTCAATGCCTCATTTTCTCATCCTTGAGATATCTCTGTTTTCCAACTTTAAGAACCACTATCTTATCTCACCATAAATCATCCCACCTCACTCATCCCACATCATTTGTGATTGTATTAGTGGTTGTTGTATCAATATTTACAAAGGAACTGCGAGTAGCATTAATGTAACATCACTACAGAGCCTCCAATGACGGGGTTTTAGATGCCAGTTTTTTTGTAAACAAAAACCCTTTGTCTTATGTCTATGACTGATCCGATACCAATTATAAAACGCGAATGGGCAATACGAAAAACTGTTGCTACTGTACAAAAATCAGAACCAAACTTTTTTGGTAATAATAAAAAAAAAAAAATAATAATAATTTTTGTAATATTAAAAAAAATACTCCTAAAAAGAAAAAAAAATAAGAAAATCTAATAAAATAAATCAATATGCCCACGTATCTACAAAAAGAAGTGAAATCCCATCAAAAACATTCTGTAAAAAACTAGCTTATTAATATCGCCATATAAACCAAGTTTCAGCGTGTTTTCAGCTTCCTACATAATGTTCTCAAAAACAAAAAATAAGTGAAGATGTTTACACACAAAAAAAATAACTCAAACTCACTTCCTGTGACTTCCTCTTCTCGCTGATTTTGTCCAGCATAGCCTTCGCCTTGTGTGATAACGTTATTTTATTAATCTTCGCCACCTTGTTCAGTATACGGACTGCTTCATCTTTTTTGTTATGTGCCAGAAGCCATCTGAAAAATAATCCTAGTATAAAAATAATTTAGGAAATAAATTTCAAAAGACTAATCCAAGGACTGTCGAAAGGACAAAATCTTATGTGTTTTTGAAAAGAGTACTTTTTGGTGACAATAGTTTATGTTTAAATAACAGAGAAAATTAAAAAAAAAATTAGTTCCTAGTAACCTACTACCCAATAGACTTCCTAGCTAATGGATCGTAAGGCCCATGTTCACTAAACTTTAATTGAATCATTATTTCAACTTCAACTCTTGGTTTATGGCTCTTGAGAAGACAGACAGATAGACAGACAGACAGACAGACATTTATTTTTGGCAAAAAACACACATAATAAAAATATACACACAGAATACAGTTTAACAAAAAAATAAAAATAAAAAGAAAGTAAGTTAACAGGTAAAACCAGTGTACGTATTTTGACTTTTTGCCACAAACCAGCCGCAACTCAGCATGGTGCTGGTTGTGTCCAACCAGCACTCTTCTTATGTCCGCCAATATCACGTTGAGGACGATTATTTATTTAACTGACCATTGTTGACGATTAACTTGTTAAATACTCGTAGTTATCAAAAACATTCGGTTCGGTCAAAAAAAATCGTTTGCTCATGGTATAATGATATAACTACTCCGCCAGGTTTTTATTTATTTATTTTTATTATGAGAATTCTAGTCACGTGGGCAACACATAGTGACGTCAATTGAAGAAATAGTTCGAGTGTGACAATGACGAGTGACGTCACGATGTGTTTGCTCCCGGAATGCTAGACCTTGTTTTCTGTATCATGCGTTTGCTTAAGTTTTGGAGAACTTTGGCTTTAGACTTTGCCTCCTCCCAACTTGTTGAGTTTCTTCTATGACGTGAAAGTATACCTGACTCCCTCATCCATGAGGAAGATGTAGAAGACGACGACGAGCAGAGGCGCGTAGATGGCGCGCATCATGTGGCGCCAGTAGGGCACCTTCCACGCGATGAGGCCGAACGCCGCCGTGCCCAGGCTCGCCAGGATGTCCGACATGCACGAGAACACCACGCGCCGCTTGTGGCTCACCAGCTCCAGAGCTGGGAAAAGAAACACATAGTTTTGAAAACGATTCCGACTCTTAGCTATATAGCCGCTAGTTCTGTTGTGGTCCGTATATAGGCTGCGGTTTAGCAAACAAATATTAAAAATGAGTGTGCACCAAAGTGTATAAAAGTCATGTCATTTTTTGTTATAAAATTGTATGAGACAGCTCACTCAAAATAAATTGGACTGCCTGTGTCACAGCAAAAAATGTTTTAAAAACGAGACTTTTTACCTTCTGTTGATCTCTACACCAATCTATGATTTCAAACAAGCCTCATGTAGGTACAACATCGACTGTTTCAGATTATTCCCATTACTAATAAACGTTAATGTCGATTAAGTTCCAATGTAAAAGAAAGCAAAAGACAAAACACTGAATAAATATTCCGAGGCTATACAACGTTTATTAGTAAATGGGTAATTATTATTTGTTTCGTAAAATCTTGCTCAGAGGTAAAATAATGGTAAAATAAATAAATAATAAATAAATAAATAAATTAATTAATTCGGGACACTTCCACACACGGTCGCCTGACCCCAAACTAAGCAAAGCTTGTACTATGGCTGCCAGAGACTGATAAACATACTTAGATATTTTTAAATACATACTTAAATACATATTAACACCCAGACATAGAACAAACACAAATGTTCATCGCATAAATGTTTGCCCTAGGTGGGAATCGAACCGACGCCCCCAAGCTCAGAAGGCAGGTTCACTACTAACTGAGCCACCGAGGCAGTCAAATAAAAGTATCTTACATAGCACCATGGAAGCGTTTCCGTATCCGAGCGCGGTCTCGAGGAACTCCAGCACCAGCAGCATCCAGTAGTTGACGGAGAAGGACTTCACCAGCCCGCACACGCCCACCACCAGCGGCGTCACCACGATCACCACCTTGCGTCCGTACCTGCAACCGAAATACATACGTAATACATACGAGTACATCATAATCTCACCTCTCTCCCGGAGAGGTAGACAGATAATAACTAACCACCTGAAAATCAACCCAACCTTCGCAACTGAAATATGTTTACTGTAAAAGTAAATGGTTGTTTGTGTAATTTTCTCTAACGATATTTTTTGAAAACTGTTGAATTAATTTTAATTTTTTTTGTAAGTTTGTTTTTGTTTTTAGTTATGTACGGCTGCATGGATGAAAATCGGTGAAATGGCTTAAAAGTTATAAATAATTCCTAAATGAATCGGAATTTGAACTTAACTACGGAAAAGCTATAAGAATGAAGAAAGTATGTTTTTAAGAAAACTAGTAAGAAGGCACTAAGTTTTTTAAATATTAGTTCAAAAACAAGCTGCTGGTTTCGAGTGTAATATTTCTTAAGGGTGTTCTTCTACCCGTCAAAGTGAACCATTTTTAGAACATAAGTTTTATCGAAAGAAAAATAATCGAGTCTCCATACAAAATAACTAGTTAGGATCGTGATCATATTTTAATGTAGAACGTGATCAATTTTTTATGTAGACTAGATTTAGTTTCTCGATTTTTGTTAACTTGTGTTCGAAAAGTAGTTAACTTTAACGGGTAGAACAACACTTTTAAGTATTAAGTCCTCCACACAACTAGCTCCTTGTTTATGAAACTATAGCTACATAATATTACTAAGTATAGGTACCTGACGGGCGCGTAAAAGTTGCAATTGAATCAAACCATCTAACAAACGTGGATGGTAACTCGACCCTCTGCGTTTCATTCAGATACTAATGAATTCCTGTTTCTATCAACAAGTCCACACTGAATTCTTATTTAACCATACTCCGTAGATACGCCATCATTGTTAATAACAACAACACGTGTTCCTGTAACACGATACGAGACACGAGTTTCTAATTGTACTATAATATGTACATACATAGGTACGAAAACAGTTAATAAAATGTATAAGTATGTAGATACATTTTATACCCATAATAATATGATGGGAAGCAAGCGCAGATTTATCAAGGTATTATATTAAAACGTGCCTCTATCGAAAAATAAAATCTTATAATGTGGCAAGTCGTGTGTCTTCTGCATGCAATCGAATTCATTAGGTAAGGCACTTGGGTACTCACTAATCTATACAAACCCATTTTTGTTTTGCATGAGCGTTATGACTCAAACACTGTACTCTGTACCTACCTCTCTGTTCTCTGTAGGAATTTGAGGTTTAAGTTCAAAGGTATCTCTCAACTCGTCTCTTAGCGAGAAATACCGAACTTTACGGCTATCTTTAGCAAACAATCGCAGTAGTCCCACTGTATTGTCCCATAATAGAACAACTGACACTATTTTCGCCCCATAGTAACACAAACCACACACTTTTTGGTAGGCAGCAGAGCAATTATCTTTCGTGCAGGTAAATTTGTTTTGTACTTCTGTATGGGCGTATAATGGCTGATTCTAGTGACAATAGAGGGCTATAAAAGCATTCTGAGCGATTACTGTGCCATTACAGCGCGCTAATCTGAAGCAAATTCGCAAACGACGCATAATCACAATAAAATAATAGTTAGTGACACAATCGACAATGTCGAGGACGGCTTTTGTTAGGTCGACGACAGGTATAGCTGCTGTAAACTGTACTAAACTCATCAGTGCAGTTACACGGCGGAGCCACCATCGTAGTTTCTTCATAAAACTGACAGCCACAATTGGAAAATACTTAGTTCTATCATTTGACCAACTCTACAGATTATTATTGTTGGTCGGTCTGTAATCGTGCGTGGTTCGAGCACGTGTAGTTAGGTGTGCGCCAGGAATTTGAGGTGTTTATTGAAATGTATAAAATTATAATTTTAGGAACATTTAGATGACAATAGTACAGTCATACCTAAATCTACAACAATACGACAAGAATCTGGTTCAAACACAAAAAGATACACGAGACATGTAAGAACTGCTTACTAACACGTGGTGGAAGCAACCTTTAACGAAAACTGAAATAGTAACTCACTTGTCGGAGATGAATCCTGAAAGCACGAAGGAGAAGACCAGCCCCAAGTTGTGCACGGTGCCGATCATGGTGCGTTTCCACGGCTGGCAGCCCAGGTCGAACTGGAACCGGAGAAAATATATAAATAATATACCTCTAGATATACTTAGATACGGCCCTATGTAATAGATATAAGGAGTATTCCATGTCAGATAATAATACTAAATATTCGAAAGACATGTGACATCAACGCTGGCTCAGTGCGTATTGGTACGCACGTGGTAGGTGGCTCAATCGTCCTCAAAGGTAGGTCTCAGCAGCGGGATGTAAAGAAAGACTGCAATGATGATGGTGTTGACACAGTAAAAGCCAACTGGCTGATTACCAGTCTGTTAAGCGATTAGGCCACAGGATATATTTACAAGCTAGTGCTTCCAGAAGCAGTCTTAACGTTAAGAACGGTCTCATCCAGACTAATAATCAATCTGTATCAACTGTGTCAGTCCTAAAACCTTCAAAAATGATTATTGTTCTACAAGAAATACCTGTAAATAGACACCATGTCAACCATGTAGTGTATGTGTGTCACACTCTAAGGAGCGGCGGATGTTTGATTTTGATTTGATCCTGAATTTTCAACCGCGTACAAACAATTCGACTCAAACATGGTTACAATAATACTTTGATTTGATTCCGCAATACGTTTAAAACACAGATTCTTGAGCAGATGAAATCTCCCTTTGTCACGTAATTGCCTATCAAAACAAAACAACCATATCATCACCATGGCCTACTCAATCAGCCAGTTACAGGGGCCTACCATGACACCCTATTGCCATGATGGTTACATTTAATAGTCGAAGCTGCGCGACCGAGACTCGTATCGGTCGCGAAGCGCAGACAACCAAACCTAACAATCATGGCAATACGATGTGATGGTAGGCCTCCTGGGCCCTACAAGCTGTCAATCTTCCAACACGAAAACTGTAATCAGGCTCCATCAAACCGTCACGTTTCGCCACAGCTTCTCTAACTACTGTAATCTTTGTAAACACCTAACTATATTTACACAAGAGTCCATGGCGAGCTAGTCACCATGAACTTGAACTATTCAGATGCCACCTATGACACGGACCATAACATCCGACGTCACGCGTAGTAACTACAGCCTTCTCTGTCGGTTATTCATCTATCGACCATGACAATCTCCAAGGTGACAATGGACGAGTGCCAACTTCTATTGCTAATCTCTAACAGGATTATTTTCAGCTGATTGTCGATACAGTCGAAACAGTTGTTATGCCATGACAGTAACTAATTAGGTTCGTAATATTTTACCCTTGACAGTACAGTTGAATTACCCTTAAAATACATTGATTAGGCTGGACTACAGGATCTTCAAGATCCATAAAAATTAAGGTTCTTTAGGTTTTTGCAGACGTACCTCGGCAACAATACTATTGTAGTCGTCATATATGACCCTCTCGCAGGGCGTGGTGAGGTTTGTCGAGAAATGGTCAGGCGAGCAGGAGCTGCTCCAGGGCGTCGCGGAGTAGGAGTCGTTCAGGGGCGCCATCCGGCGGCACTTGTCTGTGCCATTGTACTGCGTGAACGGCGACCAGGAGGTGTTGTACGCGCGTGTACTCTCGCACTCGGGCACTTCGCATCTACATCGATAAAAAAACTTAGATTAATGAAGTTGGTAATGCTCTATTTATACTCCTATACCTGAATCTAAGTGGTTCAAATGACTACAGACCGCAACAAACGATTCCTCTCCATCCTAAGGTTGCCTGGAAGAGATCGCTTTTAGTGATAAGGCCGCCAGTTGTTACACTATAGAATAAGTATTATTATACATTATTTTCTTGTTTTTTGTTACTTATGGTGTGAACAATAAAGAGTTTATCTATTTATCTATCTATCAAACGGAGGAGTCTGAATAAACCACTTGGTGAAGGAAAATGCTGGTCGCGATCTTCAGCGACGTGATACCTAAATCCTGAATGAATGAGAGATATCTGAGATATCTATACTTCTACATTTATACATATGTTTAAAACCTGCTATTATAAAGAAGTAATGTTTAGTAAGTTTTGAAATAAGTGCCTTTTCGCAATTTCTCGGACTCTTCCCTCAGGGATAGAGTTGTGTATTAACACGCAGGGAGTCTGTGTCCTTAAATCGGACGATCGAGTGGGTATGACCTCCCTGGTTCAGGCAGGGACATGATTACACGATAATAAGGGCCCGAGAAATCGCATATTGTAATAGGCAGTACTTCAAAAGGGAATCCTGGTCCGATTACCGACCTACTGGTTTATTAAAAAAACCTTTTCCAAAAAACTATATAATGGAGATTATTTAGGCTTTATGCTATAAATGAAACGTGGGAGAAGCCGCGGAAAGATCAGCTAGTTTATGATAACGACAATCATGCGTGAATCGCAAGGTGATGTTTTATAACATCACCTTGCGATTCACGTGTTGTGAATAAAGAATGTGGTAGAGAGAATGTTAAAACATACATTTATATGTATGTTTTAACATTCTCTCTACCACATTTATTCACTGAGCTGTACCTACCCGATGGGTTCTACAGCTGTAACAAAAATGCACAATCATCCTACCTAAGTCCATAAATGGTTGAATACTCGAGTTTGAATCAACACAGTATCAAATCAAGAAAAAAAATTTAAGCCGATTAAAAAAAAAACATAATATATCTTCATCGTCACGCCTTTCCCCAAAAGGTTTGACCGAAGTTACAAACAACATCCTCACAAAACAAGAAAAGGAGGAAAAGTATTCGCTGGTATGTGTTTGTTTCTTTTTTTTTAAATCTGACTATCGTCTGGCGAAGCGTGGTTGTTGTGAAACACCTCTGCCAACTTCTTCGGGGGAAAAGGCGTGCCGATATAATAGATTGTTATTTGTATTTTATGTACATTGCTGGTGGCTAAGTCGCGAGGCTCACACGTGACTCCTCACAAACGACAGGTGCTGGTAATCGTTACTTCCGGCCCACGACACGCCTGCGCCTGCGCCGGCACTCATGCGTGCCGATAAGTCTACACAACACACCCATTTCCACTACATGCGAGTATGAGTACTAGTTCTACTACTTAGCACTAACAATTTTACCTCACGGTTCTACTTACTGTCTTCATAGAACAGTATTTTTGGAGGTAAAATGCGCATCTATCTACGCCTATCATAGTAGTCTCTACATACGTTTACTCTCTGTGAATTAGCCATTGGCAGCTTCTGCAGCACGCTAGAGCATAGTCCCCTCCCATATAAATGAATTAAGTTTTAGAGCTCCTTAATCTAAACCACAACCATCATCATCACATCAACGTCGTACATTAACACAAAGCTGAGTGGCAACAAACATTTCTGAAGAGCTAGGTATGTGTAGGTACATGGAGCCGAACGAGTGCGAATAAAGTTTCCGTTGACTATCAAAACTCGTCGAATGCCCCCAGGATGCATTCTTTCAACGTACATGAAATTTGCATGCAAGAAAAAATTAAGTAAGAACTAACTTTAAAAAAAAATCGGGCTATTTGCTACGAATTTTCCATAGTCGACAAGAGAAATGACTCGTCATTATTTATGGTTTATTTTATTGATATTACGCACGTGAAGCACTCGCTGCAGTGTTGCATAAAGTACTAAAGATTTTATTGTTTGAGATTACGTCTGACCCTTAGAATAACTACCTAAAGAAGGTAGGTTTCCAAACAACGCCTTCTCAAAACGCAAGCCACTAATTCGCTACATGTGCTGTGTTTACTTGCCTTGTCATGCACATAGTCGTAAACATAATGTGGTTAGTTAAAATTATTTCCCGTTTAAAGTTAGATATAATTAGTTGACTGTTAAAATCTGTTTCATACTTTGATTTAGCTTCAGACCAGCGATGATAGCCTAGTTGAAGAAGGCCCGCCTCTCAAGCCAGGGGAGTGGGTTCAAATCCAGACGACGGCACGCACTAATTTGTTCATTGTGTAAACATAATATGTGCGTATTGTAAGTCATCTGCTACATGACTGGAGCCCGGTGTGTGACGACAGGCTCGCCCCCGTCACATTTGGGACTGAATATCGTCCGGCGAAGTGTGGGTTGTATTACACTTCTGCCAAAGGTATATACGATATGTATATACTTTGATTTTGAAGTAAAGATTTGCCCACACATAGCGTCGTACGGTAACTTCATTTATGGCACCAACTCTAGCGGCATATATTTTGCTAGTGTACTTGGTTTCTACAAGGTACTGGTTTTGGGTGCAGTAATTGTTCTACGCGTCAAAGCGAACAACTATTAAAAAATACATTTTCTAAATTCTATAGAAAAATAATCGAGTTTCAATACAAAAAAACTAGTCAATTGCATGATCAATTTTGTAAAAAGACTTAATTTTTTTCTTTAAATTTGCAACCTTGTGTTTTAAAAGTTGTTCACTTTGACGCGTAGAAACACACCCTAAGTATGACTACAAAACCAGAACGTTGTATAGGTAGTTATTCTAAGGTCTGACCCGCACCCTTGCAGCTAGAGCCAACTCAAGTTCGGATGGAACCAAACCAACGTAGAATATTTCATTGTTTTGATGAATAATAACAATAAAACTGCCAGGCGAGCCCAGTTCAATAACTGATTCTTCACTTGATGATGTTTTTCGTTCGAACGTCCCACGCCATTTCCGCTCAGGACGAGTATAAAGGCTTCAACAAACCCAACGCGTGCCCGAGTTTTGTAATACAAGAAAAGAACTGTATGAACCACTAACTAATCTGATGCTATACAACGTTGTATAGCATCGGAGTAGTTTTACGATATTTTGTTCTTTTTTTTCTCTAATCTCGATAGAAAAGAACAAAACGCTGTATAACTGTTTCTAGACCATACATCGTTTATTAGTAGGGGGTAGAAAATGAGCGGTAGGCAGTATGTACTTGCGTAGCACCTGCGTAGTACAGCCGAATATTATGACAGCACACACATATGTACTCATACACACACGACATTCACAATCATTGCCTAAATTTTCCAACTTGGAATTCCGCACGTCGTCGACTAGTTCCTTCACCAGCCGTCGCTGATGGTTTTTTTATTCTTTGTTTTAATCAATCAGATTTCTTATTCAATTGTGTAAACGCAACGCAAAGATACACTCATGTTCATAAGTGTATCTTAAAAATGACTCTACCATCTTGCTCGGAAAACGAGCCACCAACTCAGAACAGGCAAGAAGTTGTGGCGTCGATCTGATTACGAACTGACCTGAAGCCGACCTCCGCCGCCGTAAAGACGTAGTTGAAGTTGCACATGGCGAGGAAGGAGTCGCGGAAGGCCAGTAGCAGCAGCAGCACCAGCTGGTACTTGCCGAAGCTGCCCAGCTCGCTCAGGATGCCTTCCAGGTTGAACTGGCTCTCCTCTTTACTCTCCTCCGGTACCTTGGACAAATAACGTTTAGTTTGGGGCTGCCAATAGTTTGTGAAATTGTATCTACTACCTACGTACATTATTTGGTTAGTTTACATTGAATAGTTATAGTTACTTTAGTTCGTTTTTAGTTTTAACCGACTTCCAATTGATAGAAGGTTCTCAATTCAACTGTATGTTTTTTTTTTTTGTAAAAGTTATGCGATTATTCCGCCAATTGTGAATAGATTTTAAAGTAATGATACTTTTTTTGTTTGATAGTACTGAATACTGAAGAGGTGGTCCATATTTAAGTTTAGTTTTAGTTTCTTGTTGTATTCTATTTAAAAAAAGGCTTTAATTCTCGGAGGATTGGAAGAACTCTTATTTAATTTATATTGCGGAACTCACTTTGACACTGGCTTCTTTCGACATCTTGCTGAGGCTGTTACGCTTATGATAAAACTCTACTGAACTGAACAGCCACTTGCATTATTTCTGAAACAAAAGGAAATATGTATTTTTTTGTAGCTTATTTTTTTGTACTTTCAGTTTTGTTCGTTTTTAGATAAATAACGGTAGTAAATAGTTGTGCACGGGACGGAACCATTGAAGTAAGGGCTCAAAAGAGAGTCGATGAAAACTTTTTAACACACCTTTCCCAACTTTTTTTTTTGTTTTTCGCTCGTATAATTAAAAACTAGTTTCTCAGCTCATCCGATATGACCGGTAATTGTCAACTGAGACCACTACCACTATACTATAACTTTATATACTGCTAGGATGATACATTAGACACATGGACATTTGTATCGAACATTATAATTAATTGTACAATTGGAAACCTACTGTTCGTTGCATAATACTGTATTGTTCGCAACTCATCGCGCATAGGGCCGCGTGAACCACTCGTCAACCACATAACGTGAGGGTTACAACGATAAGTCAGGACAAGTGCAAGTCCAGTAGTAGTAGATGGTTCTGTATTATTTTTACGGTATAGTTTTAAAAAATTCTACATACCTTCCTATAAAGCGAGGTCCCACTCTCATACCTTTTTCGTATTTCTTTTAGTTCCTGTCCATCCCAAGGATACCTAAAAGAAATCGCTTTATGCAATAAGGTCACCCTTGTACTGCCAAACAAATGTGTGTTCGTTTTTAAGGTATTTTCATCGTTCGTTTTCATTGTATTTTGGTGTGTAATAAAGTTATGTTGTAAAAATAATAATAATGCCACAATTAAATCAAAATAATTACTTTTTAGGTATTTATTTCTTATTACACCGCAAAAAGTATATTGTCATTTAAAGAAATAGTTTTAACTATTCATGTTTTTATACTGAAAGAAAAAAATGTCTCGATAAAAAACCTATCTAACTATGTATCAAAAGTGAAACGAAAGATGTTACACATAAAAGTTGCCTGGAGTAGATTTAGGTGCACTAAAAGTCCAGTAAGTATAAAAACTATCGGATTGTTTTAATTTTCATAATAAAAAAAAAAAACTTAAATTATTTTGATTTGCACCTTGCACACTAGACAAAGGGCTATCAGACTGATGGATACGTCTCTCTATTTTTCCAGTTCTTTCTATCCTGGCGAGCACCGTCACCACTAACCCATATCTTTTCGAAATAGGCCCAAACACAAACCTAAAGTGCATGAATATTGGTAGAGAACCCTAAAAACCCAAAATCTAGACCTCATAAAATGTGAATAATCCCGTGTAGTGAATTTTATTGTAAAGGCAAAGAATGAAATGCATAGTTTAAATGACGTATTCCGTAGCCACACGTCTTTGCCTACGTCTTCACCATGCAGTGATAAAGAAGGAAACGGCTGGCTACAATATAATGAAACAATGCTACCTGGGGGGCAATTCAACTAACCAAAGTTGATGCCTGGGGGGGGGGGGGGGGGAAGGCGGTTATGTGGGGGTCTCCGCCCTAGTGGCGGCATACCCACTAAAAACCCTGGGGGGTTTCTTCTCGGCGCCCATGTCTCGGGGCTACGGGAACAATCTTGCACTCGACCGCAGCCCCGACGACGCTGCTCCCCTAACACCCTTCCCGTTTAGTTCGTTTACTTCGTTCTTTCTTCGGAGCATTAGTGATACTACAACGTTCCTCATCCGTTTTTATGGCTTACTCAACGTCAATTGTTCGTCAACGTCAAAAGTTAAGTATCGGCTATGGTTAGCAGATTTGCTCCCCTAGACACGCATCGTACCATGGTATAATAATATACTCTGCCAGGTATAGCATTCAGACACACGTAGAGACGTCAATCGGTGCTTAAGCTAAACCGAAATAAGTCATTTACAACAAGTTCGAAAGAGACAGATGAAGATGACGTCATTATGTGCTTGCTGAACGTTAGACCTTGTTTTTTTGGATCATGCATCGTACGACCAAACTACGCGACTCCGTGACTCACCGTAGCAATTGAACAGCGATCCTGAACAGGACTTATTTAGTAACAGTTTAAAAACACAAAGTATGGCTTAGTCAAGGCTGGCCTCATCAGGAACGCAAAAACCACCCACCGCTGTGCAGGTTTCTCCCAGCCTGAGGCGTGTCACTATGTTTTTTTTTAAATAAATGTTCGAAAAATATTAAAAGGCCGGTAGGGCTTTTCAATATTTTTCAATGAGGATATCTAATCCATTATTTTAGTTACATTAAATGGGACTACATAAAACCAACAAACTAACCAAACATTTGAAACCGCGTCAGTTTAAAATTAAAAAATATTTTTCGATTGATATCACTGACCTAAGATTTTTTTTGGGATGTAATTGCCATGCTACGCTATTTCCTAAATTTTTTGCATTACATAATCATGATTCCCAGGATGTTTAAGTTTTACTAGAGCTAAGTAGTGAGGAAGATTTTGATTGTCACAGCAGTCTAGAGACGGTGTGTAGGTATTTATTGATGCAGTTTTTTTAAATAAAGACAAAGTAATGTCTATTTCCTCCTCTTACCAAACATACCAGTATCTACTGGTCGTGTCTGACCGCCACTTTCCATCTGTTTCTCTTTGATGGTTTAGCTTTAGCGCCATCTTTTTATACCGCCTACCCCCAGCCATAATAATAAATAGCCACTTATAGCGCCTCATACTCGGAGAAATACACGTCGCTGCGAAGATATAGCCATCATTACTAAAGCATTGGACCGCGTCCTGATCTGCCATAGAATATGCTGTGAGTTATATCAATTTATATTCTCTTCGAGTATAATATAAAAAATAAAAAGTGTCATTTCGGACACAGTTTCCCATAATCTTGGGTCCGAAATGATACTAAGCCGGCTTTTCCAGATTGTCACTGTCTTTCCTGGCAATATGATTACGCACAAGATCCGTTGGAGAAAAATGCTCTAGACTATGCTCTAGTCGTGCTATATAGTTATCTCATTGGCGCGTTTGTCAGAAGTGCTGTTCACAGTATTCTCAACATTCTTCTCTAGCACAATATTTCGAATATTAAATACCTACTTAATATTACGAACAGCAAAGTAGCCCAACAGAAAAATCTGCAACCATTCATGCAGAGACAAACTTAAACAAAACGACCTGATTAGAAAAATGCATGAATGCATGATTGGTCTCGCTCCGGTATGTTTTCAGAAAGTAAAATCCCTTTGTGCGTCACCTCGAGTACTTGCTCCAAGTAGGTGTAACAACCAGGTAGTTGTTACATTGTCTTAGGTCCACGTTTCTACCTAGTAACTATTTGAACTATGACATCAGAGGTCAATCGATGGAACTTGACGTAGGTAAGTAACAAAACCAGTGACACCATAATATGACGACTTAAAACCAGGCGTTTACATTGTGCGTAGGCATACAATACATGAGGTAAACATGGAATCGTGTGTCAGGGATAAAAAAGGAAACTCCTTATTAGTATATGTGCCTACAACTTTAAGGATATCCGCCCCAGTGCCCAGTCGACCGGCGGACGTGTCTGACAGACTATGTCTGTGTTTTTCTATTTTGATTGTTTTATTAAGTTGACGCGCTTACGTGATTGTGTGTAGTATACTGTACAAGTAATAGTTATAATGGCCACGACGTGTCCAAGTGAATAGGTTTGTTTCTTATTTTGTACAGTCATATGAAATGTGTTAAAGATAATATTTTTTGCTTTTACTTATGTAAATAGTTTAAAACTGCATAATATGTTTAATTTTTATGAAATAACTAGCTGCGCCCCGCGGTTTCACCCGCGGTTAAAAAGTATCCTATATGCTATTCTAGACTGTAATCTATCTCTGTGCCAAATTTCATCCAGATCTGTTCAGCCGTTCTTGCGTGAAAGAGTAACAAACATCCATACATCCATTAGTATTAATACATACATAATCCATACATCCATAGTATTAGTAGGATCTGATGAACTTCTGGTATGCAGAATCAATAAAACACACGCAGAAATACATTTGTCAAAGTAACTTTACCTACGCTCTTTAAAAAAGCATTGATAATTTTTCGTGAGACAAAATAAACGAATCAAAGTCAAAGTCAAAATGTTTTTATTCAATTTAGGTATCAAAGATACACTTATGAACGTCAAAGTTATTTATATAGACTCGACCGCCTTGTTCGGACAAAAAGCCTCTACTCAGAAGAACAAGCAAGAAACTGAGGGGCATTATTTTTTCAAATAATAAATAAATTAGTCTCACAAATTTTGGCTACTTGACGGAAGTGGAAGGCTCCAGACATCTTTATCTTCTAAATAATTCTTAACCTTGAACTAACTAACCTTGACTTAAAATGAACAGCACATATAGTACAAAACCCTACAAGTTACTTAGCAAATACAACTATACAACCAAAATACGCAAATTACGCGTATGTTTTGAGCGTCGTATGTCCGGCACGGCTGTCCGCTATCGTGTGTTTACAAAACACGGCGATTGTGTCCGCGCCGACGCAGGCCGGGCCGGGACTGTCCGTCTCTCTCCGCTCTCGTAGGCTAAGTACCGGCAGCCATACATACATTTTCATATCGTAACATCTTTCCCCCGAAGAGGCTGGAAGTTAGTGTGAAGTGTTAGTGTTGTAATACACCTAGTATTACACTTCACCGGACGATATTTAGTCCCAAATGTGAAAGGAGGGCGAGTCTATCACCATACACCGGGCTCCAGTTATGTAGTAGATGA
Organism: Peribatodes rhomboidaria; assembly: GCA_911728515.1. Classification (NCBI taxonomy): domain Eukaryota; kingdom Metazoa; phylum Arthropoda; class Insecta; order Lepidoptera; family Geometridae; genus Peribatodes; species Peribatodes rhomboidaria. Next base: position 17,218,063 of record OU452177.1, read on the forward strand.
TATTAAATACGCACATACTTATAATATTTTATGTTCACACAACGAACAAATTGGTGCGAACCCATTCCCGGCACCGGCAATCAAATAAATTCCAGCAATATTAACCAACAGAGACTGAGTAAACCGCACACTGTCACACTACACATTCTGTGCACTTTTCAAACTTATAAGCAGCCTGTCCAACTTTCGCCCTAATTTTTTACTAAATCTCTGATTTGGAAAATATCTTAAACTTTGGTTCTGCCGCTTTACAAAACGATACACACAATACAATGGACATGTATATTATAAGCTCAGTTCAGTTTTTCTTGGACCCGTCGTGTCACTCAATCTTGTAATAAAAGATTGTAAGACGAAACTACTCTAGTACTTACTTACAATACAAGTCTAGTTACCTTGGCTCGTAGCCGGTCCGTAGACCCTCTACGAATTTGAATCAAAAAAGAGTTTTTTTAATGAAACTAAAAAATGTAAGTTTTTCAAAACTGTTTAAATACCTACAGATTCCTAACATACCTATACTTACCATTTATTAAAGTTTACATAATTAGAAATAATATAAAAACATTGATGAATGTAACTATGGAATGCAACTATGTATTTCTAGAAATAACTAGAGATACATAAAAGTGACAAAATAAATCAATAAACATAGATAATTATCCATTGAAACACCCACGTGGAATTTATAATGGACTTTCAAAGAATAACGGTCACTCATCAAATGTATTATAACTGAACAATAGAAAGTCCTTTCTTGATGTTAACTTATGCGAGAATATGTATCAAATGTTATGTATTTTCCCAACACTTGCCTACAAATGCTTATCTTTCGTGATTGCATCGTAGTTGTACTTTAGAATAATGCTACCAATAAATAGGTGAGTGTTTGTAGGGTGAATGCATTAATAAAAACAGCTGTACGGATTTCTTTGAATTATGTTATTAATTATATTGTACTTACGTAGCATGAATCCAGATTTAGGTATTTAATTAAGATTTTTGTTTTGAATTCCCACAAAAGATGGTTCTAAAGGGATCTCAGATAAACCCAGGGTACAGTATACACAACTACTTACAATCGTGAACAACTCTTACTATAACATCAACCCCGAAAGAAACTGCCCATTTAGTTGCTACAAAAGTCAGGGATGAGCAACAGGAACAAACGCAACAACCTATGCCCTTGTCCATCCAACCAGATTACTCACCTCCCAAACAAAGACATTTGGTTAACAACAGAACCGATCTAGCCCAGTTAGATCATGGATTAATGCGTGTTAACTTATTAACGGTCGATTAATCCCCATCTAAGTGGGTAATTAGGGCAGGACCAGATAGCCTAGTGACCTGCAGCTGTGACACCGGCTCCTTTATCTGACAGATGTCGTTGACGTAAGTTTTGTTTCTATCTGTCAGATTACTTACTTTCTTTCGACCTTTACTGCTCTGAACTTGAGGTGTTAGTCATCTTTGTTTTGATGGAGGGATTATAATTTTCTTGCAGAGATGAGACAGAACATGTCACTCGATAAGCCTCGTGTTACGAACATTGGATCAAAGGAATACGTTTTAACACAAATAGTATATGAAAAGTTTGTGAGTAAGATGAATGTGAAATGTTTGTTTTGTGTTTGATATTTTTGCACGACTATAAGGCCGTTTATGCGGTTGAGCGTAAAAAAAGGTTTGAATTAATAAACTGCAAAAAGCAAACCCAAAAGCAAATCTCTAGTAAATAATGTGTTCGTTACATGAAAAAAAAACACCAAAATCGATGATATTTATTAGATGGAAAGAGGTTTCTTTTTTGCATAGACAAGTACGAGCTTCACGATTGTCTTACATGCTAAATTATTCCTATCCCATCAAAATGAATTACGGTTCAGGCTTCTGGGTGAATCGCGCAACAAATTCACAAAATAACTTTAAAGTTAGTGTTGTAGGTATTAATATATTAATTGTACATAGGTGCACAATAGTACCTATGTACCTCTGTAGGCTTATTAAAGTAAATAATTTCACATACATTTCCAACATTTCATTAGGCACAAAATTAGTTTTCCACGTATTGAATACACAACAAAATACGAACTAATTTTACCTAGGGTGAAACTTGCTCTTTACCATAACAACATTGATACGGCCCAGCTGACTATTTCCCTAATTTAAATTTACCGTTGCAGTTAAAAAGGTCACGTATTATCTGTGCCATACATTCCAACGCGACAAAAGTTGCCAATTCATGACATGTTCTCGTAAAGATGTAGTTTTTGCAATGAATCGGCGTTTTTTGTTTTTTGCCTAATTAATTATATGATACGGAGCAGAGCCGTAGGTCACGAGTCTAAGATACGTTACAGAATATAAAAGAACAAAAAAATAGTTTAGTACTGCCATAAATTTAATGAGCATTTAAGTTGGTGTAAAAATGTCCATGCTTCAGGACACTGCCTACATTAGTAATTGTTCTAGATTCGTGTATTCTATTGACCTATTTGACTCGAAGAGATGTCTCTGTGGTAGAGACGTTGGACTTATTTGACTGGCACTCAAACCACCTAGCGGCGACCACACCTCTAGACTGAACATGACTCTATCACAACGCTGTGTTAGGCGCGTAGCTCCCTCGGGAGTCGAGGCGGTGTCGAGGCGGGTGGCGGCTGTGCTCTGCTCGTGAGGCCAAACTTCGACTTTGCCGCGTCGCCCGCCGCCTCGACGCCACACCGTCGCCGTTTCAAAGTCAAAAAGTCAAATTATTTTTATTCAATTGGGTATCAAAGATTCACTTATGAACGTCAAAGTCCTTCGACTCCCGAGTGTGTGAAGCGCCTTAGTTAGAATACACATAAGTATATATGTAATTGTGGTAGAGCCATTTATTGAACCATCTTCCTAGGTTACGCAAGATCTTAATGACATTAGTTAATGTTAAGGCACAGTGTTGCTTGTTCCCTTTTTTTTTCATCTAAATATCCAAACGAAACCCATCCAGTGTCATTTCGTTTTCACGTATCTTTGTTAGTCTCAATTTTATTGGTAGGCTTATATTTATTTTCTGGGAAGGATCACACTTCGAATTATGATCGCCATTTAATAACAAAAGTTGTATTTCTAACGATTATGTTGAGTTGTCTGTCTGTTACTTTATCGTAATAGTGAGTTAATATAAGAATGCGCGAACTATCAGCACGTAGCTCGTAACTAGTAGAGAGGGGTCGCGACTCGGCCGCTCATTGTTACATTACGATAACGTAATGTACACTTGTACGGAACCATTTAGTTCTTATCAACCGCCCTTATAAAGTAACCAATGCCTGTTTGTAGTGATAACAGGATCCGCAGCTCGTCACATGATCAGGTATAGAATTGGGTCCCGGCTTCAAAGATTTTTTTATAATACTTTTTTTTATTCTCTGTAAAGATTGAATCACAATAGCGCCTACCCTGAGGGTTAATCTTACTTTACCTGCAACGGATTAACTCAGCTCTTTAAATGAGACAGAATAAAATCTAAAAGTAGCAATACTTGGGCATTGTGATCGAGTTGTTAACATCATTGTTGACGTGATAAACAGGGTCGGCGGCAGGGAGAAGGTGGAGGCGGGTGCATGTTTGACAGCGCCAGGAGAGCTAGCGTCCTAAATTTGGATGGTGTAATGGCAGTTAGCAAACCTATTTATTTCTATCACACGGGCACTGCCACGCTCAGTTAGCATACTGCAAATTGGACAGTGATAGAGCGATTTAGTCTTAAAATATTTTGAGCTAGGTTTAATAATATTTTATGATAATGAAATGTTTTGTACATAAAATATGAATTGAATAAATAAATACTTACATGAAAACTTTTACTCAAAATTACGGTGTAGTTAAGTTACGAAAATGAACAGTAGAATTTTTAAAATACAGTACGTGTTGGCGACGATTAGTTAGAACAAGTTAGCAAGTTCGTACTTGTCAGGAATCCTTAGGTAAAATTATGTAAAATTAGGTAAATGTTGCGTCAGCCGCATCGCCGTAACTATTATGGATCTGTTTCCAAAGAACTGCATAATAGAGATCACAGCTTAGGTAGTAGTTACTGACCGGAGCCGGGTCTCGCGCTCTATTGTTTAGAAAATGATACAAAAGAAACCTTCCTGGAGGAGCGTTTTTATGGGAATGTTTTTATAATGCTTTAGGGATAGAACAATAGGGTGTTTACCTCGATCTATTGTATTTCTCCGAACTTTCTAGATTAAGGATATTGCTTTAGGAAACAAACAATTTTTTGTATGTTTTGGCTATTGTGAATTAGAATGTTCTAGAGACCATAACCCGTTTAAATACCCGGCCGACGGCTCCTCAGCATGTTCAGTCTTAGATACGCCACGGACGTGGTAACAAGTGTTCAGTATTGGTTAAGCCAGCGAAGTGGCAACAAATGCTCAGTTTTGTATAAGCCAACGAAGTGGCAACAACAGTATTCAGTAAGACACCGAAGTGTCAACGTCGTAGTACAGCAAAGTAATTGTTCCGGATAAGAAGAAATAAAGAGGAAAATCTGTAAGAAGCCTTTCATTCCTTCAAAACTCAGAAGAACCCCACGAGCGATCACCGAGAAGCACTAAGCGACATCCCTGAGGCGGGCACACCAGCGCGTGCCGGTGCGAGAAGGACACGTACATCCATCTATCTATCTCCCTCTCGCTCATTCGGCACAAAGTGTCTGCCACCCTCGCGGTCAAGCAGAAGCCCTGTCCGCAAAATTTGGTCCTTCGAGCCGGATCGTCGCGTCGTGTATCTTCGTGGGAAAAGGACCATCTCTACGAGCAAGATGCCGGTCACAAGGAGTCAGAAAGGAAGCGGTCAACGCGATCACACATCGACCACTACAGAAAGAACAGCAAGCGGTACTACGGGGAACACCGTTGAAGGAACATCGGGTACCACTACGGAAGACACCTACCCCTCTGGAACTACGCACGAAACGACGACTGTTGTTCAAGAGAGCACACCTACTGGGGGCGACAGCCCGAAGATCTCTGAGTTTAAGACGAAGGCTGCGTCCGTGGCATCGGCAACTAAGAAAAGGAAGGTACTGGAAGCCCGTGCCGAGCTGGCTCGCCTACAGCTGGAAGAAGCGCAGGCAGCAGCAGCCTTAGCCAGGACACGTCTGGAGATTCTTCAACTGGAAGAAGATGATTTAGTTATCAGCGAACCGATGGACAGAGAAGAGAACGTCGACAAGTGGGTCAGTGACACAGCAGAAATGTTGCCTGGGGAGAACCGAACCAAACCCAGCAAGGAACCGAACAAGATCTGCGTGGAGTCCGAGAACCCTACGTCTGCCGTCGGTGGGACAAAGGAACTGGCTGATGCTATCATCAAGGCAATAAACACGTCTACAAAGAACGTTACTGTACCCAACTACATGAACGAGCTACCCTTCTACGATGGAAGCAGCGGTGAATGGTTGGCATTCAAGACAGTGTATGAAGACACGGCATCGAACTTTTCCTTGGTTCAGAACATGACAAGATTGAGAAAAGCCATTAAAGGAACGGCTCGAGAGGCAGTCAAGAGCCTCTTGTACTCGGAATGCAAACCCGAAGAAGTCATGGAAGCACTACGTCGCCGCTTCGGGAGACCAGATGCATTGGTACTGGCCGAGATGGACAAGTTAAGGAACCTACCGAAAATGAACGAGAGCGCTCGCGATGTTTGCGTGTTTGCAAGCCAAGTCAACAACATAGTGGCTACGGTCAAGAGTCTCAAGAAGCCACAGTACCTACAGTCACCAGAGATGCTGAAGATAATAATAGACAAGATGCCTGCAGTGCTACGCTATCGATGGTTTGACTACACAGCGGAGACAGAAGATCCGGACTTGGTGCATCTAGGGAAGTTCCTCGATCGAGAAGCCGATCGTTGTGGTCCATACGCCATGCAAGAAGCCGTGGCCAAAAAGAATCAAGGAGGCAAGAGAGAAACCACTCACGCAGCAGTGGAGCGAGACACCGAAAGTTGCCCACACTGTCAAGAAAACCACTGTCTCTTCGAATGCAAGAAGTTTCTGGAAGCATCAGTGAAGGAACGCTGGCAAATCGCAATGGAAAGAAGAATATGCTTCAAATGTCTTCGGATCGGACATCGGAAAGAAAGCTGTAAAAGCCGTCATGCAAGATCTGCAAAAGATGGCATCACGCCCTTCTACACGAGGATCGGGAACCGCAGCTGGCGCCGAAGACAGAAACAGTAGAAGTTGCCAACAACGTGCTTCAAGTTGACGCCGCAAGAACCATGAAGGCATATTTGAAGATGGCACCAGTAGAAATTTACGGTCCGAAAGGAGCCATTAAAGTCCTGGCTCTGCTGGATGAAGGCTCAACGGTGACGCTACTAGATTCAACAGTAGCCAACCAATTGGGACTGCAAGGACCGAAGGAAGCTCTAACACTGGAGACTGTTGGCGGGAAGCTCATCACGAAGAAGGATTCCATGAAGATCAATATGACTATAAGGGGAATCCACCAATCGAAGAAGAGAACCGTCACTGGGGCGAGAACGATAGATGAACTGAACCTGTCGCCTCAATTGACAGACAAGAGCAAGATCGAAGAATATCCTCACCTCAGGAAAATAGCTGAGCAACTTTGCTACGAACAGGAACGACCGAGGTTGCTCATCGGGCAAGACAATTGGGAGCTGATAGTTTCCAAGGGAACGCGCAAAGGCAAGAAGAACCAGCCCGTCGCCTCACTTACGCACCTAGGATGGGTGCTGCATGGATGCGACTCGGGGGCATCAAGATCAGTTAACTTCGTGACCTGCGGACACGTTTTCGCCCGGGAAGAAAAAGGGGATAAGATGATAAAGAAGCGCTTTAGCGAGGAGTCATTGGAAGTCCAACAACAACGGCCCAGTTCAAGAAAAAGAAAAAAGAGAGATACAGAGACCGCCACGGCTCAAGGATCTGTGAATCCCGAAGTGCAACCGATACCTAGAGCACGAGGGCGAGTATCGCTCCAAGCACGTGTAGTGAAGGCAAGAAAACGACGGGAATCAACACATGGTGGCTCTGCTAGCAAGAAAAGTGAGGGTGACTCCACTGAAACCGGTTTCCATGATGCAGCCAGAAGTTCAAGCTGCGCTTCTGAAGAACCAGATGGCGCACTCTATCGAAGAAAGGTTAGTCGCCAAGGCAAAGAAGATAGACGACATGTACTCAATTTCGGATTCAACACGATTCTCGAATTGGAACCGACTGTACCGAGCAATGGCACGAGTACTGAAACTCGTCGATTTACGCAGAAGAGTTCAACGAGTAAATATCACAAGGAAGAAAGAAGAATTGGATCCCATTTTGAAAAAGCGCCAGAAAATGGCAAAAGCAGGTCGCATCTCATGGGCCGAATGAAAGAACAACGATCGTCGAAGTTAAACAGTAGTCCGCACCTTTCCTGCGACGAACGGAAGCCAAAGAATAATCGAGATCTGAACGAAAGGCGGCATCCTGAGACGTCCAAGCTCCGAGACACTTCTACTGGTCCCGACGAGAGCCGACGAGCACAGAACTACGAAGTGCCACACCACGATGTCGCCAAGCCAGAGGATTGTGCTTGCGCACGAGGGGGAGGATGTTGGCGACGATTAGTTAGAACAAGTTAGCAAGTTCGTACTTGTCAGGAATCCTTAGGTAAAATTATGTAAAATTAGGTAAATGTTGCGTCAGCCGCATCGCCGTAACTATTATGGATCTGTTTCCAAAGAACTGCATAATAGAGATCACAGCTTAGGTAGTAGTTACTGACCGGAGCCGGGTCTCGCGCTCTATTGTTTAGAAAATGATACAAAAGAAACCTTCCTGGAGGAGCGTTTTTATGGGAATGTTTTTATAATGCTTTAGGGATAGAACAATAGGGTGTTTACCTCGATCTATTGTATTTCTCCGAACTTTCTAGATTAAGGATATTGCTTTAGGAAACAAACAATTTTTTGTATGTTTTGGCTATTGTGAATTAGAATGTTCTAGAGACCATAACCCGTTTAAATACCCGGCCGACGGCTCCTCAGCATGTTCAGTCTTAGATACGCCACGGACGTGGTAACAAGTGTTCAGTATTGGTTAAGCCAGCGAAGTGGCAACAAATGCTCAGTTTTGTATAAGCCAACGAAGTGGCAACAACAGTATTCAGTAAGACACCGAAGTGTCAACGTCGTAGTACAGCAAAGTAATTGTTCCGGATAAGAAGAAATAAAGAGGAAAATCTGTAAGAAGCCTTTCATTCCTTCAAAACTCAGAAGAACCCCACGAGCGATCACCGAGAAGCACTAAGCGACATCCCTGAGGCGGGCACACCAGCGCGTGCCGGTGCGAGAAGGACACGTACATCCATCTATCTATCTCCCTCTCGCTCATTCGGCACAAAGTTTCTGCCACCCTCGCGGTCAAGCAGAAGCCCTGTCCGCAACAGTACGATTTCAAAAAAATACTCGTAGTTTTATCTCATTAGCCGGCGTGTTTGTTGGTGCATTGACTCTTCCATAGTTGTAACAATATGGAAGGTAAACCAAAACAATATATATATATATATATATTTAATTATATATTACATTAGTATAGAATCGAAAAGATAGGTATGAGGTTTAAGAGATAATTAAATTAGGTTGTAGGAGTAGTAGGTCAGATATTTATTAACTCAAAAAACTTACCTTTCTCATCTTAATAACAAAAACAAAACACAAGCACTTCACCAAAACACAACCAACATCTTCTAACACAATCCCTTTTCTTTTTTTTGTGACAAGACCTATGTTTCCTTTTTTTAACAAGTTTGTCTCTCTTTAGTAAGGAGGTGGTGGCAGGTGGACTAGATCCTCCGTGGTGATGCAAAGTAAAAGGGCGGGAAGGGGCGCCACCGCCGCCGCGTCGTCTGTGGAATGGTGCGCACACGCAGACGGTCGCACACGCGATCTCGCGCGCACTGAGGGCTGCATCAACTATACGCACACTGTTTATGTAACTACGACTAAGTGTTTAATACGTACTGTATTGGAGATCGTGAGCTGGTGAGAGCTTTGAACATCGTCTGTTGACTATTTAACAGGAATTGTTATTTTAGCATGTCGTCATATATCGTCATCTCTTTGCCCCGAAGGGACTGACAGAGGTGTAATATAACACCCACACTTTGCTGGACGATAATCAGTGCCAAATGTGACAGGGGGCGAGCTTGTCAACATACACCGGCTCCATATACTTACTATATCGCACCAATTTGTTCATTGTGTGATCCGTCGGCTGGAGTCGTGCCCGCGCCCTCTGGCTGAGGCGGGTTTTCTCCAACTAGGCTATCATCACTTCTATTGTTATTTTACCTAGATCAAAAGTAGCATTTGGGATATTTCAGAGTTTCAGACTAAGCTATCTTAATTTAAAATTGGACTCATATCCGTTAAAAATTTCCGCATTTGTAAGGGGTCATTTTTGACTGATTTATTTAATTGATACACAAAGCAAATCAAAAACCCCTTTGCAGACGGATGTAGAATGGTTGCATCATTAACTTAAGAATTATCAGATAAGTGCGAAAATCATTAAAAATAAATTGAAATTGCAATTGGTCACTCGATAACTTTAAGAGGCTCGTCAGTCTTTATTTACTCTCTAGTCGATGTTTAGTTGCTCTCTTCACCCGTCTTCTCCTTCTAGATAAAATGTCAATAGAAACCCTTTAGCCAATGCGAAGTTAGTCTACAGTGGTCGCCGGACCCTTAATATAAATACTTAGTACAATGATTAGGTGGTATGTTAAGAGAATAGAAAAAATATTTGACTTATTGTTTAAACTGTATACATAGACGGTCGGGTAAAATGTGGAAACAACATAAGTTCTGTCCATAAAGAAGTAAAGTGCGGACAGTAAACTAAGTTCTAAGTCTAAGTAAAATATAGCATCAATTAAAAGTCAAAATAACATAGAAATATTGGCCCGCCTCGGCTTCGCACTTTATTCTATATTTTTTTGTGAAAAATCATAAGTGGTGGTGAAAACCGCGCATCCTTTGCATCTCTTAAGAGAGTTAGTGGAAATACGGACACGAAGACGCAGAAAGCGACTTTGTTCGCTGATTTGATTCAGGCGCTTATTGCTTAGGCAGGTTGTTATAAAATAACAATGCTGGCCCTTATTATAAATATTTTATAGAGTAATGTGGTTCGGTTATACCATGATTTTCCACCCGCGCTGCTTCATTTAGAGTTGAAAATCGTACATCATTTTTAATTTAATTTTATAATGAGATTGGCGACGGCAGAGAATTATATTTTCTTACCGTTTTTATTGGTATTAAACGTAATAAGAACACAATTAAGAATAAGTTACTCAATTAAACTTCAGAGAACTAATCTGGCTGTTTAATAATTCAAGAAAATGTACCTATTGTAAAAATGTGTTGTCTCTGAAAATAAAAGAACCAAACAGCTTTTTAAAAAGATAGGTAAATTTTGTGAATTTTTTTTATTAAAACCCCAATAATTTTTAAAACTCTACTCCAGTGAAACTGTTTTTGGTTCTTCATATAAACTAGGCGCAAAAAACTTGTTTTCGTTGATTTCTTGAAAATAACAAGCCTTAACTACTTATTTCTTCTGAGATTTCACTCCCTGTGACGCGTCCCTGTAACATTAGGCTCTTGGCCAGAACTCAGGCGAGAGAAGCGCTTCTTGTGCTTCACAGGAACACGGTAAGACTATAAATATGAGTTATTAGCGACGCGACGACTATACAGTACACAGCCCAATACGGCCCACTCAGAAATAAAAAGCTCAGCATCACATATATGTACTTACTTACCTGGCTTTGTTATTGCTGGGTATTATACAAAGACATCGATACTTTTAGCTGGCTTAGATTTAGCAGTTCAGGCCTAATATCCACGTAAGCCCTGTCTTCTGTGCGCTAATAAGCTGGCTTTTAATTGCATTGTATGATACAAGATTTACCGCGTATCGAAAGACGGAAAGAAAACAAGAGAGAACTTTTAGACGTTCTAAGAGATTAAAATAAAGGTTGTCAGCCTGAACGATTACAGCCCTGTGTGTGCCGTTGGTCCAATTCGTGAAAGGCCCAATTCATCTGAAATTTAAATGATCTGCATAATTCAGTCTCCGCATCTATGCAGGTAACTAAATAACTTTAGAATACTTTAGATGATGTCAATTCGATTGAACTCACCAAGCCTACAAAATAACTGGCTGCGCTCCACGGTTTCGCCCGCGATCTCATAGGAACCGTTTACTTTTTCGGGATAAAAGTTACTGCCCTATGTTTTCTTCTGTACTTCTGGAAACGTGTATGCAAAATGTCATTATGATTAGTTGATTAGTTAAAGTGTGAAAGCGTTACTAATAAACGCACGAACAAACTCACTTTCGCATTCACAATCGACCGAGCGAGCGTTAACAAGCGAAGCGTCTCTGCTTCAGCTTCGACAAAAATGCTTTTGTATATCCGGATCTCTGTCTTGGCTTCGTCTACAGGTCGCATTTTTTAACCGATTCTCTTGAAAATTCCAAAAACGGACTCGGCAAAAAAAAAAAAAATTTAAGTTATACTGAACCTTCTCACTAAACTTTACGAGAATCGATTGAGGAATGCGATCTGAAGAGGAGGACAGACACCGGTCACGAGGTATACAGCTCAGAGAGCCACTAGTTTATCAGTTAAGATAAAAAGCTTACAATAACATTTAATAGCTTGCTGAGCTACAAGTTTGTATAAAACGCCCAACCTCGATGTAAACTGGAAAACCGAAAAACGAGTTGCTGTTATATTTTTTCCAGGAAAATTACTTTACTTTGTTTAAGTATCTCATGATTCATTAACCTGAACAAAGCGTCCCTCAGGTCAAACACCTGTTTAACCATTTATTGACAATAGGTTATCACTGAGTCATAATTTCGTATATTTATGTGCATAAATTGTAACACTAGCCTACAAGCGGGTTACGTTTATGACTATGAAACCACCAAGAAAATAGTAACATTTTATGTTTGTTTCATTTTAATTTAAAATAATTTAAATTTAATCAAGTCCCTAAGAAAGGAAGCGCAGGTGCCTGTGACACAGGTTTTTCCCTAACCTAGCGCAGGCACCTGAGCGTAAATATTTTACTTGTGTATTAACGTCACCATTATCGTAATAAGTTAGTGTATTAGTAATTGTTAAAAATATGTAATCTGATGCAATAAATAATATTTTGATTTGATTTTGATATTGATGCGAGAAGGAATGCCAGTAAGAGAACTATAAATGGTGGACACTGCCAATGCCTCTAGGTAGACATTCTGCGCCTCAGTCCGTCTAATGGCAACTAGTTTCAAGCTCTAGCTCCTCACACTAAGTACATCAATGTTATCTGCGCCTCATCCACTCGACTTTATAGATCCTCTCGAAATGGAGGCTTTTACTTTCCTATCTTACTGAATATTATTACAAAAGGCTCTTGCTGCAACCAGGTGGCCCCGATGCTATTTTCTACTGCTCCGGCACTGACTAAGTGCCTAACCGTTTTCCAACTACCAATTTACTAGCAAGGTAGCATAATTAGATTAGCTAACTCTTATTAATAATATGTAATTAGATTCGACTAATAAAAACAAGGATTTATCAGCTTTGCCCACTACGGTGGCATCGCTACACATCACTTGAACTGTACTCAAATGATATCATTTGACAGACTTGGAGATTAACTATGAACTCGTGAAAAAATTGCATATCAACACTTCACTTAGTTGCTTGCCAGCTCTGGAGCGCCCAAATTAATTTCGACATTTTTGTTTAAGAGAAAAAGCTTTCTAGCGCTGCGTATGTTTGTACTGTGTAGTTAGACTAGTTACTAGTGTGTTTCCACGCTGCAGCAATTTTTAGTTTAAAGTCTCAACAAAATGGAGGATGACCTAACAATATGATAGCTTCTCTATACGTAGTAATAGAACTCAATGCATTACATCCATTTTAACTGCAGACCAAAATAACGACCTGGCATCGGAAGTAAATCCTAAGACGCAGGGTATTATATTTATTTGTTTTTTCCAAGATTTTCAGCCTCCTCCATGGTGTCGGGTAACTTTGTGCCGAGCGTCTCCGGCGTGAAGAGCACCAGAAACCCGGAGAGCAGTGCGAACGAACCGAACAACACGAACGGCATTTCTTCGAACAACGCTGCGCCCTGGAATTATACAGAAGTAACGAGTCGTTCATTAATTTTGTGAGGCGGAAGGGGGAAGGGATTAAGTCAAATCTTACGAAATTTCAAATAGAGTAAGGTTTGAATAAGGTTTGAAAAGTCATCAAAATTAACTTACGTAATTACTGGGTGACCCTTAAGCTGAATACTACGCATACCTAGTAGGTACTAGGTATGCGTAGTATTCCTAGGTAGGGCGTATCCAGGTTGGGGAAATCTGGGGCATCTGCCCCACCATGACGCTCGAAGCTTAAAATGTAGGTTTAATAAGTAAAACAAGTAGGTAAGTACATTAACTTCTGCCCCACAACTAAAAAACTGTGATCACATCCATGTAATAATTTTCCAGAAATACAACCTTAGGTCTTGCGAGGGTTTTAAACATTACACATTTCATGTGTGTAAACTTTCACATACTTAAAATATCTGTTTTCGATCTAATAAAATATTTTAACAACAACGTTTTCACTATTATTAATAATATGAAATTTCCAAAAACAAAGACGGTAGAACTAATCGTGAAGAGCGAACACCACTCAATTGTGGCGTAATAGGAGTTCTTATTCGATTAGATTTCTGCATAACCAAAAATTAATAAAGCTTGCAAAACTTAAGATCAGTATATACAAACTAGTGTTACTAGTCTATGCATACCATAGCAGGCGTGAGCGGCGCCGTGAAGGATCCAATACGGCCAATCATGGAGGAGAAGGCGAACAGGTTGTGCCGATACTGAGTGGGGTACAGCTCGGTGGTGTACACGTAGTTCGCCGTCACCACCATCGAGATGGCGCACTTGCCCACCAGGTACACGGCTAGTGAGAGGCCGTACATGTCTGCAAATTGAAACACGGCCACTACATGCTGTATTACGGCATATAAAAGTAATGCCAAGCTATGTGTGTTCACCATCTTAGAACTTTGCTCTGGCATGTGATCAAATGTGTGGTCATTTGCATAAAATAGAACAAGCATCCCACTGTCAATTTTCCAGTAAGGCGACCTTCGAACGTAAGCGTATTTTATTTTGCGGTTCAATTGGTGAGGAAAAGAAGTTACTGTTTCTTTTTGCATTCCAAGAACCACATACAGAAACAAATAAAATATTCATAATGCCTGTTTTGTTATCTGACTCATGATTGAGTACAAGGTCGTATTTTACGACGTTGAATCAGAGACTGTCTACTCTTCGTGGTTTTCCGATGCATTGTACTTGGTGGTTACAACTGCAATTATCGATTTAAAAAACTTTTGTAGTATATGATTCAGTAACTGAAATATACGCAGCAAACTCACCGGTTGGCATAAACACGTAGGCGACTTGACAAGCAGCACACACCCAGAAAGCGCCCATCATGACCGGCTTCCTCCCAATTTTGCTTAACAAGAACACTGACAACCAGAACCCGGGGATCTCCACCGCCGATACCGTAACATAGTTTACATAACGGTTACCCGACATGTGGACCGCGTTGATCGACAGCCCGTAGTAGGTCAGCGTCGTCGTGACCCACCACACTGGCAGGACTATACATCGTATCAACACTTGCTTGTGCCTAAAGACCAGCACGATGAGCCACGGCTCCTGAGCTTTTTCCAACTTTTCGGTTTCCTTTTTTTTCTTTTCTTCTTCAGTTGTCAACATCAACATATGAAGAGATTTCGCTGAAAGTGGTTTGTTGTTGATTCTAGCGGCTTCTTTGAGACATGCTTCCGATTGTGAGTAGTGTCCCTTGCTCATGTACCATCGTATGGACTCGGAGATGACCCAGAAGTAGCCAATGGTGATCAACTGCGGGATGTAGAGCGCGAGAGTCAGGGTTCTCCAGTTTGGGATGGCCCACGCTATGAGCCCCATGAATACGTTGCCCAGAGCAAAACAAGAGGAAAGAATGCCACCCGCGATCACGCGGTAGTCTGGACCCACCAGCTCCAAAACTGTCGACAATAACAAATGATGGAATCATCACAAAGGCAGTTTTAGTTTTGTCTGAAGAGAGAATAGAGCTAGATTCTTGTTCTACTCGAACCTCGAAGTGGATTTGAAATATAACATAGCATAAAGATATTTCATTTCATATATGAATGAAAATGGAAGAGGCGAAGGTTGAGGATGATAATAACAAAATTGTTTAAGATATAATGTGTGTAGATTTTATCATATTATCATATGAAGTACAGGATAAAAAATATCAAGATTATCAATATTTACCAGCACTCACTCTGTCGAATATATATGAATTTTATATAATGTTATCTTGAGCTTTAGCTGTTTTAAGATACAAGTATTATGATTGTAGTTTTGTCTGAAATTATTTCTTATCTAACTTTCTAAAGTAGTGTGTACTTATTGTAGATAGACGGACATGATGTTATACATACCATTTGCGCACCAAAACTAAAAGTATGACCTCCTCTAAGTGCAGTCTGTCTCTACAAGGAGCAGTTGTGCATTTTTTTTAAAATAAAGTCGGTAGGCTTTGCTTACTTATTTCTCCCTCGCCAAGGATTCTACATTAGAATAACTGACCTAGAATATAAGTAGTGGAGAAGACTCCAGAGCCAAATACAGCTTCAACGATCTCTAAAATCATAAAGGCAGTGTAGGAGGTGGCGGCGTAACGCGTGAGCCCGAGCCAGGCCGTGTTGAAGCAGTTGAGCGCGAGCGCGGTGCGCCGCCCCCAGCGGTCAGAGATGTACCCGGTCAGGGGCAGCGACGCGAACGTGCCGAAAGTTCGCGCAAACCCGATCAGGCTCCGGTGCCATTCGTCGCAGCCCAGGTCAAACTTTAACAAACGGATGAAACATTAACTGAACACCCATCTAAAAAAACTTAACTAAAAAACACTAATCTTATTTACAACAAATGTATCGAACTGCTTACGTCATAGACCACAGAGTGCGTGTTCTCGTAGACAAGCTGATCGCATTTTCGGCGTATACTGGTATCAAACAGACTAGCGGGACAGGTCTCATTCCAGGACTGGTCTGCAACGGGAAGTGAAGAGTTGAACCGCTGGCACTCGTCGAAGGAGCCGCCTGACGTCGGGATGGCGTAGTGAAGCCATGACGGAGTGAACTCCGAGGCTGTTGGGCCTTCGCACTCAGGGATTAGACATCTGAAAATTTAGAGATATTCTATGAAAAGAGATTTTGCATATTGAAAGCTCTTAGCAATTAGTGCAAATTAATGAAACATTTACTTACTGAGGCTCAACATCACTACTTTGAACACCTGAGCGAATGAGCATGCGCTCACACTCAAAATTAAAACTTAAAATTACTTAGGTACATTAGTTTAAGAACGTAGTTATTAATTATTTTTTGCTTTTCAGTTTTTGCGGCGGTTAAATTTTTTGTAAAATGTTTTTATTCGTATATCCTACGTCCGGTGTTCTGTTGTCTGTACTTCCGGCTGTTCTCCTCTACATTATAAAGATCGCATTTAGAAACAGATTCTCGAGAAATTTAGTGAGCATTTATATTTTAATTTCAATTTAACGAAAGAGTTGACTAGTAAATCACTAACCTGGTCGGGATCCTGGCGGTCGTGAAGTTGTATTCACCGTTGAACGCTGAGAACATGACCCCGATCGTCGCCAGCACCAACGTGCGCACTTGGTACCTTCCGAACTGACCGATCTCATTTATTAGGATCGTGTCCAAATCTACTTTCTCCTTCACTGGATCCTCATCCTTACTAGCTTCTCGCATTTCCAACATATTTTCAGTATTACAATTTTTTATTTTATTTCCGCTTGCAGCTGCCTACGTGCGATGCAATCCAAATACTCATTCTCAAATTACGACTTACGAGTACATCTTTTGATAAAAAATATTTTTTCTCTGCAACACTTAAAGCAGCGCTTGTAAACTAAAGATAAAATCTTGTTATAGTTCAAAGATTAAGTGTTATCCCAGGCCGTTATATAATTTTACGTTACCACTTAAGTAAATAATAGTTTATAAGCAGTGTCAAAAGTATTTTAAATTATTCACTATGGATGACATTATTATAACATTATCACGTTTCTTATGACTGCTGTACCATTCTACGCTTACTAAGATCAAATTGATACCTATAGTTTATTATCGTTCATACATAAGTAAATAATAATAATTATATAATAACTAATAATAATAACATCTGCGCAGAAAGCAAGTAAAATGAGTGTGGAGTCCTAAAATGACACATCTAACCATTGATTTTATATTCATTGTTGGCGTCTTACTTAGTTCGGTTAGTTACACAGAAAAAAAACTATTCTCCTATTAAGACAATATTTATTGGCCAAGAATAATAATGATTTATATATGGCCTAAACAATGAATTCTTGACATTAGCATATTATTGTTTTAAATTGACTGTCTTAAATTAAGACATGTATTTTTAATTCAAATCAATATTATTCTCAGATTAATAACTATTAATTCTAGATCTGAGGTAGCATATATTTTTATTCCAAATTAATATTATTCTCAGATTAATAACTATGAATTCTAGATTTTAATTAACATGTATTTTTGTTTCAAATTAATATTATTCTCAGATTAATAACTATGAATTCTAGATTTGAGTTAACATGTATTTTTGTTTCAAATTAATATTATTCTCAGATTAATAACTATGAATTCTAGATATAAGCCGTCATGTATTTTGATTCCAAATTAATATTATTCTCAGATTAATAACTATGAATTCTAGATTTGAGTTGAAATGTATTTTTATTTTAAAAATACCATGTCTTCTTACAAAAACAACTTTATTTCAATCGAAGAAGACCTATACTATTGAATTGAGATGATGTTTTAATAATTTATTCTTAAACTAAGGGTTTTTTGGTTTTCTTTTTGAGAATATAATTTCTTGTATCAAAGTAAGCTTGTGTTTTAGTGATAGAATCAAATTCTCATTATAAAACGTACTATTCTTAGGCGCACCGCAGACGACGGCGTGGACCAGGCCAGGCCGGTCAATTTCACCGCGATCGATAGAACAAAGGGTATACTGCCAACCCACACGTGGTCAAAAAGACCGTGGCTGGTCGCGCCGCCAGTGCCCGCGTCACCGTGTGGTTTGGCAGTATACCCTTTGTTCTATCGATCGCGGTGAAATTGACCGGCCTGGCCTGGTCCACGCCGTCATCTGTGGTGCACCTGAATGGCAGAAAATGTTTTAGAGTATGTTATATAGATACAGAAACAATTACTGACATTAGCATTTTTTAAGATACAAAACATGTTATGCAATTAATAAATTCACTGAAATACAAGAAATTAATCTCTATTGATCAGGTAAAATAAACAAAAAAATTATTACTAAGTGTAATGTATTTATCAAAGAAAAACATACAAAATTATTAGGCACAAAGTTAAAAACCTACTAGCCGAGCTAAATTGCCGAGTTTTGTTTCTAATAATAATAGAAATAAATGTCTTGGCATGGTCTTACTTACTCGATACACCATTTTATGAGATTAAAAATAATTGAACATACTTTTGATAAATCTGCCAACTTAATTTACTAGAAAACAATATTACATATATCCAGAAGTATTTTCATGTTTTTGTTTTAGTTGTTGGTTTCGTATTACTTCAAAATTGATTTTCCATATGGAGATGTCGTAAGCAGTGTTTTCAGGTCAGTCAAACTCTGGTAAGCTAGGTGCGTTCGGAAACAGATTTTCTATATGGTCTACGTCCGCACATAAATCCGATATGTCAGCTGTGGTAATGGTGATATTCTCGGTCTGAAAAATTAATAAAAATTTTATCTTTGTGTTTTTAGTACATGAGTATAGGCCACTTCCTCTACCCAGTTTCTTAAAATATTTCAGAATTTTTAATAAATAGGTATTACTCAGTATTACTCCGAGTACAGAAAATTGATTAGTGCATTTTAATTTATTGATAGCTTACACTACTACAGGGGTGGGGTGGGTTCGACCCGTAGTTTCATAGGAAATGGTAACTTCTCCGGGATAAAAGCAGTCATGTCCTTCTCTGTACCCCGGACACCGTGTATGCAAAATGCAAAAGTTCAATCGAATCTGACTGTACATACCGTCGTCAACGATGTCAAATATTCTTCGATTTTGTTCTTTAATTTAATACGTGTTCCTATAGTCGGACACAACTCTTTCAGAAGATCTCCTTTAACTTCTTGGTCGAGAGTTATTCAATTACCTGAAATGAAGAATCACAAGTTTTAATCCAACAATAAAATTATCTTCATAGCAAGGTTAAAACATCCGTCTCTCGGGTTAAGAATACAGTTACTTACTTACCACTAAATTGTTCAATGATGTCCGGGGGAATATTCCAACTGGTGAGCAATTCTTCCATTTTCTCCGTTATAGGGATCTTAATTACTGTATTAATGTAGTAATCCCTTGTGTTTTTACCTAACGTAACTTAGGTTAAGTAGGTAGCTACATAATATCTTGGTCACCAAATAACTACGAACACTCACTAACGAAAGATGATAAAACAACTACGTAGGACCCAATCACTTTCATTCAAATTAAAAAACAGTCAAAGAACCTCTTATTAATCACTTGTATTGTAAAATAATAACTTGCGCGCACACACGATGTTAACCTGTTAGATGTAATGGCGGCGTGGGCGGCGGCCACCGAGCGAACTTCATTCGCAGTGTTGCCAATACTGATTCCGCAAAGAGCGCTAAAAAGTCGCCGGAACCATGGTAAAAAAACCTACTTAAATTTTTTGGGTTACAAGGAACCCGTTAAATTTGTTCTGCCCGTCCGTCCGTCTCAACTTATTAAAATTTGTATTTTTGAACCTTAATATTGAAAATGACTTAGAATTCCTTGAAATTACTTAGATTTACTTGAAAATTACTAGACTAGGTGCTCTAACCACTGATCACGGATGTTAAGCAACGGACGACACGGTCAATCTTCGTATAGATGACCGCGGGTGGCATTCACAACTGAGCATAACAACAATCGTCAAGCTGTGTCAGAGGCCCTTGGGTTGGGTGGCAAGAAACATAACCAAACCTAGCCACTCGGTCTATACTAACCTGTGTGCATTTATGGTATACTAGCTGCGCCCCGCGGTTTTACCTGCGGTCACACATTTGAATAACAATATTATTACCCTCCACTGTCATAGATAGGTCACATTTCCAGTCAGCTTTTAGCGTTCCGTACCTCAAAAGGAAAAAACGGAACCCTTATAGGATCACTTCGTTGCCCGTCTGTCTGTCTGTCTGTCAAGACCCTTTTTCTCAAGAACGCGTGAAGGTATGGAGCTGAAATTTATATGACATACTCAAGTCCATGGTCTTCATGTCAACCCAATCAAAAGATACAGCTGTTTTTGCTGCTAATTTTGGCATTTTCAAAGGAAAACGCGCAACTCAAAAACCTACAGGGTACTTCCCGTTGACCTAGAATCATGAAATTTGGCATGAAGCAAGGTCTTATAACACAACCAAATGAAAAATTCCGAAAATTGCGAATTTATAAATATTTGACGAAAAAAAACCAATACAAAGTTAGTTTGTAGTTCGATCGTATTGAAGACCATACATATCAACTACAAATGAAAATTGTTTTCTAAACTAACTAACTTTTACTGATTTTAATATTTTTTGTTGACTATAATTATTATTAGTAGGTATGTACGGAACCCTTGGTGCGCGAGTCGGACTCGCACTTGTTTTAGTTTCAAGTAGGTTTACACTTAGCTAAATTTAGTAGATTAAATTCAGGTATTATCATATTCATCTCATCATCATCATATCATATTACACTTGGCTAAATTTAGTAGATTAAATTCAGAAGCAAGTTCAAAATTCAAAAATTTCTAAATGATTCAGTCAGTCAGAAACCACCCTTGCTTCTGAATTTAGTATCCTAACGATATCCTAACTTACTAAATGCTATTACACCATTGTAAACAGTGACGTTACCAAGTGTTTGAAATATCCTATGGTTCGAATAAATAAATTGAATTGAATTGAACACTTCACTGAATTCAGTAGCATTAATTTTCCGTACCATTATTTTTGAATATTTTAGAAGTAGTTTCTATGGCGGTCCGTACCTACACGTTCAATCTCGATGCGTTTGGCCGCCTATGCGTTTTTGTGAAACTGCTAAATATTGGTGTAATTTTATAATGTGGCAATATCAAGTGTATGAGCCAAGAATAATTTTCTTGAATTTAAGAACCATTATTTTTGAAGTTTATATACCTACTTAGTTCAATCAAATTAATAAATGCTAAATACATCAGTAGGTACAAACACTAACCCTTGTCTCACATGGCACGAACCATTTAACTTTCTGGTAGGTATACGATATACAATATACTATGTGTTTCCAGCTTTTAACAATAAAATAACATGATTAGGTAGATATTATAAATAAGTATACTTATCAAAATGCAATTAATTTCGCGTACGGGATCCATTTCTATTATTGTTCGTTGACCGTTTATTACTATACTTACCTAGATCCTACTTCCTACTAATATTATAAACGCGAAAGTTTGTGAGAATGGATGGATGGATGGATGGATGGATGTTTGTTACTCTTTCACGCCAGAACAGCTGAACAGATCTGGATGAAATTTGGCACAGAGATAGATTATAGTCTAGAATAGCACATAGGATATTTTTTAACCGCGGGTGAAAACGCGGGGCGCAGCTTGTAAGTAATAATTTATGAACTTTCATTACCTACTGAACAAAAGCAGCTAAGGTACCTATTAATCGCATTGTCACAGGCTTAAAATAACTACTTAGGGGCCGTTCATTAATCACGTGAGGCCAGAAAGAGGAAGAGGGGGTTTACACGTACATATCACGTGTATTTATTTTTTCGTCAAATTTCTAAACTGAAAAGCGGCTTGTACCTACCTACCTAGCTAGTGGGATTTTGACTAACTGTTGCCTGGCAACGAACGAAGTCCTCGCGCGCCTCGACTCGACCTACTAAAATACCTAACACGTGTTTTTTTTTGCTCTTTAATCGTCACCACGTATCACCAAGTTAAAAATGGTAAAAAAAACATCTCGAATTATAGGCGTTAGATAAATTGTGAATAGGATTGAATTCGCATGTTTGCTATCACGGGGTGAATTTTCTGTACTTGTACTGTTTATTCTGTGGCCTAGTCGGGTTAGCATTTGACCTTGCATTAATTCCCGTCAGTAATTTTACGAGTACAGTATTTTTTATTGCCGGAATCTTTAGTGGGCGTAACCCTAAGAGTGAGTTCCACCAACTAGGTAATTTTGACAAAACGATAACCAAAGAGTAACTGGCCGTAAAAAAATGGGTTCCATCATTTTAGCAATGGTTAAAATGACATCACAAATAACGATAACAATAACCGTCCAATTTCGGGCGGTTAGCGGTTAAAGTTGTTAAGTCATATGTCACCTTGTCTGTTATCTTATTTTTTGTCAAGGAATGGTTTTTGCTCAATATCTCAGTCATTTTCAACTTTGCAACAATAACACTAAGAACCTAAGTGGTTGTAAATTAGATTCTCTACAACTTTAGTGCCAATAGTTTTTATCGTGCGATTGATATTTTTTTAATTAATCGGGAAGAGTGGTAAAGTACTTTTAAAAAATGTTTTTGAATGGAAAGTGTAATCCTATCTTTGGTTAGTGTTAATACCTACTCAATTCGAAACTGAATGTGTTTCAGTTTCGAAATTGAGTAGGTAGGTATCTCAAAATACTCTACCGAAGAATACTCTTCTAAATAGAAGATAATCTTTGTGCTTCCTTACAGAGAAACTATAATTCTTGGTATAAATATCTCCATATAAATTATTTCTAGCATAAAGAACAATGATGTCTTCAACGAACACTAAATAATTGGATTTAAACCAAGTATCTAATATTTTTGAATGAAAAAAACCTGCTCTTGATTGGAAAATTCAATCTTTTCTTTGGTCAACACATTCACTGTTTCGAAATTGAGTGTCTCAAAGTTCTCTACCGAAGAATAATTTTCTCAATAGAAGATAATCTATATGCTTCCTAACCGAGAAACTATAATTCTTGGTATTAATATCTCCATATAAATTATTTCTAGCATAAAGAATAATGTTGTTTTCAACGAACACTAAATAATTTGATTTAAATCAAGTATCTAATATTTTTGAATGAAAAAAAACTGCTCTTGATTGGAAAATTCAATCTTTTCTTTGGTTAAAACATTCATAGTTCTTGAATTAATACCACAAAGTATTGAATCAAGTATGTTATTCTTAGTTTTAGTATCAATTATGAGAATAATTTATTTTTATTGTAAGACTTCTGCATTTCTTGGGTTTATAATAATGTTTCAAATTAAGATAATATTGTCTCATATTTAAACAATATTTTTGAGAATAATCTTATTTTTGATCTAAGCAATTTTGTAGTGGCATTTTTTTCCGTGTATCTCTAAGTAAATCGACCAGTTTCTGGCCCTTAGTTTTTCATCTGTTCTTCTGAGGTGAGGCTCCCTTTCCGAATAAAGCGGTAGAATCATTGTTATAATCTAACTTAAGTTTAACTTCAATCGTCCCAATTAGGGCCCTAGAGCAAACCCCTACTGGGCTGTCAGGGCAACTCGACTCCCCGCCCTCGGTGACAGCCCAGGCCGAGGCGGTACCTTAGAGGTGCTCTTGAGCTAGTCGTCAAGCATTATCAACTTTATTAACCATTATTAAGGCCCTGCGCCATTTGGGCTTGCCTAATGCCCGGTACGCTGTAGGTAGAGGCCTTAGCGGCCAACAGCGTTAAGACATTAAGAAAAACAGGGTCTTACTTTCCGATTAATAATAACTAATCAGGTACGGGTAGTGCTTTTTCTCCAGCGAGCCTGTGATTAAATACTTATAAATTAATAATTTTTCAGGACCTATGTCATTATTCGTAAACCTTATCGTTTAAGCGGATCGACCGAGCAAACGTTAACGAGAGAAGCCCCTATGCTTCAGCTTTGACAAAAATGCTTTCGTATGTCCGAATTCTGTCTGGATTTCTGTCCGGATCTCTCTCCTCTACAGATCGCATTTCTTAACCAAATCTCTTAAATCACTCTCACGAGAATCGGTTGAGGAATGCGACCTATTATTGATGAGAACAGACGTCGGCTGCGTGGGCTACAACTCGCAGAACTACTAGTTAAATAAGATTATAGTTATGTTTTTAGGCTAATCTTTCTATGAATTTAGAGAGTTGCATAAACCTTCGTCAGCTCGATTACGCTACGACAGATAAAAGTATCGATAAGAAGATTGCGACAAGACTGTTGATATTATGTGAGGGTCGACTAAAACGTGCGCGCTTGAGCCCCTATCATCGACGTAAAGAATATCATGGATGGATAGGTTTTACTTACGCCGATAATTCTAAAGAAATTGTAAAAATCATTATGTAATTTTTGGATACTAATTTAATTTGGGTTAATATGTATTTAAGTATGTTTTTAAAAATTATTTATGTATCAGTTCCTGGCAGCCATAGTACAAGCTTTGCTTAGTTTGGGGTCAGGCGACCGTGTGTGGAAGTGTCCCCAATTTATTTATTTATTTATTATTTGTGCAAGGACATCAATCTCTGTTTTCACAGAAAAAGTAAAAGCACGATTGATTTTCATTAAATATTTACGTCAAACTCATGAAAGACAAACAAAATATAAAATTATTCGAACTTTTATAATAATTTTCAAAAAAGTGAAGGAAAAGCTAAAACATAGGGGAAAACCACAAGGCGCGCATTATTGTTTTGTATTGAATTATCAAATAGTAGATCATGCACCGAGGGGACAAAGCAGTGTCTTAAGTCGCGGGCGACTTATTGCACCCTGAGTGTAACGAGGGACTTTAGAGTTAACCCCCGAGCACAGCGAGGGTGTTATTTAGAATCCTGAGTGGAGCGAGGGGTTCAAGCCGCCCAAGACAAAGACACTGCTTTATCCCAGAGGTGAATACTCTACTTTTCACACCTTCTGCAACGCAATAAAAAGGAACTGTGATAATGTGTTACACCAAACACCGTCTTTTGTTTTAAATTTCGTGCAGCTGCACCAGTTGCGTTATTTTTTTTCCTGGTGGCCAGTTCAATGTTCTAATAAACTCTTCTTACAATGCCCGTATGCTGAGTTTCCATTCAATTTTAATCTCTTTGCTCAAACGCTTCCTCGGGATTTTTATACAAATAACTCGCCCTAAGGAAGCAATCCTTGCTTCACGTTGAGACTATGTGATAAGTAATTGGCTATTGTCGAGTAGTAGGTGTGAAAACACTTATGTAATGTTGAATCCATTTTGAGATATCAAAAATCTTTATTATTTTCAACTACGATAGTAAGCAGGTAGAGCGCGATAAGGATAGTGCTAGGTTCGAGTGCTAGGTACGAGTATATTGGGTTTGAAGCTGATCAGACGTATTACTCGGATAGACTGTTCCAAGACGTCTATGAATAAGTGTTGTATTCAGTTGCATAAGAAATCTGAATTATGATGGTAATTCATTACGAAGAGTTTTGTTTGACTTAAATTATTTATAAGCTTAAGGTAACAAAAGTTTGTGCAAAGTGGCCTACTTACACATCCAGGCTGATCCAGACTGATGATGGGAAAATAAGTGGAAACGAAAAGGAGAACTTCATAATCTTTATTCTCATGACATTGAAAGTTGCTCACAATGTACACTACAAGCCAGTAGATCCCACCATGGTATGTTTCTCTGCGCCGTGGTGTCTGTGTTCTCCGCATGTACTTGCCTTCTCAGAGTACCTCTTCACTAAGACCTTAGGATCACCACACGATTAGTACACATACTATCGAGTTGGTAGCCAATGTTTCCAATATTGCTGTTGTTTCCAATTTCTTTTATGGAAACTGAGGTGGTTTTTATGATATGATATGTGGTCATTATGATTTTATTATTCGAGAATTTCTCACGTACGATTAATTTGTGCAATTGTTTCCAACTGTTATTCAAATTATTAGAAAAGTGTTTCCAAGTAAAATACATAGAAAACTGTTACCACTGTTACGCCGCATTAAATACGCCATGGAATGAGGGTTTTAATTACTATTAAGCTAACCTGAGTGTTTTTTATTATTTGGAATACTGTGAACTAATTTAATGAAATTTACTAGAAAACTTTATACAATTTGAAATTTGAAGTGGTAGTGTTTTTAAAAAAAAAACAAAATGGAAAGATATTTTTTACGTTTTTTCTCGCTGAGCTCTAAATCAGTTAGCTCTGATTTGTATCTAATTTTGATTTGTGTGGCGCGAAGGTGTATCAGAGACCAAACTCAAGCTACGTCCGCTCTGAAACAGATATAACGAATGGTATGGTGGTAAATAGGTAAGTACAATTTCGGTAAAATCCGGAAAATGTACAAAAAAACTTTAAAAAAATTGGGGTATCAGGGATTTTTTTGGCTAGCTTGTATTCTCCAAATGGGCCTCCGAACACGCCTATTTGGTTTGTTGGAACCTCTATCAAAGACCCGGTAGTTTAAAAACTGCTTGATTGATTTCGATATAATTTATATGGGACCACCCTAAAGTACGATCTAAAAAAAAGAATCAAAATCGATCCATAATTATTGGAAGAGTAATCACATAGCATACAAAAAATAAAATATACAGACGAATTGAAAACCTCCTTTTTTGAAGTTGGGTAATAACTACTGAAAACGAGTTACTGCTACACCTACTCGTATTACTCTTATATTTTTGCGTATATTTTTACCAGGAAAGATACATTTTACTTTGTTTAAGTACCTATCTTATGATTCATTAAACCGAACAAAACATCCATCAGGTCAAACACTTTTTTTCCATTTATTGACAATATTTAGGTAATTTTACTAAGTCATAATCTCGTTTATCTTATATCTTTAAATGAGCAATTCTTGTATATATTTTTATTTATATGTCGGGGAAACATAGAGAAATAGGAAGCCGAGCCTTCACATCTCACTCCTGATATCGGGGTAATGTAGGAAAGAGGAGCCACGCCGTCGCATCTGATCCCATTGATGTCGGAGAAACATAGGAATGGCCGCCGCGCTGTGACCTTCCTCTTTTGGTGACGGGGAAAATCTAGTAGACCGAGGTGTTGTGTCTGATTTCTCATCCGTGACTCGCTATCATTTATGGTCGGCGTCAAACTTCAGGAACGTTGAAATAAGGGGACAGCATTGAAGGCTTTTCACTATTTTAATTATACAGTCACTTAGGCTACTTATTTAGTGAATGATCACAAAGATAGTTGGCGATTTAGAGTAATGGGTTTACGAATGACCATTGCGTGCGACCGCTTTCAGCCCAGTCCTGTCAACCACTGACTGACAGACATGACGTTCGCCCGAAATCCCAAACGCAACTCCATTCGGTGTTAACCGCTCTAAATTACCATAAACAAATCGATTAATCGTCATAAACCACAGATTAAAACTATCGATTAACAACTCTCAAACTGATTTTCTTTATCCAATGATATCTCGCGCCGTCACGGCCATCCTGCATTTTCACACGTCCTCGGGTGAATAGTTCATCTCATCATCTGTGGACAATCATAAAAGTGCTCAAGTAACCACTTAACGCTCGGTCATTCTGACCGTCTCAAATCTACCTACACAATTTCACAGAAAGCGAACACAGTTCAAAGCGATAACACAAAACACAGTTAAACCCAATTCTACCAATCATAAAGATCGTACCGATTCGTACCAGAGTATAATCGACTCTTCCAACAGTAACTTCATATTCGTTACCTATCCCCATAAATTGTCATGATAATTGAAATAAGCAACTTGACTTTTAATGAAATAAATTGAATCGGATCGAATAAAACCAATCGAATAATCGAGGCTAAACCTAAATTATTAGTCATACATCCAATTTTCCAAGAATTTAAAACAAGCCACATTGAAAATCCAATGGCGGCGGTACACATACGCGGTTTGGACTTATGTAAACTGCTGTGTCCAATTTCAAACGAATAACATGCCATTAAAGTTGTCACTTAGACTTGCCACACAGGCTAGGTCCCTCAGGGTGACAACGACCACTTCCCAGGGTGACAACTTCCTAGATTGACAAATTCCGAAAACGACAACTTTCGAAAATGACAACATCCTAAGTCGTCAACTACCTAAATTGACAATCGCCAAAACTGAGATCTTCCTGAAACGACAACGCGTATTGTCGACCCTTTTTTTAAATAACTGGTGAAGACTGTACTTTCATTCGTTTATGTCCTTTGTACGACTTCATTAGAATGTAGTATATCAACAAACTAACAAACAATTCATACTCGAGTGTAGTGCACTTTACTTTTCTCGAAATGCTACTTTCTCAATTGTCTCATTGAAACTCTATGATAAAGGTGCTATTGCGTTCTTAAACTCCTTGGTCTTACTGGCATATTTAAAGTATGTCAGCTTGACAATCCTAAAATGCAAATAGTGTTGATTTCATTCATTAAATAATAATGAATTTCATAAAATCACAAAAAGGGAAAGACTGTTTGTTATGTAATGGGTACAAATACAATTTCATGAAATTTAACAATAACAACACAACTGTATTGAGATGTGCTAATAGGGATTTGTGTAGTGCAACTATAACTTTAAATACTTAGTACGAAAGTCAACATTTACACGAGTTTTTTTTTTAAATTTTACTCGTACTTTAATGTTACACCGGGAGGAGTTTACTACATAGGCTGACCACACAGGCTAGGTATCGTCACTCAGACTATAATTCAACAAAAGTAGGGTTGCAACAAAGACTTGCCACACAGGATTGCCACACAGGCTTGTCACACAGGCTTGCCACACAAGCTTGCCACACAGGCTGGAGCCACATAAGACAGTACCATGTAGATTAGTGCCACACAGGCTATTGCCACACAGGCGAGTGCCACACAGGCTATTGCCACACAGGCTATTGCCACACAGGCGAGTGCCACACAGGCTGTTGCCACACAGGCTATTGCCACACAGGCTGTTGCCACACAGGCGAGTGCCACACAGGCTATTGCCACACAGGCTATTGCCACACAGGCTATTACTACACAGGCTACTGTCCTACCGGCTACTACCCCTCAGGCTTAGTTTTATCGAAAGCATTGACACTAAATAAGTTATCTATTGACTGCATGACTCGTCTGTGTGTGCCGTAATCGGCACATTCTGACCGAACTGCTTGTGGGTATTTTCAAACTTTAAACAACTCCAATAGAAAATAACACTCTGACATAAGTACATCGTTTACGAATATCAAATAAAATGAAAACTTCTCACCGGATTGAATTGCTACTCGTAGGTGATCAATGGCTGCTTCATAGTGCAGGGGCCCAATTCGGATATAGGAGATTTTCATCTCATCTCGATCTCGATTCCTGGATTCTCCACTGCCTCCGACTACTCGAGACATCTCGCGGCCAAGCTATCGAGATTATCTCGATCACGAGCTTATAGAATAAGGCATCTCGAATTCAGCCATTTTTTTCGAGGTATGATGGAATCTCGAGTTGTAAGAATAGCCCTCCAGGCATTGGCCGGATCTCGCACGTTCCTGCTGCTAATTTTGGTGCCCTTTTTCGATCAACGAGTGGCGATGTAACCTCGTTGCAGTAGTAACACGTAGGCGTCGACGTTTTGTTCGGTACACTGCTATCCTTCGTCTCTCGTTGTTTGTTAGTTGCGTCACATAGCATAGACTAGGTGTAATCAAACGCCGTCGAGATAATGCAGACGTCTACTCGATGCTCACTCTCTCATTGCCGCCCTGCTGCCCTTCATGCATCACGAAGAAACAGTCCGCACACTCCACAATAATAGCACGTAGGGGCGACCCTATCAACCATCTGTTGCTATGCCACTTCGCTTCCAGATCATTGCACAATTGTAGCCAAAGACGGAGCCATATCTTGTTGCTGTGGACGTTATTCTGATCCCACTTCTGATGTCGGGGAAACATAGAGAAATAGGAAGCCGAGCCTTCACATCTCACTCCTGATATCGGGGTAATGTAGGAAAGAGGAGCCACGCCGTCGCATCTGATCCCATTGATGTCGGAGAAACATAGGAATGGCCGCCGCGCTGTGACCTTCCTCTTTTGGTGACGGGGAAAATCTAGTAGACCGAGGTGTTGTGTCTGATTTCTCATCCGTGACTCGCTATCATTTATGGTCGGCGTCAAACTTCAGGAACGTTGAAATAAGGGGACAGCATTGAAGGCTTTTCACTATTTTAATTATACAGTCACTTAGGCTACTTATTTAGTGAATGATCACAAAGATAGTTGGCGATTTAGAGTAATGGGTTTACGAATGACCATTGCGTGCGACCGCTTTCAGCCCAGTCCTGTCAACCACTGACTGACAGACATGACGTTCGCCCGAAATCCCAAACGCAACTCCATTCGGTGTTAACCGCTCTAAATTACCATAAACAAATCGATTAATCGTCATAAACCACAGATTAAAACTATCGATTAACAACTCTCAAACTGATTTTCTTTATCCAATGATATCTCGCGCCGTCATATATATATATAATTGGAATCTCGGAATCGGCTCCAACGATTTTCATACAATTTAGTATATTGGGGGTTTCGGGGGCGATAAATCGATCTAGCTAGGAATCATTTTTCTATACTGTCATTTTATTCGTGTTTTATCGATAATCAAGTTAAACACAAACTTGGAAGAAAAATAACAAAAAGGAGGCGTTTGAGTAGTCTCAACTGAAAAATATGACTCTTCCTGACATCTATTGGCGAATAATAATACTATTTTTTGTAAGCAACTAATTGCTTTAACGACACAACAGCAGATGGCGTTGTTAAGTAACACGAAGTCAATGAGTGTTTGCTTTGAGGTTAGACTAAAATCAATTGTTTATTTTCCAAAAAACACAATTAAAAAAAAAAATACCGAGCAAAGCTCGGTCATCCAGGTACTTTATATAACATAACAATATCGGCCGTCACGCCTTTCGCCCAAAGGGGCTGGCAGAGGTGTACAGCACCCGCACTTCGCCAGACGATATTAAGTACCAAATTTGACAGAGGGCGAGCCTGTCGCCTTACACCGGGCCCCAGTTATGTAGCAGATGACATTAAATACGCACATACTCGTAATATCATTTATTTATTTATTTGTTATTTGCCAAAATACAGTGCTGCATAGTGCTTAGACTAAGTGCAAGTACATAGACCCTGTAAGAGCGCTGCAAAATAGGTTTTAAGTGTTAAAATCTTACCTATCATACTCAACACTTATCTAGTATACATAGTCTAGCCATAAATATTGTTACAATACAAACTCCTTCGTTTATTTTATTTTCTGCATTTAAATTTGGAATGCGTTTATTATGTTGAAAACTACAATCAATTTCCCGCCATTTCACATATATTTTTCGTGATTATTACAAAATGTACAACATGGAATGGGGTGTCAAAGATAACGGGATTGCAGTGATTGCGTTGCACGAAAGGGGTATGGAACCGTCGGTCATTTTCAAAACTCTTCAAAATCTTGGTATCAGCCGTATGTCCGTATATCGTAGTATCGACAGATATACCGACTCTTCCTCTGTTGAAAACCATAAAAGATCGGGGCGGCCGCGTGCGATGAAGACTACTAAGGCTGTTAATGCTGTTAAAGCCAGAATTCCCAAAAAACCCAATGAGGAAACAAAAAATCTTATCGTGAGAAATGAAGATACCCGCTAGGACTCTATCGCGTATAATAAAACAAGACCTGAAGCTTGGTGCTTATCATCGATATACAGGACATGCCCTTAATCAATCGCTGCAGTTAAAGAGAGTGGATAGATCAAAACGTCATCTATCCCGTTACGCAGGTGAAAGTTACAGAAATATTATTTTTACCGACGAAAAAATTTTCACGATAGAAGAGCACTACAACAAGCAAAACAACAAAGTGTACGCTCACAGCTCTAAAGAAGCTACGGAAGTGGTTGGAGAGGTACAGCGTGGTCATCATCCTGCGTCAGTCATGGTTTGGTAGAGGGTATCCTTTCACGGCGTCACAAAGCTTCATTTTTGTGAAAGAGGGGTGAAAACTTTAGCCAAAGTGTATCAAGAGACCGTCTTAGATGGTGTTGTAAAACCCCTTAGCAATACACTTTTTAAAAATCCACCGTGGAGTTTCCAACAAGACTCTGCACCTGGTCACAAGGCGCGAACTACCCAAGCCTGGCTGGAAGCCAATGTTCCGGACTTTATAAGGGCTGATAAGACTGGCCCTCCTCTAGCCCAGATCTAAACCCCCTGGACTACAAATTATGGTCAGTTTTAGAGGGCATGGCCTGCTCTAAACGACACGCCGACATAGAGTCACTTAAGAAAATTTTGAAGCAAGCAGTGGCTAAATTTCCTGTGGAAACAGTCCGTACATCCATAGATTCTTGGCCAGACCGACTAAAGGCCTGTATCAAAGCCAAAGGTGGTAATTTTTAATAAAATAATAGTTATATTTTTGTTAAGACTTCAATACATGTGTACATATAATTTTTATTAACATTACATTACTGTATAAAAAAATAAATGCATTTTCATTTGTAACAGAACTTATGGCTAGACTAGGTATAACATTATTTAGAAAAATACAACGCATTCTTGTTTATATAAATATTTTATTTAATCACTTAATACTATAACTATATTAATTTAAATTATGTATCTGTATTTAAACATAGTTTGTGTTATATTTATTTACCATATATCTAGCATAAAATCTTGAATACTATGTTCTTGAATATTATGTTCACGCAATGAACAAATTGGTGCGTGCTTTAGGCTGGGTCCGAACCTGCTCGCTCTGGTTTGAGAGGCGAGCCTTTTCAGACTAGGCTATCATCGCTATTTTTGCTCGTTTGCATATTTGACTTTGACTTTGACTATTTGATTTTGTAGCCTACACCTACCTAACTACAAAACTATTTATTTTTTCCAAGATTCTCAGCCTCCTCCATGGTGTCTGGAAGCTTGGTGCCGAGCGTCTCCGGCGTGAAGAATAGAAGGAACCCGGAGAGCAGCGCTAACGAACCAAACAACACGAACGGCATCTCCTTAAACAACGCTGCGCCCTGGAATGTAACAGGAATAACTTGAATGTTAAGCACCTACTGTGATCACATGTCATCATCCTTGCCACAATCACTGTCTTAGGTCTTGTGAGGATGTTAATCATTACATCTATTACGTATTTTCTGTGTCTATATATTATAACAAACAGATTAACACCAACGCTTTTATTAATTACCTTACATAAGTACCTCAAAAAGTTACACCGTGTTAGAATTTTTATGACAAATTTCGTTAAAAAAAACGATACAACTAATCGTAAAGAGTTCATCATGTCAGCCCGGAGGACGTGCACTGCTGGATGAAGGCCTCCCCCAAATGATCTCTACAACGACCGGCCCTGCGTTGCTCGCATCCAGCGGCTTCTCGCGACCATCACCGGATCGTAAGCTGTTAACGCCACTAAAATAGGGAGTAGTAACAGACTTTTTACTAGAATAGATTTCTGCACAGTCAAAGATATTAACAACTTTTTATACACGAGTGGATAATTGGTAACCCAATCTCATCGAGGGTTACGAGTATATAGTATCTTTTCTCGGTCTATTAAAAAAAGTTTCTAAAAAAAGCACAACACTTACGATAGCGGGCGTGAGCGGCGCCATAAAGGATCCAATACGGCCAATCATGGAGGAGAAGGCAAACAGGTTGTGCCGATACTGAGTGGGGTACAGCTCGGTGGTGTACACGTAGATCGCTGTCACCACCATGGAGATGGCGCACTTTCCCACCAGGTACACGGCCAGTGAGAGGCCGTACATGTCTGCAAATGGAAACACGGCTTGTATCATCATGCCGTAAAATATCGCCGATAAGCTGGATGTGCTCACCGTCTTAGAACACACCGTGTAAAATATTAGGTCAGCAATGATCAAACAGCGTAGTCATGGGTAAAAGAACAAGCTCCTACATGGCAGATTTTCAAGGAAGGCCTTCAAACGTGAGCGTAAACGTTTTTGCAGTATCTTTATTGAGGAGAAATGGTTTTTTTTTTTCCAGAAATTAAATACACTCATACAATAAAAAATACTATTCGTATTACCTGTTTCGTTCTCCAACTCATTATTGATTACAAAGTCATATTTTACGTCGTAGAAACAGACGCCGTCTACTGCGTCTACCCTTCGTGGCTATCCACTTTTTGGTGGTAACAATTGCAATTATCGAATAAGGAGAACTCTCGTAATGGATAATTTGTTTGTTTGTTATTGGATAATTAGAAAATAAATTGTAATGAATAAATCATAAATTGAAAAATACGTCTATAACTCACCGGTTGGCATGAACACGTAGGCGAATTGACATGCTG
The DNA here is from genome assembly GCA_911728515.1 of Peribatodes rhomboidaria. Taxonomy (NCBI): domain Eukaryota; kingdom Metazoa; phylum Arthropoda; class Insecta; order Lepidoptera; family Geometridae; genus Peribatodes; species Peribatodes rhomboidaria. The sequence goes on from OU452177.1 coordinate 17,252,736, forward strand.
CACACACCCAGAAACCACCCATCATAACTGGCTTCCTCCCAACTCTGCTCAACAGGAACACTGACAGCCAGAAACCAGGGATCTCCACCGCTGACACCGCGATGTAGTTTACGTACTGGTTACCCGACATGTTGACTGCGTTGATCGACAGCCCGTAGTAGGTTAGCGTCATCGTGACCCACCACACTGGCAGGACTATACATCTTATCAACACCTGCTTGTGCCTAAAGACCAGCACGATGAGCCACGGCTCCTGAGATTTTTCCAGTTCCTCGATCTCCTTTCTTTTCTTTTCTTCTTCTGTCGTCAACATTAACATATGAAGAGAATGAGCCGATAGTGGTTTGTTGTTGATTCTAGCGGCTTCTTTGAGACATGCTTCCGATTGTGAGTAGCGGCCCTTGCTCATGTACCATCGGATTGACTCGGAAATCACCCAGAAGTAGCCGATGGTGATGAGCTGCGGGATGTAGAGTGCAAGGGTCAGGGTTCTCCAGTCAGGGATGGCCCACGCTATGAGCCCCATGAATACGCTGCCCAGAGCGAAACAAGAGGAAAGAATTCCGCCAGCGATCACGCGGTAGTCTGGACCCACCAGTTCCAAAACTGTTGACAAAGTTTTGTGTATAGTTGGAATAGACTTGTTCTACGCAAATCACGAAAAGGATTTTACTTATGGAGGATTTAAAATAAGATTGAAGATTCATTTATTTGTGAGAACATGGTTTAGTATACAACATACAAGGCAGTATTCAGATCTTAGAAAATATGGTAGTACTCATTTACTGACCTGGTACGGCATAAAAATAAGAGGTTAAAGTTGAGGAACAAAGTTGTAACATAATTAAAATGACACGTGAACTAAATGTGTAAATTTTATCATATTATAAAGGAGATTATAAATGAAGTGCAGGATAAAAAATATTAAGATATCAATATTTACTAGCACTTACTCTGTCGAATAAAGATATAATTTTTATAAACTATTATTTTCCGTTTATTCCTGTGATTAACATTTAACTATAATTTTATTGTACAAAAACGTCAAATTAATTAGTGTACTCGCACTAATTTACATAAATAAATACGCTAGTCCGCAAAATTTAGTCCTAATCCCAAACACCTCCACCAAAAGTGTTCATTAAGCTGACGGCATTTCCCCGTTGTAGTATTATGACTATAGTTTTGACTGAAAGTATTATTCATTCCAAAAAACGTGTTATCTAACTTTCTAAAGTAGTGTAGTGTACTCATTGTAGATAGATGAACACAAAGCGATAAGTCGTGACGCTAAGGCGACTAGCGCATCAAAACTGAAACGCGTAAACTGATCTAGTCAACACCGACCACCTATTAGTGAAGGCTATCTCTACGAAATACTTAATATATGAGCATTTTTTGTTGTAAGGGGAGTTTGCTTTACTTAAAAGTATTTCTCCCTTACCTATGCTAGGACTATGCATGAATAGGACTAACCTAGAATATAAGTAGTTGAGAAGACTCCTGAGCCAAAGATAGCTTCAACGATCTCTGAAATCATAAAACCAGTGTAGGTGTTGGCGGCGTAACGCGTGAGCCCGAGCCAGGCCGTGTTGAAGCAGTTGAGCGCGAGCGCGGTGCGCCGCCCCCAGCGGTCAGAGATGTACCCGGTCAGGGGCAGCGACGCGAACGTGCCAAACGTTCGCACGAACCCGATCAGGGTGCGGCGCCATTCGTCGCAGCCCAGGTCAAACTATAACAAACGGATGAAACATTAACTTAACACCCATCACCTTACTCGTCACAATAAATTCACAGAAAAAAATTAAGAACTTCTTACATCATAGACCACAGAGTGCGTGTTCTCATAAACATGCTGCTCGCAGTTTTGAAGTATGCTGGTATCAAACAGACTAGCTGGACAAGTCTCGTTCCAGGACTGGTCTGCAGCAGGGAGCGAGGAGTTGAACCTCTGACACTCGTCGAAGGAGCCGCCTGATGTCGGGATGGCGTGATGCAACCACGAGGGAGCGAACTCCGACGCTGTTGGCCCTTCGCACTCAGGGATTAGACATCTAAAAAAATAGCAAGAAAGATTTTCTAATAAAAGACATTTTGCGTTTTAAATGCTTTGAGTGTCTAATGATCACACATTTACTAAAAAGGTTACATCTACAAACATTAACAAACGCCGCATGCTTGATACAGAAGTTTAGATGGATTATTATACACCGAGTGGGTTAAGCAGCCTTACTTCGCGGGCGGATTATTGAACCCTAACCGTAACGAAACTTAATGCCCGAGCAAAGCGAGGGCGTTTTACCATGTACACATAAACAGTTCTAAACCATGATTCATTTTTTCATGCCGGTCTTAAGCTAGTAATGCTCTAACCTGGTCGGGATCCTGGCGGTCGTGAAGACGTACTCGGCGTGGAACGCTGAGAAGATGACCCCGATCGTCGCCAGCGCCAGTGTGCGCATCTGGTACCTCCCGAACTGACCGATCTCATTTATTAGGATCGTGTCCAAATCCACTTTCTCCTTCACTGGATCCTCACCCTTACTAGCTTCTTGTGTTTCCAACATATTTTCAGTCTCCGAATTTTGTTTTTTTATTCCGCATGCACCTGCTTACGTGCAATGCAATCCAAATACACATACGAAAAATATGACTTACATCTTTTGATAAAACGTAATAAGTATATTTATTTCTTTGCAACATTTAAACCAGCGCTTGTAAAGTGAAGATAATCTGGTAACAATGCAAAGATTACGCGTTATCCTCAGTCTGATAGAATTTGACGTTACCACATAAGTAAATAATGTAGGTACCTATGTATAAAATGCAATGTAAAAAGCGTTATAGACTATATAGACCAGGGTCGATAATTTTAAAACCAAAAAAAATAATAGTAGGATAAAACCCATTAGAAAAGGAGGGGAATATTATAAAAATGAAAGGAAAAATAATTTACGGGCAGTCTGAGGTCGGGAAGGGGATGGGGGTGAGTTTTTAAGGGTAAAAAACGGTTTTTCTCGATTTCCGGCAAAACTAAAAGTCGTATCGAAAAAAGTCAAATGGCAAAGTTGTAGGTAATAAAAAGATTTAAAACTTTTGTTTTACACTTTTTTCACATATCCTCAAAATTTATGTGAAAAATCCAAAAAACCAAGTTTTTGGTTTTTTATTTTTCTTTTACACATTTTTTTTTAACGAAATTTGGTGAAAACTTACCTTTTTATGTCCCAAATACGCTGTAATTTATTTAATTAAAAATATTTATTTTTTCACATAGTTAATATGACATTTCACATAGTCAATATAATAGTTGATATGACATTAAAACACGCTTTTCTTGTCTACTTCACCATCCTACACTATACGATAACATGCAGTTTTTAACCCCCGACACAAAAACAACGGGATGTTATAAGTTTGACGTGTATGTGTGTGTATGTGTGTTTGTAACATCATAGCTCCCGAACGGATGAACCGATTTTAATTTTGTTTGTTTGTTTGAAAGGTGAATTAGTCGTGAGTGTTTTAGCTATGTTTGACGAAAATCGGTGTTGATAAAAACGGAGTCGGAGGTTTTTAAAATCTTTACTATCTACTTGTTAATCAAACCTAGGTGCCTATACAACAATACAACGCTTCACACTCACAGCTCCCCAGGGAAATCTAGACCCCGCTAGATATCCCCCTGGATCAGGAATGCCATGGAACACTCACACAGCATGGACAACTAACACCCAGACCCACATATTAATAATTAAGCATCTGCCCGACCCGGAATTGAACCCGACTTATCAAACAGTCGACTCTGACTTGACTCTCTGACTGAAAAATATATATTAATTTAATTTTCATAGTTTTGATCTTTTGATATTCTTTTATTTTGATTTTATTCCTTTTTTTTATATTGTTATGCAAACAATTAGTTCAACATGCATTCCCATGGTTATAACAAGGAGATAAGGGAGTACCTTATTGTACGCCCTTACAATGAATTATGCAATTAACACAACACACTCTGAAATGCTTGTAACGATACGCCCTCGCAGGGTAAATCTCTTTGCAAATATCATATTCCATTGCTTTAAGCAATCTATACATCATACATCATGGTATGCTTGTAACGTTGTATATATATTATGTTATATATATATATATATATAACATAATAAATATATAATATAATATATATAAAAATATATATTATATGAAATATGATGTGGGTACTTACTGCGTTACATGTATATAACACTGAGTTATGTTTAAAAATAGCTTCATTTCAGAATTTCACGACATTATTTTTATGCAACACGACTCAAGCTGTTAGGGCTGCGGTGATGTTAGTACTTCGACGAAAACTAAAACGCCAATGATTACAAATGGCGCTCAATACTTTTACGAAGCGCAGCTGCAGAAGTGGCGCCACCTAGGATTTCCGGTTAGAAGGTCATTAAAGTAGGAAAATGCTCGTACTTTCGATGGAAACGGAAATGCTATCTCATATATATGTATAGCTTCCAGGTACCGTCAAGTTATTTAATAGCCTCTTTTCGGTACTCTTGACACAATTGAAATAGAGTTTGCAATCGAAGCTACAGGCCGATTCAAACTTAATAGTGGCTGTGAAGTTAGGCGCGAAATTCTGCGCAGTAACGAGAACGAAGGTTTGCGCAGGCGTCAAAGAGGCAAGAACCCGCAGTCTCGCTTGCGGCTCACTTCACAGCCGCCATTCAGTTTGAATCAGTCTGTACACAGTTTTCAAAAGTTAACTTTTTTACGTCCTTTGAACTTTGTTGCGTTGCGTGATGAATTTTGACTATTGTACTTATGTACTCGTACTCTGTCTGAACTAAAAAAATTGATTTGATTATTTTCAACGATACCTTAAAAATTACTTTAATTTCCAAAGATATTTACACTTAAGTACATAAGTTACCAAACCATTACAAAGGTTGTTTCAAAAATTGTTTACAACGTTACACATAATTTGTGGAACGTTGAATCCATTGTTAGATTTCTAAATATAACTAAGTCAGTGTAAAACAAAAATCTTTGTTAAATTTAACTACAATAGTCCGCAGATACATAGAACGATATTAGTTCAAATTAGTGCTAGCTTTACTTGGATTTGAAGCAGACGTACCACTCGGATACTGCATTCATTGCTTACATTCAACACAGATGATGATGGATAGTACAAGCCAGTAGATCCTACCATGGCTGCATCAGTCGGAAACAATACAATGGATACAGAGGAGGACGATGCCAAGATTGGGCATAACGACGGGCGGGTAGACCTGGAAACGATAATGGTGGAAATAGGTCAGTTCGGCGGCTTTCAGAGGAGACTGATGTTGATCTGCGCCGTGGTGTCCGTATTAACGACGTGGACCTTCTCAGAGTACGTCTTCACTACGGCCAGGATAATCACACGGTTAGTAACCATACGCCATCCATACGCAATTCAGTTAGTAGCTTAAGTTGTTTTCTGCTTCGTCCAACGTTCGTAATTTTTTTTAATACTTAAATTTCAAACAAATCGAATTTAATACTTAATTTTAATTTCGAGATGCCGGATCCCAGAATGTGATTTACCAAATTCCGAGTTTTACCCCCCATGGCTCGAAAACGCTATCCCGGGGTCTCCAGGCATGTTCAACAATAGCCAGCGCTACGCCTTCAACTCCTCACTGAGCAGCACCAGCTCCAATCACACCTGTCCTGCTCATCTTTTCGACCAGACTACTCTCCTGGGCTGCCAAGAATATGTTTATGAGAATACTAATACTATTGTGTATGATGTGAGTGATTTATTTAATTCTCAGATAAATAAACAAAAGTTCATTCTTACCCGCGGTTGGCGTAATTCACGCAATCCACGAAGGTGTGTCTCCCTTTTTGTCAGCACTTACGCTTCAGAACGTAACCTAAGCGATTAGGAGAAGTGGGGAACGCATCGCAGATGGTGCAGACTATACCAACAAATATGTTGGTAAGAAATAAGTCAAAGCCACTATAGCTTTTCATCTTCTTTTTATTTTGAACCACTTTCAAAAAAGCATATATTTGCTTTTTATTTTATATGAATCAATAGTATTTTGTAGGGTTTGTAGAAATAATTTTCTTAGATATCCATTAATTGTTACCTAATACAAACTACAACAAACAACGAGTTGTAGTTTAATTTAGCATGTGACGAGTGGCGGCGCACGCTGGTCGGCTCGTGCCGCACCATGGGCATGCTGGCGGCGCTGCCCATCTCGGGCTACATCTCCGACCGCTGGGGCCGGAGCGTGGCTGTTGCCACCACCGCCGTTACCACCGCCTGTCTCGGTGTCCTGCGCTACTGGGCAAACACTTACACCGTCTTCGTAGTCGCCGGAGTTCTTGAAACTACCTTTGGATGTGGTACCTATACCAGTTTCCACGTTCTATGTAAGTTTTTTTTTTGGTTACAGTGTACAAGTACGGTTAATTCACCTCTCTTTTACTAATATTTGCTTTCATGTAAGTAATCTTATGTATCAGTACTTATATTATGACAGTTTCTCTGTTTTTAGTGATTCTGTTTAATTACTGGGTATAGTAAATTTCTGTATGTTTCAGTGATAGAGTCAATGGGGGTAAAATACAGATCATTTGCTGTAGCATGTATGAACACATTTTTTAGTATGGGCATGATGGCTCTCGGTCTGATTGCATGGGCAATTCCGAATTGGAGAAACCTCACTTTAGCTCTATACATACCACAATTCATAAGCATTACCTACTTCTGGATATTGACAGAATCAGTTCGGTGGTACTTGAGCAAAGGGCGATACAAAGAATCACAGGCTGTTCTCCAAAAAATTGCTCGAACAAATGGAAAAACATTGTCTCCAAAATCATTAGTAGCACTGAAACGTCTGGCCGAAGAAGAAACTAGAAATAAAAAGTATAATACGGAACCGTGGTTGATAGTATCAGTGTTTAAATATAAAAAAGTATTATTGAGATGTATCGTGGCTCCCGTGTGGTGGATCACAAGTACCTTTATATATTACGGGCTTTCAATAAACGCAGTGAACATGGTCGGGAACAGCTATCTGAACTTCGTAGCCGTGTCGGCTGTGGAGATCCCAGGGTTCTGGACCGCGGTGCTCTTAATAGATAGAGTCGGAAGAAAATCAGTTCTTATTGCAGCGTTTTGGTTCTGTGCTGCTTGTCAAGTGGCTTACATTTTCATACCCAACAGTAAGTATTAAAATCACAAAAGCATTTAATATTTCACGCTTGGTTATTTACCTAATTTTTGTTTACAGACTTCAGCAACTTGCTGCTATCTGTCTTTTTGTTGGGCAAGTACTGCATTGCCGTCGTTTTTAACGTTTTGTATGTATACACGGCCGAACTGTACCCAACCAAGCATAGGAACACTCTATTTTCCTTCACTTCCATGGTTGGAAGAATCGGCTCCATTATTGCTCCACTCACTCCAGCCTTTGTAAGTATCTTTTAAAAAAATGTTGTGTATTTTTTTTACTTAATGTTTCATACGATAGACATTAACATCATTAACAAAGTGTTGGGTTAATCTACTGACTTAAAAGTTTTAGTGAGTCTTTCTACAATGAAAATTAGAGTTGAAAGAATTTAACAATCAACATCCAAAGAATGTAGCACGGGCCCAATAGATTTGTTAAATTTCCAGGGCGCAGCATTATTTGAAGCCTTTCCATTCATGTTGTTCGGTTCGTTGGCGCTGGTCTCCGGGATTCTGATGTTCCTCACGCCGGAGACGCTCGGCACCAAGCTGCCCGACACCATGGAGGAGGCCGAGAATCTGTACAATGAAGAAGAGAACAATGTGTTCATAGAGCGAAGCGCAACCATTTTAAAAGGCGAAGAATCTATGGAAATGATCTAAAACTAGAATGCTTTAGGACAGGTCAATCATTGTAATCAACATTTGCAAATTAAATTTGGTTGTTTTATCGCTAATAAATAATTTATTTTTGAGATAATCTAATAACATAAAAATCTAATAACATTAAAATGACTGCTGACAAACAACGCACAGCCTAAACCACTGGTATGGCTAAAAGAAATTAAGGAAGGAAAGAGCAGATATGTAAAGTAACGCTACTAATAAATAAGTTTGTTTTGTAAAACAAATAAGTTTGTATAGCTCTCCAAGATGATTGATTTTAGAAAGCTGTGGGTCTGCCCATACAGACCTACATCCTACTTAGGGCCGAATTCACCATTTATGCTACTAATCGAGATTTATTAAACAAAGTTTAACGAAAACGCGGTCAATCGTCGATGCTGATCTTGGTTTACGAATTTCTGATTTCACCACTTCCATTTAATCGCGTTCAACAAAACCAAATTTTTGTACTATTACGCGCAACGAAACGTAAATATTCTAATGAAGCTGTCATGTCAGATTGTTTTAAAATTGTCAAACTGTAAAAAGGATAGTTGCCAAATAAATATATTAAAAGTGTGTCATAAAAATAGGTTTGTTTATGACGAATATTCTCTGGTGAATCGGAAAAATAAAATGTGGCGAGTCCGGAGAGATGCAATGGCTGCACTGACTCTATGCACAATCCTATGTCCCGTAGAAGTGCTAAAACCACACAAATCAGCAGTATTCATTTGGTAGCACCCAGTTGCGTAGTAACGCAGAGCACAAAGCAATTAGTTGATGGGAGAAACGCTATTATTCCTACAACAAAATTATTATCCAATAGATATTTTTCAACCATAATATAATTATGTTCAGTTTCATATCTTTTTTTAAAATTCAACAAAAATATTTATTTGCTACTTACACATTCGACCTATACTTTAGTTTTTCTTCGATTAGCTCCAAATTAGTTAAAACTGTTGGTTTTTTGGTTCCATTTCCGTCTTTTAGTAAAATGTAACCAACGAAATGATATCAACAAACAAAACAATAGCCAAGACGCGTGAGAAAACTAGTGACAACACAGTGACAAGTTTAAACAGGATTAAGAGAAATTGTTACTTGAACGAATATCTAGTGTAATTCCGCTTTAACGTCGCATTTAGTACATCAAAGAATATGATTTTTTTATTCTACTTTTAAATTTACTATAAACTTATACAAATTGATATTTGAATCTAATTTTAAACAATTTGAAATTTCAACTAATGAATTTAACAAACCTAATTTAATGGAATCTAGTAATATTATTTTTTTTATACAATTTGATTTATGAAGCTAATTCAATAAGGAATTTAACAGAAATAATTTTTATCGAAAAATTTACACAATAAAATTAATTTGATATTTCAACTAACGAATTTAACAGACCTAATTTAAAGGAATCTACAAAAAACTTTATACAATTCGATATATGAAGCTAATTCAATAAGGAATTTAACAGAAATATTTTTTTATCGAAATATTAATACAATAAAAGAGAGCTAAACGACCAAAATCGGGCATTTAGAATTTAAATTTGGTTTAAATGTAACTGCGTTTAGTTTGTGGTGGTGAAATACAAAAAGACTGTTTAACCTCAGTTTTTCACGTAAACCAAGTTTAAAATGAGCTAATCGCGTTTATATTCACTGGTGAAATCGGCCCTTAGGCCGCTTCTATACGGGCTTTGGACAAAAAGGCCCAAGAAGCGGATTCCTATTAGCTTTACCGTGGTGGCCGAGGCTACGGCTACTTGAGCGGGGAGCTCCGTGGCCATGGCCTCGGCCACGACAAAGCTACACGGGTAGCTTATATCCTGGATTAACACATGGGTTACTTTTTAACCGCGGGTGAAACCGCGGGACGCAGCTAGTCATAACTAAAAATAAAATACATATAGTCATAAGTTTTGAGCATGACTGAATCTGTGAGTCAAGTTTCCAATACGGGTGGTAAAATATGCTCGTCGTCTAAAGCACCAGGAAGCCCAATGCTCCCAGGTTGGTCCCTTGGAGTCAATAGTGCCGGAGCTGGGCCAGTTCGGTTGGTACCAATGGACGCTAATGGGGTTGTGTGAAAAAAGATGGTGACCACAGCGGTCACCATCTTTCCGCGATGGCCGGCTTCAGCATTCTGTTATATCCCTGTTTACAACAACCAAGATTGATACTAGGTCAGGAACAATATCTATATTTTTGGTAACTCTTTTTGACAATATTAATTTATACTCGTAATTTATACTTCGTCTATTAATACTCGTAACATTAATCTGAAAAGAAGTTGTCATTCAAACCAAACATATTTATTAGCAGTATTTTTTTTTTTCTATTTACAATTTCAGCAAGTTAGTAGGTACGTGACTAGTTTATTAAAGAATGAAGAAACATTATTTTTATAAAGGCTTTTATAACTGTCATTTTGCTAAGTAAGTAATAGCTGTGTATTTTCGCTTTAGTGTAATGAGTGTCATCGCCCAGAACGAATTCTAATTATTACCGCCACAGAAGAAAGAGCCACTTGAATCTGACAGTATTGTTCATCACACCTTTTTTCTGTTTTGCTAAAATCTTTCGAACAAGTATTTAACAATATGGATTTCCAATTCAAATTATATTCTACTAAACAAGCATTTGATACTTAAGGCTGTACAAATTGTATTATCGAATACCAGTGTGGAATTACATGGCATTTACGGAGTTACGTCAGCTATCACAAATCATAATGATGACGATGTGTTAACAAACCATTACTGAATGTAAAGTGTACATTGCTTCTTTGTTTGAATTATTTACTTAATTTTTTACCTGGACGTTAGCTCTCTCAATGGAAGTAACCTGGAAGATATCGTTGATTTGTAAACTCGGAGTGCGACTGGTCGACGCCGGAATGGAACCCCGAGTGGGTGTCCGCCGCCATCCCCGCGGCTAACGGCTCCGGCGCGCTCGACAACTGCCAGCGCTTCGCTCCCTACAACTCCTCGCTGGCCGCCGCTGGCGCGCGCGACGTCAGCCCGGCGGGCAGACGTCGCGCGCCGGCGCGGGCGGCAGTCTCTTCGATCAGAGCAGGACAGAGGACTGCGAGGATTCCGTCTATCAAAACACGAATTTCATTGTTTATAATGTGAGTTATTTTACAAAACGAAAAGATTGATGTGTTTTATTTGTAGAATATCTTCATAATCATGCATTTTACGATAAATATACTCTAATCGCCTAGACCTCTGCCAGTGCCGACCACGTGTCTCTATTTCAGTTTATCAAAAGTAATAAAACTACGTCGGAGTACAACAGTCCAGAATAGTTCTCTCTTAAATCATTTCGAGTTTCGTGAGTTCAAAAAATATATTATAGTAAGGCTCTCGTTGGGCCATTGGTCAAACGACAAATGGAATGGAATGGAAAACCTTGCTCTGACTATCTAAATACCGCAGTTAGTAAACGTTTTCTATTTCTGGATAGTCTCTGAATATGTACTGAACAAAGTAAGATTTGCAGGAATAAAAGCAGTTCATTAAAAAAATAGAAATCCGTGGTTCTACATTGTATCCCATATGTTTAGTAGCTATGGGGCAGATTGCTGACGAAGGTAGACAAAAACGAAAACTTGAAAGTAAGTATTCGAGCTCTAGTTGATCAGAAGTAAGAGTGCTTTATTGGCCTTATAACAAAATGTTACACTGGGCAAGTCAATTAAGTAAAATACAGAGTAGTAAAATTTGTACATAATATTTTTTTAATCAAGTTAATATTATTTATTCTAATTTAGACAATATTTAAAATTGATTCAGTGAATAAAAACTGTTAGACTCAAAGAACTGCTTAATTTTTGTTTTAAAATTTTGAGCGTGTAAGTTGTTAATGCTATGTGGCAATTTATAAGAGTCCGGCGACCTAACTAATTTCGACCTAGGCGACCTAGACTAACTTCGCATTGGCTTAAGGTATTCTATAGCCATTTCGTCCAGAAGAAGAAGACGAGTGAAGAGAGCGAGTAATGATACCTGACGAGCCTCTAAACTTACCTACAGAGTGACAAAGTGCAATTTCAATTTTTTTTATGACTTTTGCACTACCATAATCAGTCTTAAGTAACTAAGAATTTCTCTTGTATTATTGATTCATTTAACAGCTAATGATGTAGACAACCTCCCTATGGATGATGACCTCCCGATGGAATTTTTGATTTGCTTTGTCTACCTATTGAATAAATCAGTCAAAAGTGACCCCTTAAAATGCGGATATTTTTCATAGCTCTATTTTAACGTTTTTAAAAAAAAACCAAGAACATAGGGGCGAAGATATTGTTAATTTAATTGTGCATACTAAATTTCATCATAATCTGACAAACGGTTTTCAAGAAATTTCAGTAGTGCGTTTGTATGGAAATTTCAGTACGTCGCGGCCCTCCCGAGAAAACCGTTTGTCAGATTATGCTGAAATTTAGTATGTACAATTAAATTAACAATATCTTCGCCCCTATGTTCTTGGTTTTTTTAAAAACGTTCTCAAGCGAAAATAGAGCTATGAAAAATATCCGCATTTTAATCTTGCAACAAGATCTGCATGATGACAAAGATGCCTTGACATGATGCCTTGTTTTTGTACTTTGGTCAATCTTATTTTCGGTATACATAATTCATTATAATTTCGACACTTAGGTTGTTTCGTTCAAGTATCGTAACAGTGTTCATACATAAAAAAGTAAAGCTGAGATGTATAGTGGCTCCCGTGGCAGGGATCATCAACACTTTACTATGGCCTTTCAATTAGGACCAACTACGAATATATTGAAATTAATAGAGTGTGTTCTTTCAGATGCAATTATGAAGCACCTAAATAAGAATGCAGTACTTTCTAATTGTCAGTTTGCTTATTGAACAGGCAAATCAACTATTTCTGCGATGCTAAATATCGTTGAGGAAGTTACAACTTGCTTGGAAAATATAAAACGTGTGGCGGCTATACTACTTCATTTATCTTAGGCCTTTGATCATAGGCTGCTTATCGAGAAACTAAAAGTGGATGGTATTAACGATGATGTCAAAAATCTAATTGAATCTTTATTAAGAAAAAGGCAACAAACTGTTAAAGTTAAGAAAGACGGTAAAGTCATGAGATTGGCGTCCCGTAGAGCTCCTCATTTGGAAATGTTATGTTCACAACCTTTTTGAATGACTCAGCTTCTTCTTCTTCTTTCTCCTGGCTATTATCCCAATTTATTTGGGGTCAGCCCTCCTAGTATTTCTGCGCCACACCGAACGGTTGTGGGCTGTCTCTATTGTGGTGTTGTTTGTTTGTTTGAATGACTCAGCACACTTAAAATTTAAAGGGGACAGTACAGTATGCAGACGATACAACAGTCGTTGTTTTAGGGGAATCGGAAGAAGACCTTCACAGAAATATGTATTAGTGATACACTTCGAATTATTAACGAGAGGTTCATGACGAACGGCTTAAAATGAAACACCAGTAAGACTAGCTTAATTTTTTTAATGCATTTTCTCCACTGCAAAAATTAGTATGGTGTGCTACGACATCGGGCAAACATTTGCAAAGTGTTATAAACTTTTAGGTTTTGAGCTAGACTCAACACTAACGTGGAAGGAACATATAAGCGCTACATGCAAAAAGATGGCGAAAGGAATATTATGCTCTTAAACAACTTTGACATGTAACATCAGAACCGCAACTCAAAGAGGTATATTTTGCATATTTACACTCGGTAATGTCGTATGGTATACTCCTCTGGGGATGTTCCACAGACTATGAGCGTGTGCTAAAATGCAGAAACGAGCCATCAGAGTACTAACTAAAAGTGGACCCAGGAAATCGTTAGGAGATCATTTCAAAAAAAATTCTATAAGGACGTCAGTAGCAGTCTATATTTTTGAAGTACAGAAATAAAAGACTTGGAACAGACTTGGAACTGCAAAAATGGTAATATAAATGGTAATGTAAATTTCCTGTAACCAATAGGCACATTAAAAATTATAAGTAAATTGCCGAAACTGATGGGACAAAAACTGTACAATAAACTACCTGGAAACGTACAACTAATGGAGAACGAAGGCACATTTCGTGCCAATAATGTTAAGAAGCTGCTTCTGTCTAAAACAATCTATAAAATATCGGAATTTCTCTGTTATGACTACAAGGACCACCATTGAATAGAGATTAGAGACTGATGAGTGTTTTTAATTATTGTATTGTGTTATACTATTTTGTTGTTTTTATTGTTATTTTAATAACGATGCTTTGGCATACTCATACTCATATGGTATACTCTAACAAGTAACTCTAATAATTAATTTCTAGAAATGAATTAGTTCTATGGAATTAATTAATTTCTAGAAGTTAGAATACCCATAAAATTTTAGGATTACATATTTATTTTATTTATTTGACGAAGCCCCTATACAGCTGAATTAGAATTAGATTTATTTAAATTTATTTTAAAGTTTATACTTAATTAGTACTCATAATAATAAGTAATTGTTCTCATTGTAGCCACCACCATGTAGTCACATTGTAGGTACTAGTTTTGGTAAGCATAAATTAATGGTTTATTTTTTCTAATTGACTTTGTTTAGATTGCACTCATTGAGTTTAAATTAAATGCAGTTAAGCCATAATTAAACCTGCGTAATCCTTATTTTAATTTATAAAAACACCTATAAAAACATTGGTCGATTATTGAATACTATATAACTGGGAATATTTAAAATCCCCACAAATATAGTCCATCCATACTAATATTACAAATCGAAACCTAGTATCAAATCTGTTTGTAGGCTTTTTACGGGTAATCTGCTAAACAGATCTTGATGAAATTTAATAATTAGGTACAATATGTCACCAGTAAGTTTTTTGAATACTGTTTTCTGAACAAACATGAACGAAGTCGCGGGTAATATGCAGTAACAATATACCTATAATTTGGGTTTCAATGAAGAGCAAAATTTAAATGTAGACATCATTAAGTGGGTAAAATAATAAAATTAACACATTGTTACATGATAAATACGAAAACAGTGTTAGCAAAATGTAAAAGTCAATATGTAATAAAATTGATCCAAATTTTGCACTAACATACACGTGGTTAAAGTTTAAATATCGCGTTATGCTGATTGTATTAAATAGTCACGTGTGTCCCCATGCGTGCCTACACTGACGACTACATTACCATAAATTAGATTCGCAACCGAACCTGTGCTCGATTAGCACGTGCCCGAGACAGGTGGCGTACCAAGAATAACATCTACCCAGCGTAGGAAATCATCATCATACTTATATTGATACCAGCTGTTACCCGCGACTTTGTTCATGTTCATTTAAAACATAGTATCCAAAAACCTTCCTCGTGGAATACTGAAACTAATTTAAATTTCATTAAGATCCGTTCAGCCGTTTAGCTGTAGTAAATAAGCCAGACAGGCTTAATTTCGATTCAATAATATTTGAATGGAGAATATGGATGAAGGTGCAATTTTGTGTGTGTGTATGTGTGTGGGTGTGTGTGTCTATTTGTTACTTACCCAAACGGATAGGTGGATTTCATTTAGTATAGATATAACTTATACCTTGGATTAATACATAGGCTACTTTTTAACCGCGAGTAACATCACGAGGCGCAGCTAGTCGACAAATACATTGCTGAGAGTATCCCAATTGCCAAACTAAAATTGTTGCTTGTTATGTATTTTTGTTTAATGATTTGTCTTTTTTAATTTTTTAGTTTTGGCAATAAATACCTTTTTATTTATTTATTTAAATAGTTCTACATTAACCCATTAGAGGCCAAACATAAACCAAACATAATTCTTTAAATTTTCCTTTATTTTTAAGTTACGATAAGAGTTACTAAATAGGATTTACAAAGAAAAAAAAAGATTTTATTTTTTTTTAGTGATTTTAGGGGGTGTACACGATTAGGTACAGCGGCCGCTTATAGGTGAAAATTTACGAAGCATGATTTTTTGATGCAAAGTGTTTTTAGACACTTCTTGCACTCCCAAAGAACTCTTGTATGACATATTGCGCAACGCAACGGTTTCTCTAGTTTTTTGAGGTAGTGACCTTTGCATTCTTGAGGTAATCCTGGTATCAGCGATGAAGATGGTCTAGCATTGTTTAGTGTTTCTTGGCGTAAATAGTACCTAGTAATACTACGGCGGAACAAAAGTTGATCCACATGGTCTTTTCTGCTCAAAGAACAAACAACAATCATGTCAATTGCAACAGTCATTTGTCCAGCATATTCGTAAATAATACCCACCACCATTTTTTTCCATGAATGGCGATCCAGTAAGCGATATGGATTGATCAAGCTCATCCACACCTCCCATGCCCTTGTTGTACATACATGGGGTATCTCAAAATAAGTCTTCTCGTGTTTTATTCCGCACCATCGTTTTACAAGACCCAATGGCTCAACTGTGTCTTACCATCTCACTAACAACAGATCATTGGTTTTATCGAATCGATAGTCGTATGTAGCCCTTTCCATCTTCTTCATTTCTTTTTGCTTACAAGAGGACTTCAAATAACGTCTTGAAAACCCTGGATCCCAGGGGCTCGGTGGAAGCATTAGTTGATTTACCGCAATAAATATGTTGGAGAAAACTTTCGCCATGTAGGAGTTTGCTGACGTTGCTGGGGTTTCCGTGCTCGCTTTGCAGCCAACGGTTAGTCGACACTGCTGAAAGAACCACCATCATCATTACCATCGTTGTTGGTAAAAACTTCGACATTACCAGGAACATCTTGAGGAAGTGAAGTGGTCACCAAATCTTCGTCGGCCCCCTCTTCTTCGTCCGTCACAACGCTCGGATCTAGCAGTATGATTGCAAATTCATACTCTGCATCATCGTCACATTATTTAGAATAGCTTTAACAGCTTCCTAAAGTCCTTCGAAGCTTTCAGCACCAATAAAATTGCTTCCGATGCATTTCTTAGTAATCTGAAAATAAAATAGTTTTACTCCCAGAAGTGGCCACTGTACCGATTTCTGTACAGCTGTATTTCATGCAAAATAAAATCGAAACGATTGAAGTACCATTGACAAATATTACTAAAACAGATGCCTTATATTTTGAAATATCTAAAAACAATTACTTTAGTAAAAATATCTCTCGCAAAACATATAATAATAATAATAAAGTGTACTTACGTGTCTAGACGTTCCGCGGACCAACTTTAACCACTTGTCAAAAAAATATTTGTAAAACTACCCACTTTTAAAAAATATATTTAATTGTCACCATTTACCCTCTTAAATTAAATTAATAGTAACTACCATAAAACTTTATAGAATTCATTATAAAAATTTAACTTGACCTGTACAGAAATAGGTACAGTGACTCGGAATGGGTTATTAATTCTACGTTAAGGTTAATTACGATGAAGGTTTTTCATTTAAATGTGATAATATTGTAGTTATGCTTTTAATCAAATCTTTGTTCAAATTGAGAGAGTTGTTGAACCTTCGTCAGCGCGATTACGACAGTCCTAGAGAGATAAGCAATCTCCTTATCGAGATATTTTTATTATATTATCAACAGCCTTGCCGCTGCTGATATTTACAGTGGCTCTGCGAGCTGTAGTCCTCGCGGCCGCCGTTTGTCTTCCTCCACAGGTCGTATTTCTGAACCGATTCTCGTAAAATTTTGTGAGCAGGTTCGATAATTTTACAGATTTTTTACCTGTAGACCTGTAGAGGAAAGACAAAGGCCCGAACAGAGAACCAGACAGAGTTCAGGCATGCGGAAGCATTTTTGTCGAAGCTGAAGCAGAGACGCTTCGCTCGCTGACGCTCGCTCGGTCGATTATGTGAGGCTGTGACTAAAACGTGCGAACTCGATCTCTTTTTATCATCATCACTACTAATTTCAATTATCTGCTCAAGTGGAATTGGTGATGAAGTTGATGATTGATAAAGAAATTGTAAAAAATATATGTTCTTTGCTGATACTTGGTAGTTACTGGTTATTATGCCATGATATCAGTATTTTTGAACAGTTTTATATTCAGTTCTTTCTGTTACATAAAAAGCGTATATTCATAAAAAGAGAATTATATTACATAAAAAGAGTATATTCTTCTACTTAATTTTAGAACTACCGGAACTTGTGTACTTACCTCATTTACTCAAGTATGTAAACCAGTTTTCTATATCAAATATTCTTCAACAAAAAAACACTTTTAAAAATAACAAACATTACTAGTATGTCTGTCTGTAACCTGTCTACGAGGAAACGACAACATAGACCTTAATTAATTTATTACAAAATATCCAGGAACTCGAGGAACACATATCATCACACTAATATAAAAAATGCGAAAGTTTAGATGGATGTACGGATGTTTGTTACTCAATCACACCAGAAAGGCTGGATGGATCTGAATTACATTTGGCAAAGAAATAAATTATAGTCTAAAATAGCTCATAAGATACTTTTAAACCGCCGGTCGCAGCTAGTACATGATACTTTTTATTTCAGACAATTGAAGTCAAAGTTAAACCTGGGAGAAGGTGGTAAGGCGCGTATTGTATGTATTATCAAAACAATTAAGTAATGTCGAACCTCTAATGAGATATCTAAATACCTAAAACTAAGTCAGGGTAAAACAAAAATATGTGTTATTTTCAAATACGATGGTCCGCAAGTAGACGGCGATAAGGATAGTGTTACACTTGGATTTGAAGCTGATCAGACGTAATATTACTCGCGGAGTAATAAGAAACTGAGAATAGTTTTATGTGCAAAATGATTCAACGTGGTTTCAACGCCTTAAAAAAATCTCTAATTAACAAAAGTGAATGACAAGTGTTCTAATTATAATACAAATATTGTGACTTCAATGATGGAAAAATAAGGACAGAAGGAAAAAAACATTTTTTTCTCTCGTGACACCGAAAATTGGTGATAGTTCAAACTAAAAATCCCACCATGGCTGAATCAGTCGCAAACAATAGAATAGGTACAAAGGAAGATGATGCCAAGAGGAGACACATTGACGGGCGAGTCGACCTGGACACGATAATGGCGGAGATAGGTCAGTTCGGCAGCTTCCAGAGGAGACTGATGGTGATCTGCGCCGTGGTGTCCATGCTCGCCGCGTGGACTTTCTCAGAGTATATCTTCACTACGGCCAGGATCACCACACGGTTGGTACAAAAACCTTGTAGCGTGTAACCTATTACGTTGTCCGCTTAGTCAAGCGTTTGTAATTTAAATACTTACTAGAAAATACTTAAACCTGTAATGTAACCTTAATACGGAAGACCAGCGCTGGCTGCTATAGCCGGCATTATGCTGAGTTGGAACCGGTTTGTGGCAAAAAACATTGTTTGTATAGTTTTTAATTTTTATTGTTATTTTTCGTTTAACATATTTGTTTTTTTTGTATACTTACTTGTTTTATGCTCACAAATTAAAATTGTCTATATCTTGTCTATGTCCACTGTTTTTAAATTGGAATATCTGAATTGAGACAAAACATTTAAAAAACTAATTTTAATTTCTAGATGCCGGATCCCAGAATGTGATTCACCTAATTCCGAGTTTTACCCCCCATGGGTCGAAAATGCTATCCCGGGGTCTCCAGGCGCGCTGGAGAACTGTCAACGCTACGTATTCAACATTTCACTGAGCAGCACCAGCGCCAATCACACCTGTCCTGCTCATCTCTTCGACCAGACCACTCTTCAGGACTGCCAAGAATATGTCTATGAGAATACTAATACTATTGTCTATGATGTGAGTAAATAAACCAGAATTCGTTTTTACCCACGCTAAGCATGTACATATGTGCTAGTTATTACTAGTATGGAATATTTATTTTATAAATGAATTCTAGAAAGTAGTGAAGGAGAATATGTGAATTTATAATTATGAAAAGGTTGATTATATGTGTATCTGCGTAATGATGTAAGTCGTACGAGTATTTACGACCCCTTGTTATGGTAACAGAAGTATTGTAGCTGTATCAAAAAGTATCCAAATTATTTAGTAATGAAAAATTAGTAATGAACGAGACGATTTAACAGTCAGTCCATTCCCATTAGCGGGTACTGAAGATTTTGCTATTCTATAACCTTTTTTTTAATTTCTAGACCATATATTAAGAAGAACATTTATGAAAAAATAAATTTCATAAATTTGAAGAAGTTTAAGAAAAGTTAGAAGAATTGTCTTAGGTTTTATTTTTTGCATTTATTGTTACTTAACAATCGTGTGTTGTAGTTTGAACTAGCGTGTGACGAATGGCGGCGCACGCTGGTCGGCTCGTGCCGCACCATAGGCATGCTGGCGGCGCTGCCCATCACGGGCTACATCTCCGACCGCTGGGGCCGGCGCGTGGCGGTCGCCATCAACGCTGTCACCAGCGCCTGCCTCGGCGTCCTGCGCTACTGGGCGGACACTTACACCGTCTTCGTAGTCGCAGGCGTTCTGGAAACAACCTTCGGCTCTAGTACCTACACCAGTTTCTATATACTGTGTAAGTTGTTTTTATTACTGTTTCTTGAACCAATCTCTTCCTAGGTGTATGTAGTAAAATACACTAGAGATCAGTTCAAGAAACAGTTTTGAAGATGAACTTCCGCAAAGTAACGCCTGATTCAATTAACTGTTTTTGTTACAGTGTACAGTATACACCTCCCTTTTGCTAAAATCTACTTATAAGTAGATGATTTTATTCATGATGTTTCTATTACATTTAATAATATGGATTTTGTGTTTATGTTGTATTACTAGTCCTTGAGCTTTATAATGGATTACATTCATATTATGTTTCAGTGATTGAGTCAATGGGCGCAAAATACAGAACCGTTGCTGCAGCATCCATGATCTCTTTTTGGGCGATGGGCATGATGGCCCTCGGACTGATCGCGTGGGCAGTTCCCAACTGGAGAAACCTCACTTTAGTTCTATACATACCACAATTCATAAGCATAATCTACTTCTGGATACTGACAGAATCAGTCCGGTGGTACTTGAGCAAAGGCCGATACAAAGAATCACAGGCTGTTCTCCAAAAAATTGCTCGAACAAATGGGAAAGCATTGTCTCCAAAATCATTAGTAGCATTGAAACGTCTGGCCGAAGAAGAAACTAGAAATAAAAAGTATAATACGGAACCGTGGTTGATAGTATCAGTGTTTAAATATAAAAAAGTATTATTGAGATGTATCGTGGCTCCCGTGTGGTGGATTACAAGTACCTTTATATATTACGGGCTTTCAATAAACGCAGTGAACATGGTCGGGAACAGCTATCTGAACTTTGTAGCCGTGTCGGCTGTGGAGATCCCAGGGTTCTGGACCGCGGTGCTGTTAATAGATAGAGTCGGAAGAAAACCAGTTCTTATTGCAGCTTTTTGGATCTGTGCTGCTTGTCAAGTGGCTTACATTTTTATACCCAGCGGTAAGTAGGGACATCACAAAAAAAAATACTACCTTGCGTTTGTCGGCTAAACTTTGGCACTCAGAGACAATGGAGCGTTATGGTAGTGAAAGGTTTTTTAGAATCAATTAAGCTGTTTCGAGGATACATACTAACCAAAAAATGTTACCTTATTATCGACCGAGCTAGCGTTATAGAGCGAAGCGTCTCTGCTTCAGCAGCAGCAAAAATGCTTTCATAAGTTCGAATTCTGTTGGATTTATGTCTGGATCTCTGTCCGGATCTCAGTTCGGATCTTTGTCTTCGTCTACGGGTCGCATTTCCTAACCTATTCTCTTGAAATTTTATGAGTAGGTTGAAAAAAAACATATCTTCGCAATTTTGAATACGTTTTTAAAACTGACTCGACTAAACAAAATCTGTATACTTAATTATTTACAAAATTTCATTGCTTACAAAATTTTACGAGAACCAGATGAGATACGCGACCATTTGAGGAAGACAAACGCCGGCCGCGAGCTCTCCAGTTCACTTGGCCACTAGTAATATAGGTATCGAGGTACGAGTAAGTGTGTACACTGTAAAGGTATACGAGTAATAGTAGGTATATAGATATAATAGTATATAGATTTTACGATTAATCGTTTATCAAACTTCACAGACTTCAACAACTTGCTGCTGTCTGTCTATTTGTTGGGCAAGTACTGCATAGCCATCGTGTTCAAGTCGTTATATATCTACACGGCCGAGCTGTACCCAACCAAGCATAGGAACACTCTATTTTCCTTCACTTCCATGGTTGGAAGAATCGGCTCTATTATTGCTCCACTCACTCCAGCCTTTGTAAGTGTGTTTTTTTTTAAAATATTTTATTTATATGATGTAAAACGTTCTACTAAAGTTTTTATGCGATAATAATCTACACCACTAGCCAAGTGTTGGCCAGCGATGAGTTTTGACAGTTACGGAAGATTTTTTCGTTTTAATTTTGTTCATAGTTCAATAAAATGCCCCTGGCGGAAAACTTTAGGAACTACGCTAAATGTATGTTGAGCCAAACGAAAACGAAAAACGTGCACTTTTACCATCAAAACTCATACCAAGCTTACTGATCTATCGCTTTAAATATTTTAGTGAGACAGTCGTTTCCTACTGAAAATGAAAATTAGTGTAGACAAAGTTAGGCTAGCAGTATCCACAAAGTGTGCCTGGCCTAATCAAATATATTTGCTGGAATTCCAGGGCGCAGCATTATTTGAGGCCTTTCCTTTCGTGTTGTTCGGCTCGTTCGCGCTGGTCTCTGGGATCCTGATGTTCCTCACGCCGGAGACGCTCGGCACCAAGCTGCCTGACACCATGGAGGAGGCTGAGAATCTGTACAATGAAGAAGAGAACAATACGTTTATAGTGCAAAACTCAAACTTGACGATTTCTAAGAGCATAGACTCTATGGAAATGATCTGAATATGCCACATTTTAGGACAGGTTAGGTAATCTATATGTAGACTAGCTTCTGCCCGCGGCTTCGCCCGCGTGGCTTACAGAAAATGTATGACGTTTTTAACTTCAGAAATAAATATTATAAGCGGTCACACTCGCTCTCAATTGAATACACAAACTGACAATATCCCAAGTAGAGCAAAATCGACGAAGTTTGGTTAACTAAACTATCTCTGGAATGAGAAAAGTAGGAGTAGTAGTAGTAGTATGGTATCAACAGAACTTAAAGCGTGTGTGAAAAGATAAAATTAGAAGACAACCGAAAGTAGATAATGGACAATTAATAATGTTTACAACGAAAACCTAATTTTTATCTTATTTAGAAACACTTGGCTGCTCCATGAGCTTACTCTGTAGCAACCGGTGTGAAGTTGGCAGCCAACTTTAGCAGCCAAGTAATCCGACCAAATTAGAGAGACTTTTTTGCCAAAGCAATTAGGACCCTTTGTTCACTGAAATCCGATATAAATTGATTATCTATACCTTAAAAAATATCAAGACTATTCAATAAACACACCTAAAAAATAAAACGTTAGTGAAGAAAAAATTTAGGACAAATGATGGCTGCTGGCGAATCAAGACCGCCCGTAGGCCAACGAAATTTTCAGGCACGCAAAGCACAATGTCTAGGCTATCGAATAAGTATTATTTCAGCCTGGCTAAATGCCTGCTAGAGCCTCCAACGGTCATACGAAATGAAGTATTTGAAAATTGTCACCAAAATCTGAAGCCGCGGTGGGTTTCGACTAGTGGGACGGCTAGCAAGGGGATGAATGCTATGCCATAGCATCAGTTACCTTCTAAACTATCTGAAAAATCCTGAAAGAACCTGGCTAAATGATTCACTGAACCTGAAATGACTCTATGAAACATTTTCAACTTTTTTTCTAACCAGCATGTTCTCAAATAAAGTACCCTTAGACGGAAAAGTTGGACACAGCCTTTCATTTTTCTGAAACTTTACATATCTGGCTACAAAATAATATAAAACACAGCCTGGCTAAAGCTCAAAACCAGAAGAAAATCGATACCTGAAATTCCGTAGTAGCAAAAAAAAATCTGACCCAAGTTGGCTGCTGGCGAATCACGGTCGCCCTACGCTTACAGTAGCAACAAAACTTTCAGGATCGATAAGCTAAATGTCTAGGCTATCGAATGAATACCATTTCAGCCCGGCTAAACGCCTGCTAGAGCCTCCAACTGTCATACGAAATGAAGTATTTGAAACTTGTCACCAAAATCAGATACCGCGGTGGATTTCGACCAGTGGGACGGCTAGCAAGGAGATGAATGCTATGCCATAGCATCAGTTACCTTCTAAACTATCTGAAAAATTCTGAAAGAACCTGGCTAAACGATTCACTGAACCTGAAATGACTCTATGAAACATTTTCAACTTTTTTTCTAACCAGCATGTTCTCAAATAAAGTACCCTTAGACGGAAAAGTTGGACACAGCCTTTCATTTTTCTGAAACTTTACATATCTGGCTACAAAATAATATAAAACACAGCCTGGCTGAAGCTCAAAACCAGAAGAAAATCGATACCTGAAATTCCGTAGTAGCAAAAAAAATTCTGACCCAAGTTGGCTGCTGGCGAATCACGGTCGCCCTACGCTTACAGTGGCAGAAAAACTTTTAAGGTCGATAAGCTTAAGGTCTAGGCTATCGAATGAATACTATTTCAGCCCGGCTAAACGCCTGCTAGAGCCTCCCACTGTCATACGAAATGAAGTTTTTAAAACTTGTCACCAAAACCAGATACCGCGGTGGATTTCGACCAGTGGGACGGCTAGCAAGGGGATGAATGCTATGCCATAGCATCAGTTACCTTCTAAACTATCTGAAAAATCCTGAAAGAACCTGGCTAAATGATTCACTGAACCTGAAATGACTCTATGAAACATTTTCAACTTTTTTTCTAACCAGCATGTTCTCAAATAAAGTACCCTTAGACGGAAAAGTTGGACACAGTCTTTCATTTTTATGAAACTTTACATATCTGGCTACAAAATAATATAAAATACAGCCTGGCTGAAGCTCAAAACCAGAAGAAAATCGATGCCTGAAATTCCGTAGTAGCAAAAAAAAATCTGACCCAAGTTGGCTGCTGGCGAATCACGGTCGCCCTACGCTTACAGTGGCAGAAATACTTTTAAGTTCGATAAGCTTAATGTCTAGGCTATCGAATGAATACCATTTCAGCCCGGCTAAACGCCTGCTGGAGCCTCCAACTGTCATACGAAATGAAGTATTCGAAACTTGTCACCAAAATCAGATACCGCGGTGGATTTCGACCAGTGGGACGGCTAGCAAGGGGATGAATGCTATGCCATAGCATCAGTTACCTTCTAAACTATCTGAAAAATCCTGAAAGAACCTGGCTAAATGATTCACTGAACCTGAAATGACTCTATGAAACATTTTCAACTTTTTTTCTAACCAGCATGTTCTCAAATAAAGTACCCTTAGACGGAAAAGTTGGACACAGCCTTTCATTTTTCTGAAACTTTACATATCTGGCTACAAAATAATATAAAACACAGCCTGGCTGAAGCTCAAAACCAGAAGAAAATCGATACCTGAAATTCCGTAGTAGCAAAAAAAAATCTGACCCAAGTTGGCTGCTGGCGAATCACGGTCGCCCTACGCTTACAGTGGCAGAAAAACTTTTAAGTTCGATAAGCTTAATGTCTAGGCTATCGAATGAATACTATTTCAGCCCGGCTAAACGCCTGCTAGAGCCTCCCACTGTCATACGAAATGAAGTTTTTAAAACTTGTCACCAAAACCAGATACCGCGGTGGATTTCGACCAGTGGGACGGCTAGCAAGGGGATGAATGCTATGCCATAGCATCAGTTACCTTCTAAACTATCTGAAAAATCCTGAAAGAACCTGGCTAAATGATTCACTGAACCTGAAATGACTCTATGAAACATTTTCAACTTTTTTTCTAACCAGCATGTTCTCAAATAAAGTACCCTTAGACGGAAAAGTTGGACACAGTCTTTCATTTTTATAAAACTTTACATATCTGGCTACAATATAATATAAAATACAGCCTGGCTGAAGCTCAAAACCAGAAGAAAATCGATGCCTGAAATTCCGTAGTAGCAAAAAAAATCTGACCCAAGTTGGCTGCTGGCGAATCACGGTCGCCCTACGCTTACAGTGGCAGAAATACTTTTAAGTTCGATAAGCTTAATGTCTAGGCTATCGAATAAATACCATTTCAGCCCGGCTAAACGCCTGCTAGAGCCTCCAACTGTCATACGAAATGAAGTTTTTGAAACTTGTCACCAAAATCAGATACCGCGGTGGATTTCGACCAGTGGGACGGCTAGCAAGGGGATGAATGCTATGCCATAGCATCAGTTACCTTCTAAACTATCTGAAAAATCCTGAAAGAACCTGGCTAAATGATTCACTGAACCTGAAATGACTCTATGAAACATTTTCAACTTTTTTTCTAACCAGCATGTTCTCAAATAAAGTACCCTTAGACGGAAAAGTTGGACACAGTCTTTCATTTTTATGAAACTTTACATATCTGGCTACAAAATAATATAAAATACAGCCTGGCTGAAGCTCAAAACCAGAAGAAAATCGATGCCTGAAATTCCGTAGTAGCAAAAAAAAATCTGACCCAAGTTGGCTGCTGGCGAATCACGGTCGCCCTACGCTTACAGTGGCAGAAATACTTTTAAGTTCGATAAGCTTAATGTCTAGGCTATCGAATAAATACCATTTCAGCCCGGCTAAACGCCTGCTGGAGCCTCCAACTGTCATACGAAATGAAGTATTCGAAACTTGTCACCAAAATCAGATACCGCGGTGGATTTCGACCAGTGGGACGGCTAGCAAGGGGATGAATGCTATGCCATAGCATCAGTTACCTTCTAAACTATCTGAAAAATCCTGAAAGAACCTGGCTAAATGATTCACTGAACCTGAAATGACTCTATGAAACATTTTCAACTTTTTTTCTAACCAGCATGTTCTCAAATAAAGTACCCTTAGACGGAAAAGTTGGACACAGCCTTTCATTTTTCTGAAACTTTACATATCTGGCTACAAAATAATATAAAACACAGCCTGGCTGAAGCTCAAAACCAGAAGAAAATCGATACCTGAAATTCCGTAGTAGCAAAAAAAAATCTGACCCAAGTTGGCTGCTGGCGAATCACGGTCGCCCTACGCTTACAGTAGCAACAAAACTTTCAGGATCGATAAGCTAAATGTCTAGGCTATCGAATGAATACTATTTCAGCCCGGCTAAACGCCTGCTAGAGCCTCCCACTGTCATACGAAATGAAGTTTTTAAAACTTGTCACCAAAACCAGATACCGCGGTGGATTTCGACCAGTGGGACGGCTAGCAAGGGGATGAATGCTATGCCATAGCATCAGTTACCTTCTAAACTATCTGAAAAATCCTGAAAGAACCTGGCTAAATGATTCACTGAACCTGAAATGACTCTATGAAACATTTTCAACTTTTTTTCTAACCAGCATGTTTTCAAATAAAGTACCCTTAGACGGAAAAGTTGGACACAGCCTTTCATTTTTCTGAAACTATACATATCTGGTTACAAAATAATATAAAACACAGCCTGGCTGAAGCTCAAAACCAGAAGAAAATCGATACCTGAAATTCCGTAGTAGCAAAAAAAATCTGACCCAAGTTGGCTGCTGGCGAATCACGGTCGCCCTACGCTTACAGTAGCAACAAAACTTTCAGGTTCGATAAGCTAAATGTCTAGGCTATCGAATGAATACTATTTCAGCCCGGCTAAACGCCTGCTAGAGCCTCCCACTGTCATACGAAATGAAGTTTTAAAACTTGTCACCAAAACCAGATACCGCGGTGGATTTCGACCAGTGGGACGGCTAGCAAGGGGATGAATGCTATGCCATAGCATCAGTTACCTTCTAAACTATCTGAAAAATCCTGAAAGAACCTTGCTAAATGATTCACTGAACCTGAAATGACTCTATGAAACATTTTCAACTTTTTTTCTAACCAGCATGTTCTCAAATAAAGTACCCTTAGACGGAAAAGTTGGACACAGCCTTTCATTTTTATGAAACTTTACATATCTGGCTACAAAATAATATAAAACACAGCCTGGCTGAAGCTCAAAACCAGAAGAAAATCGATACCTGAAATTCCGTAGTAGCAAAAAAAAATCTGACCCAAGTTGGCTGCTGGCGAATCACGGTCGCCCTACGCTTACAGTGGCAGAAAAACTTTTAAGTTCGATAAGCTTAATGTCTAGGCTATCGAATGAATACTATTTCAGCCCGGCTAAACGCCTGCTAGAGCCTCCCACTGTCATACGAAATGAAGTTTTTAAAACTTGTCACCAAAACCAGATACCGCGGTGGATTTCGACCAGTGGGACGGCTAGCAAGGGGATGAATGCTATGCCATAGCATCAGTTACCTTCTAAACTATCTGAAAAATCCTGAAAGAACCTGGCTAAATGATTCACTGAACCTGAAATGACTCTATGAAACATTTTCAACTTTTTTTCTAACCAGCATGTTCTCAAATAAAGTACCCTTAGACGGAAAAGTTGGACACAGCCTTTAATTTTTCTGAAACTTTACATATCTGGCTACAAAATAATATAAAATACAGCCTGGCTGAAGCTCAAAACCAGAAGAAAATCGATACCTGAAATTGCGTCGTAGCAAAAAAAATTCTGACCCAAGTTGGCTGCTGGCGAATCACGGTCGCCCTACGCTTACAGTGGCAGAAAAACTTTTAAGTTCGATAAGCTTAATGTCTATGCTATCGAATGAATACCATTTCAGCCCGGCTAAACGCCTGCTAGAGCCTCCAACTGTCATACGAAATGAAGTATTTGAAACTTGTCACCAAAATCAGATACCGCGGTGGATTTCGACCAGTGGGACGGCTAGCAAGGGGATGAATGCTATGCCATAGCATCAGTTACCTTCTAAACTATCTGAAAAATTCTGAAAGAACCTGGCTAAACGATTCACTGAACCTGAAATGACTCTATGAAACATTTTCAACTTTTTTTCTAACCAGCATGTTCTCAAATAAAGTACCCTTAGACGGAAAAGTTGGACACAGCCTTTCATTTTTCTGAAACTTTACATATCTGGCTACAAAATAATATAAAACACAGCCTGGCTGAAGCTCAAAACCAGAAGAAAATCGATACCTGAAATTCCGTAGTAGCAAAAAAAATTCTGACCCAAGTTGGCTGCTGGCGAATCACGGTCGCCCTACGCTTACAGTGGCAGAAAAACTTTTAAGTTCGATAAGCTTAATGTCTAGGCTATCGAATGAATACTATTTCAGCCCGGCTAAACGCCTGCTAGAGCCTCCCACTGTCATACGAAATGAAGTTTTTAAAACTTGTCACCAAAACCAGATACCGCGGTGGATTTCGACCAGTGGGACGGCTAGCAAGGGGATGAATGCTATGCCATAGCATCAGTTACCTTCTAAACTATCTGAAAAATCCTGAAAGAACCTGGCTAAATGATTCACTGAACCTGAAATGACTCTATGAAACATTTTCAACTTTTTTTCTAACCAGCATGTTCTCAAATAAAGTACCCTTAGACGGAAAAGTTGGACACAGTCTTTCATTTTTATGAAACTTTACATATCTGGCTACAAAATAATATAAAATACAGCCTGGCTGAAGCTCAAAACCAGAAGAAAATCGATGCCTGAAATTCCGTAGTAGCAAAAAAAAATCTGACCCAAGTTGGCTGCTGGCGAATCACGGTCGCCCTACGCTTACAGTGGCAGAAATACTTTTAAGTTCGATAAGCTTAATGTCTAGGCTATCGAATGAATACCATTTCAGCCCGGCTAAACGCCTGCTGGAGCCTCCAACTGTCATACGAAATGAAGTATTCGAAACTTGTCACCAAAATCAGATACCGCGGTGGATTTCGACCAGTGGGACGGCTAGCAAGGGGATGAATGCTATGCCATAGCATCAGTTACCTTCTAAACTATCTGAAAAATCCTGAAAGAACCTGGCTAAATGATTCACTGAACCTGAAATGACTCTATGAAACATTTTCAACTTTTTTTCTAACCAGCATGTTCTCAAATAAAGTACCCTTAGACGGAAAAGTTGGACACAGCCTTTCATTTTTCTGAAACTTTACATATCTGGCTACAAAATAATATAAAACACAGCCTGGCTGAAGCTCAAAACCAGAAGAAAATCGATACCTGAAATTCCGTAGTAGCAAAAAAAAATCTGACCCAAGTTGGCTGCTGGCGAATCACGGTCGCCCTACGCTTACAGTGGCAGAAAAACTTTTAAGTTCGATAAGCTTAATGTCTAGGCTATCGAATGAATACTATTTCAGCCCGGCTAAACGCCTGCTAGAGCCTCCCACTGTCATACGAAATGAAGTTTTTAAAACTTGTCACCAAAACCAGATACCGCGGTGGATTTCGACCAGTGGGACGGCTAGCAAGGGGATGAATGCTATGCCATAGCATCAGTTACCTTCTAAACTATCTGAAAAATCCTGAAAGAACCTGGCTAAATGATTCACTGAACCTGAAATGACTCCATTAAACATTTTCAACTTTTTTTCTAACCAGCATGTTCTCAAATAAAGTACCCTTAGACGGAAAAGTTGGACACAGCCTTTCATTTTTCTGAAACTTTACATATCTGGCTACAAAATAATATAAAACACAGCCTGGCTGAAGCTCAAAACCAGAAGAAAATCGATGCCTGAAATTCCGTAGTAGCAAAAAAAATTATGACCCAAGTTGGCTGCTGGCGAATCACGGTCGCCCTACGCTTACAGTGGCAGAAAAACTTTTAAGTTCGATAAGCTTAATGTCTAGGCTATCGAATAAATACCATTTCAGCCCGGCTAAACGCCTGCTAGAGCCTCCAACTGTCATACGAAATGAAGTTTTTGAAACTTGTCACCAAAATCAGATACCGCGGTGGATTTCGACCAGTGGGACGGCTAGCAAGGAGATGAATGCTATGCCATAGCATCAGTTACCTTCTAAACTATCTGAAAAATCCTGAAAGAACCTGGCTAAATGATTCACTGAACCTGAAATGACTCTATGAAACATTTTCAACTTTTTTTCTAACCAGCATGTTCTCAAATAAAGTACCCTTAGACGGAAAAGTTGGACACAGCCTTTAATTTTTCTGAAACTTTACATATCTGGCTACAAAATAATATAAAACACAGCCTGGCTGAAGCTCAAAACCAGAAGAAAATCGATGCCTGAAATTCCGTAGTAGCAAAAAAAATTATGACCCAAGTTGGCTGCTGGCGAATCACGGTCGCCCTACGCTTACAGTGGCAGAAAAACTTTTAAGTTCGATAAGCTTAATGTCTAGGCTATCGAATGAATACCATTTCAGCCCGGCTAAACGCCTGCTAGAGCCTCCAACTGTCATACTAAATGAAGTATTTGAAACTTGTCACCAAAATCAGATACCGCGGTGGATTTCGACCAGTGGGACGGCTAGCAAGGGGATGAATGCTATGCCATAGCATCAGAAACCCTCTAAACTATCTGAAAAATCCATTTCATAATTCCAGCATTTTATAATTTCTATTATAAAATGCCCTAAAATGTTTTGGTCGTTCACGAAATCTATTAAAAAAGGTTCTAATACACAGTTCTAATATCCTCTCTTTCGTATGAAGGTAAAGTGGCAGACTCTGGTAAAGATGCTTGTGACCTCTTTGCAACCTATTTCCAGACAACTTTTCTAACCCCCTCCTCCTCTTCCTCAACAACTTCTACGAGCACTCAATATATGACTCAGAAGCAACGTAGTAATTATACTAATGCCTTAGGTAGCATTGAAATTACACCTGATAAGGTAAACAAGTTAATGAAAACGTTAGATTTAGCTAAGGGAGCAGGGCCAGACCAAATAACGCCTTTATTTATAACAAAATGTTCAGATGCCTTGAGAAAACCTCTAGTAATACTATTTTCACGCTCGGTAACAGAAGGTATAGTTCCTAACATCTGGAAGTCTGCTTTTATAACGCCTGTTCATAAGAGCGGCGGTAAGAATGACGTTAAAAACTACAGACCAATATCTAAACTATGTATATTTGCTAAAATATTTGAACGTATTGTTTACTCGCAGGTCTACAGTGGTATGTCGGTCTTATTTATTTCTGAACAACATGGGTTTCTTAAAAAGCGCTCAACAACGTCAAATCTATTATCCTTTATAGACTACACTACCTCTCATATGGACTCAGGGGGACAGGTTGATGCCATATTCACGGACTACAGCAAATGTTTTGATCGTATTGACCACACTGTTCTCTTACAGAAGCTCCTCAACGCTGGAATCCATGGTGATTTTGGTGACAAGTTTCAAATACTTCATTTTGTATGACAGTTGGAGGCTCTAGCAGGCGTTTAGCCGGGCTGAAATGGTATTCATTCGATAGCCTAGACATTAAGCTTATCGAACTTAAAAGTTTTTCTGCCACTGTAAGCGTAGGGCGACCGTGATTCGCCAGCAGCCAACTTGGGTCAGAATTTTTTTTGCTACTACGGAATTTCAGGCATCGATTTTCTTCTGGTTTTGAGCTTCAGCCAGGCTGTGTTTTATATTATTTTGTAGCCAGATATGTAAAGTTTCAGAAAAATGAAAGGCTGTGTCCAACTTTTCCGTCTAAGGGTACTTTATTTGAGAACATGCTGGTTAGAAAAAAAGTTGAAAATGTTTCATAGAGTCATTTCAGGTTCAGTGAATCATTTAGCCAGGTTCTTTCAGGATTTTTCAGATAGTTTAGAAGGTAACTGATGCTATGGCATAGCATTCATCCCCTTGCTAGCCGTCCCACTGGTCGAAATCCACCGCGGTATCTGATTTTGGTGACAAGTTTCAAATACTTCATTTCGTATGACAGTTGGAGGCTCCAGCAGGCGTTTAGCCGGGCTGAAATGGTATTCATTCGATAGCCTAGACATTAAGCTTATCGAACTTAAAAGTTTTTCTGCCACTGTAAGCGTAGGGCGACCGTGATTCGCCAGCAGCCAACTTGGGTCATAATTTTTTTTGCTACTACGGAATTTCAGGCATCGATTTTCTTCTGGTTTTGAGCTTCAGCCAGGCTGTGTTTTATATTATTTTGTAGCCAGATATGTAAAGTTTCAGAAAAATGAAAGGCTGTGTCCAACTTTTCCGTCTAAGGGTACTTTATTTGAGAACATGCTGGTTAGAAAAAAAGTTGAAAATGTTTCATAGAGTCATTTCAGGTTCAGTGAATCATTTAGCCAGGTTCTTTCAGGATTTTTCAGATAGTTTAGAAGGTAACTGATGCTATGGCATAGCATTCATCCCCTTGCTAGCCGTCCCACTGGTCGAAATCCACCGCGGTATCTGATTTTGGTGACAAGTTTCAAATACTTCATTTCGTATGACAGTTGGAGGCTCTAGCAGGCGTTTAGCCGGGCTGAAATGGTATTCATTCGATAGCCTAGACATTAAGCTTATCGAACTTAAAAGTTTTTCTACCACTGTAAGCGTAGGGCGACCGTGATTCGCCAGCAGCCAACTTGGGTCAGAATTTTTTTTGCTACTACGGAACTTCAGGCATCGATTTTCTTCTGGTTTTGAGCTTCAGCCAGGCTGTGTTTTATATTATTTTGTAGCCAGATATGTAAAGTTTCAGAAAAATGAAAGGCTGTGTCCAACTTTTCCGTCTAAGGGTACTTTATTTGAGAACATGCTGGTTAGAAAAAAAGTTGAAAATGTTTCATAGAGTCATTTCAGGTTCAGTGAATCGTTTAGCCAGGTTCTTTCAGAATTTTTCAGATAGTTTAGAAGGTAACTGATGCTATGGCATAGCATTCATCCCCTTGCTAGCCGTCCCACTGGTCGAAATCCACCGCGGTATCTGATTTTGGTGACAAGTTTCAAATACTTCATTTCGTATGACAGTTGGAGGCTCTAGCAGGCGTTTAGCCGGGCTGAAATGGTATTCATTCGATAGCATAGACATTAAGCTTATCGAACTTAAAAGTTTTTCTGCCACTGTAAGCGTAGGGCGACCGTGATTCGCCAGCAGCCAACTTGGGTCAGAATTTTTTTTGCTACGACGCAATTTCAGGTATCGATTTTCTTCTGGTTTTGAGCTTCAGCCAGGCTGTATTTTATATTATTTTGTAGCCAGATATGTAAAGTTTCAGAAAAATTAAAGGCTGTGTCCAACTTTTCCGTCTAAGGGTACTTTATTTGAGAACATGCTGGTTAGAAAAAAAGTTGAAAATGTTTCATAGAGTCATTTCAGGTTCAGTGAATCATTTAGCCAGGTTCTTTCAGGATTTTTCAGATAGTTTAGAAGGTAACTGATGCTATGGCATAGCATTCATCCCCTTGCTAGCCGTCCCACTGGTCGAAATCCACCGCGGTATCTGATTTTGGTGACAAGTTTCAAATACTTCATTTCGTATGACAGTTGGAGGCTCTAGCAGGCGTTTAGCCGGGCTGAAATGGTATTCATTCGATAGCCTAGACATTAAGCTTATCGAACTTAAAAGTTTTTCTACCACTGTAAGCGTAGGGCGACCGTGATTCGCCAGCAGCCAACTTGGGTCAGAATTTTTTTTGCTACTACGGAACTTCAGGCATCGATTTTCTTCTGGTTTTGAGCTTCAGCCAGGCTGTGTTTTATATTATTTTGTAGCCAGATATGTAAAGTTTCATAAAAATGAAAGGCTGTGTCCAACTTTTCCGTCTAAGGGTACTTTATTTGAGAACATGCTGGTTAGAAAAAAAGTTGAAAATGTTTCATAGAGTCATTTCAGGTTCAGTGAATCATTTAGCAAGGTTCTTTCAGGATTTTTCAGATAGTTTAGAAGGTAACTGATGCTATGGCATAGCATTCATCCCCTTGCTAGCCGTCCCACTGGTCGAAATCCACCGCGGTATCTGGTTTTGGTGACAAGTTTTAAAACTTCATTTCGTATGACAGTGGGAGGCTCTAGCAGGCGTTTAGCCGGGCTGAAATAGTATTCATTCGATAGCCTAGACATTTAGCTTATCGAACCTGAAAGTTTTGTTGCTACTGTAAGCGTAGGGCGACCGTGATTCGCCAGCAGCCAACTTGGGTCAGATTTTTTTTGCTACTACGGAATTTCAGGTATCGATTTTCTTCTGGTTTTGAGCTTCAGCCAGGCTGTGTTTTATATTATTTTGTAACCAGATATGTATAGTTTCAGAAAAATGAAAGGCTGTGTCCAACTTTTCCGTCTAAGGGTACTTTATTTGAAAACATGCTGGTTAGAAAAAAGTTGAAAATGTTTCATAGAGTCATTTCAGGTTCAGTGAATCATTTAGCCAGGTTCTTTCAGGATTTTTCAGATAGTTTAGAAGGTAACTGATGCTATGGCATAGCATTCATCCCCTTGCTAGCCGTCCCACTGGTCGAAATCCACCGCGGTATCTGGTTTTGGTGACAAGTTTTAAAAACTTCATTTCGTATGACTGTGGGAGGCTCTAGCAGGCGTTTAGCCGGGCTGAAATGGTATTTCTTCGATAGCCTAGACATTTAGCTTATCGAACCTGAAAGTTTTGTTGCTACTGTAAGCGTAGGGCGACCGTGATTCGCCAGCAGCCAACTTGGGTCAGAATTTTCTTTGCTATTACGGAATTTCAGGTATCGATTTTCTTCTGGTTTTGAGCTTCAGCCAGGCTGTGTTTTATATTTTTTTGTAGCCAGATATGTAAAGTTTCAGAAAAATGAAAGGCTGTGTCCAACTTTTCCGACTAAGGGTAATTTATTTGAGAACATGCTGGTTAGAAAAAAAGTTGAAAATGTTTCATAGAGTCATTTCAGGTTCAGTGAATCATTTAGCCAGGTTCTTTCAGGATTTTTCAGATAGTTTAGAAGGTAACTGATGCTATGGCATAGCATTCATCTCCTTGCTAGCCGTCCCACTGGTCGAAATCCACCGCGGTATCTGATTTTGGTGACAAGTTTCAAAAACTTCATTTCGTATGACAGTTGGAGGCTCTAGCAGGCGTTTAGCCGGGCTGAAATGGTATTTATTCGATAGCCTAGACATTAAGCTTATCGAACTTAAAAGTTTTTCTGCCACTGTAAGCGTAGGGCGACCGTGATTCGCCAGCAGCCAACTTGGGTCATAATTTTTTTTGCTACTACGGAATTTCAGGCATCGATTTTCTTCTGGTTTTGAGCTTCAGCCAGGCTGTGTTTTATATTATTTTGTAGCCAGATATGTAAAGTTTCAGAAAAATGAAAGGCTGTGTCCAACTTTTCCGTCTAAGGGTACTTTATTTGAGAACATGCTGGTTAGAAAAAAAGTTGAAAATGTTTCATAGAGTCATTTCAGGTTCAGTGAATCGTTTAGCCAGGTTCTTTCAGAATTTTTCAGATAGTTTAGAAGGTAACTGATGCTGTGGCATAGCATTCATCCCCTTGCTAGCCGTCCCACTGGTCGAAATCCACCGCGGTATCTGATTTTGGTGACAAGTTTCAAATACTTCATTTCGTATGACAGTTGGAGGCTCTAGCAGGCGTTTAGCCGGGCTGAAATGGTATTCATTCGATAGCCTAGACATTAAGCTTATCGAACTTAAAAGTATTTCTGCCACTGTAAGCGTAGGGCGACCGTGATTCGCCAGCAGCCAACTTGGGTCAGATTTTTTTTTGCTACTACGGAATTTCAGGCATCGATTTTCTTCTGGTTTTGAGCTTCAGCCAGGCTGTATTTTATATTATTTTGTAGCCAGATATGTAAAGTTTCATAAAAATGAAAGACTGTGTCCAACTTTTCCGTCTAAGGGTACTTTATTTGAGAACATGCTGGTTAGAAAAAAAGTTGAAAATGTTTCATAGAGTCATTTCAGGTTCAGTGAATCATTTAGCCAGGTTCTTTCAGGATTTTTCAGATAATTTAGAAGGTAACTGATGCTATGGCATAGCATTCATCCCCTTGCTAGCCGTCCCACTGGTCGAAATCCACCGCGGTATCTGGTTTTGGTGACAAGTTTTAAAACTTCATTTCGTATGACAGTGGGAGGCTCTAGCAGGCGTTTAGCCGGGCTGAAATAGTATTCATTCGATAGCCTAGACATTTAGCTTATCGAACCTGAAAGTTTTGTTGCTACTGTAAGCGTAGGGCGACCGTGATTCGCCAGCAGCCAACTTGGGTCAGATTTTTTTTGCTACTACGGAATTTCAGGTATCGATTTTCTTCTGGTTTTGAGCTTCAGCCAGGCTGTGTTTTATATTATTTTGTAACCAGATATGTATAGTTTCAGAAAAATGAAAGGCTGTGTCCAACTTTTCCGTCTAAGGGTACTTTATTTGAAAACATGCTGGTTAGAAAAAAAGTTGAAAATGTTTCATAGAGTCATTTCAGGTTCAGTGAATCATTTAGCCAGGTTCTTTCAGGATTTTTCAGATAGTTTAGAAGGTAACTGATGCTATGGCATAGCATTCATCCCCTTGCTAGCCGTCCCACTGGTCGAAATCCACCGCGGTATCTGGTTTTGGTGACAAGTTTTAAAAACTTCATTTCGTATGACAGTGGGAGGCTCTAGCAGGCGTTTAGCCGGGCTGAAATGGTATTTCTTCGATAGCCTAGACATTTAGCTTATCGAACCTGAAAGTTTTGTTGCTACTGTAAGCGTAGGGCGACCGTGATTCGCCAGCAGCCAACTTGGGTCAGAATTTTCTTTGCTATTACGGAATTTCAGGTATCGATTTTCTTCTGGTTTTGAGCTTCAGCCAGGCTGTGTTTTATATTTTTTTGTAGCCAGATATGTAAAGTTTCAGAAAAATGAAAGGCTGTGTCCAACTTTTCCGTCTAAGGGTACTTTATTTGAGAACATGCTGGTTAGAAAAAAAGTTGAAAATGTTTCATAGAGTCATTTCAGGTTCAGTGAATCATTTAGCCAGGTTCTTTCAGGATTTTTCAGATAGTTTAGAAGGTAACTGATGCTATGGCATAGCATTCATCCCCTTGCTAGCCGTCCCACTGGTCGAAATCCACCGCGGTATCTGATTTTGGTGACAAGTTTCAAAAACATCATTTCGTATGACAGTTGGAGGCTCTAGCAGGCGTTTAGCCGGGCTGAAATGGTATTTATTCGATAGCCTAGACATTAAGCTTATCGAACTTAAAAGTTTTTCTGCCACTGTAAGCGTAGGGCGACCGTGATTCGCCAGCAGCCAACTTGGGTCATAATTTTTTTTGCTACTACGGAATTTCAGGCATCGATTTTCTTCTGGTTTTGAGCTTCAGCCAGGCTGTGTTTTATATTATTTTGTAGCCAGATATGTAAAGTTTCAGAAAAATGAAAGGCTGTGTCCAACTTTTCCGTCTAAGGGTACTTTATTTGAGAACATGCTGGTTAGAAAAAAAGTTGAAAATGTTTCATAGAGTCATTTCAGGTTCAGTGAATCATTTAGCCAGGTTCTTTCAGGATTTTTCAGATAGTTTAGAAGGTAACTGATGCTATGGCATAGCATTCATCCCCTTGCTAGCCGTCCCACTGGTCGAAATCCACCGCGGTATCTGATTTTGGTGACAAGTTTCAAATACTTCATTTCGTATGACAGTTGGAGGCTCTAGCAGGCGTTTAGCCGGGCTAAAATGGTATTCATTCGATAGCCTAGACATTAAGCTTATCGAACTTAAAAGTTTTTCTGCCACTGTAAGCGTAGGGCGACCGTGATTCGCCAGCAGCCAACTTGGGTCAGAATTTTTTTTGCTACTACGGAATTTCAGGCATCGATTTTCTTTTGGTTTTGAGCTTCAGCCAGGCTGTGTTTTATATTATTTTGTAGCCAGATATGTAAAGTTTCAGAAAAATAAAAGGCTGTGTCCAACTTTTCCGTCTAAGGGTACTTTATTTGAGAACATGCTGGTTAGAAAAAAAGTTGAAAATGTTTCATAGAGTCATTTCAGGTTCAGTGAATCATTTAGCCAGGTTCTTTCAGGATTTTTCAGATAGTTTAGAAGGTAACTGATGCTATGGCATAGCATTCATCCCCTTGCTAGCCGTCCCACTGGTCGAAATCCACCGCGGTATCTGATTTTGGTGACAAGTTTCAAATACTTCATTTCGTATGACAGTTGGAGGCTCCAGCAGGCGTTTAGCCGGGCTGAAATGGTATTCATGCGATAGCCTAGACATTAAGCTTATCGAACTTAAAAGTTTTTCTGCCACTGTAAGCGTAGGGCGACCGTGACTCGCCAGCAGCCAACTTGGGTCAGAATTTTTTTTGCTACTACGGAATTTCAGGCATCGATTTTCTTCTGGTTTTGAGCTTCAGCCAGGCTGTATTTTATATTATTTTGTAGCCAGATATGTAAAGTTTCATAAAAATGAAAGGCTGTGTCCAACTTTTCCGTCTAAGGGTACTTTATTTGAGAACATGCTGGTTAGAAAAAAAGTTGAAAATGTTTCATAGAGTCATTTCAGGTTCAGTGAATCATTTAGCCAGGTTCTTTCAGGATTTTTCAGATAGTTTAGAAGGTAACTGATGCTATGGCATAGCATTCATCTCCTTGCTAGCCGTCACACTGGTCGAAATCCACCGCGGTATCTGGTTTTGGTGACAAGTTTTAAAAACTTCATTTCGTATGACAGTGGGAGGCTCTAGCAGGCGTTTAGCCGGGCTGAAATAGTATTCATTCGATAGCCTAGACATTTAGCTTATCGATCCTGAAAGTTTTGTTGCTACTGTAAGCGTAGGGCGACCGTGATTCGCCAGCAGCCAACTTGGGTCAGAATTTTTTTTGCTACTATGGAATTTCAGGCATCGGTTTTCTTCTGGTTTTGAGCTTCAGCCAGGCTGTATTTTATATTATTTTGTAGCCAGATATGTAAAGTTTCAGAAAAATGAAAGGCTGTGTCCAACTTTTCCGTCTAAGGGTACTTTATTTGAGAACATGCTGGTTAGAAAAAAAGTTGAAAATGTTTCATAGAGTCATTTCAGGTTCAGTGAATCGTTTAGCCAGGTTCTTTCAGGATTTTTCAGATAGTTTAGAAGGTAACTGATGCTATGGCATAGCATTTATCCCCTTGCTTGCCGTCCCACTGGTCGAAATCCACCGCGGTATCTGATTTTGGTGACAAGTTTCAAATACTTCATTTCGTATGACAGTTGGAGGCTCTAGCAGGCGTTTAGCCGGGCTGAAATGGTATTCATTCGATAGCCTAGACATTAAGCTTATCGAAGTTAAAAGTTTTACTGCCACTGTAAGCGTAGGGCGACCGTGATTCGCCAGCAGCCAACTTGGGTCAGAATTTTTTTTGCTACGACGCAATTTCAGGTATCGATTTTCTTCTGGTTTTGAGCTTCAGCCAGGCTGTATTTTATATTATTTTGTAGCCAGATATGTAAAGTTTCAGAAAAATGAAAGGCTGTGTCCAACTTTTTCGTCTAAGGGTACTTTATTTGAGAACATGCTGGTTAGAAAAAAAGTTGAAAATGTTTCATAGAGTCATTTCAGGTTCAGTGAATCATTTAGCCAGGTTCTTTCAGGATTTTTCAGATAGTTTAGAAGGTAACTGATGCTATGGCATAGCATTCATCTCCTTGCTAGCCGTCCCACTGGTCGAAATCCACCGCGGTATCTGATTTTGGTGACAAGTTTCAAAAACTTCATTTCGTATGACAGTTGGAGGCTCTAGCAGGCGTTTAGCCGGGCTGAAATGGTATTTATTCGATAGCCTAGACATTAAGCTTATCGAACTTAAAAGTTTTTCTGCCACTATAAGCGTAGGGCGACCGTGATTCGCCAGCAGCCAACTTGGGTCATAATTTTTTTTGCTACTACGGAATTTCAGGCATCGATTTTCTTCTGGTTTTGAGCTTCAGCCAGGCTGTGTTTTATATTATTTTGTAGCCAGATATGTAAAGTTTCAGAAAAATGAAAGGCTGTGTCCAACTTTTCCGTCTAAGGGTACTTTATTTGAGAACATGCTGGTTAGAAAAAAAGTTGAAAATGTTTCATAGAGTCATTTCAGGTTCAGTGAATCATTTAGCCAGGTTCTTTCAGGATTTTTCAGATAGTTTAGAAGGTAACTGATGCTATGGCATAGCATTCATCCCCTTGCTAGCCGTCCCACTGGTCGAAATCCACCGCGGTATCTGATTTTGGTGACAAGTTTCAAATACTTCATTTCGTATGACAGTTGGAGGCTCTAGCAGGCGTTTAGCCGGGCTGAAATGGTATTCATTCGATAGCCTAGACATTAAGCTTATCGAACTTAAAAGTTTTTCTACCACTGTAAGCGTAGGGCGACCGTGATTCGCCAGCAGCCAACTTGGGTCAGAATTTTTTTTGCTACTACGGAACTTCAGGCATCGATTTTCTTCTGGTTTTGAGCTTCAGCCAGGCTGTGTTTTATATTATTTTGTAGCCAGATATGTAAAGTTTCAGAAAAATGAAAGGCTGTGTCCAACTTTTCCGTCTAAGGGTACTTTATTTGAGAACATGCTGGTTAGAAAAAAAGTTGAAAATGTTTCATAGAGTCATTTCAGGTTCAGTGAATCGTTTAGCCAGGTTCTTTCAGAATTTTTCAGATAGTTTAGAAGGTAACTGATGCTATGGCATAGCATTCATCCCCTTGCTAGCCGTCCCACTGGTCGAAATCCACCGCGGTATCTGATTTTGGTGACAAGTTTCAAATACTTCATTTCGTATGACAGTTGGAGGCTCTAGCAGGCGTTTAGCCGGGCTGAAATGGTATTCATTCGATAGCAT
This sequence comes from Peribatodes rhomboidaria, assembly GCA_911728515.1. NCBI lineage: Eukaryota > Metazoa > Arthropoda > Insecta > Lepidoptera > Geometridae > Peribatodes > Peribatodes rhomboidaria. The sequence goes on from OU452177.1 coordinate 17,294,342, forward strand.
AGACATTAAGCTTATCGAACTTAAAAGTTTTTCTGCCACTGTAAGCGTAGGGCGACCGTGATTCGCCAGCAGCCAACTTGGGTCAGAATTTTTTTTGCTACGACGCAATTTCAGGTATCGATTTTCTTCTGGTTTTGAGCTTCAGCCAGGCTGTATTTTATATTATTTTGTAGCCAGATATGTAAAGTTTCAGAAAAATTAAAGGCTGTGTCCAACTTTTCCGTCTAAGGGTACTTTATTTGAGAACATGCTGGTTAGAAAAAAAGTTGAAAATGTTTCATAGAGTCATTTCAGGTTCAGTGAATCATTTAGCCAGGTTCTTTCAGGATTTTTCAGATAGTTTAGAAGGTAACTGATGCTATGGCATAGCATTCATCTCCTTGCTAGCCGTCCCACTGGTCGAAATCCACCGCGGTATCTGATTTTGGTGACAAGTTTCAAAAACTTCATTTCGTATGACAGTTGGAGGCTCTAGCAGGCGTTTAGCCGGGCTGAAATGGTATTTATTCGATAGCCTAGACATTAAGCTTATCGAACTTAAAAGTTTTTCTGCCACTATAAGCGTAGGGCGACCGTGATTCGCCAGCAGCCAACTTGGGTCATAATTTTTTTTGCTACTACGGAATTTCAGGCATCGATTTTCTTCTGGTTTTGAGCTTCAGCCAGGCTGTATTTTATATTATATTTTAGCCAGATATGTAAAGTTTTATAAAAATGAAAGACTGTGTCCAACTTTTCCGTCTAAGGGTACTTTATTTGAGAACATGCTGGTTAGAAAAAAAGTTGAAAATGTTTCATAGAGTCATTTCAGGTTCAGTGAATCATTTAGCCAGGTTCTTTCAGGATTTTTCAGATAGTTTAGAAGGTAACTGATGCTATGGCATAGCATTCATCCCCTTGCTAGCCGTCCCACTGGTCGAAATCCACCGCGGTATCTGGTTTTGGTGACAAGTTTTAAAAACTTCATTTCGTATGACAGTGGGAGGCTCTAGCAGGCGTTTAGCCGGGCTGAAATAGTATTCATTCGATAGCCTAGACATTAAGCTTATCGAACTTAAAAGTTTTTCTGCCACTGTAAGCGTAGGGCGACCGTGATTCGCCAGCAGCCAACTTGGGTCAGATTTTTTTTTGCTACTACGGAATTTCAGGTATCGATTTTCTTCTGGTTTTGAGCTTCAGCCAGGCTGTGTTTTATATTATTTTGTAGCCAGATATGTAAAGTTTCAGAAAAATGAAAGGCTGTGTCCAACTTTTCCGTCTAAGGGTACTTTATTTGAGAACATGCTGGTTAGAAAAAAAGTTGAAAATGTTTCATAGAGTCATTTCAGGTTCAGTGAATCATTTAGCCAGGTTCTTTCAGGATTTTTCAGATAGTTTAGAAGGTAACTGATGCTATGGCATAGCATTCATCCCCTTGCTAGCCGTCCCACTGGTCGAAATCCACCGCGGTATCTGATTTTGGTGACAAGTTTCGAATACTTCATTTCGTATGACAGTTGGAGGCTCCAGCAGGCGTTTAGCCGGGCTGAAATGGTATTCATTCGATAGCCTAGACATTAAGCTTATCGAACTTAAAAGTATTTCTGCCACTGTAAGCGTAGGGCGACCGTGATTCGCCAGCAGCCAACTTGGGTCAGATTTTTTTTTGCTACTACGGAATTTCAGGCATCGATTTTCTTCTGGTTTTGAGCTTCAGCCAGGCTGTATTTTATATTATTTTGTAGCCAGATATGTAAAGTTTCATAAAAATGAAAGACTGTGTCCAACTTTTCCGTCTAAGGGTACTTTATTTGAGAACATGCTGGTTAGAAAAAAAGTTGAAAATGTTTCATAGAGTCATTTCAGGTTCAGTGAATCATTTAGCCAGGTTCTTTCAGGATTTTTCAGATAATTTAGAAGGTAACTGATGCTATGGCATAGCATTCATCCCCTTGCTAGCCGTCCCACTGGTCGAAATCCACCGCGGTATCTGGTTTTGGTGACAAGTTTTAAAACTTCATTTCGTATGACAGTGGGAGGCTCTAGCAGGCGTTTAGCCGGGCTGAAATAGTATTCATTCGATAGCCTAGACATTTAGCTTATCGAACCTGAAAGTTTTGTTGCTACTGTAAGCGTAGGGCGACCGTGATTCGCCAGCAGCCAACTTGGGTCAGAATTTTCTTTGCTATTACGGAATTTCAGGTATCGATTTTCTTCTGGTTTTGAGCTTCAGCCAGGCTGTGTTTTATATTTTTTTGTAGCCAGATATGTAAAGTTTCAGAAAAATGAAAGGCTGTGTCCAACTTTTCCGTCTAAGGGTACTTTATTTGAGAACATGCTGGTTAGAAAAAAGTTGAAAATGTTTCATAGAGTCATTTCAGGTTCAGTGAATCATTTAGCCAGGTTCTTTCAGGATTTTTCAGATAGTTTAGAAGGTAACTGATGCTATGGCATAGCATTCATCTCCTTGCTAGCCGTCCCACTGGTCGAAATCCACCGCGGTATCTGATTTTGGTGACAAGTTTCAAAAACTTCATTTCGTATGACAGTTGGAGGCTCTAGCAGGCGTTTAGCCGGGCTGAAATGGTATTTATTCGATAGCCTAGACATTAAGCTTATCGAACTTAAAAGTTTTTCTGCCACTGTAAGCGTAGGGCGACCGTGATTCGCCAGCAGCCAACTTGGGTCATAATTTTTTTTGCTACTACGGAATTTCAGGCATCGATTTTCTTCTGGTTTTGAGCTTCAGCCAGGCTGTGATTTATATTATTTTGTAGCCAGATATGTAAAGTTTCAGAAAAATGAAAGGCTGTGTCCAACTTTTCCGTCTAAGGGTACTTTATTTGAGAACATGCTGGTTAGAAAAAAAGTTGAAAATGTTTCATAGAGTCATTTCAGGTTCAGTGAATCATTTAGCCAGGTTCTTTCAGGATTTTTCAGATAGTTTAGAAGGTAACTGATGCTATGGCATAGCATTCATCCCCTTGCTAGCCGTCCCACTGGTCGAAATCCACCGCGGTATCTGATTTTGGTGACAAGTTTCAAATACTTCATTTCGTATGACAGTTGGAGGCTCTAGCAGGCGTTTAGCCGGGCTAAAATGGTATTCATTCGATAGCCTAGACATTAAGCTTATCGAACTTAAAAGTTTTTCTGCCACTGTAAGCGTAGGGCGACCGTGATTCGCCAGCAGCCAACTTGGGTCAGAATTTTTTTTGCTACTACGGAATTTCAGGCATCGATTTTCTTTTGGTTTTGAGCTTCAGCCAGGCTGTGTTTTATATTATTTTGTAGCCAGATATGTAAAGTTTCAGAAAAATAAAAGGCTGTGTCCAACTTTTCCGTCTAAGGGTACTTTATTTGAGAACATGCTGGTTAGAAAAAAAGTTGAAAATGTTTCATAGAGTCATTTCAGGTTCAGTGAATCATTTAGCCAGGTTCTTTCAGGATTTTTCAGATAGTTTAGAAGGTAACTGATGCTATGGCATAGCATTCATCCCCTTGCTAGCCGTCCCACTGGTCGAAATCCACCGCGGTATCTGATTTTGGTGACAAGTTTCAAATACTTTATTTCGTATGACAGTTGGAGGCTCCAGCAGGCGTTTAGCCGGGCTGAAATGGTATTCATGCGATAGCCTAGACATTAAGCTTATCGAACTTAAAAGTTTTTCTGCCACTGTAAGCGTAGGGCGACCGTGACTCGCCAGCAGCCAACTTGGGTCAGAATTTTTTTTGCTACTACGGAATTTCAGGCATCGATTTTCTTCTGGTTTTGAGCTTCAGCCAGGCTGTGTTTTATATTATTTTGTAGCCAGATATGTAAAGTTTCATAAAAATGAAAGGCTGTGTCCAACTTTTCCGTCTAAGGGTACTTTATTTGAGAACATGCTGGTTAGAAAAAAAGTTGAAAATGTTTCATAGAGTCATTTCAGGTTCAGTGAATCATTTAGCCAGGTTCTTTCAGGATTTTTCAGATAGTTTAGAAGGTAACTGATGCTATGGCATAGCATTCATCCCCTTGCTAGCCGTCACACTGGTCGAAATCCACCGCGGTATCTGGTTTTGGTGACAAGTTTTAAAAACTTCATTTCGTATGACAGTGGGAGGCTCTAGCAGGCGTTTAGCCGGGCTGAAATAGTATTCATTCGATAGCCTAGACATTTAGCTTATCGATCCTGAAAGTTTTGTTGCTACTGTAAGCGTAGGGCGACCGTGATTCGCCAGCAGCCAACTTGGGTCAGAATTTTTTTTGCTACTATGGAATTTCAGGCATCGGTTTTCTTCTGGTTTTGAGCTTCAGCCAGGCTGTATTTTATATTATTTTGTAGCCAGATATGTAAAGTTTCAGAAAAATGAAAGGCTGTGTCCAACTTTTCCGTCTAAGGGTACTTTATTTGAGAACATGCTGGTTAGAAAAAAAGTTGAAAATGTTTCATAGAGTCATTTCAGGTTCAGTGAATCATTTAGCCAGGTTCTTTCAGGATTTTTCAGATAGTTTAGAAGGTAACTGATGCTATGGCATAGCATTCATCCCCTTGCTAGCCGTCCCACTAGTCGAAACCCACCGCGGCTTCAGATTTTGGTGACAATTTTCAAATACTTCATTTCGTATGACCGTTGGAGGCTCTAGCAGGCATTTAGCCAGGCTAAAATGATACTTATTCGATAGCCTAGACATTGTGCTTAGCGTGCCTGAAAATTTCGTTGGCCTACTAAGCGTAGGGCGGTCTTGATTCGCCAGCAGCCATCATTTGTCCTAAATTTTTTCTTCACTAACGTTTTATTTTTAAGGTGTGTTTATTGAATAGTCTTGATATTCTTAAGGTATAGATAATCAATTTATATCGGATTTCAGTGAACAAAGGGTCCTAATTGCTTTGGCAAAAAAGTCTCTCTAATTTGGTCGGATTACTTGGCTGCTAAAGTTGGCTGCCAACTTCACACCGGTTCTGTAGCAGGCCACGTATAACTAACCGTGTGAAAAGCATTTTAGTCAATTATGAGTTTGGCTTGAGATTTATTTATGGTCATGGCAAAGCAGACTTTGAGGAGAAACTGGCACTCTTTTTAACTCGAAGGGGTAGTTCGGTGGTGTTAGAGATATTAAAAGAATCCACAGCATAAACACAGACTCATTCAGAAACTACACCAGTCAGTGTGCTGGCAGACCTTTAGTTAAGACCTTCGAAGCAAAGACAACCCGTAGTAGGTTTTGTCTTCCTAATACTAAAGCAGCTTCTTTTATTGACTTCGTCTATTTTTGCTAAATACTGCTTCTAAGATCAGACAGACATAATTATAAATTTCATCTCCTAGCTCATCTACCTGATCTTTATTGACAGAAAGTCTCTTCACTTGCCGTTTGTAATCTTCTGACAGGCTTGGACTTAATTCTCGTATTTTTCCCTTACTGATTAAGTAGGTTTGAAATTTGATAGAATGTCAGCAATATAGTTTACATATTTTACACGGAGATTCATAATTATGAAAATTCATTGATTCGTATTTAATGTCATATGCTCCATGACTGGAGCCCGGTGTACGTATGGCGATAGGCTCACTACTTATTACATTTCGGACTGAATATCGTCCAGCGAAGTGAGGGTGTTGTAATACACCTCTTAGGGTAAAGGCGTGACGTTTTACCTACTATACGTAGCTACTACCGTTATCTCGATCTGTACCAAATTCCAAGTTGCTGGCTATTACAGTTTCCAAGATAATCAGCTCACAGACATACAGACAGACAGACATCGGAGTTTCATGATAAGGTTACTTTCACTATTTTAGTACGGAACCCTAAGAATGATAACAGCGTCGTTTGTAGTCTCAACATAGTTTTCGGAGTAAAAAGAAGCCCTATTAGACTCTGTCGGTGGATGATGATGATGATGATTTTGGAAAAACTGTGATACACGTGTCTCATAATTTTAATTGAAGAGTATTTGTACCAATTTTTGAGTCAATCCATCCAGAGAATAAAAAGTTTCATAGAAATTTGAACCCCCCATTTCCCCCCCTTAGGGGTAGTATTTCGAAAAACCCTTTCTTAGTGGATGCCTACACTGTACAAAGAACATATCCTCCAAATTTCATGTTTCTAGGACCAGCGGTTTAGGCTGTGCGTTGATATATAAGTCAGTCAGTCAGTCAGTCAGTCAGTCAGGACTTTGAATTTTATATGTCTAGATAGATTTTATCTATCTATGGGAGAAAACATAATTGCTATACGTAGCCAAACCCAAACTTTTCACCAAAAAACGATTTAAATATTCGAAAAAAAAACTTACTTACTTGAAAACCGTGCCGCACAGACTGATATGTTTTTGTAAAAACTTACACAGTTTACTGCTAATGAAGAGCGATGAAAAGTTTGGTTATAAAGTTTTTGGAACCATGGTTATCTATTTACAGCATTTTATCATTTGGTTTACAGACTTCAAGAATGTCGTAAGCAGCTTAAGAATTTGTATAAAAAAAGGAATTCATTGCCATACTTACCATTATTTATTTTTATTTATTTATTTATTACGTACAGTAGACTTATTGAAGCACCCTGATCTATCCTAATTCATAAAATGGGACGTTATTTTTTACAGTAATAATAAAGTGATGAAAGTATAATCAAAAGGTAATAACAGTACCAACTTAAAAATATTTTGACTGGTGGCATGTCCTTAATTAAAAATCTGTTAGTACATTTTAAGCATTATTTTATTACTTTAACTCCCAATAATCACTCATATCCTTTCAATTATCATCTTGAAAATGATGAACAGACTCTACATTTTCTTAATATCTGAAAAAGTCTACAATTTGCAAATTGTTACCTACTTATCAAGTTGATAATAAAGCGGTTTATTGACAAACCAGACAATTAAAATTGTTTATATTTACTTAACGTATTTCGTTTATTTTAGTATATTTCCGAGGATTTAAGGAGCGATGATAGCCTAGTTGGAATAGACCTGCCTCTCTAGCCAGAGGCTCTGGCACAGCACGCACCAATTTGTTAATTGTGTAAACATTTGTGTTTTACACAGAACATGTGAGTTTATTTCCTTTATTAGTAGGTACATCTAGTTAATACTTAATAATAATAATAAAAGTTGTTCGGTCCCTATTGAGTAATTACCTACAGACGCATCTCACTGCTAAGCCATCTGTACAAGTTGTTTTTGAGAGATTTTACGAATCGTTTCGTGGCCAGATTCGACGAATTCTAACTTCCTGAACAAGTCGGTATCCGTTAAGGCTTTAGTACCATAGACCACGTACATCCACTGCGCTAGGTCATACAGAAGATTGAGGAGTCTAACCGGCCATTGGCTTAGTGTTTGTGGACTATGAAAAAGTGTTTGGTTAGATTTAAACTTAGGCCGCGTTGAGATCTCTTCTAAGGAGCCAGGTGTTGAAGTGTTTGCATGAGAACGCCACCACGTCAGTCTAACTCCAAGACTAGGAAGCTATCGAACTATAGTAAACCGTGAGACAAGAAGATGTGATATCTCCGAACCTGTTCACCACTCTTTTGGGATACATCTTCAAGTTTCTGGACAGGAAAAGGTTGAGCATCAATGTAAATAGCGAGAACATCACTCACCTTCAAAAAGATTGCAGATTTAGTATTTGAGTTATTCTTATTTCTTAGATATTATAATTTATATAAAAACAAGGGAGAGGGAAGGCCCCCCTGGTATAGTTAGCTATCGGACAGTTTATCCTTTAAATAAACCCACTAATAAATAGATTAATTAGATATGTAAGTATCAAACATCCATAAAACTGTTAAAAGAAATGTGAAAACAACGCAAAATAATCTAAGTATTTACGATGGGATTATCATAAATAAAAACAAGATAAAGTCATAAGTTTGAAAACCTTCGGATCTACCAGTTCAGTGAGGTGATCCGAACCATGTCTGCATCAGCGAGTAAAGTAACCAATACGGGTGATGAAGTAGACTCTTCATCTAAAACACCAGGAGGAGATTTGACTAAGGCTCCCAGAGTAGACTTGGAGACAATAGTGGCGGAGCTGGGCCAGTTCGGCCGGTTCCAGTGGAGGCTGATGGGGCTGTGTGCTGTGGTCGCTATCTTCGCGGCGTGGGCGGCTTCGGAGTACCTGTTCACAACAACCAGGATTAGCACGAGGTATTTTCTTATTTACTGTTTTCAGTAAGTAAATATATGTTTCTCTTGGGTAGCTGTCTCCGAACAATGATCAAAACATTTAATTCCCATTTCAGACAGTCTGCAAAAATGTTGTGTCCCAAATGGGACCAAGTCCTGAAAAGAAGTTGTTTTTCAAACAAACCCATATAAGCAATTCTTTTTTTTTTTCTCTTTTTAAAATGTCAACAAGTAGGTAGTATAAGTTTATGAAGGGAAAAAGTAATAGGCAGTTAACGTACTTATAAGGCAGAAGTTTATTTGTTCGTGTGTGTCTGTTTATTTGTTTGTTTGTTACACTTTATTCAAATGGATAGACAGATTTGGATGAAATTCGGAACTGAGATAGCTTATCTTCTGGAATCTGGATTAACACATAGGCTATTTTTTAACTGTTTGTTATTTTGCCAAGTAATAGTTGCCTATTACCTAAACGATCGTTATGAAATTTTGCATCCACGTTGTCAGGGGTACAGAAAAGAGCATTATAGAACTTTTCCTCCCCAAAAAAATAATGGTTCCTGTGGGATCGCGGGTTATAAAGTTGTTTATATCAGATATTTTTCTAATATTTCCTTACAATATAGATTTGTAGTTGAAACTCTAGTGACCAAACAATTTATTCTTACAGCTGCGTTAATTTACATTGTTCATGTCATAATCAGAATCGAATTACATGGCACATACGGACATAATAATGACGACGTGTAGGTATGTGTATAATGAATACTCAATGCGAGCTGATCCTTTTAATGGGTATTATTAAAATGTTTTAGAATACCTTGTACCTACGTTAGTTGTCTGAAATATGTCAAGTAATGAAATGCAAGAACCTGGAAGAGATCGCGCATGTTTAGAGTCATTATCATCACCTTGTAGATTGATTCTTGACAATTTACATATTCTCTACGGTACTTCGCTACATTTTTCAAGATGCGTGATCCCGGAGTGCGACTGGTCGACGCCGGAATGGAACCCCGAGTGGGTGTCCGCCGCCATCCCCGCGGCTAACGGCTCCGGCGCGCTCGACAACTGCCAGCGCTTCGCTCCCTACAACTCCTCGCTGGCCGCCGCCGGCGCGCGCGACGTCTGCCCCGTCGAGCTCTTCGATCAGAGCAGGACAAAGGACTGCGAGGACTACGTTTATCAAAACACGAATACTATTGTTTATGATGTGAGCTCATTCGATCACAGAAAAAAAAGTGTTTAGTTTTATGCTTAGAAAAAACATCTTTATGTGCATGTCCGTTTATAATCAAAGGTACTTTAATCACGTGGACATTTGCCAGTGCCAGCCATGTTTCTCATTTATTATTACAGTCCGTAGTACACACGTGATTATGACTATGACTATGACTATGACACGTCATGCTCAAAATTGCAAGAGTTATCTCACGTCATCTTTAACAAAACATAAAGCATTATGTAGTTAAAATATAAAATCAACGTGCACGGAATAATGTTCGAAATTGATTTAGGACTTCCGTTCAACGCCATTCCTCTAACTAGTTTGATTGTATTCCAGTTCAATTTAGCGTGTGACGAGTGGCGGAGAACGCTGATCGGGTCGATGCGCACCGTCGGTACGCTTGTAGCTTTGCCTATCACGGGCTACATCTCAGACAGATGGGGGCGTCGCGTGGCGCTCACCCTCAACGGCTTCAACTGCGCCTGGCTCGGCGTCACGCGATACTGGGCCGGCACCTACGTAGGTTTCATGATCTCGGAAGTCGTCGAGTCAATTTTTGGCTCTGGGATCTACACCAGCGCCTATATTCTTTGTAAGTATTATTCTAACAAAAATGGTGTTTACATTAGGCGTAAGTGCTATTATTCTATTTGCTATAACTTTTGAAACGAATGTTACAGTGATAGAAGTCATGAATGCAAAATACCGAACAGCTGCCGCCGCCACCATGAGCTCTTGTTGGGCTGTGGGTCAGATGACTTTAGGCCTGATTGCGTGGGGAGTTCCTCAATGGCAAAACCTTACTCTGACTCTCTACATACCGCAGTTTGTTAGCGTTTTCTATTTCTGGATGGTCTCTGAATCAGTCCGCTGGTACATGAGCAAAGGAAGATATGCAGAGTCAGAAGCGGTTCTCCAAAAAATTGCCAAAACGAATGGAACAACATTGAATCCAAAATCTTTGGAAGCTTTAAGGCAGACTGCTGAAGAAGATAGACAAAAACGACAACTTGAAAGTACGCAGAGAGCAAACGAGCCGTGGTTGATCGTGACAGTGTTCAGACATAAAAGAGTACTGCTGAGATGCATAGTGGCTCCCGTGTGGTGGGTCACCAACACTTTTATCTACTATGGCCTCTCAATAAACGCAGTGAACATGGTTGGGAACAGATATCTGAACTATGTGGCTGTTTCGGCTGTAGAGATCCCAGGGTTCTGGACAGCAGTGTTGTTAGTGGGCAGAATTGGGAGGAAGCCGGTCCTGACCGGAGCTTTCTGGACATGTGCCGCTTGTCAGATTGCTTATATTTTTATACCTTCAGGTGAGTGCATTTTTACTAACTATTACGAGCAAACGTTAGCGAGCGAAGCGTCTATGCTTCAGCTTCGACTAAATTGCTTTCGTATATCCAAATTCTGTCTACATTTCTCTCTGGATTTGGTCCGGGTCTCTGTCTTCCTCTATTAGTTGCATTTTTTAACCGATTCTCTTGAATTGGTTGAGGAATGCGACTTATTGAGTAGGACAGACGTCGGCCACGAGGTCTATAGCTCACTGAGCCACTCGTTTTTAATTGTTTTTACAGATTACTACGGACTATCGTTGACGTTCTACCTGCTGGGAAAATATGCCATCGCAATAGTGGCCACATCGCTGTACATTTACACGGCCGAGCTGTACCCGACGAAGCATCGCCACACGTTGTTTGCATTCACGTCTATGATTGGGAGAATTGGTTCCATAGTAGCTCCTTTGACACCGGCGTTTGTAAGTATAGACTAAGATATTCGTTTTTATTTAAATTGTTTTCGATTAATTTTTATCCAATAAAGTAGCAAGATCTAAACCTGCGTAATTTATATTCTAATTTATTAAAACAACATCATTGTAAAATAAACTTGTTGATGTCTGAATTCCATAAGACTAGGACTAAATTAATAATAGGCGCTGCCATACAGCAAGGCATGTCTGTCTTGCTGTAGACATCGGAGTCTTACTATAAGGTTTTCTTTAGACCGCTTTGATACGGCACCCTAAAAATACCTAGGTATTAAAACCCCCACAAATAGCTGCTCTATCTTCAATTCCATTCTCCTTATTCGTAACAAGATCTCATTATCTGTTTCTTTTCAGGGTGACGCGACGTTTGAAGAGTTCCCTTTCGTGTTGTTCGGCTCGTTCGCGCTGTTGTCCGGGATCCTGATGTTCCTCACGCCGGAGACGCTCGGCACCAAGCTGCCCGACACCATGGAGGAGGCCGAGAACCTATATAAGACGTAATTCGAAACTTCTTGTAAGATTCACAGACTGCATGAAATAGACTGATTTAAAACTCATTGGAACAATTCGCTTTGTTCCTTTAAGGGTATATTATGCCTACATGTACTAATTATAAGAACTGCCTAAGTCCTTGCTTAACTAGTTTTTAAACTACCGTTATCTAGCTCCTTCCTATATTTTTAGTAAGAATTTAGCGAAATCGTTGTAATTCGCTATAAGTTCAAATATCGCTAGATAGCTAGCAAAATATTCGCTAGAATATTTTGCTAGGTTGCTAATATTTGCTAATATTTGGTAGCGAATATTTTACTAGGAGTAGCTTAAAATAGTTAAGCAAAGACTTGGACAATTCTTATATTCAGTGCAAGTGCGCATTAGTCCATTAGGATAACTTTTAATCTGTTTTATAATTTGTTGATAAACAGATGACAGTTTACACTTGATAAGTCATAATTTTAAGATAATAAGGATTACCATAAATTATTAAGATATTCTATTCATATTCCAATCTAAGTCTCGTATTTTTTAACGTACGTATTGTCTCCTTCGATACTGTAATTAGGATGATAATATTGTAGGTATAATCAAATTAACGTAATCAATTTTATTGTGTGTAATATTTTGACATGGAAACGATAGGTAACAGTTTTTTTTGTTAAGTAAAAAATAGGTAAGCGGGTAATTGGCAATGATTCGGAACTGTAATCATCCATTTAGAATATAAGAATTTATATTTGATGTCAAAGCCTATAAGTAAATAATAAATACTAACTATGTAAGTACTTACTTAAATTATTTTTGTATTTTTATTGAGCCAGCCACCCTATCGTATTTGTTCCAGGAAATACTTGTTTTTAAGTCAGCCTTACAAGTTTGTGAAATAAATGTTTGTCATTTGGAATCTCCACTAAATGTGCGAGGATTATATCCCGCTGTTTTCTTTATTTTAAAAATTTGCGAGTAAGTACATTAAGAACGGCCTAGTCTAGATAGACTAATGCAAAAAAAGCATGATGATGATGCAAAGAATGATTTTTGGAGACTTGAACTGAAATTGATTCAATTCTTCAAGTTTTTATTTTCTGCTTTGTTATAAACCTAGATATAATGCACATTGCAAAAAAAAATCGATAAAGATGTGATAAAGCGCCATTATTACGTACGAGCGTTAGTATGTAAATATTCGCGTCGACTTGCAAAGCTCCTCCGTTTCGTCGGTTAAAAAGGTTGGGCTCTCTTAAGCGTTTCAAGCGGAAACCAGGTTTTATCGTGAAAAAATAAACTTAATAAAAAAATTACTACTTAACTAAATTTCAGTACCTGGATGGCCGAGCTTTGCTCGGTATTTTTTTTTATTTTTTTATTGTGTTTTTTGGATAATAAACAATTGATTTTAGTCTAACCTCAAAGCAAACACTCATTGACTTCGTGTTACTTAACAACGCCATCTGCTGTTGTGTCGTTAAAGCAATTAGTTGCTCACAAAAAATAGTAGTATTATTATTCGCCAATAGATGTCAGGAAGAGTCATATTTTTCAGTTGAGATTGATTATCGATAAAACACGAATAAAATGATATTTTCTAAAAATGATTCCTAGCTAGATCGATTTATCGCCCCCGAAACCCCCTATATACTAATTTGTATGAAAATCGTTGGAGCCGATTCCGAGATTCCAATTATATATATATAGTACCTGGATGGCCGAGCTTTGCTCGGTATTTTTTTTTATTTTTTAATTGTGTTTTTTGGATAATAAACAATTGATTTTAGTCTAACCTCAAAGCAAACACTCATTGACTTCGTGTTACTTAACAACGCCATCTGCTGTTGTGTCGTTAAAGCAATTAGTTGCTCACAAAAAATAGTAGTATTATTATTCGCCAATAGATGTCAGGAAGAGTCATATTTTTCAGTTGAGATTGATTATCGATAAAACACGAATAAAATGATATTTTCTAAAAATGATTCCTAGCTAGATCGATTTAGCGGTCCCGAAACCCCCTATATACTAATTTGTATGAAAATCGTTGGAGCCGATTCCGAGATTCCAATTATATATATATATATATATATATATATACAAGAATTGCTCATTTAAAGGTATAAGATATATATATATATACAAGAATTGCTCATTTAAGAGGTTAAGATAATAAGATACTCGTATATCATTCACGTGTTTTCCCCCGAAGGGGTTGACAGAAGTGTATTAAAACACCCACATTTCACTGGACGATATTCAGTTTGTCTTATATGGGTGACGCACCGATAATTATTTCGATGAGCTGATGACATTAAATAAGCACAAACATAATGTTTGCAAATCAACAACCTGTTGTGTGCCTTGGGCTGGACTGTGATCGATCCCGCACATTTTGGCTTGAGAGGCAAACCTTCTGCTCACTAAACTATAACCGCTACTTAAAAAACTATTTTCCAATTTTGTTATGAACCTACTGACATTATTTACATGTGTTTGTTGCGTAAAAGATTTTCAAAGTACAAAAGGCAAATGAAACGCTCGAAATCAATAAGGCTTAATAAAATTATTGTCGTTAAGTTTTATCGCCCTGTCGCTGATCCCTATAATAAATGTGGAATACTTGATAGCACATTATTTTGATAGTAGTTAAACATTCATAAAACAATAAAAAAAAACAATAGTAAAAAGCTATCTCTAAAACACAAGTGCACTCAGGATAAGTTTGTCAGAGTCTTAGTTGCTACCGGAAAGGTGAGATGTCTATCATGTCTGCATCGGCAAGAAAAGACTCCAATGCTGGTGGCGAAGAGAATGGATCTTCTAAACCAGGACATGAACTCTCTAGCGCTCCCAGAGCAGATTTAGACACCATAGTATCCGAGCTAGGCCAATTTGGTCAGTTCCAGTGGAGGTTGATAGGGCTATGTGTTGTGATCTCAATATTTATTTCGTGGTCTACTTCAGGGTATCTGTTCACGACAGCCAGGATTAACACGCGGTAAGTATTACTGATTGTTTCAAAACCGTAGGGTTTCCACCAGCACGCTAATTAGCGCGCTAATCTACACACTAATTATCGCTACTTTTTGCTATAAGGAGATTCCTTGCAGTGATATCACTGCCACGTAGTTTGTTATATTCCTCTTTGTGTAACATGCGGAAAATTAAAATATATCCGTCTTAATTATTTTTGAATTTTAAGATGTTTAATCCCGGAGTGCGAGTCAGGCTTACCTGAATGGCACCCAGCCTGGGCAGACACTGCCATCCCGACGGTACCAAGTTCTGCCGCGCTCGACAACTGCCAGCGATATGCCCCTTTTAATTCCTCGCTGCCCATACCCCTCAGTGATACCTGCCCCGCGGATTTTTTTAATCAGAGCAGAACAGAAGATTGTCAGGACTATGTCTATGAAAATACTGATACAATTGTTTATGATGTGAGTTTTCTATTCTATATTTAATTCCTTACATACTTAGATGGTTTAGATGGTGATGATGGTGATTTAAATACTCACCTAAAATGAAAGATTAAAACTGGACTATTGAACTGATTTAACCTATTTTATTCGTTCTAGTTTGATCTAGCGTGCGATGAATGGCGGCGCACGCTCGTTGGCTCCGCACGTACATTCGGCACGCTGCTAGCTCTACCCCTGACGGGATATATTTCGGACCGGTGGGGGCGGCGCGTAGCACTCACCCTCGCCGCATTCAACAACGCTTGGATCGGTATCACACGCTACTGGGTTGACACATACGTGGGGTTCTTGATCTCAGAGATCGTCGAGTCTACCGTCGGCTTTGGTTGCTTCACCACCGCCTATATCTTATGTAAGTGCTAAGTTGGTATCATTCAATCGTTAGTTGCTCTCCTGATATCAATTATATTGAATAGTTTTCGGTGATATTGTTATGATGATGTTATTTAAATTATTGTTGTAGTAATAGAAGTCATGGGTGCCAAATACAGAATAGTTGCCGCAGCCTCCATGAGCTCTTCTTGGGCCCTTGGTCAGATGACTTTAGGACTAATTGCTTGGGGAGTTCCTCACTGGAAAAAACTTACTTTAGCTCTCTATATACCACAGCTTTTGAGTATATTCTACTTCTGGCTAGTGTCTGAATCTGCACGCTGGTACATGAGCAAGGGGAGATATGCAGAGTCAGAAGCTGTTCTTCTAAAAATTGCTAAAACGAATGGAACTACA
The DNA here is from genome assembly GCA_911728515.1 of Peribatodes rhomboidaria. NCBI lineage: Eukaryota > Metazoa > Arthropoda > Insecta > Lepidoptera > Geometridae > Peribatodes > Peribatodes rhomboidaria. The sequence goes on from OU452177.1 coordinate 17,310,158, forward strand.
TTGCATCCAAAATCTTTGGAAGCTTTAAGGCAAACTGCTGAAGAAGATAAACAAGAACGACAGCTTGAAAGTACGCAGAAGGCAAACGCGCCGTGGTTGATCGTGACAGTGTTCAGGCATAAAAAAGTACTGCTGAGATGCATAGTGGCTCCCGTGTGGTGGATCACCAACATCTTTATTTACTACGGTCTTTCGATCAATGCAGTGAATATGGTTGGGAATAGATACCTGAATTATGTTGCGGTGTCGGCTGTCGAGATCCCAGGATTCTGGACTGCAGTATTTCTCCTAAACAAAATAGGAAGGAAACCTGTTCTGACTGGAGCTTTCTGGACATGTGCCGCTTGTCAGGTGGCTTATATTTTTTTACCTTCTGGTGAGCATGAATCCGATATCGTTTTATTTATTTTGTATCCAAAATAGTCATGTCATGTTCCTTGTTCCACAGATTACTATGGATTATCCTTGACATTTTACTTACTGGGAAAATACGCTATTGCTATGGTGATTCAATCACTGTACATATACACGGCCGAGCTGTTTCCCACAAAACATCGACAAACGCTGTTTGCGTTTAATTCAATGATTGGAAGAGTTGGGTCCATAGTCGCTCCACTAACACCAGCTTTCGTAAGTTAACTTTCTTTTTTGCGCTTAAAATGATAAATGGCATTCGTAAAATAGAATTATAAAAAAATTTGGTAATACTAGCATAGACTAATGATAAGTTAGCATTCGTTTATGATACTACGAGTAGTAAAGAAAAATCAAATCTTTAAGTAAATGTTGTTACACGCTCGTGGTAAGACAAAAATCAGTTTCAATATTATTTCAGATGGTACTTCCTAATTAGTAACTGTAAAACTATGTCTTTTTAACAGAATTTAAAAATCTACATAAGTAAGTATTGAAAATGTTTATCAATCTACGATCAATGTGTATGAACACACACAACATTCTGTGAACACACGCAGTGGCAGACGTTTTTTTCCTCCCGTTAACGAATTAAATAGTAAATTAATGTTTAAAGTAATTGTGGTTGTGATTTAATTACTAATAAAAATAATTTTAAAATGTTTGCCGATCACCTTAAAATCCATAGAGTAATTGATACCACGACGGACGGCAATCTTATACAAAGTGATATTGACAGTATTAAATTATGGTACGACGAAAACAGGATGCATCTCAATGCTCAAAAATGTTTCTACATTAAATACACCCGCAAGAAAAAACCTATCGATACTAAATACACGTTGAACGGAAATATTTTGCAGGAGGTGAGATAAATGCGAGACTTAGGAGTAATTATTATTGATAGCCAGCTGTCCTTAAACCTATTCTGCAGCGCCCTTACAGGGTCTTTGTACTTTGTACTTAGTCTAAGCACTATGCAGCACTGTATTTTGGCAAATAATAAATAAATAAAACCAAACTTATCAAGTCCCTTTAGATCCTTTTTCATAATGTCGCATTTGTTTTGTTTAACTTTCTTTTACTTTTGTTGCTAAGTATTAAGTATTTTTATTTTTAATCTTTAAATAATTGTTGTTGTTTTTTACCACTGTTTAATGTAAATGCTGTATACGCCTATAAAGGGTGTTCATAGCAGCTCCATGTGTTTAGCAATTTAATTTTGAAAGTATAATATGATCACTGTTGGCGTATCTTTATAAATAAATAAATAAATCAATGATTGCTTGACAGTACTGCACTATAGGCAACCCGGAATCGTAGTACTCTCAACGGCTGCGTAGTAGGATTCAAACGTACAAGTTTCTTATATATCAATTTAGTAAATTGTGTAACCTTCATTGCAGAGTGAAGTGACGTTCTCAGAGTTTCCATTCGTGCTGTTCGGATCATTCGCTCTGGTCTCCGGGTTCCTGGTGTTCCTGACTCCAGAGACGCTCGGCACCAAGCTGCCCGACACCATGGAAGAGGCCGAGAACCTCTGAAGTCAGAAAGCAAGGCGTTCCTGTTCCAGCATGTGCATTAACACTAAAATAGAAGTTATTGCTAATTTATATATTACTAGGTGATGTAAACTCTAGTGTGCTGCGCTAATCCCTATAGCCAAAATTAATTGAAATTTATTCACTAAAAAAAATTTTTAGTGAATAAATAATGAATAATTTGAACGTTACTTCAATTCTTTGTTGTTCTCTTATTTTGCCGCTATTCAGCATATGAATTGTGAATTTAAGTATAGTTAAAAAAAGAAAAGAAATGGAAAGAATTCAATTCATAATGGTATGCCAAAATTAATAATATTGGTAAATTGGCATGTAAAAATAAATGATTGACATAAAAATAATAATATTTGTGGCCCAGCCATGTCAAAGTAGGTATTTAATTAGAAAAACTGTCTTTATGTAAAATGCATAACGGAGGAATGTTTTACAATGTATGAACAATATTAATACATTAAAGAAAAAAAAATTTGAAAAATATTTACATTTACGTTTGAGTGTACCTTAGAAAGCCTTTTAAACAGTAAAACCTTTTTTTTATTATCCATATCTTAAGTTTTTTCCGGATCATACCATTATGGAAGGTCTGTTATCGATGTCGGTAGTTTATTATAGATACACATGGCATAAGACATGAACGTTAAATTAAAAACGTTCTTACAACCCAAGTCCATGTAATGGTAAAATTAATTCATGCATTGCTTTAAGATCAGCTAGATGTAAACCAACAAAAAATCTAATAAAATATATATATATTTATTTTATTAGATTTTTTTATTAGATTAGTCAAAAGCTGAAATATAAATTTATTTTTTTTCATATTTATTCCTAATCGGAAGTTTATTATCTAGAAGAGAGCATCATTTTCTTAGGAGTATACCGGCCACACTATTTTTAATATTTTTTCCTGGTGGTCCGCGAAAACAGGACTCCATTACATTTTGGCTTAAGCTACAAGATCACTCGAGATCTTCGAGCAACAAGGGACTTCCGCTTCGAGATACAAAATATGCTCGTTAAACACCAACTTTGCGCCAGCCATTAGTAAAGACCTACTTCAAGACGCTGCAGTTACGTATACTCTTTGGTACACGGAGCCCTATGCGCAGTCTCAGAGCCAGTGGCACATTTGAGACTTTTATATATTTTGACATTTGTCAGTGTGTTTAATGTTTTTGTTGTTAGTTTTTTTAATCAGTGTTTCTTGCATAGTATTATTAAGTGCATTATATAAAAACCAATTTATGTCGCAATCCGCGGGTCCATCCGCACAGCCCGATTTTATACAGTGCTCACAGTGTTCGCAGCCTCGTTTTTTCAAAGGTATAAAAGGTCTTAACATCCACATTGGTAAATCACACAAAAATCACCCATCGAATGCTTCTAGCCAAGCCTCTCCACTTTTAGCTCATTCTCACATATTCAATCAACCATCATCATCTTCTATACCATTCTGGGAAACCCTATCAAACTTGAAATCTTCCCTACCAGTAGTCAAGAGAATACCTAAAGGAGCGCGCATAACCGTAGCTCAAAATTTATCAGCAAAGATAAAAAAGGTGCTTGCTGATCCTATCTCAACACAGCCTTGGGAAGTTCTTTTGACTTTCCCGTTTCAAATTCTCCATGTCGAGAATAATAAGAACCATTCACTCACATCACTAATTAAGAATAATTGCAACCATTCCAACACAACCAGCAATGGTCTCCAGCCAAACCAACAATGTTCACCACCACACTTCCATAAATCACACAACTTACTTAATAAAATTGAATCTAAAGTTAGTGACGGAGATTTAAAAGGTGCTGCTAAGTTGTTGTTTTCAAATGACACTATCGCCCCCGACACCCCGGAAACTTTTTCAGCACTCCAGGACAAACATCCACCGTCACAGTCTCCTGTCGTTCAGCTTCCTCTAAGTCCTTCTGTGCAGCCAATAGTAGCCACCGATAAAGATATCTACACTGCAGTTATGTCCTTCAGAAGCGGCTCAGCCAGTGGTCACGACGGGTTGAGCCCACAACATCTAAAAGACCTCCTGACAATTTCGGGTGATGTAGGCAGGGCGCTTCTGGTAGATTTAACAGCTCTAACTAATCTGATGATTGCAGGCAAGGTCCACGACGACATAACTCATTTGCTATACGGCGCAAATTTGTGTGCGTTGAAAAAAAAAGATGGTGGCATCCGTCCAATTGCTATTGGCTGCACATATCGGCGAATCGCCTCAAAAATTTGCTGTAAATACATTTTACCGAAACTGACAGAACAATTTCAACCGACTCAACTTGGTTTCGGAAGCAAAGGTGGCTGTGAAGCCGCCGTACATGCCCTCCGAACGTACTTGCATAAAGATAGCGGTCAGGTAGTTATGAAAGTTGACGTAAAAAATGCGTTCAATTCTCTCTCTAGATCTGCTCTGCTTGATGAAATTTTTAACAACACTCCACAAATTTACAATTATTTATGCCAATGCTACGGTTTTGACTCTACGCTCCTTTACAAAAGTCAGCGTATTCTTTCGGCCACTGGCTGTCAACAGGGCGATCCTCTTGGTCCTGCCATATTCAGCCTTGCGATTCATCCCATTATTTCTTCACTCTCATCAAAATTAAACATGTGGTATCTGGACGACGGCACTCTCGGCGGCGACTCGGAGACTGTATTAGCAGATTTAAAAATCCTCACTGAGAAGTTTGATTCTATTGGCTTAGAATTAAACTTCTCTAAATGTGAGCTTTTTATCTCTGATACAGTCCCTTCGCCGGCCAGAAATGAAATTATAGAAAAATTTAATGTTGTGGCCCCAAATATCAAAATTCTTGACAAGCATTCACTCCGCTTGTTGGGTGCTCCGATATTCACAGACTCATTTCCCTCATTCATATCAGAACAAAAAACAAAATTTGAAGAATCATTCGACCGCCTTTCCATTATCCATTCACACATGGCTTTCTTCATCATTCGATACTGCCTTTTTGTCCCTAAATTAACTTATGTATTAAGATGCAGCCCTTTGTGGACATTTAGTGATCTTTTGTCAACTCTTGACAATTCTTTGAAAAATATTCTTATAAAAATTCTAAATTGTCCAATGTCTGAATCTTCCTGGACCCAAGCTTCCCTTCCTATCCGGTTTGGTGGTTTGGGTATCCGCAAAATTTCGAGTGTTTCTCTCCCGGCTTTTTTATCTTCGGTCTACAGCACCAGAAAATTGCTTACAAAAATATTGGTTAAATCTTTAGGGCACAGTGACACCAATCTTATGACCGAGGCTACGAACGCTTGGACAACAGCTTGCCCTGGAGAAAGCCTCCCCGAAAAACCTCATTTGCAGAGGCTTTGGGACGAGCCCTTAAACAAAAAAATTCAAAGCGACCTTATAAGTTTAACTACTTCACCATTCGATCGTGCTCGTCTTCTAGCCTCTGCAAAGCGGGAATCGGGGTTCTGGCTTCAAACTTTACCATCCAGAAACATTGGGACGCTACTGGATAACAGTACGTTTGCTCTCTCTGTCAGCCTGCGAATTGGGGCTAATACAAACGAGCCCCATCATTGCCATTGTGGAGCATCCGTGGACCGTCAGGGACATCACGGTCTTTCTTGCCGCCAAAGCGCTGGCCGCCAGTCCCGACACGCCTCTCTGAACGATGTCATTCGGAGGGCTCTTACCACCGTCAACGTGCCGGCCATACTTGAGCCGAACGGTATCGCACGCGACGATGGTAAGAGACCTGACGGAATGACATTGATTCCCTGGAGTCATGGTAAGCCACTGGTGTGGGATGCCACATGCGTCGACACACTGGCGGCATCCCATGTATCATCTACCTCCAGGACGGCGGGAGCGGCGGCAACATCGGCGGAAACCCTCAAGAGGCGGAAATATGAATCCCTCGGTGATGGATACATATTTCTGCCTTTTGGGGTAGAAACTTTGGGCCCTTGGGGTCCAAGCGCATGGTTGCTCTTCAATGAGCTGTCAAAGCGGCTGATAGAGAGAACAAACGACCAAAGGGCTGGTGCTTACCTCGGTCAGCGAATTAGCATTGCTATTCAGCGAGGTAACGTTGCCAGCCTTTTGGGTACTTTACCCGCGGATACTGACTTGAGCTCTGTTTATTATTTGTAATTTGTTATTTTTGTTTGGTTTATTTTAGGCTTATATTGTTAGTAGCTAGTTATTTTAAAATAATAATAATACAAAATGTTATATATTTTATTATTACTCTCTATACACCGCAGTTAATAAGCATCCTTTACTTTTGGGTGGTGCCTGAATACCCGAGCTGGTACATGAGCAAGGAAAGATTTGCCGAGTCAGAAGCGGTTCTTCTAAAAATTGCTAAGGGTAATGTAACTACATTGGATCCAAACTCTTTGATAGCTTTAAGGCAGACTGCTGAAGAAGAAAGACAAAAACAACAACTTGAAAGAATGCAAAAAGCAAACGAACCGTGGTTGATCGTGACAGTGTTCAGGCATAAAAAAGTACTGCTGAGATGCATAGTGGATCCCGTGTGGTGAGTCAGTAATATGTTTATTAACTACGGTCTGTCGATCAATGCAGTAAACATGGTTGGGAACAGAGACCTGAATTATGTTGTGGTGTAATCGGCAGTATTCGGCAATGCTATGCGAGACGCAGCCGCGCACGCGCGCTCGCCCTGATAAAGACCGCCGAATGCGGGTCAGAATAATCGAGTAAATCCCATAACATAAAACTATGACGTAATATACTTTTCAGTGTTAGCTACAAATTTTGGATCTTCTTTTTTATATTATCTTTAGAATAAACTGTGTATCTTTCATTGCAGGGTGAAGCGACGTTCTCTGAGTTTCCATTTTTACTGTTCGGATCATTCGCTCTGGTCTCCGGGTTCCTGGTGTTCCTGACTCCAGAGACGCTCGCCACTAAGCTGCCCGACACCATGGAGGAGGCCGAGAACCTCTAAAGTCTGAACGCAAACCGTACCTGTTACAACACGTGCGTTAACAGTGAAATAAATGTTATTGTAAATTTCTCCATTACTTACCACAGAATAAATAATAATACTCGCTAATGCGCATTTATGATTGCGCGGTTCTCCTTGGTATTCGACTATACTCGTAATTCCTTAGTTAACTATTTAGGCACTAAAATAAGGACCCTTAATTTTTTTATGATTATACAATAGATATTACAATATAGTTAGAATCTAGCTAAATCCACCAATTGATGCTGTGTTTAGTCTCAGCCATTCGAGTTTCATTAGGTATCTATTTATTAAATATTTTTTAGGGTTCAAATTTATTCTAACAATATAAGGTGAGTTTGAATAAAGTTAAGGAGTGTTTACACTCATTCTTCTTTCTGATTGTCTTTGTGAAACAAAACAAGGAAAGAAACAAGAATTTAGGGGGAACTAGTGTCCGTTTATTTTTTTGTAAATTTTACGTTTATAAGGTCTTTATCATAATTATACATGTACCTTGATTTGGTATATTGGAGAAAAAGGTTAAAATAAAATCCTTAAAAAATTAAACATAGTTTATTAAATTATTTGACCAAGACAAACGTGCACAATATGTATTCGTTAATTAAGTCAAGATTTATCATAATTTATGTAAATCCTTACATAAATTATTGCGTTTTATTTTGTAACAAAATTCGTCATTGTAGACAAAATTAGAACGGTTATACTTTTCCTACCAAGAACACTAGCAAGTCAAATAGGCCAACCATACGCTTCAATATCCCCACACTTTTAACTGTGCGTAATTAACTGAGCCTTGTGGTAACAAATCGATCGGCTTAGTTAAGTGCGCGCAGGCCTCATTCTTGTCGAAGTCGTCGGCGTTTTCCCCACACTTATAACTGCGCAGGTCCAGCTTGAAAACTGAACGCCTAACCACACGCACAAACAAGTACGCACAGGCCGGCCTTATGTAGTCGAGTCGAAATCACCCAAACAACGCCGTGGGGTTGGCGCGGTGTACGTACAGTTCTACCAACCACACGACGATGTTCCGTGTTCTACGCAGTTAAAAGTGTGGGGTAACTGGAGCGTATGGTAGGCCTAGCATAATTTGTAAAAACTTGACTAACCAAATTACAACTACATACAGCTAGATACAACACAAAAATTACATGTAAGTACCTACTTAAAAAAGGTACCTACATAAATTACTTTACATAAAGTTACATAATTATTTACAATTTATCGTCGTCGATAGAACTAAGACGAGACTGTACCCTTTTGGCCGTATCAGATCACCTTTTTACTTCTAAAAATATTGAAATATAAAATATTGTTGTAACATAATATCACTGTCATCAATCACAAGGACGAGGACGTACAAAAAAGCTGGTTCAGTGTATACAACAATTGTACGATCAAACCGAATTTCCAAAACAGTAATTCTGCAGGGACTTTCAGCATTGGCGGATTATTATACACACGAGAAGATATGACTTTAAATCCCTGCAATGCTTATAACAGGCTAGTCGAGTGCTTGTTGAGTTCAAAGTCGAAATCAAAATCACGATCAGCCTGTCGCTATTATAATATTGATGAGTTTTTTCTCCGTTGTGAGCTCCTACGTCTTCTTGTCTACTGGTTGACCGAGAGCCTCGGCCTCCTCCATGGTATCGGGCAGCTTGGTGCCGAGCGTCTCAGGCGTGAAGAACATCAGGATCCCGGAGACCAGCGCGAACGAACCGAACAGAACAAATGGGAAATCTTCGAACGTCGAGGCACCCTGAAAATTGTACACACGCAGTTTTGAAACATTTTGTAAAAAAGTTAACATAATAAATGTAACTGTATTGGTTGGCAATGAGTCTGTATACCTACTTATTAAGTATAGGTACTGACTACGGTTTTAAAACTAAAATTGATCAGTACGAGTTTGTGCAACTTACAAATGCAGGTGTAAGCGGCGCGACGATGGAACCAATTCTCCCCATCATAGAAGAAAAGGCGAACAGACTGTGTCGGTACTTGGTGGGGTACAGCTCGGCGGTGTACACGTACACTGACGTCATAACGATCGCGATGCAGTACTTGCCGATCAAGTAGAACGTCAGCGATAGTCCGTAGTAATCTGACGAACAGGAAAACTATTAATAAATAGCGTAGAACGTAAAAAAAAATATTATATCAAGGCATTAAGTAAATCATAAAAAAAATTGATCCTTGATAAAATATATGACAATGACGCACTTTTCAGTATCAGTCTATCTACCACTCACCCTCAAGTAACAAAACTATTATCGGGCATCAAAGGGCGATTTCTGCGCATTAAATATAAATAGTCGCCAGCTATCGGAGACATTTTAAGCTCTAAGAAACCATCAAACTATTATTTATTCAGGAAATTGATATCCAAGAAAAAGTAAGGGTTTCTGTATGCTGGCTAATTAAAACAAGGACTGCTGGCGAATGATAAAAAGCTATCTCTATTTTATATCATGTCAATTTTTGATCCTAAAATAAAAAAAAAATCTTACTCACCATCGGGCAAAAAGATATAGGCCACCTGGCAGGCGGCACAAAGCCAGAAAGCTCCTATTAAGACGGGCTTTCTCCCGATCTTGCCCATTAAGTACACCGCCGTCCAATACCCGGGTATGTCAGCCGCCGCCACCGCCACATAGTTCAAATAGCGGTTCCCAGACATGTTCACTGAATTGATCGACAATCCATAGTATATGAAGGTATTCGTAATCCACCACACAGGTGACACCACGCATCTTAATAATATTTTCTTGTGTCTAAACACGAGCACTATCAACCACGGCTCGTTGGCTTTTTCATATTTCTCCAGTTCTTTCTTCTTCTTTTCGTCCTCGACCGACCATTTTAACATTTCTAACGATTTTGCAGACAACATCTTTCCGTTCGTTTGAGCAATTTTTTTCAGAACGGCTTCTGATTCCTCGTATCTGCCTTTGCTCATGTACCAACGCACGGACTCGGTCATGATCCAGAACAAGCCGATGGTAAGAAGTTGAGGGATGTAAAGAGCAAGAGTGAATAGTCTCCAGTTGGGAACACCCCAGGCGATAAAACCCATCGTGATCTGTCCGATGGAGAAAAACGTGTTCATGGTCGCTCCAGCCGCCACTCGGTACTTCGGGCCCACGACTTCCATCACTGTAACACCACAATATACTCAAGGTAAATAACACAATTCTACTACCTGTTACAGATAAACCCATATAATCCAAACCAAACTGACCTTCGTAACTTCTATCAATGGGAAAAGAAAACGTTATCTTTGCAAGAATTAACATTTTATCGAAGGTTATCATTTTTTTTTTGAATAATTTGAAGTGAATTGTCAAATTTTTTATAGCTCTAATCTAACTAAACTATTTATTACAGGAGGCTGATAATAATAATTTGATTGCGATTCGATTAACTGATGAAATATAGCCGCGTTATCGCCTACAATAACATTTACTGCCATGGTCTGCAAGATTGTAACCGGTGATTAAGTAAAAATTTGTACACTGTTTGTTTACATTTTAGCAAAGCGAAAAAAAATAATACAGATTAAATACTTTCACTGTAAGTATATTTTTAATTATTTTTCACCGAATTAGTGTTTTGTCTTTTCTTTCTGTAAGTAGGTAGCCTAAATGCAAGGTGAAAGACCTAACCTAAGCGTATTATGAGGCAATTGCAGGCTATACTCTAAAACAGAATCACGTTCTAAAGACTTAACTTAAGGTCTAGTATTACACGAAATCAACGAAAAAAAATAAAAGTTAAAGTATAAAAAAAGTTTAAAAGAGCAGCTTATTCTTATTTGTGTTGTTATTACGATTAATACCACTAAAAAAGGCAAAAAAAAAACTACGCACCGATCTCATTTTACCATCGAATATGATTTACGGTTTTCAACTCTAAATTAAGCGGATTAAGTAAACGTGTGTGGGGTAGAAAATCGTGGTATGAGCCTTAATTCTCAAAGATTCTAATATAATTAAATTAATTTGGAGACTCACACAAAATATAAGCGCTACTAAATCCCCCGGAGCCGAAAGTAGACTCGACGACTTCAGAGATCAGGAACCCGATGAATGTGTCGGCCCAATAGCGCGTGACTCCGAGCCAGGCCGTGTTGAAGGCGTTGAAGGCGAGCGCTGTGCGCCGGCCCCAGCGGTCCGAGATGTAGCCCGTGATGGGCAGCGCCAGCAGCGTGCCCAGCGTGCGCATGGACCCAATCAGCGTGCGACGCCACTCGTCACAGGCTAGGCCGAACTGTAATAATCCCGCCAAACTTATAGAATTTGCATATTCATCCGTTAAGCTTTTGAATCCTTTTGTAGTAATACGCCCTACTTACAATCATAATTTAGATATGAAAATCCTTAAAAGAATTCGAGCGCTAAAAGATAAAAAAAATTAAGATACTCACGTCATAAACAACAGTGTCTGTGTTTTGATAGACGTGGTCTTCACAATCCTCTGTTCTGCTCTGGTCGAAGAGGTCGGGAGGGCAGACGTCGCGCGCGCCGGTGGTGGCCAGCGAGGAGTTGTAGGGAGCGAAGCGCTGGCAGTTGTCGAGCGCGCCGGAGCCGTTAGCCGCGGGGATGGCGGCGGACACCCACTCGGGGTTCCATTCCGGCGTCGACAAGTCGCACTCCGGAATCACGCACCTGGAATATACGAGTTCCTATGTACTTCATCATCATCATTATTGTCTTCTACGTCCCACTGCAGGGTAGGTGCCCTACATCAAGGGTTATCCACCACGCTGGCTAAGTGAGGGGTAAGTGGATGTCAATTTTACCAATGTACCTAATTGAGTTAAAGTCTAAATAACACTGGATAAGGCTGTGAAATAAAGAAAAACAGCTATGTACCTTTAGTATGTTTATTAAGTTTACTAGCTGCTTCCCGCGGTCCCATAGGTACCGTTGAGCAGTTAGGGCGTGAAAGCGTAACAAACAAACAAACAAACAAACTCACTTTCGCATTTATAATATTAGCTTCATCCACTCGTAGGCGCGACAGCTCTATATTATGTTGTTGGTCAGGACTTATGGTCAAGATCCACTTGTTGATCTTTGTGCTCACCTAGTTTACCTTTCATAAATAACAAGGTGCGATTTTTTTATTCTTTTTTGGCTTCGGGAATGCAAACTGAGATCGAGAAGGCGGGTTTGGGAAATCTATTAGGTCTACAAAAGTTTACCCAGAAAACATACCGGACATTTTCTAAAATGTCATGTAATTTCAAAGAACCTTTTTTTTTTTTTTTTTTTTTATGTAGAATAGGTCGGCGTTTGACCACCAACTCGCCTGATGTTAAGCGACGTTGTGGTCTAAGATGGAGCACGACGACCCATGAGGCACTTATTCTCTCTAGCCTTGAAGTTTTGTAGAGTGAAGAAGTACAAAGACGGCAGTTGAGTGAGGCGCTGCAAGTGCGCCACTGCTCAGACCCGTCTTCGGAACGGTTACACCGGACCACATCCCGAAACACGACTAGGTCATTTCACGGCATGGCTTGGTCCAGTGGGTGGTAACTAGCCACGGCCGAAGCCTCCCACCAGAGTTTGCTACCCGGTTAGCACTACCCGGGGACCACGTGTAGGGAATCAGAATAGAGTACACTCCTACGGACGTGGGTAGCTCAGCCCCCAAAATTTATGGTTTTTAATACTGAACATAGCTTCCTTACCGCGTGCTGATCCTCGCCGTCGTGAAGATGAACTCCGAGGCTCCCCAGGCTCCAAATATGACAACCACTATGACCGTCACCAGCACCCGCAGCTGGAACCACCCGAACTGACCGATCTCTTCCACAAGAATTGTGTCCAGATTGATTTTATTCCGCAGCCTTTCTTCATCCTCAGAAATTGTATCTTCTTTTGCAGACATGGTGACCTAGAGCTGCCACAGAATTGTTAACGGGTTCTGCTGTGGCTCTATCGACTACGGGGGCCTTGGAACTGAGCGCTCACCATGTCCGCTAGTATTTATAAACTAGGTAAGTAGGTATTATGCGTCTGATAAAAAGTAAACCGACTTTTGTCTGGAAAGTTAATACCTCCGATTGTTATATTGTTGTTTCTGATAATTTGATAATTTATTAATATCTAATGCACATGACTTGCAGAATGTGGAAGTGAGCTGCGATGATAATATTGCTCATTAGCACATGACGTGCACACACGCATGTCCACTTGATACTCGCCGCCGTGATAGTGGATTATTTGGCAAAATTATAGTTGAACTTTGGTGTCGAAGTCATTGTTCAATTTGGAGTCGCATAATTTTCTAGTGAATTTATTTCCAGCTAGCTAGTTCAGCCAAATCAAAAAAGGAATCGTAATATAAACCCGTTTAGTAATCTTCAATCTGTAATAATAATTAGTGTTTTGTCTTTTTCTTTTCGAAAAAGACATTAATACAGTAACTATTTCTGGATACTTAACCTTTATTTACAGAAAGAGATAATTTTGGACAGATCGTTATAACACTTATGGGTGAGCTTCTCCACGAGTAATGCGATACTTTTCGTATTAAAAAGTTAGTAAATAGGTAGGACTGGAATAGGTAGTCCATAGAGCGTCTTGTCGTCCAAGACGAGGTTGAAGGCACCAGAGCGCGCGGGAGGTCACCTATGCGATGAAACGATCAGGTCTAAATAATCTGTGAGCGGTCCCGTGCATGACATGATGTCAAAATGACCTCGAGCAGAGAGATAGCCTCATATTTTGAGGCGTATTCCATCAGCCAATAACAATGGTGCTTGACGATCTGTCAAGAGCGTAGCGACAAAGAAGAAGGGTCAGAATAGATTTAAACGTATTTTTTAAGTTATAGCCTGTATCATAGCATAGTCAGTCGTAGCGAAACTACATGCTTGAACTCTGTCACCGCGCCACCACTCTCAGTAGATATTCGAAAATTAAAAGCAGCTTCCTTACTTTATAAGCTTTTGCCATGAACTTTAGATACATTTATGTGACGGAATATCCGACCTCTAATCGTGACCTAACCTTTATGCATCATCTGAATTATGAAGATCCGGATACCATTGTTCAATCATGTCATGATGATGCTATCTAAAACTGTGTTAAATGTATGTGCCACTACATATACTACTAAATTATACTACGTGCTTTACAGGAAGATTGGTCTTGAGATACGTGTTCTATAGGGTGATTGGTATTGAGACCGAATCCAGGGTATGTTCATACAGGTCTACGGCTATTAACGGTTATTAACCCTTAATTTGATAAAGTCCGGTGTGACGGACATCAACAAAAATTAAATCCTACCAGTTTTTTATCCGATTCTCATCGATTACAAATCGACTAAATATTTCTTAAATTCATAAACTAATAGTAGAAAATATATTTTGAGTGTGGCAAAACTGAATTATGTCATTCGTGACACAAAATGTCAGCGCAAAGACGACCACCTGTTTTTCTCAAGGTATTTATATTCTTTTTTCCTCCTTTTTGCCTATGAATGTCTTGAAATCTCGACTCAATTATTAGAAAAACATTCTATAAATAATTATAACCTACAAATCAATACGTTCTTTTACATTTTCATGCTGTTTTTTGTTGCTAAAGTGCTTTGTCCGTCACAGCGAACATTGCTAATTGCATAGAGATGTAGTACTTTATTACTATGTCCGCTGTGGCGGACAACGCCAAAAAGGTTAATATTTTTTTTTCTTTGGTATGGTTCTCCGTTTTGTTTATTTTTCTTTGTCAACAGCCTAACCGTGCTAGTACTATCCGAGGCAATCGCCTTAGAGGAGCCGAAACTGTTCTGCTTACTGATAAGGCTATGAAAAAGAAGCTTAGAAGACATTTTGTACAAGCCGTTTGTAACCAAAATCGCTTAGCAATAGTTCGTGGAATGACAATAAGGCTGTCACATTAATTAGTTATTTTGTGGCAAGTGAGCCTGTAGAAAAAATCCGCAGATATTGCAAGGATGCAAAATGCAAGATCGACGTTCAATGTCCACAGATTGTACGCCAATATAATAAACATATGGGAGGTGTTGATCTTGCTGACATGCTCATCTCACTATTTAAAACACCATTTAAAAGTAGGAGATGGTATTTAGCTATATTCTCTCAAATATTGGATATATGTGTGAATAACGCTTGGTTACTCTACCGCCGCGCCGTAAGCATTCAAGTAACGCGAAAGGTAAAATACCTCTAAAAGCATTCAGATACGAAATTTATGAAATATTGTTGAAGGCAAACAGATGTGCCAAAAGAAGTAAAACTGAGACAGCAAAAGTAAGCAAACCACACGTCGCCCGCCCATCGAGTCCAGTCAAATATGACAACATAGGCCATTTCCCCTCAACGATGGAAGAAGGTCGTTGCAGATACTGCCAAAAGAAGACCGTTGTATATTGCATAAAATGCAATACTAGATAAAGCATACTTTGTAACAGGCAAAACCCCGAGAAATGGTTTTCTAAATTTCGATACCAAATAAATAACATTTTCAGGTCAATTTCTGCGTTTTTTGTTTTGTATTTTCTTATTTTAATAAAATAAACATAATAATATTAACATTTTTTTATTTTTCCATAATTTGGCACTGTCCACCACAGCGGACATGCAAATCTACGCGTTCATCGTTAAGTTATTGGTAATGTCCGCTGTGTCGGACATGACTTTTCCCAACAGTGGGCAACTCAGGATTTATTTCAACATTTTTTCTGGGCTCTTTAGCACACCCCCAAAGGCCTCCAATAATTAAATTTGTGTATTTCTTACTTTTTTTTCGTTGCCAAATTAAGGGTTAAGTGAACATTAAAAAAAATTAAGAAGTTCAGTGAAAATGTATGGTTTTCAAGTTATTAACAATTTATAAAAATCTGAAAAATTCCCCGTTATGGGCCTTAAACCGTTTATTTCTAGAAATAGGGGAATTGAATATCTGATGCGTGATTCTTATTAAATAATAGACACTTTAATGATTCTAATTACATTCAATTGAGTCCTAATTAATAACAATTTTCAAGTTAAAACTTAAATTATGGTTAATTTTTTCCTACACGATGAAGAGCCTACCCCCAGTCGGTACAGAAAATCACCCGTGGAAATGATAACTATCACAAATACCGTTCAGCTCCAAAGCGTAAGTTATGGCAACCAAAAGATGTAATAAATTACTTTTGTTTATATTCCATAACGTAGTAAGATAAATTTGTGTATGAATAGACCCTTATCACATAGATTTTAAATGTGAAAATTTGTCGAGTAAGACTTGAATGAAGGATTGAGAGAGTGTGTGATATCACTCAGGTGCATAAGTTACAGGGTGTAATTACTCCACTAAAAATTTCACTAAGTGCACCCAGGTAGTTGCCCCCGGTGAACATGATGGAATATACCGTTGTCACATGTAAACAAAAGTTCTAAACGGTGAAGGAGTCGTACTTACTGCCGAGCTAATCTTGGTTTGAATTAACCAACGGTGCGCATATTATGCTCTTTTTACAAAGACGTTAGTAGTAATGTGGATATTTTCTCTGGCTCCTTGAGACATTTCAAGAAGGAACTTGCCGAAGTGCTAGTTCCGTAGGATAAGTTACTGAATTTTTAATTTCCCTAACTCTCTTTATTTTAATTTAAGTGTATTTGTTGTTAATTGGTAAAATAATCATTTTACTAAAATCTAGTTATAAATATTTTTACATGCATAAACTTATAACTAGGTACGAGTATATTTTAATCTAAAAGGCCGTTTGCAAAGGGAAAGGTGCCCAGAATGCTAGCAGCATTGCCACGCTGGATGGCAATGCTCAATGTTGTTAATATTGTTAATTAATTTTTAAATTAGGTCTTGTAAGCAAGCAAAAATAATTGTGTATGCCTATGATTGGCGCATGTATCAAATTGAAACCAAGATAACATTTATTGTATTTTTATATGTGCGCTGTTGGCTTACCTTAATAAATAAATAAATAAGGACGGACAAGCAATTCTGCTCTAGTCAGAAAATGACACTTTCCTTTGAATACTCACTGGCATCGTTCAAGCTGACAACGTGTTGTGTCCTAGAACGTCTAGTATGCTAAAACGACCAACATCATATTACATCCATCGTTAAATGCGTTCAGTGTCATAACGTCCAGCATCGAAATAATGGCTGGTTATTTGATAAAAAAAAAAAACAAGATCTAGCCTTCCGGGAGACCACCTTAAGACGGGAACACCTAATGACGTCACTCTTCATCGTCATCGTCTCTTTCGAACTATTTGTAAATGACATAATTTGGCATCGATTGACGTCACTGCGTGTTGCCCACGTGACCATTTTTGACTCGGAACCTGGCGGAATATATTATTATACCATGGGTAAAACGATCAATGTCTGACTACATCCAGTCCAACGACATCAAGTTTAGTGTCCTAAACGTCCTGGATTATTTACCATCAAAATGATGATAAATAATCCACACTTCTACAGTCTGTTTGGTCTTGGATTACCGATATTTTATGGGGGCATTTTTCAGCTATTTTTATCGATAAATCCACCCAATTACCGTGACCTACCTCACCCCCTTCGAAATGGCGGCCATTTTTATTTTTTCATTACGACAACGTTAGCCTATGTATGAAAATGACAATAAATAAATACCTATCAGACTTAGGAAAATAATTTTAGTGTCATTTAAAAGAAAAATGATTGACCTAACGGTAATTACAAAGATCTTATCGATATTAATAGCATTGCTACCCAAAAAAAATAATTGAATCCAAAAATTTACGAAAAAAATCATGCATTTTTTTGCATCATCTAACTTACTGCAATAACTAGCGTGTCAAGTTAGAGTTTTTTAATGATTTACTAGTAGCTGTGGATCCACTCTTTCAAATAACATCAAATTTATTATCTTGAGCAACTTACATTGAGTGATAATTATTATTCAAATGTTACCCTTACAATCGCCATAATGAGACAATAAGAATATTTTTTTCTAATTAATCATTAAAAAACTCTAACTTGACACGCTAGTTATTGCAGTAAGTTAGATGATGCAAAAAAAATGCATGATTTTTTTTCGTAAATTTTTGGATTCAATTATTTTTTTTGGGTAGCAATGCTATTAATATCCATAAGATCTTTGTAATTACCGTTAGGTCAATCATTTTTCTTTTAAATGACACTAAAATTATTTTCCTAAGTCTGATAGGTATTTATTTATTGTCATTTTCATACATAGGCTAACGTTGTCGTAATGAAAAAATAAAAATGGCCGCCATTTCGAAGGGGGTGAGGTAGGTCACGGTAATTGGGTGGATTTATCGATAAAAATAGCTGAAAAATGCCCCCATAAAATATCGGTAATCCAAGACCAAACAGACTGTATACTAATATTATAAAATCGAAAAAAGCATATTTATCTGTCCGTCTGCTTGTAGGCACAGAATGCGCCATAAATTACATTGTCTATGCTTGTAGGCACAGAATGCGCCCTATATTACATTGTCTATGCTTGTAGGCTTTTTACGGTTGAACGTTTGACGGATCTTGATGAAGTTCTTGGTAAAGTATTGTAGCTAATTATCAATTAGCTACAATACTTCACAAGGAAGGTTTTTAGATACTCTTTTCTTAGTAAACGCGAACGAAGTCTCGAATAGCTGGTGAAACAATAAAAACAAAGAAGGTTAGTAGGTAGCTATTTATTTGAGATCACTTGTTTGTCTTCTTGCCGATCTGCTCGGCCTCTTCGATGGTGTCGGGCAGCTTGGTGCCGAGCGTCTCCGGCGTCGTGAAGATGAGCAGGCCCGACAGCAGCGCGAATGAACCGAACAGCACCGAGGGGAACGGCGCCCACACTTCCTGCGCCTGGAACGGACGAACAAATATGATGTTGGGTCTGTTCGGAGCTTGACTGATGAGGGTCTGTACTGTGTTACTACAGATTATTTGTCTTAGACTAGATTCTACCCGGAGCTTTGGTTGCGTTTTTTACTCAGACGCACTCAGTTAATTATTATCTTATACCTTTAAATGAGCATTATGAAACGGGAATTACTCACGTACGTTTAGTCGATTATTCCGACAATAGTTTCAACCGCATTCGGCGGTCTTTATCAAGGCGAGTGCGCGCGCGCTGCTGCGTCTCGCATAGCACTCGCCTTGAATAATCAACTAAATCGTACGTGAGTAATTCACGTTTCATAAATCATGATGTGTGAAAACCACGTCAGTTTCCATAATAAAAAAGTTAACGATTACTTTTAAACTGTCACAAAGTTATGATTTCCTACGGAAATGTAGCCCTAGTGATACTCGTACTTTAAGTAGCCATTAACGGCTCTGTTTTTAAAAAAGTGTATGGTACTCAGTGGTCATATAACTTTCAATTAGTGAAAGAATATTTTAAAACTGGACAAATAGTTCCGGAGATTACATCCTGGTTCACCCACATTCAAAGATACAAATTTCACTTCTATATTTATTATTCCTTTATAAATACCTATTTATAAAAGGTATTTATAAAGATATTGGTTGCAGGCACAGACCTAAGATTTTTTTTGCTTCGCAAAAGACCAACGAAGCGTGGGACATTCGGCGGTCTTTATCAAGGCGAGTGCGCGCGCGCTGCTGCGTCTCGCATAGCACTCGCCTTGAATAATCAACTAAATCGTACGTGAGTAATTCACGTTTCATAAATCATGATGTGTGAAAACCACGTCAGTTTCCATAATAAAAAAGTTAACGATTACTTTTAAACTGTCACAAAGTTATGATTTCCTACGGAAATGTAGCCCTAAGATTACCTAAGATTTTTTTTGCTTCGCAAAAGACCAACGAAGCGTGGGACAGAGAAGTCTCCATCGAAATGTAAACTCCACAAGAGAGAAAGAGGTCGCCTACAAATAAAATCTTAGTCAATTTTTCTTTTGTCATTAATGACAGCGCGCCACCTTTGAGCACGCGAAAATTCCTATGATTATTATTTTTTACTAGTATCCATAGACATAGAGTAAAGACCCCTAATCGGTCAAAAATAATGATTCCAAAAAAAGTAAACCAAACCATTGAAAGTCAACCAATTCACTAGTCAGTCTTCGATGTCATCCAGTAGCGGTTACGTCTCCCCACTAACCAATAAATATGGTGAACTGTGTAGTCCACTCATGCCGAAATTTCAGAATATCCAAAACAGTAAAAAAAGGCAACGTCACATATCATCCGTAAGTCTTAAATATATTTTTAAGTGCTTTAAAAAGCTAATAATTGTAATTAATTCTTAATGTCAACAGAGCGAAAAGTTTCTGAAAAAAGTGTTGCCACAAGGTATTTTTATATTTTCCCTCTAATAAACTTTAGGTTTCTTAAGGATCCAGTTTAGCCGATCAGTGGACAAAAATAATTCGACAAAGTAAAAATGAAAATTAGTGAATACTTCGTCGCCCCTATAACAATTTGCTCTGTGCACCTTCGCAAGAAAGAAATATACGTAACAGTGAAATATCCTGACAAGCAGGCGTCAGTTTTATTTTTATGTACTTAGGTAAATGTAATGTTAATTTATTGCCGAAAAAATAACTTAAATGTATGGTGTAAATAATGATAGTGTGTAAATTTATGTGTAAATAAGATAAAATCAATAGTTAAAATCAATAGTAATCCCTTTACTATTGATTTTAACGCAAACTCGTACTCTTGATTTTTACTTAAATTCTTACCTTTTACCTACTCTGATTTTAGTTAAGGTTTACATACAATCTATAATATTAGTTTGTAGAATAGTGTCATGAATGGATCTGGGTAAGGCTTTGTGTGTAGTTTAGCTCTGGCCTAAGCTGGCCTAATACTTTGTTTCCGGTCTTGTGATTTCTTTACACTCTGATCGTTATATAATTTACCCAACTAAATCGGGTAACCTCTTTTAATGGCAAGTTCATCACGTAAAGAAAAAAAGGTTTTATTAAGGTACCAAAATAAATTTGACACGTTTCGAAATCGTGTTTTGTATGAAGACTATCCTTCTGGACCTATGTAATAGAGCATATTCTGTGCTAGTATCATTATAAATTGAATGAAAAGAGAGCAATTAAAATTGTATGCAGTTATGCCATCCTGTGCGTTTAGCGATTGTGATGTGAATTCAAGATTCAACCCACAAAATTTGTCGTTTCATGGGTAAATATGAAAATTCCATTGTGATGTTTTTGTCTAAATTTTGTCTAAAACATAACATAAATTGGTTCCAAAAACCGATTTACCAGCGGTATGTTGTTGTCGTTTCTTCGTAACATCTATATTTCCTAGATGAAAGCAGAATTGGTGATAAAATTCAGCATTAAAATATTAGTTAGTTTACGCTCGATTTTCACTAGAGATGGATAAAAAGATGACGTCATTATTATCGATAGTTTTTATCAAAGTTCATTAGGTAGGCGATGGGTGCAATACATAAACAAAGCATACATTTTTGAATCAATGCCATCAAAAGTAAATTGATATTCTTATGAGTTTGTACTGAATGATGAGGCGTAAAACCTTTTTTGTATTATATATAAGTACGTACCTTCAATTTCTGATCATCATTTTTAATTCAATTTACACATTTTGGGTGTCTTACATCCAAGTCTAATTTAATTATATTTAATTAAATTAAATAATATATATGTAAATTATAAATAAATGTACAAAACCAATGAGATAAGTATAATTACTTATCCTAATCCATATACGAGTAAATTTGGTCAAGGGTCACAATTCGAAGCGAATTACTAGGATAGTATTATGTTGATCTTATTATTTACTTTTCTTATGTTAATTTAGATACATGGTGACACTGATATCTAACTCTTCCGCCTAGCTTAACACCCGTTTAGTGATTAATATTCATTTTAGCTCAGCAGCGGTGTTATACTTGGAACAAAAAACAACTCAATTGGTATGCGAAAGATTATATTTATCGACAAGCACCCGGAGGACCAGTTTTGGTCAATCGATAAATTAATAAGTACTTTTCACAACACTAATTTACTCACGCATGCGCAAATGTTTTTTTGTATCACTATCGAATTGTCACTGTCGATCTTTTACATCCTAGATCTGTGAGCTGGACTAAAATATTGATGGATTGGTGGCCGCGTATAGACAAACGAAGTATTGGTTGACCTTTGAAGTCGTAATAAGTACGAGAAAAGAGGCCTATGCTCAGCAGTAAGTAAATAAGGGCTGGTGATGATGATTTCAAAATACGCAAAGACAGACTCGCGAGGTCTTCAGGTCACTAAACCACTAGTTAGTTTGAGTAGATATCGTACCAGCGCAGGTGTGAGTGGCGCGGTAATGGAGCCGAGCCGGCCCACCATGGAGGAGAAGGCGAACAGGTTGTGTCGGTACTTGGTGGGGTACAGCTCGGCGGTGTACACGTACACGGACGTCATCACGATCGCGATGCAGTATTTGCCGATCAGGTACACGGCCAGGGACAGTTCCTCGTTACCTGGAATGAAAAGAGTAACGTAGGGTTGTATCTTCGTGAAGTTTGATCGGTTTAGGTCACTTGGAATTCAGATTTTTCAGGTTTTTCTGTTCTCGGATTTGCTAAAAGATTTATTCAATTACCTAAAAGTGTTTGCACACTTAGTCCGATAGTTGTTGTTTTTACCTTTTATTTTAATGTTACACACATTTTTGAATGGCGAATAGATTCCGAATACTTAAAAAAAAATAAGCCGCCGAAAAAACTTAAAAACAAAAAATAATTATTAGCCAAGTTCTCAAATTTATATACATAGGACGTATCAAAATTACTATGGTACACTTACATTAGTTTAAGAACTCAGAATTTTTTTGTTTTCGGTTTTATCGGTGGTTTAATCTTTTGTTATAATTTTTTTATTTTATAATTTTTCATGGATATAAAAGAGACTGAACGGCATCAAAATCTATGAATATAAATTACCCCTATTTTTCTACCTTTATGGTTAAAATATTTTCTAAAAATTTGTATGAGACTACCTTCGGGGTGTATACCCTTTCCAATAATAAAAGACTACTTACTCTGTAAAAAGTTATGCGTGATCATACAAAAAAATATTTGTGTAAGAACTTTTTTTATTACTTAAATGGCTTGCGTTTGACCGCCAACATGCTTGAAGATAAGCAGTGATGCGGCCTACGATGAAGCACGCTTGCCTAGAAGAAACCTATTCACTCGAGACTTGAAGACACCCAGATTATAAGTGTCAGGGAATACACACTCTGGCAGAGTATTCCACACTCTAGCGGTCCGTATGAGAAACGAGGAACCAAAGCTTATGATGTGCTTTGGAGAAAGATGGAGAATAGGGGTATGCCGGCAGAACTGTTGAAAATCTTTCAATATTGGTACGCTAATCAGACCAATCATATTAAGTGGTCTAGCAGCTTCTCTGAGTCGTACAGGTTGGAGTGCGGTGTAAGGCAGGGGGGGTTGTCGTCTCCAAAGTTGTTCAACCTGTATGTCAATGACCTCATAGTTGAGCTCAGCAGCATGCGTGTCGGATGCCGCGTGGGGGGTGTTTGTATCAACAACATCAGCTACGCGGACGACATGGTGCTGCTGGGCCCCACTACGAGG
This sequence comes from Peribatodes rhomboidaria, assembly GCA_911728515.1. Classification (NCBI taxonomy): domain Eukaryota; kingdom Metazoa; phylum Arthropoda; class Insecta; order Lepidoptera; family Geometridae; genus Peribatodes; species Peribatodes rhomboidaria. The sequence goes on from OU452177.1 coordinate 17,333,722, forward strand.
TCCATCGGGGAAATGTTGAGGGTCTGTGAGACATACGCCGCATCGCATGGCCTGATTTATAATGTTAAGAAAAGTGAGTTCATGGTTTTTAAGGCCGCTGGTAAATCCCCAGACACTTTCCCATCAATTACCCTAAATGGCATGAAAGTAAACCAAGTATCTCGGTTTAAATACCTCGGGCACATTCTTGCTGACGACCTTAAGGACGAGAACGACATAGAGAGGGAGCGCAGGGCGCTGGCGGTCCGCGGGAACATGTTGGCCCGCAGATTTGCTCGGTGTACTGACCAGGTCAAGATAACGCTTTTTAAAGCATATTAATATATTATAATGTACACGGGAGGTCTGTGGTTCCGGTATTCTCAAAGGTCTCTAGACTCCTTGCGCATCCAATACAATAATGTGTTCAGGATGATGTTGAAACTCCCTCGATATTGCAGTGCCTCCTTGATGTTTGCACAAACCCACACTGACGGCTTCCATGCCGTCATAAGGAAGAAAGTAGCGTCACTGGTGAGGAGGCTTCGAGGGAGTGACAACAGCATCCTGAAAGTAGTGGCTGATGACCCGCAAGCGCCTGTACTGAGGCATCTCGTGCGGACAATGATTCCTCCCGAGATGCCGCGTAAGTACATGACGCATTAAATTCTAGTTTTGTTTTATTATATTCTGTAAGTTAATAACATTAGTTTTTAAGCCTATTTTTCGTGTGTACTAAAAAAATGGGTCTATGTTATCCGAAATAAAATAATTTGAATTTGAATTTGAAAAAGCGTTTCGTCGTGTTGTAGGTATGTCGACCATAAAACGATGCCGCTTTTTGTACTCTTGGTTGTTTTATAGAAGAACGGGCTAGGGAGAATAAGGTCATGCAAACCAGACTTGTAAACTTCCTCCGTTTGTCGGTTAAAAATAGAAATTTGGCAATAGAGTCGTAACACTGAAAAATCATTAGTTGATATTACTATGCCGTAACATGTAAACAAAAAATCAATCGTCCAAATAATTATGCTTCTTAAAAAATTAATTTACCTATTAACAAACACTTACCTTCAGGCATAAAAGCAAATGTGAACTGACAAGCTGCACAGAGCCAGTACGCTCCGATGAGCACCGGCTTCCGTCCTATGCGGTCCAGCAGCAGGATAGCCGTCCAGTAGCCAGGAATCTCCACCGCAGCCACCGCCACGTAGTTCAGATATCGGTTGCCCGACAGATTCACCGCATTGATCCCCATGCCGTAGTACACTAGAGTGTTCGTTATCCACCAGATGGGTGAGACCAAGCATCGCGATAGAATCGTTTTCGATCTAAACACTAAAATTATCAGCAGCGGTTCCTTCGGCCTTTCGATCAGTTTTTCTGCCTCAGCGGTATCTCTCAAAGCTTTTAGAGACTCAGCTGATAGCTCTTTCTTATTGGTTTTGGCAACTTTTTGAAGGATTCTTTCTGACTCTTCGTATTTTCCCTTGCTCATGAGCCAGCGAACAGATTCAGAGAGGATCCAGAAGTAGAAGATAACGAGGAGCTGTGGTGCGTAAAGGACTTGCGTGAGGGTCCGCCAGTCGGGGACGGCCCACGCTATGAGGCCAAGGAACACCTGTCCCAGTGCGAAAAGAGTCGAGATGGTAGCCCCCGCCACCACGCGGTACTTCGGACCCACTAGCTCCGTCACTGGAATGAATTCATATTTTTGTATAAATTTATTTTCATTTTTTTTAAGTCAATCTTATAAAAAATTACCAACAGTAAATATTTAATTATTAATTGATGAAGGATCACCAGACTACACTTACATTTATAATCTTGCTTCTAAAACACAGACAAATAATAATAAAATGTGGTGGGCACCACATGTTTAAAGATAATGAAATAATGAAAGTAAATAAGCTACAAACCGAACGGTTCAATTAAAAATAGAAGACTCTAAGGTCAAGGCGAAAGCTCACCTAAGATATAGCAGGAGGAATATGCCCCCGCGCCGACCGAAGATTCCAGCACTTCCAGCGCCAGGAACCACTCGTAGGAGTTGACGAAGGAGCGCACCAGTCCGATCCAACCCGTGTTGAAGGCGTTGATAGTGAGCGCCACGCGCCGCCCCCACCGGTCCGAGATGTAGCCCGTGATGGGAAGCACCAACAGAGTGCCGATCGTGCGGATGGAGCCGATCTGCGACCGCCGCCACTCATCGCACGCCATGCCGAACTGCGAACAGTACAGACTCATGTGGCCAGGCTAAATTTTGGCATAAATATGGAACCAAAGCGTTTTGTGCGTGGTATGTCAACCATAAAACGATGTCGCTTATTTGTTCCCTTGGTAGTGTGGTAGCAGAACAGGCTAGGGGGATAAGATCATGCAAACTAGCTGCACACACTCTCCGTAATGTTTTCGATAGAAGACTGACAAACAAGCAACCTTACGCCGATGATCAAGACTTTGAAGCTTAGCCTGAACGAGGGAGTCGTTGCTGATGAGCTTCTTGGCATTCATTCAATGGACTCCAACACCTCGAGCTGGTACTTGGCTGATCTACCCCAAAGGTGTGAATAGTACTCCATGCACGACCGAACCTGTACTCAAAGATAGGAACTGTTCCGGCTTGAAGTACCGACGCAGCTTCGAGAGGACTTTTGTGCTCGACTAACGAAACCCTTGCGGTTTATCCTATGGAAACTTCGGCACATTCTGTTCCTTCAAGAAACGTTTTTGGCATATAATTATTTAAAACGCAAATAAATTTATTTTATTATCTCGTACAAGGACGACGGAAATATTTGTTATGTAGGTACTTAACATGGCTACCTATAGATAAAAACATAAATTTCATTTATGTAATCTATCCACTTAATTGATTCTATCAAAAACCTAATTTATTATGTACCTATTTATGATAATACAATCTTTAATCACCCTGTCTTTTGTCAGAAACCGATAAAACTTAATCACTTTAAATTCTACACGTGATCAGAGCAAGCCTGATGGCATTATTAGTCCTTTGAGCTAGATCCGTTGCGTACTTAATAACTGAATAACTGTCATATTTGATATCTGTAGTTACGACAACGAAAGTCTTGCGTAGCAGTTCTATCCTTTCGTAAACTCGGTCTTTCGCAGTCACGACGGAACTACGAGTATATTTATATGACGGCGCGAGATATCATTGGATAAAGAAAATCAGTTTATTTTGAGAGTTGTTAATCGATGATATTATTGTTCTGTTATTTTTGACGATTAATCGATTTGTTTATGGTCATTTAGAGCGGTTAACACCGAATGGAGTTGCGTTTGGGATTTCGGGCGAACGTCATGTCTGTCAGTCAGTGGTTGACAGGACTAGGCTGAAAGCGGTCGCACGCAATGGTCATTCGTAAACCCATTACTCTAAATCGCCAACTATCTTTGTGATCATTCGCTAAATAAGTAGTCTAAGTGACTGTATAATTAAAATAGTGAAAAGCCTTCAATGCTGTCCCCTTATTTCAACGTTCCTGAAGTTTGACGCCGACCATAAATGATAGCGAGTTCACGGATGAGAAATCAGACAACACCTCGGCCTACTAGATTTTCTCCGTCATCAAAAGTGGAAGGTCACAGCGCGGCGGCCTTTCCTATGTTTCTCCAACATCAGTGGGATCAGTTATGAAGGCTCGGCTTCCTATTTCCTACATTACCCCGACATCAGAAGTGGGATCAGAGGCGACGGCGTGGCTCCCTATTCCTACATTTCTCCGACATCAGGATTGGGATAAGACTAATGCCCACAGTTAACAAGATGAGTGCTGAAGATGATGACGAGGACCACCGCTCTCTTTCTCCGACATCAGAAGTGGGATAAAAATAACGTCCACAGCAACAAGATATGGCTCCGTCTTTGGCTACAATTCTACAATGATCTGGAAGCGAAGTGGCATAGCAACAGATGGCTGATAGGGTCGCCCCTACACTGAGAAAACTGTGTACGTGCTATTGTGGAGTGTGCGGACTGTTTCTTCGTGGTGCATAAAGTGCAGCAGAGCGGCAATGAGAGAGTGAGCATCGAGTAGACGTCTGCATTATCTCGACGGCGTTTGATTACACCTAGTCTATGCTATGTGACGCAACTAACAAACAACGAGAGACGAAGGATAGCAGTGTACCGAACAAAACGTCGACGCCTACGTGTTTCTACTGCAACGAGGTTACATCGCCACTCGTTGATCGAAAAAGGGCACCAAAATTAGCAGCAGCAACGTGCGAGATCCGGTCAATGCCTGGAGGGCTATTCTTACAACTCGAGATTCCATCATACCTCGAAAAAATGGCTGAATTCGAGATGCCTTATTCTATACGCTCGAGATCGAGATAATCTCGATGGCTAGGGCGCGAGATGTCTCGAGTAGTCGGAGGCAGTGGAGACTTCCAGGAATCGAGATCGAGATGAGATGAAAATCTCCTATCTCCGAATTGGGCCCCTGCACTATGAAGCAGCCATTGATCACCTACGAGTAGCAATTGAATCCGGTGAGAAGTTTTCATTTTGTTTGATATTCGTAAACGATGTATGTCAGAGTGCTATTTTCTATTGGAGTTGCTTAAAGTTTGAAAATACCCACAAACAGATTAGTCATACTGCCGCTTGCGGCACATGTGAGTCATGCAGTTAATAGATAACCTACTAAGTGTCAATGCTTTTGGTAAAACTAAGCCTGAATGGCAGTAGCCGGTAGGACAGTAGCCTGTGTAGTAATAGCCTGTGTGGCACTGGCCTGTGTGGCACTAATCTACATGGTACTATCCTATGTGGCTCTAGCCTGTGTGGCAAGCCGGTGTAGCAAGCCTGTGTGGCAAACCTTGTGTAGCAGCCTGTGTGGCAAGCGTGTGTGGCAAGCCTGTGTGACCAGCCTGTGTGGCAAGCCTGTGTGGCAAGTCAGTCTTTGTTGCAACCCTACTTTTGTCGCATTATAGTCTGAGTGACGACCAAGCGTGTGTGGCAAGCCTGTGTGGCCAGCCTGTGTGGCAAATCTGTGTGGCAAGTCTTTGTTGTAACCCTACTTTTGTGGCATTATAGTATGAGTGACGACCTAGCCTGTGTGACACTAATCTGCAAGGTACTATCTTATGTGGCTCCGGCCTGTGTGGCAAGCTTGTGTGGCAAGCCTGTGTGGCAAGCCTGTGTGGCAAGTCTGTGTGGCAAGTCTTTGATAACCTTACTTTTGTTGCATTATAGTCTGAGTGACGATACCTAGCCTGTGTGGTAAGCCTATGTAGTAAACTCCGCCCGGTGTAACATTAAAGTACGAGTAAAATTTAAAAAAAAAAACTCGTGAAATGTTGACTTTCGTACTATTTAAAGTTATAGTTGCACTACACAAATCCCTATTAGCACATCTCCATACAGTTGTGTTGTTATTGTTAAATTTCATGAAATTGTATTCGTACTCATTACATAACAAACAGTCTTTCCCTTTTTGTGATTTTATGAAATTCATTATTATTTAATGAAAGAAATCAACACTATTTGCATTTTAGGATTGTCAAGCTGACATACTTTAAATATGCCAGTAAGACCTAGGAGTTTAAGAACGCAATAGCACCTTTATCATAGAGTTTCAATGAGGCAATTGAGAAAGTAGCATTTCGAGAAAAGTTAAGTGCACTACATGTGTGATGTGATATGAATTGTTTGTTAGTTTGTTGATATACTACACACTAATGAAGTGGTACAAAGGACAAAAACGAATGAAAGTACAGTCTGCAGCAGTTATTTAAAAAAGAGTCGAGAATACGCGTTGTCGTTTCAGGAAGATCTCAATTTTGGCGGTTGTCAATTTAGGTAGATGACGATTTAGGATGTTGTCACTTTCGAAAGTTGTCGTTTTCGGAAGTTGTCAATCTGGGAAGTTTCACCCTGGGAAGTTGTCGTTGTCACCCTGAGGGACCTAGCCTGTGTGGCAAGTCTAAGTGACAACTTTAATGGCATGTTATTCGGTTGAAATTGGACACAGCAGTTTTCATAAGTCCAAACCGCGTATGTGTACCATCATTGGATTTTCAATGTGGCTTGATTAAATTCTTGGAACATTGGATGTATGATTAATAATGTAGTTTTAGCCTCGATTATTCGATTGGTCCCAATACAATTTATTTCACTAAAAGTCAAGTTGCTTATTTCAATTATCATGACAATTTATGGGGATAGGTAACGAATATGAAGTTACTGTTGGAAGAGTCGATTATACTCTGGTACGATGTTTATGGTTGGTAGAATTGGGTTTAACTGTGTTTTGTGTTATCCCAAAACTGTGTTCGCTTTCTGTGAAATTGTGGAGGTAGATTTGAGACGGTCAGAATGACCGAGCGTTAAGTGGTTACTTGAGCTCTTTTATGATTGTCCACAGATGATGAGATGAACTTTACTATTCACCCGAGGACGTGTGAAAATGCAGGATGGCCGTGACGGCGCGAGATATCATTGGATAAAGAAAATCAGTTTATTTTGAGAGTTGTTAATCGATGATATTATTGTTCTGTTATTTTTGACGATTAATCGATTTGTTTATGGTCATTTAGAGCGGTTAACACCGAATGGAGTTGCGTTTGGGATTTCGGGCGAACGTCATGTCTGTCAGTCAGTGGTTGACAGGACTAGGCTGAAAGCGGTCGCACGCAATGGTCATTCGTAAACCCATTACTCTAAATCGCCAACTATCTTTGTGATCATTCGCTAAATAAGTAGTCTAAGTGACTGTATAATTAAAATAGTGAAAAGCCTTCAATGCTGTCCCCTTATTTCAACGTTCCTGAAGTTTGACGCCGACCATAAATGATAGCGAGTTCACGGATGAGAAATCAGACAACACCTCGGCCTACTAGATTTTCTCCGTCATCAAAAGTGGAAGGTCACAGCGCGGCGGCCTTTCCTATGTTTCTCCAACATCAGTGGGATCAGTTATGAAGGCTCGGCTTCCTATTTCCTACATTACCCCGACATCAGAAGTGGGATCAGAGGCGACGGCGTGGCTCCCTATTCCTACATTTCTCCGACATCAGGATTGGGATAAGACTAATGCCCACAGTTAACAAGATGAGTGCTGAAGATGATGACGAGGACCACCGCTCTCTTTCTCCGACATATATTAATATATTTCGAAAGTATTATTTCAATGTCATGTTACTAAAAGTATTAGTCCTATTAGGTATAGCTATACGACTTTTATATTTCCTGGGTTAGAGCAATCGTAATATTATAATATAGTTTTTCGCAATACGTTCATCGTACTAAAGAAATACTTTCCAAATTGACATGTACCTACCTGGAGTAAATTTATATTTATACTGGAAATTTTCTTTGATTTTATAGGCATTTTACAGCGTTTTTACAAAATCCATAATATCTACCTAAATCGACAGTCTATTGTTAAATGATAAGCCCATCGATTCTCTTGCCTTATTTAAAAACTGTTGAAGTAGGTTTTATAAGAATAGTTGACTGCAATACGCAACGCATAGACATGAAATACCGATTCACGCTATCCCTGACGAACGCTTTATTTGTTAAATAGTTGCTACTTTCAAGCCTATTATGATCCACTAGCTGCGCCTCGCGGTTTCACCGGCGGTTAAATAGTATCCTATTTACTATTCTAGACCATAAACTATCTCTGTGCCAAATTCCATCCAGATCTGTTCAGCCGTTCTGGCTCAGATCAACTAGAATATCAGATGGCGCACGGCGTATGATGTAGGTGAAGCCACTTCTTGTTACATGTGTGCTGTGGAAGTGTTGCCATGAAAAAAAAATTACCCTGAGTATTGTAGTTTTCCAACGTATGTATCCGCATTCCACTGAATTCATGTAATAGTTCCCAGGTTAATTAATCAAATGTTTGCTAAATATCAATTGCCAAAAAATCATCATCATACCTTAATCATAATACCTAAACTGGACGACAGTTTTGAAATTAAGATTTATTTAAATTATTCAACGGAAGGCAATATAGTAGACTTAGTATTAGGGTTCTGGTAGCACCCCTTGAGTATGGAACCATAATACGTAATCAGAAAAAAAAAATTATACGCGTTGAATTGAAAACAACTTTTCGTTGGTAAAAAATTAAAACTTATCCTAATGGGATACGCAGTCCTTTTCAGACGGCGAAGGCCAAGCTTGGTCAGGTAAAAGTCTCTTTCATTAAAATGGTCTGAAAAGACAACATCTCTTTTTGATGATTGCCATTTTTGATCATTTCGACTTTTTTGTATGGCAACCACCCATTCTTTTAATGTCGCTTTTTCAATCTTAATTGGGAACCTAAAAAAGTCTTAGGATTTAAAATAATATTTTGGAGAAAAAAATGCGATTATGACAACACTGCACGACATTCCACAAATTCATGTAATGTCATTGTCGAGTCCTAAAATGGCATTATGGACTTTGTATCCAGTTGCCAATAAAATAAAATAAAAAGCACTATGTAAATATAGGTATCCGAAATTATAACCTAAAACAATGTTATGCTGTTTACTATATAATGAGATGTTATTAACAATACTTACACATGGAAAATTATTCCAGCACATGACGGCATCGTTCCAGAATTTTTTTGTATGTTCTCAGCGTGACGTCCAGGTTAGTACTGACGAAGCGAGTAGCGTAGTTTTTTGCGTCAATGTGTGAGTATTGTGTACATATACGACAGTAGCGTAGTTTTTGGATGGTTCTTGGCTTCACCTTAATCAAACGCCGTGCGCCATCTGATATTCTAGTTGATCTGAGCCGTTCTGGCGTGAGAGAGTAACAAACATCTATCCATCCATTCTTACAAACTTTTTCGTGTTTATAATATTAGTAGGATAGGACAATGATAATGACCCTACTTACGATAAAGAAATGCTTGATTGCGGGGGGTAATAGCCAAACCATCTATCTACCTAGCTGATAGCACACACAAACGAAAAGTACGTGTTTGTCCTTGAAGAAAACAGTGACAGAATTTGAATTGATGAAACTCTAATAAACCAAACTCACATCATAAACAACGCTGAGCTGGTTCTCGTAGACATAGTCATCACATTCCCTGGTCTGCGTCTGGTCGAAGAGAGTGGCGGGGCATGTGCCCGGGGAAATTGGCTGCGTGCTGTTGTTTCGGACGTATTTCTCGCAGTTGTCGAACGTTTCATTAGATGTGCCGGGGATCGCGTACAGGAGCCATGGAGGAGTGAATTCGGTGGTTGAGTTCTCGCAGTCCGAAATGAGACATCTGGAAATATGTATTTCATTAAATGCGTGATGTGTGCGAAATTGTTGATTGTTTTAGATGCTTTAGTAATAGTCATGTAACACTGAAAAGTGAATCTTTGTGGTAACGGGTCCATCTTAGACCGCACCATCATTTTTCATCAGGTGAGTGGCGGTCAAACTGTAGGCCCGGAATCCTTAAGTCAAAAGCAAAAGTTGATATTTTATTGGGAAACAAGCAGCGCCCCGCGGTTTCACCCGCGGTTAAAAAGTATCCTATGTGCCATTCTAGACTATAATCTACCTCTGTGCCAAATTTCATCCAGATCTGTTCAGCCGGTCTGGCGTGAAAGAGTAACAAACATCCATTCTTACAAACTTTCGCGTTTATAATATTAGTAGGATAAGACATCAGTCAACTTTTACCTCGAGACCATGAGAGAAAGACATCGAGAGCAGTTAGAATTGATGGTCTTCTTAAACTTTAAACTATAAAAATCACTATCAGTACTAACTGTAATACAGTAGCAACTGAGGACTTTTTTTGTTCCTTGTTTTGCATAAAACTGTAATGGTTAATGAAAGAACCAACAATACAATAAGTTGAAAGTACCTGGTAGGTATCCTGGCGGTGGTGAAGATATACTCTCCCGCAGCGAAGGCCGAGAACATGATGGGCAGTGAAGCCAGCGCCAGGGTGATGAGCTGGTAACGCCCGAACTGACCTACCTGGAGGGAACATGCCAAATGATGACATAGCTCTAGAATCGGGTTGACTTGCAACAGAAAGGAGTCGGTATAGACTGCCTCGGTGGCTCAGTTGGTAGTGAACCTGCCTTCTGAGCTGGGGGGCGTGGGTTCGATTCCCACCTAGGGCAAACATTTATGTGATGAACATTTGTGTTTGTTCTATGTCTGGGTGTTAATATCTATTTAAGTATGTATTTAAAAAAATATCTAAGTATGTATATCAGTCTCTGGCAGCCATAGTACAAGCTTTGCTTAGTTTGGGGTCAGGCGACCGTGTGTGGAAGTGTCCCGAATTTATTATTATTATTATTATTATAAACGGGCCACGCTATGAACTTTGAGCTATGAGCTTTAAGTGTGAAGTGCTGCATAATTTAATCTGAGTTCTCAACGAAGAACAACATTGTGATAACATCCTTATACAAATAAGTTAATGCTTTCACAGAAAGCTACGAGTACCTGCCACTTTCAATGTGAAGATTTGTTACTAAGCGCTAAACTGATGATTTGATAATGTAATTCATTATTCAACAACCCGATTCATAATACATATTAGATTTATAGTAAATATTAAATTGATCTAATGTCATCGTTGACCCTGTTAAACCTGTGCTCGAGCTAGGCAGTGAGGCATTACACATTTGACTGCCTCGGTGGCTCAGTTGGTAGTGAACCTGCCTTCTGAGCTTGGGGGCGTGGGTTCGATTCCCACCTAGGGCAAACATTTATGCGATGAACATTTGTGTTTGTTCTATGTCTGGGTGTTAATATGTATTTAAGTATATATTTAAAAATATCTAAGTATGTATATCAGTTTCTGGCAGCCATAGTACAAGCTTTGCTTAGTTTGGGGTCAGGCGACCGTGTGTGGAAGTGTGCAAAAACATAAACAAAAAAAAAAGTGCTTTCGGCTCTAATAACTAGCTGTGCCTCGCCGTGTTACTTGCTTCTTAAAAGTAGACCAGCAAACTATCTCCGATCTGAATTTCATCTGAATCCGTCGATCTGATAGAGCGAGAAGAAGTAATAAACCAAACACACATACTTTCCCAGTTATAATTTTAAGCGGATTAAAATATACCTCTTTTTCCAGGATATGGTCCAGATCTACTCCATGCTTCACCTTCTCTGTTACATTTTCGGCAACTTCCACCTTCTCAGGATTCGACATCGTGGCCTCTTGACTTACTTCACCGTTCGAGTGTTGGCCTCCGCCCTGACGAGACACCACTAGCTGAATACTCGAATATCTAAATTTCCGTTCACATCATTTTAGATTACGTATCTACGTTAATATACGAACCTTGATAATTGGCGATATATTACGTCCTTTGCGTATTTTATTGTTTACCTGATATTTAAATGTGGTACCTAAAAGATAAAACAAATGTTTCCTTAAGTTAAACAGCTTTTTGTTCAAATAATAGATAACCATAATAATCACTATTGTAATTACGTCATTATATTGACGTGGCTGTGTGTGTGTGTGTGTGTGTGTGTGTGTGTGTGTGTGTGTGTGTCTGTGGCATCGTAGCTCCCGAAACGAACGTGAACGTGAACCGAATTTCATTTTGATTTTTTTGTTTGAAAAGTGAATTAGTCGGGAGTGTTCTAAGCTATTTTAGTGAAAATCGGTATTGATGAAAATAGGTGTCGGGGGGTCTTTTAATTTTTTTTATTTTACTTGTTACCTAAGTGTATGAGCATCGTTCATCATCTAAATATTTGTTTATGTCTTAATGTAGGTAAGTATATGTTGATGTTATTATTTTTTGTCAGTTAATGTTTTATTGTGTATTTTGTTTGTTGTTGTTGTAGTATTTTGTGCGAAATAAATGGTTTCTTTCTTTCTTTCTTTCATCGTGCAATTTGTGCAATAAATAAATTCCTTGCTCAAAAAGTCCGTCATTGTAGCGAAACCAGAGCGCATTTATAACAAAAATAAAATAGCATATTTCGCTTTAGGGAAAAAGTTTTTTTTTTCTTTCTAAAATGAACTAAAACCGGTGCCTCTTTGTTAGAATTGCGTTGCGACTATAAAAAAAAAAAGACATTGTCGCGGAAACTTTATTTAAATTAATAAATAAATAATTATTTTCTAACTACCAGTTGTATTGGTGACCGTAATTTATTTTAATAATGGATTGGATTATTTTATTTTCTTGCAATCGAAGTGAACACACGGGACTAAAGCCCATTGGAACTTAATTTCTATTTACTCTCTCGCTAAAGCTCGGGAGCAAAACTACGTCGTTTATAATGGGTCATTTCAGTCCCTCGTATAACAATCTATATACTATTACTTCTGGCTGTAGTAACCTAAATTAAATAATTACAATGTCATGCATATCACAGTATACAGGTAATTACTACTGGTATTTATTTAGTAAAAATCAAATGTAAACCATCATTAAAATCTTTCAATTTTTTTTTACTTTAATCTAATGTTTGGTCCCTAAAAGTAGCTTACAATAATCAACTTTAGTGAACATCTGGAATACGTAACAAAGCATATAATTATCACAGTTTTATGACAATAACATTATTTTGCACCAATAAGTCAGCACGTGTCGCGATCACTCCGTGTCACTGTCTTTGGACATGTCTTTCTTCGTAGACGGCAGCTTCTCCTTCCTCTTCAGCGCATCCAGCAGCTTCATCACCTTGATCCGGAACAAAAACTTGTCAGCATCAGAGAGACTCTTCACAGCCGGCGTAATCGACTTAAAGAACGCCCTATCCTCGTCCTCTTCTTTCTCTATGAGGTTCACAAGGACAGAGACAAGACTTTCCTCCGACTCGTTATTGTCTTTCGCCCTTACAAATTCTGTCTTAATTCTTTTAGGTTCCGGCGATTCTTCTTCCCGAGACTCCATGTCGACGAACACCTCGTTGAACCATTCCTGTTCTTCCGTTTCTGGTTCTTCGGAGTCTTTGTTCTCGTAGTAGATCTTTCCTTTGTTTTCCTTGTTGTACATGGCGTCGAGGAACGTCAGAAGGTTTGCGTACAAGTAAGGCCTGCTGCTGGTGGAGTTGCGAGACGCGCCGTTCAGGTACTTTTTGTAACTGTCTCTGATGTTGGCCCATTTGCGAGTGATCATCAGACCTGAAAGTAAACAAATCAACTGAGATATGGTACTTAGTATAGCTCTATGAACCAAGTATATAGGCATTAGCGCTTCTGCTTACTTGCTAATCAAATCGCTGCTAAAATAGCTACTAGCCAGCCCTAGCTATTAAACCACCCGAATGCCTCCAGTATGGGTTGTACTATCATTCTTAATTATTCAGAAAAAGAAATAGTCTTTCAGGCTTGCCAGTATACTTGTTTAATGCAATTTTTAGTCGATTGTCAGATCTGTGTTTAAAGCTATCCTAACACCTTCTGCACTGGAAATGCGGCTCGTTTGTATCCAGTGTCGCTGTTGTGTTTCAACTATTAGTTGTTGGAGCAAACATCCCCACTGTGTGCGGGTACTAACCGAATTCTCGGCGGTCCGTGCGTGACATCTCTCCGTAGCTGGGCTCGAGCGCGCGGCAGACCTCGCGCCACGCGCGGTCCTTGTCCCCGCGCGCGCGGTACAGCACGTCGCTGCGGTCCCAGAGGCACGTGCGCTGCCGCACCAGCTCTATCAGCGCCGCCGTCTCCAGGCGGAACTTCGAGCCCGTGCCCGCGCTCGTGCTGTAAACCCAATAGCTTACTAACAAAAAGTTGAAATAACAACAGCACGATTATTTTATACGATTCGATAAGCGTACTTGCTAGTCATTTTCTGTCAGGCACTAAAATATTTTTACACTTTGAAGCCGAGCCAGCCTTGGCCTTTTGCATCATCATTAAATCAGAAAGAGAGATCGACAAAATATTATCATCGCGACTGGTGTAAGTAGGTCTGTATTAATAAAAGGTAGTATTTGATATCTAAAAAAGATTTAGTACTTTTTCTTACCCTAGTAAGTTTTAAACCGACTTCTAAAAAAGAGGAGGCTCTCAATTCAACTGCATGTTTTTTTATTTAATTTTTATATGTAAGTATGTTACGCGGTTATTCCGCCAATTTTCAATCGATTTTAATGATTCTTTTTCTATTTGGTAGATCATACTCCAGAGGTCATTCCATATAAACTATATCGAAATCGGTTAACCATTTTTTTAAATATCAACAAAGGTCTATAAATTGTTTACCTACACAGATGACGAATTATATACAGGATGGGAAGTCGGTTTTTAACCTTTGCTTTTTATAGTATTACATTAGATAAATATGAATAATTTTTAGCTACTCACTTACTACTACTACAAGTCTAAGAACGTCCATACCTACTCTAAAGACTACAGGTACGGCTATACACTCACCTCTCCTTATCCGACATTGGCAGTTTGGTAGGCTGCTGTTCCGAATCAAAACATATCCGGCCAGAAAATGGCGCGAATCGCTCCAACTTTTGAAAACCCTTTCAAATCTGTTTTTTAAACTTCACATTGAAGAAAATAAATATGTTTTAAACTGATAATTCACTTAAAATGGGTATTGTGCAATGAATAAAAAGGCGTTGCGTTTATTCCCCGTGCCGGTTTGATGCGCACTGCCGCCGGTCCGGGCGGGGGCCGTGAGCCGCGACCGGCGCTATCCGGTCGTGGCGCGGCGGAGCGGCAACGTCGCGCGCCGGCCGCGCCGCCCGGCAACTCCTCCGAGTGACCCCGGCCCGGTGACAGCGAGCGCTGGCCGGCGGCGCCGGAACGGCAACGTCGCCCGCCGGTCACTACTTTCCACCGGCAGCGGCGGGCAGCCTGTTGGCGCCGCTTCGAGGACACACGTTTACATTTGCAATAACTTCCTATACTACCTATTAGAATCTAGAACCTTTGTAAGTATAAGTACTTACACCAAAAATCTGAAATGATTAAAGAACTTTAATTATTAAGACTATGGTGCTCCAAATTGTGTTGAAATGAAATAAATATTAAAGACATCTTGCAATTCAAACTTTGTCTAGTCGTTTTTAGGTCAGGTCAGAAGTCACACAAACTAATATAACTCCGAAAACATCACTTACCCTACTTTTGGGCAGTCGGTAAAAAAATGACAAAATCGCTTTAATTTGTAAATAATATTTTTATTTTTGTTTGAATGGCATGACCAACAGGTATTCGGCCAAACAGATAAAAATATTCATCAATAATTATCGTCAACAATGTTCCTCCGCGCGCTGTTTCTGGGCTTGAAGATACCGTGCTTGAAGGTACCTAAGTGTATCCACAGAGTGTTGCCTGAACGCCCTCCCGCACCAGAGACACGGCTAGCTTATGCTTAGCTTATTGCGATGATTGTTAGATGCAACCGCTGAAGCTGCGCTATCGCGAACCATATCGCCGCGTGATGAGACCAGGATTCAAGGTCGCGCAGCGTCGACGGCTGAACCTAACAATTATTACAATAATATACTTCACGGTACGGGTAAAGCTATAGGTTAGAGTGCGTCAGTAATCGGAGTCCGAGTCCCTCCTCGCGCTGTCCCGCGGCTTGATGATGCCGAGCTTGGTGGCGAGCGAGGCCACGTTGGCGCGCACCTCCTCCTGCACCAGGTTGAAGGACATGGCGAGCAGCGCGATGCCGAATAGAAGGTACAGCGAGCACAGCGCTATCGAGTGCACCGCCAGCGTCGGGTCGTCCACGCGCTGGCCCTGCGGACAACGGACAAGTACTCTCTAAAAGTAATCCATCTATAAGGCCTATATATATATAATAAGGCCTACCACACGCACAAACTTTACTACACTTTTAACTACCCGACCAGGCTTAAACATGGACCAACGCGCGTGTGGTTGGTAGAACTGTACACCGATCCAGCCCCACGGCGTGGCTTGCGCCATTGTCGACTTACCTCGGCGCGTAAGTCGAAAAGATGGTATCGTTACCACCGTTACCACCGGCTCAGTTAAGTATGCGCAGCCCTCAGTTAAGTTAGGACAGCTAAAAGTGTGGTGAAGCTTGTAGGTGTGATAAATTGGTAAGCCTATATACGGGGCTAAATGATAAATACTTTCACCTCTTGAAATATAGTTGATCGAATCATTGTGTTACATTACGGAAGTTAATCTTCAAAACTGTTTTTAAACAAATCTCTAGTGTATACCCGCTTATACAAAATAGTGTATTTGAAGCGGAAATACACTAGAGATTTGTTTAAAAACACAGTAAACCTCTTTTCCGAAACATAAGGGCTGAAGCATTCATAGCTGTTTTCCATTATTTTACTAAATTTATTTAAATTCACTGCTGTCGAAATAAATCTGTCAGCTTTCTCTTATCAACTTATCAAAGTGTCTAGTTAGTGATTATAAGATAGAGAAAATAATTATGCTAAGGATTATTGTATTTGTTGTAGGTACTTACCTACAACAAATACTGACAACAGGTACTGACAGAATTTTGTACCAAATATGAAAATAGCACCTGCTATTAGCAATCACATTGACACACAGACCAACGCGTCTACGTTATAACTCGCGCTCATAATCAGCAGCAAACCAATCAAGCTAATTTATCCCTTTTAGAACCCTCCAATACAATAAAATTGTAATGGTTTTTAAGATTCTTATTTATTTATTTATTTATTTAAGCACACAAAACAGAATACAATCATAATTAGAAAAAAAAAAATAGAACAAAAATGGTTTGGTTCTAGACCAAATTCCTAAACATGTGTACATAGCATGAACAAATTTTCGAATCAGCTTAGTGTACATATCATGATTTAGGTGGAAAGGAAATTATTAAACTGTTACAATAGGTCTTACTCTTAAAAAAAAGAAGAAGTAATTATCGCAACTATTCTAATTGCAATGTAAGCTCTCACTTGTGCTGGCACGAAGTCTCCAAACCCGATGGTGGTGAGCGTGATGAAGCAGAAGTAAGCTGCGTCCAAGTAGGCCCAGTTCTCCCAGCGCTTGAACAGGAACGTGCCCGCCACGATGTAGGAAGCCACCAGCAGCACGCACAGCCAGATCGGGACTGGCTTTATCTAACACAGGGATAGATAGTCACTGACATTCCGGACACAACATTCAAGTAGGCCCAGTTCTCCCAGCGCTTGAACAGGAACGTGCCCGCCACGATGTAGGAAGCCACCAGCAGCACGCACAGCCAGATCGGGACTGGCTTTATCTAACACAGGGATAGATAGTCACTGACATTCCGGACACAACATTCAAGTAGGCCCAGTTCTCCCAGCGCTTGAACAGGAACGTGCCCGCCACGATGTAGGAAGCCACCAGCAGCACGCACAGCCAGATCGGGACTGGCTTTATCTAACACAGGGATAGATAGTCACTGACATTCCGGACACAACATTCAAGTAGGCCCAGTTCTCCCAGCGCTTGAACAGGAACGTGCCCGCCACGATGTAGGAAGCCACCAGCAGCACGCACAGCCAGATCGGGACTGGCTTTATCTAACACAGGGATAGATAGTCACTGACATTCCGGACACAACATTCAAGCACACTGTTCAGACACAGTGTGCGTTAAAGCGCATAAGACACTTGGATGAATTTAGTCATCTTAATTTAGCTGTTACTGAATTTAATCCAGTAAAATCGCAGCAAGAATGGCTTGTGACTGACTGAATCATTTAGAAGCTTCTGAATTAAGATAACTAAATTCAGCCAAGCTTAATGCGTTTTACCTAACAGATAGATAGTAATGATAACACAAGTGGTAACAAGCTCAATGCAGAAATAGCTTACCTCTTCTTTAGGGGTTTCTGATGAAGGATACAACTCCGACTGCCGGGATCCCCACGCTGAAAGGAAGACGATGATTCAATACAAAGTTTTTTTATACGAGTATAACTAAATAGGCTTGCGTTTGGCCGCTAACATGCCTGATGATAAGCAATGATGCGGCCTACGATGGAGCACGCTTGCTTAGAAGAAACCGATTTACTCGAGACTTGAAGCCACCCAGATTATGAGTGTCAGGAAACACACACTCTGGCAGAGAGTTCCACACTAGCGGTCGGTTCTAGCGGCCCGTATAAGAAATGAGGAACCAAATTTCTTAAAAATAATGTCCTTTATCTACCTAATTATTAGTCAAGTCATTTCTCACCTGGCGGTGGTCTGCTTCGTCTCGGAACTACTTCGTCGCTCCAATCATCTTTTTCCGGCGATGGAGTCTAAACAAAAACACATTCTAAAACAAAAAAACTCCAAAAGCTTGCTTTCGCTTGACAAATAAAATGAACTAGCTGCGGCCCGCGGTTTTATCCGAGGTCACTTGAGAACCGTTGTTTTTTTTCAGGATAAAATGTATACCCTATGTCCTTTTGTGTAAAACACGCCTGAAAACATGTATGCAAAACTTCATGATGATCGGTTTAGCGTATATAACTGACAAACAAACGCATAAACTCATTTTAGCATTTTTACTTAAGTAGGTAAGTAAATATATATTTATTTCAATTTTAGTTATTTAAATATTCGCATTAGTTAGGATAACTGACATATCGGTAAGGCCTGCTGTCGTCGACGGTGTGCAGCCTGCGCAGGCGCCGGCCCCGGCCCGCCTCCACGTCCACCGTTGCGCGCCGCTCTTCCCTCTCGTCCTCCCAGTGCCCCTCGTAATCGTACACGGCACTTTTGGCGCGCCGGTTCCTCTTGTCGTGGTACTCATCCCGATCCCTCTCATACATTTCTGAACGACCTCGATCATGTCTGAAAAATGTCAAGCCTGCAGTAAAAGACTGACTCATATAGATTTTTCAAAGACATGCATCATGGACTGCAATAAATAGGTATCTAATACACGATTGCACTGATGATAAGAAATGCCTTATTCCTTGCGTGATTTTCTATTCCTCCTTTACTACTCCTAGCGAAATATTCGCTTTTCGGACTCATAAAAACTCATAAACTCTGGTGGGAGGCCTCGGCCGTGGCTAGTTACCACCCACCGGACCAAGCCATGCCGTGAAATGACCTAGTCGTGTTTCGGGATGTAGTCCGGTGTAACCGTTCCGAAGACGGGTCTGAGCAGTAGCGCACTTGTAGCGCCTCACTCAACTGCCGTCTTTGTACTTCTTCACTCTACAAAACTTTAAGGCTAGAGTGAATTAGTACCTTATAGGTCGTCGTGCTCCATCTTAGACCACAACGTCGCTTAACATCAGGCGAGTTGGTGGTCAAACGTCGACCTATTCTACATAAAAAATAAAATAAAATAAAAAATAAAGTTTCCTAAGATTCGTGCAAGAAAATATATGTAGGTAGGAGCTGGCTTGGAGTAGTTTGAACTAGTTACCAAGTGCCTGGTCAATTCTTTTATTCAGTGCAATCGAGTTTAATGACCACTTTATCTATGGAGGTAAGACTAAGTACAGGCATAATGCAACTATTAGATTTTTGGGATAAAAATACACTCTACCTCCACTCTCGACGCTGTTTCCTGTACCTCGGAGAGTCAAACTCATAATCTTCGTCTTCAGGATCGTACCCGCGATCCCTGTATCCATAGTCTTCTTTATTAACTTTCTTTTCTTTCTCCAATGCTTTCCTTTCCTTGTAGTTCTCATAGTCGACGTCATGCAAGTCATGCATCTCGTACATATCGACCTGTTCCTCTGGCTCCAAGTGTCTCTGGTCATCAAAGTCTCTCCTCGGGCCGTACTCGGGCTTGGTCTTGGCGGGCCGTGGTAAGGACTTGCTTCGCAACTCGGACTTAGAAGCTTTGGTGACGTGGTGATCTTCCAAATCTCTGAGTGCTGCAGCCAGGTCTTGCAATGGAAGAGATATTTTTGGGAAATCATCTGAAAGAAAGCATGATGTTGCAAATCTTTCTATTGTTAAACGATATGTCGAAATATTTGTTTGCTAATACCTTCTTCGTCATCGTAACGTGCAGTCTCTCGTCCATACTTCTCAAATCGGACCGAAGACCGATCTTCAGGGTCGTAATCTACAGAACCTGAAACATCCTCATACGTCATACTCGTGATCGGGCGCCTACTTGCAGGTCGCTGGTCTGCTCGTGGTGTACTCACAATGTAAAAAAGTAAAAGTAAAAAGTAAAAATCATGCTGTGTAGCCTTAGAATATTTACTCTTTTTCTAAGTATGCAGCTATAACCTTGTCGTCGAAACGGAGGCTGTGACCTGGTCCTGGGCAGAGAGGTAGCATGGGTCTGCGGGGCGGGCGGCTGCCGGGAGCGCCGCACGCGACCGCTGCTGTACCCGCTGTCTCTATACCTGCGCAAAGAGTACATACTCAAGTCCCAGAAGAGGATCAGGATTCTAACGATGAGCCGTATTTCTACACTCAGACGTTTTCTGGTCATTGTCTCTCTCGTTTGATAAGTCATAGAAGTGAAAGTGACCAAGATAAAGCCTCAGAATAGGTCAGTAATAAATGAAGCAAGCTGTGAGCGAGGAGTTAATATTCCGAGTTAGAAAAGCGCCTGATCAAAAACAATCATTGCAACACTAGTCAATACAAAAATTGATATACGCGCCACTTAAGGCTTTAAAAGTTAAGAATGAATAAGATTTTTTTTTTTAACTAAGTATGCGCTAATTTCAACCAAAATATTTGTTACAAGGATTTTCTTAAAATCTTGGTAGTAAAAAAATGCAAAAAGCCAACATTACGCGGTGTTCCCAGGCGGTCACCCATCCAAGTACTGACCGCGCCCGACGTTGCTTAACTTCGGTGATCGGACGAGAACCGGTGTTTTCAACGTGGAATGAACGTTGGCGAATAGTAGACCCAACTAGAAGTTCTGTTTTCGCATTAAGACATTATACTTTATCTTATTAACGCGAACATAGTGATTAACGTACCATAAAGGGAATTACCATACTAACTAAACAGGCGACGACGCAGCGGTACTCAAATCTACTAGCACTGCATAAAATCTTAGACCTGGTCTAAGCATAAAAAATATATCATAAAATGATTCCAATAAGAGGTGTCTATTGACTGCTATAATTTTATAACAGACTAACTGCTACCCGCGATTTCATTCGCGTTTATTCGGAAAATATTATGTCCTTACGTATGAAATCAGCGTTTTGTCGTACTGATCAATTTGATCTGAAATATCTCCTCTTTGGTTAAGAATTCGAAATTCAAATTAATAAATTCATTTAGCTGGTTTTTTTTTCTTTGGAATACAGTCATTCATTTGTTATTTTCCTCATTATTTTTTCTTTGGCGTCGCTTATTACCGCGCAATGGAAAACATGAAATATCGGTATATTTACGAGTACGAGTTCTACCGTGGCACCAGTGCTGCAGAAACAGCTCGAAGAATTAATGATATGTACGGCGCTGGTGTCGCTAAAGACAGCATGGTACGTTTTTGGTTTCAACGTTTTCGTTCTGGAAATTTCGACCTTAAGAACCAACCCCGTGGACGGCCGGAGATCAAAGTGAAAAACGAAGAATTAAAGGCTATTGTGGAAGCGGATCCATCACAAAGCACTTCAGAGATAGCAGCAGTCTTCGGGGTAAGTGACAAAACTGTATTAATCCACTTGAAGCAAATCGGGAAAGTAAAAAAACTCGAACGATGGGTACCTCATGAATTGAGTGAATCGAACTTGCAAACACGGGTCGCCTGCTGTGTTACTTTGCTCAACCGACACAATAATGAAGGGATTTTAAATCGAATCATTACTTGTGATGAAAAGTGGATATTGTACGATAATCGAAAGCGCTCATCGCAATGGCTGAACCCTGGAGACCCAGCCAAATCCTGCCCTAAACGAAAATTGACTCAGAAAAAGTTACTTGTAAGTGTTTGGTGGACTAGCGCCGGTGTCGTTCACTACAGTACTACTACTACTTCTTAAATCTGGCCAAACGATTACGGCAGATATCTATTGTCAGCAACTGCAAACCATGAAGGAAGAACTAGCTGTTAAACAACCGAGATTGGTCAATCGCTCTAGGCCACTGCTGCTTCACGACAACGCAAGACCACACACTGCACAACAAACAACCACTAAGTTAGCTGAGCTACAATTGGAATGTCTGCGACATCCACCGTACTCCCCGGACCTTGCTCTAACAGATTACCATTTCTTCCTTAATTTGGACAACTTCTTACAAGGAAAAAAATTCCACTCCGATGCAGCAGTCCAAACCGCCTTCAAAGAGTTTGTTGATTCTCGCCCCCATGGTTTTTATAGTAAAGGGATCAATGAACTACCCATAAGATGGCAAAAGTGCATAGATAACAACGGTGCATACTTTGATTAATTAAATATATTTTTAAAAAAAAATCGACTTTTTATTCCTCCCGTAGAAAACGCCAATTTCATACGTAAGGACCTAATAGTATCCAAAAATCTTTCTCGTGCATGATGTACTTTAACTTAATCATCGAATGTTCACCCAGTTCACCTGGTTAGCCGTGAAAAGCCTACAAACAGACAGACTTTCGATTTTAAAATATTAGTAAAGTAGTATGCAAGTATTGATTAAAATACCAGATATCCGTCGATAGAGAAGTGCTGTACCTGCAGTCTGTATCAGAATGTGCTCGTTCAATGGGACGAGCCTTCTTGCGCGTCGAGCCCCGCCCGCTGCCGCCGCGGACCGAGCGCCTGCAAGCGTTGACAAACTTACATTGGGCACTAATCCGAAAGATTAGGTCTCAGCTCAGATCTACTGGGACATCTTGGCATTTGTTTGTTAGATGATAACTTAAGAGTCCGGCGACCTAACTAACTTCGACCTAGGCGACCTAGACTAACTTCGCATTGGCTTAAGGTATTCTATAGCCATTTCGTCTAGAAGAAGAAGACGAGCGAAGAGAGCGAGTAATGATGAGCCTCTAAACTTACCTACAGAGTCACAAAGTGCTATTTCAATATTTTTTTATGACTTTTGCACGTCTGTAATCATTCTTAAGAAACTAAGAATTTCCCTTGTATTATTGATTCATTTAACAGCTAATGATGTAGACAACCTCCCTATGTAATGGAATTTTTGATTTGCTTTGTCTATACCTATTGAATAAATCAGTCAAAAGTGACCCCTTAAAAATGCGGATATTTTTCATAGCTCTATTTTCGCTTGAGAACGTTTTAAAAAAAAACCAAGAACATACTCGTATGTAGGTGCGGAGATATTGTTAATTTAATTGTACATGCTAAATTGCATCATAATCTGACAACGATTTTCAAGAAATTTGAGTAGCGCGTTGGTATGGAAATTTCAGAGCGTCGCGGGACTCGTAAGTTTCGTTAATCCAATCTTCACGATTATGCAAGCAAGTAAGGTAGTTCATGAAAATACAATTTTAAGTTTGAATATGAGCGAATTTGGACGAGAAGCTACGAGATCCGTAAATACGAGGTCTCCGTTTGAAGCCGACTACTAGTTTTTTTTCGGGGGCTGAGCTACCCACGTCCGTAGGAGTGTACTCTATATTCTGATTCCCTACACGTGGTCCCCGGGTAGTGCTAACCGGGTAGCAAACTCTGGTGGGAGGCTTCGGCCGTGGCTAGTTACCACCCACCGGACCAAGCCATGCCGTGAAATGACCTAGTCGTGTTTCGGGATGTGGTCCGGTGTAACCGTTCCGAAGACGGGTCTGAGCTGTAGCGCACTTGTAGCGCCTCACTCAACTGCCGTCTTTGTACTTCTTCACTCTACAAAGCTTCAAGGCTGGAGTGAATAGGTGCCTTATGGGTCGTCGTGCTCTATCTTGGACCACAACGTCGCTTAGCGACAGGCGAGTTGGTGGTCAAACGTCTACATAAAAAAAAACTAACTATTCAATTAAAATTTCAATAAAGGTGTTCCAATCCTGGGCCGTACCGATTTTAATGAAACATAGCTAAGAACAGTCCCGACTAATTCACCTTTCAAACAAAACTTAATCAAAATCGGTTCATCCATTTAGGAGATGCCACAGACACACACAGACACGTCAAAATTAAAACACCCCGTCATTTTTGCGTCGGTTAAAAACAGACGGTAAGGAAGTGAGTGTACCTGACGGAGTGGTGGTGGTGCCGGTGGCGCCGCTTGGGCGGGCGCGTGCACACGTAGCAACACACGCGCCAGTACAGGAACCTGCGAACACGATCAGAAGACACCATGACAGCTTACTGCCATGACGGCTATACGTTTTGTTTTCGACGCTGCGCGACTGCGAATCGTATCGTCGCGCAATAAGATCCATGGTCGCGCAGCGTCGAAAACGAAACGTAACCATCATGGCAATAAGCTGTCATGGTAGTGTCCCAGGTGCTACGTATCTTACTGTTTCAGAAGGGTGCAGTAAAGCCACAGCCTGCAAATACTTTGTACGTGCAGGAGCTTACCGCAAGGTTTGTAAAGCTTATTTTGTAAAGCTTTATTAATCCTAGTACAGAAACGAAACCGCGCCGACTCGGCAGAAAGGGGCCTAAATACGGAAAAAATAGAGTCCCAATACAAAATTAATCAAGTAACTGTTCCATATCCAAAATTTTAAAAATTTTGTGTTTTAAACGTCGTTTACAAACAAGTAACATTATTAAAATAAAAATAAAAAACTCGGCTGTTAAATGTTGTACCCTATGTCATTTCCACTATCAAGACGATTCAAATGACACCTCACATGTCTAAATCTATCAAGCTGTTTAGGCTGTAGGTGTGCGAAAAAACCTCATACATACATACCTACATACATACACTCGAAAAACATAGCCCTCCTTGTTGCGCAGTCGGGTAAAAACACAACTTCGAGAGTGGCTTTGTACACACTGACGGGTATCCCGCGAAGCACGCGTGATGTGAATAGCTGCTCTATTTGTCCATTCAAGACGAACAGAGACGCTACTATGCCTGTACGCGAGCGATTCGCGTCTATTTGCACCGTAAAGTAGGAGATAGTACGCTGAGAGACCTGAAGGAGGAAGCCATGACGTCTCCGATGTTGGAGAGACAGAGCAGCATCAGCGGGATGCCCAGGATGGCGTAGAAGATGGTCACCACTTTGCCCGTCTGTGTCTTCGGTGCGATGTGCCCGTACCCTGGAAACACAGTGCAATCGAGTACATAATTAGGTAAATATATTTTATAAGTTTTTAAGAGAGCTTTGAGTTTTGATACGTTTGTCTCCATACGTTTCAACAAAGCGCCCCTGGCGGAAACGTTAAGGAACTAAGTTATATGTATGGAGCCAAGCGTAATCAAAACTGATAAGTACTAAACCTACAGCAGTGGGCGATTACGGGCTGATTATGAAAATGTTTATGATACCATTTCTGATTTCGTATTCCATTACCACATTGTAAACTTTGTTCCGAATGTGTGAAAACTTTGCAAAAATAAAAATAATTGAATGATAAAACAAAACATTGACGTACTCGTAGTAACCATTGATCTTGTTATTTATTGTCCAAGACAGCTGTAAAATTATTATTCATCGTGTACCATTATGACGTCATACTGATATGGACTCGAAGTGTTGATATGCTTGGTAAATTTAATCTATAGTTTGTAAGCATCGATGGTTCAGTGGTAGAATGCTCGCCTGCCACGCGGGCGGCCCGGGTTCGATTCCCGGTCGATGCATGCTTTTTGGACTCAATTCTTTTTATGAAGATTTATTTTATAACCCTACTGTACAGTTTAGGAACGCTCATTTAATCATACAATTATTTAAACGATATTTCAAGGTTATCTTGTCTATAAAAAGTGATAAGTTATTTCCTCTTTCTGGTTCTCACAAGCCGATCTTTGATCTATATCGTTTGTAGCCAACCGTAGATCTATTGCCAATTATAAAAACAAATGAAAAATAATCTCAGAATCCTTGACCAGATTTGTGATCTGAAGGACTAACAAAAACTCGAATCATGCAAACATTAGGAACCCTACAATTATATGCCATTACGGAAAATAAATCAGAACAGGGTCATAGACTAAAATAATTAGCTGGCAGGGATTCAAAATATTTGCCTAGATACTATAGTTACGTCCCGCGACTTTAACTAAGCAACTTTTTTTTGTTTTTTACATACTTTGGGAAAAATACCCAGTCAATCTGAAGTCCAAATATTAAACTTCAACTGCAAGCCAAAGACCTTTCTTCTAAAGTAGCTCTGTCTATCTGTTTGTAGACTTTTCATGGCTAAACGGCTGAACGGATCTCGATGAAATTTGCTAACTAGTTACAGTAGGTTATATCACGAGGAAGGTTTTGGATACTATTTTCTGAATAAACCGAACAAAGTCGCGGGTAACAGCTAGTTTTCAATGAATGTATCATCCAAATGTATATAGCCCACAGGATTCTTAATTCAAACTTTGAACTTTCGTGTTAAAACTATGTAAGCCGTCACTAAACGTTAAAATCTGTGATTAGCTCTGAATTGTTATTTTTAAGTCATTCGTTATTTCAGCAAGAGAAAAAAACCCGACTGCAAAATGGTGTACCCTATGTCACTTCCTTCTTGCGCAGTCGGGTAAAAATAATCAGCTACAGAACGTTCGCACTTCATCGTTCATGTGTTGATAAGCAATAAGCATTGATGGTCAACTTTCAATTCCACAATTTTATTTTTAAATACTTACAAAATATGATGAATGTGATCCCAGTTTAGGAAACTACGGTCATATAATTTAACCTTCATCTTCGAACGTGAACCATATTTAGCTAATTCGTTATGTTTTTTTGCGTAATATCGTCGATTTCCGTCGAGCTGTAACGGATACCGACGAGGCCGGCTTCTTTCGACCTCTTGTCGAATTTGATCGACCAATTATAATTATTTACCACAATAGAGATACATACTGTGGCTAATGATGTGGGCTAAA
Source organism: Peribatodes rhomboidaria (assembly GCA_911728515.1). NCBI lineage: Eukaryota > Metazoa > Arthropoda > Insecta > Lepidoptera > Geometridae > Peribatodes > Peribatodes rhomboidaria. The sequence continues at coordinate 17,360,510 of OU452177.1, forward strand.
TGGGCTAATGACAGGATCTGAGCTCCGATAGAAGGATGGACGGGTGGGAGATCTACATCCACAGCTGAGAGCAAATGGAACAATAGAACAATCTAAATTAGGAAGAAGAATTGATACCTTTGTTTTTAGGATTTTAGAAGGATACTTCTACGAATTTTTTAGGGGTGGGCAGAAGTAATTATACTCGATAAGTACATAGTAGAACTAGTTGCGCCCCGCGGTTTCACCCGCGGTTAAAAAGTATCCTATGTGCTATTCTAGACTATAATCTTTCTTTGTACCAAATTTCATCCAGATCTGTTCAGCCGTTCTGGCGTGAAAGAGCAACAAACATCCATCCATCCATCCATTCTTACAAACTTTTGTGTTTATAATATTAGTTGGATTAAAAAAGTACTTTTTTTACCTACCAATCTTAATACATCCTTAATAATAAACTGCAAGGATTTTATCTAAATCTTTTTTAATGCCATAGGTGGCAAACAAGCCAACGGGCCGCCTGATGGTAAGCGATCACCGTTGCCTATAGATTCCTATAATACCAGGGGCATCACAGATACGTTGACAGCCCTTTTGAAGAACTCCATATTGTAGTTACTCGGAAATACTAATAGATAGATGTGACGTTCTAGCTAAAATGACGTTTTTTAATTCATTTTGTGCTTCCAGAACCCTCTTCCCATGCACACTCATATGTGGCTATGGCACCAAACAATCTGAGTCTGATGGGCATCAGACTCAGATTTTTTCAGACTCAGACCTTGTCCCACCGTGGTTACGCCCATGCTTCCATGCTTCCACGGTTGTTGGTGAAAGAAAAATATTTTTTGCATCTTTTAAAATACCTACAATTGATAAATTTATGCTGATGATTAAATCAGGCGTTACCTACTTTGCGGAAGTTCATCTTCAAACTGTTGCTCGAACCAATCTCTAATGTATTTCCGCTCTAACATCAACGCATTAAGTACACCAAGGAATGTGAGTTCCAATTACTATTAAGCTAACCTGCTATTTTTTTTTTATTTGGAAAATTCGGATATACACTAGAGAACTACACATTCGTCAATACACTAGATTTAATTAGGATTATGTTAAAGTAACAGTTTTGAATTTATGTTGCTCTACACGAGGACTAAATAGTATAGTTCTCTGAACTAATTAATGACAAGTGATTTATAGACAATTGGCATTACGATTTTACGAGCCAAGACACTACTATACCTACTCGTATAGGGAGTTAATTAATGCTCGACTAGATACGAGACTGGATAGGACGATTTTTTTTTATTTATCATTTGCAAACGCGCCTTATTATCCTAAGGGGTGACAGAGGTGTGTTACAACACTCACACTTCGCCGGACGATATTCAGTTTCAAATGTAACAGGGGACGAACATATCGTCATACTTGAACACAACATATACAGCAGATACACAATGAACAAATTGCTGGGTGCCTCCGGAGATCGCTACCGCAGCCTTTGGCTTGAGACGCGAGCGTTCTTCCACAACTAGGCTATCAATGCTTTTTCAATAAACTCTTATGTCATAGCTAATAGTGTAATTTGAATTAAATTAAACTAGTACAATATGGAATGACAGGTAAGAGCGGTGCGGCGCAAGTCGGTTGCGTCAGGCGGCCTCCGTGTTTCCCCGGCGGCGGGCGGTGCAACGCGCCGCTCCACTACGCCTGGCCCGTGATGGCCTTCAATACAGACTGACAAGTTACAATAACCTTTTAAATGTTAACTAAAGGGCTAGCATTTCGTCATCATCATCATTATCATCATTTCGTTACATTCTGCGTCCACAATGGAAAAGGAAATAATATTAAAATTCAAAAGTCCCATTCCTACGTCCCATTTCGGACACAGTGTCCGTAAATCTTTTGTCCGAAATGGGCCAGGCCGAAGTTCAATTAACAAGAGCTGACCAGTCGCCGATGATGTTAGACATGGACTATATTTTTTTCTATTCATATATAAGGTATTTTAAACTACAGGTCTATGTCAGCCCCAATAATATCGCTCCGATAACCCGACTTACAAAATATTAATAATCACCTATACAATTAGGAAGGTTGATGGAAGTGGGATCATTTAGGGCCTCTCTCTCTCTCTCTCTCTCTCTCTGGTCGATCCTTCATGGCTGAAGATCGCGACCACCATTTTGCTTCACCCAGCGATTTGTCAGTATCCTCCACTTTTTTCGGTCTGTAGCCATTCGCACCACTTCCTCAAACCTGGACGAGCTATTTTGCTTGAGCTGATCTGACCACCTCATCGGGGATCTACCGCGTGATCTCTTGCCCTCTAGGGCATTTAGGGCCTAGAGAAAGGTGAATCAAACCAAACCAGACTGTAAATAAATCATTCCAGCTCCCTTAGAACTAGGATCAGAAAAGATATTATAAATTACGCCCACACTGTACTCTGTGCTCATTCACCCCCAGTTCGGAAAAAAAGGAGTAGTATTGAACTCTGGCTCTGAATAAGTGAGTACGTAAACTCGTATGGATTGTCAAGTTAGTTCTAATTTGTAAGTACCTACTAAGTTGCACTGTGAGCCACTGGTGATCGGTACCCCAAGGCAGGCTCAGACGTGTGACCTATTCGACTCTTAGCCCTCTAGTTCTGCAAAACGCAACAACAGCTGCTTTTTAAATTAATTGATTACCGATAGGCCTTATCACTAAATACGCTTTTACAAAATGTTATTGACTAGTTTTTCGCCCGAGTTTCGCACGCATTAGCAAATGGCACTCAGGGAAAATGTTAATATCTAAAATGTCTAGTACATAGTAAAATATTTTTTAGAATCGGTTCCGTAGTTTTGATAACCCCGACAAACTTACAAACGTGACTTAGTAAGTTTGTCAATTATCGGGAATGTTACCTCTTTATAATAATAATAATAATAATTTTTATTTCAGGCAATAACCCATACTCGTACATTAAACATCTAAACATAATTTATAAAAGTACAAAAGAAAAGTTGTATAAACAATTCTAAAATAAATTTGTGCTATATAAAAATATGTATATATATATATTTATAACATTGCTATGGATAGTATAGATTGGCTCTACAGAGAGAGGGATCAATGAATAATATTTACACCTAAATGATATACCCAGACTCTGACCAGCAAAATTAGCAGCTAAATGTGATAGATAACAAGATCATTGTGCTAAGCAGGATATTTAAGAAAACCCTAGAAACATAGTAGAAACTTTTACTCAAATCCGGTGAGCTGATCCAGCAGCGTCATCAGCAACATACTCACTCATTTAAACCTTCGAATTTAAATTTAAATAATAGTATGCCCGATCCGATCTACAAATGACACCTAAACAATGACTTCCAGAGAAGCAATCAGTGCTCTGGTAGTATAAAGCGTCGGTACTAGTCTCTGTAGCAAGACACCCCTCTACAGCCTGAAACCTGCGCCCGCGCCGACCGCCGCCCGCGACCCATTCAGTTGCATAACGGAGGGCGCCCTGGACGGTCCTCTACTGGTTCTTGTGCCTTCGACCGTATTAGGACAATATATTTTTAAATTTGAAGTGGACATTCGGAAATTAATATGAATTTCGGTAAGTTGTTTCAAATTTAATTTGTGTTTTATTTTTACGAGTTTATAGTTAATACATTTTAATGGGATAATCCAATTAATGGGAGCTTATTTTAATTATTATTATCGTGATAAATATTATCATTATTGGTTAAAAAAAAAACAAATATAGGTACAACTTAAAATTAAATTAATAAAAATTGAATAGGACCTAATGCAACTTAAAAACTTCAAGGTTCGTATTTATCAACTTGTTTTTCCTCTATTTTATCTATAAAACCAGTAATATTATAATATATCTAAATCTAGCAACGTGCAAGGCCTAAGTTGTCCGCAAAAGGCTCTACTATAACGATAATCCTCGAGGCTACTTGCGCAACCCCGCCCGCCCACCGACGCGCGCCTAAACCTAACACGTCGCGACAACTACATGAACCAACTGCGCCGCGCAGTTTTACCCGTATTTTCTTACTTAGCCCGAAATAAAAAATATCCTTTGTGTCAACTTTTAATATCAGTTTCTTTAATTCAGACGTTTTGAAAGGAATGACAATAACACATATTTTCCAATGGTTTTGTATTTATAAGTTTTGTACTTTTTGTACGAATTAGCTACTTATCATAATTTTGTATTTTTAGGTTTCCGTACCCAAAGGGTAAAATGGGATCCTATTACTAAGACTCCGCTGTTCGTCCGTCTGTCTGTCCGTCTGTCACCAGGCTGTATCTCATTAACCGTGATAGTTAGACAGTTGAAATTTTCACAGATGATGTATTTCTGTTGTCACTAAAAACAAATATTTAAGGGGGCTCCCATGAAAAAAAATGTGTTCTTTTTTGCCGTTTCTATAGATGTGGTACGGTACACTTCCTCGCGAGTCCGACTCGCACTTGGCCGGTTTTTCAATTTCAGTTAAATTTTATAAAATAGGAAAATACTTAAATAATGTTTAATTTTCCAAGGACCTTTTTCATACCTTATCGACTCGGGCAATGTTTACCGCGGTCGCGATCAACAATACAGTGTTTTCAAATTCAAACCTACTCGTACATACAATCCAAAACAGTAGCTAGTTCTGTTTTTTTTTTTTCTAACTTTAGTAACTTTCCGGCTTACATGAAAACTCCTTCTGATATGATCAGATCCGCGGAAGTGGAAGGCGTAGAGGGGGCCAAATGTCCCTCTAAAATTAAAGGTAGGGGCTGAGCCTTCTTCATTTTTACTACTAGAACCTACCTATCTACTAAGCCAGCCAGAGTAAGAAGTAAGAGGGTGATAAAAGAAGTTTGCCCAACCGTCCTGGAGTACTTCCGCGGTAGCTGGCTATGATAAGTGATTAAAACCTGCCCTGTACTGATTCCCTATAGATTCCGTTTATTGTATTTTACATTTTCCTGCCAGTCAAATTACCAGCCAAACATGGATCTTATGTTGTCATTTTTTTCTTTATCACAGAAAAATGAACAGTCCGAGCAGAATAGCTGCTAAAACCAAAGACCTTACTAATTCAATTACACGTTTGGTAGTACTGCGAGTATTTATAAACATACTAAACTACGCCATACTATGTACAATAGTAGGATACAGTACCGTGTTTTGATACTAGCTAAATCCCTACCCGCCTCTAATCCTTGTAACTGCATTTACTTGCATTGAGTCACTGCAAGCATGCAATCAATGCCTCCAGTCCACTGTGAAACAATACTTATTTGTCGCGGCTGTAATTATAGCCATAGACGACGCTTTATCGTGTAATCTGAAGGAGCTGATTGACCTCAACACGTAATGTAATAGTCAAGAATTATGCGCGATGACTCAAGATGAGGTAGAGAGATGGCGTGCAATGGGCAGGTCCTGAATCAGCGGTGCGTTCCGTTCCAAGGCAAATCTTAGTGATAATTTAAAATTCATTTATTCGAGGCCATTGATATACAATGCCTCGAGTGCAAATAATATTGGATTATTATACAAGGGGCTCAAATGTCCCATTATTTCCGAGGGAGTAGCTTCCGAGCTGTAGAGAAGGAAGTAAATAGAAACCGAGTTATAATATTATTTAGCCACGTGTCGTTACACGCTACTTTTTACTTCGATTTCGAGAAAATGAAATAATCGAATCTAATACATATTAAAACTAAATCACGGTCACCAATTTAATTTGTAATTAGAAAAAAAATCTAAATATTTCGCGCCAATGTGTTTTCGTATTTCTTTTGTTATCGAAACGCAATAAGCGCATTCTACCGAAGAGGATCCGCTTTTATCTCCATTTTCAGAGGAGAAAAAAACTTATTCCACTAAAGCGAAATATATACTATTTTATCTTTGCTCTGGTACGCTACAGTGACGGACTTTTTGAGCAAGACAAATGAAAGTATTCTTTAATATAATAACAACTGAACGAGAACTAGCTGCCGCAACACAGGGTGTCCTACCGCGGTAGTTAGCGACTGTCAAATAGTGTTCTATTCTTTGTGACAAACTGGTTATTTAATTGCAAAGTATTGAAGGCATTTATTTTTATTTCGAAACGCAACGTTTTTGTAGTTTGTATACGGATGCTTGGATGTGAAATATTCCTCGTTATTCTTTGCAATGAGTAACATTCGAGGTTCAATTTGCATCTCGGTTAGGGAAATGGCCACGGTCAGGCGAGTTCAATGTCGCATTGTTGAATAATATAGACATTGTCTTTAGGTTGGATTTTTACAATTCCTTCATACTGTAACGAGAGGTATGTTAATTTTTTTTTTTTTTTTTTGTACGAAAAGGTTTTTGTTCCGATGCATCAATTTGCAGTTTTAATCCTCACGTTTAAGATGATAAACTTTATTTTTTGTTAATTGTTAGATATAAATTTAAAAAGAAAAGAATACTTTGACACGAACTATATTATCTATGACATTGAGACTTTTTGTGGTGGTCGTGTTCGTAGTCTACAGTAATTTTATGCTATTAAATTTCTCCATGTAGAGCTTAGGCTACTGACCATTATCTTAGATCCAAATCGAATGCAGTAGATTTTGAATAACGTATTTCTATATTTTCTATCAGAATTGTTGTTTGAAAGATTCACATGCGTATTATTGCAGGCGTCTTGTGGAGCGTGGTGATTCTGGCCGGCGTGTGCGGCGCGGAGCGGTGGCAGTGGCCGGAGCAGGCCGCTTCTGTCCGGATCGACACCAAGGTGCGCTTCCTCGACAACGATGAGTGAGTCTACCTACTATTTCTTTAGCTTTACAAGATTACCTTTCTATGGAAAACTAAACTTCCCCTTTAGCAATAAAAGTTGTATAGCCTCGGAATAGCTATGTCGCAGCCAAATAGTATAATCCAGCGTATTACGGAATGGTGTCTATTGATGTTTTGTCTTTTTTAATCGAGTTTAAAAGCGTTAAAGAAATAATAAAACAAAACACTACTTATATAACTAGTACTCGGCTCGGTGAGCTGAAGATCTCGCGATCTGCGTCTGTCCTCCTCCTACAGGTCGCATTCGTCAACCGATTCTCGTGAAATTTTGTAAATACGAAAGCATTTTTGCGAAGCTGGAGCATAGACACTTCGCTCGCTAATGCTTGCTCACACGACTCTACGTGAGGTCGATCACATGAGGTGTTTTCGTATTGTGTTTGTGTTTATGTTTTTGTAAGTCGTAAGACACGTAGGTCATATGAAAAATTATACTTTTTGCTGTTATTAATTCTGCAGGCAGCGTAATTATAAGTTAGCTTGCGTGATTTACTAAACTAAGTTCAAAAGCTCACGATATCTATCTACAAAATAATGGTAAAAACGGGTTTGAAATAAAAAACAAGTAACATTATTAAAAGAAAAACAAAAAACCCGGCTGCAAAATGATGTACCCTATATCACTTCCACAACGAAGACGATTCAAATGACACCTCACATGTCGGAACCCATTAAGCTGTTTAGGCTGTAGGGCATACCAAAGAAATCTCATATGTTTATACATACATACATACTTACATAGATACATTCAAAAACATGACCCTCCTTTCTGTGCAGTTGGGTAAAAAAGTATTAAAGCCTTGTTTACAGTCAATACCAAATACAGCGGCCAACCTGAGTGGCCGCCGTCCGTCGTCACCTTGACTCTGACCCACTCCGGCGCAGCCTCCGCGAGCTTTGTAATACACTTTATTGCGGTTGCGCAAAGCTCCGAGCAACTTCTGACGTCAATCAACACCATGACATGGCTTTGCAGAAACTTTTGGGTTTAAATAATATTGTGCCTTATCTAAATTTAGAGATTTAGAGACGAATTTATAACTAGCTAGTAGTTCGTTTTGAAAGACCTTGGAGACTTCTCATGGTTTCCCGTCCTATTTCCCTCATATTTAAACATAAAAATCGTATTTGCATAAACTTCCTACTTGCCTGCAAAAAAAATCAACTCAAATCAAAAAGAAATCTTTTTGATTTCTTACTGATTTGATCCGATACTGAAGCAATTGTCGGACAAACAAATGCCGAGATGTCCCAGTATTTAGACTCTCAGGCCACCTTGCTGATATATTATATATTTAAGTATCTATTTTTCTAAATGTGGTGATTGTTTTGATTCCTTGCATCAGAAGAATAAGTTCAGAAAACATCTGTTCTGTTACAAGGGCTAGACGTGTAGACAGTGAGTATGTAAGGGCTCAATTCCACAACGTTCCAGTTGACTGCGCACGGGCTCCTTGGCCCGTTTGTCCGCGACACACGCGGCACATGTGCCTCGTGCTGCGGGCGGAGGCTGCAACAATACCGTTCCCACATCACTGCTCTGACACTAGAATGGGCTCACTTGCGTCACTACTGACGCAGGTCAATTAATAGTTGCACTGATCGCTGCTGAGGTACTGCATTCAACGGCCCAATTTTGCAATTTGCTATTGTTGTTTTTCATGTTGTCTTCTCGGTTTCTTCATTCTTTGTTCTCCATTAACACTTAGGTATCTAGTCAATTATGAGCTATTTATAAGTATAATAGCTTTAAGTAAGTAGTTATACATTTTTGCGTGTTTGTAATGCTTCCTAAAAAACCTGCCATCAATTTTATCTTCAATCATGATTGGTGATTTCCTTTCTGAATGAGTAGTTTCTAAATCTTGACTCGCATGTTTATAATTAACGTAGGTACGTTTTAACAGAAAAACATTATGATAATGGTTGCTATCATTACCTCTACGAAATAATTATTTCGTAGAAGGAAAACTTTTTTTCTTTGATATTTATACAAATCGAATCACCAACCACTTACATTTTGTATTATTTAAGAAGACAAAAAAATGTAGTTGGTGATTCTATTTGTACCTACTATCGTTGCGCAGGCGCAGGTTGTATTGTAATGCTACTGTAAAATGTCTTGTGTAAGCACTGACCAAACTGACCATTCTTTAGTAATGTAAAGCGAACGATTGGTTATGTTGTAAATGTAACTTTACTGCTCGTTATTTAATAAGTTCTAGTTACGAAATGTAAATGTTCGGTTTAGAATTTTTGCAATCGGCTGTGTAAAGTATTTCAGCATGAAGTTACAAGTCACTTTGACAACATCGAACCCTGTGTCCAGCGGTGGTGGCTTGTGTCCAGCGCTGTTCTAGAATATGTCCGTCGTTAAAACACACCCTAAATAAGCTGCATGGATGTTGAAAAGTCAGGCGAAATGGCACCCAAACGATAGCCTACAGACCCTACAGTACCTATATAGTAGTAACGTGACAAATGTGATCCTCCTGGCGTGTTGCAGGCAGCACCGCGGGCGCGTGCAGGCCGACGAGGCGCCGTTCCAGGAGGCGGCGCAGACGGACGGCTTCTACAGCCGCGCGGGCGCCGGCCGGTACCCCGTGCGCGTGGAGACGCCGCTCCAGCGCAACCAGGCGCTGTACTTGCAGCACTTGTACGTTAATGCATATGAACCAGTCTCTCGTAGTTCTAATATTCCCAGTTGCAGAAGATACGAAGTTACATTATTAAGCTTCTTAAAAATAACTTTAATAGGCCTAAGGTCTACTTGCAGAAGATGCGAAGTTAATTCTTAAAAGCAGTATAATTGAACTCGGACTTAAAATGTTTTATTTGTCACTTCAATATTGCGTTAACTCAAGGTTAGGTTCTAACTCTTGGTGGCGCAAGACGGTTTATCAGTTTAACCTCCGATGAGCAGTTAACTCCGAGTTAAAAAGATAACCTGAGCTTTTGCAAGTGGCCCTAAGAGATTTATTTGCTGAAGTAATGATTCATACTTAAATTTAAATGTCTTCACTTCAATTAAAAATTGAGTTATTTCTGTGCATTGAGTTATCGAGAATTGTTCAATTATGTTCCCATTAGTTCAGCCATGAGTAGAGTGATCGTGGAGTAAACATTAAAGTAAAATGTTAATTATTCCACGTGGCGATGATTTAATTGATTTTACTTCCGCCAGTACTCTTACATTTCGAGCTGTAACAGAGTTTCTCATGTTTCAGCAGCCAGAACTATGGTTCCGACGGAACTCTGGACTCTCTAGAGCACTGCAAGTGCGTCTCTAACCCGGACTGCAGTCCACGGATGGATTCCGCGGTAAGAAGGCGACGTAATTTCGAGAGTAGTTCCACATTTAATTATAGAATTCCGTGCAACTTTGTTTATTACCTATGGTTACTTTGCAGCGTGCTTGCGGATCGGGCAAATTTCTCTGTTGCTACAAAGCGCCGCAGAAAACTTCACCATATGAAACAGGTACTGTATATATCTTTAAACTACGAGTAAATTAGACTTTTCCAACTTCAACTTTATTACAAGCGTGAGTGGTTATATTGTTGAATATTCATTGCAGAATATTTCAACGAAGTCGAGAACGAGCGTCCCTACCTTCAGCCCGGACAGCAGGAGCTAGCTCGGCCGTTTCCGCCAGTTCCCGGATACAACCGCGAACCGAACCGGGGGGTACTAGTGGGGCCCGGGGGAGCCACTGGCAACATCGGTCCTGGACATGCCAACGTAGACACTCAAGGTGTGCTGGTCGGTCCTGACGGACCAACCGGGAACATCGGCCCCGAAAGACAAAACCACAATGCTCCAAGCGTGCTCGTCGGGCCTGACGGACCAACCGGTCTCATCGGGCCTCACGGACACGACGACATCGCGCACTCGGGCAAGCGTAACCCGGACGTTCTCGTTGGCCCCGGAGGCCCGACCAACAATATCGGGCCTGCGGCAGTTAACGGACATAGGGAAATCAGACCGAGCGAGACAGCGCAACGAGGAGTACTAGTAGGCCCTGGAGGCCCCACAGGCATGATTGGACCAAGAGGCTACGGGCAGCAGCGCCCGGTGCTTGTCGGCCCTGGAGGCCCCACCGGTATTATTGGGCCCCGCATGCAGGGATTCTTCAACGAATACTTCGGCCGACAGAGAAACCCGGGAGTTCTAGTCGGGCCAGGTGGTCCCACCGGCATCATTGGGCCGGGACGGCAGCTGCTGGTGGGTCCCGGTGGGCCGACAGGCCGAATCGGTCCCCAGAACTACTTCTTTTAAGAATAAGTGATAGTGTGTGCCTCATGCATGACTTACGAATTGTGCACAAGAGAAGTCGTGTTTACGCGAGAGGTGCCGGCTGCAGAGGCGAGTGATATTAGCGTGTGCTAGTGTAAATATTATGGTAGTCCGTAACTAATGTGCGCGGTATAATTCACTGCAGTGAACAACTCGCTCGAATACTGTGATTACGATTGCCATTGAATCTGTTTGAGTAGAATGTATGTAGATTATCATGTTATAGGAATGTCAGATTTGTCCATCAATACATAAGTTTAGTAAATAAAATAATATACCTAAGAAATAAAGAAGTACACAATGTCCAAAACTAAATAAACTTACATCGAAAGAAAATATTTTAGTTTTATAATAAATGCTACAATATTTCAACTGTAGTTTTATGTTCTAGCAACGGATCGCATATAGAGCCATAAATCACGGTAATTAAACGTGAGTAAGTGAAACAAGCCATCCATCTCCCGACGGGTGAAAAATGGTGTATTTTGGTGAGTAGGTCTGTACGTACCTACCTTACATACGAGTATCTAATATCGGACAACGGCCGGTGGAGTTCGCAAGAGCATCGTATGAAACTGACGAACACTTGCACTGAATAAAAGAAATGCCTAAGTCTTTGATTAACGCTTAGCGGGCACATAAAGTTAAGAGTCGCCTAAGGAATGGCTTAGGGTTTGTGCAAGAAAGTTTAGGTTGAAGCTAGCTAGAAGTAGACTTAAGCAATTCTTATTTTTCAGTGAAAGTGGCTAGAGTCAACGAGTCTGAGGATGGAGCACACAGATCTAACCTACTAAGTTACTGATCCTGCTGCTGACCTGTTCCTATTTACTAAAATGACATAATGACGTTATTTAAGTTCTTTCTTTCAAAACTTGCTACAACAAGACAAATTTGCCTTGCTTACCATTTTGTCAGTACAAAATCCTCCTTTTCTGCATTCTCAATTTATGATTATTGTGAAAAGTAAAAAGAGTAGTAATGCTGCCGCGAGTGGAAAAAAATGAATCCAGCGGAGTCTGGCGCCGTCCCAAGTCGGCCCACGCTCTCGTACTACGCGCGGTGGGCGGCTCTGACGCCGTGACGAATTATTGCCGGAATCCGGTGCTTTGTCAACGACTTCGGCAGTTTTAACCCAGATTGGATTTGGATTCGTTAACCAATTTCCGGCGCTGTTGAGATGGAAATTGCTATTCTGAACTGTATTATTATCCAGAATATTTTATAGGTGTTTGAACAAATGTTTCAGCTAATTAGATTAAATGTGATTTAAGTGACTCCTAACGAAATAGATTTAACATTATCCTTGATCTTGGTTGTTTGTCGTAGCTCATAGCCAATTTTTACTTAACCCATAACAAAAACAAAACAAACATCCTAAAACTCTATCAATTAGTACCTACTTTACTTGCTAATAGTCATTGAGATATGAGTCCTACATACTAGAGAACCTGTTCCGAACAAAAAACGTCACGAAACCTGATGACAGCGGGGCCTGCCTGCGTGTACTGACTGCAGGTTGACTGCAGCGCTAAAATAAGTTAGTTAAGCCAAACATTGTTATGTCTTCCAACCAAACTATTAAAACATGCAGCGCTACATCACAATTTTCTCGTTCCGTATACCATATGACGGAAGACACAGTATTGTAAGGTGTACAAACCACACAAAGGTGTACAGTGCATTGGACGAAAGTTAATGTTCAAATGGTGAAATCCAGTGCGTAGTACATAATAAAATTATATCGATGTGCATATGTAGTATTCATTTGTGTTAGTGTTACAAATCAGTTAGTTCAGATAGGGTATGGCTCACCGATGGTGGTGATGACAATGATGGAGTAGAAGAGTGCACCGGTGAAGGTCCACTGGATGTGCTCGGTGCTCTCGTTGCCGTCCCACCCGCGGATCTTCATCTCCGACAGGATCGCGTTCTCAAAGTCCTGGCAAAATAACAAAACCTTTATGATGTCTCAAGGTTATACCCCTACAAAATAGGATTTCATCTCCTCCGAGATTCTTAGAGATCAGCCATATTAAACTTCATTCCGGTCAAACCTGTGCGCTGTGATCAATCATGAATTCAATTAATATTAACTCAAATAAACTCTTTACACTAATATTATAAATGGGAAAATTTGGATGGATGGATAGATGTTTGTTACGCAAAGACGCCAGAACGGCTTAACGGATCTGGATGAGATTTGTTACAGAGACAGATTATAGTTTGGAATAGCATTAGGATATAGGTAGGTATGCATGCTACCATCTGCGCCACTGGAGCAATCCTGCCAGCGCCCAAGAGCCTCACTTCGGTGTTTCAAGGAGTTAGGCTGGCTCGGGTGGTTGCTGGTAGGGGAAAATGCACAATACACCCCAAGCGAAATGTGAGTAAGCAGGACTTTTCGAATAAGACTCTCGAATAAGAATAAAAAGCATAGGCACAGGCCACTTTTTAACCGCGAGCAACACCGCGGGACGCAGTTAGTGTTTCATAAACCTAGAACTAATAAAGTTCAAGCGTCTAAATTCAATCTACTCCTCATAACAGCTAGTTGTTTGATAGTCTGGTCACCTTGAGCATGTCGACGACCTCCGTGGTCCAGTTCCCCTGGTCGAGGAGCGGCACCTGGCGCGTCATAGACCAGATGCTCTGCGTCGTGTTGCGTCGGATCTGGGATATGTTCATCTTCACCTGCAACATTACGATGCTTTAAATTTAACATTATAACATCGCGATTAAAACTGTCAATTAACGATGATAGTCTATTTGGATAAGGCTCGCCTCTCAAGCCAGAGGGAGCGAGTTCGATCCCAGCCGAAGGCATGCACCAATTTGTTCATTGTGAAAATATAATGTATTTAATGTCATCATCATCTGCTACATAATTGGAGCCTGGTGTATGGCGACAGGCTCGCTCCCGGTCGCATTTGGGACTGAATGTGGGCCGACGAAGTATGGGTTTTGTAATACACCTTTTCCAACCCCTTTGGGAGAAAGGCGTGACGATGTGTTATGTTATGTTAAAGGTGTCCCTATCATCTTCACAGATTACAGCAAGATAGACTGGTATTGATACGAAAACGGTACGAAGTAGGCTACGAGTACAGTCATGAAACAGTTTCCTTACTCCTTATTTTAAATTTTCTTTCCTTTTTCTGCAATTTTCTTTCAATTTTCAATTAATTCTAATCATCTGAGTTCTACACAACTGTGGTCAGCAAAAACTTGAATGCCTAACTTTTCTATCTTACTAGTTTTTTTATCTTCAAGATCATGCAATGCGATGAAATATGGTTTACCAAGCTGTTAAAAATAAACATAATGAACATATAGATTTAGAACCATTTCAATACATAAATCATTCCCAGATTGTATCTACGAAGAGTTAACTCTATACTACGAGGTGCGAAGTGATCTGTTCTATAGACAAGCGAACGATTCGTTGAAAGCATCTGTCATTCTGTGTGTGATTGCAGAAACTGCTGATACCTACTCCATGCCTTTTTTCAAACCTATCTGTATGCTTGTTTCTTCCATCACCTTTGATTACTAAAACTAAAATACTTTTTCCTGGAAGCTCTGAATTTACTTACCTTTCCATCTTCACATCAGATCTGTATTTCTGAATGTTTATCAAATTCTACTCGTAAAAAAACATTTTGCATGTAAATGTTTAACTACGCTCACCAACATTATTTTGAAAAAAAAAAGTTTAAGGTAATTCATTCATTAAAATTTTAGGAGCGTTGCACTTGTCGGTGGAGCAGCCCGAGTGGCGGCCTTCTGCCAGTGTCATTACTTCCTTTTACTAGCAGCACCTCGCGGTTAAAAAGTGTCCTGTGTTAAATAATCTATCTATAATCTATCTCTGCCCCAAATTTCCTCCAGATTCGTTCAGCTCTTCTGGCGTGATTGAGTTACAAACATCCATACATTCATTCATCTAATCCATCCATACTTTCGCACTTATAATATTAGTATGATGATAATATTATATTACTCTGCCTTCTTGTTTAGCACAGTAATATTATAAAGGCGAAAGTTTGTGAGTGGGTATGTTTATTATTTTCCCACGCTCAAACGTAAGGACGGATTTTGGTGAAACTTAGTACGAAGGTAGCTCATACCCTGAATTTACACATGGGCTACTTTTTAGACGCGGGTAACACCGTGGAGTGCACCTAGTATGTCTATAAATATTCTCCTCGTTCCCTTTCCTCCCTTTTTCATCTACCTACTATGCTTAAGACTTGTTCGATTTATTTTCTACCAAGGTTAATGATATTATTCTTTCCATTCGTCTCCAATACTACATTCAGTGCAAAAAACATTACATGTTACTATGAAATCTTCAGATGTGTTCTGTAGCTTCTCCTAGGTAAGTGCTGCAAAATAAGCGATTGAGACAAAAACAACTCTAATAAATAGTCTCCAATAACATTATTTCCATTCATAAATAAAACTTTACTATCGTAAATACATATCTTTTCTTGTGAAGATCTGTTTGTGAATTTACATCATGTTTACGTTTGTCTGTCTTGTGTTGAAATAGTGTAAATTCCTGAAGCATTCTATGAATAGCTGGATATAGGTTGGATAATAAATTGTCTACGCGAGCGCTTCGGGCTGCTTAGTGCTCTCCTGCTCTCAGAGCATATGGGTTAAAGTTCTAGTTACAAACATTTCTGAACTGGCTAAATTAGAAAGTTAAGAAGATCCCAATGATTACCATCGGTTGGGCCATTTATACATACTCAGTCATTCGTAATTTCTTGAACCTTGATTTGTTCCACTAAAACTTTTTGAATAGCATCCCAACACCATTGCATTAGTTTCCTTTTCACGATTGCTGCAATCCGGTACATTCACACTACATGTTGAACACCACATACTTACCTACACTGTTGGTTATTCACACAACAACGTAAATTCATTATTTGTTTTATCTACGAGTAATATTGCTGTGTTGTAGTATAGTGTGAACTGTGATGTGATTAGTGTGATTCTAAGTTTGTTTAACAAGCTTATAAATAAGGGTACATTTTAATTAAATAAAAATAAATTTAAACATTGTTTTTCATTCAATTTGAAATCCAAGAAAAATTTAAACCTATAGCTAGTTAGGCTGGGGTCCTGCAGTGACTTTTATCGATATCGTTATTTTCGCATCACTACTTATTTCTCGATATAGATCTATAATATTATTTCTACCATGGGTTCCTCACTATTCGTCCTGTCACCATTCTGACGGTTCATTTGTCTAAGTGACAGTCGGTGGCAAATGTTAGTTCCAAGAACGTTGTACTGAACATCCGTGCCTTCCCCCGTATTTATACATCTCTACATTACGAAGTTTTATTAAAATGATTTTATTTTTTTAATTTGAGACTTACTTGTCAAGAGATTTTTTTTTGGTGACTACCCAAAAAAAGGCTTTCTTGATCACCAATAATATAAAGAACTCTTCTCTCGTTAAAGTCGCATTAAATAAAATAAACCAAAATAGAAATAATAAAAATGTCAAAAATAAATAATCAAATGAAAGTCACAGTACGCGCACAAAACAATAATTAGTAGAACTACAATACAATTTTAAATCGAAAATAAAAATCAAGATTATCTTAACCTACATTTTGGCTGGGACCCGGAATGCCCAATATGTACTTTGATCCAATGCTGCATATTTGGGCAGTCCAGGTCCATCCGCCAGGTGAAAAGTTGCAGGTAGCTGTCGGAGCAGCTACCTACATCAGAGACGCAACTCGTTTGCGCATGATTGCGGTAATCCCGTCTATATACGACTTCGCAAACATCCCCGATGCGCTACGGAGGCAGCCCCATCAGCGCCCTGAAGGCGTTATTATACTGGGTACGCAGGGCTAAGCCATCCTATGCTATGCTGTAGCATAGCTTATTATTGTAGTTCTGACATACAGACAGACATCGGAGTTTCACCACAAGGTTTCCTTTTTAGCATTTTGGTACGGAACCCTAAAGAAGGTAAGCTTAGTGAAGAGCTACGAACTTCCTTCTCGTGGGTGGCCTCGAGCTGCTCGAAGGTGGCCGCGCCCAGGATGCAGTACGCCACCACGAGGCTGATCATCACGAAGTGCGAGAACACCACCGAGCACAGCTTCCACGTGTAGTACAGGAACTGAACACAGATACAGGTTTTTGTGTTTGCATTATTAAAAATATCTAGGTAAATTGACCTAAATGTTCTTATTTATTATTAATTCACTATCCATTAATTTTAATTAACTACAATACTTAACTATATATGAATTTAATTTATGGATTGATTGTTATCCTGGGAAGATTACTAGCTACCGCCGCCCAGAGCATCCTATATACCGCGGTAGCTAGTGAATTAATTGTTAAAATAGTAAATTGATTGTAATGTGCATATATTGTAGTCAATACTAAATACACTGGATTTATTTTTGTAACACCACCATGGAATTTAATATAATGTTGTTATTTTTCATCGGATGCATAATAATTTACATTCTCTATTTGTTGTAATGTATCTGATTGTTACTTTTAAAAGCTTAAGCCTGAATGAGCACCGCAATGAGACCTTCTGCACCTATACCACCCTACATGAAACCCATCCTCAGTTTCATGTAGCATTCATTGCACATAATGTGATTCTATATAAATGTGACCAATGTCTTGAGACAAGTCTCTCGGAGATTTTAGACCGTCTACTATATAGTACTAGCTACGAGTACTATAGTAGAAAGTCTAAAAATCCCGAGAAATTTTGTACTTTCGTTTCGAATTTCCTATTCATATTATTTAATCTAAGCACTCGAAGATATTCTGTTTTAATAAAGTAGGAGCCAGAATATTTGTAAGCCCTTACTTTAGCACACTTGCTGGGCGGCGGCAGGGGATACTCCCCGCGCTCGGCGCGAGTCTCCCGCCGGGACATGGCTCCACCACGCTCGCACCACTAATGCTCACCCACCAGCACCACCAACCACCGCACACTCCTCATCCTCCGATAAAACGATTACAGCTTTGATGTTCCAATAAATCCGAATGTTTACACAACACAACACATCACTCGTTCGAGGCAACCGATCATTTTTGCAATTAATATTATTTACGGAGCAATAATCCCGCGGTAGACAGTGTTGATGTGTTTGGTTCGGGTTCAAATATTTACGCGGCGCTCGCCCGCGGTCCGGGTGCGCGGCGCCCACAGACAGGCGCGCGGAGCGACTCGAGTCCCGCGGATATATCGGGACCGCGTTTACGATCAAACGACCGATTATTCGGGACGATATTGCATAAATCCATTCACTGTTCATGGAACTAAAATTGGAATGGAACAGGTTGATAGATACTCACCTAGATGCTGGTATTAGAAAATGTATTTTTTTATGACACAGCGAGCGTCAGTGACCCAAGCGTTTATGCTTCAGCTTCGACAAGGATTTCTTTTGTATGTCCAAATTCTGTCCGTATCTCTCTCTTCCTCCACTGGTTGCATTTCTTAAACGATTCTCTTGAAATTTTGTAAGTAAATTCTGGTCAATTATCGAATCGGCTCACAAAATTTCACGACAATCGGTAGAGGGATGCGACCTGTAGAGGAGAACAGATGCCGGCCGCGAGGTCTCGCTCACACGCACTATTAGTTTAGAGAGATGTCGCGGTTGTGTCGGTAAAAAAAACCACAACAGGTTCAAGGTAACTCTTGTGTAATTAAACTATTAGGATAACTTACACTTAACAATATTTACACATTAAAAGGACAACATCATAGAGATAGTTACCACGATTAGGTAGTTCCTTAAAATCAAGTTACTTGTTAGGTACACGCAAAATTACTTTGGATGCTCCTAGACGAGCCATATTTAAATGTACTGCAATACTGGCCCGGGAAGATTGCGACAATATTTTGAGTGTCTCTCGGCCATGTACTACAGTCATTTCTAGTATTGCTGATGATGGGCGGGCTACAGTCATCAATATTGCCCGTGTTGCCGGGCTAGTATTCCAGTAAAAATATGGCCCGTCTCGGAGCTCCCTTACGTACAGTACTAAGAATAATTATATTTATCTAAAAGCTAAATTAAGTATAAAAGAGAGGTACTTAAACTAATAAATAAGAAACTTTATGAATTAAATAATAAGTTTTAAATACAGCTAAGCATACCTGTCTTTATACTACTTCAACTATAATAGGTTTGTGAGCCATATTAAGAACTGAAGAGTCTAAATTGAATTCTTGGTGGGTCATTTTAGCATTTAAAAAGTTTGAAAATCGATTACTCAAAAAACAAAAATTACTGTTATCAAATTATCCCGCAAAATGTTTTCTTCTGGTTAAAATCAAATTAGATTCGTCTACTTTTTAAATAGCTAGCTACTATACTGATAGCTACTTTTTAAATTATTTCACATTAAATGTTTAGTGAAGTATGTCTTGCTTGCTAATTGCTATCCTAAACGTATTTGAACTACACAGCATAATATAAATAAATCTAGAATACAGATGTTAAAAATGACAAATTAAAAACTGCACTTCTCCGTAACAAAAAATAAGCTACTCAGTAGCATAGCCTTATAAGGTTTTCTAGAATACAATTATTGTTGATTCGATGTGCCAGCGCCTTCCGAAGCGTGTTCATCACGAGGGAGTGGTCTTGGCGTGGTTCATCTGTATGTCCTCCCTGCCGGCGCAGCGGTTGCGCGAGATGTGCTCCGCCTCGGCGAAGGTGTCGGGCAGGCGCGTGTGCAGCGTCTCCGGCGTCGTCAGCATCAGCGCGCCCGCCACCAGCGCCGCCAGCCCGAACAGGACCGAGGGCAGCCACGATACGTATATCGCCTGGAAACACACACTCGATGCTTACTTGTAATTCTAATTCTTCCTGACAATACGATATAGACATATAGAAACTTTTATTTATGCCAAAACACAGACATAGAATACAGATTAAACAAAAAAAGGATACTGTATTGGCGAAAAGGTAGCAGAAATATGTCATTTTCTGGCTACATGAATAAATTTTCCAAACTTTTTTGGAATTACTATGTTCATGTTACGTTTAATTTTTGACACTTCTGGCACAAAAAGTGTCAATGTAAGGATAAAATAATATGAACAATTTAAAAACAATTGGTTAGTAGAATTGGGGGCAGTAACGGTAAGGTACTTGTTTCAATAATAAAGGGTTTAAACGTTCCAACTTCTACCATCAAGTAAACGAGTAGATAAGGTTAGGTTTGCTAACGCCAAGCAACCCACATCCATACTAATCCATACTCTCTTTAATTATAAAATAAACAAAAGTAACTCTGTAGGTTTATTTTTTATTTTTTTATGTAGAATAGGTCGACGTTTGACCACCAACTCGCCTGATGTTAATCGAAGTTGTGGTCTAAGATGGAGCACGACGACCTATAAGGTACTTATTCACTCAAGCCTTGAAGTTTTGTAGAGTGAAGAAGTACAAAGACGGCAGTTGAGTGAGGCGCTACAAGTGCACAGTAGTGCACTACTGATACGGTCTACGGGTCTACGGTCTACGGGTCTGAGCTGTAGCTCAGACCCGTCTTCGGAACGGTTACACCGGACTACATCCCGAAACACGACTAGGTCATTTCACGGCATGGCTTGGTCCGGTGGGTGGTAACTAGCCACGGCCGAAGCCTCCCACCAGAGTTTGCTACCCGGTTAGCACTACCCGGGGACCACGTGCAGAGAATCAGAATAGAGTATACTCCTACGGACGTGGGTAGCTCAGCCCCCAAGGTATGTCTGTTTGTAGGCTTTTCACGGTTAAACGGCTCAACGAATCTTAATGAAATTCGATAATCAGTTACAGTATTTCACAAAGCAGGTTTTGGATACTATTGTCTGAATAAACGTGAACGAAGTCGCGGGTAACATCAAGTGTGTTATAAAATTAAACCAGTCAATACACCTCTTATTGTATGCATTTTGTGCAGTGCTAGTAGATTTGAGTACGAGCGCGCCGCCTGTCGAGTTAGTATGGTAATTTCCTCTATGGGACGGTAATCACTGTGTTAGAGTTGATAAGATTAAGTATGATGTCATAATGTAAAAACAGAACTTCTATTTTGGTCTGCCATTTGCCAACGTTCATACCACGTTGAAAACACCGGTTCTCGTCCGATCACCGAAGTTAAGCAACGTCGGGCGCGGTCAGTACTTGGATGGGTGACCGCCTGGGAACACCGCGTAATGTTGGCTTTTTGCCTTTTTTACAAATACCCAATCCAATAGTTATTTGTTATGCAAGGCTGCAAAGTTGTTTTTTGGAGTACGAGATGTCGAATGAATAATTTTGCTGCCGAGCGAAACACAAGCTACACCAGATACAGCAAGGAAAATGATGGGGTTTCTTTTGTGCATTCGTTCTGAGCAGGACGGCTATTCTAAGTATCGAATTTTATAAACTATTTCCACGCTGGCGGATAAAATCCTGTTTTGCACTCAATGTGAAGCTATGGTTACCAGCAGCGGCATCTGCGGCGCCACGATGGAGCCGAGCCGGCCCACCATGGAGCAGGCGCCGAGCAGCGAGTGGCGCGCGTGCGTCGGGAACAGCTCCGACGTGTACATGTAGATGCCGCTGAACGCCTGCGTGATGGCCACCTTGCCCACCAGGTACAGCAGCGTCGCCAGCCACGGGATAGCTGGGTATATTAGAAAAATCACATCCCATCATTGTCTTTCTCCTCTAATGTGAGGTTGGTACCTATACAGCGTGTTAGAATACCTTCTTCCATTTATTAATATCGCCTGAGTGACTGAGTCAAATATTTCTTTCGTTAATTAATTCAATACTAAGAACAAGCGTTTTTAACCATAACAATCCACACTCATTTGATTGTCAACAGACCTTTATTTATTGATCAGATTCGTTATGTCATTTTTGTAAACAAGTTAGGATCATTTTATTGACCGAGCGAGCGTTAGCGAGCGAAGCGTCTATGCTTCAGCTTCGTCAAAAATGCTTTCGTATATCCGAATTCCGGATCTCTGTCTTCGTCTACAGGTCGCATTTCTTAACCGATTCTCTTGAACTTTTGAGAGTAGTGATTATTCTACATATTTATATAATTATACAACCTGCTCACAAAACTTCACGAGAATCGGAGGAATGCGACCTATTGAACAGACAGACGTCGGAAGCGAGGTCTACAACTCACAGAGCTTCTAGTTGTTAGGAAAATAGTGAATACTTTGGTGACATATTGTATACTTACATTCAGGAATGAACGGTATAACGATGCAGGAGAGCCCACACACGGTGTACGCTATGAGCAGCGTCTTCTTCCTACCGATGCGGTCCAGCACCAGCGCGTTGGTGACCACCGCAATCACCTCCACGCTAACAACCAGCATGTAGTTGGTGTATTTGTCCCCCGCTAGGGACACCGAGTTGATCGCCAGCCCGTAGAACACGAATGTACACGTTATCCACCACCAGGAGCAGATCGCCAGACGACGCATAATTATCGGCGAGTTCAGCACTTGCTTCCAAAGGCCTCTGTTCTCTGCCTCGCTCTTGTCTACGATCTTCGGCTTTTCTTCGGTCAGTTGTTTCATCGTTTCCTCTGATAGTGTCACGTTGTTGGTTTTTGCTGCCTTTAATATAATCTCCACGGCCTCGTCCTTTCGTCCGTTTGATAGTAACCATCTTAT
The DNA here is from genome assembly GCA_911728515.1 of Peribatodes rhomboidaria. NCBI lineage: Eukaryota > Metazoa > Arthropoda > Insecta > Lepidoptera > Geometridae > Peribatodes > Peribatodes rhomboidaria. The sequence goes on from OU452177.1 coordinate 17,383,324, forward strand.
ACTTTCGGGCAGAAGGTAAATGTACGAGAGAAACAAAAGAGAAGGTGGGTAGACTACCAGAATAAAGGTTCTCCAGTATTTGAACGTTTTAGCTAAAAGGGCGAAGCTGATGCCTCCAATGACCAGCGTGATTCCAAGGAAGGCAGTCGTTAGCACCCGCTTGTCTTGCCCTAGCAACTCGATTGCTGAAAAAGATAAATAATATTAAACTTAACCAAAAGACATTTAAAATTTAAACACACAATATTGACCTTTCATCCCCACTGAGTAAAGTCAAGTAAAGTCAGCTTCTCAAAGTAATTAATGCCCTACTGCTTTAGAGTATGCTACTTGTCCAAATTTCGTTTTTTATCTTTTTGATCCAGCAAATTTAATTGTAGGGCATAAAGGCACATCATAACATGAGATTTTTAAGATTCCTATTAAAGTGTTCTCAATGCTATTGCTTGAGATTATATGTTCTATTATCAACTTACTAAGAATGTAAGCAGCTGGAAAGACGCTGGCTCCAGCGACTGTCTCGAGGAACTCGACGATGACGTACATCTCATAGGAGATGGAGAAGGCCTTCAAGGAACCGATGACTCCCACTAGAGTGGTGCTCAGAATCAGGGCGCGCTTGCGACCCCAACTGAAATGATAACAACCTCCATACAATTCAACAAACAACTCCTAAAATATTGTAGGCCAGCCCAGGATTTTGTTACACTGATCCTCAGTGATTTTGCTAGTTGTTATTGAGCAGGTGTTTTGCGTTGCCTTACTTACCATCAGGCATTTTGCTCACGAATCGATTACTACAAAGAGGTAAGTTTTTAAATATTCTGAAAGGAAAATAATCTCCGGAACCACTAGTTCGATAAAAAAAAAATTACAAATAGCTATTAACTTAAGTATAATATTTAATATAAAAATACAGAGTGCCATATATCATAAATGCTATACACACAACACAGCGGAGCACGTCTTACAAAAACATAATTACAACTGACCGATCAGAAACATATCCAAGGATGGGCAGCGACACCAGCATGCCGATGTTATGGATAGTCCCCACCAGGGTCCGCTTCCACTCCTGACACGCCAGGTTGAACTGAAAACAATACAAAGAACACCTGTTATGTTATGTAGTCACAAGTTCACAATCACGCCTCACTCCATCGCAACACGTGGACCAAGAGATTGTTTTATATTACGTCTGAATTTTTTTTAAAGTGCAAATCAGGCATCAACTGCATCCAATTTTGATCAACTACCCAGCCGTTATACTTTTACGAAGTTATATCGATAGAAGATTATGTAACTTTACTAGGCATGGAGGTAATAAGCTGTAAACATAAAGTCATAACGCATTATGAATTCGTTTTGATGCCGCAGCCTAAAGCAGCTTGGCTTCAATTTGTAATGGCCAATATTGAACCTTATTGCTGCGTGACATATTGGCTTCAATATCAACTTTGGTTTCAAAGACTGAAATACAAATTGGGGTGTTGACCCCATTTAAAGGCATATTGATTGTTGGTTCAAATATCACCAATGTGTTTCTGCACTTTCCGCGGCATCAGAGTCGATAGCGATCACAGTAACCGCCAAGGGCGCGAGCCGCTGATGCGTCTCCAATTATTGTAGTACGGTGGAGCGGAAACATGAAGATCTGCATAGCTCGTTATCAACAAGGAATTCATTCCATGAGCGATATTCACACGGCGATAATCTTACTATGCCATAGCAGTTGTCATAAAATGCAATTATGTGACATGGCATTTTGTCGGTCTTTGTTTCTTTTTTTTTTGTATTTCAATTTATTTTAAAGCATTCTAGATCTAAAAAACAAATTGTCATACTGTATCAAAGTAGGCTGTCATATGTTAACCTAACTACATAGGTACAGTACAGCTTGAAGTACAGTACGGCATATATGAAATAAGTAATTACTTACGAAAAAAAAGATTTTAAACAGATTTTTCAAGTTTCTGCGATGCGATGTCACATAATTACGTATTACCTACTTAATTAACTTTTTATAACTTTTCGTAATTAACTTGGTTTCAAAATTTTCGTGGAGGCTATTGTATCTTTTTTGCAGCGTTCGGATCATCAGTATAATCATCTATGCAATACAATTGTCGTAATGATATTTGCGTGTTTTGGTAGGTATTTATTATCACTTAAGCGTAAAAAAGTTGAACATAAAAAGTGTATACAATGAATAGTCTTTCGTTAATGATTCGTGGCTCATAAAACAATCTTTTGATTGATGTTAACCAGATACTCGTAATTACGGGAGTGAATCGGCTTTTGTAGTCATAAAAAAAACAAGCAAACTCCTATAAAGACCACATCAGAAGTCAACACTTAATCTCCCAAGCCTTAATTACTAACTATACGAGTAGTCGACCGAGCGAGCATTAACAATCGAAGCGTCTCTGCTTCAGCTTTGACAAAAATGCTTTCGTATGTCCGAATTCCATCTGGATTCTTCCTCTACAGGTCTCATTTCTAAACCAATTCTCTTGAAATTTTGTGAAGATGTTCGATAATTAAAATAAATAATAAAATAAAAAAAGTATTTATTGCCTAAAATTAAAAAAAAAACAAGTTACAAATTAATGCTGGGTACAATATTTTTTAGTTACGCAATTGGGATATTCTCAGCTATGTACTGAGTAAGCTGAAGCCTACGCAGAGCTGGTTATTACTTATATTATGATTTTTTTGTCGAAGCAGTTTTTAGAAAAAAAAACAAAATGGCGGAAAATCGGAAATACATATTTTTTTAAATGCCATCTCCGCAATTTACTATCTGTAGGTGTGACAGACGTCCGCTGCGAGGACTCCAGCTCACAGAACCGCTAGAAGATGTACGAGTATTATATAGGTTGGGTTTGAGTTGTAGATGGTTCTGTAATTACTAAAGAATGGATAGTAAAATTAGGTACGTCGCGTCGGTCAAATCTAGAGTAAGTAGAGTGCTTTAACCTTTCGTCAATGCGCTGTGTTGCTATCTGCATACATGTCGTGTCACCCGTCATCACTCGACAATGTGATGCGTTTCGAAACAACAATGATTCTATTTTAGCATCAACTTCCTCGATAACTCATTCATAACTCATCCATTGACATTCTCCATTACTGCTCGAGATAACTCCCGGGCAGTCAAGATCGTACATTGAGTTTAATTAACTATACTGTATCGCAATGTAAGTGATACGAAACTCTTCTTGTTGGCTGCGGTATTCATTTCGACAAAGGACAAGACACAGCACTTACATATTCATAAAGATTTTAGGCGCTGGCTAGACAGAAAAGAATCACATATCGTCACGCCTTTCCCCCGAAGGGGCTGGCAGAGGTGTAATAGAACACCCACACTTCGCCGGGCGATATTCAGGGGACCAAAAGTTACAGGGGGCGAGCCTGTCGCCATACACCGGACTCCAGTCATGTAGCAGATGACATACAATACGCACATACTCGTATTATGTACACACAATGAACAAATTGGTGCGTGCCGTCGGCTGGGTCGAACCCGCTCCCGCTGGCTTGAGAGGCCGGCCTTCTCCAACTAGGCTATCATCGCTTAAGAAAAGAATCAGGACGATATTTTTGCGGGTCTCAGCATTTGTAAACGCAGCTCTGCAGCACTTCACAAATAAACAGATGTTCTAAATACTGACTTTACCTAATCATAAAAACTTAGTAAGTAGACTTAAATTCAGATAAGTAATTTTTTTGAGTCCTGTTAATGTTACTACTATGAAAACTGACGTGGTTTTCACACACTATTACTTTATGATACGAGAATTAGTCGGAAAAACCCTAATTAATAAATAGTAATTTCCCTACCATACAATCATAACTATATTACTATTTGGCAAAGTATATTTCTACAATTTTCCACCCGGTTCCCTATCCTGCCAGTTTATTTCCACGGTCCTCCTATCTCCTTAGTAAGTGACAATATTTGTGACTTGTCAATAACTACGATAGAAACAAGTCCGCCTTATCTGTAGCTGCAGTCAGTCTGATATCGTATTATTTATTCACACTGTACCTGCACTAATCTAGAGGCCGTCAAATCTAAAGCAAACATCGTCGCTACCGGATTAGTCTCATTGTGATTGCGGCAGCTTCCTTCCTGCTTCAGACGATAACGTGGTTTGTTTTGTAAATGACTAGTCAACAGACTTATATCAGAATAGGAAGGGACTGTCTAGTCTCTTGCTACTTTAATCAATGTCTTCAGAGAAAAAAAAACAGGTTGAATTGCCTGTTGTCATTTCTTTGTCACCTTTGCAACAAAAAGCACGCCAAGATTTTCTTACTGTTTGTGATTATTATCGAACAATATTACGCACAATATTATCCCTCCATTTAAACATGTCTAAGGCTAAAGAGGATAAAAATTCTTCTAGCTAGATCAGCATGCATACAGTCGGAGGAATTGGTAATATCGAATCGAAATCGGTTGGGAATATCGAAATTGAAATACACTAGTGTTAAAGAAACTGTTTTAAAGATGAATTCAAATGGATTGTATTTTTTATCTCTAGAATTCTTCTAGAAATTTATGCTAAAATCCCTGAAGGCTAGGCTAGATTGAAATCCCTGAAGGCTGAAATCCAAGGCTTCCAACAATAACCGAGCACACTCCGATGATACAATGATTACTGAGTATCTGAAAGCTGCTTGATTATACCTATGCTTTTATGATGATTGCACTTCTTATCTACTGGTACGATCAGTTATCTACTTCTGCGGTCTGATGGTATCTGTACGTATATAGTTACATACGTATTAGTTACGTACGTAGTTAGTTTTATATAGTTACGTTTTGTTTTCGTTACTGCGCGACCATGGACTTTATTGCGCGGCAATACGATTCGTGGTTGCGCAGCGTCGAAAACAAAAGTTAGCCATCATAGCAATAAGATGTAATGGTAGGCCCCTGAACATGCGGTGTGGTGCTATGTATGTAGGCGCGTGTCACGTCGCGCTCCACCGCGCAGTCGCGGTGGCCGCGGCCACGCGCCGCTCATCATAGAGCCTTAGTTATGGACGGTCTCCGTGACCTGTGTTCATTTACATTGCCATACACTTCAGGCCCCTATTCTAAACGCGCGAGATGTCTTTTGGTCACTCTCACTCCTATGAAGTTTGAAACAAGATAATTACATTTGTACGTACATACATATCGTAACGCCTTTCCCCCGAGGGGGCTGGCAGAGGTGTAATACAACACCCACACTTCGTCGGAAGATATTCAGTCCCAAATGTGACAGAGGGCGAGCCTGTCGCCATACACGGCTCCAGTCATGTAGCAGATGACATACAATACGCACATATGTTCACAGAATGAACAAATTGGTGCGTGCCGTCGGCTGGGTTTGAACCTGCTCGCTCTGGTTTTAGTGGCGGGCCTTCTCCTACTAGGCTATCACCGCTTTTCAAGAGAATTCAAGACAAAAAAATATCTCAACTTGTAAGAATAACCTTCTTGTTTGTTCTGTACTACAAAACTTATCACATTATTTCTGACAATATTATTGCTTTGTTAGCCAGTTTGCGGTCAACTAAAGTACACACTGTAATGTGTTTCGGTGTGCATTCTCGGTATCTAATGAGGATTTACTACGGAGATGTAAATGTTTGTACGGACATTGTCAAGCTCCGTGATTATTTGTTTAGTGTGGTCAAATATGTAGGTAATAAAATTTCCGTTGTTTTTCTTTGTGGTAAGTATGCTGGTGTGTTATTAATTCTATGTTGAATGTAATGCGAGCGCAGACCTCAGTGACGATGGTGTAGTTGGTCTCGTAGCGCCACTGGTCGCAGGGCTGCAGGTCGTCGGAGAAGCCGCCGGCGGCGCAGGAGTCGCCGAGCGGGATGCGGCGCGCGCACCGAGCGGAGCGAGAGCCCGCCGCCGGCAGCGCCAGCTCCGCCCACGGCGGGCGGTACTCCGAGCTGTTCGCGCTCTCGCATTCTGGCACCACGCATCTGAAGTACAAAATAAACTGTCTTTAAGAAATGGCCAACCATAAAACGAAAACGTTTTCACGGAGCGAAACATTGTCGCCTAAACGTAACTGGCTAGACCCAGCTAGACTTGCTCAATCAGAAACCTTGGTTCAGTAGATACCTAGACGTATCATTGTTAGTAACAGCGCGGTGATGTTTACCAACTATGTGGACGTCTTCTATCTCGCCGAGAGAACGTAAACAAAAATAAGTGAAGTCAAACAAATTATGACTTTCCAGCTTATTGCTTGCCTTACAATTACAAGCGATGTGAGAGTTCGCTAAAATCAACATCAAGGTACAGTCCCCAACTTTTTGCTCGGGCAATAAGAACACGATTGTTTTTGTTGCTCTATGTACATAAGTACTCGATTTCACGTTTTCGGAGAATCATGACTTTAATTTTGTCATTATTCTCGTTTACTGTGTTATTATTTGATTGACATTATTATGTAAATAGGCGTACATCCGCCTGCTGGTACTTCGTGATGGTGCGTTACTGAACATGACAATGGTTTACTATATAGCTTCGTAATTTGTCTACAGTCAACTGATGTACTCGAGTAACGCACCCATGCACGAGCGTATACTATATTTTCAAAACTGTTTCTTAAACAAGTATCTAGTGTATTTCCGCTTCTTTTCCTTCAAGCACTTTGTCGACACGTGGTTCGCTTCTCCACGAGGCATCCTCAGGGCGTATCACATGTCCTGGGACCCTATTCGGAGATTTGAGATTTTCATCTCACCTTGATGCTCTCGTTTGTTTGGTTGTTAATAGGTGTGAGAGAGACCAAGATAAAATCTCATCTCATCTCACGCGTAAGAATAGCCCCCCTGAGGATGCTTCGTGGAGTGACGCGGAAGGAGCAGAAACCCTCTAGAGATTTGTTTAAGAAACAGGTCAACTGTATGTACTACTGGCTCTGTGCGCTGGAGACCTCGTGACCGGCGTCTTCCCCTACACGTCGTATCCCTCAACCGATTCCCGTGAGCAGTTTCAATTATTATATAGATATTTTTTTACAAAAGCATTTTATTTGAAGCTTAAGCTTAAATTATAAACGCTTCGCTCGCTAGCGTCCCTCGTTTGGCTATATTTTGGTTTTTTTATTTCACTTTTACTATTTTCTTACCGGAACTAAAAGTAGGCCCTCGTAAACTAGTATCACCCAACTGTAACCTGAGTTGGCGTGTGTAGTAATCTTTCACAATTCCAACTTGTGTACGGTCGTTGACTGTGAAATCTTAAAAAATATGAACTGTTCGATTCATCGATTCGGCTTCATTTGACTCGCAAAACTATGAATTACCTCAAGGGTGTCCTACACCCTTGAGGTAATTCACAGTTTAACAGTTTCACAATTTAATGATCCGAGAACTTATTATGTAGATTAACAGTCACCTTATCGAATGCCTGGCCCTTGTTTTCAAACCACCAATGTCACATTGTTATTAACAGTAAACCAAATTCATAACTACTTTTGTAATTCATGTAAACACCTGTTATTATGACATTGTTCTCGTTGCGTCCATTCTTAGCCGTTTGAGAGCCCATCACGTCGACGACACGTGTACTGAAACAACACTACACATACTCGTACCTAAGTATCGCTAATAAACTGCAATTATTAAAGTGCCTACCTAGTAGCAACTAGGGGATAATTACAAGCCATTTAATCTATTCAAGCCAAGTACAAAATCCTGTATTTAGCTCGTTAACTGCAACGGCTCCAATTGTAGAGTAACGCGTGGAACCGCGGAGAGCCTCTACCGTCAGCTAGTCGGCAGATTTACTACATTTGGTCCCCGTCCTACTTATATTATAAATGCGAATGTTTGTGTGTTTGTTTGTTACAACTTCACGCACAAACGAATGGACTATGACTGTCAGAGACTTATACACATACATATTTCTTTTTAAATACATACTTAAATAAATATTAACACCCAGATATAAAACAAACACAAATGTTCATCACAAAAAATGTTTGCCCGCTCTTCCCTTCCGCCGAATGGCCGACGGGGGGTATATGGGAATCGAACAAACTTAACTCCTTCTCTGTAAACAGTCCTTCGCTAAAGTGGAGTGAAATGGGGTCGCGCTAGCATTCACCATATCGCCCTGGCGACGGATGTAGCTTACGCAATACTTAGCATACGCAACGCGACAAATGTATATTGACTCTTTTTATCGAGACAGACATATGTTTACATATAGCCTTGTCACGTTTTAACACGACAAAGAGACTACAAGAATTGTATCACGCGCGCATGCTAGCCTCCTGGTTTGATACACTGGCTAGTTTTTAAATGCGGCTAAACGGGTAGTTACTAACAAATCCTGTATAGCGTCTGAATAGTTATACAGTGTTTTGTCTTTTTCGATCTAGTTACTTTAAAGAAATAACAAAACGGTGACACATTGTTTAGTTTCTTTTCCTCGAAATAGTCATTCCGAGGCTATATAAACAACGTTCATTAGTAAGGGGGGTGTGTGTAACCGTCATGCAGTATGGCCCTTGACCCAGCAGCTTGCAGTCAGTGTGCACGAGTCTAGACAGCCTCTCGCTCGTAGATGCTAGCCGCGCGGGAATGTGCCATTGACGCTGGTGCTACGGTCAACCACTACTTTTCCTGATCTTGTCTTATAAAATAAAATGGTATACAATTCTGTACTTTCATGACAATCAAACTGAGTTTTTTTTATGCTAGAGATTTATCATCATAGTAGCTTATATCCAAATTAGGATTGATTTCAGCACCACAAGCAATTCACATAACTTTAAAAGCAAGCTCTTCAACCTTTTCCTCTAGGGATAAAAAAAAAAACAGAAATCCTCCCGCTTACACCCCCAAGAGTTTTTTTTTTTTTCACATATTCCGCAGCTCCAAAATCACGTTCCCACTAAATGTATTTATAGTGTAAAACAAAGTCGCTGTCCGCCTCTGCCCGTCTTTGCATCCGATCATTTCTCCTAAGCCGCGCAACGGATTTTGATGCGGTTTTCACTATCATGTAGATATTATTTTTCAGAAGACTTATTGGTACCGTGCGAAGCCAGGGCGGGTCACTAGTTTATTCAAATTATAAATTTAATGCTAAAGCTTGTGTGTTTTGTTTCTTACCTAAAGATTACCGAGGTAGCTTATAGAGTACTTTTTTACCGTCGGTGACACCCAACCTTTTTTTTTCGTTTTTTAAAACATTTTGAATGTGATCTATGAAGAATTACAATTCTTCGCACACATCTTACGTTCAGACAGGACCGCAACTGGTTGTCAGGCGGAGTACGAAGCAGTGTGACTCAGCCGGCGGAACACGACGGCCGACGGACAGGATGCACATTTAAGACCGTTTAGGACACATTAAGGTTCACGTACCGTTGAGGACCTGACCCGCTCGTACTCGTAGAAACACTTACCTGCAGTTATACATACACTACAACTCGTTAGACACAGCTTGATTCGCGGGACAGCCATCAAGATGACACGTTAGTTTTACATCAAATGTCATTTTGACATTTATAAAGTTATAAAATGTAGTTAGTGTTAGTTTGTCACTTCTTCACGCTCCAACGGGTGGACGGATTTAGAGGCAATCGGATCGGAGATAGAAGACGCTGTATTAGCAGATAACTTTTTAACTTGGCGAAGATACTTTCCTCAATAATATTTATAGGCCAGGTTCGGTTTAGTATTTGCTTACATATAAGTGGTAAGTATCAACTACTAGTTTCAAATGTCAATATTATAGTAATCCCCGATGTATTGGGGACACTTGTTCACTTACGGAACCTGTTACTAACTCAAGATGAGGTGTCTAACTACGTGATGCGATATAATAAGCAGTTTGATTGTTCCTTCTTCGTTGAAAAAATAGGCAAATCGCAAAGACTTCTGACGTAACTCGCGCGTGACTCTGTTGTTTAATAAAGACTTTTTGTAAAAATCTTTGGCAAAATCTCTCGTCAAGCAACACCATCGACCGAGCGAGTGATAGCGAGTGAAGCGTCTCTGCTTCAGCTTTGACAAAAATGTTTTCTTTTGTCCGATTTCTGTCCGGATTTTTGTCATTTATCATTGAGCCACTAGTATTACGAGTGTAATTATGCACAAAGTTATCTGATAAGTATGACGAATGTATTCCACATTTTTATTTTAAAATATACTTGACCAAAGGATACGCACCTAGCAGGGTACCTATTATTTTTTTCAGTTTGAAAATAGTTATTTCGGTGATAAAGAATACTCAAATATTTTATGAAACCACGCATCGAGTAAGCTTCCTTTATTCCACGTATTTCATAGGAGTTAATATATTCAGTATTTCTTCATATATCATTTATGGATTCGACTGCAGCTGGGCATTTCTGTTGTTTGATTAACCCAATACCTGTAGCAACATTTGAAATCACTTGAAGTGAATAGTAAGGCACGTCAGCTGCCTCACTTGCTTGCGACACTATTATATGTATTTTATTAGATAAAAAATTACTGAATGGATTTTTGATAAATTTTACTCTATCAGTGCATTGAAAACAGTAGTACAAAGTATTTAGAATAATTTTCATGTTGATATTTATAATCAGTGCTTTTTTTTTTTTTTTTTTTTTTTTTTTATGTAGAATAGGTCGGCGTTTGACCACCAACTCGCCTGATGTTAAGCGACGTTGTGGTCTAAGGTGGAGCACGACGACCTATAAGGTACTTATTCACTCTAGCCTTGAAGTTTAGATTGAAGAAGTACAAAGACGGCAGTTGAGTGAGGCGCTACAAGTGCGCTACTGCTCAGACCCGTCTTCGGAACGGTTACACCGGACTACATCCCGAAACACGACTAGGTCATTTCACGACATGGCTTGGTCCGGTGGGTGGTAACTAGCCACGGCCGAAGCCTCCCACCAGAGTTTGCTACCCGGTTAGCACTACCCGGGGACCACGTGTAGGGAATCAGAATAGAGTACACTCCTACGGACGTGGGTAGCTCAGCCCCCTCTCAGCTCTGAGATGTGGTTACGTTTTTTTTAGTAAAAACTATAAATATCAACCCAGTATTGAGTCCATTTGACTTATAAAGTTTGTTATAAAAGTCAAAGTCAAAATGTTTTTATCCAATTTGGGCATCGAAGATACACTTATGGACGTCAACGTTTTTTGATAGACTCAACCGCCTTGTTCGGAAAAAGAGCCTCCACTCAGAAGAACAAGCAAGAACAATATTTTTTTCAAAAATATAAAAGAAATAATGAAACAAGTGACAAATAGTCGGTCGGGCGCCGGTCTAGTTTGTAATGATGCAGATACCTGTAGTCGACGTCGGCCGCCAGGAAGACATAGTTGATGCCGTATATGGCGGCGGAGAAGCAGGCGATGGTCAGCAGCGCGTAGTTCCGCAGATGGAAGGGCTTCCACTGGCCCAGCTCCAGCATCAGGCGCTCCGTGTCCACCGCGCCGGCCGCCCTCGCCGCCTCGCCCGGCGCTTCGCTCTTTGACATTCTTACGCACTGGTTTAATCACTTCCCGATTTTCTTCCGATTTAGAATTTAGATTTTTATCTTGCTATTATTTTTAATATTTGCGAAAACAATTGAAATCGCCTAAGTTTGTTTGTGACCACGAACTATTTAAAAGTATTCGTTTAACTTGATTGCGCGTGTTAATTTGTTTATATTTTGCTTACTTAATAAAGTTAGGGGTTGTTAACGAATCGTAATATTAATTTTTATGAGCAGTCCCTGTTGAGATTTCGTTTCCGAACGAGCAATTTTATTTATGCCAAAAATGTTTATAATTGTTCCTTGTAACGTAATAATAACGATTATATTGAAGGAGCCGCACACGCGCCGTGCCCGAGACGCGTCCGTCGTCGGTCGAATCCGAGCGCCGAGCGACCGCACAAACACACCGCTGCCGAGCGCCGACTGCACACCGAATCAGCGCAAGCGCATACACGGGCACCTAGTACACACGCCACCCTTAAATCACTATCTACATCCCTCTAAACTAATTCCACTTTTATTATCACACATTACGATAATAAATGGTTGTTATAACTATGAATACTCTAGGCTATAGAGGATCAAGAAAATGTCTCGACCTCTAACTAAAATTGTTTTTAAATGGTTAATGAATTGTCTATTTTTGACATATCCTGGCATACAAATAGTGTCAATTTGAGGCAATTCATTAACAATTAAAAAACAAATTGTTAGTAGAGTTACAGGGCAATTACTCCTAGCTACGCACAATTGATCGATCTCTCGTTAGGCGGACTCAGACTCCCACAGTGCCCTTGGCAGCTGTACTCATACTTTTTTTTTTAAAATATATTTTTTTTCATTTATTTAAAATTAATAAGCAACTTTTTATAATTAATTAATAAGCAACCCGCGAATAGAACGCATGCCATGGCCAAAACACCTGCGCAATCCAACCACCTTCAATTATTGCATTCATATCGATTATTACGAAACTATAATAGGTACATAATAGAAAGGTCATTATCGGCCCGTGGGCCACAGCGGAGATAATCACTCGTCTGTGGGTGACGTGTTCGAGCTAGTCATTACTTTAGCTAACTGCGAGTAAACATTAGCACGGTTCATACCTCGGTGACACTACCATGTAGCAGGTCTAGCAAGGGACATGGAGAAAAATAGTCTTTCCACCGTTTCTATCCACCTGTCAATGGAAATAATTATCTTTTCCACCCTAACATGGCACGGCCATACGGGAAAGGGATAAAACGTATCCACATAACGTTTGTCGTAGACATAGGTAATGTTCGCTACTTCCACTTTATAGCACGGATTCAGAAAAAAACGTGGATAAAAAACATTATACTCTCTTCTTGCGCAGTCAGGTAAATGCTCACTCTCCAGTTGACATAAAAAAGAGAATATAAATATTCCCTTTAACTTGTAGGTGGGTAAAAAAGTTTTTCGTTATTCAAACAAAGTATCGCAAGCATTTAAACTATATTTTGACGAGAGAAACATAACAATTGAAAGAAAATTGCACCGGAGGAGTATGCGTATAATTTCACCGTCTTTTTGGTTAATAAAATTATAGTGTAATCTAAATGTTCATAACATATCGTCACGCCTTTCCCCCGAGGGGGCTGGCAGGGGTGTAATACAACACCCACATTTCGCCAGACGATATTCAGTCTCAAATGTGACTGAAATTTAAATATTCAACCATAAATATTCTACTAAAACACCCACCATGTAACCTATACACTTATTATTTTCCTCTATGAACATACATTTGTCTTTGTAATACATGTCTACAGCCACATAAAGGTTCCGTTGACTAAACTTCCCAAGCCACGAGTTTGAAATAAATTGTATTTGTATTATTTTCTGAAATTTGTGCACCTTCTAGTATTAAAGTGTAATAATAGTGCATTTTCAGATTATTTGAAAGGGGAAGCATACATCATCATGGTTATTATCGTCATAACTAAGAAATTCATAATTTTAATGTTCCGAATAAAGGACTTTGTTTCCATGGTCATAAAATATTTTTTTTTATAAAGAAGCATGAAGACGCTACTCCCACTTATGTCAAAAGTTGACAGGAGTTTTTAGCGGGAACCGAAAAGATGATGTCGTAATTTTGTATTATTTTTTAAACCTTGTGATTCTTCGAATGTTAAAGGGTAATAATTGTGGATTATTAACCTGTGCCGGTTCGTTAACGTGCACGAGTGTGGGCAAATTATATAAACATTAGGAAATACTACTTTTCGTGTTCTTTACAAAACTCGACATAAAGTTTCAGTAAAATATCCACGGCTTTACTGAAATGGGGAAAGGGGAGGGATTCATCTGATCTATCATCACCCTCTCCTCCATCATCTTCATCGTAGATTTAACGACTAAAGTACGCAAAACACACGGATGACTAGGCGGTATGGCCATGCATGTTGTTTTTTGCCCTAAGGAGGGCAAATACAAAAAAAATTACAAGGGGAATATAATTTTTATCCTCTCTCCGTGGAGAAATCGTTTACTGCTGTGCTAGGCCTGAGGATCTAAGTGGCTTCATTTAGGCAGGGAAAGTGCTAAATTATGAAAATATTCTCTACAGGCACCCGGATGTCTTCATAGTAAGTACATTGTTGTGCGCTATGAACTATTATATAGGAGGTCTTCATGCTAAGTTGTAAATACTTTGCTTTTGTACAGCGTGTTACAAAATCCCTGTTAATATATCTGAAGAGCATGTGCACACACTAAAAACAAATCGTGCAAAAATTACAGTTCAGAAAAGCAAGAGTTATGACCGTTTTAAGAGCGCAAGAAAAAAAGGAAATTTAAAAAATATATTTTTTAATATTATAAATGTCAAATCTTTATCGTATGTTGGCTTTCACTCAAAGAACATAAACGCGTGACACGCAAAACTCCTAAATAAAATCTATGCGACGGTAAGTGGCTACGTTCGCGCCTTTCGATTGATGAAACGCGATATGTGTGTAAATTTTAATATTCAATTTTTAATTGATACTAGCATTATTGCAACCTCCACTCGCTACTGGATGCTTGCGGTAGAGCACCCTGTAGAGCGGAAAACATTAACGCTTAATGTACGTGTAGTGCTTACTTACTATTTAATTATTTTGCAGATGACGGAACAAGACTTCCCTACCATAAAACTACCATAAAACAACCGTATTCTAAATCCCTGCTACTTAGTTTTAGACTAGGAAAATCCTTGCTTTTTACAAATATAATGTTATCTAAGCAAAAAATATGGAAACTTTATTTTCATAGATATCAGATAAACCGTGACCAAGGCAAGAAGAATAAACCGTGAATCTCTCACGGTCAGATCTTAATGTAAGTACTGACAACACATTTAATACGAGGAAAAGTTTGAATTAATCTCCTCACCTCAAAAAATATAATCTAGGTGTAAGAAGCACTGACATATACTTTAAAATTTTCCTGTTAGAGCGTAATATGGTAAACCTAGTTGCCTAATTCGGGCAGATACTGACTCGTAGAATTAGCAGCAATTAGCAAACTAGCCCCCTTAGCAATAAACGTTGTAATAGCCTCGGAATAGTAATACTGTGTTTTGTCATTTTCGATCAAGTTTAAAAATATTAAAGAAAGAAAAAACAAAACTCTGTATTACTATTTCGAGGCTACAATTACAACATTTACTGCTAATAGGGGTATTCTAGGACTCTGGACGTGAACAGCCTGAACGTTACCGTTTTTATGAAAATCTAAGAACAATTATTTCTCGCTATGTTTCTACTTCGAAATATAAGTACACATACGAAAGCTAAAAGCATGGCAATATTTCATGCCAAAAAAAAAAGAAGTAGGTACATTTCGCTAACAAACCGTATATCATGTAGCTAGTACAACCTACTGGTAATTATCAGTAATATTTAGTACTTACGTGTGCTGAAGCCAAATGTAGAGCACATTTAGCCCAAAAGATACACATCACAATGGCATCAATAACAAGCGGACAATGCTGCATTAAAAAGTACTCGGCCAGTGGACATCCTCGGTCAGCTGACATCACGGTGACGGATGACGGGCTGGCCATGTACAAGAGAATGTTTATTTGGGCCCTTCAGAACTTTAGGCGTACTTAAAAACTAACCATCCGGGTAACTGTTTAAGTACGACTAAGAAGTAATTAATGTATAGCCCCAGAAATAAAATTATCTAGTATTTTGTCTTTTTTAACCGACTTCAAAAAGAGGAGGAGGTTTTCAATTCATCTGTATGTTTTACGCGATCACTCCGCCAATTTTGAATCGATTTCGACGTTTTTTTGTTTGATATTTTATAGGTGATCCCAAATAGAATATATATAGTTCAAATCGGTAGTAAAATCGGTCAAGAGGTTTTTAAAATATCAACAAACATCAAAAAAAAAATATTTACAAAATTATCAAATTACAAAATTATTGGGACAGATTTATCAAAGTTTTCAAGTCCCATTGGATCACGCGATCCGACGAGACAACTTCACGTGATACGAGGGGACGAGCCTTAACAGAGAAAGTTCTCATTCCACAAAAAAGGTCTCATCAAGCCAATAACACAGCCGTCCTGAACCTACCAAGTGTCATGGTTTGAGAGCATAGCAGATGAGATCCGAAACGCATGAGGCGATTTGAATGAAGCTACACAATGGATGAGTCAACCAGGGTGACACGATTCGTTCCATTGGTCCTATTTTGCATTTGATCGGTGGATGGAGAGTAGTCAATTAGACAACAATACCATGTATCGATGCGGCATTCCCGCCGGTAGTATAGGACCGGGGATGCATTCAATTTCCATTACTCAGCAATCTTCCTATTGGGCGCATTGCTGATTCCATTGCTCAGCAATCTTCACATTAGCGAGAGCTGGTTAATGGTTCAGTATGTAGTTCGGTTCTTTGTGACTTATTTCCTTTACTATGATCTCCGTTTTGTCCCGTAAACACCCAAGTAACTAACGATTACGTAATCTAGTTTCAAAACCAGAAACAGTAGTCACTTCACTAAAATAATTATGATTAGTTAAAAATATCTATCTATACTTTTAGGTCGCCCACAAACCGCCCAATATATTAATGAGCAAGCCTAGTAATGATTATTTCTTCTGCATTAAGAAGTTCAACAACTTGTACTAGGCACTAGTAAATAGGCTTACCTGTAAGGTACATCAGCGGCGAGGAAGATGTAGGTGGTATGCAGCAGGCCGACCTGCACGGCCGCCAGCGCCGCCAGCGCCAGCACGCGCACGTGGAACCGGCCCGCCTGCCCCAGCTGCCGGTACACCGACTCCACGTCCACACCACACGCCAGCTCCGACCGGGGCCTCTTCACTTCGCCTCCACTAGCCACCTCTGACCGGGTGCTTTTTACTTCAGGAACCTCTTCACTTTGCTCACCCATCGTTTAAAAGTTGCACAGGTATGGTAACTTTGACACGCCTCACACTTTGAGTCCAGGTTTCCAGAACAACAATTAATTACGTGCAAAATATTTTCGGGTGGCTATAAAAAAAACTATATCACAGCTAATCTTTCAGTCCAGACGACATTACTGTTTAACGTCTCTGCGTCATGCCGGGAACTGCTCTCACCGCCTCTCCGTTGATTACTCCATTAACAGCCAACTGGAGAACCTTTTATCTCCGCAAAGTTGTAACACACGTACTCTGAGAACACACACGGCTCAGTGGCGAGAAAAGTATCGTGTTCGTATGAAAACAACTAATTCTAATATTATGAAAACACTGTTCTGCACCGCCTTCGATCAAGGTTACTAGGCGCAGGATACTTCAACAGCTACAATATTGGCTCGTATCTTTTTTTGTGACCGTTCAGTGTTTACAAGTGGATGTATGGAGGAGGTCGACGACGAGGGCTCTCGAAGACCAGCTCGAGCTCATGGCTGGGTGCGGACTGTCGCTGGCTGGTGGCGGCTGGAGTGGCTCTTGCCGCTCGAGTGGTACCATTGAGTTAAGTAGAAAGCATGTAGGTCGGGGTCGGCCACCGTTGTCAATCAAGCGTACCTATTGCTCGCGAATTGTTCAGCACCACTGTGCTCATTTATAACTAGGTACGTATAGGTATGTCAGGCAATTAGACGGTAATAAACTTGCAGAGCTGCAGTAGCCGAGCTGTACTGTTGTCGCAGGTACGATAGTGATTAATATCGATCAATCGATTAGCTCGTGCTTATGTGCAAGCTAAGTACTACTACTAGGTACTCACAGCTTAGTACCTAGTACTTAGCTTGTACTTAAATACCGAGTGAGCCCTTATAAGTATGTACATTAATAATCAACCATTTATATTCCAAAGACTATTAAGTTGTAAATTACTAGTAAGCCCTTGCGTATTCCAAACGCATTTGTCCTTTATGCCCCGGATCCTGTTTGAGCCCGGACTTTCTCGGATAGATAACCTACGAAGTTATTTTGCAATTTTTTATGGATACCATCAACTTTAGTTAAATCGTTAAGTTCAGGTACTGCTAACACATACTATCAGATTTTTTTATTTTTTTATTTATATAGCAGTCAATGACTGCTATATAAATAAAAAAGTCCTACCCATAAATACCTATTAACAAATAGCTATTCACAACGTCTACGTATCCATTGAATGCATTACACTTTCCTTGAGTCTGTAATTAGCAAGTAAATAAAATACCTACTTATTCTAGCTTCCAATTCGTAGCACCCAGACAATTATCTAGATAATATGTATACAACCAGCAATCATTTCAGCAGGATCATTATTCTTACTCCATTTTTTAGGATTGCAAGGTTAGTACTAACGCCACACTAATTCTATTAGCAGTTCAAATAATACTCTCACTGTATTGCAAGCTAAGATCTACCCCCTGAGTTCTGAAATTCTCATATAAACGCGCTCGTGGTATTTCTTGGAAACAATTCACCAAATTGTGATGAAATTTAGCATGTCTCCTGCCGCAAAAAGAAAACAATATTTTATTCGCCTCACAAGCTCGGAAGGATTCTGTTTGTCATTCAAAATCTGGCTGCAAAAGTGCATTTTATCCTCTAAGCCAAAAGAGTTTTTGAAATCAGAACCTTAGAATAATCGCACTGGTCAGTACGACTTCATGAAAAAGACACATAATTTACTTTGTGTAGTGAGGTAAAAGGTTGTGTATTGCGATCGGCTGCAAAGTTTTCTCGCTACGCTCAGGATTCTACTACATATATTTTTTTAATTCAATCGCTTGCTCGGGTTGCAATACAAGTAATCGCGCCAAAAATTTACTTTGCAGCTTTGCATAACAAATGACTATTTCAAAAGAAAATATTATAGCTATGAAAATAATTATCCGCATTTTTAAGGAGACTTTGGACTGATTTCTATAGTAGTAGATAAAGGAAATAATAAATCCAAATAGGGAGATTGCCTATTTGGATTTTTTATAATTTTTTTAGCTAAATTAATCCATAATACGAGGGAAACTCCTGGTTTTTTGGAACAACTAGACACGAACAAAAGTCATAAAAATGATTGAAAATGGAATTTGTAACTCTGTAGAAAACTTTAGGCGCTGACAAGACAGTTAAGACGAAGACGAGACATGGACGGAACGAAGACCTGACACCTTCATAAAAAAGTAAACAAACGAGTTAGAAGAAACGAGAAACGCATCATCATCAGAGAAAATGGGGCGCAGAAGGGGTGCCTACTGCGCCCCATTTTCTCTGTTTGTTTGCGTCGCTCCTCTTCCATACATATTGTTTGAAAGTACATTTAAGGAATACTGCGTCTGCATCCCGCTCGTCGGTGACTCGTCCTCGTTTTAAAGGCGAGATTTGCAGACCGCATTTCAATTTTACTTTAACTAAGTTGATGGGAAGTTCAACTTTCCGGACGAAATTTTTGAATTATGCATCAAAGTAAATTCGAAAGTAAATTTTCGCTTAGAGACTCACCAGTGTTTTGACTTGCTCTCTTCGCTCGTCGTCTCCAGGATGACACAGCAATATAAACCTTTAACCAGTGAAGTTAGTTGTAAGTGTACGCAGGAGCCTTAAAACTAAACCGCTGGACCAGCATTGTTTTTTTTATTTATTGCCTGATTATCTTATATCTTTAAATGAGCAATTCTTGTATATATATATATATATATAATTGGAATCTCGGAATCGGCTCCAACGATTTTCATACAATTTAGTATATAGGGGGTTTCGGGGGCGATAACTCGATCTAGCTAGGAATCATTTTTAGAAAATGTCATTTTATTCGTGTTTTATCGATAATCAACTTAAACATAAACTTGGAAGAAAAATAACAAAAAGGAGGCGTTTGAGTAGTCTCAACTGAAAAATATGACTCTTCCTGACATCTATTGGCGAATAATAATACTATTTTTTGTGAGCAACTAACGACACAATGCTTTAACGACACAACAGCAGATGGCGTTGTTAAGTAACGCGAAGTCAATGAGTGTTTGCTTTGAGGTAAGACTAAAATCAATTGTTTATTTTCCAAAAAACACAATAAAAAAAATACCGAGCAAAGCTCGGTCATCCAGGTACTAGGCAATAATAAGGCCTACGATGGAGCACGCATGCCTCGTAGAGACCAACTCACTCGAGATTTGAACACACCCAGATTAAAAGTGTCAGGGAACACACACTCTGGCATAGTATACCATTATCAATAAAGTATTACCCTGACTTGTTCGTGTAAGAGCTAAAACCTAAGCTTTTCCTATGAGGTAAATAAATCGATCATTGTTTGTTTACAAATAGATAATACAATATGTAAACTGTGAAAAGACCATGGATCCAAATAGATGGACATTGCTATAAACAAACAAAAAGGTAACTCTCGGGGACAATATACATATAATAACAAACGACCAGTTATCTTACACAATGCCTATTTTATTTATTTATTTTATTTATTAACATTGAAGTACTTATACATAATGCAAAAATATGATACAGTCTCTAAATCAATATTTATTACAGAAACAGCAGCGTCTAGACGCCGACTTCCCACGCACTCTGCTCAGCACAGCACCTTACAATAAATGCTTCATCTCCGCCTGCAGACCGGCGATCAAATACATTACATACCATGTATCATTATCACATGTCTTTATACTTAACTACAGCTTTTTTATCAATAAACACAAAGTTACATTATGTAGAGATCTTCAGAGCTCAAACTACATGCCTCTCCACTATAAACATCATACCAACCTAAACAAAGCAACTTTTTGTAAATTTTGCACTTGTCGAGTTCAACATTCAAAAGTGGCAAAGTAGGCGGCTCACCTGATGGTGAGCAGACCGTCTACGCCTACTGGACGTCTGCAGCACTAGTGCTTGCTATGCGTTGCCTGACCGGAGAATCATACTATCACACTAATATAATATTATAAATTAGAAAGTTTGAATGACTGGATGCTTGTTGCTCAATCACGACAGAACGGCTGAACTGATCTAGATGAAATTTGGCACAGATAAACTAAAGCCTGGTATTACATCATAGGCTACTTTTTAACAGCGAATAACATTGGGGCGCTACTAGTGTGGATTATTATTAACCTGCGCTGTCTCACTGCAGGGCAAAGGCCTCTCTTCCCTCCTTCCATTCCTCTCTATTTTGCGCAACCCGGGCCCAATCCATCAAAGTATGGATATAAATGAGAAAATACTATTTAGAAAAACATATAATGCAACTGATGGTCTAAATGTTGCCTTATTTAGCTCGCAACGCTTCGTAGTCTTAGTACAGAGAATCAGGTATAGGCTACAGAAGTATTTCTACGGTTTCAGTTGACCTTTAACTCTGATACTGTATGATTTTTTTTTTTACTGAACTGTACTTTTTCAGTGCTCAACCAAAAGTGCTTGACTTAGTAAAGTAAAATTGTTACTATGAAGGGGCGCGTAGTCTTAGCTCGAAAAAATAATTATATACTTAAGTTTTAAAAAAAATAGTGGAACACAACCGTCACCTGCATGATGAGATCATGCTTCCTACGCGTCCTAGAGACAAGGTTAAACAAAATAAAATATTAGAATTAAATTAAATCTTACTTAATTACTTACAAATATACAATCTACAACTACCAATAGACACAATACAAAGTAAGCGTGCTAAAAATTAGCATTAATAATGTTCAGTTCTCATTTAGAACGAGTGACTAAAAATAATGCGGTCCCGATCATTGTACCCGTTGGAGTTCAAGCGACGAGCCGCTCGGACCAGCCTATTAATACCGCGGGACAGCGGGCGGACGACTGGCCCGCAGGCGCGTGGACTCAGCTCAACTTCACTCACATGGGCGTAACAAGACAAATTGAACATTCAGAAGTGCACGAATATCTACACTACGTACTCGAAATTAAGCATAGTGTGCGCTACCCGCATTGTCGACGACGAAGCGGGTAGCGTCATGAAACGCTAACGAAAAACGAGTATTGTAACGAATTACGAACGACGAGCAAAAGTATTCGAGCAATAATTATTCCATTCAAATAATTTCGAAAAAATAAGAAAATTATTGCATATTCGGTCGCAATCCAGTTAGTTTATCTGTATTCTGTGAAGCGAGCGATGACAGCCTTTTTGGAGAAGGCCTGCCTCTCAAGCCAGAGGGAGCGGGTTCGATTAAACCTCTGCTAGCCCCCTCGGGGGAAAGGCGTGACGATTTGTATTCTGTGAAGTGAAACATTTACTGCGAATGTGATGTTAGGTCAAAATAATGTAGGTTAGTAGCCACATGTTTTTGATATTTTGTTAAAAGTTGTGATTTGTGAGCAATTTTTTTAAATACCTAAGTTGAAATTCAGACTGCGTGCAAAAACGCATTAAATGCAGTTCAATGCAAATTCACTGGTATTCATTTAGTTTCGTGTTGTATCGAAAAACAGTTCAACATATGCTAGTCACACCGCGGCGCTTTAAAGCTAGCAGAACACGTGACGAAGAGCCGCTGCGCCTGCGTCCTGTCTTTCGCGTGTCACGCCGGTACACGCGTCACGCGTCACGCGTCACGCCACCTCGCGTATGTGCGCCGTGGGCTCGAGGTCCGCGAACGTGTCGGGCATCCGCTTGCGCAGCGTGTCGGGCACCGCGCGCGTCAGCGCCGCGCTCACCAGCGGCAGCGCGCCGAACAGCACCGTCGGGATCCACGGACGGTATTTCGCCTGGAACACCATGACATTCAATTAAAACCACGTTGTTATGCCTAACGCATTTAAAAAACAAATCTGCCTCAGATCAGATATAGAGCCTTTTATTAGAGTGGTATTGGACCAGACGGTCGCCGGTCGGGATCTAAAAATTGATAATTTTATTTTATTTGGATGACCAAACAGCCTGGTTAAACGTAAAAAAACAAAGATACTGATAGATAGGCCAAATATAGGTCACCACTTACAAAAACAACAATAGTGCTAGCGCGCAAAGAAACATAACAAATACACGGGAAGTTCAGAAAAAAAAATACGAGTTTGAAAAAAAAATTATAAGATATTTACTCACCAATAGAGGTGTCATTGGCGCGAATATGGCTCCTACCCTCCCGAAGGTGGAGCAAGTGGCGAGCAGGCGATGGCGCGCGCGCGTCGGGAACAGCTCCGCCGTGTACACGTACAGAGCGTTCAGCGACATGGTGGCGCCCAGCTGCCCGCACAGGTACAGCGCAGTGCCCCACATCCAGCTCGCTGCAATGGACACGTCATTCAACATTACATTTTAACACAATAGAAGCTTGATTTATGCAGTCAAGCCAAATGGATGTGAGGTCTAAATCTAAACAGTATCAAGTGATATTTTTCTGGATTAGTGGGTAAGTAAGTGTGTGCTTACAGGACGGCAGACAGGCGGTAGCGATGAGTGAGGCGGCGGTGAGCAGGAAGGCGACAGTGAGCAGCGGGCGGCGGCCGACGCGGTCCAGCAGCAGGGTGTTGATGCCGAGCGCCGGGATCTGCGCGAGCGCTATGAGCGCGTAGTTGACGTGCGCCGAGCCGGACAGCGCGTGCGCGTTCACCGCCAGCCCGTAGTACACGAACACGGCCGTCACCCACCACACCACGCACACGGCCAGCCGCACGCGCAGCACGCTGTACCTTAACATTTGAAACAACTCCTGTATTCGGAGGCATACTATAAGAAACAAAGTCTAGCAAAAAGTTTTTATGCCTTCTACTCGTACTGTGATAAAATATTTTGTATTTTCACCAAAAAACCACCGTAAGAATCTTTCTAGTCAAATCATTTTTTTATAATTGAAAAGGAGAAACTTACTTCATAAGCGCTTTAAACAGGCTCTCTTCGGCCTCTCTCTGCGATTCATCCAGCTCATCCTTCTCGTTCGCAAGCACTTTCTTGAACGTTTCCTCCGGTATCTCGACCCGGTTCCACTCGGCGGCCTGCTTGATGGTGGCGACGGCCTCGTCGAGCCGGCCGCGGGTCACGAGCCAGCGCACGCTCTCGGGCAGCAGCCAGGGGTACAGCAGCAGCAGGAAGGAGGGCGGGTAGGCCCAGCGCGCCCACAGCCGCCAGTACCCGGTCAGGTAGTCGAGCAGCGAGAGAAAGGCCGTGCCCAGCGCCAGCGGGATCCCCAGCACCAGGCTCGCCAGGATGCGGTGCTGCACGCCCAGCCATTCGATCACTGAGATACAAATATACAGGCAGTCAGAAACTCAGAAACTTGGATAGATAAAGTAAGTCGACATATTTATTTATTTTTTATTTGCCAATATACAGTGCTGCATAGTGCTTAGACTAATTACAAGTACAAAGACCCTGTAAGGGCGCTGCAAAATAGGTTTAAGTATTTATGGTCTTATAAATAGTATAACATCAAATCTTACACAGCATTATATCTATCATACTCAACACTTATCTAGTACTAGCTGTCACCCCGCGACTTCGTTCGCGTTTATTATTTATATAAATGAATATATATATATATATATGAGCTATCCTATCTGTTAAGTTAGATTGAACTGCACACGGTGTGCAAATTTGATTGAAATCGGTTAAGTAGTTTAGGAGTCTATAGCGGACAAACAACGTGACACGTAATTTATATATATTAAGAAGAGAAGATATAACATTATTTAGAAAAATACAACACATTCTGGTTTATATAAATCTATACTACGAGTATGACTACATATATTAATTTGACTTTTGTACCTATCTGTATTTAAACATAGTTTGAGTTATAATTAATTACTATTTATCTAGCATAAAATCTTGTAAACTATACTAGGCCTTTTTAATAAGCTTTGTTTTAATTGTGTTTTTGAATAAGTTTTATTGATATTTTTAACACTGTTTGGTAGTTTATTATATATTTTTGAGCAGTGGTATTCCGAGCTAGTTTTGTGTAGTTCTAGGTTTGGTATAGGGAGGACTAAATTTGCTTCGCGCCGTTTATTTTTGACGAAATTGAATAAGTTAGGGTTTTTTCTAACGAACATAGTTACTTCTAAAAATAAAGAGATGGTAGGGTCAAAACTTTTATAAAATGGGGTTTGCAGGTTTTTCTATTTTTCTATTACTTATTCTAAGGCATTTTTTTTGCGCTATAAATATATTGCGTTTGACAATGCCATAGCGGAGCGACGCGTACGCAGCATACCCATAGTACGCGGACAGAAGGCAATCTTTTTTTTGTATTTGTTTTCAACACACTTAGGCCGTACGTGTATTGTGACATTTTTTACTTATTTTTTCGATATAATATTTCCAGTTAAGTTGTGTATCAAGAGTTAGTCCTAATAAATTGCTTTCGGTTGTTTCATTAAAATTTAAATACTTTTAGTTATTGTGCTTTGGTTAAAGTATTTTTTTCTGGTAAGGTTAAAATTGAATTATTTTTGTTTTATTTTTATTTATTTGAAGATTATGTTTTTGAAGCCAGAGTTTTAATTTGTTGTAAGTTTCAGTTATAGTGGAGTTAGCGTTGGTGGAATCATTTGGGCTATTGAATAGTAGAGAGATGTCATCTGCGAATAGGATAGAGAGAAGGTTACATATTTTGGGTAGATCATTAATGTATATAAGGAATAATATACATCCTTTTACACTTCCTTGAGGTATAGACCAATTTGTAGTCAATGTATCGGATCGCACGCTTTGTATTTGTTTTGAATCTTCTTCTAGATTTTCAATTTGGACTCTTTGTGACCTATTATAGTGATATGATTTTAGCCACTTGAGTGTGTCTCCTCTGATGCCGACCCCGTGTAGTTTAGTAAGGAGAGTGGAGTGTGACACTTTATCGTGGGCTTTTGATAAATCTAGTAGGAGCCCTATTGCATAGCACTTGTCGTTTATGTGGTTATATTTTGTTTGTGTATATCTATATACATGTAGTGCTAAGGTTGTAGACCGATTTTTCCGGAAGCCGAATTGGTTTGTATCAAGGATATTATATTTTTCTAGGAATTTACACAATCGGTTTGTCATAGCTTTTTCAAATACTTTGGAGAATGCTGGTAGTAGTGCAATGGGTCTGTATTGACTTGGATCTCTGGGTTTTCCGCCTTTTTTAAGGATAGGTTTTATTATTGCTATTTTTAACTGGGGAACATTTCCAGTTCCTTCTGCGAAGGATTGGTTTACTAAGAACATTAGCGGTAGAGATAATTCAGCGGCACAAGTTTTTATTAGTGTAGAGGGTATATCATCGACACCACAGCTGCGTTTGCTTGGGAGAGTTTTCAATATATTCATTATTTCTTTTTCATTTACGGGCTCAAGAAACATGGAGTTTATAGTAGGTTTTATAAAAAGGCAATGATTAGCGATGAACATCTTTAGAATCCTGAAGGAAAACGTTCCTAGTTAAATTTGGTATTTACAAATCTCTTAAAATTACTACTCATAAGGACAAACCGATTTTATGGAAAGAATATATCGACTAGAATGAATACGTCCATTATTATTTTATACATAGAAGAGTATTATTATCCCATGAAGTTAGGTATAATGTTGTTAATCTCATAAATTTAACTCCGTGAAAGTTGATTAGAAATATGTCAACATAAATGTGTTATATTGCATATATATTAATAAAACTAGACCACTTTCATTTATGTATAACCATGTTTTTTAACCCAAATGTGACATTGAAATGCCAGACAGGTCTTATCTGCACATAAACTTTGAGCTGAAGCACTTCGAAAAGTACAAGTCCTGAAGAATATTTTGAAATTGCGGTGATATGTTTTTTTTTTAAATTAAATCTTCGCCTTTATCAAATATTTCCAAAAACTGACAAAAAAAATGTATAATTATCGAACTTGTTCGCTAAATTTAACGAGAATCGGTTGAGGAATGTGACCTGTGGAGGAAAAAAGACGTCGGTCGCGAGATCTCCAGCACAGAACTGCGACTGACGTCATTGTGGACCATTTTTGAATGATCTCTGTTTGATACCCTACGTTCAGTTTTAGTTAGTACTCTGATGACTCCTACCTGTAAGTACCTGTAAGTATATGCTCCATATATTTTCAAATTAAAAACTACCTCTGATCTTTAGCAACAAATCGTCAATAAAACTACTCCCGTTGCAGGTTTCAGGCTCAGGTAGCGGTTTTTTTTTTACAATCACTTGTTTTTTTAGTTAGTTTTCCTTTTTTTTCTTGTTTGTCCCCCAGGACCAGGCCCCCTACTTTTGACGTGTAAGATGAGATCTGGTCACTTTTCCTCTTATGATTTTTCAAACGAAAGAAACAAAGACGAGAAATCTCTAATCCTAGGAATGGGGCCCTGCGCAAGTTCGTATCGATATCGTGTCGTGATATTAGTAATTAAACAGTACACTCACTGAGCACGAAGGCGGCGGGGTAGACGCTGGCGCCGAGGATGGTCTCGAGCAGCTCGCCGGTCAGGTACATGGGGTACGAGGACACGAAGCTCTTGAGCAGCCCCAGCACGCCCGCGCCGCATCCGCTTGCCACCAGCGCCGTGCGCCGACCCCACCTGCACACACACATTCAAGCAAATTCAATAACGTATCATGCTCATAGCTTTCAAGTTCTGCTCGGGTCAGGGTTGCTATGAGAGACAGACACGCTTAACTAACTTAGTGACGTGCACAGGCCTCACCTGTCGGAGATGAAACCCATAATGGGCAGAGAGATGAGCATGCCCACGTTGTGCACAGTCCCCACAAGCGAGCGCTTCCAATCCTGACACGCCAGGTCGAACTGGAAATAACATACATTATTGTTAATAATACTGTCTAATAAAATAATGACTAGTCGTCGTTGCAGTGCAGATGGGGAACATGTCTGTGGCGAGTCGGGGAGGTGTAATGTAACAGTGCACAAAGCGTGTACTCGTGCAACCCTGGCTTCAGCACTTGATGAATAACAAACATAAAAAAATAACATGTATGCCATTTTGAATTTTTTTAAAAACCGCGTCGGTTATAATTATTTTCTATATAATTTATCGAACCTACCCACAAGGTTTTAAGATGTGACCTGTGGACGAATACTGTACTGTAGAGATCTCTGGATCTCTACAATACAGTATTCGTCGCATGCAGACATGCGAAAGCATTTTCATAGAAGCTGGTGATGAAGCATACACGCCTCGCTCGCTAACACTCGTTTGGCCGAAGTGATATTGCAAGCTATTAAGTGATAACCTTCATCTTAGAACAGACAATTGATAGACCTTGATG
Source organism: Peribatodes rhomboidaria (assembly GCA_911728515.1). NCBI lineage: Eukaryota > Metazoa > Arthropoda > Insecta > Lepidoptera > Geometridae > Peribatodes > Peribatodes rhomboidaria. Next base: position 17,411,537 of record OU452177.1, read on the forward strand.
ATGAGCGTCACGTTCGATTTGCAACAACTGAACTAACAGAGCTTGTTATAACCATCTCGCATAACAAATCGAAGGTAAGTGGCGCAAGTTTCTTGTTCATTTTCATTGAGCGTCACTTCATTGATTAATGGCAATCAACTAAAGAAAAGTAATCGAATGATGTACTGAATCGTAAAATTGATAGCAAGAGTATTGTGTAGCGTAACAACGTAAGGAAGTCGCATTAGAAGTTTAACTTCAAAAAGAAATACAAAAAAACTCGGCAAACATTTGTACCCGATGACACTTCCACTATCAAGACGATTCAAATGACACATGCGACATTTGAACCAGCTGTTTAGGCTGTAGGTCGTGCCAAAGAAACTTCATACTTACGTACATACTCATATAAGTACATAAATACATTCATACATACTTACATACATACACTCGGAAAACGTAACGCTCTTCTTGCGCAGTCGCGTAAAAAGCTGAACATAGCTAAGTGTTGTTCCACAGAAAATGCTAGCTCTAGCTTTATTAACTAGTACCTGGATGGCCGAGCTTTGCTCGGTATTTTATTTTATTTTTTAATTGTGTTTTTTGGATAATAAACAATTGATTTTAGTCTAACCTCAAAGCAAACACTCATTGACTTCGTGTTACTTAACAACGCCATCTGCTGTTGTGTAGTTAAAGCAATTAGTTGCTCACAAAAAATAGTAGTATTATTATTCGCCAATAGATGTCAGGAAGAGTCATATTTTTCAGTTGAGATTGATTATCGATAAAACACGAATAAAATGATATTTTCTAAAAATGATTCCTAGCTAGATCGATTTATCGCCCCCGAAACCCCCTATATACTAATTTGTATGAAAATCGTTGGAGCCGATTTCGAGATTCCAATTATATATATATATATACAAGAATTGCTCATTTAAAGGTATAAGATATAATATATAATAATAATAAATTCGGGACACTTCCACACACACAAACTATAACATATTTTAACTCCATCATATCCAGCACTGAACTGGATATTTAGACGACATCGATAAGAAACCGACAGAGGGCGTACTTATAATTAATTAGTACTAAAGATTCAAGAGCATTGTTCATAATATGTGTCATAATGCTTTTTATTTTGTTACTAACGGTGATTCGCGGTTTCACGCGTGGTCCCCCAGGAATCACAATTTATTTCGCGGTGACAGGTATTATACCTCTCACCCTTTTCTGTATAACGTGAACGCAAATTTCATGAAGATCGGTTGAGTAATTCTAGCGTGAAAGCGTAACAAACAAATAAACAAACGAACGAATCCACTTTCGCATTTGCCATTTTAGTTAGGACACCAACTGACACAATTGGGTTTTAAAAAAAAATTTTTTTTCGTGGTAAATGGAAAGATCATTTTTATGTTAAATAGCAAAACTATTTTTGTTTCTTTGTTTTTTGCAATACTTCAAAAGTTATAGCAAAATAAAAATTAATTATTGCATCCAGTACCGAAGACATGCCGACAGCTCCCGAACAAACCCGAGCGCGTGTGACGTCATAATGTTAGTTTTCATTCAGTGCACTTCATACAGAGATAATAAGTCCAGTGTTTTGAACATTTTAATTTCGTTGTATTTGTTAAATATACAAGTATTTATTGAAAATGTCGAACATCAAAAGCTATCGTTCTTGTTTTGTACCATTATGTACGAATACTACAAAAAAACTCCGGATAAAATATTTTTGAATGTTCCCCAAGATGAAAAATGTCAAAATAAATGGTTTCAAGTAGTGCATCGTAATAATCCCAAAACAAAATCGTTTTTTTTTTTTTTGCTGTGAAGATAATTTTGATGGAAGTATTTCATAACACCATTATTAGTAATAATGGTTTATTTAAGTGTACAAATGAAATAAGTAGAGTTCAGTCAATATTTTTTTTAGTTGAACTCCAAATTACAACCTTTAAAATCATAGCCTTAAAAAAATTTGATGCAGTAATAGGTCCGAATAGGTCGAAGTTCATGCCAAATTGCACATTCACTTTGTTGCTTCGTTAGCTCTTCAGCTTCCTGACACACAGTTTCTGCTATTCCAGTTGTAGCGAAATCCAAAAAAAATGTTTACCTCGCAAATCAGTTTCTTGGTTAAAATCAAACTATGTAACGATAAAGTAAGTAATTAAGTAAGCCTTTTTGGATTCTAAATCAAAGTTTTTGCCCAATTTGAGAATTTATCTGCTGGTTTTTGGCAAATTCAATAACTTCTTGTAAAAAGACTAGAGGAACTACTAAAAAACAGAGGATTTTTTAGTTAGATTTTCTGCTTCAATATACTTTATAACTGTGCCAATCGAGATTTTTTCCAATAGCAAGCTACTTCTGTTGGTGTTGGATCCTCACTTCTGCGATGGGTCCTCATCAGTAACTCTAATTCAGGTTTGCAACCACCGGAAAACAATATGAAAGATTGTTACTGTTGATAACATTAGTTTAATAGGAGTATAAATTACCTGCTGAAGCTGCACAATCATGGCATTGAACATCCAGAATTTTTCTTAACTTTTCATTAATTGTTAAATTAACTCAATATCCTTTACTCCGAACTCGATGTTCTGGACATACCCGTCCTTTTACAATACAAATATTATTTTAACGGCTAAGTTGAACATAACTTATGGCTTTGTCGCCGTAACTTTCACGCGATGCTCTGCAATTAATGAAATAAATTATGATTATTTTCAATATACTTAATAGAGAATAAATACTTAAATAGTTCTATTTAATAATATTATTTATTGACAGACTTACCTTGATGCTTTAGCACCTCGAACTTCGGCAGAATTAAACCGCACGTCATTTTAAAAAAAAGTTATCATAAATATATCAACATCAGGAATATTATCAGACTTTGCTTTTATAAATCCTTTATCACACATAGCTATTAAAAATGAGCAAATAAATGTTTTTTTTAGAAATAAATATTCAATACTTAATATTGTCAAGTCACGTGTAATAGCCGTAAACGCTGTTACTGAATAGCTATATATTATGACGTCACAACTACGGTGACCAATCATGGCGCGTTGATAGTCACGTGATCTTTTTCTAAATTTAATTATTTTTAATTGTTTACAATTAATTGAAAAAGACCATTTTTTTTTTAGTTTTTCGCTTTAAATATCAATATTATTAATAATAAAGTTTATTAAAATAAAAAAATTCAACAATTATTTTTTTCAAATTCCCAATTCCCAACCAAGTGTATGAAGTACTAGCTGTTACCCGCGACTATCCAACCATCTTCCTCGTGATTTACTGTAACTAAGTACTCGTAGCAAATTTCATTATGATACATTCAAACGTTAAACTGTGAAAAGCCTATAAACAAACAGACAAGTCACTTTCGATTTTATCGACCGAGTGAGCATTAGCGAGTGAAGCGTCTCTGCTTCAGTTTTGACAAAAATGCTTCCGTGTGTCCGAATTCTGTGTGGATTCCTGTTCGGATCTCTGTCCGGATCTCTGTCTTATACTAAAAGAAAATGTTTAAAAAAACTGTATAGTTCTCGAACCTGGGGGGCTATTCCTGCGCGTGAGATGAGATGAGATCTTATCTTGGTCACTCTCACACCTATGACGCTTTAAATGAGAGCAACAAGGACGAAAAAAGGTGAGATGAGAATCTCAAATTTCCGAATAGGGTCCCTGCTCACAAAATTGCACGAGAATCGGCTGAGGAATGCGACCAGTATACAGAGGAAAGGACTGACGTCAGCCGCTTTCTGTTCTTTTTTTTTATTTATTCTCTATTTAAGTATTTATTCTCTCCAGCTCACATACTAGTAATAATTGCCACTATGGAAGTGTAGGGCTATATACCTGCCTACATCACACCACAAATGTAACACGATAAGAGATGTATAGTTATAAGCATAGTTTTAGTCATACGCACTTGTATTAGTCCTAAGCCAGCTTCCGAGTAAACCAGTCGTCTCAATAAAAGGAGTTTCATTAAAACGCCACCGCATTCGGAATCAAGTAAATAGTGAGAGTAAACAAATAGGGTAGTTACAATTACAATTCGCCCCCACAACATATATCTACCCTATAGAAGTATTAGAGCTTAAGAAGATCATAAAGGGCTGGCTCACCTCGACGACGATGCTCCCGCTGCGCTGGTAGACGAACTCGTCGCAGGGCACGGTGTCGTTCCCGAAGGCGGCGGGCTCGCAGCCGCCGCCCAGCGGCTCGCGGCGCCGGCACTGCTCCTCGGCCAGCGCGAACTCGCCCCACGGCTCCGGCCGCGCGCTGAACGCTTCCTCGGGACTGGTACCGTTCCCCTCGCATTCCGGCACTAAGCATCTGACGAGATTTGAAATATGTCAACACTGGATAGTAATCACACCAATTCATTAAATACGAAAGTTTGGATAGATGTATGGCTAGTTGTTACTTAATTACTGGATGAAATTTGGCACAGAGATACGAGTAAATTATAGCCAGCATGTGCAATGCAGGCTGTAAGCATAGACTTGTTATTCTTGGGTAGCACCGCGGGGCATAGCTAATTAAAATACCATGCTGAATAATGTAAAAAAAACAATCCCATCCTGTAATTCGTCAACCATCAAAACAATTTTTACACTTTTGTTTATATTTTACTTTTGCTTGACTGATTTCGTTTAAATTTAAATGGGATCACCTCTAAAGTGTGTACTACAAAACCAAAAAAAACATTCGAATCGATTCACAACTGGCGGAGTAATCGCGTAACATACATGCATTTGTATGTATAAAAAAAAACATGCGAATTGAGAACCTCATCTTTTTTGGAATTCATTTAAAAAGGCAGTATATAAGCAAGGTAAAAGCATTGCTTAAGAATTCGTTTAAGGCATTTGCATGTTTTCTGGGACACTTCTGGAGATTTCGATTTATTTCTGCAGTAGTTCAACGTTTATCCGTCACTCACAGCATCACTCACAGCATAGCTACATTTATAGAGTAGCTCTTTTTGCTGGTCTAAGCTTTATGAAGCTATCGTTGCAGATTGATTGTTATCTGTTTTTCAGACAATCATTGTGCGTTCAGCATTGTTGTGGATAAAGCGGAGAGTTCACGGCCGACGGAAAACTAACTTCAAATCCATTACTGACTCGAGATTAGCAAAAAACAAGCAATAATGATCTCTGTAACGTTCTGCCTGAAACTGCGTCGCATTTACACCATTGTGTCCAACACGAGGAAATATTTTATTGAATATTTCATTAGTATAGTATATTCTGATATTTAGAACTAATCTCGTTTACGTTTGACTCTGTTGACCACAATAAAGTGGTTTTCCTTGAACTTTTAAATGTTATTGACTTGCTAATTACCTCAAAATAAAAAAAAATCACAATAAATTACAAGTATTATTTACATTATTATGTAAAATTTGGTCATCGTTGAGAAATGTAGAACGCACTAAAGTAGGTGGTAGCATTAAGTATTACGTCGCTAATTAGGAAATAATACGCAGAAGATAGTCAATAAAATAATTCTCTGATTTATGTTTGTCAATCCTGTTATCGGTAGGTAAGTGCATTATTCATTAGAAGATAACTATCACTTAACACGTTATTAATATGTAAGTATAGGGAGATAAGAGAGAAGCAGCACGGCGCGACTGCCAAGGGAACATGCGTGGTGTGATGACGGTGGCACGTGGCCGCCGATGGTCAGCGATATCACTGATACGGTGGGACTTGACCCCAGGGCCGCCGAGTGCGCATCTGTTGCCCCGAGACGTCAACACGGCTGGTGGTACTCCCACGCTCCGGCACGTAGCGCGCACTTTGATTAGCTGGTGTTTTGACAAACTACATCACCTTCAAAATATAATCGCCGTAGCTTCCGTTACGTAGAAAATTAGTAGAGTAGTCCGCATCCTCTATTATGATTGTCATCCTACTTCCCTACTTATATTATAAAGGTTAATTAATTTGTGTGTTTATTTGTTACTTCTGCACGCTCAAAAGGCAGGACGGATGTTGATGAAATTTGGAGTGGAGGTAGCCTAAAACATATGAATACTAAGGCTGCGAGGGTAGCACCGCGAGGTGCAGCTTCAAAATAAGTTGACATTTCCAGAATTCAAATACTAGCGAAAGGACTGAAGAAATGTTTGCTGCAATTTTTCACTCTACGTTAGAGAAACAATTTCATTCACTTTATTATAGACATAAAAAGCAAAAGAAAGCTTTCTGTCTACTTCACACCTCGTGACTCGTCGTGTGAACAAAAATCGCATATCTGATTTCCAACAAGTTTACAACATCTAAACCTGTATCTTTCAACAGGAAAATCAGTGAGCTGTGTGCGTCCGGTCCTTGGAGGCCACGGACACCATGCACACCGACCGGCGCGGACAGCGGCCACCCGACCCCTGGTGACCCTCTATGTTTCTTTTTACTCGGTTTTGAGTTCCGATATTTCTCAAAAGCCATAACATCTCGCGACTATAACTATTTTATCGACTGTTTATAAACAAACCATGCGCTAGATAAACATTACAATGATGTCTACTGAGACGGAACCTTATCTGCGAGTCCCGCCACGCTCGCGCTGGAGATCATCGCCCACTTACAATAACAAGTTCAATCTTAATAACGCGTTATCAAGACACAGGTTCAACAATAAAAGAGAGAAAAAATGACACAGTGACCCCTGGACGATTGGAGACAGAAGTCGGTCTGGTCCATAGATACAGAGCACCAGACGGGACATCCGCATAGCTGTCCTGAAACATGTATAGGTATCTAAAGTCGGGGACTCACTAGCTAACCGTAACTGTTACTGGGCTGATACAGTATCGAGGTTCTAGTGTGTACGCGAGAAACAGTTTTCACTTGAAATGAACACCGTACGCTAGCGCTAAGAGTGCTCATAGAACGAGCTGTGACCGTCTCTGAACAGCTTTTTTCGATTCGCGACTAAAACTAACAATCGTCGGATCGCTGAGAGCCGTTTGTTATGGTTTTTGGTAACAATAACATGCAACAGTTGCAGTTACAGCTCGCTAATGAGTACCTCGCTTAACGTGCAAGAAGGTATAAATTTCGCTGGACTGATATTTGGATACCATGGAGTATAAACCAAAACGATTAAAATAATAAAACCATAAGTACCTAGTAAAACGCAAAGTCCCTGAGTCACGTGTCGTGCACTCGTCGTCGAACCGCGCGAGTATTTATTTACTACACGTGTCGCGCATCCTGTGTGCGCGCGCTTTACACTGCACAGGGTGCTCTAAAACATAGGCTTTGATTTTAATCCTAACGATAAACAACTTACAATCCAACATGATAAATTGTTGCTGCTTGTTTTGTTTTTATTTATTACACGCATCTCCGTGTGTCTATTTATTTATTTTAGGGATAATCAACAGCTGAATTAACTAATGAACAATTGAGAGCAAATTACAGAGTTTCACTTTATTTCTGTTGTTCTGTTCTAGGTTTTGGTTTTAACTACCTTAACCAATAATAGTATTTTTTACTTGTCACGTGCAAGAGCTATGAAAAGATTATTCCAAATTCTACCCTTTCGTTATATCGACGGAGCGAGCATCAGCGAGCGAAGCGTCTTTGTATGAGCTTCGACAAAATTGCTTTCGTATGGCAGAATTCTATCCCGATCTCTGTCTTCCTCTACAGTACTTAATCATCAGTAAAAATTATATGTACGCAATTTTTTTTTTAATTTTCTAAAACAGATTATTTACTTACAAAATTTCACTAGAATCGTTTGAAGAATGCGACCTGTGTAGGAGAACAGACGTCGGCCAGCTTACAGAGCCACTAGTTTATGTTACGTATATCAATCTATCTGGATCGGCAATGGTTGTGCCAAGATTGAGTAACTTCTTCCTCGCAGTAAGTAATATGTTTTTGATAACTACAAGTTCAAATTCTCCGTGATTTTGATCACCCTGTATCCTGCGGCTATGAACACCATAGCCATGCTCCAGCAGCGATGATCAGCCCACGAGACCTCTTCCACCAATCACTCAAACACCACAATTCAATTTAACCTTATTGCATATTTTTAAGACCTACTTACCTACTTGCAGCCAGATCTAGTCTATTGTATGCAACTAGGCATTATATTAGTAGTTTAATAGACGTGTAGGTATGTACTTAGATACAGGTGTTTTATATATTCAAATAGAAGCAAAATAAACGTCAGTTCTACAATGGGGCTATGAACGACTTAAACTATTTGAAAATTGCCTGAAAATAATGTTGATATGAAATAAACGCGTTGATATGACTGCGGACGTAAATAGACTGTAGGTAGTAAGTTCATATAAACCGTAGGTTAACTTGACGTGTTAGTTCAGGTTCAGGTTAGGTTAGGTTAGTATGTTTACGTATTTTCGATGACAATGCGAAAATATGGTGCCATGAATGGAGTGGTCTGATGATGGAGTCAGAAGGTAGCCACAGGAACGTCTCGGTAGTTAAAGTAGGCTGGCCGTGCTTGGGCTCATTTTGACCAGCTCACGGTTCTGCTTCTAACTTCATCTTCATTATGCTGATTTACAAATATTATTCAGAAAAACTTGTTTAGAAAAATACATTTTTCAGAAAAAAAAAGTATCTATTAGACTTTTATCAGTTTGGGTGTGCTCGATGGGTTGGGTGTGCTTGTGTCCCAAAATATTACGAAATGTGCTTGCCAACATGTGTGACATGTGCACAAAATGTGTTAAGGCGTTAGTAAAATATCACCTTGTATTTACTTTGGCGTGTCAACATTGCGATAGTTTTGCCTTATAACACGTTAGACGCGCTGATAACCGCTTCTTACTTATCGTTCACCTCCAGTCTTAATAGGTAATACAACTAAATGTTAATGAGGAAGTTCATGAACTGCTATAAACCTAGGTAGTAGATACCTACGTTTTATCCTACTAATATTATAAACGCGAAAGTTTGTAAGAATGGATGGATGGATGTTTGTTACTCTTTCACGCCAGAACGGCTGAACAGATCTGGACGAAATTTGGCACAGAGATAGATTATAGTCTAGAATAGCACATAGGATACTTTTTAACCGCGGGTGAAACCGCGGGGAGCAGCTAGTATTATAATAGTTTGGTTTTAAGTAAGTTATTCGACTGAGCGAAGCGAAACGTATCTGCTTCAGCTTCGATAAAAATGCTTTCGTATGTTCGAATTCTGTCTTGATTTTTGTCCGCATCTCTGTCCGGATTTTTGTCTTACCTAAGTCCTAGGAATACTTAATGTTACATAGGTACGACGTCTGAAGGATATGTATATATCGGTAAAGTAAACAATAACAACTTTATGAATCATTGGTAGCTGTAATTATACGCCTAACATAATGTAAGCATTAAACAATTAAGATAAAGTGCGCACAATGCATGGGAGACGCACACGCATCCGGTCAAGTTTTAAGTAGGTATGTTGTGTCCTTAATTGTCCCGATAATTAGCATATCTAATTAGAGTATGGATACGAACGCGTTTGAAAAAACGCTGCACTGGAACTACGAGTAATCGTATGACTAGGTCATTTTAACTCGAAATTAACTGGTTATTAAGAGTTTAACTGATAAATAGTCTTGCGCCACAAAGAATTAGACGCTAATCCTATGTTAACACAATTTATAATGATTGCAGTGACATTTATAACATTTTAACTCTGAGAATTTAACTCCGTATCTTCTGCAAATGGGCCTTAACTTCCCTGAGCGTATATTTATATTTGTAACATTTAGAAGTGACATCGTAAGTTTGCACTGTTTACACTTGAATGTGACCAGTGCACCTCTCACCAGCTGTTGTCTACCCATATGAAGCAAACAGCTGGTAGGCTTCCATCGATGAAAGGCAAGGGAGAATGTGCAGTGTGCCATACATCTTAGGAATAAAGATGCACAATATTAACACATACTTATCTATAAGAAATATTTTTGTTAATAAATTTTCATTGTCACAAAATAAAGTTTCGCATCAGATTTACATTATGACGACTCGCGTTAAAACGGATCAATTATTGAATCTGCCTTTATTCTAATTATTTTAATTTAAATACCAAAGAAAATGCGGGCAAACAATAAAACTTGTAGTGAAACCACAAACCGCAATAATTAACATTTAAGTAAATCAGTTCTAAAATTAAATTTTCGTTACAACTGCTTGCGGTTGCATGTTAATACTACAATGTGTCGGATGCACCCTACCCACACTGGGTCGCGTTCAAAGATAGGCCCGGAGCGCATCCAGAGTGCAACTTTGCCGTTCAAAACATCAGTGTTGTATGGCGAAGCTGCACTCTGGGTGTGCACCGGGCCTATCTTTGAACGACGTATCCTCTGAACGCGACCCTCCGCACACTGCCCACACAGCCCGTACCGGCCGCGCCCGCAACTTTCATCTGTATTTATTATCAAGAAAATCTTGTCTCTCTATATAATATGTATAAGTAGGTCTAAACACTATTTTTACTGCTCGCTTGTTACTTTATCAACTTACGTACTGTCTAATTTGTGCACGTTGCAATCTTTCCACCCGTCTATACTGAATGCAGTCAGTATTTATAAAACAAACAAATTATCTGAATTGATAGTAAGAATGTTAACAGTTGTCAGTTTTTCTGGAAATATGTATGAAAATTATTAAATGTTTATTTAAATTTTATGTTTTTATGTTTCTTTAATATTTATTTCTTTAATTTTCATTAATAAATCTATTAAATAATTGGTCATGGTGGTCAATCAGAAGGTAACTTTTTTCATGTCAGTGGCATGAAAATGCCAAAGGTACTTTTCACTCATATTTATTCACATCATTTCACTCATGTTTTTATTATTATGGGTATCATATTTGTATATTAATGTTTTTGTCACATTTATACAACTTTTTACCTGTGTGACTAGCAATAATTAAGGATCATGTTTTAAAATTTGAAACAATGTGGTCGGTCACGGTCCGGTCATTATGCTGTTCCTATACTTAGTACTTATATAAGTCTTAGTTTTTATATGAGAAACTAGCTGTTACCCGCGACTTTGCTCCTGTGACCCCATATTTGTAGAAATTAATCTCAACGAGTTTCTCACGAATTAATTAAATTTAAAAGCTAGAATAATGTGTGAAGCCAGTACCTGGAGTCGACGGGCGCTGCGAGGAACACGTAGTTGGTCCCGTAGGTGCTGGTGAGCAGCACGGGCAGCGCCAGCAGCAGCGCCAGCCGCGCCTGCCAGCGGCCCCAGCCCGAGCACCACTCGTCGCCCGCGCACGCATGGTCCCCGGACATTACTGCACAAGTGCACACTGCTACACTACACACTATCTATTACTACACGAACTCTTCGTTTTTATTCACCTTAAAAATGTATTTGACGTCTTGTGTAAGAGCGAAAAATATTCAGAAAATGAGCGGGTTAAAGGTCAAGAGTTCGCTTGCAGAAGTCAAGTTCTGCCGGTTCGGTGAGACGCGTGAGTGTCGGAGGACCGCGCGCCGTCACCGGTGCCGTCCATCTGCGCTTCACCATACAACTGCTCCTACAGCAAACCTCACTAAAACGAATATTGCCTTATGTGAACTCTATGCTCTTGGCGATAAGGGTGGGTTTCCGAGCTGTCACTAGTGTTACGGTTGAAAGCTCGCTCAGTCGCTCCCCACGTGCTCGTAGATAAACATAGAAATAAATATAGGACTCGACGCGCGCGCAGAATGTCAGACGGTGCGAGTTGGGTTGGGAGCGATTAGGTTATCCGTTTCAGTAACTACTTACTTTCGCCATAGAGATAAATGTGTAGAGTAGGTGTTCCAATTATTGCTTCTCATTATGATTGTACCTGCTATGTAAATTGCTATCCGGTGAGGTCTCTGCTAACTACATCGCATTGTAGCGAGTCTATACATACGGGTGATAACATAATTATATCAATGTGAATGGAGTTCTAAATAACGACGAAATGACACTGGATGACTGCACGCCCTGGTCCAGCGATTTCGGACGAGGGTGGTCCGCGGTTGGCTGTTGGGTTCACAATGGATAGCATTGAGTCGGAATAATTTAAAATGTAAATATCTATTTTAGTATGTATTTAAAAATATATATTTACGTATATCCAGTCTCTGGCCGCCATAGTACAAGCTTTGCTTAGTTTGGGGTCAGGCGACCGAGTGTGGAAAAGTCCCGAACTTATTATTATATATTATTTTTTTATTATGTACACATAAATATTTGTGATTACAGTATTTGCAAAAAAACTATTTTGCAAATACTGTAATCACTTCATCAATTCATTTTGAGTAGTAGTAGGTAAACTAGTTCACGATATTTTGGCATAAGTACTTTAAAAAGTTACTCTTTGCATAACGTGTTCGATAGCGGGCCGATACCTACCTAAGTAGGTACCTAATACCTATTTAGCAGTTCTACGAGTAAATTCGTTTTTTTAATTGTTCGCCCGTCCTTACGTAACATTTAATTCGTTTCGGGAGCCTTATTGATATTTAAGTTGGCGCGCAGATCCTTACATAATATTTCTCCCGCCGGATCTACCTTTATTACACTTTATTTTTATTACATCAACTTTTGAAATGGAGGGTATTATTTTTCGGATGGACCTGTACATAAAATGTATGTTGTGTGGCTTAAAACTGCCTAAAAGGCTTGACCGGTTTTGTATTTAAGGCGAGCCTGGCCAGAAAACGTCTAGCAAGAATCAACTTTCCTCTAAGATAAACCATGGTTTTTACTGTGTAAAAAAAAATATGTTATTCTTAAGCATGTTTTTAAGTGGAATCATAAATCTGATACATGTAATGAATAACTTCACTCGATAGAAAAAAAATCCAAAGTCACCTCTATTTGGTATTTTAAACACGATTTGCGACTTAATTTTTAAAAATCATATTGCTTTTTTATTTTTTTTACGAATTACAATGCAATAAAAAAATGGAATCATAAATAAAAATGTTAAAAAGTTAACATGGTAATTTTATATGATTTTTTTATCACGAATTCATGGTAAAAAGGCACGTTTGCGTGACCGCCAGTCCGCCCGCAGACCCCGTCGACGCCGGACGTGTGCCAAATTTTTGTGATCTCTGCAGTGCCGCACACACCAACACCAACCAAGCATTTAGTTTTGCCATAATGGGTAACAAACATAATAAACGAAAAAAATGCTCAAGTCTGGCTTTTAGAAAATCGTACGAGTCAAGGAGCAAACGTCGGTAAGTAGATAAACTTCTACTAGATTAAATTGGTAATCATTGTTTTTATTTACTAGAATCGACATTTCTTGCATTGCTTTTTGTAGTCAGATGATGTATCAACAAATCTATTAGTACCTACTTATATTCGTTTTAGTGTTTTCAAATATCATACTCATCATCATAGATACTTTTTTGTCTCGTTACGTTTTATTCACGATGTAAATACCCGGCCTAGTGGTATACCTACTAGTGATATTTATGTAGTTATACCTACCTACAGTTACAGTTTTTTTTTTGCAGAAGACTACTACGTAACAAACTCCAATGACTTTGGAATTGACGAAACGTAAGTACGTACCTACCTTTTGTACCACGCAGGGAGGCGGGTGTTCTGCGAAGTTTTGACTATGTCGGTCACCATTTATTATTTCACCCAGACAACTTGTGAGATACGGATACGGAGCGACGTTCATACTTTCATTTTTCCTGAGCATTCTAAACTGCACAACGAGTAAATACTCGCCCTAGTGGCATACCAGTGATATTTATATTTATATAGTTATACCTACTTACACGAATACCTATCTTACAGTTTTGTTTTTTTTTTCAGAAGAGTACTACAACTAAATTTAATAAACTCCGATGACATTGGAATTGACGAAACGTAAGTACCTACCTACCTTTTGTAACATGCAGGGCTGCGGATCTTAACTAAGTTTTGACTTTATAGGTATGTAGGATGTTAGGTGAGATACGGGACGACGTCCATACTTTCATTTTTACTGAGCAATCTGAACTGCACAACGAGTAAATACCCGACCTAGTGGCATACCAGTGATATTTATATTTATATAGTTTTACACGAATACCTATCTTACAGTTTTTTTTTTTCAGAAGAGTACTACAACTAAATGTAATAAACTCCGATGACATTGGAATTGACGAAAGGTACACCTACCTACCTTTTGTAACATGCAGGGCGGCGGATCTTCGCTAAGTTTTAACTATACAGGATGTTAGGTAAGATACGGGACGACGTTCATACTTTCATTTTTACTGAGCAATCTGAACTGCACAACGAGTAAATACCCGGCCTAGTGGTATATCTAGTAGTGATATTTACGTAGTTATACTTACCTACATGAATACTTATCTTCGTTTTTTTTTTTGCAGAAGAGTACTTCAAGAGAATGTAATAAACTCTGATGACATTGCAATTGACGAAACGTAAGTACCTACCTTCTTTTTGTAACATGCAAGGTGGCGGATCTTCGCTAAGTTTTGACTGTACTGTATGTATGTAAATTATATAGGGTGTTAGGTGAGATAGGGGACGTCGTTCATACTTTCATTTTTGACTGAACAATCTGTACTACACGAGTGTTTGGTAGCGTTTGAGTTATAGCCGTATGATTTGAACACATCTAGGCCTGATTAGTACTGCAACGTGATTTTGGCTGTTTTGAAGAAAACTCGTAAAGTTGTATATTCGTTTTTAACGGTTAGCGAAAATCGAGCATTTCGGTAAATCTTGTAAGTACGGCTTTTATAAACCTACGACTGGTATGGATGTGTTCGTCGTTGCCTTTGAAATTCGAAACTGCCGGTTGTAAGAAGCGATAGCGGGGACAGGCGAAGCTATGTATATACATCACAAAGATGGCCGCCGACCGTTGTAGATTATTGCTTATATCTCGAGTTCTATCTCATCAAATCAGTTGTTTGAGGTGCCATTTGAAAGCTCATTTATTTATAATGTAGTTGTTATATTATGTACATACATATCAACAAGCTTAAACGACAGCTTCCGTGCGCGAGTCCGACTCGAACTTGGTCGGTTTTTTAGAATTTTTATATTTTGAACTTTTGGACATCATACTTATAAATATTTATTTTTATTTTGTTTTAGGCACGTGGATGACATTGACCCTGTTTCACTCAGCGTGGTCATCATCCTGCGTCAGTCATGGTTTGGTGGGGGGTATCCTATCACGGCGTCACAAAGCTTAGTTTTTGTGAAAAGGGGGTTAAAACTTCTGCCAAAGTGTATCAAGAGACCGTCTTATATGGTGTTGTACAACCCCTTAGCAATACACTTTTTAAAAATCTACCGTGGAGTTTCCAACTAGACTCTGCACATGGTCACAAGGCGCGAACTACCCAAGCCTGGCTGGAAGCCAATGTTCCGGACTTTATAAGGGCTGAAGACTGGCCCTCCTCTAGCCCAGATCAAAACCCTCTGGACTACAAATTATGGTCAGGTTTAGAGGGCATGGCCTGCTCTAAACGACACGCCGACATAGTCACTTAAGAAATCTTTGAAGCAAGCAGTGGCTAAATTTCCCATGGAAACAGTCCGTAAATCCATAGATTCTTGGCCAGACCGACTAAAGGCCTCTATCAAGGCCAAATGTGGTAATTTTGAATAAAATAATAGTTATATTTTTGTTAAGACTTCAATACATACGTAAATATAACTTTTATAAACATTACATTACTGTATAAAAAAATAAATGCGTTTTCATTTGTAACAGAACTTATGGCTAGACATGCATACATATCGTCACGCTTTTCCCCGAGGGGGCTGGCAGAGGTGTAATACAACACCCACATTTCGCCGGACGATATTCAGTCCCAAATGTGACAGGGGGCGAGCCTGTCGCCATACACCGGGCTCCAGTGTGCTTAGTGTGAGTTTTTCTTACTTTTCGATCGCGTAAAAGTAACTCCAATTTGTATGAAAATTAAAAAGCGCCACCTAGTGGGAGTAATGAGAAACCGCAATCGTGAGTGCGAGTTTTTTGTTTACTGCTAACATTGACATGAAAAATTTACTTTTTCACGGTGAATTTACGCGAATCGAGTGACAAGCTCGATTGGCACTCACACTCGCTCGTTATCGATTGTCGATCCGTGTGACGTAAACTCGTTTACGCTGTAGTAAAGTTATTCGATTTACTTTGAGCAACTCACACTAAGCACTCAGTTATGTAGCAGATGACACACAATACGCACATATGTTCACACAATGAACAAATTGGTGCGTGCCGTCGGCTGGGTTCGAACCCAGCAGAGCAAAATTGCCACTCCCAACTAGGCTGCCATCGATTCTACAACTATTATCACAGAACAAATAATAATACTACGTACCTATAGCTCAATTGTATATATAAATGTAAATATTGTGAATGTATATTTTTGTATTGGATGTTTTGTTAGTACTAGCAGAATGTCCGCCACTTCGTACCCAGGGTATGTATACCTATATATCCGGTATAAGTTTACTCGATTCTTTCATAATTATTGTTCAAAATTATATCTGAATCGTGTAGTTTTTTAACTTTGTAACATTTAACAAACCATACAATATTATTAGTACGTAAAATGTACTAATGTAGTAATGGTAAATTAAGGTAATTAAAATTGTTATTACCATTGTTATACAATATACCTAAAAATAATGAAATTTACTATGTTGTATTATTTAATGAATACCGGTAGTTACACAATCATTCCAACACCCTGTATAAATATTTGTCCTAATAAGGATAACAAGTTGCCTATGTGTCAATCCAGGGCATAAGCTAACTCCGTTCCAAATATGACTTCCACACACAATCGCAATCTTTTGTATTTATGAGTGTGAAGTGTGATAAAATGGAATTATGACACTACCGGTAAAATGAAACTAATGCCACGACTGCTCACACATCAAAAATACAACAACTCGTGGACATGAGATTGGTTGTACCTATATTGGCTTGAACGGCATTTTTTAGATTTTTTTTTGTTTGGCATCAAAAAAAAATGTTCATAAAATGGATGAGTACAATGACGGACGGATTATTTTATCGATTTCCTAAAATGGGTGTTTAGGTACTCGATACCATAACGTGACTGACGGGTGAAAGACGTGCGCGCGGCGCATCGCACACAACTTTTGTGTCGCGTGAATGAATACGTCGCGCTCCCAAAAAGTGCGGCCTGAGGTAGAGTAAAATACCTAAAGTTCTGGGAAAGCCTCGCCTTAAGGGTGAGAGCAAACGAGCGTAATTTTTTGAATTGTGTAAAATGAGTCGCACTTACGCTGAATTCGATTATGCCCAAAAGTCCGTGTTCGTCTCCACATGGCGGCGCCGCGGTGGCGCCGCACGGAGTTGCAAAAGTTCGTATTTGTGCCGGGCTTAAGTCACAAACACCTCGAGCCTAAATCAATTATTTTTCAAATTCTTATTGAATTGACAACTTTTGGTACTTTTAGTGTGAGTGCAAAAACAGTTTGAGCCAATTCATTAACAATTGATAGATTGGTGATTCAATAGAAACTGAACCAACTGATGATGATTTGCCAACCGAGACCCGAGACCCAGGACTTTATTCAGAACTAGCTGTTACCTGCGACTTCATTCGTGTTTATTGAGAAAATAGTATTCAAAAACCGTTTAATGAGGAAGGTTTTTAAGGTTATACTGTAACTGATTATCAAATTTCATCAAGATCCGTTCAGCTATTTAGCCGTGAAAAGCCCTTCTAACAGACAGACAGACAGATAGAGTTATTTTCAATTTTATATTTTGAGTGTAGATGAAACTGAATGTGAAATAAAATCGTAAACGCGTCTCATTCTACGCGACTCAAAAGTACCAACTCAAAAAATAACGCTCGTTTGGGCTCACATTAAAGGTGTCTGTATAAAAAAAGTAATATGTAAATTCAGAGTGTCACATGCTACATTACGCAGTCGGGTTTCTTTAATAATAATACTTGTTCCGTTGAAGTTTTATCATTATTTACAGAAATGTCAGGAGCATTGATCATAAATGTAAAGGAAATCAGAATTTATGACAACGCCAATAGTTACACGTTTAAGTTCAATAAATGTTAAAACATTAATTACACAAATATTATGTCAGATTAAGAAATAAATAATTAATGCCTTCAAAATATACTACTACTCAATAATAACTCCGTAAACTAAATCAATCGTCACTAAATTCCGTAAATATGTGCCAAGCAAAATCATAACCGTCTTATCCACTAAGCTAAAATACATCCACCTCTATGTAGAGATGCGCGCGTACAAAATAGGGTTAGTAGTGTTTTATGTACAGATATAGTAGACCGATTTAGAGCGCAAGAGATTATAACTCTACTTAATTACTGATTTATCTAACGCTTTGATTTGTTCACCGTGTTTGATAAGGCACATAAAGCTCAAGACATTTTTACTGCTCCATAAGCCTACATCTAACATGCAACTGTCAGACGACTGTCTATTTACCTGTTCTATGACGATATTCCCTACTGCTGCTACATCATTATCTTGATCGTACTTTACAACTAAACGTTCGTGCTTTGCTTTCCAAAATGTTGTTTGTTCCAGCGACCTTACATTTTAATTGGTCTCTTTCTTTTAATTCATTAGTTATTCACAAACAATGCACTGTATTTTGCTGCTCCTTCTCCTTTTCCTGCTTCTTCTATTTGCTCTTTGTTATCAGTATCAGCAATTTCCCCGCCACTTGTCGTCGTCCTCCAGTTAGTCGTCGACTCGTCTTCGCCGTAGCGTCTACTGGACGCCGACATTTTCTTTTGTCGGTAGTTAATGGGTACATACATACCATGCATACTACATACATCATGCCCACTTATACAGTGTTTTGTCTTTTTCGATCATGTTAAATTTTTGACCGAGAGAAAAGGACAACATACTGTATAACTATTCCGAAGCGTTTATTTGCTAAGGCGGTAAACCCATAAATATTTACTGCGTAATCTAGATCCCAGAACAAAATTGGTTTCCTATACCATTATATTTATTTATTTAGACTATTAACTACTACTACTTTTCCTTATTTGTAGGTCAATAACTAACCTTGATAATTTTCCTGTTATTTCCCTAGACATTGTGTTGTAGTACCGATAGCCATCTGATTTAGCATTATCAACATAGTTTTCGACGGTTGGCGAGGTTGTCTCGAAGACTACTTCCTTCTTTCCTTCCTGCTCTATAAACTACGCTGCTGCTACCAGCTGCTACTCCGCGGACTCGGTGCCAGATCTCTTATTACATGAAGACCTTTGTACACTCTTGTCGATTACTTACCTACTCCAATCTACATAACAACACAATAAACTGCATTCGCAGTTTATTGATGCCATATTAATGAAAACAAACACTCGCATTTTTTTTTTTTTTTATGTAGAATAGGTCGGCGTTTGACCACCAACTCGCCTGATGTTAAGCGACGTTGTGGTCTAATATGGAGCACGACGACCTATAAGGTACTTATTCACTCTAGCCTTGAAGTTTTGTAGAGTGAAGAGGTACAAAGACGGCAGTTGAGTGAGGCGCTACAAGTGCGCCACTGCTCAGACCCGTCTTCGGAACGGTTACACCGGACTACATCCCGAAACACGACTAGGTCATTTCACGGCATGGCTTGGTCCGGTGGGTGGTAACTAGCCACGGCCGAAGCCTCCCACCAGAGTTTGCTACCCTGTTAGCACTACCCGGGGACCACGTGTAGGGAATTAGAATAGAGTACACTCCTACGGACGTGGGTAGCTCAGGCCCCCAGCATACACCAAATATGGGTACAAAATGCAGTCTTATCGCCAATGGCGATCTGTTCTAGATGTACCTTTCGAAAAACGTAACAATACGAAGCCACCGTTTAGCCTCAGCCCCTTATTCTTGAAGAGTGAGATGGTAACTCTCCCTCCTGTGACGTTTGAAATGAGAGCGACTAAGACCAAAAAATCTCAATTTGTAAGAATAGCTTCCTAGACTTATGCGGCTGCGCTGCCTCCGCCGCTCACACTGGAGTCGCTCCTGCAGTCACTCAGCGCCTCCTCATCATCCAACTCCGCTCGAAGTCTTGCTATTAACGAACGCCAGGCGGCTATTTGGATGCGTTTTTACATACAGAACGAAAGCGATCCTGTAAATTTGGCCCTTCTGTGAGAACGAGCGGTATCAGATAACGCACGTTCACACATATACAAACCACTATCTTCTCTCTACAGAATACTGCCATATAACATAAGACAAGTCTCGTTCACTGTTGATGGCAAAATTGGCCCCAAAGCCAAAAAAAAGTAGCGAAGTTTAAAAATACATACAAACTTTCATCAATATTTTGAAGACTGAGGTTTCGGATAAAATAAAATTTATAACTTTACTGTTCTCTTTGGTTTCGGATATCAATACTATGTTATTAAAAAACCAATCAATTTTAAAGTTGTATTACTCTGACCTAGAAATCCCTCTGAATCAATGTGACACACATACCTTCCTACTTCAGGAATGCAATCGTTTTGATAAGACAGGTAAGCAAACTCTTTGACAGATTAATGAATGAATTAGAAGCACTATCTGGTGTTATCGGAGAGATGTATCAGAACGCAGCGGCGGCCGGCGGTGGCAGTACGACGCGAGATGGCAGCGAGCGCGGGCGCCGACGGACCCGCCGCCGGCGATCGAGTGGCCGACGAGCATGTGCGCGAGCGGGCTGGCGAGCAGCAGGTGACCGATGAACGCGCGCGCGATGGACGCGCGCGCGAGCGGGCTGGCGAGCAGCAGGTGACCGACGAACGCGCGCGCGAGCGGGCAGGCGAGCAGCAGGCAGCCGACGCGCTCGAGGAGGCGCTCGACCAGCTCGGCCCATTCGGCCTCTACCAGCGGTACATGCTCGCCATGCTGTGCCTGCCCAACATACTCGCCGCCATGTACTCGCTCAACTACATTTTCGTAGCCGATCAAGTGCCCTTCCGGTGAGTTTACACACTTTCTATACAGTACTCGTCTATTTTCCCTGCACTTGTTTTATGAGAACATGAGCCACGCAGTGCTATCGGACTCTTCTTCGACTCTATCGTCCTGTTATCGACTGTATTCTATCTAAATCATTGGCAAAAAGACCATTTTGTAATTGATAATACATTAATTGCGATACATGCAATTTGGGTCTTCAAGCGGCGAATGAATCAATTACTTTTAGGCAAGACATCATACACATCTTTTGGGACAGCTTGATTAACCGCAAGTCTATTGTTTGTTAGTAAATGAAAAATACTTACCTACCGAAATTAGTATTCCTCGAATGATGAAGAAATGTCTAACAAACAAAAACCCCTTCTCGTTACCTCTGTCCGTGCGCAGGCGCTGCCCACGTGACTCGAATGCTTGTCGTTATGGGCGATACACTTCTACTCAACATAATGAATTCGTTCGACAAAACGCGCCTTCTCTTTTTTGTTATCTTTTTGAATAGCATTTATTGTATTCACATTAAACCAGTTCTCCACAGCCTTACTCGTACATACATATTTCGGTTGTAACAGATGCGTATCTCTTCTCCGGTATCAAACACGGTCTCTAATATTATAACAAATTAAGTACTTGGTGCTTATCGTTTATATCTAGACACTGATAATATGATAACATTACAATTATCAGCATAAATTAAAATAAGACTGAAAAGTCAGCGTCACTATTGACTAGATAAATTTAATTTTGCAGACTAATATGACTAAAGAAATATATTTTAATCTGGTTTATACGGTTTGCCTCATACTTACCTACGAGCACTACGATCAGCTGCGCCCCGCGGTTTCATGTTTCATTTTCAGTACTTCACAGGAACTATGTATTTTTTTTCTAGAATGCTAAATTTCAAGATGACCGGTTGAGTAGTTAGAGCGTGAATGCATAACAAACAAACAAACCCACTTTCACTTATATCGACCGAGCGAGCGAAGAGTCTCTGCTTCAGCTTCGACATAAATGCTTTCGTATATCCGGGTCTTTGTCTTCATCTACAGGTCGCATTTCTTAATCGATTCTCTTGAAAGTTTATGAGTAGGTTCGATAATTAAACCTCTACCGATTATTTTTGCCGACTCAGTTTTTTGGAAATTTTTCAAAATTGCGGAGATAAATGTGTTTTTTTTAAATCCTATCTCCGCAATTTATTAAATTTCCAAATGCTGATTAGGCAAAAAAAATCAAATCTGTATTGAATCGAATGCTCACAAAATTTCACGAGAATCGGTTGAGGAATGCGACCTGTAGATAACTATTTAAATAACTTTGACGTTCATAAGTGTATCTTTGATACCTAAATTGAATTAAAACATTTTGACTTTGACTTTGACTTAGAGGAGAACAGATGCCGGTATCACGAGGTCTCCAGCTCGAACAGCCACTAGTCATGTCATAGTTAAGTTTAGGACAACTTGCCTCATGTGTGCCGCCGGCGCGGTGCTGACAGCTCGTCGTGTGGCGTCCAGCATCATTCATCTCGGTATCTAATCAGCTGACTGATAACTCACGTGTCGCAAATTATGTCAACTAAACCGAACCAATGATATGACGTGACGAGAACACACCTGCATACATGACAGTATTTTAGAATGTACACTTTAACTTTAACTTTAAACGTATTATGTACATGTAGCTTGAATTTTAGGACTGGGGTAAGAACATGGTTACGTTCATAAAATGTATGCCTAATTCAATCAATACTATACCTTTGTTGATTGAAAAACAAAAACACACAAAAATATTTACTTGGCATTCTGAAACATTTCCTAAAAGGACATCGTTCTGTGAGCGCGCGTTTAAGTCTATTTAACGAAGGAAATTTTCCCTTGAACAGACATCAACGCGTTCCTCTTGACGACCTACGTATATTTCAATAATGCTAGGCAAACAAAAAAGCTAGGTCTAAACAAGTACGTAGTTATTTCTGCATGTATTAAACTTCACTTTAACTAGAAATTACTTTAGAACCTCTAAGGCTTTAAGGTGAACTACAATTAGTTATTTCTCTAGTGAAAATAAAGTATCTCTCATTGAAAGTCGGTGTTGTAAGTCGGTATTCAATTGGCCGGTCTTCTGTCCAGGTGCATGGTGCCGGAGTGCGAGGGCACGGAGGGCTCGGGCTTCGCCAACAGCACGCTGGAGGCGCTGCTGCCGGCCGCCGCCTGCCGCCGCTACTCGCCGCGAGACAACGCGACCGCGGCCGCGTGCGACCGCCACCACTACCACCCCCACGACACCCTGCCCTGCGACATGTTCCTCTATGAAAACTACGACACTATTTACGCAGAGGTTTATTAACTAAACTTGATCACTATCCAGACCTACATACATACATATATAGTTGAAGTCGCACTTACAATAGATCGCATCGGTGTCTTATACCATCCACAAAAATATCAATTCAAACACGAGGTGTTTAGAAGATTTAGTTAACAGATACACGAGTATGTGTACTTACAAAAATATAGCTATCGTTGTTAGTGTCGGTGTTATTACTTCCTATTAGACACGGACATCAATAACTTTACCAAAATGTAGGTCAATTAGGCTTTTATGTTTCACCCTTTATTTTTTTACTTATTTTATACTAACTAATGTGATTGTCATTTTGCCGTTATAGTTATTGAGCAATTAATGAAACTCTAGACTCCACATAATATCAAATATGAGTGATCGTTCCTTCAAATCCGTTTGTTCCGACTGCCCAGTTCGACCTGGCGTGTCGCGAGTGGCTGCGCACGCTCGTGGGCACGGTGCGCAACTCCGCGCTGCCATTCGCTCTCATACTCACCGGATACATCTCCGACTCGTGAGTACTCCTACCTTCACTTATCGATCTAGCGCTAGTATTTTATCCTGCGGTGCTATTCACAATCATTCGGAAACGTTTCCGATCGACTTTATAAATTTTGGAATGGGAAATCGAGTATAAATTCGATCGGAAGAATGACCCACGTTTAAAAACTTATGAATACGGACTGAGATTCGGATATTTGAGTTTAAATTTTTGGAATCCAAACGGAAACGTTTCCGAATTATTGTGAATACTAACGCTGTACGGTATGGATACTGTACAGGACAACAATCAAAACTGTAAGTATCCATACATGCAGGGTGAATAAACTCCATGCATTTTATATTCAAATATCAGCTATGGTCCGTTGCATTGGCGAGTTTTCAGCTAAATGACATGTCTACCATTTGCAGTTGGTGTAATGTCGTATATCGCGCAGGTTCGGCCGCCGCACAGCCTTCTGTCTGTTCGGCGCGTGCGCCGGCGTGCTCGGCATCGTGAAGGGCTTCTCTGTCAATTACCAGATGTATCTCACTTTGGAGTTCTTCGAGGCCGCGCTCGGGTACGGGTTCAACAGCGCCGCTTATGTCATGAGTACGTATAACATACATTTTCTAAAATTCAACTATTTTGAAAACTTTAAAATGTATCGTGAAAATAATATCACGGAGTTTAATAATAAAGAGGCACCACAACGATATTAGTTATTTTATTTTATTTGGATGACCAAACAGCCTGGTTAGACGTAAAAACATACAAAAATATTAACAGTTAGGCCAAATACAGGTCACCACTTATAAGAACAAGAATAGTGCTAGCGCGCAAAGGAAACATAACATTTATACTGGAAGATCAGAGAAAAAATAATAATACAAAAAATACGAATTAAATAAAAACAAAAATAAAAACCTACCACACAAACATAGATTCTATAAATTTAAGAATTAATATGGACGAAAAAAAAATAACAGTAATAAAAATAACAGTAATAAAAATAACAGTAGTGATGAAGAAACCTGACAAAGCCGTATGAATGAAAGAGTGCTCATAGAAAATTTGTTAAATAATTGTCTACTAACTTAGGAAAAACTTGTTGTTAATTAAAATATTGAATGCATTTTGCCTTATTGAGAAAAAGTCAACATGCTGAGAAAAGTTAGAATTAAAGTTAGTTACTGTACGCAAGAAGAAAGAATTACCACGATAGTTTGTACTATGGCGGGGGATATATAGACAAAGGTGTCTTTTACGAGTCGAAAGAGATGGCGAGACAAGCTTGACTTCAGCTAGCAGCGATGAGCAGTCGATTTTATTCAATAATAAATTATGCAGAAAGGAGAGGTCTGCAGCCTCTCTTCTTTTATGAAGAGAGGCTTTTATTTATTGAAATAAGCTATCAAAAACTTTGTAAAAACTACCACCAAAACGTAAAATGTTATTCCTATCAGTTGTATTGTGTGTGTGCATTGTATGTGATTAATGAGACTGGCGTGCAGTGGTGGAACTGGCGCGTCCCTCGCTGCGCGCGGCGTTCGCGTGCGCGACGGGCGTGGCGTACGGTGTGGGAGGCGTGCTGCTGGCGTGGCTGGCGTGGCGCGCGCGCTACTGGCGGCGCGTGCTGTGGGCCGCGCACGCCGCCGCGCTGCTGCTGCCGCTCTACTGGCTGCTCGTCGACGAGAGCTGGCGCTGGCTGCACGCGCGCGGCCGCCGCGCGGACGCGGCGCACGTCGTGCGCAAGGCTGCTCGGTGGAACAAGGTTCACTTTCATTTTAATATTACCTGTTTACGTGTCTACTTGAAGAAATTTGTCACACAAATATAAATTATGCTGTCGTGTTTTAGATTACATTGGACGAGGATATAATGAGAAAGTTAGGCGCCAGTGAAAACCCCAAGCAAGAGGATGAGCCGCAAGCGAACCCGTGGCTGGCGCTGCTGCGGTCGCGAGTGCTGATGGGGCGGTTCGCGGTGTGCGCGTGGTGCTGGGTGGCGGCCGCCTTCGTGTACTACGGGCTGACCATCAACTCGGTGTCGCTGTCGGGCGACAAGTACGTCAACTTCGCGCTCAACATGTCCATGGAGATCGTGGCCTCGCTGCTGCTGATGATGGCTCTCGAGCGCTTCGGCCGCAAGTGGAGCATCTGCGCCGCCTTCCTGCTCTGCGGGCTCGCTTGCGTCACGCCATTCTTTGTCGGTGAGTTATCGCTCTTATCACTGATAGTGCAATCTGTTACATAAAAGCGATCCTGGCCAGAAAACGTCTAGCAAGAATGAACTTTCCTCTAAGATAAACCATGGTTTTTACTGTGTAAAAAAATATATGTTATTCTCAAGCATGTTTATAAGTGGAATCATAAATCTGATACATGTTATGAATAACTTCACTCGATAGAAAAAAAATCCAAAGTCACCTCTATTTGGTATTTTAAACACGATTTGCGACTTCATTTTTACAAATCATATTGTTTTTTTTATTTTTTTTACGAATAATAACGCAATAAACAAGTGGAATCATTAATAAAAATGTTAAAAAGTTAATATGGTAATTTTATATGATTTTTTTATCACGAATTCATGGTAAAAAGGCGCGTTTACGTGACCGCCAGTCCGCTCGCAGACCCCGTCGACGCCGGACGTGTGCCAAATTTTTGTGTCTCCGCAGTGCCGCACACACCAACACTAACCAAGCTTTTAGTTTTACCATAATGGGTAACAAACACAATAAAAGAAAAAAATGCTCAAGTCTGGCTTTTAGAAAATCGTACGAGTCAAGGAGCAAACGTCGGTAAGTAGATAAACTTCTACTAGACTAAGTTGGCAATAATTGTTTATATTTACTAGAATCGACATTTCTTGCATTTTTTTGTAGTCAGATGATGAACAACAAATCGATGAGTACCTACTTATATTCGTTTTAGTGCTTTCAAATATCATACTCATCATCATAGACACTTTTTTGTCTCGTTACGTGTATTCAGGATGTAAATACCCGGCCTAGTGGTATACCTACTAGTGATATTTATGTAGTTATACCTACCTACAGTTACAGTTTTTTTTTGCAGAAAAATGAAAAACTACATGAAATGTAACAAACTCCAATGACATTGGAATTGACGAAACGTAAGTACCTACCTAGCTTTTGTAACATGCAGGGTGGCGGATCTTCGCTAAGTTTTGACTATACAGGATGTTAGGTAAGACACGGGACGACGTTCATACTTTCATTTTTACTGAGCAATCTGAACTGCACAACGAGTAAATACCCGACCTAGTGGCATACCAGTGATATTTATATTTACTCGTATATAGTTATACCTACCTACACGAATACCTATCTTACAGTTTTTTTTTTCAGAAGAGTACTATAACAAAATGTAATAAACTCCGATGACATTGGAATTGACGAAACGTAAGTACCTACCTAGCTTTCGTAACATGCAGGGTGGCGGATCTTCGCTAAGTTTTGACTATACAGGATGTTAGGTAAGACACGGGACGACGTTCATACTTTCATTTTAACTGAGCAATCTGAACTGCACAACGAGTAAATACCCGACCTAGTGGCATACCAGTGATATTTATATTTACTCGTATATAGTTATACCTACTTACACGAATACCTATCTTACAGTTTTTTTTTTCAGAAGAGTACTATAACAAAATGTAATAAACTCCGATGACATTGGAATTGACGAAACGTAAGTACCTACCTAGCTTTCGTAACATGCAGGGTGGCGGATCTTCGCTAAGTTTTGACTATACAGGATGTTAGGTAAGACACGGGACGACGTTCATACTTTCATTTTTACTGATCAATCTGAACTACACAACGAGTAAATAGTGATGTTTTACCTAAAAATAAAACATTTATTAAACATACTTACCTTATTCGAAACCTAATTATACATGAGAGTAGCGTGCTTGACCTTCGTTTCGTAATAGCCGTGCTATGATTGGTCCGCTCGTTCGCCCCGTCCAATGAGCGCCGACTCCGCCCCTTCCGCTCCCCTCCAACGTCACCCGTCAGCCCAGGTAGTGCGCTGGGCGCAACTTAGCTTCATTGGTTTTCTCATGTTATGCCCACCAGGCAGAAATAGAAAGTATTAGGTTTCGAATAAGGTAAGTATGTTTAATAAATGTTTTATTTTTAGGTAAAACATCACTATTAAACAACTGTACCGTGATTCGAAACCTAATTATACATGAGAGACGTGTTTGTTATCGCCTGGTGTGACGGTGACGCCAATGTGATAATACCATTATTTCTAATAAGAAATGATTTTACTATTTATAGGTAACAGTTAAAATTAATTTTTAGAACGAAATCCTTTGAAATAACTGTGTACATTTATTCTTATCGATGGAACGATTATTATAACGTAAACATAACCATTTATATGAACGGTTGTAATAAAACAATCTAAGTGTATTTAAACTGTCCCTATTTCGGGCGCAAATTGTAATAAAAAAATGTTACAAAGGGGGAAAAGTGATTCTAAGACAAAGTTTCTAATTATCGACACAAAATTTATATTGTCAAGGGCGCCAGCATCGATTTTCCAAAATAACAAAAAAACTTACCACGGAGTTCAGTAGTAGAGATTGGCTTTTAATCGTAGGGTGGGGAGTGAAATGAAATAATATTTATCTAAACGTTTCTTTATTTAAATCTTTTTTTGAGGGGGCAATTAAATTTAGAATTTTACTACATCGTAGGTCGAGGTTAATAATTTAGTTTTATTTCTAATCTTTTCGTTTAAATTATTTTAGGTTTGTTCAAATCTGCACCTTTACAAAAGGATGGATTAAGATTTAATCTTTTGTAAAGAAGTTACTAAATATTACGATAATTATCAGGCGGTCTTCCCTGAAGGCTTCAGTAGATCATCTCGCCGGGAAAAGGACAAAGAATGAAGACTTACTTGCAGTATCGGTTAACCCACCATGACAAGCGTCGTAGATTATTTCATATCGAAATGTTCCAAATTAGGTGATGGAGTCAAGGGGACATCCTTAAGCACCAAAAATCCATGTGAAAAGAATCCAAATTAAAAATCCAAGGAAAAAAATCCGTATGAAAAATCCAAGGTAAAAAAGAAAGCGCCATAGCGCTTTTCTTCTAATAAGCTAACATAGCTTTGGATGATTTAAAACCAATTTAAGGGCAAAAAATAGCCATCACCTTCACATAACTGCAAATATGGTTCCAAAAACCATTTTCAATAAAAAATCCACGAGATTTTCGTCGATACTAATTACATTTTGTAAAAATAATGCTCACATCAAGAGAGCGAAGCGGAAAGTGAAAAAAAATTGACAATCGTCCCATAGACAAACTATCTGTCTGTCATATCTGACATTTGACAGACGAAAAGGAGAAAGAAAAAAATCTAACGTCATACTGCTTGATGCTTGACAATGACAGATAATAATTTTGGACTTGCTAACAAATTCTCTCGACCAATTAGAAAACGAGATCAAAAGCACTGTTACCAGCCTAAAATATTGTTACGCCGATGCTAAAAATCTGTAAAAAAATACTGGAACACAACATAATGCTCTAATAGTATGGAACATAAACTAAGGTTTTTCAAAAATAATGCTGTAACGAGAAACACACGTTACACGGTGATGTGGTAGTAAAATTATAACAATCAAAATCATCGTAATCAACAATAGTAATCATTGTATTATGATACTGTAGTAGCATTACTATAAATGATTCATGGGTTCTAAGTTAGTCGCGATTACTTTAGAGGGTAGTACTTCCATACAATACAACTTCTTGAAAGTTCTTGATGCAACAGCAGATCTACACCTGCCAGGCGTAACATCAATGTTTGCATATTTGACGATTAGCGCGATTAATATATATATATTTTACAACAAACTAGGCATGCGTTTGACCACTGACTCGCCTGATGGGAAGCATCAACGTGATCGAAGGTGTAATGCTTGTCTAGGAGATACCTATTCACTTTACTCTTAAACACCCCCGGATTGTATTTAGGTGGAAAGACAGACGCAGGCAACGAGTTCCACACCTCTGCAGTTCTTACAAGAAAAGTTGACTTGAAAGGCTTAGTGCGTTTTGGCGGAATTTCCACCATAACAGGGTGTCTCTTACTGGTGCGCCTGGTACAATTATAAAAGAACGGCGATGGCTGGATCAGGTCGTGCAGTTTTATTATAATGCAAGTTTCTGATTTAGGTTAACTACATGGACAGATAAAAAGACTAAGAATTCGAGTCTCAATTCTTTGTTGTGATAATCGTATCAGCTCCAAAAGACAGACAGACATCCAAATTACGGTTGTTTTTGGTTCGTTAGAGTTTCTAACCAGATTGGTTGGCCGTGTCCGTTTTAAAACCATAAGTAGGCCAAAGAGCTATAACTGTTTACAGATATTCTGTAGTTCTCCGGCGAGATACTCTTTGTCCTGAGAATAGAAGGAGAATAGCCGTTGTGATAATTACTTTTCTCGAAAGATTTCTGGCTAACATGATCAGTTAAGGTTATGCAGGTATCAACGTTCCAGGGTGACTAAAGTTGTTTTGGGCTGGCTAGTTAAATTGATTTCAGAACACAAACTAACTAGCATATGCGAGCTTTGCTTATTAAAGTCATTTGGGTTGCGGAAAGTCGCTACCGCGGATTTATGAACCAGAATGGTATTTAAAGAGTCTTAATTTTGTTGTAAATTGCCAAAAAATCTTTATAGTTGTGATCCATCGGGTTTCCGTAGATTCACCGAGTTCTTAGTGAATCAGAGAGCCTTCATCTCCGATTCAGCCGGTTGTCATGTCTGTTAGCACTTCAGATAGATTCTTGATTTTGCATTGAATGGTCTAACGCTCTATTCTTCAAGATCGGTCACTATGCACATTCCCCCGTCTCGGTACGACCATCAGGTAAATTCCGATCGAATTATTTAGCTGTTGTTGTATTTGTCTGGTAGGTGAAAAATTTACATGTTAACGCTGTACTGATCTGGATTTTATTTCTCGGATTACTAGCTGTTATCCGCGACCTTGTTCGCGTTTATTTAGCACTACCTGTTTTACCCGCGGCTTTGCACGCGTTTTATAACTTACGTCACTCAAGGATAATATAGAGCCAGTAGTTTTTAAGTTCATCAGTTACATACATACAATATGCCTCTTTATAATATTAGTAGTGTAGAAGTGTAGATAGTATCCAGGCATTACCCAAAAGCCTTCCTCGTGAAATACTGCAACTAATTATAAAATTCCACCAAGATCAGTTTAGCCGTAAAAGGCCTACAAGCAGACAGACAGTCAAAATTCCTTTTTCGATTTTATGAATCAGTATGGATTTATAGCAATAATATAGTTTTGATTGCGATTGAAGTTTTGTTCCGATCGCAGCAAAATTCTCATCGTTCTGTTGCTTTGGGGTCTGAGGAATATTTATGACAAAGCTTAAGAGGGCCGCGACGCTCTGAAATTTTCATACCAACGCAATTTCTTGAAAATCATTTGTCAGACTGATGAAATTTAGCATTTACAATTAAATTAACAATATCTCCACCCCTATGTTCTTGGTTTTTTTTTTTTCCAAAAACGTTCTCAAGCGAAAATAGAGCTATTAAAAATATCTGCATTTTTAAGGGGTCACTTTTGACTGATTTATTCAATAGGTAGACAAAGCAAATCAAAAATTCCATTACATAGGGAGGTTGTCTACATCATTAGTTGCTAAATGAATCCATAATACAAGGGACATTCTTAGTTATTTAAGAATGATTACAGAAGTGCAAAAGTCATAAAAAATATTGAAATTGCACTTTGTCATTCTATAGGTAACTTTAGAGGCTCGTCAGTATCATTACTCGCTCTCTTTGCTCGTCTTCTTCTTTTAGACGAAATGGCTATAAAATACCGTAAGCCAATGCGAAGTTAGCCTAAAGTGGTCGCCGGACTCTTAAGATTGTTTTACAATTTTTATGACACCTTGAGTGTGCATAGTGTGAATGACTTTCGCCACTTATAAAGAGTAAGTTACTGCATGGTGTGATGCAGATGTAAAGGTGGTTTTGTTTTGAAAGTAATATGGTGGCCACTTACCATGTAGACAATGTAGGGCGGAGCTCAGAGCATTATCTAATGAGTGTGATATTTTTGTAGCTGACCGGCATGGCATGACTTCGAGTCAGTATCTTTGATTATTTCCTCTACTATCCCGGTGGGATGAGGTGGAATAATGTCTTTTGTAAGGTTGATCGTTGTGTCGTTGATTTCGCTGTTCGCTACCTCTTACTTTGAAGGAGATGCTTGAAACATATTTATTATTGTTGTTCCGTTTCGTTTGTGGTGCTGGTCTTTCTTGAAAGTTCTTATGCTGGTTATTTGCCTGTTGTGAATGACCAGGAACGTTCTGAGGTTCAGAGGTACGTTCTTTTTGAGCAGCGGGAACCCAGAAAACATTTTTAAGGACACCAGCTTTTTCTAGGAGAGAACTCAGTTTTTCGCTTTCGAATAGGGTAGCACATGAAGGCGGAAGTTTCTTAAGAGCATTTTTATAGCACGGGTCTTTCACTGCCGTCAGTATTGATTCAAGTCTATTTTGAATTAGCTCGGCCCTGTGGCCACATACTATTTGAAATATGTCACTTGTAATCTTTGAGTACTCACCGTTTGAAAATATTTCGTTCAATTTTATACTGATTTCTGCAGCACTCAAACTTGAATGTTTTATTCCACTTAATAATCCTCTCAAATCAGATTGAATGACTTCTTTTTCTTTAAGTTAGCCCTGTAAATGCGTTTTCCATTCGCGCTAAAAATTTAGAATTATCGTAGTGCCCGATCTCATCATTGGGATCGAGGCTTATGAAACCACGAGTATGGACGTAGTTCTTGTGAGTATCAGAATAACGAACACTATTCCAATCCGGTTTCTTCAAAATGTTGCAGCTCTTTAAGCTGTTCTAGATAAGCCGACGAGGTATGAGGAATTGTGGGTTCTTTGGTTTTGGTCTTTACCGAAAATTTGAACTCCTGTACTACAGGTTCAGCTATAAGAACTGCTGTGTGCAATGTGTGTGTGTGTCTGTTTGGTTGGGTTCTTCATCGCAAAAAACCCCACACGTGTTTGGATCGTGCCGAAGCTGAGGTAGTCATCTTCAAAGTGTGAATCAGGGCGATGGGTGTACTTAGATTATTGTTATTTAACCGGGATTTTAACTTTAGCTATTTCAGAAAATAACTTATCCAACTTACTGTGTTGCTTCCTCTTATTCTTCCTGCGTCTTTTATTTCTATTATTGTCTGACGATGAGCTGGAGCTTGATAAACAAGAACCTGATTCTAAGCTCAACAGTTTCCTTTTTCTTCCTTTTTGTTTTCTGATACATTCAGTGTCGTCGATTACTGGAGCTGGACCATTATTATAATCCATTTCAAATACTTACTAAAATGTAAAAGGTCATATGATTAGTAAGGAAGTAGCTTTCTATATTAGAAAACCGAACGGTAACACCGTTAAATAGAAGTTTATTAAAAAAATATTATAAATTGACTTACATGTTAAGGACTCAAACCTTAATCTTTAAATATTTATTAAAATAAATTAAAATAAATAATAAATATATTCAATAGCACGACGCGGTCCGTAAAGTGTTTGTTACTTACGACCGCTCTGGATGAAAATCCAAACGCCAAATGAAGCTAAGTTGCGCCCAGCGCACTACCTGGGCTGACGGGTGACGTTGGAGGGGAGCGGAAGGGGCGGAGTCGGCGCTCATTGGACGGGGCGAACGAGCGGACCAATCATAGCACGGCTATTACGGAACGAAGGTCAAGCACGCTACTCTCATGTATAATTAGGTTTCGAATCACGGTACAGTTGTTTAATACCCGGCCGAGTGGTATATCTAGTAGTGATTTACGTAGTAATACCTACCTACATGAATACTTATCTTCGTTTTTTTTTTTTGCAGAAGAGTACATTAAGAGAATGTAATAAACTCTGATGACATTGGAATTGATTCAGTCAAAGTGTATCAAGAGACCGTCTTAGATGGTGTTACAAAACCCGTTAGCAATACACTTTTTAAAAATCTATAGTGGAGTTTCCAACAAGACTCTGCACCTGGACACAAGGTGCGCACTACCCAAGCCTGGCTGGAAGCCAATCTTCCGGACTTTATAAGGGCTGAAGACTGGCCCTCCTCTACTCCAGATCGAAACTCCCTGGACTACAAATTATGAGCAGTTTTAGAGGGCATGGCCTGCTCTAAAAGTCGAGTCACTTAAGAAATCTTTGAAGCAAGCAGTGGCTAAATTTCCCATGGAAACAGTCCGTAATTCTATAGATTCTTGGCCAGACCGACTAAAGGTCTGTATCAAGGCCAAAGGTGGTCATTTTGAATAAAATAATAGCTATATTTTTGTTAAGACTTCAATACATGTGTACATATAACTTTTATTAACATTACATTACTGTATAAAAAAATAAATGCATTTAACAGAACTTATGGCTAGACATACATACATATCGTCATGCCTTTCCCCCGAGGGGACTGGCCACTGATCTAGGATGTAAAAGATCGACAGTGACAATTCGATAGTGATACAAAAAAACATTTGCGCATGCGTGAGTAAATTAGTGTTGTGAAAAGTACTTATTAATTTATCGATTGACCAAAAATGGTCCTCCGGGTGCTTGTCGATAAAATAATATAATCTTTCGCATACCAATTGAGTTGTTTTTTGTTCCAAGTAACACCGCTGCTGAGCTAAAATGAATATTAATCACTAAACGGGTGTTAAGCTAGGCGGAAGAGTTAGATATCAGTGTCACCATGTATCCAAATTAACATAAGAAAAGTACTTAAATAATAAGATCAATATAATACTAGTAATCCTAGTAATTCGCTTTGAATTGTGACCCTTGACCAATTTTACTCGTATACGGATTAGGATAAGTAATGATACTTATCTCATTGGTTTTGTACATTTATTTATAATTTACATATTTATTATTTATTTGAACACCCAAAATGTGTAAATTGAATTAAAAATGATGATCTGAAATTGAACTGGTACATACTTATATTTAATACAAAAATGTTTTGCGCCTCATCATTCAGTACAAACTCGGAAGAATGTCAATTTACTTTTGATGGCATTGATTCAAAAATGTATGCTTTGTTTATGTATTGCACCCATCGCCTACCTAATTAACTTTGATAAAAACTATCGATAATAATGACGTCATCTTTTTATCCATCGAAAAAAAAAAAAAAAATCGTGAAAATCGTGCGTAAACTAACTAATATTTTAATGCTGAATTTCATCACCAATTCTGCTTTCATCTAGGAAATATAGATGTTACGAAGAAGCGACAACAACATACCGCTGGTAAATCGGTTTTTGGAACCAATTTATGTTATGTTTTAGACAAAATTTAGACAAAAACATCACAATGGAATTTTCATATTTATCCATGAAACGACAAATTTTGTGGGTTACATCTTGGATTCACATCACAATTGCTAAACTCACAAGATGACATAACTGCATTTAGTTACAATTGCTCTCTTTTGAGTCTATTTATAATTATTTTAGTAAAAATATAAATCATAGGAATTTTCGCGTGTTCCCAGGTGGCTCGCTGTCATTAATGACAAAAGAATTATTGACTAACATTTTATTTGTAGGCGACCTCTTTCTCTCTTGTGGAGTTTACATTTCGATGGAGACTTCTCTGTCCCACGCTTCGTTGGTCTTTTGGATTTTCAAAAAAAATCTTAGGTCTGTGGAATGGCAGAGGTGTAATACAACACCCAGATTTTGCTGGACGATATTCAGTCCCAAATGTGACAGGGGGCGAGCCTGTCGCCATACACCGGGCTCGTACAGCAGGTGACATACAATACGCACATATGTTCACACAATGAACAAATTGGCGCGTGCCGTCGGCTGGGTTCAAACCCGCTCCCTCTGGCTTGAGAGGCGGACCTTCTCTCAACTAGGCTGCCATCGCTTCTACAACTATTGCAAAGAATAAAATACAATACTACGTACCTATAGCTCAATTGTATCAAAAATATCTATTATAGTTGTTTATACTTGTATAAACAATTATAATAGATATGTATATGCATATGTATTTGTATTGGATGTTTTGTTAGTACTAGCAGAATGTCCGCCACTACGTACCCAGTGTATGTATCCGGTATAAATTTACTCGATTCTTTCATAATTATTGTTTAAAATTATATCTGAATCGTGTAGTTTTTTAACTTTGTAACATTTTAACAAACCATACAATATTATTAGTACGCACTTATTGGTAAATTAAGGTAATTAAAATTGTTATTACCATTGTTATACAATATACCCAAAAATAATGAAATTTACCATGTTGTATTATTTAATGAATACCGGTAGTTACACAATCATTCCAACACCCTGTATAAGTATTTGTCCTAATAAGGATAACAAGTAACCTATGTGTCAATCCAGGGCATAAGCTAACTCCGTTCCAAATATCATCCTCATCCGTCTAGCCGTTTAGGTATGAATAAGTAAAATACGAGTATATACCTAACTTCCACAAACTCGCAATATTTTGTATTTTTGAGTGTGAAGTGTGATAAAATGGAAATAATGACACTACATGTAAAATGAAACTAATGCCACGACTGCTTACACATCAAAAATACAACAACTCGTGGACATGAGATTTGTTGTATATTGGCTTGAACGGCATTTCAAGCGAAATTTCGATTTCCTAAAAAATTGGTGTTTAGGTACTCGATACCATAACGTGACTGACGGGTGAAAGACGTGCGCGCGGCGCATCGCACACAACTTTTGTGTCGCGTGAATGAATACGTCGCGCTCCCAAAAAGTGCGGCCTGAGGTTGAGTAAAATACCTAAAGTTCTGGGAAAGCCTCGCCTTAATGTTAAATTATATTTTTTTAATTATAGCGAGGGCTCTTAGCACAAGCTTTATTAACTTAAAAAGAGTCCCCAGAAGTATGTATCTGTAATTTGAAACTTGGAATAAAATTAACTTTATTATTATTATTTATTTATTTATTATTTTTATTATGGGGTTGATTTATTTAATTCCACAACATATATAAGCTTAAAATTAACATAACATACATAAATAATAAATCACAAATAATAAACAGAGCTCAAATCAGTATCCGTGAGTGAAATACTTTAAAGGCTGGCAACGTTACCTCGTTGAATAGCAATGTTAATTCTCTGACCGACGTATAGGTACACCGACCCTTTGGTCGTTTGATCTTCCCATCATCCGCTTTGACAGCTCATTGAAGAGAAACCATGCACTTGAACCCCAAGGGCCCTGAGCTTCTACCCCAAAAGGCAGACTTATGTATCCATCACGGAGGGATTTAAATTTCCGCCTCTTATGCCGTTTCCGCCGTTGCTTCCGCCGCTCCCGCCGTCCTGGAGGCAGATGTCACGTGGGGTGCCGCTATTGTGTCGACGAATGTGGCCTCACCAGTGGCCTACCATAACTCCATTGGTATATTTTATGTTGCATCAATATTGCATAGTAGGTACACAACTCGATGCAATAAATCGCTTAATAGAAAAACTGAGACGTTTCTGTATTCCACCGTGCATCCCGAACTGATTATCAGTATGAATCCCTTAGCTCTAGACTATACAGTAAGCTTAATAAAAAGTTATTTTTTTTCTCTCTTTCAAAATTTGAAGTTAAAAGGAAACTAATGTCATGGTTGCAAACTCTTAATTATAACGAAACAGAAAATTTACTAGTCTGATTCTCACCCTAAATTGTGTTTTTGGTGCATATTCTTAAAAACCTCCACCCCTACCACGGTATTCCCTTCTTTAACCTATTTGTTACCTAACACTGTCCTTGTCCAAAAACTGGCAATTAGTTGTCCCTAATGTACCCATCCTACTGAAGAACAAACTGTCTCCCATATCACAGGATCACCCTAGTTTGGGAGACAGGAAATCTCATGAAATTGTAAAACTATTTTATAAGCAAATAAATGATTATTATTATTCTTATTATTATTATTGATCTGTAAAATAATAAAATCATAACTCTGTCACGTCCGCTTCAAGCATAGGCACGTGGGAGGCAATTCAGGCATAGCCGATACTTAACAGACCTGATAACTGTGTGTCGCAGCGCACTCGGGCACGGCGCTGGGCATGTTCTTCGTGGGCAAGCTGGCGATCACGTTCGCGTTCAACTCGCTGTACGTGTTCAGCGCGGAGCTGTTCCCGACGGCGGCGCGCTCCTCCGCGCTGGCGGCCTGCTCGCTCGTCGGCCGCCTCGGCTCTATCCTGGCGCCACAGACGCCGCTGCTGGTAACTATCCTTTCTTTTTTTTTATGTAGAATAGGTCGGCGTTTGCCTTGAAGTTTGGTAGAGTGAAGAAGTACAAAGACGGCAGTTGAGTGAGGCGCTACAAGTGCGCTTCTGCTCAGACCCGTCTTCGGAACGGTTACACCGGACTACATCCCGAAACACGACTAGGCCATTTCACGGCATGGCTTGGTCCGGTGGGTGGTAACTAGCCTCGGCCGAAGCCTCCCACCAGAGTTTGCTACCCGGTTAGCACTACCCGGGGACCACGTGTAGGGAATCAGAATAGAGTACACTTCTACGGACGTGGGACTAATTTCAATTCAATTTCAATTTCAAAGAATTTATTATCACAAAGACATATATGTCACTTACGCGATAACATTACTACCTTAAAAAACAATTGAGTCGTCGTCGTACCGACTAAGTACAAATAAAAATAACATTTTTTTTTATTTTTTTTTTAACCTTGTTTCACGCCCATTCCATTGATTAAACTAATGATTGATCTGCAATGATGTGATCACTGTGACTATCATAATATAACCTTCATCTACATATACAAACTGGATCGGTGCACATCTGAACACCGGTAATAGAATTCCATGATCATTTCTAGCGTAATATAGATATTTGTAGTAGAAAATTTTGCAGGCCCAATTATTATTCATTATTAAAGACTTTTAGTTGGTAGGGTCAACTGGAGCAATTGCGCCTATCGAGAATTACAGACAAACCCTTCACAAATTAGGCGCCACCTACATTTTTTATATCTATAGTTGCAATAATCTGTACAAGCTGGTGTTGGTTGCCTAATTTGTGAAGGGTTTTTACCAGACACATTTGCCCCAGTTGACCCTATAACATGTTTAGTGGTGCTATCGGTTTTAATTAAAATTAAAGCAAGAATACGACGAAACCATACTTTTTATCAAAAGTAAGCTTCAGAGTGTGGTAGAAATTAAATAGGTTTTGCGGCCAGCGCAAAAGTGCGTTAAAATGTAACGTTCAGGACTGTGGTTCAGGATGACCTTCCTGAACGATGGAATAAATTTAATTTCGTAACGTTCAACAAGTAGGTCCAATAGAAAATCAGTGCAGTCGGGCTTTTTACATTGATCTAAGGATATATATTTGTTTTGAGACGAATATAACGATACCTAACTGTCGAAATCCATTCAGTCGTATTCAGAAAGGTAATAAAGAAATCCACAAACATACAAGATACAATAACAGTTAACTGCTTCAAAAACAGACTCGATAATTATTAAAAAAAACACAAAAAGACAGATACGAAAGAAAAACACGCATCAGCTTAAAGCTGCCAGTATAATAACAATAATTAGCGCGAAAAACATTGCCCTTCCTGGCTGTCGCGCATAAAGATGCAAATGTCGCAATGAGATGCATCAATGTTGATAATAGGGTTGTTCTTCTAGTCCCCCACTTTTCGCCTGCACACTATTTCTCTTGACTAGTCCCCCAGGACTAGTCAAGAGAGAGAGGAATAAAGCGAATGCTGTCGTGTACGATCCGCAGAGCATGCCGGTGCAAGCGCTGCTGTACGGCTCGTGCTCGGCGCTGGCGGCGGCGGCGGTGGCGCTGGTCCCGGAGACGCGGCGCGCGCGCCTGCCGGCCGACGCGCGCGCGGCCGAGCGCCTGCGCGCCGCGCCGCCCGCCCCCGCCGCCGCCGCCGCCCCCGCGCCCGCCCCCGCGCCGCCGCGACGAGTGCTCTCCGCCGATGACACCTGACCGCATGCACTTCCACTTGATCCAAAGAAACGAGGTCTAGCTCCGGGAGCCAACACGTGATGACTTCATCGCCATCCGTCTCTTTCGAACTAATTATTAACAATGACTCGTTGGTTGAATCTAAGCTTCAGAGCTTGTCACACCGGCGTGAAGTGGCCAGTCTGTCGGTATTCTACAGAATACACTACGGCGAGTGAGCACAAGAACTGCACGACCTGATCCAGCCATCACCGTTCTTTTATAATTGTACCAGGCGCACCAGTAAGAGACACCCTCTCATGGTGGAAATTCCGCCAAAACGCACTAAGCGTTTCAAGTCAACTTTTCTTGTAAGAACTGCAGAGGTGTGGAACTCGTTGCCTGCGTCTGTCTTTCCACCTAAATACAATCCGGGGGTGTTTAAGAATAAAGTGAATAGGTATCTCCTAGGCAAGCGTGTTACAACTTCGATCACGGCAACGCTTCCCATCAGGCGAGTCAGTGGTCAAACGCATGCTTAGTTTGTTTTAAAAAAAAAACGTAAATTACATATTTCGGTCTTGCTTAAGCATGCATTTGCGTCCCTGCGACTTGCTCACTTGACCATTTTGACTCAGAATGACCTGACGGAGTATATTTATTATACCATGGTGAAATGGAAAGCAGCCATGGGCGTACCCAGAATTTTTAGGTGTGGGGCAGAAGTAAATGTACTCGATAATATAAGTACAAAGTAGGAATGTAAAATGCTTTTTGGTAACTTACTGATCTTTATATTTCAATAATAAGCAGCAAGGGCTCTGTCTAAATTGATTGCAACCATTCATTTTTTTCTTGAAAATTTTAAATTTAAAGCTTCAAGTTAGGGACCAGGGTGGGGGCAGGTGCCTTACCTTACCTCACCTTACCTCATCGTGTTTAAGCAACACTTAATATAAGTGAATCGATATCATAACGCGCTAGGGGTCTAGTCTAGAC
The DNA here is from genome assembly GCA_911728515.1 of Peribatodes rhomboidaria. Taxonomy (NCBI): domain Eukaryota; kingdom Metazoa; phylum Arthropoda; class Insecta; order Lepidoptera; family Geometridae; genus Peribatodes; species Peribatodes rhomboidaria. Next base: position 17,452,453 of record OU452177.1, read on the forward strand.
TTATTTATTTTGTCTCACTCGTCATCCTATCATTATAATAAAGGACAAAAATGATACTGTCCTAGCTGTGTAAATTGCCTTAGGATAGGAATATTAATTTGGTGAATGACTTTGGTAATCTAAAAGTATATTTTCAAAAATATTGCGCTGTATAGAAAGAAATAAAAATAATCCCATTGAAAGTAGACAGAAGCAGGATAATTAATACATTGACTAGTACTTCTTTCGTTGTACTTGTATAGGTTATTAGTTCCTGGACATTGTGTACTTGTTTTTTGTTTACAAAATAAATATTGTCTATTGTTTATTGTCTAGGCCTGGTTTATAAACTGTAAGCCACCAGACAGAGGAACAGAGAGTGAAGTGTGTAATCGGTATAATAGCTTCATTTCTAGAGCCTAGACCAGTGATTCCCAAAGTGGTATATTTCGACGTCCATTGGTCGACGTAGACCTACAAGGATGGTTATTTTCAACACGAGTTTAAAAAAATGCAATGTAAAAAATGTAAGAAGTGGTATAAGAGAGAAAATAGTTTGGGGGCCACTGCTCTAGACAATGAAATTGTCATGCTAACGCCTGAAATAAACAGGCTGGCCGTGAGGCGAGGATGCGGCACGGACTAGGTCCAGGCGCGGTGCCGCTTCGAAACTTGTGCGTTGACCGAGCGAGCGACATGTCTCTGCTTCAGCTCCAGCAAAAAATATGTTAAACCTCCGTCCGGCGCGCGGCGGTCATCTGTCCGGCTGTAATGTTCTCTTCTACACTATTTTTCAGAATGGTGGAAGATATTATTATTTTTTTACTTAGGTGCTAAATCTCCAGCTCGCTCGCACAGTACAAAATGTATAAAAACGGCATGTTCTGAATTATACGTCCACGCGCACGCCGCTTCATAGTTTGTAATCCTAAATCGTGTAGATGTGCGCCGGACGACCGGCCTGTGTGTTCAGGCCTAAGTGGCACGATATCTAAAAGTCAATAGATGAATAGACTTACTGTACGTACCTTATCACTCCTCGCATATAAACTATGGTGCCTACTTCCATCTTTGAATAACGGTACTTTGGATAATATTAGTATTATACAATCTTGTTGAAAATATTCTCAAGTAATGTCACAGGCGGAGAGTGAACTGATTTGTTTATTTAATTTATAGTACAAATAAAAACTCTTAGCTGTGATAATAATTTATTTAAAAATATTTGAGCCAATAAATTTCATACAAAAGTTTGATAGCAGTTTTTAATTTCCTTAAACCCTATATACATACCTACCTGCCAAATAACATTAAAATTCAACTAATTAACATTACTATTAAATTATGCTATTGCATAATTTAATAGTCAGACTATATTATTTAATTATTATTATACCTACTTAGTTAGATTATGCAATATTCTTCAAGCCTATTGTCATCTTATCAATCAAGATACTAGTGATGTTGTCATCCACCTCTGATAAGTGGTGTTATCTCAGCACACAGTCTAGCTGTAGGTATATTATTATGTACAAGTTGTCCCGCTTAGCAATTATAATAAACGTTTTATAGCCTCGGAAATTGGAACAGTTGTTCAGTATTTTGTTTTTTTACCCGACTGGACAATAAAGAGGGTTATGCTTTTCGAGAGGTGTCATTTGAATCATCTTGATAGTGGAAGTGACATTGGGTACAATATTTTGCAGCCGGGTTTATTGTATTTTTTTAATAATGTTACTTGTTCTTTCTTTCACTTTTTTAACTCTATTCAAAAAGGCTGTTTCTGTTCGTTTCTGAGGACAACAGTAACATCTCTTGCTAAGGGGGATGTCTTCTTTGTACATTATACATTTACTTACTATACAATGGCACAACCCCAATCTTTATAAGTACTTACCTAAATGTTCTGTTGTGCTTCCTGGCAGAGACACCTTGTTATATTTGTGTAATATATGTATATTATAGATAGAGGCATAAAATGAATTTAATAATAATGTATAAAGTTGAGTATGAAAACTTGTACCTACATGAGTAGTGTTTTGGTAATAGCCATGTAAAGGTGTCCTGCCAGGGAACAGCTTCTCTAGCAAGACCACTTTCAAATAATTTTCCTAGCGAATGAATTTTCTACACATTTTATTAAAACAATTAAATTACTTAGTTTGACAAATGATTTAGTTTTATCTAAGTAGGACAGAACAGTTAGAAACTAATTAACATTTCAATACGTACAAACAACCCGTCCTCAAGTTTAGTATTTAATACAGTAACAGTTCTAGCGCTTTATACACAAAGTTACAATAGAATTATGTACACTCAGTCTTTTATTTACTAAAGCATCACAAACAATCGTATTATACTCTGTTATCAGTTTGAGAAATAAGTAGCTCAATATACCTATTAATTCACATTAACATTTCATTGAGCACACACACAAGTGCATCCTACTAGGTGCTGCTTTACATACAAAGCCCACACAAAGACAACATGTCATTCACCTGAAAACACCTAACGAAATGTAAAATAAGTTTGACAAAAATATGTTCACACCACCTGCTCGACAATAAACAATTACCTACATAACAAGTCGTCTCAGCGTAAAGTAAGGCTTCTCTAGGGAGATGTAGTTGTATGAAAATCTCAAGGGAGTTTCCGAGCAAAAAAAACGCATCTGGACCATGATATTTGAAACAAAAGACGGTGTTTGGTGTAAACATATTTTTAGTTCATTTATATTGCCTCGCAGACACGTGAAAAGTAGAGTATTCACCTCTGGTATAAAGCAGTGTCTTTGTCTTGGGCGGCTTGAACGCCTCGCTTCACTCAGGACTCTATATAACTCTAGAGTTCTCTATATAACTTGTTATGCTCAGGGTTCAATAAGCCGCCCGCGACGTCAGACACTACTTTGTCCCCTCGGTGCATAAACTACTATTTTATTAACGTAGGTAAAATTTACCTAATGCAAAATGCCAACGCTCAGTGCGTCACAATGAGTCTGCGATTTGTATTTACGTCAAAAGAAAAAAAACTACCTACTCAATAAAGTATTGTAAACCCAGTTCGAGCATATACGTACTTTAAACCCCTTCGACACGATACTATTTGATTGGCCAATCAGATTGACCAATCTCAAGGTCACTGGTGGTCCCGTCCCGTCCCTTGGAGCTCATATTTTCTATCTACACGATAAAATTCAATTGCTAATCTAGTCAACTTGATCATAAAATTGTGTCGTGAGGGGCTTCAGAGGAGCACACGAAGCAGGCGGCGCGGGCTCGGCGCGCTCGGGCGAGGCCGCGGGCAGCGCGCCTCACGAGTCGCCGGCGGCGGCGCGCGCGTGCGCCGGCTTGTCGCTGCGCAGCGGGAGCAGCTCGTGCGGCGCGGGCGCGGCGGCCGGCGCGGGCGGCGGCTGCAGGCGCCTGTACACGAGCCGCAGCGCCACCAGCGCCGCGAACGTGAGCCCCGCCGTCGAGCCGAAGGTGGCGGCCGGGCCGCGGCGCGCGTACACCGTCGCCACGAACACGGGCCCCAGCGCGCGCGACAGGCAGCCCGCGCCCGTCAGCAGCCCCATCCACACGCCCTGCGGCCGCGGGCCCAGCACCTGCCGGGGGGATACTTTGTTTCTATACGGGCTCGGGGGTTCCTGATCTCGGTAAATGATTCAGAGAAGTTTTTACTTGCGAATCTATATCACTTTAACCAAAGAATATCTGTCGTTTTATAGCTAGAAACTGGAATTTAAAAGCTAGAAAACGATTTTTTTTAAATAGTATACCTTAGTCGTCTGTCCTTACCTTGGAGAAGATGGTCTGTATGAGCGTGACGCCGAGCGAGTAGCCGACGGAGATGCAGGCGTACCCGAGCAGGAACTGCGGCAGAGTGAGCGCGCGCGTGGTGAGGCACCAGGGCTGCGCGTCTGCCGGGCAGCCGCCGCCGGCCTCCGCCGGGCCGGCGGGCGCGGCCGGCGGCGGGCCCGGGCCCCACGGGATGCAGAACACGGACGCCAGCCCCGTCAGCAGGAACCCGCCCCACAGCAGGAGCGCGCTGGAAGCCACAACCACCGCCTCATTTTGGAGCGATTATCGATTGCTATTATTTGTTCCGTCTTGTACCTTCTCTCTTCATAATTTCACTAGAGTAATATTCCCAACACACAAAATAATTTCAGAGTAATCATTCCAACTTTTATTATTGAATTCCTGACACGCAATAATGTAAATAAGAATTTCAATTTGCGCACCTGTTCGTTACCTACTACATAACAAAACAGCTGAACCAATCTTATAGAAACTTTGACATTGAAATAATATTAATCACGCAAATGAACATGTAATTTTGTTACTTTATCGTGGAAAGTGTGAAACGTAAAAATTAAATACTAGACCGAAACTCGACGGCAATACGGCACAATAATCACACTAATGTTAAAAAGGCGTTTGTGAGTGTGTGAGTGTGCATGTTTGTTACTTCTTTACGCTCAAACGAATGAACGGATTTTGATGAAATTTGGACTGGAGGTACGTTATACCCTGGATTGATACATAGGCTACTGTCTAACCGCGGGTAAAACCGCAGGGCACTGCTAGAAATTCATAAAAAAAACTGTCAATCACTACAAAAACACTGACACGCACTCAACTTAAAATACCATGACATTGAATCAAGTCCCTAAGAAAGGAAGCGCAGGTGCCTGTGACACAGGTTTTCCCTAACCTAGCGCAGGCAGCTGAGCGTAAATATTCTACTTATGTATTAACGTCACCATTATCGTAATAAGTTAGTGTAGTAGTAATTGTTAAAAATATGTAATGTGATGCAATAAATAATATTTTAATTTTAATTTAATTTTTTTAACTAAGCACTCTTTCAGACAAAAAAAAAACTAGATCACAATTATTGGTTCATCGATTTTTGAGTTATGATGCCACAGGCAGACATACAAATACACAGACACAGAAATTAAACTTATAACACCCCTCATTTCGCATCGTAGGTTAAAAAGAGTAGTTGGAACTGACCGTTCCTCGAAGAGCTTGGTGAGCGGTCCGATGGCGGCGAAGGTGAGGCAGGCGAGCACGGCGCCCGCCGACATGAGCGCGCCCATGTACTCCAGCGCCTGCCGCTTGCTCCACGCGAACTGGTCCATGGTCAGCGACGTGGCCAGCGTCTCCAGCAGCACGAAGTTGAACACCAGCACGAAGAACGCCCCGATCAACGTCCAACTGCTCACCAGGTCCGGCTTCATGCACTTCAGCACTTCCTTCTCTGGATACGCAAACACGGCGGGAACATTAGCATTTCATATAATGAATCGCGCTGTTGGTAAACGAGCTGGCTAGTTAACTGGCTAGCCGAAGAAGGTAGAAATAGAAAAAAAAAATCACTAGAGAGGGACTTGAAAGAAATAAAGTAAGTATATTGCAAGATGAAACTAAAGACACTGACGTGAGTAAGCGGACTGATTAATATCGACATGCAAAAGCTACAGCATGCTAACCAGATTCTTTCCCCTGCGCGATCATAGCCTCCCTGGCAGCGATCTTCCTCTCCTTGAAGCAGCAGGGCAGGAAGAGCAACAAGTTGAGTGTGCCGAGCAACGCGTTGATCCAGCCGGCCGCCGTGTACATGTCGAGCCGGAGCGCCGGGCCGGGCGCGCCGGGCGCCGGGTACGGCTCGCCCGGGCCCAGAGGCGCCGCCGCCGCCTGCAGCGCCGGGCCCACCACGAACCCCAGCACCTGTTGAAACTCTGAACCTTAAATTAAGAACACTTTATGTACCTACACAGTTTATGCAATAAAAAATATTCTATTCTATTCTATTCTGTGCAACCCAACACATACATGTCACACATGTCTCGCACTATACATATATCTAGCCAACGTGTCCTTTTGCACGCAATCCAAATAATAGTATGAGAAGACGGTGACTCAGTGGCATAAAGCTCACTACAACGAATCGCGAAAGAAAAGCCTAGCCGTTTTTATTAAAGCGTTTTCTTTAACTTGCCCAGTTTATTTGTTTGGGTCAAATTTACGTCCTGGGATAAAAATGAATTTGTGTTACAAAGTAGCACTGCCATTAGTAATAGTTAGTTATTTTATATTTATATTTTGTTCATAACATCGGACTAGGCATGCTCAACCACTGCGTCAAATTGTATGAAAGTAAAGTATAGGATGTAATACCTGCGCCAGCGACACCCAGGCCACGCAGCGCGTGCGCTCGGAGACCAGCGTCGCCGCCGACAGGTACGAGCGCGCCACTGCTATGTTCGCTGGAATCAGCAGTATATCTCATGCTAATATCTATTTAATGTCAATATCTTTCAATACCAATATCTATCTATTAAAATCTACATAAACGTCTTCTTGCTAACTATATTGTTTCATAATTATAACAATAACTACTGTTGAAGTTAAGTTAGCTAAGTTATGTTATAGTGCTCTGTATTTTCCAGAATTATTATTATGTCTCGTAATTACATCGCTTTACTCACTGCTATAAATTTCACTTCGATCAGTTCTGCCAGAAAACTATCCAATGTACTTATCTGAGTCTTTATCACCTTGAGTAATTAAAGAATATGGAGCTCACCTGAGGCGACTCCGACGAGGAACCTCGCGAAGACCATCCAGTAGTGCGCGTGCGGGCGCGTGAGGTGAAGGTGCGCGTACAGCACGCTGGCCAGCACGAAGAGCGCCAGCGTGGCCAGCAGCGGCGCGCGCGCTGAGCCCGCGCGGTTGGCCCACAACCCCAGCAGCGGAGAGAACAGCAGCTGGCCCAGCGGGTTGGCGCCCACCGCCAGCCCCAGCACCTCCTTCTGCGAGCCCGGCGACAGCTGCCGACCCCGGACGTAGAGTTTATTTATTTTTACTCGTACGTATGTGGTAACCAACAGCTTATTACTAGGCCTGTTAGGTCTTAATAGGTATACTTAAAATAAACACATAAAGCCAATTGTATGTCACCGTCGTCGCCGCGGATAGAAAATTAATACTACTAGCTAGGCCCTGTGGTTTCACCCGCGATCAAAAAGTGATAATCCTATGTGATATTCCACCGATTGTATTTGTAATCTATCCTTGTGGCAAATTTTAATCCAGATCCAAGCAGCCGTTCCGGCGTGATTGAGTAACAAACATTCATCCGTCTATCCATCCAAACTTTCGAATTTCCAATATTAGTGTGATACTGGTAGGTACCTACCTACCCAACACAAAGGCTTCACTAGATATAGACTACGAGTGTTGCAACGAGAGCTTCGTGCTGCTGTTTTTGTAGCAATCTATTTTATTTGAAGATATAGTTATGTACTAAACTTAGAAACAAGAAGTGCCTATTAACTTTAATATACAAAACCGAAGAAATCAGATTAAAATAAAGTTGTCGGCATTTCAGTCAAGAGTCAAGGTTACAGCTACTACATATTACTATAGTTGAGTGAATCTTCGAGTTCGTCCACAATTCTACGCACTACGTCACACCGCAGCATAACAAAAATAATACATTCAACTGTCGACGATCTTGCCTGCACGTAGTTACTGTTAAAAACCTGTGTCGCTGCTCTAGCCAACTTTTACTTTTACAAACGAGATAGATAAGAAATAGAAATCATTCTGTATTCAGTGTGACGTACGCAGCTAGGCTTAGAGGTATGAGGTATGACTAATGAACATGGGTGAATCCGCGGAGGGGCACTCGCGCTCATTCAAACTAAATGAGACTCTACAAATAAAACGACAGCTGTATAGATAGACTAGTTATATAATGTTCACTTTGTTCATCCAAGTGACTCAGACAGGTGAATAGAGTGGAATATGCCCCTCTTTTAAGCACAACCACTACAAGATATATCACAGAGCATCAATTGCTGTTTTATGTAGGTAGGTAGATGAAATGTCTGATAAAGTGGTGGCTAACTCAAACTAACTCAAGCGATAGAGATTAAACGGAAGCAATTTGGTGTCTCCTCCACGACGCGTCCTGGCGGCGCGAAGGTCACGGCTGCGGCCGACGACCGTCGACCGCCTTGCTAACAATCTACTCTTCCACTCAACACACTAAAATAATTATAACCCTCACGTGCGATTGAAGTGATTAGATGATGCACCAAACGCAAGCTGTGTGTGTTTGTCTTAAAATGTAGAGATATTATTTACTGAATTCCCGAGTCGTCGTCATACAAACCTAACTATCTATCAAAAGTAACAAACGCGAAATAGATAAGGAGGTAGGTACTCGGGCAGCGGATCATTTTTCGGGAATCGTTAGTTTCTGCCCTTATCTTCAATTAAAAAACTAGGAACCTGCTCCGACTTCGCACTGCACCTAAAAACCTTCAGTGAAAGATTATCTAACTCAATGGCGGATGGTGAAAACCGCATCAAAACCCGTTATTCAGCTTAGGAGTTAGTGGATATACAGACAGACAGAGGGACAGGCTAACCTAGAAGCGGAAAGCAACTTTGTTTCAGTACTATGTAGAGATGCTGTCCATATTGCGGTCTACTCTATTTTTATACTTATTTCAAGTAGTAACTGTACCTATACCCGTGCATATATTTGTATTTGGACCGCGTCCAGGGAAATGCGCTCAATCACAACATGTTTGATGACTTATTTATCTTGCAATGCAACAATGAGGCGCGAACGCAACCGACATCATACATCCTACATTAGTGAGTGACACGTGTTGCCCACACGCAGGCTATCTTATCACTCTGTAATTCCCGTTGAAACTTGGTTTAGGAGTTTATCAGTGCAGCCAGTCATTTTAATTAAGCCTATTTATCACGATTCAGGAGTGAGTACGGTTGATAAGTAGATTATACATATATCGCACGGGATTCCGTATTAGAGGTCCGTGAACGGAACAAACATAGAAGAATTTCTTTAAGTAAATTGCACGGAACTCACACCCCAAAGACCCGAACAAACCCCGAATCTTCGGAACTTCTCAGAAGTACTCGACATCGGCCCTTGTCTAAGCTATTAATATCTATAAAATGACAGTCCACCTTATTTCCTAAACAATTATACTGAATTTATCCGAGTGACATTATCTTTACCATGAGATGCTATCGAAAACTTACTTCACTCGATAGCGTATAAACAAGAACCGAATAGTTTTTGATGAAAAACTATGCGAAGAAACTATTGTAACATGAAACTCGTAGCATGAGTTACGTGAACGTTAACGTACTCGCCAGCGTCAACTCGATACTTCCTAACTTTACACGCCATAAAGCTGCTTCTTTCTAATTGTACTCTAAAGACGGAGTAGGTGAAACCTTCCCAAAAATCTCAGTACATATTTTGAAATTATATTTTGACATGATAAAGGCTAATTACTTTTTAACTCGGTTTTCCCCCCTGAAAGATAACGGGTGAAACCGCGGAGCATAGCTACCATAACTTTAACTTTATCATAACTTGAAAAGGTTGAATAAAAAATCGGAATCAGGTGAGCTGCTTGGCAACGTTTGACATAATACCATCCCCATAGAAATCATTGAAGCTTCTTTTTTTATAGATAACTAGCTTTTACCCGCGGCTTCGCTCGCAGCTATAGTTTCAGCTTCCAAACAGCTGAAACTATAGTAATTTTTTTTAATAAAAAGTACCCTATGGTACTTCTAGTACCTCCCAGAATATGTGTACAAAGCTTCAAGATGTATAGATTAAATAGATATTGACTTGACCGTCGGTAATATCGTACATCGATAATATGGTATTTAGGGTTTGAACTTCATTACTGTATGTTAGATGGCGCCAAAGTGGCAAAATGTTGATATTTGTTGACAATTTTTTTTAATAAAAAGTACCCTAAGTACTTCTAGTACCTCCCAGAACTTGTGTACAAAGTTTCATGGTGATTCGTCAAGTAGTTTTTGCGTGAAAGCGTAACAAACATCCACGCTTTCACATTTATAATATTATAAATTATATTATTATTATATTATTAGTAAGGATTTTAAGAAACAGTGATTTGACGATGTACCTACACGTGGAAACTTATTCCCGAATCTTTTTTATGTAAATGTGATTGATGGTTGCACCATTTTACTAAGCACGAAGGCATTTTTATAGATTTTTTATACAAGTAATGTCGAGACCGCAGCCATGTTAATGCTAAACTCATTCACAGTGTAGTTCATTACGCCCCGCCCATCACAGTGTAGCTGGCGATGGGTCAGTATCATGCGCTAGTCATTCTTCTATGTTTTTTCCGTTCACCGTCAGAAGTGGAATCTTACTTATTTTTACCGAACTGATGCGTGTTAAGGATTAAAACTTAAACAATTTTATTGTAAGCCTTGAGTAGGTATCTAGTTGGTGTTGGAGCTGCGCTAGCACGGGCCGGAGACAAACTGTCTTTCCACCGTTGAGCCGCGTCGTGTGAGTTCTCTCCTCTCGGTGCCCGAGTTGTTCAGGACTACCGAGTCTCTGCTGGCTCTACACTACTGCCTGCTCTGCAACCACGTTACTCACTGCTATCTAAAATGTCTCTAACCCAGCCTTTTACAGAACCTTTCATAACACTATTCGCTATTCGAAAGAAAAAGTTCTTAAATAAATTATTGTCCATTCCCAACAAGCAAAAACGTCATATAGTCCGAAGCCTATACGACTTTTAGTTATAATGCAGTTTTATAGAAGTCTGTTTAGTCGTATTACTAATAAGTCATATTGTGACGTCGAATGAATGTCTAAACGACGTTGTTTACGTTGTTTTTGCGACGTTATTAAATGGTTTCTGCCACAACGTTTACTCGTGTGACTATTAAGTCATGTTGTATACGTCGAATTAACGTGTACATAACTGAATTATTCGACGTTTACTCAACAACAAAAGTTTTTGAAAGACAATATAGTTGTTTGAAAAATAATTATTTAACATTTACAAAACTAAATTGTCGTAGAAACGTTACAAATAAACTTTTACATGACAAATATTATTTGTTTTAGAGTAGTTTAACTTGAAACACGTATACGACGTTTTGATCGTAACATGACGATAATACTACGTTTTAGTCGTTGACTATTAAGTCATGTTATATACGTCAAATTAACGTGTACATAACTAAATTATGCGACATTTACACAACAACAACAATGTTTTTAAAAGACAATTTCGTTGTTTAAAAATAAATAATACAACATTTACATAACTAAATGATCGTAGAAACGTTACTTATATACTTTAACATGACAAATAATATTTGTTTTAGAGTAGTTTAACTTGAAACACGTATACGACGTTTTGGATGTAATAGAACGATAATACTACGTTTTAGTCGTGTGACTCATAAGTCATGTTGTATACGTCAAATTAACGTGTACAAAACTAAATTATTCGGTACAATAATACAACACGGTCGTATAAACGTGTTTCACGCGTGATATTTCAAATCAGCCAGAAGTTGTCAGAGCATTTTCATCATTGATGAAGTTTAAGCAGCGTTTATATAAATAAGGCCCTGTATGAATAAGATATAGAACAATGGTTTTCATATTGATTTAGGAACCCTAAAACCAAATGTAATGGCGGCGTTTCTTGGTCTTAAAGCCAACGTTTATACGTCCATAAGTCTAATAAGTGTCGTATAACCGTCATTTCATAACTAAACCAAGATGGATGCAACTTTTATAAGAAAATATATTCTAAATAAATAAACAAGATTAGTGGAATACCAACAATTTCAGGAGGGCGTTAAAAACTTGACAACAATAGCATACTAACATTATCGAAAAACTAAGTTCCACGGTATAGAACCATCATATTATGTAGTAATCAGAATTAATATTTGTGGTTTCGTTAATGTAATAATAAAGTATAGTTTGAACTTACCCGATATATGATATTGTGGTGTTATGTTTTTTTATATTATTGTTTACAACACAGTAATATTTCCCTTAACAGCAGCGCGCGCACGACGTCAACTCAACGTCTTTAGGACCATTATGTCATATAATGGTCAACGTTATAACCAGTACACAGCCAAATAGTTATTTATTTGACGTTTATTAAATCTCTAATTGATGTAAATGTTGCACAAGGTTACATTAAAGCAACAACTATACAACATACAACTATAATATCTTATAATTGGGCCATTTTCGCGTTTATTAAACGTTTCAATTACGTTTATAAGACCACCTTATATAACCAACGTTTTCGCGAAAAACGTTTCTATGACCATAATATAACGTATTTTTGTTACTTGGGTTGTCTAAATTGGAAATATCGATAAATTAATAAATTTCAAATCGAATATTATCGAACCAGCTCACAAAATTTCACAAGAAACGGACGAGGCTTGCGACCTGTAGGGGACAATAGACACCGGTCGAGAGGTCTGCAGCTCACAAAGCCACGAGTACATCTTTTTTGCTAAAAATTGAAATTCATAATTATCAAGATACCCACGTCCGGAAAACAATATAGAACTGAAGGAGACGTCTATTCCTGGAATGATTTCTTTCGCATGTTTCTGCTACAGCGGCCCTATTCTTGCGCCTGAGATATTTTTGGTCCATACTCTCTCGTTTGGAAAGTAATAAGAGTGAGAGTGACCAAGATAATACCTCACGCGTCAGAATAGAGTCCTAACATAGTTCTCGCAATGACATCACCATGAATTTATATCACTCATGCTTTCAACATCTTTACAGTTTTCTCGGACAAATCGCGGAGACGACCTCGGGTCTCCTCCGATGCCCTTCGCTCCGAGGGTGCGTATTTTTACTCACGAGATGTGAATATCTACTCGTGTATTGTGTCATGACTGTTTTGAAATAGGGCATGACACAGATGTTGGACTTTGAAACATGTCGTTTACTAGATTACGAGCAAACAGCGAGCGAGCCGGACCGGTTGTCGGAGGTTCGTTTCATTGCTTCTACGGAGCACCGTCTCTGCAAGGCTCGTAATGAAAACATTCTATTTTTTTTTTAATTTATTAATATCAAAATCTTTATTTTTGTTAGAGTCTGGCCCTCTCTACCAAACAATAATAATTACAATAATTATTGAATCTTAGAATATTTACTCTGACAGAAGTAGAGTCTTACCTTTGAGTCTTACTTCTGTAGTGTCATTTTTCTAAGTTGTCTACCCTCTCTTCACCTCTATACAGTGCTCGATGGTGGTTAAAGAGTATATTCTCCTACACTTAATATAAATAGCTTAGTCTCAGTGCAGCGGAAGTACAAGCTACGCCCGCTACGGACTACGGTACGTTATTAGCGTACCTTACTCGTAGCTAATCTATAAAGCAAATCAACAATGGCTTGTTAATTATTATTGCCTATTGTTTATTGTGTTTTTATTTTCATTTCCACCAGAACCCATACGTTCAGCTCCAACAAAACGAACAAACCGGTGTCCTCCCGTATGAATAACACCACGTTACTGCGAGTAGCACAACGTCCATTATCTAACTCGTTCCGTCCGACCGACGATGTGATTCATTCCGTAGGTACCTACTGTTTACATATTATTGTTATGTTAGGCCGTTATGTAGGTAGGTAGCTACCTGGTCTATTGTGAGAGACTTTTTCCGCAAAGTGTTTTATTTACATACGGCTGGACCTCGGAACACAAAACATACTGATATTAATTTTATTATAATTCCAAAAAAGCATTTGCTTAGACTAGGTACCTATCACATAAATAACTGTATAACTTTACTTTGACGTGCTCTATCGCGATCGTCATGTGTAAAGAATCGTAAAGGCACGCACTCGAGCAGCAACGATTCCGAAATATTTGTGTTCTTGATAGATAAGTAGGTAGAGCAGCCTGGAACATCATACTAATGTGATTAATCATCACTCGCTTATTTATTTCGTCAATGTATTTATGACGATTCATCCCAAGATTCATATTCTACACATAACGTATTTGTTGTTTTCTAACTTATTAGTTTTTAATCGAAAATGAGTTATTTTTTTAATTAAGCTTTCACGCCATAACTACTCAACCAATCATCATGAAATTTGGTATACCTACATGTTGTCAGGGATACTTACAGAAAAAAACAAAGGATTCTTTTCATCCCAAGAAATCATCAGTTCCCGTTCGACCGCGCGCGGCGCAGCGGCGCTAGTAGTCCAGCTCTACCTCGACGTATTTCAGAACCGAGTGAGAACGATCCCAGCTAGTTTGTTTGGAAGACTAAAAGACAAATTTTATGGTTTATATGCGGTTTCAATGATTAGTCCATAGAATGGATCTCGAGCACTCACTTTCGAAATGTCACATCTTTACCTCCGAGCCGTAGGTGGAGAGGGAAGACGCACACAGTGTATTTGTTATCGGTTAAAACGCTCCTGATAATGTTAGCCACGCTATGATGCGATAGCGTTATACATTATACATAATATAAATTAGTTATTACTGATTTACAATTTCCTTATAATCGCGACGGATACAACACAGTCCAAGTAGGTACATTGTACATTAATTTAACCAACCCAGTTTGATTGACAAACAATGCTTCTTTTACTTACAATGACCGACAAATTTTCAAGTTAAATAAGGGGTGATTTTCCTTCAAGTCTGTGTAATTACGAGCAATTTGTGACAATCACAGTGGATGGGGAGCGGCCAGCAGGTGGAGCATAGTGTGTCATTAGTCACATCATTACTGAGAGGCAATGACTATGAAACTGAGAGGTGATAATAGGATAAAAACCTCGCGTGTATGCTGTAGCTACAAAGGTACACCTATTATAGGCTGTAATAGACCATTAAAAGTAGAAACGCTACGAGGATGAGACAGTACCTAAGTGCGAGTGCAGTTACTGCATTAATAAATGCGGTTTGGCCTTGGAGTGGTCCTTCAACTGTATTTTTGTCTTTTTTCTGCTTCATATCACATAACAAAATACAAAAAACGGAGTAACTATTCCTAGTCTACTCCGCGTTTATTACCAAATAGGTTAAACTAAGTGTTAACTAAGGCGTTAAAGATCCACTATTGGACTAATTTGAGATGTGCCTATGAGTAAGTACTTAGGTGCTTTACAGCCACAAGTCTCCTATACCAGACGCACATAGCACCGGATAGTGTGCATCTTGAAATTAATGCAAAACCTACTTGCATCCCAAGCATAAACAGACCTTGCGTGTTGCGGGAACAGATTTGGGACGTTGGGGGCTTGCACGAATCTAGTGCCTAGCTTATACTGTCTCTGGCCCATAGGTAGGTAAATGAATACCTCAAAACTTAACAAGTAACAAATAAAATAAAAAAACAATTAAAAAAAACACGACACCGGTTTTCATCAAACAGCTACACTAACACGCCCGACTAACTCACCCTTCAAACACAAAAAAATAACAAAACCTAAATCAGTTCATTCATGCCACAGAGAGACACAGACAGGTCAAACTTATAACACCTCGTCGTTTTTGCGTCGGGGGTCAAAAAGAAGTGGGTGTTACATGGTAGCACTGCCATATGTAATAGTGAGTTATTCTGTTACACTTACACTTGCACTGTAAATGGTTTTTTTATTTAATTAAATAAGCAGCTGTGATAAATCAAAGCTGTGATAAGTAGGTAGTCTAAATTCTTTAGTAGGTAGACCATTGCTAGATAATCATTAATGCGGATTTCCCTTTCTGTGAAAGTATACGTGGACAGGTATGTCTTTGTTTGAGAGAGCGCGGCAGTGGCACAGCGAGTGAGCGGGCGCCCGCCGCCGGCGCAGCGACCTTCACGGCGCGGCGCGGGCGCGGCGCGGCGTGTCAGCGAACGTGCTTGAACCTTGTGAAGGGCCGCGCTCCACCCGCCCGACCGAAAACACTCAGTCCATTCGAGTATTTGGATTGAGAGAGAAAAGTTTTTTATTGATTTGTTGACTTTCAGAGAATTTATTGGACATTCAGTTACGTATACCAGTATACCAATTTGTAGGTACATTGTTATTGGACAACAGTATATTATACTGCATTTTTTCGTGTTACTCTTCAATCGTAATTTAATACACTTTGGCTTTAGGTAGGTACTCAACAAAGAATGGCTTCGTGTAACTGACACAAAGGTAGAGTAGATATACTCGCGCTCTAGGAGAAGAGGTGACGATCACGATGCGAAATGTTTCTAGTGAACGAGCGAACAGTAAAGAGAAGACGGGACGCAGTAACGGCTGTATACCTTGTCGAGGTAGGGCCAGACGCCGGTGAGCACTATGCTGAACCCGAGGGACATCTGGAACATGGTGAAGTAGATGATGTAGACGCTGCGCCAGCGCTCGCGGCGCTCCCGCTCCGTCTCCAGGAGCGCGCCACCGCGGGCGGCGGCCGGCGCCGGCGCCTCCGAGTCCCGTCCCGCCGGGTGCTCATCTGCGCTTCCGCACACCTTACTCTTGAGCCACTCCATTCCGTGTCTCAGAAACTCACATCCCGCCCGATAGTTCGCGTGTAAACAAAGACGCGCGATCCGAGGTGCGCGCGCGCAGGGCGCGGCGTTCCCAGCGTGCGTGTGCGGTGTGCCGTGCTCGGCTCGCACATTGACACTGACTAGAACGGAGACCGTGTTGTTGATAGTGGTCGAGCAATGCGTTGTTGGTTTGTTGATCGCGACGCTCGCTCCCCCCAAAACTGTGGCGGAATCATCTTAGAAAATGTTTGTGACCACGCTGATTGCGTCAGTAAACGGAGCTCTCATTCTGTTCTTAATGTAAGATTAAGAACAGAATGAGTGCGATCACATGGGTGCGATCGTTAAAATCGTTAATCCAAAAAAAAAATTGAACTAGTCGATTTGAAACTCCAGTTCAAATGTCCGTGCCCGCACCGTATACGTACTACAACCACTCACACACAGGTTTCGATCAGATATACAATAACAGCCTATAAATCCATAGGAACATACTAAAACAGCATCTTATTAGGTACCTAGATTTTGGTAGCTGGAGGTAGGTAGCTTAAAACTTTTTTTTAGTTTACGAAAATATTTTAGTTAATTTTTTTTATAATCAATACCTATCCATAACACACTTTATGGATACCACCCAAATACTACCATCATGGTAATAAATAATATTAATACTAAAATAGTTAAATTCGAGATATTGTCACACATGGTCGCCTGACCCCAAACTAAGCAAAGCTGCCAGAGACTGATATACATATACATATATTTATATTTTTAAATACACACTTAAATAGATTATAACACCCAGACATAGAACAAACACAAATGTTCATCACATAAATGTTTGCCCTAGGTGGGAATTGAACCCACGCCCCAAAGCTCAGTAGGCAGGTTCACTACCAACTGAGCCACCCAGGCAGTCAAATAAGTAGGAATCCCGGCACTGGACGACCCCTTCGGATACATCCTCGACCCTACGCTCCTCCTCTGGATGACGATGACTCGGTACACATCGCCATCTTTCCCAATTAGAGCCGCGGAAGGTTTGGAATCTGGGAACGACACATCTCTCGACGCGGCCCCTAGCCTTCGACTACAGTTCCTCCCGTACGAAACAGCAGTTCGTCTCAGTTGTGGTGCTCGCCCTTATCGCACCAAACCTTACTTGGCCGTTACAAAAATTGGCTGCGAAGGGAAAATCCGAAGCAGCGGCTCCTCCTCGGATTCCACTATGCTTCATCGAGGCTGGCCAGTAGCCTTTCATTTTCGTTTGGCTCTAAACGTCTAACTTAGTTCCTTAACGTTTCCGTCAGGGGCGCTTTATTGAAATATCATGGAGCCAAACGAAAACGAAAAAAGCTTACGTAACTATCCAAACTCTAAGGGTGGTTCAGAGGAATCAAAGGGCAAGTAGCCTCCTTCTAATATTTTTTTTAATGTTCCGACTGAAGGATTTTGTTACCGTAGTCAAAAATAATATTAAAAAAGCAAGTGACAATGACATTTCAAGTTAGTGTGACATGAATTTGTATTGGAGTGAAGTGAAGGCAGGCAGGCAGGAGGATTTTGATAGTTTCAATTCCACAATTTTTGCCATTTGCAGTTTCATTTTATTTACTAAAGAAAAGTTTCTTGAACTTTCATCAAAATGCTAAATCCACGTCCTCTTGTATCAAGGCTACTGCAACAAACAGGTAAAAAAAGTCTGCAATCTAGAAAATGCTGATAAAAACATTCTAGTAAATCGATTGTCATTTTTTCTCTAAATCTGCTCTTTTGTCATTTGTTACAATTCGATATCCGTTTATTTATCCTAACGTTAACATTGCGTTAGACTTTATTTGTTAAAGCACTGTTAATCATCATCTTTGATTTAAAAAATGTTACATAACATCACAGCAAAGATAACCTTATTTTCCAATTGCCTAGCAAGGTAATTTTGGAGTACTAGGTATGCACTCACCTAGTACTAAAAAATATTACTGCATACCTGCTGAATACTATTATGTCGTATTCTGCTGTGATCTGATTTTACAAATTAAAATAATGTGACTACTACAACACAGACTGAATGTAGTTGAAGGTGGGTATAGTGAGAGAGAGAGAGAGAGAGAGAGAGTGATAGAGTGTAGTACTCATGTAGTATGAATACTTAGTAAGTCACGTAAAAATATTTTTTTTCTACTTCATAAACCCAAAAGTGCAATATACCTTTGCATATTGCTTGGATGGATGTCTCATCGTCGTCATATTGATGTGATGGTGTATCTAACCTGTGTCAGATTCTGACATATTAAATCATTATAGTTATTGTCTTGTTGTTTAGTGCGGCGCTACCACGGCGAGGGGCATGTGAAGCCTCCGAGCATGGATGAGCTGCCCGTGCCGCAGGGCTCGTGGCAGGCGCACCACGACGCCAAGCAGCGCAAGTACAACGCCGCGCTGCTCTTTGGCATTGCATTCACCGCCACTACAATCGTTGTGGTATGTCTCTTTTTAAAACTAGCTGCGCTCTGCGGTTTTACTGCGTTCACACGCCACATCAAAATTTTGTCCATTGTTTTTTTTTACTACAAAATTGATGAGGAGATTTTGTCGCGGCGCACGTGCTAAGCCTGCTGGTTAGTGTGAGACCAGCTCGGAGCCAGAGCATTGGATTACTAGTAGTACTGCTAGTAGTAGTAGTAGTGCCTTGTGGTAGACTTAACCCTTCAGTAGTATCTAGTTTATGAGATTATTTGAATCTCAGGAACTTCAGTATTTAACCACAAATGTACATATTTGTGTACTATACAGGCACCCATTACCTACCAAAACTTACATTCTGTTGGTTATGTAATTAATTTGTTGTGGTTTCAGGGCAAAACATCCGGACTGATCTACCTCAACTACTACCCACCCAAGTCCATCGATTAAGCAAACTGTGATCAGAATGGCTCTGCATTTGTAAACTGTGCAATATTCTGCTAACATAACAGCCATTGATATGTATTGTATTTATTCCATTATAGCAGATTGTATCATGCTTGCTTTATAAATGTGACCATTTGTATTTATGTTAGTGTACCTACCTAGATACTACTTTTTTTTTAAAGTCACTTTCATCTAGTAAAATAAAAGAGGATTTTGAAAAATACAGTTTTATTTCTATTTATTAGGAAAGATTCTGCTTAGTTATAAATAAGCAATACTGACAATAATTCATTACATTACTAGTGCGCTTTGACTAAGACTGAGCGCGAAGAGCATCGTCCTTGTTACAGGATAAAAAAGAAAGTATTAGCCAATTAATTTTTTAGTCGCTCGATTTATAATATCCCAAAAAGAAAAACGACAGAGGGTGTATCTATAATTATTATTAATAAAATTGTACTAAAATCATTTAGGTTGAAATTGTTTTGAAGGGAAGCACTGAGTCTGCAACCCTGATTATGGTCGAGCTAAGGCTAAAACACACCAAATCCGTGTACAGTGCGATCCGTGTGCATTCAGTACTGATCCTCGCAAACCTCACCAGAATGCACACGGACTGGAACTGCATGTGGTGGCCTTTAGTCTTACGCCTGACATAAACATAACATAATTTTTTGAAATAAATAAAATAAACATCTACCCTTTTACTAATAAACACTGTATAGCTTCCGAGTATTTTTTCAGTGTTTTACCTTTTTTTATTTTAAACTTTTAACTATTGAAAAAACAAAGGGGTTATTTTTTAAACTAAAAAAAAACAAACCACTAATTATTAAAAATCACTAAATATTCCAAGGCTATACAACATTGATTAGTAATTAGATTAAAAAGGATGTCATATACAGAAGAAGCAAGCGGCACGGAATTTGTCTCCTTAAGTAAAGTAAGTTTAGAGGCTCATCAGTCTCTTCTAGACGAAATGGCTATAGAATACCTTAAGCCAATGCGAAGTTAGTCTAGGTCGCCTAGGTCGAAGTTATTTAGGTCGCCGGACTCTTAATACAAATGCTTCATGCAGTGAAAAAGAGCGTCTCCCGCGGGGCAGCCCCACTCGCCTCTTCTGTGTAAACCATGCCATGGAAGATATAACTAATGGAATAACATTATAACGTATGTCCAACGAGCACAGAGACGGCCCTGGGCCCACACCACGTATTCTTATTGGCATGATGGTTTCGTTTCGTTTCTACCGCTGCGGGACCATGAACTTTATTGCGTGGCGATACGATTTCACATCATGGTAAGATGTCACGGCACGAGCCCCGGTCCCGGAGGAGTCCCGCGGCGGTCAGTGCTCGCGCGCGATGTAGTCCCGCGGCGGTCAGTGCTCGCGCGCGATGTAGTCCCGCGGCGGTCAGTGCTCGCGCGCGATGTAGTCCCGCGGCGGTCAGTGCTCGCGCGCGATGTAGTCCCGCGGCGGTCAGTGCTCGCGCGCGATGTCCGAGAAGGCGTCCAGGATGTGCTGCGTGGTGAGCGGCAGCGCCAGCCCCGCCGCCGGGTAGCACGCCGCGATGCGCGCCTGCGGGACGACGGTACTCATCATTTTCGGGACATTTTTGCGTATATGATCGTCTGACCCCAAAATGAGCGAAGCTTGTTTCCGTCGATCAGATGGCTTGTATATATGTATATCTGATCGAAGCTTGCACGACAGCATACAAATCCATACAGTCGTTCGGCGAAGCCGTCTAGACAGAGCAATCGTGCGGGGTGTGAGAAGCCAGACGCGGGTACCGCGCTACCTTACATCGCCCGCGTTACTTACCCGGCAGACAAAATTCGGAGCTAGTGTGTGTTTGTTGTGTCAATATTTTTTTTAATTGGTTTGCAAAATGGCTGCAACAGCCCATTTCAATAAAAAAAAATTGACACAAACAAAAATGACCATGTGGCTGAACAGCCTTCTAAGTGCAAACACAGCATTATGAATGAAATAAAAATGTAGCTAATACTGATGAAGGCTAAGACAAATAACTAATATTTAGTAATTACAAATGTGAAAGTTGACTCACCTGATTAGATTTGACAAACATGTTTCTTTATTTTGTTGACTGACGTATTGAAAATGTCAAGTTTGTGGGAAACGCTGTTGTAAGTATTGCACAAGCGGTTTATGGGGGAATTTTGAGCATATCTGGTACGACAAATATACTTAGTTAGCGAATTCCCATCGCTAACTAAGTATATTTAACGCGTATATTTTCGCGGGTTAACAGTGCGAGGAATGGTAAAGTTGATCTTTAAAAGTGAATCGGAGCTATCAATTTTGCCGTGGATAAGCTTATAAAGAAAAACTATGTCAGCTGACTTGCGCCTGAGGCTAAGCGGAGTGGCTCTATAGTGATCAAGTCTAGATTCATAACTTTTGAGATCAAGACATTTACTGTTGGCATACGTGAGATGATAGAAAAATCTCTTTTGGAGGGTTTCTATCCTTTTGTCATGGACAGCGTAAAAAGGGTTCCAGATCGGACTACAATATTCCACAAGGCTACGAACGTAACAGTTAAATAGGATAATAGGGATTTCAGGGTTTTTGAATGATTTTGTTTGTCTTAAGACAAAGCCTGCCAGTCTCGACCCCTTTTTAACGATATGATCGATGTGCTCTCTAAAATCCAACTTTTGATCAACAATAACTCCCAGGTCTCGAGTTGATGTCACTTCTTTAAGTAGCTCTCCGTTAATATGATATGTGGTAAAGAGCGGGTTTTTTTTTCGACTAAATTTTATGTGGTGACACTTTGACGGGTTCAAGATCATCATATTTTTATGACACCACTGATTTATAAGGTCGAGATCGTTTTGCAAACTAATAATGTCAGCTCCGGAGCATACTACTCTGTAAATTTTCAAATCATCAGCGAACATTTTATAGCAGGAAGTTATTGTAGAACAGAGATCATTTATAAAGAGGAGGAAGAACAAAGGGCCAAGATGCGATCCCTGTGGCACGCCCGAAGGAATTTTATTACTTTACTTACTTTTATTTATTACTTTATATTTTATAGTTTAAAATTAATTAGAATTTTAGTGAATTAGAATATGTGAGTATGCAATGATTATATTAAGTTAATTTTTTGCCGTATTTATCGCCTGACAAACAGGACTACCTAGTTCAGGCAAAATTATTTTATTGTTTCTAAAAAAAATGTTTGCATCTGATAGTTTTTATCTTTATCATGTACTTTTTGAAATAAAAATTTATTATTATTATTATTATTATTTATTGGGGACATAAACCCACGGACGGACGATGACCAGCTGTGAGCGATTATTTAGGTAAGACTCGCACCATCGAAGTAATGAACCGCAAATACCAGCATGTCCAATTTTTTGGATTAAAGCTTTATGGTTGACAATATCAAACGCTTTGGAAAAATCAGTGTATATTGCATGGACTTCACCACCTCTCTCAACAGCGTCAATTATGTCATTCACATATCCAAATAATTAGATGCTGTGGACCGCCCTTGTAAGAATCCGTGTTGATGGGAATCAAACAGAGATTTTTTTTTTGTTTGAAGTGGGAATATAGTACTTTCTGGACCATCGACTCAAATAATTTCCCTACCGCTGACAAGGTTGAGATAGGCCTATGTCACTACGATCTCCAGCTTTATGAATCGGTGTCATGTACCCAATTTTCCACCTTGTTGGAAATTTACCGTTTTTAAGTGATCTGTTAAAGATGATTTGCAGCGGCTCCGCCAGCTGTGAGGCACAGGTTTTAAGAAATAGAGGTGGTATTGTATCCGGTCCAGGACCCTTATTTGCATCCAACTGCTCTAGTGCTTTTAAAACTTCCGTTTTAAGAAAAGTAACAAGTGTTAAGAGACAAATGGTAGCTATTGAAGGTGTTAAGTACGGATGTTGTCTCCGAATCAGTTTTGTAAATTGAATGAAAATATTCCCAGAATAAGTTACTGATCTGTTGTCCCCCAGATATGTTGTTCTCACCCAAGAACATTTCGTCTGGTATATCGCTACTATTACATCTCAATGATTTCATGTACGACCAGAAATATTTAGGAGCCTTTTTAATGTAAGTCGGGGCATCAGATCTGAATCTGGATAAGCACTCCACGATCAGTTTATCACAACGGCTGCGTAGCATTCTATAAGTTAATTGATCCCGGGGATTACGGTACTTTTTGAAACGACTGTGAAATTTAGCTTTCTCTTTAAGAGTTCTTACTGAGGAACGACTGAACCAACCAGGGTATTTAGTACCATTTCTTAGAACTGTTGGCGTGTGCTTATTTATAACTGGACTGTGTGCTTTCTGGTGATTGTATAATTCTGTCTAGTCTAGATGCAAGAAGCATTTCGCTAAACATCAAAAGCGTCGAACTACTGCATGATTGTTTACACTGTGCTTGCACACATACTTAAATTGATAAACAGGTGGGTCTGTGAGCGTGAGACCCCGCGGCTGTCCTCTACAGGTCGTATTTCTCTATCGATTCTCGTGAAATTTTGTGAGCAGATTCGATAATTATAAAGTTTTTTTTTTTCGAATCAGTCGGATTGAAGAGAATCGGTTGAGGAATGCGACCTATACAGAAAGGCAGCCGGAGAAGAAATCCGGACTAGAGAAAGCATTTTTGCTAAAGCTGAATCATGGACATTTCGCTCGATCTGGCGATTAACTCCTAGACGTGGAACAAACACAAATGTTCATCACACGAATGTTCGTTCCACGGCCCCGAGCTGAGAGTCGGCACCGACCTGCAGCGCGCGGTGCTGCGCCAGGAACTCCTCCTGCATGGCGCGCCACACCACCTGCAGCAGGCCGCCGTCCTCGCTGAGGTGCTTCTCCACGGTGCGGTAGAGGCGGTGCAGCGCGCGCCGCACCTCGGCGGCCGGGTACAGCGCCAGCACGCGCCGCAGCTCGTGCTTGGAGAAGGCGGCGCGGTAGCACACCTCGTCCTCGCGGCAGCCGGCCGCCACCGCCTCCGCCACGCCCTCGAAGAAGGCCGAGAGCCGCTCCAGCGGCCGGCCGAAGTACGTGCTGACGTAGGAGCGCAGCGCCTCCTCGTAGCGCGCGCGGCACTCGCGGCGCGCGGGCTCCAGCGCCGGCACGCGCAGCGCCGACAGCGCGCCGTGCAGCGCGTGGTAGTTCTCCAGCAGCACCACGGCGCGCGGCGTGCGCGGGTGCTCGGCCTCGCGCACGGCCGCCAGCAGCGCGGCCGCCAGCGCGCCGTACCAGCGCTCCAGGTCCGCGCGCCGCCCGCCCGCGAACGCGCGCTCGCACGCGCGCGCCAGCTCCGAGAACTCGGCCACGCACGGCAGCACGCCGCACTTGGGCCGGCGCTGCGCGGCGCGCGCCGCCTCGCCCAGCGCCGCCGCGCGCGCCGCCACGGCGCGGTCCGCCTGCCGCTTGGCCGCCACGGCGCAGCCGGCCAGCGCCCCGCGCGCCCAGCGCGCCTCGCCGCCCCCCGCCGCCGCCCCCGCGCCCCCGCCCTCCGCGCCCAGCACGCGCCGCCCCACGCACGCCAGCACGCGGAACGCGCCGCTGCGACACATCGTCTCTTGTTACTTTGACTCCTCCCGAACGGCTGACCTCAGACGGAACGTGTCGAGGAGCCAACTAACATTTTGTTCAAAAAAAATCTTCAATTATAATCAAAAATCAAAAATTAACTTACAGCATCAGAGGGCTAATTACAGATTTTCACGATTAGCGACAGCCTTAACAACTATAGTCGTAAACATTTATGTGAACGCACGATAACACAAAGTTCTAACAAAAATATAACTATAGACGCAAAAACAAATTACAAAACTAATTACTAACTACACAGTAAGATCACCTGTAAAGTAGGATCTGCTCAGCCGCTGCTTGGCCGAATTAATGCTCGTACCGAATAGGTCAAAGTCACATTATTATTTTTTTATTATTTAATAGACTTGCGTTTGGCCGCCAACATGCCTGATGATAAGCAGTGATGCGACCTACGATGGAGTGCGCTTGCCTAGAAGTAACCTATTCACTCGAGACTTGAAGACACCCAGATTATAAGTGTCAGGAAACACACACTCTGGCAGAGTATTCCACACTCTAGCAGTCCGTATGAGAAACGAGGAACCAAAGCGTTTCGTGCGTGTTGTAGATATATCGACCATAAAACGATGCCGCTTTTTTGTACTCTTGGTTGTTTTGTAGAAGAACGGGCTAGGGAGAATAAGGTCCTGTAAACCAAATGCACACTCCCCGAAATGTATACCATAAAAAACCGATAGACTAGCACAACCTTGCGCCGATGATCCAAACTTTGAAGTTTGGTCTGGACAAGGGAGTCGTTGCCAATGAGCTTCTTCGCACGTTTCTCGATGGACTCAAACTTAGCTTGCACAATTTATTGATTTTAATTTATTTATTTATTTATTTATAGGAGAACCAACAGCTACTTACATTAAAAATATACAATAAAATGAACTATGGATAGCCAATAATAGGTTCTCACGAATAGATACAAGTTAGATAAGAAGAACACGCAAACACTAAGAAGAATAACAAATTAGTAGTAAAGTTAAATAAAAATTACAAAAAATATATATAAATCAATTATGGAAATACGCTCCACGACTTATGGCAGCTGGTCCTTAGGTAGGAAAAATTTAGTAGTTACAAAGGGTTTTAGATCACGCCAAACAACAGTACCGTCTGGTGTTCCTCAGGGATCCCATTTAAGTCCTCTACTCTTTCTGGTCTATATAAATAATTTGCCTCAGATAGTGAAATCTCGAGTTAAGCTTTTTGCTGATGACCTAAAACTATACAAACGCATAACAGAACAGAAAGACGTTGAGGATTGACCTTCAGAGTGACTTGGACCGTGTAAGCCAATGGCGCGTTCGTAACAAGATGTGTTTAAACGTCACTAAATACTTTTTCACCAAGTTTACGCGAAAGCATGTATCTCGTATAAATATATACAGAACAAATGTAAGATACTAATTTCTTATGAGTCTAGACTCAGTCTACTAATACTAATATTTTTATTTTATTTTGTACAGGGAAAACAGACGGCTGCTAATTTCACTCAGTAGATAGACGATAAGTATTAACACAAAAGCCAAAAAAGTTTTAACTTATAAACATTTAAATAGTTGCAAGTAAAAAACCCTCTTAAATACATAATTATTAAATACCTCATAGAAATACTAATATTTATTTTATTTATTTATTTATTTAATTATAGGCGAGCAGCCTAGGGCTGATGTGCCCACATCACACTGTGTTGAATTAAAATTGTCCAAATTCACTAAAAGTTTGCACAAATATTGTTTTATCCACATTTAAATGTTTGTCAGAGACATTTGCTTTTGGTGCAACCAGCCATCAAGCCGGTTCTTAAATGCGTTGATGGATTTAGCAGTGACCACATCCTCAGGCAACCTATTCCATGTATGAACAACTCTGTTGCTGAGAATGTGGCGAGCAGTATTTGTGTTGGCTGATACACGCTTGATCTTCAAGCTATGGCCTCTGACAGTCATTGTGTTTGTGTAGGATTTTTTTACAAAGCAATCATGCAGATCTGGCAGATTATAAAACCCATTAAGGACTTTAAAGGTTTCAATTAAGTCACCCCTCAGCCTTCTTTCCTCAAGAGTAGTGAGGCGCAAAATTTTAAGTCTCTCTTCATAAGGCTTGCGACGTAGGAATGGTGGCATTTTCGTAGCTCTTCGCTGAACACTTTCGACCAGGTCACAATTTACAAAACTATTTTTTATTATCAACACGTTTATTTGCCAATTTATTTTTACTATTTCTTTATTTTATTTACGGCAGAACCGAAGGGCTCTTTCTTAAACTCAGCCCACCCGAGCACACATAGGCCGAAGGAAGTCCGCATACTCACTACTGGTCGTGTTTCTCGATGTGCTGCGTGAGAGTGGCCAGCGTGGGCTCGAGCGCCGGGAACAGCGCCGCCAGGAACCGGCGGGACTCCGCGCCGCCGCGGGCCCCGCGGGCCTCGCTCGCCGAGCCGTCGCCGCCGTCGCCCTGAAACAGCGCGCGTCAGTGCGTGCGGGGCCCGCCGCGCCGGCCGGGGGGGACCCTCATACCTTCACGTCCACGTCGAGGAAAAAGAACCGAGTGCAGAAATCTTGCTCCGCGTTGCACAGCGACTCCACCAGGGTCAGCACCTGCGCAAGAGACACGAGTCAGGGCGCGCGGGCGGCGGCGGCGCTCGCGCGGGCGGGACTCACCCCGTCCAGCAGCTCGTCGGCCTTCTCGGGCGGCGCCGCGGGCGGCAGCGCGGCGCGCGCCGCCTCGCACGCGCCGCGCACCTCGCGCTCCAGCGCGCGCGCGCGCTGCGCCGTGTACACGCGCGCCAGCCCGTCGAACGCCTTCTCGTCCATGTCCTTGAGGCAGCGCATGAAGGGCGCCAGCGGCAGCAGGTCGGCGCGGTGGCGCGCCGCGTCCGGCGCCGCGCCCGCCGCCGCCTCGTTGCCCAGGTGGATGAGCAGGTTGTTCACGTGGCGCGCCACGGCCGCCGCCAGCGCGTCGCGCGCGCGCGCCAGCCGCCGCACGCGCTCGCGCACGGCGGCCAGGCGGCGCACGTGCGCGGGCGCGCCCGGCTCCGCGCGCAGCGCCGCGCGCAGCGCCTCGCACGCGGCCAGCGCGCGCGCGCGGCCCTCGGCGCTGGCCAGCGGCGCCTCGCCCAGCGCGTCCAGGTCGCGCAGCGGCGGCGGCTCCAGCCACGCGAACAGCTCGGCGAGGTCGCGCAGCAGCGCGCGCGCGTTGTCGTCGGCGCGCGCGGCGCCGGAGCGCGCGTGCACGGCGTCGGGCGCGCCGCGCGCGGGCGCGGCGGCGCGGGCGCGGCGCGCGCCCAGCGCGGCGGCGTGCGCCAGCGCCGCCTCGAGCCGCTCGGCCAGCGCCGCGCCGCCGCCCTCGGTGGCGGCGCCCAGCATGCCGGCCACGTTGAGCGCGTCGAGGCGCGCGAGCTGCACGCCGAGGCGCGCCACGCGGCGCTCGGGGTCGTCGTCGGCGGCGCCCGCGTGCTCCAGCAGCGCGCCCAGCGCCGCCTCGTCCGCGCCCGCGCCCTCCTCCGCCCCGCGCGCTGCGCCACGCTTCGACTCCTGTAGTTATGATAACACTCAATAGAGTCATCGAATCATTTATTTTTATTTATTTATTTATTTATTTATATTAAGGAAAATCAACAGCTGAAATATCTTACTAATAACTTATAGCATCAGAGAGCTAATTATAGATTTTCACGATTAGTAACAGCCTTAGCAACTATGGTTATGAACTTTAATGTGAACGCACGATAACACAAAGTTCTAACAAAAATAGAATAACACACGCAAAAAACACAAAAACAAATTACAAAGCTAAGTAATTACACAGTAGCAACACCTGCAAAGTAGGATCTGCTCAGCCGCTGCTTGGGGACATGTTAGGGACTGTACCATTTTGTATTCAGGTTAATGGTGTAGCAATGGCGGTTTGAACAGTTTTATTTAAAGAAATGAGTTAAAACACTAATTCAGGACATTTTGTTTTTAGATTTTTTAACTTCAGTCAAATTTATAGGAGATGCGGTAGGCAAACCTAAAAACACACTGCATACATTAGGTACTGCACACAATTTTGTCTCGTTCTTACTATAGTCTCTTGTATGTCTCTCTATTTTCTGCCGTGCAGGCCTTAAAACGCAGTATGAGCAAAGACGCGGTTTATAAAAGTAAAACTACTACATAAAAGACAGTTTTTATTCATTTCACTGCATTTTAACTTGTTTTAACCATATGGGAAAAATAGGTAATGCTTTCTAAAACACCAATGCCTAGTACTTTACTGCATACTAGTCTGTAATGCGTTTTGAAAACTAATAAAATAAACTTTGCAGTATTTTCAGTACATTGCCTATTTACTGCATTTTAGATAGTTTTACATTACAGTTTGCATAAAGTATACCTAGTTACTGCATTGAGGTATTTGTTTTTTTCTATCTTGTAGTTGTGAAAATCAAAAACCGATTACATCATTCGACTCGTTATGACATGCCCATTATGGCTCAATATTTAACTAAAAAACACCAAAAAGTCTGATACTGCGTTTTAAGGACTGCACAGCACTTTTGGTTATTTATAACATAATACTGTCAATAGAGCTAAGTAGTGTCCGTTTGCTTGTAGTTATATTGGGTTTACACACTGTGTACTAGAAACTACGGTTGTGCCGCTTCTTCCTTCG
Organism: Peribatodes rhomboidaria; assembly: GCA_911728515.1. NCBI lineage: Eukaryota > Metazoa > Arthropoda > Insecta > Lepidoptera > Geometridae > Peribatodes > Peribatodes rhomboidaria. The sequence continues at coordinate 17,482,012 of OU452177.1, forward strand.
ATGTTATTTACATATTTTTAATATTAATTTGCCTTCTACTACAATATTCTATACTACAACCAATAAAGAGGTAAAATGTGCTGATAAGTGTATGGTGGTGTTTAGATTTATTTACCACTTCATTCATCTCTTTGCCGCTATTCCATTCTCTTTGAAGGGTTGTGTCCTCAAACTTCATTTCACCGTGATTGTCTGGAACAAAGAAAGATCTTATTTAGGTGCTACATAAATTAATTCACCTTCAAGACAATGAGTAAAATAGGAAAAAAAGTAGTGCATATTTTATATTATTCATGTTGCATTTAAGTAATTCAGTCTTTAATATATCATATGAAAGGTATTTATGAGAACAAAGATAACTATGTACGCCCCCTTGGCTGCTCCATAACAAAATTTTACATATGGACAGCATCTGAAAGATAGAAATGCCTTGTACTCTTTATTTATTTACTCATTGATCCTGTATCAGTATTATGTAGCCTTGTATGAATATTAGTAAACCATTTTAATGAAACATTCACCTTTATATACAGCTGCCATTAGACACAGTATCCTCACACTTGTTGTTGTATGTCGTCCTGGAGGGGTACTTCATACGTTTTTATTCCAGCAACAATAATTTCCACGCATGAACGCAGTCGAAAGTCATATACCTAGCACAAACTACTACTTGAATAGAGGGGACTTCGGATTGAACGCACTACCCCTATCATTGGCCAATAAAACATATTGTTGTCACTCTGTCTCCATCCAGTGTCATATTATAAAGGCGTCCGCGAAAAAATCCTGTTTTCAATCAACTGTTTTGGGTTTTATCTTGACGTTGGGGTCAAATCCAATGAACAATTATTGATAGTAATGACCAGTAAATTAGACTCCAACTTAGCTCATTCAATCCAAGGGTAATTTTGTCCAATTGAGGTCAAAATGATGAAATTAAATGGGTGCATGTGCAAGGCCAGGCAAAGCAATAGTCTTGTGTAGTTCGCGAACGAACTAGGTCGTAAGAGCGCTCCCACAGATGAACTACGCGAACTAGCTCCTTCAACTCCCGCTCCATAGTTCGTTAGTTCGTGACCGAATGGGTGGCGTCAAAGGAACGAAAGTCATTGCTCAACTGTTGATTACTTTCAAAACTTAGTTTTAAAAAAAAATCGTAACCTTTTATTCACTACCTAAAATAAGGAGTGTTTTTACTTATTGCACCACTAAGCCTAGATATTATTACAATAATGATATACTTTTTTTAATTAATTCAGAGGTTTTTGCTGTTGTTTCTTTATTTATTTATGGAAACTGACGTGGTTTTCACACATTTTGGAATTACTCACGTACGATTTAGTCGATTATTCCGACTATAGTTTCAACCGCATTCGTCGGTCTTTATCAAGGCGAGAGCGCGCGCACGGTCATAAATCATAAAGTTTATTTATAGTGTAAAAAAAATGTAGGTAAGTACAAGTACAAGCAATCCGTAACCATTTCGCGTGCCCGTGCAAGAGCAGTATCAGGACGAGCGAATGATCTGCCTTCCTCTGATTCGAGCTGGGAGCTGACGAACTAGAAGAGCGAACTAGTTCGTTTAGGAGCGGTGACCTAAACTGAGCGATCTCCGTCGCGAACTACTATGCGCAAGGCTACAAAGCAAGAAATATTATCTACTACTTTACATTTTACAATCAGAAGTAGGTAATCAGAATCAGTGTAAATTGTAGACATCCATTTCAACAAAAAAACTTTCCAAGGTACTTTTCTTGTTTTGCCTTGTAGGGCTGGCTAGAGCCAACATGGCCATAAATCCTAGTCATGAAATGGAGAGGGTGATGAAAAAACAAGAAATTATGATGGTGATGATGAATGTTTTTGTTTTTTGTTTTGTCCATTTGGGCAGGCTAAAGCCAACATGACCATACTGCCTTGTCATCCATTTGATTTTATCGTACATGGGCTACTAAATCTACGATGAATATGATACGGGAGAGGGTGATGAATTATGAGATGAATCCCTCCCCTTTTCCCATTTCAGTAAAGACGTGGATACTTTACTGAAACTATAGGTCGAGTTTTGTAGAGAACACGAAAAGTAGTTGTATCATTTGCCCACACTCATGCACGTTAAGAGTCCGGCGACCTAACTAATTTCGTCCTAGGCGACCTAGACTAACTTCGCATTGGCTTAAGGTATTCTATAGCCATTTCGTCTAGTAGATGAAGACGAGCGAAGAGAGCGAGGGATGATACTGACGAGCCTCTAAAGTTGCCTACAGAGTGACAAAGTGCAATTTCAATTAATTTTATGGCTTTTGCACTTCCGTAATCATTCTTAAGTAACTATGAATTTCCATTGTATTATAGATTCATTTAACAGCTAATGATGTAGACAACCTCCCTATGTAGAAATAGAAATAGTTTTATTTACCAAAAATATTACATTAAACTCTAAAAACTAAACTTATAAATAAATAAAAACGAGCTACATTAGAGAATGTTTATAAGGTCAGCAGAATGCTTGAGAGTACTGCACTAGGCGAACCTGTATCGCAGGACTCTCGACGGCTGCGTTTAATGTTAAGTGAATAACTAGATACGGTGCGGAAATGGTACATAGAGCAATTACTGAAAATGATTAAACAGAATTCACAAGTGAATAATTATATTAAAACGAATAATTAATAATTTATTATACGGTAAGCAAAGTTGCAAACAGTCGTGACAACGCGTGTGTGAGGTGTGAAAAATTGAATGTTGAGTGAAGTCTGCAGTGAGTAGTGTGGGTGTAAGTATGTATCAAGTGCGTCTTGTGTAAAATTCCCATACAAATAATGTAATGGAATTTATGATTAGTTTTGTATATCTATTGAATAAATCAATCAAAAGTGACCCCTTAAAAATGCGGATTTTTTCATACTTCTATTTTCGCTTGAGAACGTTTTAAAAAAAAACCAAATCATAAATAAATGGTTTTCAAAAAATTTGAGTAGCGCGTTTGTATGGAAATTTCAGAGCGTTTCGGCCCTCTTAACGAACCTAGTTAACTATGGATCTAGTTTTAGACAAAAATAATTAACGAATTATTTTTTAGACAAAAATAATTCGTTAAAGTAAAAATGAAAATTAGTGGAAACCTTTCAACAATTTGCTCTGCGCACTTTGTTTTTATTTTGGTATTTTTAATTATTTTAATCGCATTTAAGTTAATTTTCGGCAATAAAATATATGGCCGAAAAGTAACTTAAAAGTGTGATATAAAAATTAATAATGTGTAAATAAGATTAAAGGGATTACTCTTGATTTTTACTTAAATTCGTACTATACTCCTTATACCTACTCCGATTTTTGTGGTTTACCTAAATAGAATCTCTAATATTGGGGGCTATTCCTGGGACCCTATTCGGAGATTTGAGATTCTCATCTCACCATTTTGCGTCCTTGTTGCTCTAGTTTAAATTGTCATAGGTGTGAGAGTGACCAAGATAAAATCTCATCTCATCTCACGCGCAGGAATAGCCCCCCTGCGCATGAGATGAGATGAGATTTTATCTTGGTCACTCTCACACCTATGACGTTTCAAACGAGAGCAACAAGGACGGAAAAAGGTGATATGAAAACTCAAATCTCCGAATAGGGCCACAGAATAGATAAACTTTTAGTGGTGCAATAACCAAAAACCCAAGTCAGCAAAAAAAAACTGTCAAATCATTAGACAGCTAAGCAATCAAAGTCAAACATGACGGATGTGAGTACCTCGCCAAAGTCACTATTGTCACTAAACAAAGTTTTAGTTTAGTTTGTTTTGTTGTGCGATGTGCTAGCGTCGTGTCGTGTCGTGCGTGTTTTGATTTATGAACAAGTTAATTTATGTGTGGTCAAAAATTAGTAGAAATAATGAAAATGCCGTTTATTAAGTCTAACTGGCTTTCGCGTGTAATACAAACTAATAGATGCGCATCTTTTGTTCAGCAGCAACGTGTCAGTAAAAGATATTATAATGAGGTAAGTACGTGAATTGCATTTTACTTGAAGGTACAAATATTAAATTGAGTATTCAATAGATATGACCGTAGTCGCAGGTACAGGGTGCCGTAGCCGTGCCGACGGAAACAGTAAGCGCGCCAGCGGCGGCGGCGGCGCAGGCAGGCCCGCTAATGGACCTGCACGGCCGTCGGCATACATACCTGCGCATATCGCTCACTGAGCGATGCAACCTGCGATGTGAGTGCCCTTCACAGCCCAACCTCGCGCCAACACACGCCTAAATACATGTTTTACCAAAGTCATAAGGCTTGTTTTGGCCCATTCAATTGGACTGCAAGGTCGACAGACAACACGTTCATGACTGTACAGTACAGTAGCTAAATGTTTCATGTTTTTAGAGTTTAATGTATCTGTCTAAGTCAATTGCTGCATTATGCGCATTATTGTTGTACTTACAAGTGGTGACCTGTATTTGGCCTATCCATTAATATCTTTGTATGTTTTTACGTTTAACCAGGCTGTTTGTTCATCCAAATAAAATAAAATTATCTGTGCGGCTGTAGGTATCAGTTTTTTGGGTACACTAACTGCACCCTCTGATTTCACTTGCTATCCTGTAGGAACTATTTTAACTTATTGGGATAAAAAGCCTGCATGTTAATCCTGAGTTTAAAAAACCCACATACTAATTTTATCCAAATTAAATAAACCATTTCTACATTAAGAAGTAACAAACACACTTGTGATGTGATTTTTACAATAGCATTTTTTCAGCACTTAAGTATGTAATTGTATCTATATCAATTAATAGCTGCACCCTCGGTTTCACCCGCGGTCAAAAAATATCCCATGTGCTATTCTAGACTATAATCTATTTCTGTGCCAAATTTCAGCCAGATCTGTTCAGCCGTTCTGCCGTGAAAGAGTAACAAACATCCATCCATCCATTCTTACAAACTTTCGTGTTTATAATATTATAGTAGGATAGTATAACAGACAGGATGAGGTCAGATTGTGCAATGTCCTAATGAATGTTGTACAAGTGCGAGTGAAACTACTTGACCTTCGACCGCTTATCTACCCACACAGATATAGCATGCAAACATTTTAAGCATTTTTATATTTCTTAGATAAGTTTTATCTCTAGTAATAGGTACAGGGCGATTCAAACCTAATGATGGCTGTTAGAGAGGCAAGACACCAGAAATTCTCCTTTGCAGAGCATTTCACAGCCGCCATTAAGTTTGAATTAGTCTTTAACAATAAAATATGTCGAGAGTAATGAGTATTTACTGATCCGCTCATGGTAAGGTTTTATAGAAATGTTCAAAATATTACCTAAAATCACTAGTCAAATTCTTACCTCCTTGGCAATAAACATTGTAAACACACATCCATCCAAACTTACGCATTTTTATATTTTATAAAATTAGTGTGATGATTATTTTTAACTAAGAAACAGAGGAGGGTTTACAAGTCTATATATATCTATCTATTTATAGTGTATTGGGGGCTGAGCTACCCATGTCCGTAGGAGTGTACTCTATTCTGATTCCCTACACATGGTCCCCGGGTAGTGCTAACCGGGTAGCAAACTCTGGTGGGAGGCTTCGGCCGTGGCTAGTTTACGTTACGACTATTCCTCTTGAGGGACAAAGAACGGTCAATACAGAATGGTATGCTAGCATTTCTTTGCCACAGGTCGTTTCTGAACTCCATAAAGAGAACTGCAACCGCCCCATTATCCTCCATCACGACAATGCGAGTTCTCACACTGCGCACAGAACAAAAGAGTTTTTAGAACAATAAAACATAGAATTATAGACCATCCGCCGTACAGCCCCGACCTAAGCCATAATGATTTCTATATTTTCCCTAAAATAAAGAATAAATTGCGTGGACAGAGATTTTAATTACCTGAAGAAGCTGTAGACTACAAAACGGCCATTTTGGAGACCCCAACTTCCGAATGGAATGGTTGTTTCAATGATTGGTTCCATCGTATGGAAAAATGTGTCAAATTTCGCGCAGAATACTTCGAAAAGCAATAAATACATTTTTAAATAGTAATGTTGTGTCACTTCCTTGATTCCCGAAATTTCGTACCTCCGAAGTTGGTCTCATTAATTTGGAAAAAAACTTGTCCTAGTGGGAAAATAGGGAGGATTTACACTCACAGATTTTAATGCAGAGTTTAGACCAGTCAGTCTATTTTATAAACCTACCCACGAAAAATTATAAAATTAAAAACTTTTTAACAAAAAATTAACCACCGAAAAAACCTGAAAAGCAAAAAATAATTAATAACTAAGTTCTTAAAGTAATAAAGGGATACCTAAGTAATTTTGAGTCGGCGTCTGACAAGCAAATCAGGTAATAGATTACCTACGCAAAGCGTGACGCGCGGCGGCGTAAGTATGGGTATCGGTTTTTTTTTTGTTTTTTGGCGGACAGTTTTTATCTAGTTGCTTTAAGAAAGATTTTGATATCTTTTACCCCTCAGCTGTCTTAAGCGTTCGATGTAAGGTCCATGACAAACAGATGAACAGATACAAGGACACAGTGATGCTATTAACTATGTACTTACATCATTTCCTTGTCAACATCGAAGTTTTTACAGCTGTTTAATTGTAGTACCTACGTAAGAGACAGGCAGATGCCTTGTTTTGTGTTTGACAATATTAATGTAACAAAACAATTACTAAACTTCATAGAATAACCGCGATGGGCAAATTGTCGTTTCCTGTACCAACCACCAAATTAAGAACCTCTTTTCTGTACACAGTATAATAAAAATATTCTTTTCTATTCTGAAAGTGAGTGGTTGTTACCCTGTACTGCATTACGGCAGGCCAGTACTGCATGCCGGCGGAGGGCGTCCCGCTGACGGCGCGCGAGGCGCTGCTGACGCGCGAGGAGCTGGGGCGCCTCGTGCGCGTGCTGGCGGCCAGCGGCGTCTCGCGCCTGCGCCTCACCGGCGGCGAGCCCACGCTGCGCCCCGACCTCGCCGAGATCGTGCGTGAGTCTAGCCTCCGCCTCCTCGCCGCCTCTCGCCGCCTCTCGCCGCATCTCGCTGGTGCTGCGATCATTGTCCACAGTAATCTTTGTTATTTTTCGTGGGAGCGCGGCTCGCTTCGTTCGACGGGGCGTTCTTACTGTAGGAAAATATAGTTTCATTGGTTTAAAGTAGTTTAAAGCCTTTGAGTTGAAAAATGTAAAGTTGGACCTCAGACTAATTCGACGGTTTGGATAGTTAATTCAGTAACCAGTGATATAATTTAAATTACCTACTTATTTATTTTTATGTAGAATCGATACTGGAGATTTATGGAAAAATTTATGGAGACTCGAAATGAAGAATATATTATATTTCCCCAAGTTTTTGGGAATAAATATCCACTCTGTTATAATTTGCTGTGGGTACTGTCAGGTCAAGTTATTTCGATATTTTTTAATCAATCTAAAGAAAAATATACCTAGTTCTTTTATTTTCCTCTATGTAAGTAATTTATGAGTACATAAAACTTTGGCACTGCACAAAAATTACACTGTATTTTGTAGTGACAAAATTTTATGTAAAATGTATGTTTGGCTACTACAGAAAATTACCCTGTACAACAATTAGACTATTACTCGGATCAATGCTTACCAGAAATATGAAATTGCAATTACAGTTTACCCCACTCTATTTTTCGTCTATGTAATCAGGGCACGATCGGCGCGAACGGCGATCACTTCCAGGCTTGCCCGCGAACATCGTATCGTACCTCATTTCAACGGAGCGAAAAGCCTACTAGAGATGCATCGGGGAGTTCCTTTCGCCGTACCTCCGTTCGGCTCCGAACACCGTCCAAACTAAGCGCTTTTGGATCGCGACGGGAATCGGATCGAGAAAAAATATGTAGACGTAGCATTAGCAACAATTTCGACGGTGTAATGTAACGCGTAAGGGTACATTCGCAGAAGAGCTGAGCAGCATCCCAAACATCGAGTCGGTGGGCATGACGAGTAACGGCGTGGCGCTGACGCGGCGCCTGCCCGCGCTGCAGCGCGCCGGCCTGTCGCGCCTCAACCTGTCGCTGGACTCGCTGCGCCCCGACCGCATCGAGACGATGGCGCGCCGCCCGGTATGACCACATCACCACCATGTCGCCGCTTTATTTTTCTCTTGGAAAGCTGACAGCCATTTTTACGGCGTACGCACGGATTTCGCAATCTTGAATTAAATTCCAGTTCGCTTTCGCATTTCGAGACTTGAACGTGAAGGCCGAGTGGTGACGTCACGTCACACGACCGAGATCGATTCGTTTGTGTTCGAGTCGAGTGTAGGGGCCCACTGCCCAGCTCTATGGCCCCGGGCGCAGCGCGCAGGGAGGTGCGAGTGACGCGGCGTGTGTTGCAGGGCTCGCTGCTGGCGCGAGTGATGGCGGCGGCTGACCTGGCGCTGCAGCTCGGTCTAACGCTCAAGATCAACGTCGTGCTTATCAAAGGTACGTAAACAGATATACAAAACACTTGCGCTTGCCCTGTACTTGTTTAAATTTCTCGAATTTTAGGTAGCCAAACAGGTTACTCAACTCGTATTTTAGTTTGGAAAATGAAGAACGTTGGCTTATCAATTCAATAGATTAAGGATACTTAGTATTCAAATGGTATACTTCGTAACATTTTAACACAAAAGAAAAAAGTAAAGCATTTTTAGCCTTGAGCCACGACTCTTCTAGTCACGATTGAATAAGTTTACACCAGGCGAGGGCTTCTCGTAGACCGCATAATTACTTATCATCGCTTACTTTTGGAGAAAGAGCGAGGGCCGCCTCGCCCCCTTCTCCCTTTACGATTATCACAAAAGTAGTCATCCATCATAAGTGTCTGATGGCTTATTTGGCTGGCATTATTAGAGGTCTGATTGAATGGTGTCCCCAGGGTTCAACGACGACGAGATCAGCGACTTCGTGGAGCTGACGCGCGACCGCCCCGTCGAGGTCCGGTGAGTGCACCACTAGTCTCTAGCCCGCAGCCAGCGCCACTAGACCCCAGCCCGCAGATGCGCCACTAGACCCTAGCCCGCAGCCAGCGCCACTAGACCCTAGACCGCAGCCAGCACCCGGCTCGCTAGTGGCAAATTGACTATTACGCGCCCTCGCTTATTATTATGATGCTGTTGCCCGGTCGCGGAGTCGACCATATTTTTACGACGTAGCATTACAATAAATACTCGGAAATATATATTATTCGTAACTATAGTTTTGTATACATGTCGTGTAAGCCGAGCCGGTGTAGATCGTGTGTCCTTCGTAACGAGTGTCGTGGGGCGGCAGGTTCATCGAGTTCATGCCGTTCTCGGGCAACCAGTGGTCGCGCACGGGGCTGGTCCCGCACGCGGCGGCGGTGGCGGCGGCGCGCGCGCGGCACGAGCTGCGGCCGGCGGCCCCGCGGCCGCGCGACACGGCCCAGCTGTGGCGCGCGCGCGGCCACCGCGGCCTCGTCGGCTTCATCTCCTCCATGACGCGCCCCTTCTGCGGCTCCTGCAACCGGCTGCGCCTCACGGCCGACGGGAACCTCAAGGTGCCGCCTGCTTTACTTTACTTTCACTTGACATTATTCTATTAGAAGTCTGTTTGTAGGCTTTTCACGGCTAGCGAAGGTTGAACGGATCTTGATGAATTTTTTGGATACCTATACTATTTTCTGAATAAACGCTAACGAACAGGTATCAGTACTCGTACAATATAGCTACTTTTTCGTAAAGCTTGATTTAAACAACGATTCAGAATCCAATTTGCGCGAATCGAAACCTACGTCGAGAAAAATAACAACAAATGCTTGGTTATCAAAATAACTAGTTTCAGCAGGGCTATTCTAATTGGTCGGAAAGCAGCTTCCGCTCGGAAATCGCCTTCGGATCGATTCGAACGGATCGGCTTCCGAATCGGAAGCATCCGATTTAATCGTGAATAGCTATGCAGGAAGCGGTTTCGGTGGAGCAATAGTAGAGAGCGAGCCCCCTCTGTGTCGCAGGTGTGCCTGTTCGGGTCCGCGGAGGTGTCGTTGCGGGACGCGGTGCGCGGCGGCGCGTCGGACGAGGCGCTGCGCGGGCTCGTGCGCGCGGCGCTGCGCAACAAGCGGCCGCAGCACGCCGGTGAGTGCCGCGCCGCCGGCCGCGCGCCCGCCCGCGCCGCCCTAACGCGCTCTCCGTTCGCCAGGCTTGCGGCCCGAGCAGCTGGCGCGGGCCTCGCGGCCCATGATCCTCATCGGCGGCTAGCGGCGCGCGGCCTGCACGACGGGCCCGACGGGCCGGGGGGCGCCATGTCGCACCTGGATGGCGCCGGGCACGCGCGCATGGTGGACGTGGGCGACAAGCCGGTGACGGCGCGCGCGGCCGCGGCCGAGTGCCGGCTGGAGGTGTCGGCGCGCGTGCTGCGGCTGCTGGCCGACGCGCGGCTGCCGAAGGGCGACGCGCTGTGCGTGGCGCGCGTGGCCGGCGCGCTGGCCGCCAAGCGCACGGCCTCGCTGCTGCCGCTGTGCCACCCGCTGCCGCTCGAGTGCGCGCGCGTGCACGTGCGCCTGCCGCCCGGCGGCGCGGCGGCGGCGGCGCGCGGCAGCGTCACGCTGGCCTGCGAGGTGCGCGTCACGGCGCGCACGGGCGCCGAGATGGAGGCGCTCACGGGCTGCGCGGTGGCGGCGCTCGCGCTCTACGACATGTGCAAGTCGGTGGACCGCGACATGCGCATCTCGGACCTGCGCCTCGTGTCCAAGTCGGGCGGCCGCAGCGACCCGGCCGCCGCCGCGCCGCCGCCGCCGCCGCCGCTGCGAGCGCTGGCCGCCGCGCCGCCGCTGGACGCCGCCGCCGAGACCTACGCGCCCACGGACTTCATGCACCACTGACGCGCCGGACCCGTCTCGCCACGATACCGGTGTATATTGTTCACTGAGACACGAGAGCCGGCTATTTATTGATTGTTTAGACGCTCGAGCAGAGCGAGGGCGCCTATTTAGAGTTTTGCAATCGAGATGGATCTCCCATAACAAATGTCTTCATTCAATCGGGTATCGAAGGTACACTTGTGAACGTCCAAATTATTAAAATGACTACCGCCCTCGTTCCATGGTCTATCCTCGACTTTTTATTTGGAATGTAAAGTAACTAAAAATTTAAATATTGGACCTACCTCCCTCTTTGGTTCAGACCATTCGCTCTGTGAGGCGGTGTCCTGCCGCAGCGTCGCGCGAACTGACGAAATGCGCGATAAAATCAAACATAACATTGATTCCGAACAGGTGTCCTGACCGACGCTCGCGTCTACGCCTACATGAACGCGCGACGTATTAGGACAACGCCTTATTCACTGTTCTACAAATTTAAATTCAGTATATTTGATCACAACATGTGCATAAAAACTTAACAAAAATGTAAAATAGAATGATCACAATAAAATTAATGTAAGTACCTTAACAGGTAGGTAGTAGCATGTGCTGTTGCCATACATATAACATGTCATAGTGTAGTAAGAATATGTGTAGTATATTCTGTAAGGAGATAACAATGATCTTTTTACAGAATTTTGCTCTTCGGGAAAGTCGCACACGAAACGGCCAGATTATGCCGCGTCATACTTGCATCGTCATTCTCAGTCTCATTCGATACATTTGGAACTGATAACTTCCTTCAGTGAGTACTCGCTACTGCGTGCTTGTGCGCTCAAACTATTCGAACAAATCCCCATGCCGCTTCACAATAATAACAAGACAGTTTCCAAAGGTATTATCACATCCCTAAATGATTAACATTTATATTTCCATCGTCTATACTGACTACCCCATCAGTGGACTCCCAATATTTCTGTAGCTGGGCCACTCCTCGCAACTCGAGCGCGGAACGGGCGCACGCTCGGGCCACTCCTCGTAACTCGAGCACGGAACGTGCGCACTCGGGCCACTCGTAACTCGAGCACGGAACATGCGCACGCTGAAACTCTCCGAGAGTTTCATACCATTATCCCCAGTACAGGGTTTCATAAGTGATAAAAAAAATTTAAAGGTCCGCCGGGACTAAATCGTTGTAATATTTTATAATTGTTAGAAAGAAAAACTATTTAAAAGATCATTTTTATTTTTATAAGTTTAGTTGAGTAAGTGGAAATCAATACAATTGTTTTTTTTTAATTACTTCTATGCATTTTCTTTTTAATCATTTAAGCATTCAATTAAACAAAAATATATAAATAACTCTTATAAATACTTTTAATTGCATCATTAATCCAGTACCATGTGTGTGAGCCTAGGTTATTGGCCTACTGGCCATGCTTCAAAGAATTAAATAGTGCTTAACATCTAAAGAACCTGAGGAACATTCAAAACTTTAATGTTTAGTATGATTTTCCACACAAGGTGCTGGATTCCTGAGATTTTATTTTATTCCTGAATTCCATTATTTTTATTGTTAAAGGTAAGATGATGCGGGTGATATTAGACAAATCATTCATTTTCGCCCTTAAAAGTTGCCATGATTTACAAAGCTTCAGATTTACATGGCTTCAGCAGCATCCTAAATTTCACAATACTAAAATACTGAATCTTCATCAACTGTAGTAAATTATGCAAACAAAATAGCAAAGCACGAAATAAATGCGGGTGTCACCCGCACTCTAATACACTAAAACGAGCATAGAGTATTATTAGTGTATTCCTCAACGAGAGGCCGAGGCCGGTCCAGGAGGCGTGGCGTCGGCGCGGGGGGGCGGTCAGGCGCTGGGCACGAGCACGTTGGCCTTGGCCGGGTGGTCCTGCGGCGCGGGCGGCGAGCGGTCGAGCCGCTGCACGCGGATGTCGTGGTTCTGGATGTACTGGTTGATCTCCTCGCCCTTGCGCGCCAGCTGCTCCTCCAGCGCGCGCATGGCGCGCGGCAGCTGCTCGCACGTGGCGAGCAGCTCGGGCAGCACGGCGCCCACCGTGCGCTCCACCACCACGCCGCCCACCATGCGGAAGCACTTGCGCTCCGACGGCACGCCGCGCAGAGTCTCGATCACGATCCTGCGGGGGCGGGGCTGTTTACAGCTTGCGAGTTTACCTAGTTCTGTGCGGTCAGCCGAGACCCACTCTCAAGCCGCAGCGATGACTTCACATTTTGTGGGATGCAATGAGGCACCAATGAATGTCGTCTGATTACTAAATGAGTTCTCTGCATCGCTGCCAGATGTGCACAGGAGGTTAATATTAATTTCAAGATTTTTTTAGTTTAACAAACTGTCAAACTTCAAATACAGCCTATTTATAATATTGACTCAACCACCACTAGAAATTCACGCTCCCAATATGGTTAGGTGGAGGTTAGTGTGGATTAAGTCTGTTGCACACCACTCACTTGTGTTCGTTCAGGTCCATTCCCAGCTCGGACAGTTTGTTGGCGAGCAGTCTCTGTTCGGCACGAAGCTCCTGGAATTGTGCGAAGATTTCTTCATTTGTTTTTCCTTTACCACTCTTGTTGCTGCCACTCTTCGACATTGTGTAGAGTTGTTGGGCGTATTTGTAGAGAATATGACGTTAAGATTCTAGGGTTTCGATGAGAGCTGATGAGGAAAAATTTGTGATTAGATAAAAATAAAATTTACTATCTACTTACTGTAATTATTACTTATAATTCTCAAATTTGTAAGTACATTGCTTAATTATTATTATTTATTTATTTTCTTTAGCACACACCACTGTCCATGCTTAATCATAATGTTTTTATTCCATCCAAAGGTTGTCTGGAAGAGATCACTCTTAAGCGATAAGACCACCCATTGCGCCTATATTTTTGAATGTTTAGTTTAGATTTATTTTGTATTTGGTGTCAATAAAGAGTTTTTGTATTGTATTGTACTGCTTAAAAATGTTACTCTACTTACTGTGTACAGGTTAGGGTACACATAGATTTAATGTCAACTATTAGGTAGGTATCTATTCAATAGTTTATTATTGTAAATGTGAAAGTTTGGATAGATAGATGGATGATTAGCCTATCACCCCAGAATGGCTGAATGGATCTGGATGAAATTTGGCACAGATATTGATTAAAAGTAATCTGGAATGGCACATATTGGCACTAATTTTTTTTGCTGCATACATAAAACACTGCGGACCGCAGCTAGTTATTTGTATCAAAACATAAACTGACCTGCACAGACCCAATCAACCTCTATTCTAGCCGAGAATCTTTTCTGACTATGTCGATTAGCACTACACTCGTAGACCTCATGTAATCACACTAATAATTAATATTAAAAATGCAAAAGTTTGGATGGATTTAAGTAGGTATGTTTGTTGCTCAATCACGGCTGAACGGATGTGAATTTGGCACAGAGTTAGATTTTAGTCTGGAATAGCACATAATATGATACTTTTTAACCCTTATTACATATTATCAAAACGTAGAATTTTACTTATTTTACTGCAATAGGTACACTGTTGTAAGACTACACTAAATTGTATTTTTGTTGTACAAATAGAATATTTCATTGTTAGGCCATGGTCAGTTTTATTTGGGTTTATTGTAGTTATTACCTCCTCCAGAATCTCCCGGTGGTAGTGACGGGTAATAAAACTAGTAATTAATATTACAGGAGAAAAATAACAAAACAGTCGTGGAAATGGAAAAGATACAGGTTATGTTTTTTTTTTTACCCCGGCCGTAGGGTTTGGTGAGTTTGGTAAATTAGTCATCATCGCGTACGTTTCCGCGGCTTATCTAGGAAAAAAAATCGCCTAGAACGAAAAATACCCCGTTCCCGGACGTTTGTCGGGAGAAATTTTGACTAGATTAAAAATTATCTACCTTGTTCCCGCGAGACTTCCGGCTTAATAATATAACATATACAAGGCGACGGTATTCCTGGGTGTCGGAACCACTGTCGTCACCCTATAGCTGTAGGGGTAGGTGTCGGTACCTATAGTGTGGGTTCCGGTAAATGTCTATACTTATTGGCGGGTACAATTAATACAATGGAAATACGATTGCGTAATATATTTAATCCTCCAAGTAAGTTACAATCAGTGCGGCGTGTGGAGGATGACTGCGGGCGCAAGGTAACGCGCGGGCGCGGGTGGCCGCCGACATTCGACCCAAGCTCCGCGCCTCTATTCCAAACTGCAACTCAGCGCATTCCTTGCCCCCACATACATCCCCTTCTTACAAAAAAAACAACAAAAAAAAAATTTTTCTTACTCTAAAAACATCAGTTTAAAATTAATCCTATAAAACATTTAATCACGCTGTATAGTAGGTACACATATTTGTTCAACAAACGTGTCATTGTCTACGCTACCTACGCGTAACTTGATCTCTCTTCACGACTCACTACCCAGAACTTAACACAGAACTTATGATTAGACTAAACAATATGTAGATTACACGGAATGTTACATTGTAAAACTGAAAAATATTGTTAATACATTGAACTGATTATGTTATGTTACATTTACACGTGTTATTCACTGATTTTACATTGTTAAAATTTTATCACTTGAACTACTTCTCGCTCTACTTTTACAAAAACTACACCGAACGTCACGTTACGCATACTGCACAGTTTGACTTGGCAAAATTCCTGGCGTTGCTACCGCAACTGTAGCCTGAGGTCCGATTTTGTCGTTTGCAATCACGTTTACCGCGCTCAGCTCCTTCCGAGCCCATTTCTTAACGCCTCTGCTACACTGTTTATAAATCACAAATACGCCAATCAGTAATAGTATGGCAGACATACTGATTACCGTCACGCTATATATTTCAACTTTGCTTTCATTGTGTGATTGTTGCGCGTCATTAGCACCGTTTTGTGCGATAATTATTTCTTCGGATTTTTCTTGTTTACTATTAGGCTTCCCCATCTCAAAAGTTTGCAAAATAAACGTGATAAAATTAAAATAAGTACTTTTGTAACAAATGTATTCGAGTACACGCTGCTTATGACTAAATTATTTTAAAATACTCATCTTATAAGAGTTACAAAAATCTATGTCAACATTTCTTATCTAGTGTATTAGGTCTTGTACATACTGCTGCTATGCCGCGTTACACGCTTGTTCTTTACATTTAATCATTGCAATTCATTCCACTGCGACACATAACGCCGGTTCGCTGCGTCAGTATGTCCAAGCCTAATCTATGAACTATTTACCTACTTGAAATTTGTTTAATAAACTATACTAAAAATCGTACTGGCGGTTTTATTATTCGTCCAGAACGGGTCGTTTTAACATTGATTTCTCTAGGTTTTCCGATTAGGTTTGTATCATGTTGCAATTCGGCCAGTTGCTCGTCGACTTCCTGTGCTTTCGCTAATTCATCATAATCTATAACCGTTGGACATTCTGCGGACTCGACGCGTGGTAGCGCGTCAGCAATCCTTCGACGTGTTGTATGTCGCTAGTAAATTCGCTAATGTACAACAATTGTCTTGTCCTTCTCGGTGTCTCTTTACACGGTTTTTCACATTGCCAGGCGCGGTTTCTGTACCGAAAATGGTACTTGCACAACCACCCTGGATCTCCTGGTGCCTTTCGGGCTCTTGACTGCGACCTGCTGGCACTCCTATAGTACCTACGTCCTCGGCCGCGTCCTCTCTCCATGCTGCTGCGCCTATACTTCCCCTGCTGCACTTCGTTACGCAGGCTTGCTTCTTCTATTTGCGATTTCTTCATCTGGGTAAAAATATTTGTTGCTGCATACATGATTTACTGGATTACTTAAATAAATTCTTAACTTAGCCTTCCGAGGCCGCCGCGTACGTCGGAAGTGAGTCACCCTCTCCGCACTTGTTCTTGCACTATTTTACTTTTTTTTTACACTGTTTAACGTTCACTTAATATGTTCACGGGGTCACCACTGTAGGAACCTTTCTTCACGTTTGTTTTACGTTTTTAAAAGCATTGATTCCAAAGTACAATGGAGTCCTCATATTAATGCTCTATCTGGGAAACTTAGTTCTACTGCTTATGCGGTTCATAAGACATAAGATCAGGCAACTGACGGATATAGCTACAGCTCGGATGGCTTACTTTGCTTACTACTTACATAATGACAGCTTAATGTCATATGGCATTTTGCTGTGGGGTTCAGCTGCTGATGTAGAAGCCATTTTTATTTTGCAAAAGCGAGCAGTACAAGCTATCTACGAGATGGGTCCCCGCAAATTATTGAGAGATTTATTTAAAGTACTTACCTGTTTTGTATATCTTTGAAAATAATATGTGCGTTCGTAAAAATTACATAAATTTAAATAGCTGTACCAAGATTTAGACTGACTAAATCAAATAAGTAACAAAAGTAAGTGAAAACTAGGTAAGGTAAGTAAGTTTTTATAAGTGAAAACTTCTTTGGCCTGTACAATCTATGACCTGCCAGGCGGAAAGTCCCAACGATTGCCGAAGCTTTTTCCGATTAAAGTTGTAAATACTTACCAAATTATAGATCCGTCGGCGTTGGAAACCAATCCGTCCCTCGGAAACGGATTGGCTTTCAAATCGGAAGCATCCGATTTGATTGAGAATCGCTATGCGGGTCTTCATTTATTTTTTTAAAGTATTAAAACCTTTTCATAATTTTAGATGAACTTGTCGTTAAAAAGCGAATGCAAAATTTAGTTTAGTCTACCGTTACCAACTGTCACACGTATACATTCATACGGATTCCGAGTCGAGAGGTTGAGAATCATAAAATAAAATTAAGCATCATAAATACTTCAATTCAAACAAAATGGCAATGAGGCGTTTTCCAGTGAAACAAAAATTGTAGTTCCAAAAAATATAATAGATGGCGTTACAGAGTTTGATGAAATTGTTCTGTCAAATCGAATGTCAACTTGAAATTAAAATGTTTGACATTGACATCAATTTAAATTTGACATTGACGTAAATATTTTCTGACTAGCTAGTTAGTGCTACCAGTGGATCAACTAATTTTCCAGCAAATATGATAATTAACCACCTGATTTCCAAATAGTAGTAAGATCAGTGGCCCTGTTCGGAGATTTAAGATTTTCATCTCACCTTTTTTCGTCCTTGTTGCTCTCGTTTGAAACGTCGTGTGAAATTGTGAAAAAAATGTGAAAGTGACCAAGATAAGATCTCATCTCATCTCACGCGCAGGAATAGCCCCCCTGTTCCTAATTCAAAATATTCCTAACTACAGTGAAACCTGGTTAATTGCAATCTCAAGGGACCAAGACATTTGTACCAATTATTGAGGGTTTCCAATAATCCAGTTTTCCAATTAAGCAGGTTTAAAATTATAATTGTCTTATTTACAGAGGTCGAAATGTGCCGTTATTCCATTTTTAGAAGTGGAAATAATAATAAAAATGCGTATTTTTGGTGTTATGAATTTAATGTAGGTATGAATGTACAAACATAATGTATTGCGTCTAAAAAAAAAGGTGAAGTTTATGACTTAAAGTAATCGGTTTTGTTTGTTTGCACTTGATTGCTAGTTGCTGAAATCTGTTTCTCGATAGAATAAAGTTGGTCAAAATTTACGTTTGGACATTTTGTACACTTTTATTCTTTTGTTTTTAGGTCAAACCCTGAGATAGTATTGACAAACAAAGCATGCGCAAAAGATGACGCGAAATGTATGAAAACAAACATGTCAACACGTGTTAAAACCTGATTAATTTGTCTCACTTATACAGGTAATTGAGCTACAGAGTCTCAATTACAGAGGTAAACATCGTCAAACAAAAACAAATCTCATTTAACAAGGTTCAAAGTCCCATTAACAGAGGTAATTTAATGAAAAAGAACCGGGACCTCATTGCAACTCTTAATAATAGAGGTTTTTCATATATCCAGGTCCCACTTTGTCAGGTTTCACTGTATTTCTAACATATTTTTACCCCAAAATTAGGGAATTGAAAGCTTCGATAGGTGACCATACTTTATCGATTTGACAGACCTTTTTTGTGCTTCTCCAACGCCGACGCGAACTATTTTTTTTTAATGAAAACGCCTCATTTAAAAAATACGAGATCTGGTCACACAGAACCAGCTTAAAATTTTAGAGAGAGAGAGAGAGAGACAGACAGAAACTCAAACCTCTCACTCTCTCTCAAATCAAAATTTTGCTACCTTTTTACTGTGCTGAAAAATGTTGCACTTTAGATAAATCTCATCGCGGAAATGCTCACGGGACGTGGTGGATAATATTTGGTCTAATCAAAATTTCATCTGAGCAGCACCCGAGAACGGAAGTTTTAGAAGCTTGGCAAGAGAATTCTAGGTAGAACAAATTTTATACCGGAAGTCACATGGGAAAGTGGCAGATAATTTTTAATCCAGTCTTAACTGTTTCTAAACAGTTCTTTGATTCAACAAAAGTGAAATATGGCAACAAAAAATAAAATGGCAAATAAAAGTTTAAATAAAAAAAATAATTGTAAATCTAAGTATTTGTATGAGGTACTTACTTTAATTAATTATGTATTTTTAGAGGGTTTTTTTACTTGCAACTATTTAAGTGTTTATAAATGAAAACTACTTTGGCTTTTGTTTTAACACTTATCGTTTATCTACTGTGTAAAATTAGCAGCCAGCAGCAGTTTTCCCTGTACAATAAAATAAAATAAAATGAAATAAAAATTAATTTCTTCCGACAAACGTGCGCGAATGGGGTATATATCGTTTAATTAAGCTAGATCTTATCCCAGCTAAACCGCAGGAACGTACACTCGTAGTCTCATGACGATGTCACTGTCATAATTGACAGTGACATTAGAATGTAATTTACAATGTGTGCTGCTAAGGGTGTCATGCCTGAAATAAATTAATTTTGAATTTGAATTTGAATTAGTTTAATCAGTGTACGGTATTTATATGTAAACAGTAAAAACTCCCAAAAATGGGTAATTTTACCAATCAAGTTTTGAGTTTATAAACTTCATTCAACACCAAACTATGACATACATACATGAGTCTAAAGTGTTTTTAATATAGTTTATATAAAACTAGCTGTCACCCCGCGACTTCGTTCGCGTTTATTATTTATAAATATATTTATATAAGCTATCCTATCTGTTAAGTTAGATCAAACTGCACACGATGTGCAAATTTGATTGAAATCGGTTAAGTAGTTTAGGAGTCTTTAGTGGACAAACAACGTGACACGTATATAATTTATATAAAATAAGATGTGAATTGTAAAACATAAAAATATAAAAGCAGAATTACAAAAGAGTTCTCATACCGGTAGCATATCCATATCATAAAGATATTATAAAAATTGTAATAAATAATAACGTTAACACTGAAAAAAAAAAATATTACACGTGTAATTTTTCAAATTTCTTACACTGGAGGGAATTATACTAATTTTCCTAATGCGGCAACACCTGATCTATCCGTCATCAAAATTTTAACAAAGTTTTGGTTGAATCCACAGACATCCAACACTGTTTAATTTAAGAACAAGAAATATAAATTATACATAATTCATTTATGGGTTGAATCGTAAAAATGAGGTAGAATGGCCATAAAGCATTTTTTAAGGATATTAATTAAATATGAATTTCAATTACTGCGTCTGAGCTGCATGAAACAAGGGTTACAAGCAAATTGCAAGTAAATTTTTGAAAATTCGAATGTGGGCCTATCGTATTACATATTTACAGAATGCACTCAATCATTTACGAGGAAACAGGCAAAAGCTCTACAAAACAGTATTATTTTGTCACGTGTGATCACTGACGAGACGTGCACGACGCGAACCTGGGGCCCTATTCGGAGATAGGACTTTTTCATCTCGATCTCGATTCCTAGAACTCGAGGGAGAATCTCCTAAAAACAAACCATGTGGTATTCTCAAACAAGCATGAGATGAGATGGGCTTTTCTCACTCAAATTACGTTCCATTTTACTCGACTGTGCTTGCTAAAAACCGGTAAAATCGATAAAACGTATTTCGGGACCATTCTGCTCATTAAATGCATACAATAATTAAATATCGATATGTTTAATCAAATGAACTAATATTATGATAATTATTACAAGTTATAAAAGTGAGAAGAATAAAATATAACATTTTCATTCCATAAAGAATTTGTGGGGAACGAAACGTACTTAGCCAAATAAGTCATTGTTTTGTTTACAAATAGAGGTTATTAAAATCTAAAAATCTTTCCGTCATCACGCCCACAAAAACTATCACGATTAACAACATTAAACACTTAATAGGAACTACTAAGGCTTTCGTTTGTCGTTAAACCCAATGGAATGGAAGATCGGTTTGGAAGTTTTTTCCGAATCAATCGCCCCTATGTACTAATAACATAAGACCTTCAAAATAATCTAACAGGGTTAATAAAGTGACGCCAGGATACTTGTGGAGATAATTGTAAGTATTAAGTACTTTCTTATCACTATATATGACCACATAATTTGTAAATAACCAAGGTTAACTTAACCTAAAAGTCACAAACTTTTTCTTGTTTATAAATTGAAAAATGTTTCAGGTACCTACTGCGTAATTTATGCCGTTCGAGCCTAACACCTACCAACAAACAAGTCACCCAAGGACTCGTACGTGACTAATGGTTTCCAAGTTGGCTTTAGAAACCTGACTGTGGATGAGCTAAACAGCAATCACAACCACTATCAACAACAAATCTGTGGACTTAGTTACATATTTGTATGAACAAAAAAATTGAATTTTCTTAGACCCAGTAAGTAAGTATCTGAGAAATCACACTTTACACTAATTTTAAAAAGGCAAAAGTTTGAATGGAAGTACATATGTATATATTAGATAGATGATGATTGTTCTGAATTAAATTTGGCACAGAGATAGAGATAGATACTATAGGAATAATCTGGATAAGCACATTTATACATATATATCAAGTAGCTGCGCCCCGCAGTTTCACCTGCGGTCCTGCAGAACCATTATCTCTATCATCCTCTTCATTGTCTTATCATCGTCCTTTTCTGTACCTCTGACATTGTGTATGCAAAATTTCATGATGATAGATTGAGTAGTTGAGGTGTGACAGCAGAACAAACAAACAAATTCATTTTTAAATTATTAGTTAGGATATCTATATTGCCAATCTACCTACCTTACACTCTGCATTAGGTAATATACTTACTAGCTGATCTCTGTACCTATAGCTATACTTCATACCCAGTGCGGTGAAGCTCAGCTCTCAGCTTCTTACATTTAGTGCTTTGCAATGAGGTTCGGCTAACGGACTATACAAACTAATATTACATAGAGAGTTTTAGGCAAGACAATCTAGCCATTCCCTAGTGATGTGCTTGCCAACAAAGGACAAATTGACTTTTATCTAAGTAGTATACCGTTCACTTTGGGAAAAATTATAATCATTTCCTATATTTTCCCATAAATCTGTCCAGTATGTCCTAAACAAGATAATTTAAATCAGTCATGTAATGCAGAGCAAAAGTAAAATATAATGTTTGATACATTAAGTAACATTGTGATTTTTTGTTTGCAGATTGAATTGTGATGGAAACCTGCACTGCTACTTAAATTCAAGATGCTTTACTTAATATTTTGGAAGTAATCTGTTATTGTTTTAAGGACATTCTAATGAGTACAAACAGATTTTGAAAAAGCATGCAGATAAAAAGATAAATAAATCAGTTTTTTTTATTGTATTATGTCTTGTTATTTAACATACTAGTGATGATAGCTTAGTCGCAGAAGATACGCCTCTCAAGCCAGAGGGAGAGGGTTTGGACCCAGCCAAAGGCATGCACCAACTTATTCATTGTGTGAGCATATGTACATATCTAATGTCATCTGCTAAGTAACTGGAGCCCGGTATATGGCGACAAGCTCACCGCCTGTCACATTTAGGACTGAATATCGTCCGCTAAAGTGTGGGTGTTGTACACCTCTGCCAGTCCATTCAGGGGAAAGGCGTGATGATATGATATGTTATGTTCAACATGCAATGCCGAAAAATATTTGTATTGTATACTCCACTTTGGTAAATATACTAACCCCCTTAGCAATAAACAGTGTATAGCCTTGGGATAATTATAAAGTGTTTTGTCTTTATCTTTCTTTGTTGTTTTTGAACTCAATCGAAAATGGCAAAAGACTGTAACTATTCTGAGGCTATACAACATTTATTGCTAGCTTCAATAGAGTTCAAGAATTAAAAAAAAGACAAAACTATATAACTATTCCAAAGCTAGACAACGTTTATTGCTAAGGGGGATAATATTTACAGCTTAATATTATTTTTACAGACAAATTTACAAACAATATTATATAGCTTGGGGTGGGAGGAACATGATTGTAGATATTTGAAGGAAGTAGGATGGACTATGTCCGGGAGAGGATATCTTATAAGGAGGAAACTTAGATTGGGACAACTGAAGCAGATGTGATCTGTGTTATCTTCATCCAACCCACATTCACAGATTGAGTGCTCCCTGAGCCTGAGTTTGGCTAAATAAACCAGAGTGCACGGGTGACTTAATTGGAGACAACATAAGATCATGCTCATATGTTTCTCGGTTGAGCGGAATTTGAAGAACTAGGGAATTGTAGGGATACCTATTGGGTTGGATATCAGCATATCTACCCTTGATGTTTTGGGACGTCTCCCAGTATTTTGACCATTGATTTAGGAGGAAAAATTTAGGAAGAAAAAGGCCATGCGAGTATAATTGATGTATTCAAGATTCCAAAAGCTGCTTACAATCTATCTTGTCAAACCCTTTTCACTCCTCATTTCGTTTCCCTGTAATTTGTTAAATTAAGGAATCCCTCATAAATTGTTGTAAAATAAGTTGCACTCTTGTGCAAAATTGGCCACCTATAAAGGATCTCTTAGTGTACTCAGTAAAGATGATAGAGTAGTTGAGATTATGCGACTTGACATAGAGGATAGCTTCTAGAAGGGCAATCGCTTCTCCAGTGAATACTGAGAAGTAAGATGGGCATTTATAACTAAGACTTATTCTAGCAGATAGTATGCAAACAGCTGCTCCCACGGCACTGACTGTCGATAACTTCGACGCATCAGTGAATATGTTTACGCCAACCAGCGTAATGCGATGCGATCCTTTGGTAAAATAGGATAGTCCTTGTCAGATCGAAATGAAGTGGACTATTGGGTTGAAAAGTGAGAGCCTGAGAGGCAATAATTTTAAGTATAAAATAACAAACAAGTTTATACATTGACGTATAGAATTTTTTTTTGCCCGTAGGGCAGGCTAAAGCCAACATAGCCATACCGTCTTGTCATCCGTTTGATTTTTGTACATGGGTTATTAAATTTAAGATGATAGCGGAGAGGGTGATGAAAAATTAGATGAATCCCTCCCCTTTTCCCATTTCAGTCGTGGATACTTTACTGAAACGTTAAGTCGAGTTCTGTAGAGAACACGAAAAGTTGCATTTCCTAATGTTTGTATCATTTGCTTACACTCGTGCACGTTAACGAACACGGCAAAAGTTACACAATTATTACACTTTAACACTCGAAGCATCACAAGTTTTAGAAAATAATACAAAATCACGACACCATTTTTTCGGTTCCCGCCAAAGACCCTCCTTGACGTATAGAAACGTATGACGTAGGTATTCAAATACTGAGTTGCCAGTTTTGTAGAAAAAATATATTTACGGGACCGAAGTGGCAACAAATGAGTCGCGACCCACTATCTCACTTACGTCTCGACTGCCTCCGACCACTCGAGACATCTCGGGCCCCAGCCATCGAGATAATCTCGATCTCTAGCGAAGAGAATAAGGCATCTCGATTTTTGGCATTTTTTTCGAGATGAGATGGTATCTCGAGTTGTAGGAATAGCCCTCCCGGATGAAAAGCATTACGCTTGCCCATTCCAGTTACAATGACACCTCGAATTTTTATTTTCAAAACCGAGTGTTCCACTGCACTGGGGGGCTATTCCTACACGTGAGATGAGATGAGATTTTATCTTGGTCACTCTCACACCTATGACGTTTCAAACGAGAGCAACAAGGACGAAAAAAAGTGAGATGAAAATCTCAAATCTCCGAATAGGGTCCCTGTGCTAATCACTGCGAGATATTTCTCGATGCCATGACCTTTTAGGCCGAATGATTTGCTTTTTTTGTAAGATGTGTGTTAAATAATAAACTAATATAATTTTAAAAACACTGGTTTTGATTTTTGATCAAGTATAACCTTTCCCTCAACATTTTGGGAGTTACCAAGCTAAGCTGTTACATGTTTCTTATCTACTCTCATTCCCAAACAAAGCAATCATTTTTCAATTAATTTCATTCAGTCGAAAATAACATTTTTCTTTACCTTTGTTTTCTTCAGGCTGTTTGCTATTTTTTAAACCATGATTGCCACTGCTATTCTTGTTAATTGATGTTTGAAACCGTGAGTCTTATTTATGGTAACAGACGCATACAGAAATCCGACAAGGAAAGGTATTCCTTATTTCATCATAAAGCAGATAAATCCAGGGTGTATCTAGTAGTATACTATTTATAATAAATAAATACAGTTAGCTAATGGTTTACCATTATGATTAAAATGCGTCCTGTGGCCCTATTCGGAGATCTGAGATTTTCATCTCACCTTTTTTCGTCCTTGTGCTCTCGTTTGAAACGTCATAGGAGTGAGAATGACCAACAAAAAATCTCATCTCATCTCACGCGCAGGAATAGCCCCCCTGCTTGTTTTTTTTTTGTACAACAATGTAGCGTTACCCTCTGAAAGAAAGTTCTTCGTGGGCAATTAGGTACAGCAAAGTTTTTAACGGCACATTTTATGTGACATGGCATCGTATTATCGTGCTGTACAAAACAAGTCGGACAAAACATGTGCAATATCGTGACCCCGTGCGCTTGTTTGTTTTTTAATACACTACACTTATTTAATAGTTAATTCTAAGCACGAAAGTTAAAAAATGCACTTCTAAACCAGCGATACTGAATTTATACTGTGTAGATGTGTTGTTGATGCATTATAAAATAAATAACCAAATATCTGAATAATATCTCAATTGCAACTATTCTTAGTTGAGTCACAAAGTTGTAAATTATGATATTAAGTTCTGTAGCATTATTAAATTATGTTATACAGACGTAAATAGCATCAATTATTAATAAATAGTTGTGGAAGTTTGCAACGAACTGCGAACACGAACTTTCATCACCATGTCTCTTTTTCCTGCGTACGCGCCCGATTTATCGAAAGACGTGGAAGATTCAAGTATGTACATACCGCACCACCTTCCAAATAAATTCAATCGTTTTACACCTAAGTACACGTAAACACGTCAGTTTTACACCTAAAACTGACGTGTAAGTATGTGTTTTAGCAAGCGGCGAGGAATGGAGCGTGCCGGCGGCGGTAGAGAGTCAGTTGCTGGCGAGCGACGAGGAGCCGCCGGCGGCGAAGCGCGCGCGGCCCGCGCCGCCCTCGCCGCGCCACGACGACTTCTACCTCGACACCAATCTGGACTACGGCAACTTGCGAGTCTCCACGCTCTACTTTCCCGGCCGACCTGAGTTAGCATAATTATTCTTATTTTTTCATATTTATAATGTGGATCAGGATCAATAGCCTAAAGGAAAATAATATGCTGCAAAATACTTAATTAGAAATTTTTTTCAAGACATAAAAATATCTCATACCAAACATATTGTCATGCCTTTCCTCCAAAGGGGCTGGCAGAGGTGTATTTTATTATATACTAGCTGCACCCCGCGGTTATAAAGTATACTAAGTGCTATTCTAGACTATAATCTATCTCTGTGCCAAATTTCATCCAGATCTGTTCAGCCGTTCTGGAGTGAAAGAGTAACAAACATCCATCCATCCATTCTTACAAACTTTCGCGTTTATAATATTAGTAGGATATGATAAAATCCACAATTAGCCGGACAATATTCAGTTCCTAATGTGACAGGGGGTTAGCCTGTTGACATACACCAGGGTCCAGTTATATAAAGAAACTAGATTTATTATCAGAGTCTGATCAAAGAAGCATGCTCACAGTGTAACTACTGCAACAAAGAAGCATGCTCACAGTGTAATTACTGCAACAAAGAAGCATGCTCACAGTGTAACTAGCTGTGTACTGCAACAAAAGTGTGGCTCGGTATAGTTTATTGAAGCTGTCCGTAACCGACAAGCATGTATTAAGGGACTCATGGAAGTAGAAGATGCGAAAGATGTGTGCCAGTATCAGAATCATACCAAGTGGAGAAAAGAGCAAGTGTTCTCTGTCTGCCCCTATGGGAATAAAGTGTGACTATATGTACATGTGCAGAAGGCAAGGGGAAACTGATGCACCAATTTCCCAAGAAACCTAGTATGAAATGATTTCATTTAAATTAGGCATGACCTTCAGCAATAAAGATGACAACTAAGAAGAAAGATATGAATGTATGTATGAAGCTGCGCTGCTGCTGCAGTAATGTACTTACTGCAATGGGTTGCAGGCTTAGGTTGTAGCTATCTACACTTTTATTGACAGCCTTGCATTGTGATGTCATTTTTGTTTTGTAAAAGCTTGTTTGTTACATTGTAAACAAAATATTGTATACCTATTGTTAATGTCTTGGATGTTTTATTTATTTATTTTGTTTATGTTTGCTTGAAATAAATTGATTTCAATTGTTTATTGGCAGAATAATTATTCTTCGTAGTAATTCTTTAAATTTTTTTTTAAAATTTAATGAAAGTAAATTAATGTAAATCACGGTCATAGTCATCAATGATGTTATCAATTGATAACAGCTCTGACCTAATATTATATGAGGGTGTGGGTCTATAACCATGTTTGATTTGAAAGCATAACTATAGTTGCTAAGGCTGTCACTAATCGTGAAAATTTATAATTAGCTCTCTGATGCTATAAGTTATTAGTAAGTGTAAACTATTTCTGAAGAGACGGTATTCAAAACCACCTTAATGTAAATGTAAACAACTAATACTTCTAATAATCCAAACCATGTACAATATGTAGGTAATTCCAATATGAATCTAATGGACACCAAGATCAATACTACAGAAAGACACCCAAGAAAAACACTACTAGGTCCGTCCTCTTCCGTGCTGCAGCGAGAAGTGCCAGTTGGGCGGGGCGGGCGACTCGGGCGCTACTCTTTCATTCCTTACGCTACATTCATTCATTCATTCGCTACATTCCTTTGACAGTTCGCTCTCAAAACGTCACACAGCAGACATAGACTGCATTCTTTTGTATGTGTTGCTAACATAAGATGTTTCAGCTGTTGATTTTCCTTAAAATATTATAAATAAATAAATAGTTGGAAGAATGAAGAACAAAGCTTTTTTCATTGTAGGTTGTATCATTGCTTACAATCAGGCGATGGTCTTCAAATGCAAGCCTATCAACAGCAAAATACATATGTCGGAACCCGAGGTATCCATTCCGCATCAGACATGGTCCTACGGCGTGGGTATAGCGGGCGAGGAGAATGATACATCTCGCTTACTTAAATCAACTTTATTTAAATGGCCGATAATTAATTTACACAGTAGGTAGATTATAATAATAATATATAATAATTTATTTATTTCGGAAACCAAAAATCCACACTATACTAACATTACAAGATAACATGACTAAGATAAAATAACTACAAAAATCATAAACTAAATCTTAAAACATTAGGTAGTATTTAGCTTGGTTTAAGACATTTTGTGCAGATGAATTCAAACTTCCTAGTTTGCTCCTTTCTGATCATCGTTTGCACAAAATGTCTAATCACACTGAGAAAAAAATGCTACGTAAATCATGAGACGCGCTGCGTACGTCTGGACAAAAACATACCACTCGTAAGCTTGTAAGCGCCTTCATGTTGCGTACGTAACAAGCATTACGTAGCCCGCTTCATGACAACTGTCATGATGCGAATTGGTGTTCTATACTTATCGTATTGACGCGGGTACATTACAGCTTGGAACCGCATACGTATGGATTGATGTTCCATACTTATCGTATTGACGGGGGTACATTACAGCTTGGAACCGCATACGTATGATACGGGTGTCTAGTACGTATGGATTGATGTTCCATACTTATCGTATTGACGGGGGTACATTGCAGCTTGGAACCGCATACGTATGATAGGGGTGTCTAGTACATATAGATTTATGTTTGGTAGTTATTGTAACGATGTGGGTACAATACAGCTTGGAACCGCATACGTATGATACGGGTGTCTAATACACACGGCATTATGTTTCATACTTATTGTAATGACGCGGTTACATTAGAGCTTGGAACCGCATAGGTGTTATAATGGTTCCTCGTACGTATGAACTTGTTTTTGATATTTATCGTAATGGAGCGGCTACATTAGAGCTTGGAACCACATACGTATTATACTGGCGTCTTGTACGTATGAATCGGTGTTTGATACGTAACGTAATGACGCGGGTACTACAAATTTTGGAACTACATAAGTATTCTACTGGTGTCGTGTACGTTTGGATTGGTGTTTGATACTTATCATAAATACTCGGTTACATTAGAGCTAAGAACCTCATACGTACTTTACTGGTGTCTCGTATATGCGGGTTGATGTCAGATACTTATTGAAATGACGCGGGTACATGACAGCTTGGAACTTCATGCGTTTGATATTAGTGTTTCGTACGTACACCTTGGTGTTTGATACATAACGTAATGGTACTGCTTTATTACAGTTTGATACTCCATACGAATGTACTGGTGTCTCTTACGCAACCTAATACGATTGCTACATTACAACTTGGCACGCCATACATATACCGGTTGTTCATCTAGACGACAGACATATTCTAGGATATCATAGTACTTATCATATGAAAAAGTTTTACTAAAGGACCAACCCTAAAATTCCAAAGCAAAAATTTACTGTTTCAAACATTTTGTCCAAAGTCAATGAATTTTTCTAAGGAACAGTAGATTTTTTTCGAGATTTCAGGGTGGGCCCTATAGTAAATGTTGTAAATGATGAGTACGATAATATCCCAGAATATGTATGTCATCAACATGAACACATGGTATACGTGCGCCGCGCCTAGTTGTAATGTTGCATTCCTATTGGTTGCGTATGAGAAACCAGTATATTCGCATGGAGTGTCAAACTGTAATAAAGCATTACGTTACGTTTCAAACACCAAGGTGTGCGTACGAAACACTAGTATCAAACGTGTGAGGATCCAAGCTGTCATGTATCCGTGACATAATGATAAGTATCTGAAACACAAAATAAGATTTCATTTAAATAGCATCGTGATTTAGTCTGTAACATTAAAATAAACTCGTTTATAAACAGTTAGATAGATACGAACAAGTAGTACTCTTACACAGCAAAACCAATTAACATCACACTAACTGGAATTATTAAGCACTCAATATCGTAAGCCTAAATGTCTGGCTATAATAAAAATAAAAATTAAATTATATTATTAAAGGATTTATTCATAGAAAGCCATCACAGATCTCAGCTCTCGAGGGTTTCCAAGCTGGCTGGTCCTTGAGCTTGCGTGCTGGTGATATATTGATGACAAATGGCAACAGCATCAATCTGCAAAATTTGAATAACATCAATTTAGCCCATGTATTTCCATAATCGATCAATATTACCTAATTAAATATTTATATATTATCGTCTCGCCTTTGCCCAAAGGGACTCGCAGAGGTGTATTACAACATCTACACTTTGCTGGACAATATTCAGTTCCAAATTTGACAAGGGACAAGCCAGTAACATCCATCGGGCTCAATTTATATAGCAGATGACATTAAGTCGAATACGCTCCCGCTAGATTGAGAGGCGAGCGTTCTCCAACTAGGCTATCACCACTTTTTACTGTCAGTTATACCATTATACATTTTTAAATAGTAATATAATTAAAGCTTTATTTGGTCTGACTGCCAATTACAGTACGTATGTTTAATTATAAATCATGTATTAACGTACCATCTGCGACTGCGAATCTCTGGTAGTCAAGACATCTTGTTTTTTCAGGGTTATAGTCGAGAATAGGCTGTCGTCATTGCTCGGGTGCATACGACGAAACTCTTGCAACAGCTGTAAATAAAGAACATGTTGGTCTGTTATGGTGGTTTATTTTATATTAATTATAATATCATTAAAAAACCGACTTCCCGTCATCCCAATAGCATTTTGTAAACAATTACCTCCTCTGTAGTATAATTTACAAAAAAAAAAGAACCATTTAAATCGATTCATAATTGGCAGAGTAATCACGTAACATACACACAAAATCATACAGCCTTTTTGGAAGTCGGTTAAAAAGAAGTAACAACTAAATACATCTTCAGTCATATCACAAAGAGGTAAAGATTTTGACTTTGTTTGTTGTGGGTTAATATCCAGAACTACTGGTCCGATTCAAAACTTAAAATATTCTTTCACCAATACAAAGCTACACTATTCCTGAGTAACATAAATATGACATTGCTTACTCAGTGGGCAAAGCTACAAGAAGCTCGCAGATGTGTGAAGCCAGGTGATAGAATTCCTCGGATTTCCCGGATTTTTCCATACGGTTGTTAGGTTATTAGCCGACTAAGTTTCTTCCGTCAGTAGCATTTGTGTCCTCGTCAGTCTTCACGTAAAATTGCTCTCCAGAAGACCATCTTAGTTTGCCTGAAATATAATAAAACTAGTGTGTAACGTGCACAGTAAAATTGTAAACTACTTTAAGCTACACTCTTTATCAAACACCACTATAATATATTACGAGTTCATATGGTACTGTACTACAAAGTTCAGTAAAGTATGTGGTACTTTTTTGTATTCTAAAACTGACAATTAAATATACTCTAAAAAAGTGGTTATCAATTCTACACATATGTGATAGTTAGGTTAGCTAGGCTAGCTAGGCTGTAGGCTGTGACCATAGATCGCACACTAACGTCGTTTTCATAGTACTACAAAGATTTTTACGTAGGTACGTACACGCTTGATTTAATAAATAAACTTACCTTTAAATACAAGATCGTCGCATCCCACGCGTTTTAAAACTCCTGCTATACTGTGACTGTCCGTGTCTGCGCCTGCGTCTGGCAGTTTTTTAAAACTTGAAGTTGTAAAGACACAATGCAGGAACGATACGAGTAGGTAGCTGCTTTTCTAATTCGTTTCAAAGTTAATTCATAAATTAATTTAATCCGACACAAATTGACAACACTCACAACATTATCTGAACATACAATCATGTCATTAATTTACCACAGGAAAACACTATAAACTCTCACTCGTAGTAATTTGTTTGACCGTTCACGACTCGTTCACTACACAAGACTAGTGTTGCCACCATGGTTTTCGAAAAGAGGCAGTCGGACAAGCTAGAAAGAGCTAGATTTAGCAAATTTTACCATATAAAAGGGTGCTAGAAAGGGTTAAAAATATAATTACAAATCATAGGGTTAAACATAGTTTATTTGAAACTTAGTTTTTTTTTTTCAAATTTTATAAAAAAAAAAATTATAAGAATAAGGTAAAATTTCGACTGGAGTCAAGACGGAACAGATCAGTTTTGCCGCTCAGACAAAAAGAAGTCGCCAAAAATATGCAAATTTAGCTAATGTCGCAATTTTTTTTTCATGATATTGCATTACTAAAGACGAATTATTGACCAAGCAAAGCGAGATCTCAGAATCTACTGAGACCGTTTATAGGCCATGTTACTACCGGCTGTCTTACTAGTACCTAATAAGTATGTAAAATGTGTTTTTCCTCTGAAAAGATTTTGTCGTTGCACGCCTTGTTCATTTGCCAATAAAATTTATTTTAATTATTTTCCCACCCAGCGATGATATCTCAATGGATGGAGCGTTCAGCTGGTTTATGATTAGTATGACGTGGGTTCAAACTTCGACTCCCAACGATGAGCTTGAGAATTTCATGTCTTGCAATACATTACCGTGTCACCATTTTTTTTTAATTTCCCTTCATTTTTTAATTTTTCAGTAATGGCAAACAAATTTTATGCATTCAGAATCATTGAGATATCTAGCTGATATCTAAATAATCTAAAAAAATGCCAAAAACTGCCAAAGAAAAGCCAAATTGGCAACACCGCAAACGTGATAAAACAGGCTCCCGCCAAACAAGACTTACTCCTCCTACGTACAAAATGCAAGCGCATATTTATGTACGTAGTCGCAAACAAGGATAGTACCTACCCCGATTACGGATACTGTTGCGGGCTACGTACAATAGTTAATCACAAACAACGTGAGTACTCCGAATACATATATACGTTGGTGGTTACTATACGTAGACTCACAAACAAAATCAATACCTACCACGTCGCAAAAAGGTCCCGTTTCTGCTGACATGGTCACGAGTTGCGATGTTGCCGCACTTTTAGATGCTTAGACCTGAGTATTTATCAATCAGAGTATGCAGATTTTATTGAAAGTCCCCGTTAACGTGTAAATAAATACACCAAACAGAGTATAATTTGGGCTCCGAAAATCCTACACGGCAGAGCGTGCGGTGGAGCGCGGGAATGAGGCACGGGACTGTTTACCTAGGTATTAGGGATTTGTCTGAGGTTGTGGTGCATCTGTGATTTATGTTCTTATCTGATAATAATTATGAACTAATATTTGCAATTATTAACAGAGGCTATTTTAGTTTTACCGAGAACTCGAGTTTTACCGAGTACTTACTTACTTATTGCTTTGCTTGGAATAGGTACCTACCTACCTATTGTCAGTTTGCATATTCAATTGAGAGGTAGTGAGAGCACTTACAATGTTTCTTTCTAAAGAAAAATAGGTAGGTAAATATGTCATTTGTTTCGTGTAGGCCACGAGGACAAAGCCTCGGACAGAAGATCATCTGTAATGATGTAGATGGGAGAACACAAAAATATAAATTTAGACTCCGACATAGATACCTATACCTACCTACTGTTATAGCACCACAAACACAACCATCCCAACAGAAAAAGTTGAGGCATAGGTACTTAAAAATATTTTCATATGACCTACCTATTTCTTTTGTTAATGTGCCGAGCGAGCGTAAACGAGCAAAGCGTCTCTGCTTCAGCTTCGACAAAAATGCTTTTGTATGTCCGATTTTTGTCCGGATCTTTGTCTTCCAGTAGTACCGGTCACATTTTTTAAGCGATTCTCTTGACATAGTGGGAGTACGTTCGATAATTACGAGTATATAGTGTTTCTGTTGAGGCAGTTTTTAGGAGTTATGAAAGATTTCCCGCAGGTCTTACAATTCTTATTTCCCATGGCCATTACAAGCTGGTTGAAATCATCTTAAGGAACCTTTAAACTGTCAATGCTTATAATAATGACTGTAACTTTTTCGAAAAGATACTTTACTGCAACTAAAGATAAAATATTGTAATGATAGCTGTGTAGGTACAAACCCAAATTCTATCCAATGGAGTGGACCAGAACAAGACATTTGGTTGCCATCAGCTTCATCGACGACTCAAAAATATCAATTCTTTAATGGAACCCAGAACCCATTAGAATCCCCTAAAATACTTTTTTTTAATGTTAAATGTGTCGTTGCCATTGTAAATCGAACATCGACTTTAACAATATCGGGACTGCGTAGTATGTATGCTACCGCATACTTACAATAAGTAATACCACACAAGGGCAGTATACCGAATACTTATAATGTCGCCGCTTATGTACCTACTATGTATTGCAGTACAGGAACAGTATCGTGGTTATGTATAAATGCGGCCGCGTCCGTACATTTTGTAATCTTATGCAAAAACGATACACCGGGTACTTACGGTGTAGCTGTTTACGCCCTATAAGTAGTCCCGCACAAGGGCAGTACGCCAAATACGTTTAATGTAGCAGCTTACGTACTATAATGATATAGGTGTTAAAATGTGTGTGTGTGTGTGTGTGTGTGTGTGTGTGTGTGTGTGTGTGGTGTATAGAATTATGACATATCTTCACGCCTTTCTCTCGAGGAGGCTGGCAGAGGTGTACAACACCCACACTTCGCCGGACGATATTCAGTCCCAAATGTGACTGGGGGCGAGCCTGTTGCCATACACCGGGCTCCAGTCGTGTAGCAGATGACATATACGCATATAGTACGCACATATGTTCACACAATGAACAAATTGGTGCGTGCCTTTGGCTGGGTCCGAACCCGCTCCCTCTGGCTTGAGAGGCGGGCCTTCTCCGGCTAGGCTATACTCGCTTTTATATAATTATGAACTAGGCGTATTCTATGCAAAATCCCAACGTTATTTATTACGGATTATTTTATCTAGTTACGTCCGACCAATATGTATAATCCAGTCATGAGTAACAGGAGACGCTATCTTGTAAGCACATAGTGAATTTACATTTTAAACATAATAAGCGATTAACGCTTATTATGTTTAAAATGTAGCCGCGTACTTGTGTACGAGGTTATCAAGCCGGATACGTAAATTCCTGTAGGAACACCATTAAGAATGATGCGGCATCCTTGTACGAGCTTCACTGAGTGACCGTTCTCGAGATGTATGACTCTTACTTGCGCATCAGTATGTATCTTCTTTAGTAAGTATGCAACAACTAAATAACCTATGCAGTTCACGTAGTACGTATAAAATTGCAAGCTACGTGGTAATGGGCTTACGGAGAGCTACGTATACGTATCATTTTTTTCTCAGTGCAAGGGCGACAAGTGGTCCTCTGCTATTGTCTTAATTTTAGCGTTGGAACTACCCCGCAGTCTACGCATTAATTTATAATGAATCCCACAAATACGACTAGGTACCAGAGCAGCGCGGGAGCGCTAGGGATGCGCGCGGAGCGGAAGCGCGCGGCGCGGCGCCGGTACTGGCAGGGCGGCGCCCTCGCGGCCGCCTCCGCCGCCCCGCCGGGCGCCGCCCCCGCGCGCGCCGCCGCCCTGCGCGCCGCGCTCGCCGCGGACCCCGGCGACGAGGAGCTCTGGCTGCGCTACGTGGACTTCCAGGAGGAGTGGGGCGCGCGCGCCGCCGACCTGGACGCGGCGCGCGAGGCCGCCGCCGCCTGCGACTCCCCGCGCGTGCGCGCCGCGCTGCACCGCGCGCGCGAGCGCCACCTGCCGCCCGAGCGCCTGCGCCTGGCGCTGCGCGACGACCTGGCCGCGGAGCGCCGCCCGCGCGTGCGCCTCGAGCTGTGGACGCGCCTGCTGGAGGCCGTGGGCGCGGCGGGCGCGGACGCGGCGGCCGCGGCCGCGCTCGCGCACCTCGGCGCCGACGCGGACGCGCACCCGCGCCTCGTGTACGCGCACGGCTGCGTGCTGCGCGCCGCCGGCCTGTGGGAGCGGCTCGTGCTCGCCGTCGAGCTCACCGCCGCCATGAGCTTCCCGCCCGCGCCCGCCTTCCCGCCGCCGCGGGACGTCGCCGCCGAGCGCCGCCGCGACGACGAGCTGCAGGCGCGCGAGGACGAGGTGCCGCCGCCGCCCGCCCGCGACCCGCCCCGCGGGGCCGGACCCGCCTGACTCGACTCCGTCCGCAGGTGTGCGCCAGCGGCCTGCCGCTGAACGCGGTGTGGGCGCGCGTCGAGCGGCTCCGGGCCGCGGCGCACTGGCGGCCGGCGGCCGACGCGGCCGGCGGCGACCCGCAGCGCGCGCCCGCCGCCGCCGCCGCGGCCGAGCTGCTGCGGCCCGTGCGCGGCGCGCGCGCCGGCGCCGCGCTGGCGCTGGCGCTGCTGCGGCTGGCGCGCGTTCCGCTGCCGGGCGGCGAGCACGCGGCGCGCGCCGCCGGGCCCGAGCCGCGCGGCGGCGAGCCCGCGCTGGCCGAGGCGCTGGCGACGCTGCTCCGCGCCGCGCGCCGTCTGCCCCCCGCGCACCCCGCGCGCGCGCCGAGTCCCGCCGCCGCGCGCGCCGCGCTGGCGCCGCTGCTCGACCCGCCGCACTACTTCTCCGACGCGGACGGTGAGCCCCGCGGCCCCCCGGCCCCGCGCCAGCCTCGCCCCCTCCCGCCCCCGCTCACAGCCCGCTCCGTCCGCAGGGTACCTGGCCTGGACGAACGCGCTGTGGGAGGCGTGCTGCGGCTGGATGGAGGGCGAGCGTCGGCTGGCGTTCGTGTGCTGGCGGCTGCGCTGGCTGCACGCGCTGGCGCGCCTCGCCGAGCCGGCGGAGGCGCGCCGGCTGCGGCACGAGGCGCGCGCCGCGATCAAGCGGCACGCGGCCGCCGCGCCCGAGGCCTTCGCGCACTTCGCGCGCCTGGAGGCGGACGTGGCGGGCCGGGCGGCGGGCGCGCGCGCGGCGGCGGGCGCGCTGCGCGCGGCGCTGCGCGACGAGGCCGCGCCGCCGGAGCGCGCGCTGTTCGCCGCGCGCGTGCTGGGCGAGCTGCAGGAGGGCGGCGCGGGCGCGGCGCCGGCGCGCTGGGCGCTGTGCTGCGCCGCGCTGCGCCGCCCGCTGCCGCCGGACGGGGAGCTGGGCGCGCCGCCGCCCGCGCCGCTGGCCGCCGCGGCGCTGGAGCGCTGCGCCGCGCGCTGCGCCGAGCTGGAGCGCGGGTTCGCGGCGGGCGGCGCGGCCGAGGCGGAGGAGGGCGACGTGTGCGCGGCGCTGCTGCCGGGCGCCGGCGAGTGGGCGGCGGCGCGCGCGGCGCTGGCCGGGCCGGCGGAGCGCGCGCGGCTGCTGGGGCGGCTGCTGCGCGCGCGCCGGCTGTACCGGGTGCGTGTCGGGGCGGGCGGGGCGGGGCGGGCGGGCGGCGGCGCGCGCGGTCTGACGGGCGGTGTTGCAGGGCGGCGCGGCGCTGCAGTACGGCGAGCAGGCGGCGTGCGCGCTGGCGCTGGGCGCGGCGGGCGGCGCGCGGGCGGCGGCGGCGCGCTCTCTGCTGCCGCTGTTCCCCGGGAACCCGCTGCTGGCGCTGAGTGAGTGCGACTTCCCCGGGCCCGCCGAGATTCGTTTATTTTAAGGAAAATCTTATCTGTCATCCTCCTCGGGCGCTCCCGGATCGGCTATTTTCTATCCTCCTGTGGTCGACTCTGTGGCTGACGTCATCTAACTTCAATCATTTTATGTCAACGATGGAGTGCGTACTGAAGAAACTTTCTAAATTAAATAAATCTATTTTGGTTTGCGGAGACTTCAATATAGATATTTTAGTCAATTCTACTGATAAAATTTTGCTAGCTTTTTGCTAAGCATTTTGCTGTGGGGATCAGCTGCTCAAGTAGAGGCCATTTTTATTTTGCAAAAGCGAGCGGTCCGCGCTATCTACGGAACGGGTCCCCGCGAATCATTGAGAGATTTATTTAAAGAAATAATTATATTTTTATTTTATTTTATTGTACAGGGAAAACAGACGGCTGCTAATTTTACACAGTAGATAAACGATAAGTGTTAACACAAAAGCCAAAGTAGTTTTCACTTATAAACACTTAAACAGTTACAAGTAAAAAAACCCTCTAAAAATACATAAATTAATTAAGTACCTCATACAAATACATATATTTTTCAAAATTATTTTTTATTATTTAAACGTTTATTTGCCATTTTATTTTTTGTAGAACCATATTTCAATTTTGTTGAGTCAAAGAACTGTTTAGAAATGAAATTGTATATAATATTAACTTTACCTTCTTTATATATCTTTTAAAATATTATGCACGTTCGCAAAAATCTACATAAATTTAAATTGAACAGTGACTATCACAATTATTACACTAGAAATAAGGATAAGATAGCTGTACAGAGATTTAGACTGACTAAGTCAAATAAGTCATTTTTAGGCAACTGCGTTCGTTTTTACAATAAAATCCCGAAAAATATTTATACATACTTCTGGGGACTCTTTTTAAGCTAATAAAGCTTGTGCTAAGAGCTCCTGCTCTTTCTTATTATGGTACATCATTTATTTACAGGGCGTGAAATGCGTGAGTATGTGTGTGTGTGAGTGTGTATGGGTGTGTGTGTGTGTGTGTGAGAGAGAGAGAAAGCGAATTTATAATAGACTAGGGTTTAT
Organism: Peribatodes rhomboidaria; assembly: GCA_911728515.1. NCBI lineage: Eukaryota > Metazoa > Arthropoda > Insecta > Lepidoptera > Geometridae > Peribatodes > Peribatodes rhomboidaria. The sequence continues at coordinate 17,520,936 of OU452177.1, forward strand.
CGCTTGTAAATTAAAAAATAAAATAACCCCCCGACATCGATTCTCATCAAATATAGCTAAGAACACTCCCGACTATTTCAACTTTCAAACAAAAAAACAAAATCAAAATCGGTTCATCCGTCCGGCAGCTATGATACCACAGGCACACAGAGAGAGAGACACGTCAAACTTAAAACACCCCGTTATTTTTGCGTCTAGGGTTACAAAATAACATAAATGCAGCCGAAAAACAATGTATTTAGTCTATCTAAAAGCCTAATTTTATTACCAAACAAAAATTGTAAACAGGATTGTTATTTTGATTGTGATGTTGATTTTCCTTAAAATAAATAAATTTATTTATTTTAAGGAAAATCAACAGCTGAAATATCTTACTAATAACTTATAGCATCAGAGAGCTAATTATAGATTTTCACGATTAGTGACAGCCTTAGCAACTATGGTTATGAACTTTAATGTGAACGCACGATAACACAAAGTTCTAACAAAAATAGAATAACAAACGCAAAAACACAAAAACAAATTACAAAGCTAAGTAATTATTAATTACACAGTAGCAACACCTGCAAAGTAGGATCTGCTCAGCCGCTGCTTGGCCGAATTAACGCTCGTACCGAAAAGGTCGAAGTCACTTAACTTGCACAATTTATTGAATTGGTCGCCAGCTCGCCAAAGAAATGAGTTCCGCCTGTACCTTGTTCCAACGACGGGAGTAGAAATGGGGGGTTAAATCGAGTGAATCTAGGGGGAACGCGGATGGGAATTTTACTGAGTAGTTCTGGGCAATCAATCGAGTTAGAGGTTATTTTTAGTAAAAATGTTAGGTCGGCGATATAGCGTCTTTTTGATAGGGGGAGGAAATGAAATCTTTTGCAATGATCATCGTAGTCGCGTGTCTTAAAAGGAATTTTGGAACGGAAGCAAAGGTACCTAATGAATTTGAGTTGGATTCTCTCGATTCTAAAAGGAAAAAGAAGGGGAGGAGGGAAAATTCAAATCACATGTAAAAACTACATTAATAAAAAGAGGGTATTATAAGGTTAAGAATTATTTAGAAGACAAAGATGTCTGGAGCCTTCCACTTCCGCCAAGTAGCCACTAGTATGTATAGATATTACCTAGTTGTAAGCCAAAATTTGTGAGACTGTAATTTATTTATTAATTGAAAAAATAATGCCCCTCAGTTTCTTGCCTGTTCTTCTAAGTAGAGGCTCTTTAACCGAACAAGGCGGTCGAGTCTATGACGTTCATAAGTGTATCTTTGATACCTAAATTGAATAAAAATATTTTGACTTTGACTTTGAGTACTTAACTGAAATTTAGACAGATTCAGTGGAAAGGTCCGGAACGCACCCAGAACGCAACTTCACCATTCAAAACATCAGTGTTTAACGGCCAAGGGGCATAAATACTTAAGCCTGCTAAGGGGTGAAACGTTAAAAATAATAGTTGCAAAACAATTTAATACGAGAGGAGTTCAAAGTACTCCTGAAGTACTGAAATATGCTCGAATAAAAATGAGTTCGTTAGCAGAAATGACCAGGCTATTCGTGGGTAGGTACCATACATTCGATATTTTTGAACCTCTCAAAAGAAAGTGCAAGATGGGTGCAACGAAGATGGGTGCGTTGGTGCAAGCACCAACAAGCAAGCAGAAACAAGCGCGAATTAAATGTTGCAAAAAGTTTTTGAAAACATCTTGAAATAATCTTGAAAAAAATTGTAAAAATCCTAGCAGCGTTTTCGATCGCATCGTCACTGGACGAAATCTGGGTTCGTCACTACAATCCTGAGAGCAAACACGAGTTAATGCAGTAGGTCAAAAAGGGTGCACCACTTCCGAAGAAGTTCAAGTCACGTAATCGATCGGAAACCTCATGGCTACAGTATTCTGGGATTCGAAAGGGATTGTTAACGGCAGCAGGTTACGCTACCACTATGCGGAAAGGAGGGAAGCAATTAAAGACAAAAGACGAGGAAAACTGACCGCGAGTGTCTCGCTCCTCCATGAGAACGCGCCGGAGCAGTCGGCGCGCGTTGCGAAGGCTGCTCTATTCAGGAGTGTGGCTTCCAAGCAAGCAAGTGATCAAGTATCCACCTTACAGCCCAGATCTGGCACCTAGGGACTATTTTTTGTTTCCGAAACTAAAAAAAGAGATTCGTGTAAAGCGATTTTCGACGATAAAGAGCTCAAGGCATTTTTCAGAGAAGGACGAAAGTTAGTATTTTACAGAAAAGATGATTTCGCGTTATAAGAGATGAGAATAAGTAATCGAGTGTATTGAGATCCTAGAGACTATACAAAAAATAAAATATTTCAGTTTTTTTGTCTTCTCTTTCATATTCATACCGAGATTACTTTGAACTCCCCTCGCAACTTAGTGAATAGGTATGTGAGCGGGTGCGGTGTCGTGTTGCAGTGTGCGCGGGCGCGCCGCTGTGGGCGGGCGGGCCGGCGCCGGTGCCGGGCGACCGCGCCGCCCTGGCGGCCGTGCTGCCGCGCCTGCTGCGCGGCCCGCTCGCGGCCCACGGGGACCCGGCGGGTGAGTGTCGCGGGGCGAGGCTCGCCGGCGGCCGTGCTGCCGCGCCTGCTGCGCGGCCCGCTCGCGGCCCACGGGGACCCGGCGGGTGAGTGTCGCGGGGCGAGGCTCGCCGGCGGCCGTGCTGCCGCGCCTGCTGCGCGGCCCGCTCGCGGCCCACGGGGACCCGGCGGGTGAGTGTCGCGGGGCGAGGCTCGCCGGCGGCCGTGCTGCCGCGCCTGCTGCGCGGCCCGCTCGCGGCCCACGGGGACCCGGCGGGTGAGTGTCGCGGGGCGAGGCTCGCCGGCGGCCGTGCTGCCGCGCCTGCTGCGCGGCCCGCTCGCGGCCCACGGGGACCCGGCGGGTGAGTGTCGCGGGGCGAGGCGCGCCGGCGGCCGTGCTGCCGCGCCTGCTGCGCGGCCCGCTCGCGGCCCACGGGGACCCGGCGGGTGAGTGTCGCGGGGCGAGGCTCGCCGGCGGCCGTGCTGCCGCGCCTGCTGCGCGGCCCGCTCGCGGCCCACGGGGACCCGGCGGGTGAGTGTCGCGGGGCGAGGCTCGCCGGCGGCCGTGCTGCCGCGCCTGCTGCGCGGCCCGCTCGCGGCCCACGGGGACCCGGCGGGTGAGTGTCGCGGGGCGAGGCTCGCCGGCGGCCGTGCTGCCGCGCCTGCTGCGCGGCCCGCTCGCGGCCCACGGGGACCCGGCGGGTGAGTGTCGCGGGGCGAGGCGCGCCGGGCTAGTGTCGCGCCGTGTGTTGCAGAGGCGGGGCGGCTGGGGCAGGCGTGCGCGCGGCTGGCGCGGCGCGGGGGCGGCGCGCTGCTGGCGGCGCTGCGCCTGGAGGCGGAGGCGCGCGCGCCGCGGCACCGCACGGCGCAGGCGCTGTACGCCGCGCTGGAGCGGCACCCCGACCACAAGGTACCGCCGCCCGCCGCCCGCCCGGCGCGAGCGAGCTGGCTGGCGACACTCTAGCTCGCGCGTAGTGAACCGCTCGTATTAACGAAGTTCTTGCGGCAGCTAAACTGAGACTGGGATCTTCGATTTCAGCTGTGATGCCTTAAATATTGGTATAGGTACAATTAATTAGTAGTAGAATTATTATCACCACCTAAATACCATAAATGACGTAATAAATATAAACGAGCGAAGAAGTGCAGGATGATAGTGAGCGAGGGCGCGCCGGGTCCGCAGTGGCTGTACGTGCGCGGCGCGGCGTGGTGCGGCGGCGAGGCGGCGGCGCTAGGCGACGCGCTGCTGGAGCGCGGCCTGCGCCTGCACGCGCTCTTCGACGAGCTGCCCCTGCCCCCGGCCCCGGCCCCGCCCCCGGCCCCGGCCCTGCCCCCGGCCCTGCCCGCCGCCGACCGCTCGTCGCCGGAACACGCGCACGAGACATAATAAACTCTTTTCTAAACTTGATCGTTTCAATTCCGAACCTTAACCCATTTTACTGTATGATGCCGTATTGCGCAAAATACTTACAAATGCTTTTATTGAAAATTCAGAACCGTTGTCGCTTCTAATACGCTTTATTGTAAGGTCGGTTTGGTTTTCCACTAAATTTTTAAATTCGCGTATCGCATTCAAACCCGTTACCTACTTGATCTTTACGTTTCAAAAAAAGAAAATTTTTCGTGTAAAATCTTCAGTAAATGTAATAAAATATGGACAATCACTCCAACTGTTAACAGACATCGGTCCACATAAGTCCGTATGTAGTAAATATTTTTTTTTAATTATACACTCCACGGATTCCGGGGACCGTGACCTTTGTTAACTAAAATCTAAATTATTATTTAAGGGGAATACAGGTAGAGGGGGGAGTTAAATCTAATTTTGTCATGTTACTATGTGCCTGACCACGCGGAAACGATTTGCTCCTTTGTTTAGCCTCAAAACAAGGAGTGCATGGAGATAAAACACCATTGGTAAACGTAATACCTATCGCTAATTGATCTCGAAGGCTGATCATACCCGTACCTGCTGAACTTAAGCGTCTAAGGTGCCTATGCCACGACTCTTTAAGAGATTGATGTTGGACACAAAAGCTTACCTTCAGTGCGAGTATTAGGCTCTTGGTTTTCCGTACACACGTAACATTCCCGTTTCTGATCAATTTTGTAAATACCTACCATCCATATGGATGGTATTTACAAAATGTACAAATATTTGTAGCAGTCAAGTTACAGGAACCAATCACAGAGACGTTATCCTTCCTGTAAACAGAATATTTTTCAATATCAAATATTAAAACATAATCCTTTTTCAGCGATCTTACTACACGATCTCACCAATATTAGGGACCTGGGTCTCACACTGGATACGCGACTCACATTTAACACTCATGTCACTGAACTGTGCAAAAGAGCTTATAAATCGTTAGGTTTCGTGATGAGGCAAGCAGTTAGGTTTAGTGATATGAGTGCTATACTGGCTCTGTATAACGCCTTAGTTCGTAGCAAGCTAGAATTTAACGCGCTGGTCTGGGGGGCTCACGAGAAAAAATATACTTTGACGCTTGAGAGAATCCAAAGAAAGTTTGCAAGATTCTTATATAGGAAAATCTATGGGTACTACCCTACTTGGTCTTATCCTTCACTGTTCGTTAGTGGTATGGTGGGAATGAACACGCTTGAACTGAGACGTAAGTGTGCTCTCGTTGTTCATTACCACCTGCTACTAAATAACGGTATAGACAACCCTACCGCGTTATCTAGGTGTGGGTTGAGTTCAGTTCAGTTCTTGGGTTTATGGCTTCTGTGACTACAATGTCACAATTCTGCCAATGTCCGTTTCGTGGCAGCTTTGTAAACGGTAATATTTAAGTTAGCTAAGAATATGCCCGGTGTTCTGTTCACGAAGTTTCAGTCGAGTGTTGATTATTCTAAACCTACAACAAAAAAGACAACACAACTAAGACAATCACAAGTATTAGTAGAATGTATACTTTTTAAAATGTTAGTACATATACGATATGATATTTACAAAATTTACAAATTACAATCTAATATTATTCTTATTTATAAATTTACATAATATACAGTTAATTAGTGGGGAAAAGGTGAGGGATAATAAACATTTCAATGAAGTAGGACGAGGGATGCTAGAAGGGAGGATATCGTAAAGGGAGCGTTTCAATTTAGGACAATCGAAGAATATGTGGTCCACGTTTCCTTCGTCTAGACCGCACTCACACAAAGCATGATCCCTGATCCGCAGTTTGGCTAAGAAAACTGGGGTGCAAGAATGTCCCAGCCTCAGGCGACAAATTGTAGAGGTCGTTGTTTTGTTGGCGTGACGAAATTTAATAAACCACGGTGTTTTAGGGACATCAGGTTGGATATCACTATAGTACTTACCTTTAATCTTTTGCGTAGTTTTCCAGTGTCTGGACCATGTAAGATCTAAGTGAACTTTAGGAAGGAGGCAGAGATCGTGAGCAAACATTTTATAATTATCTAGAGTCCCTATTTGGGCTGCAGCAACAGGAATCCGCGCTCTCATTGCCCGGTAAGTATCCCGGAATGACCCGGGATCCAAGCAAGGACAACTTTGACCCCAGCACTATAGCACTCATAGAGATGTTGCCTGATTTGAAGGATTAGGGGGAAACGAGTCGAGGAGCGAAAGGGGTTAGATAAGATGGATTGGAGACAGCTTTTTGAATCTGAGAAGATGATTGTGTTATTTAGATTATGGGATTTTGCAAATTGAATAGCTTCCAGGAGTGCAAGGGCCTCCCCTGTGAAGACAGAAGAGAGGGAAGGAGATTTTAAGCTCAGGCATATTTTGGAGGCCGGTATCCACACTGCTGCACCCACCACGCTATCATGTGATAACTTAGAGGCGTCCGTAAATATAAGGTGCCAACCATGAAATTTCGCATTAATCTGTTCCGTGAACAACCCAAGTGCATTGTTGTAATCTTTATTTATGCCAAAGTGAAGTAGGATGTTAGGTTTAAAGATCAGAGCCTCGTAAGGGGTCAAATAGAGAGGAATTGGAAGGAAATTGGGCGATGGGATCAGCGATTTTTGCAAATTTAATGAAGCTATATAGCAGGTATGGAATATTATCTGGCTGAGTACCATATAGATTGGACAGAAGGGTTAGTTTTGGAAGCAGAGGATGGCTGGAGTTTTGAATAAGTTTGTACAAGAATCTATCAGAGAGGAATTGTTTTCGAAAAATTAATGGGGGTTCGTTACATTCAATCTGCATTGCATTAATGGGGGAAGATTTCATGGCACCAAGGATGATTCGCAAGCATTTTGATTGAATTTTGGATAATTTATTTTGCCCAGTTTTGTTGATAATACTCAGGAGGAATGACCCATAATCGATGTGGCTTCTAACAATTGCATTGTATAACAATTTTTGGGAATAGGGGTGTGAGCCCCACCAAACTCCAGAAAGGGATCTAAGGACATTTACGTTTTTTTCACACTTCTGTGAGATATAGTCGTAGTGCTGGTTACCTGTAAACCTGGAATCTAATACCAGTCCTAAGAATTTTGTATGGCTGGTCTGCGGAATTGCGTCTGGTCCAATATGTAAGCTAACAGATGGGATTGTTTTTTTTTTTGTGAAGACTACCACTGAGCTTTTAGAAACAGATAGTGACATTCCATGATCAAACAGCCAGTCGCCTAAATAGGCGAGTGCTGAGTCTAATCTGGCCGTTACTTCATCCAACGAATCTACAGAGGAGTAAAGCGCTAAGTCGTCAGCATATTGTAGCACACTGCAGAAGGGACTCACACAGCTTTCGAGGTCATAGGTGTATATATTGTAAAGTAGAGGGCTCCAAACTGCACCTTGGGGGAGGCCTCTCCAAATGGTTTTTGGTGGGAGAAATTGATTGCCAGCTTTAACAATGATGGAGCGTTCCATAATCATATTGCAAATGAACCTTACAAGCTTAACTGGGATACTCAGCTGAATTAGTTTATTCCTGAGTACAGGAAGCAAGACGTTATCATATGCCGAGACTATGTCCAGGAACACACCAACAAGAGAGAGTTTCTTCTTAAACGCAATTTGTATATCTGTGACTAACATACTCAAGCTATCTAAGGTGCTTACGCCTTTTCTAAAACCAAATTGCGAATTGGCCAAGATGGATCTACTCTCGACAAACCACTCAAGTCTGTTTTTAATCAAATGTTCCGTGATCTTGCCTAAGACGGAAGACAAAGCAATCGGTCTATAGCTACGAGGATCTGAAGGGATTTTGCCAGGTTTCAGTATTGGTACGATTATTTGTGTTTTCCATTGACTTGGAACGATACCATTTTCAAACAAGTGATTAATTATGCTTAAAAATGTTTCTTTACATTTATCAGAGGATTTAGTTATAAACGAGTATGGAATTCCATCCATACCCGGGGAAGAGTCTGTCAATCCCTCAAGTACCAGAGAGAGTTCATTAAAAGAGAATGGGCTATCAAAACTATTCTGAGATGGGAGAAAGGATGAGCATGAAGGGAGAGAATCTACAGTTGGGACAAATGGGGGAGCAATTATGTCAGAAAAAGCATCTAACCATGAAGAGGGGTCACTGCTTGGTGTATTATTGCTATTAGTAGAGCATCTAAACCTTTTTATTTGTTTCCAGACTAAAGCTGCAGGCGATTTTGGTGATAGACTCTCGCAAAAATTAAACCACCCGAGCTTTTTCTTTTTGGAGGTTAGTTTTCTAAATTTAGCAGCCATTTTTTTATATATTAGGAAATTCTCCATGGTCATGTTTGAATTATAATTAAGTTCGGCTTCAGCACGCTTTTTGGCCTCATTCGTGCATTCCGGATCCCACCAGGGAGTGGAGATCTTGAATCCTCTAGTGGGTTTTTTGACAGGAATGTGAAGCTCTGCCGAAGAGATTATAGTGTCTACAAAGGCACTGTATGAAGTTAGGGGGTCAGTCTCTATAGGGGAGGTGAGGAAGGAATCTAGTTTGGTATCTAGAGTAGAAGAGTAGGCAGTCCAGTCAGCAGAGGCCATCTTATATTTCAGTAAAGGGCAGGGATTGCAAAATGGAGTAGTTTTATTTGAGATTGTGATTAAAATAGGAAAGTGATCACTGCCAAATGTGTTAGGAAGTACTTTCCATTCGAGAGAGAAGGCGATTGAGGGTGAGGCTAAGGTAATGTCCACAGCACTTTTTGTATCTTGTGAAGGAAGAACTCTATGGGTAGGAGATCCATCATTTAACACACACAGATCAAGTTCGTTGACAAGGTCCAAAATAGAACGGCCAAAGCAGTCGGATCGACTCGAACCCCACATGACATGGTGAGAGTTAAAGTCACCCATGACCAACATAGGAGATGGAATAGATGATAATAGGTGTCGCAACTCTGATAATAGTGGGGTAGTGGGGTGAGGAATGTAAATTGAAACAAATGAGATATCCAAGGATTTGATACCAACAATGTTGATATCGGGGGAATGGGGAGGGAGGGGTAATAAGGAGTATGAGAGGGAGCGGTGTACCAATACAGCACTCCCTGCATACCCGTCAGCCCTGTCATACCGCAGACAGGAGAACCCCGGCACCCGAACGCAGGAGCCCGGGACCCACCATGTCTCCGAGATGGCAATAACTGACGGGTTTGATTGTGAAATCAAACTAATCAGTTCATGCTTCTTGCGACGCATGCTCTGACTGTTCCATTGCAGCACTATGACTGGCTTGTCCATATTGATTCGAGACTGAGACTAATTGTGTGAGTTTAGATGCAACGTTGGACGGTAAGGGTTGTGGGTTCATTGCGATGATGTTGATAATTAAAGTAAGTAGAGTTTCTAACATATTCTCCTTCTGTGGAGAGGATTCAAGGAATGGGGATAATGGGATTAATGCGCTACCGTTTGGCAACCTTGATACTGGAGTGGAGGTCAAACTTTGGTGGGCAGCCCTGTTGTAAGATTTTCCTAGTGGGATTTTCGGGCGGGGACTAGCATATACCGTTTTCGCGTACGATTGCTTGCGTTGAATCTGTCCAGGGGACGAAGCCTCCGTTGCTTGAGTTATGGTAGCTGAAAGAGAGTGTTGCAAAGTCTCGGCATATGATTTACCAACTTTGGGGAAGCGTGCTGCCGCTTCTTCATAAGGTATGCTATCTTGCGCCATTACACTCTTGATGGATTTTTGCCTTAACAGTTCTGGGCAGTTTTTATTATTAGCAAAATGTCTACCTGAGCAATGTAGGCATGAGGCTTCGTTTTCAGGGACATCACAGCTGTCACCAAAATGTTCATTAGAGCAGCGGAAGCACCTCGGTTTGGATCTACACTGAGCTTTTGTATGTCCAAATCTGCAGCATGAAAGGCATTGTATGGTGGGATATTGATATAGCTCCACTGGTAGGGAGGTATAGAATGAGAATACTTTTGAGGGAAGCAATTGTCCTTGGAATGTCACTACTACTGTTTGGGTTGGAATCCAGGTGGTTTTTCCTTCAGTGGTGTCCTTCCTGTTAAATCTGCGGGCTTTTAGGACTTTTCCGCATCCAGCGGGAAGCTCTAAAGACTACAAACTCAGTCATGGACATGTCTGTCGGCACTCGTCTTATAATTCCCATTCTGGTTATATTATAAGTAGGGATAGTTGCAGAGTACTTGTACCTGTCGAGAATCGGATGGGCGAGAAAGTTGTTAGCATCGCTGGCGGTAGTAAACTCAACCGAAATTTTGTTTCGGCCTACCCGTTTAACGCCATCAGAACGTATGTTCTGTATTTTGTTAGTTTTTAAGAATTGTCCAAACTTAATTGGCCTAATTGCTGTACCCGCGGCAGGGTCCGATTCTATGCGGGAAACGTGGACCACAAATGGTCCCTTGTCAGCATTGGTGTATGAAAGAGCACCGACAACTAGCGATGGATCTACGAACACAGTCTCAATTGATGCAGTTGCTTGTTCAGAGGAGGTAATCGTTCTTTTGGTCGGAGCATGCGAGTCCGATTCCATACGTATTTTAAGGGAAGCTTGGTTATTTGTTAGGTTAGGATCGGGAGGAGGCTCCGGCTCAGGCGGATCTGCATCCATGATGGATAAGTTGGAGGATTAGCGTAAATATATTATTATCTTACCACCACCAGTACTAGGGATAGGTAACACTTATTTTAGGATAATCAACTTGCTTTATAATGAAATTTTAACACTAAAACACTGCACCCAGTTTACTCGCTCTCACTGGCGAACGCAGAATTGGTGTGGGTTGTATATTTGTACGGTGGAGGAGCGCTCGGCGCGGCGGCTCGGAGCTGCCGGCGGCGGCGCGTGCGCTGCTCGCGCCGCTCGTCGCCCGCGCACGGACACCGCGCGACACGCGCCTACTAACCACGCACTCACACTACTCAATGACCTGCTCGCGCCGCTCGTCGCCCGCGCACGGACACCGCGCGACACGCGCCTACTAACCACGCACTCACACTACTCAATGACCTGCTCGCGCCGCTCGTCGCCCGCGCACGGACACCGCGCGACACGCGCCTACTAACCACGCACTCACACTACTCAATGACCTGCAGGCTTATTATGTAGTGAAAGCGATGAAGCGGATTGTGATGATAGCGAAGGCAAGACCTCCCTAATCACGATCGGCAATTCGGTATTAAGCAACTTTTTCTATCGCGATCGCTTACGAACGAATGACAAAAGATGAAGCAAATGGAACGGTTTCATACGTTTCGTTGTTTGAAAAGGGGGGTCGTACAATTTATTTCCTGCGCTTGCTTATAGGCTTGCCCACAATTGACTAGATGGAACAAAATTATGCCTCTTTACAAATATAAACGTTTTGCTTCTGATATCTCTACGTATGTCGAATATTTATTAACTTATAGACGCTAATAATAAAAAAATTAAATAGTTCCAAAAAGCATTGCCAAAGGATTACCAAAACGCAAACATTTAGAAAAAAATGTAAACTTCAAAGCGTTGACAACTGACATTTGGACATAATTTCGATTTTAGCGCGTTTTCTGAACTCGAAAATTTGTAAACAAAATAATACCAGTGATCAACAATTAAAACTAATTAAACAAGATAAATAGTTTAAAAACCGTACAAGTTCTCTGCGTTTGATGGCCTATTCTACGGCTACGTGACATTGGCGGAGTTAAGAAGACAGTGTCTTCTTAAGAGCCCTAGACCAACAGTTGAAGTTGATGAAAACATCAAAGTGTAATGTGTGTTGAAACCAAGATTTTGATATGATTATCACCAGCACCAACGCAGGTAGTGGACAGCCAGTGGGACTTTCAGAGGTTACAGAGGTTTTCCTTGATTACCTCGAGGAGAACAGACGGAGATTCAGAGCGACTGCCCAGCTGTGTAACAATGGCCCGTTGGCGAAATTACAGGCCCACCAGCTTTGGGATGAACTGACTTACCGCCTAAATGCGTAAAGTGCGGGTGTAGCGAAGACTCGTGGAGACGCATTTAATGGAGAGATGTAAGTAAGTTTTTAAAAAAGCATCAATAACTATAATTGTATGTAATTTCTTGGCACCAATTCTGCTTTCTTTAAGAAACTACAGCTAAATATTACATGACCAGCAATCCTAGCAAATTAAAAAGGCGAATATTTGTGTTTGTTTGTTACTTCTTCACACTCAAACAGGTGGTTTTAAGAAATTTGAAGAGGTTCCTTCATGTTTTATAATTAATTTTGATGTCTGTCCACAGCCAGTGGACCGAAGAAGAGGCAACTAGTTACATAGGAGCACAGCGGCACTAGCAGCTACCCTGCAGGCCAGAGCAGTAATGCAGATGGTGCGACTGGAAGAATTAACCCAAAGCTAGCATGCATAGTCACAATTACATTCTATTGTGAGTCTTAACCAACACTAATGCGAGAAACCTTCACTATCAAATCAGTTTGAGAATAAACTGCTGTTCTATTATGCTACTATTATACATAGTTGAATGTATAGAATTGTATTACTTTATTTCAAATATTATGAATGTTTTGTGTGAGTACATACAAATAAATAAGTACTTATCTTTGTTGATTTTATTATACTCTATATATTATAGTCATTGTTTTTCTGCCCTATACCCATAATAATATAATATAAGGAGTTTGTTGAAATACAAACAAGAACTTATGTGAATGCAATATTTTATTCTGCTGATTTAATCATTGTCACAGAGAAGAACTGGCCACAAACTTAATGGAGTCTTTATTTCTTGATTAATCCAAGCTTAAAATACAACAGTAGGTAAATAGTAATAATTAACAAATTCCTATTTGATTTTTATACCAAACTGCCTGGTAAAATTACATTAATTCAATTTTAGGAAATAGTTTTCTTACAATTGAAATCTATTATACAAAGTTGTAAAATGATATCTACTGATAGCTATCAAGAACAATAATATAATACAACTAAAGATTATGAACAACAATTTACACAATACAGTACAATTTATAAAGATATCTTAACCCCTATACTAAGTAATATTATGAACTAGCTGTTACTCTCGACTATGTACAGGTGGATAAAAACCACTGTCACATTTACACTAGTCTTGTTAAAACATCACTTGTGGACGGGTCTATGGCAAGGGTAGTGGGTACACCGTCAGCCTCTATACACAAACTCAGCCTCCACCAGTGACTACTCCAGAAGGCGTCAGCGCGATGATCCAGGTGGCGTTTTAGTAGCCTCCAAGCTCCAAGGACTTGACTCAGCTCTGTACTGCCTACTTGCCAGACTCGCCAGAAGTCCAGGTGGTGAAGCATTACATGCCGCCAAAACCCTGATTCTGTAATAAAAATAATTTTCAGTTAAGTAAATAATTTAAGCATGATGATTCATCAATAACTGCCTTTTGGATATTAAGCCTTCATTTCAGCTCAGTCCCACACTGGGAAGTGGGTCTTTATCTTGCAAGATTTAGTTATTGATGTGAAACTAAGAGGTGAAACTAAATAACATAACATCATCACACTGTCCCTGAAAGAGTTTTCAGATGTATTACCACAATTCGCTTGACAATATTTATAGAACCAAATGTTACAGGAAGAAGCCTGTCGCCATACACAAGACTCCAGTTATGTAGCAAATGACATTAAATAATGCACATAAGTATTATGTTCACACAATGAACACATTTGTCAATCTTGCTTAGAAGATTTGTTATTAAGATACATAATATTATGGAAGTGAAGTAAGTAAAAGCTTGTAATAATTATGTTTTGTAAACTAGGTAAGTAATATTTACCATTCAAAGATCCTTTCTACAGAATGAGTTGTGCTTCTTCTTAGCCTGTTTTCGAATGAAGATGCAGTAGTGGCAGCCATCACACACATTCAACCACTCGGGGGGACCTCACGTGAATTGTAGAAGCTAAAATATTAATTAAAAGTATCAGTTAATATGTAGATTACAGTTTCTTCATTAATCAAGCATAAAATTGTTCTCTGGTTTAGAAATTATATAAGGAAGAAGCAGTATGACTCTAATTTCTAGTACACAGCACATAGGCCAAATACAACAACAAGCAAACAGACTAGACAACAATAATTATCACTGTTGCGTTTGTGACTGGTGAATTGTATGCATGCACGTAATTTATGCGGTCCTTAACAAAGTTTTCGTAGGGTTTAGCATAGTATTAAACTTTCTTAAAGAAAGTTTAGGCTTAGGCTTGTTGCCTGCTGTAGCTTCTTTGGAGAAGGAGAACCAATAGAACATCACCTAACCCCCATAATTGCATATAATAGCAATCCATACAGTACTTAACACTGCCAAAGAAATAAATGATGTCCACCAACTTATTAAATTTAGGGTTAGGTTTCTGCGAAAATATTTAGAACAAAATCTCGCTGTAATTACCTTGGACGTCTAATACTCTCCTCCCGTTCTGCAGCTCGGCGGGAAAGACACAGAATACTCTTAATACATAGGCGAAAGCTTACTCTTCCAATCTCCACAAGTTTACATACACAGGAACACAAGCAATAGCTATTTAAAGTGTTGTCTTTTTTTTTTTTAAATTTAACTACTTAATCGAAAAAGACAAAAGACTGCAGCTATTCCGAGGCTATGCAACATTCATTGTTAGGGATTAGAATCTACAGCGTTTTAGACTCCAAATTCTCCGCTATTACGACTCTCGGTTTGATAACGGAGGCGGATTAGCTTCCGTCTTCATTTGACATTTCCTAATTTGCTTGGAGCTATCAACGGAGTTACGTAATACCAATTTTAAGTCAAAGTATGGGGATTTGTTCATTCAATTTGTTTCACAGCGCTTGCGATCGCGATCCTCCATGATGGCCGCTACGGAATACGAAACGCTCTCGCGATCCGCTTCAACCGTCAAAAATAACCAATCTTGGTTTCATTGGTTTCATCGCTAACTTAGATAATAAGCCTGCTGCTCGCGCCGCTCGTCGCCCGCGCACGGACACCGCGCGACACGCGCCTACTAACCACGCACTCACACTACTCAATGACCTGCTTGCCCGCCAGCCTGATCTCGATTTGTTCTTCTCGGGAAACCGTATTATGTTGCTCAATTGCGTTAGACACTTACCAGATGTGTGTTTTTATTCATAAGTTTGCCACAAAAACGATTTGGTGCAAACTGTTAGTTTTTGTAAGTTAATGTAATAATAAATAAATAAATAAATACTAATAGACAAAAGATTAACTGCTACACTTGGTACATACAAAGCATCAGTAATAACTACTTAGTATTTTATCTTGTTGAAAAAAAATACCTAATAAAGTTCTAAGTTTGTTACAAACATTTTTTACATGAACTTTCGTTGTCTATAGTAAGACCTAAATATTTAACTTGGGTTGCTTCTAAATATGCACTTCAATTCCTTAGTAGGTATGCTTCTTTAATTTGGGACATCTAGGTCTAATATGACTTTTTCCTGGCAATTATGACAAGTAGGAACAAATTTATCCTTTGCAACAAGAATATTGTAACTTTTGTGAATGATGTTAACGAACTCGTTATTTCTGTTAATTCTCTTTTGAATTCGTGTTGAATCAAATGACACTTCACAAATTCTGACGTTAATTTTGTATTTGTTGCTTATTATTGGTAATTCAGTGTAAACTATTTCTGAAGGGACGGCATTCAAAACCACCCTAATGCAAATGTAAACAACTAATACTTCTAATAATCCAAACCATGTACAATATGTAGGTAATTCCAATATGAATCTAATGGACACCAAGATCAATACTACAGAAAGACACCCAAGAAAAACACTACGAGGTCCGTCCTCTTCCGTGCTGCAGCGAGAAGTGCCGGTTGGACGGGGCGGGCGACTCAGGCGCTACTTCTTCATTCCTTACGCTACATTCATTCAATCATTCATTCATTCAATACATTCCTCTGACAGTTCGCTCGCAAAACGTCACACAGCAGACCATAGACTGCATTCTTTTGTATGTGTTGCTAACATCAGCTAATTCATCATCTTCCATTATACATCCTATGTCTGCCAATTCTTGAGTTGTGGAAATAATATTTCCTATATAATGGTCCATACTATCATGGTCATTTAATTAAATTTGCGAGTTTCCTTTTCAGCTGCAATCGCCTACTTATACCGGTATTCTCATACGCTGCTTTCTAATTATTCCATGCTTCCGCAGCAGTTTTAGCATTTTTTACGTGTGCGTAACAGATCGGTTTGTATATTGAGGCAAATTTTTGCATAAGTCCGCTGGTCTGTTTGGTGGTTTAAACCTGTATTCGCCGGTTCATTAACATACTCCCATAAGCAATTATCAATCAACACCAATTTTATCTGGAATTTCCATCTTTGATAATTTCCAACGCCATCTAGTTGTTCAATTGCAAAATGTGAAGTATGCACAGTATTTCCAGTTTCAATATTGGAAGATGAGGATTTGTTTTCATTATGACTATGTCACATATATAGCAAAAAACTTTTCACAAAGAAATATTTTTATCACTTAACGGTCCGTATCAGCCCATACAATCTAGAACTGGGCCCATAACCTGTTAAATAGCTCATAAGTGGTATAATATACCTATCACTGTGCTACAATATAATAAGTTTAAAGGATAATATTATAATTATATTTTCAACTTGAGCTTGAGCGAAGATAGCCTAGTTGGAGAAGGCCTGCCTCTCAAGCCAGAGGGAGCGGGTTCGAACCCAGTCGACGGCACGCACCAATTTGTTCATTGTGTGATTTGTATGTATTCTGTCATATTGTCGTAATTTGTCGTATTGTATGTCATCTGCTACATGAATGGAGCCCGGTGTATGGCGACAGGCTCGCCCCACACACGCTCGTCACATTTGGGACTGAATATCGTCCGGCAAAGTGTGGGTGTTGTATTACACCTCTGCCAGCCCCTTCGGGGGAAAGGCGTGACGATAAGTATGTATGTGTTAGCAACACATACAAAAGAATGCAGTATATGGTCTGCTGTGTGACGTTTTGCGAGCGAACAGTCAAAGGAATGAATGTAGCGTAAGGAATGAAGGAGTAGCGCCTGAGTCGCCCGCCCCGCCCAACCGACATTCTTGGCTGGACCACGGAAGAGGACGGATCTCGTATTGATCTTGGTGTCCATTCGATTCTTACTGAAGTTATTTAAACATATTGTACATGGTTTGGATTATTAGAAGTATTAGTTGTTTACATTTACATTAAGGTGATTTGAATACCCTCCCTTCAGAAATAGTTTACATATGTATGTATGATTTTTACTTAAATTCGTACCTTTTACCTACCCCTTAGTTGTATTGAGGCAGGATTTTGTCAGTGGGCGCCACTGGCGCTATACATATTCAGCCTTAGAAATAAAAAAATGCATAAACATCTGCTAAACCAATGTTCAGTTAGACATTGAGTAGTCAGTAAATAGCGCTACACAAATGTGTAACTATTGTTTGAGCAATAAAGTGTGAATCGGCATTGGGTATTTACACACATGCCTATCACTTTTTTCTTTTTCGTCTGGCAACTTTTGGTAAATTCGTTTAGAAACTTTTTTGTCCAAATAGTTTTTTAGTAATTATTTTTTAAGAAAGCTCCCTAATTTTTAAAATTGCACGTAGAATTTACGTTTTAGGAAAGGAATATTAATAAACTATGTTGGTTTTTGAATCTCTTGTCCTAAATTCGTCGATATAAACTATTTTAGAGGAAAACATTTTCTTTTGGTTATAGTGGGAGACTAACAACAAATTTCTGAACGGAACAATCAATGTCAACACTACAATGTGTATAATGTCACAATAACAAAGAAACGTTTTTATTTTGACAATAGAAAAACATGACACAGTTTCTATCATAGTTACTGAGTGTAGATCAGCTGTTATAGTGAAATCCGCCATCTTGACCCCGTACACACCCGCTAAACAAGGGTACCCGGCCGTTTAACGAATGTTTATTTTCCTTTGATTTTGTTACATCTGTACACGAACTGTACACAACGTTTAAGTCAAAAATATTTTTATTTTTCAGCTTTTGTGTTACACAATGTGTGTACACATGTTTTAAAACTTTATTTCTAAGGCTGATTATATTTCCGAGGTCTTAATACCAATAGTCTCCGCCGCGCGCGCTGGTATATATATCCACCAGTGGTCTAACTACCTACCGGCTACCCCGATTGTATTTAAGGTTTACATACAATCTATAATAAATATTATTTTGTAGTACAGTGTCATGAATGGATCTGGGTAAGACTTTTTGTGTAGTTTAGCTCTGGCCTAATACTTTGTTTCCGGTCTTGTGATTTCTTTGAAATAACCCTGATTGTTATATAATTTACCCAACTAAATCGGGTAACCACTTTTAATGGCAAGTTCATCACGTAAAAAAAAAGTTGTCTATGGTACAAAAATAAATTTGACACGTTTAAAATGTCAAACATCGTGTTTTATATGAAGACTTTCCTTCTGGACCTATGTAATTTATGGCGTATTCTGTGAATAAAACATTGAAAAAAAATAAAATACACCTAAGTCAAAAGTCTAAAACATTCCAAATGACTTAAGAAACATTTGAAATGTTTTCTCTTTCAAGGAGTATCTATTACCAGACAAATAACAACATAGCTCTAACCGACCGAGTGAGCGAAGCGTCTTTGCTTTAACTTCGACAAAAATGCTTTCGGATGTCCGAGTTCCGGATCTCTGCCTTCGTCTACAGCCTACAGTCGCATTTTTTAACCTCGGATCTGCTCACAAAATTTCACGAGAATCGGTTTAGGAATACGAGCTGTAAGAAGACAGACGTTGGCTGCGAAGTCTACAGCTCACAGAGCCGCCAGTATTATAACAAGAACCGGCCAAATGTATGCACACACACACACACATTTGCGCTCAACGCTCCAATGTGAGGCAGATTTTGTAGCATAAGATGTTATTTCCGTGTGTGATTGCCAAGCCATTTAGTGTATTATAGAATAATTGTATAGATACTTCTATCCATAGACAGGTACTGAAACTACTGAATAAACTAACTGACTTGGTTTTACGCACAGAATACGCCCTATTACATAGGTCCAGAAGGATAGTCTTCATACAAAACACGATTTCAAAACGTGTCAAATTTATTTTGGTACCTTAATAAAACCTTTTTTTCTATACGTGATGAACTTGCCATTAAAAGAGGTTACCCGATTTAGTTGGGTAAATTATATAACGATCAGAGTTTAAAGAAATCACAAGACCGGAAACAAAGTATTAGGCCAGCTTAGGCCAGAGCTAAACTACACACAAAGCCTTACCCAGATCCATTCATGACACTATTCTACAAACTAATATTAAGTATAGATTGTATGTAAACCTTAACTAAAATCAGAGTAGGTAAAAGGTAAGAATTTAAGTAAAAATCAAGAGTACGAATTTGAGTTAAAATCAATAGTAAAGGGATTACTATTGATTTTATCTTATTTACACATAAATTTACCCATTATCATTATTTACATCATACATTTAAGTTATTTTTTCGGCAATAAAATAACATTACATTTACATAAAAATAAAACTGACGCCTATGCTTGTCACGATATTTCACTGTTACGTATCTTTCTTTCTTGCGAAGGTGCACAGAGCAAATTCTTATAGGGGCGACGAAGTTTTCACTAATTTTCATTTTTACTTTGTCGAATTATTTTTGTCCACTGATCGGCTAAACTGGATCCTTAAGAAACCTAAAGATAATTAAAGGGAAAATATAAAAATACCTTGTGGCAACACTTTTTTCAGCAACTTTTCGCTCTGTTGACATTAAGAATTAATTACAATTATTAGCTTTATAAAGCACATAAAAATATATTTAAGACTTACGGATGATATGTGACGTTGCCTTTTTTTACTGTTTTGGATATTCTGAAATTTCGGCATGAGTGGACTACACAGTTCACCATATTTATTGGTTAGTGGGGAGACGTAACCGCTACTGGATGACATCGAAGACTGACCAGTGAATTGGTTGATTGAATGGTTTGGTTTACTTTTTTTGGAATCATTATTTTTGACCGATTAGGGGTCTTTACTCTATGTCTATGGTTTTACGTTAGATCTCACAACTCTTTTGGTAGTTCGGTGCAACTCGAAGTCAAGCGTAGTTCAAAGAGAATGTTACGCTCGCTATAGTTCTAAACTTAGATGGATAAACACCTTATTAGTCTGTGAACTGCATATAAATGTAGCGCAATGATCTGCAGTCTGATTGAAATTAAATCAGTCGCAGTTAATGTCAAATATAATCAAATCAATATCACGAAATAGGAATCAAATCGATTTAAAGACAACAGCAATATCAAGTGGAGTATCGTAGGATCGTATGGTGCGGTGGTGTATGATGCCAGTGAGGCGGTCGCGGCGTCGCGGTTGTGGTGCGCTGCAGCCCGCGGCTGAGATGCGGCGCGCGCAGGCCGCCGCGCTGGCGCTCGTGCTGGCGCTGCTCTCCGGTACTCTCAGGCTCGCTCGCTCCCTGCCCTATTATGACGGAGACCTTGCATATATCGCAACTTGTCCATTAAAATAACGCTCTTCATAGTCAAACTTAAAAATTGATTTGGCATGAACTACTTGCCTGCAAAATTTCATGAAGATTGGATCAACGTCCAACAAACAATGGACGAGATGTCCCAATAGACGAGATCTCGGTCTGTGAAAGGACGGGCTCACATGGGCGCATTTCTTAACCCGATAAAATGGGCTCCGGGCTTGATGTACAACTACTTAAAGTATTGAAGTATACTTAAACTTGGTCTGGTGGTTTTGACTTAATTTTACTGAATACGCCGCGATCAGAGGCTTAGGCCAGTGCGTTATTTTGTTTTGGTCGAAGCCACCTTGTAATCTGAAATGAATAGTGGACTTTGTGAAAATTTCCCGTTATAGTTCTTCGGAAATGTTTCCCATCGGAACCCACAAATTTTAAGCTCAAATTGTTAGAATCTCAGTCTACTTTTATACTTTTCGGAATAGGAATCGAGTATAAATCCGATCGGAAGAGTGAATCACGTTTAAAAACTTATGGAGACGGGCTGAGATTCGGCTAATTTGAGTTTTAAAATGATGGAATCCGAACGGAAACGATTCCGAATGATTGTTAATAAGTACTTATGTTGATCTCGCTAATGCCTTCCGTTTTCCTTGCCGTCCGGCACCACGCTAGATGCACCGAAATGTCTATTTTCCTAACAAAAGCCTGGTCACCTCAAAACTCATATTGCGTACGATTTACCAGTTATCAAAACCAGCCTTCGACTGTACTTGTTATTGCAATTTGTGCAGGTGATAATTTAGGAGGGTGGTGTGCAGGAGTGGAGCCGGCGCCGGAGGAACTGGAGGAGGAGGGGGACGTCGCGCCCTTCATGGTGAGTGTCGCGCCGCCGGAGCCGCGCGCCGGCGGTGGGCCCGGGTGACGCGCGCGTGTCCGCAGGTGGTGAGTGTCGCGCCGCCGGCGGCGGGTCCGGGTGACGCGCGCATGTCCGCAGGTGGTGAGTGTCGCGCCGCCGGCGGCGGGCCCGGGTGACGCGCGCGTGTCCGCAGGTGGTGAGTGTCGCGCCGCAGGAGCCGCGCGCCGGCGGCGGGCTCGGGTGACGCGCGCGTGTCCGCAGGTGGTGAGTGTCGCGCCGCCGGAGCCGCGCGCCGGCGGCGGGCTCGGGTGACGCGCGCGTGTCCGCAGGTGGTGAGTGTCGCGCCGCCGGTACCGCGCGCCGGCGGCGGGCCCGGGTGACGCGCGCGTGTCCGCAGGTGGTGAGTGTCGCGCCGCCGCCGGAGCCGCGCGCCGGCGGCGGGCCCGGGTGACGCGCGCGTGTCCGCAGGTGGTGAGTGTCGCGCCGCCGGTACCGCGCGCCGGCGGCGGGCCCGGGTGACGCGCGCGTGTCCGCAGGTGGTGAGTGTCGCGCCGCCGCCGGAGCCGCGCGCCGGCGGCGGGCCCGGGTGACGCGCGCGTGTCCGCAGGTGGTGAGTGTCGCGCCGCCGGTACCGCGCGCCTGCGGCGGGCCCGGGTGACGCGCGCGTGTCCGCAGGTGGTGAGTGTCGCGCCGCCGCCGGAGCCGCGCGCCGGCGGCGGGCCCGGGTGACGCGCGCGTGTCCGCAGGTGGTGAGTGTCGCGCCGCCGGTACCGCGCGCCTGCGGCGGGCCCGGGTGACGCGCGCGTGTCCGCAGGTGGTGTGTGTCGCGCCGCCGCCGGAGCCGCGCGCCGGCGGCGGGCCCGGGTGACGCGCGCGTGTCCGCAGGTGGTGAGTGTCGCGCCGCCGGTACCGCGCGCCTGCGGCGGGCCCGGGTGACGCGCGCGTGTCCGCACGTGGTGAGTGTCGCGCCGCCGCCGGAGCCGCGCGCCGGCGGCGGGCCCGGGTGACGCGCGCGTGTCCGCAGGTGGTGAGTGTCGCGTCGCCGGTACCGCGCGCCTGCGGCGGGCCCGGGTGACGCGCGCGTGTCCGCAGGTGGCGAGTGTCGCGCCGCCGGAGCCGCGCGCCGGCGGCGGGCCCGGGTGACGCGCGCGTGTCCGCAAGTGGTGAGTGTCGCGCCGCCGGTACCGCGCGCCGGCGGCGGGCCCGGGTGACGCGCGCGTGTCCGCAAGTGGTGAGTGTCGCGCCGCCGGTACCGCGCGCCGGCGGCGGGCCCGGGTGACGCGCGCGTGTCCGCAGGTGGTGGTGCGGCGCGGGGACGGGCGCGCGTGCGGCGCGGCGCTGGTGTCGCTGCGCACGGCGCTGAGCTCGGCGGCGTGCGTGCGCGGCGCGGCCGAGCTGTGGGCCGCGTCGCCGGGCGCCGCCGCCACCGCGCGCCGCGTCGTGCGCGTGGCGGCGGCGGCCGGCGCCGGGCCGGACGCCGCCGTGGCCGGCGACCCCTGGGCCGGCGCGCACGGCGACCTGGCGCTGCTGGAGCTGGCGGCGCCGCTGCCCCGGGCGCGCTCCATCCTCATGGCCACCGACCCCGCCGACTGCGAGCCGCCGCAGAGCTGCAACCTCGTGCACCTCGAGCGCCCCCCTTCTTCGACGTAACTCCATTCAAATTAATACTTAGCTAGTTTTCCCACTAGACGACATGACAAACGTTCAGTACTGGTCTTCGTTCAGTATTATTATTAGTAAGGGCACACTGAAAAAAATGGTTTAGTTGTGGCAACTAAATCTGTTTTGCTGCCTATGTCTTAGCTGCTGCACCAAATATCTTCGAAACACTGGCAAAGTTTTGTTGACTACGACGAAGACTGCTTAGCTACTATTCAAAATAAAATTTTGCTAGGAGAATCACACTCAAGTTGCAGTTACTGCAAATTACTTAACTGAGTTTACTAAATTTGTTATTTTTAAAAACAAAACAAATTCGAATGTTTCAATTAGCTATCAGAGCAAAATATTTTGACTACTTTAGGATAAAATATTTACCTGCTATTGCTAATTATTAAGATTGTTAGCAACTACTGCTAAGTATTGTTAAGATTGTTAGCTGCAACAGCTAAATTCGTTCAGCTAAAAACAATTTGCTACGCTAACAAAAAACTTAGCTGTCCCTATAGTTTGAAAGGATATTTGCTACTACAACTAAAATGTAGTAACAGCAGCTAATTTTTTTTTTCCGTGCATCTATTCAGCATTTTTGGCTAATTTTCTCCATACATTTTTCAATGAAAGTATTTTATATATTTATCAGAAAATCTTTGAAAATAATAACTTCGAGTTCATATCTAGCAATTAAATATTACTAGATACGAGTAGGTTGAAATTACTTTAAATTCGATTGTTGTAAGTAGGTTGCTATTTTTCAATGTAAAAAGCCGTGTTATATTTACGGTTGCTATACAAAACACAACTGAAGGTTTATTCAAACTTTAGTTTAAAAACCCGTTAACTACTTATTGTTAAATTCATTTATTGATTAATAACTAACGGGAAACTAAAGGAAACTAACGGGAAGGGGAAGAACAAAGCGTAGCGGACATCGGCGCGTGATGCTGCGAAGTGTAACTCACCAACCGCTGCCACGCAGGCTGTGCTCTCTGTACCTGTAACATCGGATGAAGTGGTCGTGCTGCCTCCTCCACCTGCCTCCGCCTACCAGGTCCGGCAGCTGTTGGAGCGGAGCGGTGGAGGGCTGTAGAGAGTCTGATGCACCTGGAGATTGGACTGTAGTAAAAGACGGGCGTGGCAGATTGCGTGCCTCACAGTCAGGGGCGCAAGGTGTGCGAAGCGCACGGCGTCACCTGATGCTTTCCCGCTGCGCCGGCAACACCTGCATCTCTACTATCTGATAGAGGGTACCACTGAGTCCCAAGTACGCGCTCACCTCACCACTATCTGTGGCGAAGATGTCTGCTCCGTGGAGGCGCTCAAGGCGAGAGGGAATTATGCCTCGTTTAAACTAGGAGTGCCCCAAGTTAGCTGAACATATACAAACCCCAGCGAATCGGGCCAGAGGTATCTGCGTTAAGCCTTGGAGGAAGAACTTTCGTGCCAAGTGTGAATTATCATGTTCTCAAAATGTACGAGGTCTGCGATCTGAAACTGTACTTTTTAATAATAATGTCGCGTCATGTAACTATGATATAATAGCGTTGACGGAGACATTCGTAACGAGCTCTGTATGTTCGGGAGAGTTGTTCCCGCGCGGGTGGAAGGTAGCACGCCGCGACCGGTGCGGGGACACGGGCTGGGGCGGCGTGCTGCAGGCTGGCCGTGATTGTTACACCTTGCGGACGATTACTGACATTGGCTCACTAACTCCTGATAAGAAGGTTCCATTTGCAATTGTGACTTTTAAAAATATAAAAAAATTGTGTTGTGTTGTCTACTTACCACCTAATTATAATGACGAAAAATATCTTAATGTTTTGACTTGTACAGAAAATGCTATGTGAAAATACTCTGACATGGAAGTAATAATAATTGGAGAATCTTGCAGTGCGTCTGTTTGTGTGTGTCAGTTTTCTTTTTTCTTGCAGTGTGTTAGTTTTCTTTTTTTACTGACTTTTGTAAATTAACCTAGCACAGTAGTGTGCTGAACGAGCATGGCGGTCTACTAGATCTAGTACTGAGCGGAATGACGTGTGAACGTGTGTCGGTGGGTAACGGCACGGCTGCGGAGGCACTGGTGCCGCCGGACGCTTACCACCCTCCGCTCTCGATACGTGAGAAGTTACTACGCGATGCTCGGCGTCCGCCGCAACCACCACCGCCGGTCTGCAGACGCTCATCAGCGCCGCCTGATTGGAATTTTTATTTCGTTATATGCGGCTGTGGCTGAATTGGATTGGTCGGACATGTTCGATGCCAAGGACGCAAATTCCGCAGCTGAAGTCTTCTATCAGACTTTTTATAAATGTATGAGTGCCCATGTACCTACCTGTTAAAAAACCACCTCTGTGTTGGAGCCGTTATGTAAATCCGCGATGGTACACGCCGGAAATCAAACAAAACATTCAGAATAAGTACTATCGTTTGGTTAGGTACAAGTCGGAAGGGAAATATTTTAACAGGGAACTGTACAAATATTATAGGGCGCATGTAAAAACATTGATTGATGGTGCGTATAGGCAGCACATCCAAGCCACTGAAAAGCAAATCATCGATGAGCCTGCCAAGTTTTGGGAATACGTGAAGGACAAGCGGAAGGATCGGCAACGTTGTGATAGGTTCACTAACGTTGTTTGCAATGAACAAGCCCACCGGCGTAGATAGGAACATCGACTCGGCTGACGTCACGACTCCTGAAAACCCCGATCGGGTCTGGTATTTGTTTTGTTTTATTTTTTTTGTAAATTATATATTACTAGCTGCGCCTCGCGGTTTCACCCGCGGTTAAAAAGTATCCTATGTGCTATTCTAGACTATAATCTATCTCTGTGCCAAATTTCATCCAGATCTGTTCAGCCGTTCTGGCGTGAAAGAGTAACAAACATCCATACATCCATCCATCCATACATAAGTACAAACTTTCGCGTTTATAATATTAGTAGGATGTAAGTAAGATGTTTACTTTATGTTTGTAAATGTTTATTAATTTTCCATACGCGTTGAACTATAATTGGCTTCCTGTGTTTTTTTTTAGTTTTACCAAAATATTTAAATAAATAAGTAATTGTAGATTCTAATCGAACGAGCCAGCGTCAGCGAGCGAAGCGTCTCTGCTTCAGCTTCGACAAAAAAGCTTTCGTATGTCCGAATTCTGTCCGGATCTCTGTCCTCTGCATAGGTTGCATTTCTTAACCGATTCTCTTGACATTTTGTGAGTAAGTTCGATAATAATTTTGTAGCATGTTACAAAAACTGTTAGGTATATAATTGAAGGACATAAATGTATAACTAGTCTGGCCATAAATATTGTTACAATACAAACTCCTTCGTAATTTTTTTTTTCTGCATTTAAATTTGGAATGCGTTTATTATGTCGAAAACCACAATCAATTTCCCGCTATTTCACATATATTTTTCGTGATTATTAATAAATTTACAACATGGAATGGGGTGTTAAAGGAAACAGGATTGCAGTGATTGCGTTGCACAGAGTGGGTATGGAACCGTCGGTCATTTTCAAGACTCTTCAAAATCTTGGTATCAGCCGTATGGTCGTATATATCGTAGTATCGACAGATATACCGACACTTCCTCTGTTGAAGACCATAAAAGATCGGGGCGCTCACGTGCGATGAGAACTACCAAGGCTGTTAATGCTGTTAAAGCCAGAATTCGCCGAAACAAAAATGAGGAAATGAAACAAAAAATCTTATCGCGAGAAATGAAGATACCCGTTAGGACTCTGTCGCGTATAATAAAACAAGGCCTGAAGCTTGGTGCATATCGCCGATATAAAGGCCATGCCCTTAATCAATCGCTGCAGTTAACGAGAGTGGATAGATCAAAACATCTTCTATCCCGGTACGCAGGTGAAAGTTACAGAAATATCCTTTTTACCGACGAAAAAAAATTCACGATAGAAGAGCATATTACAACAAGCAAAACGACAAAGTGTACGCTCTAAACACATCTAAATCACAGCTCTAAAGAAGCTACGGAAGTGGTCGGAAAGGTACAGCGTGGTCATCATCCTGCGTCAGTCATGGTTTGGTGGGGGGTATCCTATCACGGCGTCACAAAGCTTCATTTTTGTGAAAAAGGGGTGAAAACTTCAGCCAAAGTGTATCAAGAGACCGTCTTAGATGGTGTTGTAAAACCCCTTAGCATTACACTTTTTAAAAATCTACCGTGGAGTTTCCAACAAGACTGCACCTGGTCACAAGGCGCGAACTACCCAAGTCTGGCTGGAAGCCAATGTTCCGGACTTTATAAGGGCTGAAGACTGGCCCTCCTCTAGCCCAGATCTAAACCCCCTGGACTACAAATTATGGTCAGTTTTAGAGGGCATGGCTTGCTCTTAACGACACACCGACATAAGAGTCACTTAAGAACACAAATCTTTGAAGCAAGCAGTGGCTAAATTTCCTATGGAAACAGTACGTAAATCCATAGATTCTTGGCCAGGCCGACTAAAGGCCTGTGTCAAGGCCAAAAGTGGTCATTTTGAATAAAATTATAGTCATATTTTTGTTAAGACTTCAAGACATGTGTACATATAACTTTTATTAACATACACTATATATTACTGTATAAAAAAATAAATGCATTTTCATTTGTAACAGAACGTATGGCTAGACTAGGTATTGCTACACCAGTCGCGGCTGATGAAGAAACTATACGCTAATCTGTGGCGATGTTGTTTACAACTACCGGTAGGTAACGCAGATTAGACAATAGTAGCCGCTCGAGCCGCGCGTTCCATTGTTAAATCCGGAACAAAAGAAATATTTCTGGAAAGCAATTATTGTGCACCGATTTTATGATGTTTTTATCTATTGAATAATAGGGTGTTTACTTCAATCTTTTGTTCTGTCCGAATGTTCTAGAATGAACGCGTGGCTCCGCGTGATAAACAACTTTTTGTGTGCTTGCGCTATTGTTAAATCGAATGCTCTGGATATCTTAAAACTGTATAAATACGCGGACGACCGACGACTCGGGAGTCAGTTTTGATTACGCGTTCAAAGTGTTAACATCGAAGTAATTGTACGAGTAGTGTTCAGAGTGTTATAGTGCAAGTGTCTAGTGTAGTGTAACAGTGTTTGTGTTTGTGTACTTGGTGAATAAAGTGAATCTTCGGATACATCGACGTTTCATTCCTTTTATCCTAACCCAGCTCGTAACATTTGGTGTCAGAAGTGGGATAAAAGGAAAATGCCGATAACTCCGCACGACGACGATTCGCTTCGCACCAGAAGCCAACGCCGACACGAAGAGGCACGCCGGCTAGAGGATCAGACACGGCGACAGGAAGACGTAGACCAGAGACGGTTTGGAAACAACTCGTTATTGGTTGATGTGAGTGAGCCGACGACCAACGTTCCATCAGAGGATGTGGGAGCACCTTCAGCTGCAGCTGCGGCACCAACTTCATTCGACATGGCTGCCTTGATGACAATGCTTCAGAACATGGAGGAAAATGCTCGTCGCCAGGAGGAAAATGCTCGTCGTCAGGAGGAAAATGCTCGTCGCCGAGAAGAAGAAAACGCTCGTCTACTGCAAGAGATTACTCGCCAGCTGAAGGAAGGAAAGGAAGAAAGTTCTCAAAACAGTCTTCAGCTAAAGGAAGAGATGACTAGCCTGCGGACATCATTGAAGACTGAATTCAAAGAATTAAAGGACAAAGTTGACCAGAATGAAACCACCGTGAAAGAGCTTGACGTCACTGTTAAGGACCACGCAACCCGCATCTTTGAGGCTGAGACACAGATCGCTGACGTGAGAAAATCTTTAAATGTTCTCAAGTCTGGAGATGGAATAGCAGCTCCTGTGTTTTCTGCACCTGCAACACATGGATTCAAGGTGACACCTTTCGACGGAAGTTCTTCGTGGTCAGCCTATAAGATTCAATTTGACGCCATCGTCCAAGCCAATGGATGGAATAAGAATCAAGCCATGACTGCTCTCACAGTAAGTCTCCGCGACCAGGCTTTAACTGTGCTGGAAGCACTGGGCAAGGACGTCACCTATGAGAAGCTTCTAGAAACTTTGGAAAGTCGTTACGGAGACGAACACCTAGAGCATGTCTTTCGAGCACAAATGAAGAACAGAGTTCAAGGTCGCCGAGAAAATCTGCAAGAGTGGGCTCTCGAGATAGAAAAACTATTTAGAAAGGCTCACCAGTCTTCACCTACACCCAACGACGAGCAGCTGGTTGAAGCATTCGCCGATGGAATACGTGACAGTGAAGTGAGGGTAGCAGTACAGCTTCGACATCACAAATCTCTGAAGGACGCTTTAGCTCACGCTTTGGAAGTGGAAGCCGTAAGAAATCTAATGGGAGAAACCAAACGCATCAGGGAAGTGAGCGAATCATTCCAAAATCGTTCTTGGTTAAGCCCTAGATGTCACAACTGCGAAGAAAGAGGCCATCTATCGCGCAACTGTACGGAGCTACGACAAAGGAAGGACTATCGTCAAGTTGAGGAACGAGTGGATAACGATGTCTCACAGCAGCGACGAAAACGAATAGACGTCAGGACCAAGGGGCGAGTCCTGGCTGATTCTTTAAAGGCCCCGAAGGTTTCGATCTCACAAGTTCAAGATGGAAACAGCCTCATCATCAAAGGTGAAATTAACGGAACACCCTGCAAGCTGACTTTGGATACTGGAGCATCTCGAACAGTGATTAGTTCCCGATTTGCTAAACGTTACCTTCAAGATTTTCGGGGCTGCAACAAAGTTCAACTCCTGACAGCGACCGGTCAGCACATACCCGTCCGAGGCGAAGAATCAGTGGCATTGACGCTGGGTGAGGAGACTTTCCAACACAAAGTGATTGTGGCTGATATAGTCGATGATTGCATTTTGGGACTCGACTTTATGCGAGAACATCATTGTGAGATCGATGTCAATCAAGGAATCTTAAAGTGTGGATCAGAAGAGATCTTTATGGAAGGTGCTACAGCAGGAAAAGTGTACTGTCTGAGGAGGACTATCCTTCCACCGAAGTCGGAAACCGTTGTGGTAGTAAGACTACCACCAAAGCTAAGACACCAACGACGATGTGTGCTGATTGAACAATTGGAAAATAATCATCCATGGATAGTGGCACGGACTCTAGTGAGGACAACTAATACTGGCGTAGTGCGTGTATTAAATCCCAGTAATGAGGAGCATCTCATAAAAGGTGGAACCGTAATGGGCACTTGCGAGGAAGTAGATTGGATGCGCGGATGTCAAGAACTACCGAGCAAAAGGGTACCTCGTGAGAATTACGACGTGTCCACGCTTTTAGAAGATTGTAAGGATCTTACTGGAAAGGAGCGTTTAATGGCAAAGAAGATGTTACTGCATTACGCCGATATTTTTGCTTCGACCGATGCGGACAATGGAAAAACTGGCCTAGTAAAGCACACGATAAATACAGGGGACCAGCAACCGATACGCCAGCGGCCACGAAGAATACCAGTTGCTAAGGAAAAGGAAGTGGAGACCATGATTGAGGATATGGCGAAAAACGAGATCATAGAGCCCTCATCCAGTCCATGGTGCTCTCCTGTGGTGCTGGTAAAGAAGAAAGATGGCAGTATGCGGTTTTGTGTGGACTACCGACGACTGAACGATGTAACTAAGAAAGACAGTTACCCTCTGCCCAGAATTGATGACACATTGGATACGCTGACGGGAATGAAGTGGTTCACAACTTTGGACTTGAAAAGTGGTTACTGGCAAGTGGAAATTGACCCTAAAGACAAAGAGAAAACGGCATTTTCTACGGGAAAAGGGCTTTGGCAATTCAATGTGATGCCATTCGGATTGTGCAATGCCCCTGCAACTTTTGAAAGATTAATGGAGCTAGTGCTTGCAGGGTTGATTGGAGACGCTTGCCTGGTCTATTTAGATGACATCATAATTGTGGGAAAAACCTTTGAAGACCATCTCAGAAATCTGGAACTAGTGTTGACGAAAATTCGTGCAGCCAACCTTAAGTTGAGCCCGAAGAAATGCTCATTCTTCAAACGACGAGTTAACTTTTTGGGCCATGTTGTTTCTGAAGATGGTGTGCGGACAGATCCAGAGAAAATCAGCGCAGTTAAGGATTGGCCGGTTCCAAAAGACAAGAAGGAAATCCGATCATTTTTGGGTCTATGCTCCTACTACCGACGATTTGTGAAGGGCTTCTCTGATATAGCAAAACCATTGCATAGACTAACTGAAGAAAAACGACTCTTCCACTGGGATGAAGACTGCGACACCGCTTTCCGAGAACTGAAGAAGCACCTGTGTGAAACACCAATCCTTGGATTCCCAGACACCGAGAATGAATTCATCGTTGACACCGAGAATGAATTCATCGTTGACACCGATGCCAGTAATATTGGTATAGGCGGCGTACTATCACAACGAAAAGGAGATCAAGAGGTTGTGATAGCTTACTACAGCAAATCCTTATCCAAACCAGAAAGAAATTACTGCGTGACAAGGAGAGAATTGCTGGCAGTAGTGAAGACTTTGCGACATTTTAGCAAATACCTGCTGGGAAGAAAATTCCGCCTGAGAACTGATCACGCTGCATTAACTTGGTTGCTTCAATTCAAAGACCCTGAAGGACAAGTAGCAAGATGGATTGAGCAGCTGCAGGAGTTTGATTTCAAAGCGGAGCATCGCAGTGGCAGAGCACATGGTAACGCGGACGCATTGTCTAGAAGGCCTTGCCTGGAAGACTGTAAGCATTGTCTAAAGCAAGAGTCTAAGGAAATTGTACCCGTCAGGATGCTCAAAACAGATCTTAGTGATGAATGGAAGCAAACCCTCCAGATAGCACAACAAGATGACACGGACATAAAGCCAATTTTCGAGTGGATGAAGTCTGGTGCCTCTAAGCCAAATTGGAGTGATGTCGCTGGCATGAGCATAACGACGAAGAGTTATTGGGCACAATGGGACAGCCTTCTTATCCACGAAGGAGTATTGTGCCGCAAATGGGAAAATACACGAGGCAATCGCTGTCATCTACAAATGATTGTACCTAAAGCCAAGGTACCTGATGTTTTGCATCTTTACCATGGTTACTCAGGAGGACATCTGGGAGTAAAACGGACCCTGCTAAAGATACGAGAACGGTTTTACTGGATAAATTGTAGAGATGACGTAGAGGACTGGGTACGGAAATGTACAAGTTGTGCTGCAGTTAAAGGCCCACACACCCGTAGCAGAGGAGCATTGAAGTTGTATAATGTTGGAGCACCGTGGGAACGGATAGCATTAGACATAGCGGGTCCATTTCCTGTTACTGATAACGGAAACAAGTACTTCGTGGTGGTTATGGACTATTTTACCAAGTGGCCAGAAGTCTTTGCAATTCCGAATCAAGAGGCTCCTACAATAGCCGACAAATTAGTGCATGAAGTGTTCTGCCGTTTTGGAGTACCACTGGAAATTCACAGCGATCAGGGAAGAAATTTCGAATCTCAACTGTTTAAGGAGGTGTGTCAAGTGATGGGTGCTCACAAAACAAGGACTACGTCATACCACCCACAGTCCGACGGAATGGTGGAACGGTACAACCGCACTCTTGTGACCCATCTAGCAAAAGTGGTCGAAAACAATCAGCGAGATTGGGACAAGCACATCCAGCCATTTCTACTGTCGTACCGTAGTGCTGTTCACCTTGTTGTCACGTTGTTGTTGCTGTGCGGTGTAACCGTTCCGAAGACGGGTCTGAGCAGTAGCGCACTTGTAGCGCCTCACTCAACTGCCGTCCTTGTACTTCTTCGCTCTACAAAACTTCAAGGCTAGAGTGAATAAGTACCTCATAGGTCGTCGTGCTCCATCTTAGACCACAACGTCGCTTAACATCAGGCGAGTTGGTGGTCAAACGCCGACCTATTCTACATAAAAAAAAAAAAAAAAAAAAAAAAAATCGAAGTAATTGTACGAGTAGTGTTCAGAGTGTTATAGTGCAAGTGTCTAGTGTAGTGTAACAGTGTTTGTGTTTGTGTACTTGGTGAATAAAGTGAATCTTCGGATACATCGACGTTTCATTCCTTTTATCCTAACCCAGCTCGTAACAGTATGTACCGTACACAGTAGGTATAGGTACACAGTTAAAAGTGTTCATGCAAATGTAGCAAAATAAATGCACGTTAAAAATAGCATGACCAGTTTAAGAACGCAAGCAAAATAGGATAATTTACAAAGAAAAAACTATATAATATGATGGCGCCTTTTAGGCTAAGAAAATAAGGGCACGACGTACATAGTTTCCAAATAAATCAACGCGATTAGCGGCTGCGTTCGCGCTTTAGGAGGGCGGAGCGCGATGTGTGTGCAATCTTTTTATTGTCAATATTGAATTTGAAGTAGCATAATTGCATCCTCCAGTCGATACTGGATGCGCATCTCGCATAGTTAACAGGGTTTTTGTAACATCCTTTATATACGGCACCGGCCGCGAGGTCTCCAGGTCACAGAACCACTACTAATTTATTAAGGGAAGGCTTTCACATTTTTTCAAATATATAACATAAATCGTGCGTTGATAAAGTTGCTTACGCATATTTATATAATATCACCCTAGTCCCTACCCATAAAGAAAAAAATGGTTATTATCAAAAAAAGGCAATTAAGTACAAATACAAATATTCCTATTATCAAACTATTTGCGCAAGAAAACACTGAACCCCGCACTTGGAAAACCCAGTATCTCGGGCGTCCACTTGAAGTAAATTACTGTCAGCGAAGGTTCTCTTTCCTAGTACTACCTATCATAGTAAATTGACTTCTATACTATGCTCCTGCATATCATTTATCAAAGCTATAGCTTTGATAAATGATATGATTGACAAGATGGACTGAAAAATATTGCACAGGCTAAATAAATATAACAACCATGTGTTAGGTTCTAAATAAACAAAATGTATGACGCAACCCTAGTAAAAGACGTACCTGTCACGCACACTAGTATAACAAAGTTGGCTTGTCACTTTTCGTTCATAGTAGTTTCAGTTGAAATGTCTGACTTATACCCATTTCTTTAATTAATCAATTAAAGATACGTGTGAAGTACGAAATGTAGTCCTACATATCTTTATTTGATTAATTATTATCTACTTTAATACATCACTCGCACTAGGAACACTAATTGATGATTTAATCATTTTTTCTTTTATTTTTTTGATGTACAAGAATATTGTATACTTAGTATCATTGGCAATGAATCAATCCAGTAAGGCTTTTCGAATGTACCCACCTCTACTCGAAGGAGCGGCGAGTCGAGCGGCGAGGGCGGCGGCGCGCGGCTGCGCATCGTGGACGCGCAGCTGGAGGGCGGCGACACGTGCGCGGCGCTCGGCCCGCGCTGGGCGGCGCTGCGCGCGCGCACGCTGTGCGTCTCCGGGCCCGAGCTCTGCCAGGTAGGGGGCGGCGGCGGGCGGGGAGGAGGCTGTAGCTGTCACGACTGACTGCGGCGGTTGCAGGGCGACCGCGGGACGGGCGTGGTGTGCGGCGGCAAGCTGTGCGGCGTCGTGTCGCGGTCGGCGGGAGCGCCGGCGGCGGCGCCCGGCGCCCAGTGCGGCGCCGCGCACGCCGCCGCCAACGTGCCGCGCTGGCGCCGCTTCCTGCACTGCGCGCACACGCGCGGCGCTTGCGGACGGTACGCTGATTCTACCATCATTGATTTTTCGTTTGGGATTTGTCGAAGTGGCTTAAACGCCGAGTGCCCACCTGCAGGGAGGGTGATTGTGCCCGCCTGTGCAGCGAGCGGTGGCTCGGAGACGCGCCGCCGGAGCCCGCGCCGGCCCCGGACCGGCCCGCTCCGCGCACGGTCCCCGCGCTCCCGCCGCCGCCCGAGGCCCCGGAGCCGTCCCCCGCCCCGCGCCCCACGCCCCAGGTGGACGCCCTGCGGCTGCCCGCGGCCGACAAGGGCACGATGCCGCCGCTTGTCGCTACGGATCGCCAGCCCGTTGTCCCGCGTGAGTAAGCTTCGAATTTCATCGTGCGCTCGCTGGTACGAACGGATGGTGAACCTCGTTTCTACGTATCTTTACAGACGATGCAGACGTTGAGGGCGAAAGTGCCGTGACGAGCTCGGAGCCGGGCCCGGTGCGCTCGGTGCCGGGCCCGTTGCACTCGGAGCAGGGCTCGGCACCGTCCTCGCCGGGTCATTCGCTACGAGGTGCTTTCGAATTTGAGCCCAACCGCGCTGATTTCAGAGTGAGAGTTCTCGCTAATACTTCTACCTATAATAAGTACGAGGCTGTACAGTGTTCACCTACATTTAATTTTCATTTTTACTAGCTGCGCCCCGCGGTGTTATTAATCGATCTCTGTGCCCAATTTCATCTAGATACGATCAGCCGTTCTGGCGTGATTAAGTAAGAAACATCCATATATTCATCAAAACTTTCGCATTGATAATATTATATTATACGACCATAAGCATAGTTGAAGCCATAACTTTATTGCGCATTCTCATAGTCGTGTGCAGTGTGCGAGCGAGGTAGGGTAATAAGCTTCGTCGGGCGGGCCGCGGCGCGAGCGGCCCCGGCCGGCCCCGGGCGGGCCGCGGCGCGAGCGGCCCCGGCGCGGCCCCGGCGCGGCCCGGCTCGCCGTGACCGCGCGCCGCGTGACTTGTAGATGTCGCCTGCGAGCACACGCGTCTTCTTGAAGGCGGGCGAGTACGGCGACAACGGAGCCGACTACGCGGCGCCCGAGGACGGCGCTGCAGGCGGCGGGAGCGGAGGGGACGGCGGCTCCCCCGCCGCTGCGGGCCCGACGACGCTCCGGCCGCCGCCGCCGGCGCGCACGTCGCCGGGCGCTCCCGCCGCCGCGCCGCCGGCGCCGCTCGCGCCCTCCCCCACGCTGAGCCCGGCTGTCCTCGAGAAGCAGCTGCGCGCCGCGACCCGACACACCTCCCGCGAGGCGCTCCGGCGCTCGAGAGCCGCCGGGCGCACGGCTCGCCGCCCGTCGTCATACGTCTCTACTCTCATGTTATTTTTATTTTCAATTTTTTATCACTTATTATAATGTTTTTGGAAACAATGATAATGGTAATTATTTATTACATATTTTAACAACATTTACTAGGTATACCGGTTTTATTAGAATTCTGCTAATTAATTCTTTGAATAGGTATTATTATTTGAATTATTTATTTATTTATTGAAAGGAATACAAACAGCTGTTAACAATAAACTAAGTACACAACGAAATAAAACAAATAAGCCTAGATAGTTTTCACTAATAAAGTATGTTAAATAAATTGAAAGAAAGTGTTCCATAAATATCTAAATAACATGAATAGAAATAAACTAGATGAAAACATAAATAATAGAATTATAGTCGTAAGTACGAGTAGTAATTATAGTTGTTCAGGCGCTAGCCACTTATTGCAGTAACTAACTAACGCCTGATGGGTATTTTGGTTAGCACAGCCGCCTCACGATCCGTGTTGGATTGCGTGACGCCTGACTAACCCACCAGAGCAACCGCGGAACCCCACTGCCGTCGCCGTGCCGGCTATGGCGTGAAGCACTCCCGTGGCTGTCTGGCCCTAACGGGGACCTCTTCTGCACTCTGCCTACTTTTCTAACATTCCCTACGTATCCCTACTACCCTAGCGTCCCTAACCTACCATAAAGTCAATAGATACTTGTATAGTGGGTACGGGAAACCTGGTACCGGGAGACCTACCTATCGGCACCAGGCGGAGTGGGAAGGAATAAAGGATAGGTACGATTTTTCCACTGCCGTAACGCAGACTCACGTCACGATCACAGAAGGTGGTGGTACTAAGAAGCTCTTGCCACAGTGGAAGGATGAGGTAGGTACCCGCACGCCGCCTGCCCAGCGGAGCATATGCTGGGTACGGCACTGTCCTCGGTGGCGCAGGCCTCTTGAGGGCTCCGTCCGATCCGTTGACGGTCGGAAGGCCGGTCGCCTGGTTGACCTGACTGCTAGCGCCGATGCAGCCGTCCGACTCTGGATAACCTCCACTGCATTCCTTCATTGTGAATCAAACCACCATAAGATTGTGATCAATTTATTTACATTTCTTACGTTATTTATTCGAAATCT
Organism: Peribatodes rhomboidaria; assembly: GCA_911728515.1. NCBI lineage: Eukaryota > Metazoa > Arthropoda > Insecta > Lepidoptera > Geometridae > Peribatodes > Peribatodes rhomboidaria. The sequence continues at coordinate 17,558,030 of OU452177.1, forward strand.
CTTACGTCCTATTGTTACTATCCTATGTAAATTCTCCTTACTATGCACTATTGTGACACCTACCTATTGATTTGAGAAATCAAATGCGGTGATTCAAATACATACAACATGTATTATTTAAAATAAAAATAGGTAGGCGAGCACACACATTTTTTGTTTTTGGTCGTGGGTATTCGGCCTAGGGTGAATATGCCAGTTCACGACCAGTTAGTGGACTTCTCGTCGCAGTCTTAGAACAACGTCGGTTCTGATAATTTTCGATTTTTTTTTTATTTCATTTTCTAACATTATAAGTCGTGTTCTATCGAACAAAAAACCTTTTACAAATAATAATTGATATTTAACCGAGATACTGAGTTGGCACAATGACGCATTTGATTTCCTAACGCAGTACAATGACGTACAAATAATTTCACCAGTGTACGCTGCTGACCCCCGCCCCCGCGCCCCGCTCTCGTGTGACGAGTGATCAGTAGCGTCCATGTTCTAGGTAAGGTCATGCGTCTAGTGAATAAGCGTTAAATAAGTTCAAATTTGGAATTGTAATGATTATAGATGGTGTTCCTAAATTAGAATTTCCTAAATTTGAGTGAATTATGGCATCTAAAAGGTCCAGGCAGATATTAGCCTTATTAAACATAGCAAATGAAAAATTTAAAAATGACAACGAACAGCAAAATGACAAGCTTTCAAAAACCGAAACAGAAGCACAAATTGCCAGTATTGCAGGTAAGTCACTTTTGCTGTAACTAATATTTTATTACGAATTTCGATTGTTTTTAAGCGGAAGTAGTTTTTGGTTACTATTTCATAGTACAACGACGGTTTGTGACATTCGTCGTTGTACGTAGATGTCTGAAATGTTAGTTTTATTATGTCTCTCTTTCTATGTCAATACATTAAAACTATTGTAAATCGTGTTTATAGTTATGTCTGTAACATGACTAAACTTAGCATTTTTTCGGTAACGAAAGTCAAAAACCAACGTTGTTCTACGTACATACGATAGACTTATCTAATAAACTGTCATTTTTTTACGGATATTTGCCTGTTGGATGTACACAACCGACATTATTCTCCGGACATCTTTTCTCATATGCCGTTGTTCGTCTAAATTTTACGATTATTTTAAATATTTTACAAAAAAGTTATTGTTTATTTCTAAGAACATACTTTAATTTTTTTAAATAGTAATAATTCATATCTTTATCATTTCAATTACAGCAGAAAAACTATGTTCGTCGCCATTACCACCAGGAGCGGATTCCTTACTATCATCTTAAGAAATGCAAGCCGTATGGGCTGATGTATTTTCAGACTGTGATGACCACACAGAATCAGTCACAATAACAGATCGTCAGTACGAGTCATCTGCTTTACCTGCCGAAAATTTACATGATGTTATTACTAAAGATGTTTATTTACCTACGGAAGCAATGACACCCTTAAACATCACTGATTGTCCACAAGTAGTGAATTCCCAGCTTGGCCAGAACTCTCCCATGTCGTTAACTCCAATTTTCAATGATTTGTCTCATCACCCTTCACCAGTCATTCAAAATATTGAAGAGCCTGAGCTATTGGATGCATTCAATATACGCCAGTCCCATCACCAGTCAATAGACATGCAAAATGTAGTGATCCGATTTGCTGTCAACATGAACCTGACGAGTTTGATTGTCCATCCGTTGATACTATTGGCACGGATTCTAATCATCCGTCTCGAGCGCCCACCAGCTTGATGAAGAATAGGGGTAAGAAACGACATCGAAAGCGTGAAGATTGGAAAGAGATAAAGTGAAAAAACTAAAAAATCTAGGCAAAACGTATTGTTCAAAGAGAGGGTATACTATTGAAGCGAAAAGAATGGGTGTACCATGTCGCTGCAGATTTAAATGTGCCACTAAATTATCGGAAGAAGACCGAATCGAAAATTTTAATAAGTTTTGGGAGTTAGGTGTTTTGCGAACAAAGCTACAACTCTTCGCCAGTACCGAGACATTGTAAACAGTCAATTTAATCTGACTTTTCAAGTCCTAAAATAGGACACTTGTGACCAGTGTCACATTTACAAACACATTGAAAATCCATCTGAGGAATTGAAAGTATGGGGAAATGAAATGGGGAACACAAACTCATTTACACTCCAGAAGAATGGAAACTTCTCATAAAATAGGCGAAATCTGAAAACTCGTACGATGTGAGAGATGTAGAAACATCTCTCACGTCGTACGAGTTTTCAGATTTCAGATTCGGGAAATGGTCTATGACTTTAAAGCACTTCTAAAAAATAAAAACTGGTCAAAAAATACAAGTAATGAAAAAATTGCATGGACAAAGATAAAAGAAGTTATTATACAAGTTATTATACCCTCCAAGTATCACGAATACTTCAAAGCTCTGCCACATGACAATGCTATCCAAAATGAATCTGGTGATAATTCTGAATAAGTCAATTTTCTTAATTTAAAGTAAAATTGACAATGTTTTGTACTTTTTACTATATTTTCTATTTTAAACTATTTCATTACATAGTTATTAAATTTAACAAAAAGCTACTTTACCATTAGAGTCCCATTGAGACTGATACTTTTTGTTACTTTAGTAACAAAAAGTATCAGTGTACACAATAAATAAATATACAATCTCAATAGTCTACACAATTAGTAAATAAATATTACTTTCAAATATTATTGTCAAATATTACTGTTGACCTATATAAGTAGTAAAATTAAGAATTTGATACGTACAAGAATTGTGATTAAAGTAAATTGATTGATTTCTAATTAAGTGCCATAATACTTGATTTTTGTGTTTTAAAAGTTAAAGTTTTAAATTAATAGTTAGTTATTATTATATTATTAAATACCTAAAGTTTAAGACATTTTTGAGACTGATTCCTAAAGGGCAATTTTTAGATAAATAATTTTATAGCTACAAAGCTTGTGATTTAAAACAAAAAGATTGATCTCTATTTTAGTGCCTTAAACAAGATGCTTGTGGTTTTTTTTTAAATTTAAATGTTTATCTTAATACTTAATAATAAAGCAAAAGTATTGAAATATTATAGTTTTATTTTTTTTAATTCATTTTTTAACCACCGGTTTAGATCCGTCAGTAAGTTTTGAAAAAAAAATCCTAAAACAATGACGGAAACCACTTTACGTCGTGGAAAGTACGTAAATCATCCGTAAAACAACGTCGTATAATCTCATACAACACGATACGATGCATCTGTGTTCGTAGAAAAATGACGTATGTGACTTTTAAAGAAATCTAAGCATATTACAAATTTATATTATAGGTCACATTGTAGAATTTCAAAGGTACAACAACATTTCCAAATTTCAAGATGATCGGTTTAGCCGTTATTTAAATATAACGTAAAATCCCTCTCGAAAACTTTAAAGTGGCATACTGTAAAGTTGCTAAATTACAGAACCGTCGTTGTTCTACGACTGCGACGTTCTGATCTTTAAATCAAAAATTTTATCAAAAAGAAGTGTTGTTTTTAAACATTGAGTACCTGGATGGCCGACCTTTGCTCGGTATTTTTTTATATTTTTTAATTGTGTTTTTTGGATAATAAACAATTGATTTTAGTCTAACCTCAAAGCAAACACTCATTGACTTCGTGTTACTTAACAACGCCATCTGCTGTTGTGTCGTTAAAGCAATTAGTTGCTCACAAAAAATAGTAGTATTATTATTCGCCAATAGATGTCAGGAAGAGTCATATTTTTCAGTTGAGATTGATTATCGATAAAATACGAATAAAATGATATTTTCTAAAAATGATTCCTAGCTAGATCGATTTATCGCCCCCGAAACCCCCTATATACTAATTTGTATGAAAATCGTTGGAGCCGATTCCGAGATTCCAATTATATATACAACGTGCTGGTTTTGGGTGTAGTAATACTGAAACGGCACATGCCGAGACGGATTTAGAAGTAAACCTGCAAGGCCTCCTTGTCCTGAACACGATAGATTTTAAGTTATCACAACTTAAACTTTTACGTAAATTTGACCTGCAGCAACCCTAATAAGCTCACAAACAGCTGTTCGGTTGATGACCGGTCTTGCCGACAAAGACTACTAAGTGCGCAGAAAGAATATTATCTTTACCTACAAAACACAGAATGGAGTAAATGTCCCTTTTTTTTAAGAACTATTTTAAACAGAAACAAAAGCAAGATATCTTTTAGATACTTAAATGGTTACATACATATCTAGTCAACGACATGAATAAAGTGAACGTAAACTCGCCGAAAACGAAACGAAAACCCTGAGTTTAGCAGCCATATCATGATGGAGTTTAGAACAGGCTATTACCATTAAATGCATTAGCAAAATTTTGAGCCCGTGCTGTTCCCCGTTGAAGAGTCCCCTTGCCGGAAGTCATCCCTGGGTGTGTAAACTATTTCTGAAGAGACGGTATTCAAAACCACCTTAACGTAAATGTAAACAACTAATACTTCTAATAATCCAAACCATGTACAATATGTAGGTAATTCCACTATGAATCTAATGGACACCAAGATCAATACTACAGAAAGACACCCAAGAAAAACACTACTAGGTCCGTCCTCTTCCGTGCTCCAGCGAGAAGTGCCGGTTGGACGGGGCGGGCGACTCAGGCGCTACTCCTTCATTCCTTACGCTACATTCATTCATTCATTCATTCAATACATTCCTTTGACAGTTCGCTCGCAAAACGTCACACAGCAGACTATAGACTGCATACTTTTGTATGTGTTGCTAACACGGCCCTCCTGCGCCGTGCATGCCCTCAGGCACGCTTCTTATATTGGTTCCAACTCTGCACATGAATTACGTATCTGTCAACACACACATGATTTCAAAGGCTGTTAAAATCTTTAAGCTCGGCCTATCATGACTCATGATGTCCTAAATAGATAGAACTTCTGTTGCAACCTTTTCGTCATTTGATTCCTTTAGACTTGGAAATTTCTACCACTTTGTAACTAGTTATCTCATTCAATAACTTCATTATCAATCATAACACCGAAAGAAAGGTCTTTTAGGTTTCTCAATAGTTCTGCAATGTATCTTTTTTTTATAATAGTACTGACCATCTAAACCAAAGCTAATATATATTTAGGCTTAGAAATTCCCTATACGACTGCTATTTTAGCTCACTCCCTTAATCCGAAGTAGTGCCTGGTCCAGATCATTCCTTTAGTCTTAGGAAGTCACTGCTTCAGCTCACTACCACTATTCTGGCGAGTGCCTATAGCAACCTTTTAGGTCATTTATCAGCTACTAATTCACTTACTGTTCAGCTATCTTAGCTCACTCCCTTAATCCGAAGTAGTGCCTGGTCCAGATCATTCCTTTAGTCTTAGGAAGTCACTGCTTCAACTCACTACTTCTATTCTGGCGAGTGCCTATAGCCGTCTTTCAGGTTATCTACATACATATAGTCACGCCTGTTTCCCATAGGGGTAGGCAGATACCACTTCTCTCCACTTGCTACGATTCTGGCATACATCTTTCGCTTCTTCTACTTCCATGAGTCTTTTCATACACGCTCGTCGTTTCATCTAGTACTGCTAATCTAATTAAGTTAGTTGCCAGACATACCTAATAACATTACACGATTTGCTAAAAATAATTCCGGTATCTTTTGTTTTGATACCTTTATCGATGTATTTCTATTTCTTTTATGGCGCGAGAAAACTACATCTCACTTCTGATGTAAACTATTTCTGAAGAGACGGTATTCAAAACCACCTTAACGTAAATGTAAACAACTAATACTTCTAATAATCCAAACCATGTACAATATGTAGGTAATTCCACTATGAATCTAATGGACACCAAGATCAATACTACAGAAAGACACCCAAGAAAAACACTACTAGGTCCGTCCTCTTCCGTGCTCCAGCGAGAAGTGCCGGTTGGACGGGGCGGGCGACTCAGGCGCTACTCCTTCATTCCTTACGCTACATTCATTCATTCATTCATTCAATACATTCCTTTGACAGTTCGCTCGCAAAACGTCACACAGCAGACTATAGACTGCATACTTTTGTATGTGTTGCTAACAGGTGTAGCAGCTGTGTCATGATGGCGTTGAGAACAGGCTATTACAATTAAATAGATTTACAAAATTTCGAGTCTGTGCTGTTCGCCGTTGAAGAGTTCCTCTACCCACCTCCTGACTCCATCATCTCCATCAGATCATCTCGGTGGCACCAGGTTGTTGCATAGTCACTCAACTTACATAAGTACATAAAACATTTAAGTTCAATCGGAAACCAAAGAGTAGGCATTTAACGTGAAAGATTTAATTAAGTACTGACAGACACCATAGGTACATGCGAAAATAAAAATAAAAGCTCGTCAAAAGATAAATTGTGCATACTGCATGATAAAATTATTCTTTGCCATTTCGCGAAAACATCAAAACATTTGTCGGCAAAAGACAAAGAGCTCACAGAGAGCCGCCAAAGCGTACCGCGGGACAATTGGCAACAAGCGGTGCTCTAAACAAAATAGGCAAGGAACTACCATGAGTTCGGTATTAAAGTGTATTTATGCAAGTTCGACAAAATTCTTCTCGTCACTTTTTGTCAAGCGAGAACGTGAGAAGACTATGTGTAAACATAATATGTCTGTCTCGATAATAAGAGGCGACATACCTTTGGCGCGTTGCGCATGGTAGGCCAGCAAGACACTTGTTGTATTACGAGTTATTATTGTAATTTTAGTTTTTTTTTTTAATTATCATGGCACACATTTTCCAACGCTCACATGCTTAGAAAACCGGATTCGTCACTTCGCTGTTAGCAAAATTCTTTATTTGGTTTAAGATTTTGACATTTCAAGCACGTTGTGAGTATTAAAAAGTTAAGCCGATTCCGATTTATCAGCCAATATGTCGATGATTGTCCGTTGTTTAACTTTGATGATCATTACGGTTTTCGGAACTCTTTAAACAGAGAGATTTGATTTTTAGAACCAAGACTTTTGATACTTTCCTCCGACGGTCGAAAATAAAACGAGAAAAGAGAAAAAATGAGAAAAGGTTTCGATACTATGTAAACTCATGGTTACCCCTACTAGCTGCAAAAAATAATTTAGTAAATTTTTTAAAGTTTCGTCTAGTTGCTCTCTATCCATCCCGGTGTGAAGTCATAAAATTCCTTCTTTATTGTTTGATTGCGTAAATTATAATACGATGTCATTTTCAAATGCTGAATATTACGAGATGATATTTTAATGTGTTGGTGCTGCGGTCGGAAACTGCCTTGCGGCGCGTGAGGTCTACCGTAAACGTTTTGTGGACGGAAGGTCGCCTCTGCAACAGTCGTTTGCCTCCTCGATCTCCGGACCTGACGCCTTTGGACTTTTTTCTGTGGGGTTTCGTCAAAAATGCCGTGTATGCCGTGCTATGCAATACCACGGAGGAAATGGTTGCGCGTATTACACCGGCATTCATCACGATTGCTCCCGAAATGCTCCGGAATGTCATGGCTTCAGTGTCTCGTCGAGTGGAGAGGAGAGGACAGCACTTCGAACCTCTTCTGTGATCTGTGCGATAAGTGTGTTGTGTTGAGGTAGTTCTTGGATTGTTGTGAATGTTGTAAAACACGCAACTTCGTGTTACGTGAAAAAGTGACCCCAAAAGAGCAGTAATCACAATGTTAACTCACGGACAAGGAAGGATAATAATTAGGTAAGATAAGAACCTACTACGTACATTTTTGTGTAGTACTAATATGTGGTTATTAGCAAAGTAATTAGTGAAACACTAGCGAAATACAAAAAAAAAACCTTAATACCTATCTAACATCTTATAAATCTACCTACTTCCACAGCAACGTTAACAATAAACATTGTTTCTTAGCGAATTAAGTTTAAGCCGTGTGCGCCGCCGTCGGCGGCGGGGCGCGGGCTGAAGAACGGGGAACAAGATCGCATGCGTGTTGAGTGTTGTTTGACAAACGCCGCGGTCAGCGATCGCTTTAAGGGCTGTCCAAAATAATTGTAAAAAATAGTTTTTTAAACTTAGTATGGAACAATAAAGGTTTGATTTGGATTTTGTTATTCTGGCAAATGATTCAAAATGTTATACAGATACACACCTTTGAATATTACTACACCTCAAACCAGCACGTTGTATATATATATACAAGAATTGCTCATTTAAAGGTATAAGATACTTGATAGTTATAGAATAAACATCAAGTTATAGAATTAATATTTTTCTTATTTTAATTTATCGCGTTTTCATTGAAAAATCTTAAGATTTATCGAAAAGTGCTTAAATCTCAGTTCCCGACCACCTATTATAGCCAGTTCTCGACCGCCTTTTCGGTCAGTTCTCGACCATAGAATTGTTACAGAAAAAATACATAGAATTGTTACAGAGCTTATGGAAATAGGATTAAGGTGGAAAATAAAAATGTTTACAAAACGGACAGTATTTTCAAAATAGGCTGCTTCAAACTACGGGGATTGTTTTAAAACTGTACAATTTAAATGAAAGCATCTTATGCGATGGTCGCAACCAATATTTTTTTCAGCGTCATCTTCTACGTCGCCGATCTAGGAAGGAAACCGATTAAAGAAAAAAATGTGCGAATTTAGCAGTTCAAAAAATATGGTGGGACGCGCGCACACCTACCTAACTCGGGAAAAATACTGAAAAAATTCTTTTGTCAAAAGCGGACCCGAGAAAAAATGGCAAAATTGCAAATTTCCAAAAGTATTTTTAAAGTTTTTTCAAAAATTTGTATGGTATGCTACGTTTTTTCTTACATATGCACAGAGAATTCGCTAAGCAGATTACAGCGACGTGTCGCACTCCGCGATCGGATCTTTTTCGACAAAGTTAGTTTTGGGTAAGGTTTTTTTTTTATTTAAACTACTTCTCCACAGACTCTGTGGTCCTTGATTTTTTTTACAGTGTTAGGTTTTTTTTTTTTTTTTTTTTTTATTTCCTGTGTAGCAGTACACAGCTACGGGCGCCGACGCTGCAGTTTGATAGTCGGGCTAGTAGTCACCCCGCGCCCGCCGCCGCGTATACACTTGTAATCGGTTCCTTATTAAGTACCTAAAGAATTCAATAGTATGAGTGAACAAGAAACTGGACTTTCATTTATCGTATTCCCGTAGAAGGAGTCTGAGAAGTGTTCCCAAACAAACTATTAGATGCTTCTAAATGCTTCTATTAAAGAGGCTACAACGCTTGAACGCCTTCAAGCTCTTGGAATGGAAAGGATTCGGCATCAACATCAATGGCGAATACATCACTCACCTTCGGTTTGCTGACGATATCGTAGTCATGGCAAAATCGATGGAAGAGCTCAGCACGATGCTCGGAGACCTAAATCGAGTTTCTCAACAAGTGGGTCTGAGGATGAACATGGACAAGACGAAGGTCATGTGTAATTCCCTTGTTATACCCACTCCAATTTCTGTTGAGAGCTCGGTTCTTGAAGTTGTTGACTCGTACGTCTACCTAGGACAAGTAGTCCAGTTAGGTAGGTCCAACTTCAAGAAAGAGGTCAATCGCCGAATCCAACTCGGCTGGGCAGCGTTCGGAAAATTGCGTAGCATCTTCTCGTCCGACATACCTCAGTGCCTCAAGTCGAAAGTGTTCGACCAGTGTGTGTTACCAGTGATGACTTATGGCACTGAAACGTGGTCTCTCACTATGGGCCTTATAAATAAGCTTCTAGTAGCCCAACGAGCTATGGAGAGGGCTATGCTCGGAGTCTCTCTGCGAGATCGAATCAGGAATGAGGAGATCCGTAGACGAACCAAAGTTACCGACATAGCCCAGAGGATTGGCAAGTTGAAATGGCAGTGGGCAGGGCACATAGCACGAAGGACTGATGACCGATGGGGTCGAAAGGTCCTCGAATGGAGACCACGTTCTGGCAAGCGCAGCGTAGGACGTCCACCCACAAGGTGGACAGATGACCTTGTCAAGACCGCAGGATCGCGCTGGATGCAGGCCGCTACCAACCGGTCTTATTGGAGGTCTATGGGGGAGGCCTATGTCCAGCAGTGGACGTCCTATGGCTGATGGATGGATGGATGGAAAGAGGCTACAAAGAGGCATCTAAACCTGTCTGGGCGCTTATCGGCCCGGCCCGCGAGCTATTTATCTCTACTTTTAATTTTGCAGAGTTTAAGACTTTGCATAGAATTGACTAGGGTAATAAGTTTTTCAGTTTTTTTTTAATATTTCTTATATTTAAACAATATTACTTCTAACTTATCTAAATATACCTAGCATGTTACAGTTAGGCAGGTTAGGTAGGTTAGGTTTTTTTTTTTTTTTTTTTTTTTTTTTTTTTTTTTTTTTTTTTTTATCCTACCTCCGAGTATGTCGGAGACCTGAGCTACACTTTTACCATTCATACCAGTTCTCGCTTTTATGCCTCTCGCACTTTCATTCTGCATACTTGTTCTTTCTTTTATCCATCATCTTTCATCCGTTGAACCATTAAGTCCAACCTATATTTGCCTATTCTCTATTTCTTTTATTCCTATTTATTTCAGGGGAACAGGATTTCAGGGTAAATAATTTTAGTCTTACAATGTTTTTTGTCTTACGCATTACCTTAAATATATCTTATTTTTATACCATTTTACTACAGTTTTTGTTCATAGCTTATTTTTAATCCTATTCTTACATCATTTGGGCACTATCTAGTGCAAACTTAATTGCATAGTAGTGCACCTGTTTTCTTTACTTCTTATTTCTATTTACAACTTTTATTATTATCTTTTTACAGTAATCTATAAACTTATATCTACTTATTTTATTTTCTATAATTTCGTGCAGGTGTTTTGTTTTGATTTCCCTATCAATAGCAATTTCGGTTTCGTATCTTAGTCTACCGAATACAGGACACTCAGTGACGACGTGCAGGACGCTTTCCTCGGCGTCGGGTTCACAGATACACGATGGACTCTCCTTGCACTTGAATCTGTACAAGTACGACGAGAATCCACCGTGTCCTGTGAATAATTGTACTAATATATGATCCAGTTCGAGCTTCTTGACTAGGCGGTATGCTTTTATCGCGTCCGGGAAGAATGCCTTAGTTACGGACCCTTGTACGGCAGACTGGTATCGCTGGTTCCATTCGCCAAGTGAGCCACACCGAATGGCTCTCTTGGCGAATGAAACCGGTACGTTGCTGTATTTTGGTCTTACCTTAAGGGTCAATGCAGCGGCTTTTGCCAGCTCATCCGCTCTTTCGTTCCCCTCCATTCCCACGTGGGCCTTTATCCAGAAAAGCCTCACTGTTTTATTTTGGCGTTCAAGATCGTAAATATTGTTCCTGGTTTTGGCTGCGAGGGGATGGAGGGAATCGATGTTTATCACCGACTCTAAAGCGGAACGAGAATCGCAAAAGACGCTGCACGTGGAGTTCGATCTCCTGGCGATTTCCCTTGTCGCTTCAACAAGAGCTAACAGCTCCGCTTGGTAGACGGAGCAACGCTCGTCAAGCCTCAACTTACGGGTACTAGTCTCCGCGGCACCAGTCCATATGGATAGCGCCGCGCCGACCTTCCCTTCTATTTTGCTGCCATCTGTAAAAATATTCAGGCTATCGTCGAGGTGTTGTTCGAGTGTTGCTCCGTCCGCCACGCAGGTAAATTCCAGCTGTTTCTGTAGTGCTGGATGCGGTTTGGTTTTGAACAGCATAGGTGTCTCCATCTCTCGGTCTCCTATTATCTGCCGGGTGTAACCTCTCTTTAGCTCATAAAGCAAGGCTGCTTCCCGGATTCTTATATCCAGTGGAAGCACCCCGGCAAGTAACAGGGCCGAATTGAGAGATAGGGTTTTGTAACCTTTTATAATTTTCTGGACGAAACCACGTTCTTTCCTAATCTTAATTTTTTGTGTTGCCGGGGCCCAGACACTAGCCGCATACATGATTGTAGGCTCCACTACAGCCGTATAAAGTGTACGCAAAATTTCTGGTTGTAGGCCCCAGTGAATCTTAGCTGCACGCGACAGCTGTTTGTAGAAGCCTAGCGCCTTCCGGCAGACATTCGCGACATGTGTGTTGAACGTTAGTTTGTGGTCGATGGTGAGACCGAGCACTTTGATTTCATTGGACATTTCAATGTCGATCCCGCCCATGTTTAGGCGTGGAGAGTCGTATTTGAGTTTGCGAGTTATGACCATAGCCATGGTTTTATGTGGTGCAAATCTAAGTTTATTTCGGACTCCCCACGCCCGAACATGCTCGAGAGCGGCATTGGCGCGTTCCTCGATCTCCAGTGCGGTCCCACCATCGAACACAAGCACCACGTCATCCGCGAATGCTTGCACATAATCATGTCTTCTTTCCAGATCCTTGAGGAGTGGGTCCAGTAGCAAGTTCCATAGAAGAGGACCCCCTATCGATCCCTGCACACACCCCTTTTCAGCTTTCTTGGCATACTCCTCTCCGGAGTATCGGACTCTGACTTTGCGATTTTGAAGATAGCTGTCGATCAGCCTCCTTAGGTTTATAGGACACTCTTCCTCAGCCAGTCGGACTCTGATGGCCGGCCACCATGCGCTGTCGAAGGCCCCCTCTATATCAAGCGATACCAAAGTTACGATTCTTTTTCGGTCTAATTTCTCGTGAATATGTCGCATTAGGATATAGAGGGAGTCTTCGGTGCTCTTCTGGGGCATGAATCCGAACTGGCGAGTACTCATCCTTGGAATTAGGTGAAACTTCATTCGGCCGATCAACATCTTCTCGAAGATTTTTCCCATAACTGGGAGGAGTCCGATGGGCCTATATGATTTAGGGGTGGTGTAGGTATCTTTTCCGGGCTTCCGTAGCACGATTACCGTGGCTTCCTTCCATGGTTCGGGGAAATAGCCGTATTCCAGGCATTTGTTTAGACACGCCAAGAACCATTCTGGGTCATGTTTAATTGCCTCGTGACATATATCGGCCGTGAAACCGTCAGCTCCGGGGGCCTTCTTCGGGTTGAAGGCATTCACTGCGTTATGCAACTCGGTCAATGTGAAGGGTGGGTCGCAAGAGCCATCTTGTTGCCCATCGTTCACTCGCTCCGCTTCCGTTCTAATTTTGCAGTGTTCGGCGTTGTCGTTTTCCACAAGGTCTCTTGGGTAAAATGTATTCGCTAGGACTTCCACAGAGCCTTTTGCGTCCAACACCCTATCGTCCACCCGAAGCGGTAGATCCTCCTCTCTGTTCCTCGTCCTGCCTATCACCCTGTAAATCCCATCCCATACCCCCTCCCTGTCCTGTCTACTACAAAATTCCTTCCAACTCTGTGTCCTTGCCTTTTCTGTTTTTAACTCATATTCTGTTTTCTTTTCCAGGTACTCGGCGAGAACCTTCGGCCTCCGGATCGGCGCGGCGCAGCGGAGTCTTCTCCTTCTGGTGGTGACTTCTCGTTTCAACTGTGCGAGTTCTTCGGACCACCATGGTATGGTAAGTGTTTGTGTACGTTTTTTGGTGGGTATTGTGAGTGTGCATGTTTGTGTGATTACTTGCGTGTATGTGTGTAGTGTCCTTTCTATTTGTTCTGTGCTATGTATGTGCTCCACTTCTTCGATTGTGAGGTTATTTTCTACTTTGAATTCGGCCAGTTTCTCACGAAACTGGTCCCAATTTGCCTTCCTCGTATTGTAGAGCCGTGTTGTGCGTGTGATGTGTGTACCGTGTGATTTGTGTAATCGTATGTTGAATGTAATACCGTTGTGGTCCGAACTCGTCAGCTTTTCCACTACAGTCCAGTCCTCCACCAGGGGTAGCATGTCGTCAGAGCAGACTGTGATATCGACGTGACTTGCGTACCGTTTGCCGCCTCTAATGTCATCGAAGGTCGGTATAGAGTCGTTAGAGTTAAGTACCTGGAGTCCCCATTCACCGATAGCGTCCACCATCTCTTCACCTCTGGAGTTGGTTCTGATGCTTCCCCACCAAGTGCTCCAGGCGTTGGCGTCCCCTCCAATGACAAGTCTTCTTGGCCCTAACTCCAATATTATTTTAGACAAGTGATCGAGGTATGGTGGCAAAGGTTTGTCCCCCTCGAGGTAAATAGAGATGAGAGTCACCTGCCAGGCACTGGTTCGAATTCCCACCACTGCGATGTTGTTGGTGGTTAGATATGGGTACTGGATGACATCCAGCGTAGGGTCCAGGACTGCTATGGCGGCTTTCACCATTCCTTCTCCCTGCTCAGTACTCTTGTACACCCTCACCCCCGGGTACGTTTTTAGTCTTTTTAGAGCACCCACGTACGGTTCCTGCAAGAGTACAGCGGCGGCTTTGCGTTGGGTGGCTGCTATGAAGACCTCGTCAGTCGCCAGCTGCTTCTTTTTTAGGTTGGCTTGTATGACTTTGTATTGTTCTCCATCGACGCCCTTAGCAATATGCCACGGTGGATCTCGCTAGTGCATCCCACTTGCGCCTCACCGGGCAGTCATTGCTAAAGGCATTGTGGTCTGTCCTTGTCGCCCTTGCCTTGACGCAATTTGTACAGCTCGGGGGGACTTCGGTTAGGTAGTCCGGGCACTCCGTCTTTAAGTGAGCTCCACCGCAGTGGCTGCACACATCAACTGCGTCGGGACAGAACCGCTTTCCATGTCCATACCCTAGGCAGCGGGAACACTGTACCAGAGGAGACTGGTCGGCGGCTCTGACTCTCTGCATGTCTATGTGTACAGCCCCTGCGGTAGTAATATACTGCCACATCCGGGGTGACACCCTGGCTACGACGTGGGATGTGAGCGGGTTTCTTGCCTTGCGTCGGAACCTGACTTCGATACGGTCGTCTTCCCCTTTCACATCTCGCAGTATGTGTTTATTCTGTGCGCGGATTGCTCTCACTATGTCGTCGTCTGTATTGCAATTTAAGACACCATATAGGATGATGAGGGGGTCCTTGTTCGTTATGTCCTCAACACTAAGCTGTCCCTCCTTCTCTGCTATCTTTAATTTAACTCTCTTAATTTCTTCTTCACTCCTGCATCCCACTATGATTTTTCTGTCCCTTGCCCTTCTTATTCTGTCAATTCTTGCTCCTTCCTCCTTTGCATTAACAACCTTTCTTAGTCTTTCATATACCTGTTCCCCTGTCTCGTTCTCGTCCCTAGAGGCCACGATTATGGAGTGCATAGCAGTAGCTTCCGGAGTCTGTTTCCTCTGAGGGCCTGCCACTACACTCGCATAAGTGCCTCTTTCCTCGTGCCATTCCTGTTGCTTTTTTAACGTTTCTGTCAGTTTTACCATTTCTGCTCTGTTTTCGCTAAGAAGTTTACTGTGCTCTTCCATTTTCTTCAAAATTTCTTTCGTTTCTTGAGGCGTTTCTTCTTTTTCTTCCTCTTTTCCTTTTGTCTTCTCTGTTTTCTTCTTTCCCGCCATTTCTTCTTCTGCTTCTTTCACTAACGCGTACAGTCTTTGGATTGCTTCTGAAACTTCATTTTTTATTTCGCTTTTCAGATTTCGGCTGTTCCCCAGGTGAAGTTTGGCTCTCATGAGGCAAGCTTTCGCCTCCGCTGTCCTATTCTGGTACTTAGCCGCCTTTGTTGTCGGGGATTTGTCGGCCAAGGTCGTTGTGGCTGTCGCCGCGATGTTCCGCGAGCCCCCCTTGCTAGCGAGGCGAGTCGGAGACGTTATCGTCTTTGAGGAGCCCGTAGCTGGCTGGCTCGCG
Organism: Peribatodes rhomboidaria; assembly: GCA_911728515.1. Taxonomy (NCBI): domain Eukaryota; kingdom Metazoa; phylum Arthropoda; class Insecta; order Lepidoptera; family Geometridae; genus Peribatodes; species Peribatodes rhomboidaria. The sequence continues at coordinate 17,573,711 of OU452177.1, forward strand.
GTAAGCCGCGGCGGGGGTGGTGACTCTGACGAGCGCGCTTCGATCTCCCCGACACTCAGTCTAACCTTACTTGGCTGTTCGTCACACCTATCAGAGGGGCCAGCCTTCTCTGTCGTCACTTTGCCTTCGTCACGTGACTTAGAAGCCTCTTTGACAGCAAACAGGTGCTTTGGGTCAGGTGTCCTAAGTCCAAACATTTTTTGGGAGGTAGGACTCGTCAATAAACTTATGATTAAGACGTGTAAAGAGCGTCCGTATCAATAAAATGTCATAAATAAATTCTAAGATAATATGCCAATTATATATAAATATAAGTAAAATTGTATATACAAGTTGTCAATCCTTGCTTGGTCCAAAAATATAAACGTAGGTATCTTTTGATACAGCTGTCAATGTGTATAACTTAACGCTAGTCAATCTAACATAAAATAAAAATAATCAAATTCTCGTCAACGAATTCCCCGAACCGAAAGTGAGATATTCTTCATACCCAATGACACAAATGGGTGGGTGGGAAAATGTGCAAAATTCGATGTTTAAAGGGTGGGGCGCGATGCGCTATCACCCTCTGAACTCTGTAAAAATAATTAAAAAATTCTAGTATGCCAAATATAGAAGTTATTCAATGCCAAAGGTGTGGGTTATGTTAGGTTAGTGAAACTTAGAATGTTTTTCAGTTTTTCTCTAAAGTGCTGCGTTAATTTCAGTTTTTTGTTTCAGATCCTGGTGCAGTTCGTCGAGCCGAATCCAGCGACGTGTCACACGGTAAGATAAGTAAAGTTTTTAAACACTCTAAAAATCGAATGTATGAGAAATGATCACCCCTAAGGTAAACTCGGTTTGAAAAATTTGGAAAAAATGTGCAAAATTCGATGTTTAAAGGGTGGGGCGCGATGCGCTATCACCCTCTGAACTCTGTAAAAATAATTAAAAAATTCTAGTATGCCAAATATAGAAGTTATTCAATGCCAAAGGTGTGGGTTATGTTGGGTTAGTGAAATTTAGAATGTTTTTCAGTTTTTCTCTAAAGTGCTGCGTTAATTTCAGTTTTTTGTTTCAGATCCTGGTGCAGTTCGTCGAGCCGAATCCAGCGACGTGTCACACGGTAAGATAAGTAAAGTTTTTAAACACTCTAAAAATCAGGTAGGTTAGGTTAGGTTAGGTTTTTTTTTTTTTTTTTTTTTTTCCTGTCCGGGCGCAGTGTGGCCCGGCCCGCGAGCTATCCTACCTCTGACGGGTAAGCGTCGGAGACCTTACTGCTTCGTATCATTCTTTCTAGTTCTCTTTGTCATGCATCACACTTTATCATTCATCATCATTTATACTGTTCATTGGTGGGATATCCAATGTTTCTTTAAGGTTATTTATTCAGTTTTATTACACAGGGGATTGGGGTCTTTTTTATTTTTTATCACTAATTTACAATTCTATACAATTTGTTTTATCATTACTCAAGCCTAATTTCATCTATTTCTTAATTATCTTAAATTATCTTAAGGTCTATACATTATTGTTTATTTTCATAACATTTCTTTATCCTCGGGCACTCACTATATATCTTCACATATACAGTAGTGTATCCGCATTATTTCTATTTATTTCTGTTTGCTACCTTTTTTACTATTTCTTTACAATAATTCAGAAATTTGTCTCGTATATATTTATTTTCTAAAATTTTGCTGAGATTTCCTATTGTTACATCCATATCAATTTCGTTTTCTACATCGAATCTTTGTTTCCCGTACATAGGGCAGTCCGTTATGACATGTAGGGCACTTTCCTCTACTGCAGGGTCACAGTTGCACGACGGACTCTCCTTGCACTTAAAACGGTGTAAGTATGAGGAGAATCCCCCGTGCCCTGTCAGTAGTTGCACAATTTTGGGGTCTACTCTGATTTTCTTTATTAGACGATATGCCTGTGTCGCGCTCGGGAAAAATACCTTGGTCGTTGCTGCAGTCTGTCCATCGCAATAGCGCCGGTTCCATTCCTCAATCGATTCCTTGCGGATTTGTCGCTTGGCGAATGAAACCGGGCAGCAATCGTATTTTGGTCGGGATTTTGAATGCAACGCTGCGCTCTTTGCTAGCTCGTCCGCTCTCTCGTTTCCCTCCAGCCCCGCGTGTGCTTTTATCCAAAATAATCTCAATATTTTGCGTTTTTCTATAAGCTTTAGTATATTTGATCTTATTTTCACTGCGAGGGGATGGGGGGAAACGGAGTTGGTCACCGTTTCGAGGGCGGATCTAGAGTCGCAGTAGATGCTACAGTCGGATGCTGGACTTTTAATCGCCTCTTCCGTGGCTTCGGCTAAGGCCAAAAGTTCAGCCTGGTATACGGAGCAGCACTCTGACAATTTCAGTTTTCGGGTTTTGATCTCGCTGACATTGTCCCATACAGACAACGCTGCGCCGACCTTCCCCTGAATTTTACTACCATCAGTAAATATCCTGAGGTTGCTATTTTTGTGTTGTTCGAGTGCTGCTCCGTCGGCCAGGCAGGTGAACTCCAAGTCCAGACGTTGCGCGGGATGTGGCATTTGCGTGAAGGAAACCGGTCTTTCCATGTCTCGATCTCCTATTACTCGCTGGGTGTAGCCTTTCCTTGTTTCATAAAGTAGGGCTGCTTCTCGGATTCTTATATCTAAGGGAAGCAACCCAGCGAGCAATAACGCCGAGTTTAGAGAGACCGTTTTGTACGCCTTTACCATTTTTTGAGCAAAACCTCGCTGCACTGCATCAAGCTGTTTCCTTATCCCTAACTTTTCCGTTGCAGGCGCCCACGCACTAGCGGCATAGAGAATAGTGGGTTCTACGACTGCAGTATAGATGGTCCTTATTATCTCCGGCTGGAGACCCCACTCGACTTTTGCGGCTCTGGACAACTGCTTATAAAAATTTAGGGCCTTTCGACAGACGTTCGCGGCATGAGTATTAAATGTAAGCTTGTCGTCGATGGTGAGTCCCAACAGTTTGATCTCCTTTGACATGCCAATGCTGACTCCGTTCATCCTTTTGGTGTGGGGTGTCATACTTGAGCTTGCGAGTGACCAGCATTGCCACCGTCTTTTGTGGGGCAAACTTTAGCTTATTTCTGTTTCCCCACGCCCAGACATGTCCAAGTGCATCATTGGCACGCCTCTGGATCTCCTGCGCAGACTCCCCATCGAAAACAAGAACAATATCATCAGCGAACGCCTGTACATAGTCTCCTCTCTCGTCGAGTTGTTTCAGGAGTGGGTCCAGCAACAAATTCCACAAAATGGGGCCTCCAATAGAGCCCTGTACGCACCCCTTTTTTGTCTCTCTGAGGAATTCTTCCCCCAGGTACCTCACTCTAACTTTTCGGTCGCATAGATAGCTGTCGATCACCCGTCTCAAGTTAACTGGACACTTTTCCTCAGCCAGTCGGACTCTTATGGCTGGCCACCAAGCGCTGTCGAAGGCTCCCTCTATATCCAACGAAACTATTGTTACCATCCTTTTTTGGTTCAGTTTGGTTTTTACGTGTTTCATCAGGGTATAGAGGGAGTCTTCGGTGCTCTTCTGGGGCATGAATCCATACTGGCGAGTACTCATCTTTGGCAGCAGGTGGTACTTGATTCGGGTGACCAGCATCTTCTCAAATATCTTGCCCAGCACAGGGAGGAGGCCTATGGGTCTGTATGATTTTGGATTATAGTACGTATCCTTGCCTGGTTTGCGCAGCACGATAACAGTGGCCTCTTTCCAAGGGCTGGGGAAGTGGCTGTACTCGAGGCATTTATTCAGGATTTTCAGGAACAGGTCTGGGTCGTTCCTTACTGCCTCTTTACAAATGTCGGCAGTAAATCCGTCGGCTCCGGGTGCTTTTTTAGGGTTAAATGAGTTTATCGCAGAAAGCAACTCGATTTGCGTGAATGGTGGATCACATAGATCACCTTGTTCGCCTTCATTCACTTTTTCCGCTGCTATCCTGATTTTGCGTTGTTCTACGGTGTCACTTTCTGGAGGGTCGTTTGGGTAGAAGGTTTCTGCTAGTATTTTAACTGAGCCTTCTGAGTCTAGCACCGTTCCTTCTAACTGTAGAGGCAAGTCTTCCTCCCTTTTTCTCGTCCTTCCTATAACCCTATATATCCCCTCCCATACCCCTTCCCTATCCTGTTTCCCACAGAACTCTTTCCAGCTTTTGATTTTTGCCTTCCTTGCTTCTAGTTCGTATTCTTCTTTCTTTTTCAGGTACTCTTCTACTACCTTCGCTCTACGGATCGGCGCGGCGCATCGGATTCTGCGTTTCCTGGTGGTGACTTCTTTCTTCAGCTTCGCGAGTTCTTCGGACCACCACGGCATGGTGAGTGTTTGTTTGTGTTTCTTTTCCGGTATAGTGTGTGTGCATGTTTGTGTTATCGCTTTTGTGTAACTGCCTACTGTTGCTTCTATTTGTTCGGTGTTGTTTATGTGATCTATTTCTGTGTGTGTTAATTGTTGTTCGGCTTTTAATTGGTCCAGTTTCACATGAAATTGGGCCCAATTTGCTTTCTTAGTGTTGTATGTTCGTGTTGTTCTTGTAATTTGTGTGCCTTTTGATTTGTGTAATTTTATGTTGAAAGTAATGCCGTTATGGTCCGAGCTCGCGAGGTTTTCCTCTACCTTCCAGTCCTCCACCAGGTTCAGCATATCAGTCGAGCAAGCTGTAACGTCGACATAGCTCTGGAACCGCTTACCGCCTCTTATAGTGTCGAAGGTAGGTACATTCCCTGTATTTAGGACCTGAAGGCCAAGCTCATCAAGAGTTCCCACCATATCGTCCCCTCTGCTATCGATAATCGTACTCCCCCACCAGGTGCTCTTTGCGTTTGCGTCGCCGCCAATCACCAACCTCGTAGGCCCCAGTTTTCCGACGATCCTGTTTAGGTGTTCGAGGTCCGAGCTTATGGGTTCGCTGCCGTCAAAGTAGTAAGAAACCAACGTGATCCTCCATGCACTGGTTTGGACTTCCACTACCACGATATCTTTGGTGGTGAGTTGCGGGTGTTGTATGATGTCAAGGCTTTGGTCGAAGACAACTATTGCAGCTCTGACAACCCCTTCTCCTCTCTCAGTGCATTGGAAGACCCTTGTTCCATGGTGATCCCGCATCTTTTTGGCCCCGCCCACGTACGGCTCTTGGAGAAGCGCTATGGCTATTCCGCGTTTCGTGGCTTCGATCAGGATCTCGTCGGTTGCTAGTCTTTTCTTTTGTAGGTTGGATTGCACTATTTTGTACAGGGCGCCCTTAGCAGTAAGCCACGGTGGACCTCGCAAATGCGTCCCATTTGCGCCTCACCGGGCATTCGCTATCAAATGCATTATGGTCCGCCCTGTTTATTTTAGCTTTCTGGCAGTTAACGCAGTTGGGAGGTACTTCAGTGAGCCTGTCGGGGCATTCCGCTTTCATGTGAGCGCCTCCGCAGTGGCTGCACACATCGACGGCTTCGGTGCAGAATCGCTTCCCATGCCCGTAGCCTAGACAGCGCGAACACTGTATAAGAGGGGACTGGTCTGCAACCCTGATTCTCTGCACGTCGATGTGTACGACCCCCGCGTTTGTCAAACGCTGCCATATCTGTGGTGATACCTTCGCGACGATGTGTGCAGTGAGGGGGTTCCTGGCTTTCCGTCTATATCGAATTTCCATGCGGTCCTCCTCGTCACGCACACCACTTAATAGGTGTTTATTTTGCGCTTTGATGGCTTTAACAACGCTCTCATCCGTCTGGCTTCTGAGTACGCTGTATAGAACTATGAGAGGATCTTTATTTTTTATTTCTTCGACACTCAGCTGTTCCCCATTATTTTCGATTTTACTCTTAATCTTTCTCATCTCGTCCTTATCCCTACATCCCAATATAATCTTCCTGTCTCTTCCTTTTCTGATCCTGTCAATCCTTACTCCTTCTTCTGTTGCGTTGACTACTTCTCTTACCCTCTCAAATACCTGGTCTCCTGTCTCCTGGTTGTTTTTGGAAGTTATGACGACGGAGTGCATAACTGTCGTCTCTGGAGACCGTTGTCTGGGTGATCCAGCTGTGACACTTGCATATGTGCCCCTCTTTCCACACGTCTCTTGCTGTGCCTTCATCAGCTCCGTTACTCTGGTCATCTCTTCTTTACTTTCACGCAGCAGTTTTGCATGTTCTTCTAACTGTTTTGATAGGTTAGAGATGCCTGGAGTAGATGTAGTTATCCACGTCTTGTCCTGTTGCTTATTTTCTTCATTTCCCGTTCCTTCTTTTCCGGTTGGTTGTGGAATTTTCCTCTGATCGGGGACACTTTGGCATTGTGCAACGTTGGATTCTTTGACCAGTTGATACATCCGTTCCACTGCTGCAATAATACCTTGCTTAATCTCAGTCTTCGTGTTTCTCGAGCTATTGATGAATTGTTTTGCTCGAATCAGGCACGACCTGGCCTCTGCTACTCTCTCAGGTGGTTTTGAGTTTGTAGAATTTGTCGGGCTCATGGTTGCCTCTAAAGACAACCTTCGCACTGCTGGCTTGGGAGGTTCGGTCGTGGGGGCTGTTCGAGGAGGTGTCAGGCTGGTACGCTGGTCCCGGTCCGGTTTCCCGGACTCCCACTCGCCAATGCTTTTCCTGACGTTTTTGTTCTGGGTTTTTGGTGACACTTTCCTTTCCGGTCCAGCCAATAGGTTATTGTGGAGTTCGGGTTTTCCTTCGCTGCATCTGGTTTTGCGGGTGTGCGGTACATTTTTCAGGAGAGGATCTACTAATTGCGTAATTTAGGTGTTTGATTGAAATTGTAAATTAGATTAAATTAGATTAAATTTATTAAATTTATTTATTTTTATTTTACAGATCAGGTTTTCAGGTTCCGGTATACGTTCCTGTCTATGAGCGGGAGTGCTTCCCGGGGTCAAGAAACAGTGTGATGCAGGTCAGAATGAATTTTCGTGTATTGGTAATTAAATGTCAATGGTAAAGTAAGGCTTGTCAATTTTCCGTTCGCGGTCAACAGTCGTCTAACTTTAATTTGACGTGTAAAGGGCGTCAATTGAAAATCAATTAACAAAGGTTGATCGTCAATTTAAAAATAATAATAAATTTACACATAAATTAATAATAATACACTTTTGAATTACCTTCAAAAATATAAACTTTGGCAATCGCAGTCATTAGCAAAAATTTTCTTATGCACTAATTGTTTTGTTTTCTGTTTCAGATGGCCAGTACAGCGCGCAGCGACGTCTATTTAATTTCGAATCCCTAGTCAAGTTTGATTATGGCCAATAAGCCTGTCTATTGGCACGAGGTGGTGCAGGTGAGTAACAATTAATAATGTATAATTGTGTCTAATTTCTATATTCTATCCTAACTAATTTTTTATTTTATTTTTCAGATGCAGCTGAGCGGTACACAGTGGGTAAGAGCGTCGTTTATACGTCTAAAAACTTATTTTCTAGCTTAACAATATTTATTTTATTTTTCAGGCAAAACCGGGCGGCAAGCTGATGGTGAGAACGTCGGCGGATTCAAGAGGAGCGGCGCTGTGTTTCAAAATAATTTTTATCTGCTCTAGTTTTTTAGTTGTGCAGTTTTTCCTCAAGTATCCGCCGAGTACAGCTTTGATAAATAGATCGCGACCACTTTTGAAATCCACTTTTTTGTCCTTGAGTTTTCCCGAAATATTTTTATTAGGTCTTTCGTGCAATCCCTAAAAACGGATTGTATCGTTTTTAGTTCTGAGGAAATATTTCGGGTTTGGTCATAAAGTGGATTTCAAAAGTGTAACAAGTGCGACGGTGACGACAGTATTTGCCTGTACTAGACCTGCTCAGTTGTAAGAGGGCTCTGCACGGTCTCGTGGGGGAAGGTGGACGAAGCCTATTTGCAGTTTTCGGTATATTGCAAATTCCAAAAATTGAGGGAGGGGGGGAGTGTTTTAGCGGGGGAGATTGTAAATAAAGGTGAGTACTATGTTAAGAATATGAATGTATGTATATGTAAATAAACTTACTTTAAACAAAAAGGAGGGGGGGGGGGGATTTTTGGTATGGTTATATAGGGAATATTATATAGAGTATATATTTCATATACCGAAACTGTTGCCAGAATTCGTCTATCTCCCTCCGTTCTCGAGTTACAATTAATTTTCCCACGGGTCTGCAGCGGTTCTCACGGGTCTTAAAAAGTTCCCACGGTTTGTCAGAAAAATCTTTCTTAAAAATCCGAAACCAGGGGGGGGGGACGTTAGGTTGCAAAAAATTTGGAGAATCCAAAACTGCTGTTAAAAAATTTTTCTGACGCGCCGTTCCCGAGATATAGGTGGTTCTATTGCTGCGTAATATTCCCACGGTCTCATACAATTTCCCACGCTCATGCGCTTAGGCGCCACATCGGAATGTCGCGTTCTATTTTTAAATTGTAGACAGAAGGGGCATCGACCTTTTCTTTTTTTGCCTATATATCTGTGACCTTATGTCGGAAAAATCTGAATTTTGGCAGAGGCGTTGCTGTTGAACTATTTTACACGAATTAGTTTGAAAATTTTGAAAAATGTTTGTGAAAATATGAAATTTATGGATTACAAGTTTAAAATAGTGCTTTATGCAGTTTGTGGTAATTAAATTTATGTCAATATCTCCGCAACGCTTGAACCGAAAATTTTTCTTTTTATGTATTTAAATAGAGCGCAGTTTACGTGACCAGCACTGAGTTTTTCAGGATGGGTCGTCGCTGAAAATTTAGAGAAATTTTCGATTTTCTGCAGTGTTAGAGCGTTAAGATATACAAAAGGTTATCCTACGTTTGATTTTCAGTATTTTTTCGGTTTCAGGAGCGGCTCCCGGCTGCTTCCCTCTTCCTCCGTCTGGTGTGTGATCGGTGTTCCCCGCTAGGGTCTGGATCGCCGATCACGTGGCACGTGGTTTTGGAGATTTTCAGGGATTTCTCCGCGAGGGAGCTCCCTAAAAATCCGGAAGTGGTGCGAGGTGGTGCAGCTCCCGAAGAGCCTTCTCAAGGCCCGACAAAAAATGTAGGTCGTCGATCTCGTTTTGGCGGCGTTTCACTTTTTGTGGTTTTATAACTCACAATTTTTCACTTTTTGCACTATAACTTTCTGGAAAATTTCCAAACTGAAAACGGTTTTCACAGTCGTGTGCACCGTTGAAATGCGCGTCTCCTGACACGTCTCACGAGGTTGGGGGTTCACTCTTCGATTTTTGGCGAATTTTTAAAGAGTAACGCGCGCACTAAAATATTATTTGAAAAATTCCTGTGAGGCAACTAGTAATCTGTGACTGTGGGCTGAGACGGTTAGGTTAGGTTAGGTTAGGTTAGGTTAGGTTCCCCCCCGAATGAGTTCCCGCCTTGCCGTGGCGGGGGGGCTCAGCGGTCGCAACAGTTGCGGCGGCCGCTGCCAAGAGGAACTCGAGGTGGAGGCTCGACCGGCGCCCTGGACAGTCCGGGAAGCGGCGGTGCGAGCCCGTGGAGGGACCCGCTCGGCGTCTTGGCCATATGCCGAGTAGCGGCGATGCGGGTCGGGGTGGCCTTTTTCAAGGTAGCCCGAGGGAGCACACGCGTGTACCTTTCGTCGGAGAGGCGACGTAGATGTGCTCGGGCAGCCGGTGTGTGCTCACCCCACCACCGGATGCGGAGGAAGCAGATCGTAACCCCGTTAGCTGTAATGGCGCGGGACCGAGGGCCTTGGCTTAACCGCCCGGGCCGCGAGGAAGAAAACCTCTATAAAAAATCACCCCGAAGGTTAAGCGGCGGAACAGCGCGAGAACCTGCATGGCCACCGGGTATGGTTGGTCGCTACTGCTACCCCCCGCGGGGGCCCAGCCGAAGCCCTGCGCGGGTTACACCCTAGGCTTACCCGGGTACAGGGGGCACTGCCGGGGTGGACCACTTATATCCCCCATACTCGTGGGAACTTTATGGATACCTTTATACATAAAATTTCTTCGGATCGGAGAGGGAGGGGGCAAGGCCCCGAGGAGGAGATGGGTGAGGAGTCGGACTCCTCATTCAGGAGTTTGAGGTCGCCATTGGCGTCGCCAGCGTCATCGCGAAGCGGCAGCCTTCGGCGGAAGCGGGAGCGATCTCGCGAGAGAGTCGCCGATGCCAGTCGTGGCATGGGCTCTAGGAGTGAGGAGGAGGACGCGCCGCTTCCGAAGGTGACCGCGGCCCGGAGAGGTAGAGGCCGACCGCCCACCACGGGCGAGTATGTCGGCCTCGCCAAAGCCAAAGCGGCCCTGGTAGCGGCTGAGCGCCAGGAAATGGAGTTGAGAGCTGAGCGAGAGGTAGCGGAGACGACGTTGACCTTGCGGTCCCAGTCATCGACTAACGCTCGGCTCTCTGAGTCCTCCGCTAGGAGTGAAGAGGACCTAGCCTCTGATTTGACCCGGAAGGTGCTGGCGAACGTGGCTTTAATCAACGATGTGGCCACCAAGTCAGGCAACCTGAAGGGCACATTTCAGAAGGCACTAAAAGAGGCTGCTGTCGCCATAAAGGGGGCAGTGGAAGACCTGTCGAGGCGCTCCTCTACGGAGGAGACGCGTAAGCTCCAGGTCGCCAACACGCGCCTAAAAGAGGAGGTCGCCGACCTCCGAAAGGAGATGGCTGAGCTTCGGACGGAGATGGCCACAATCAGAGCCTCCGCCCCAGCGCAGGCCCTAGGGTCTCAGACCCGAGACGGGCCTCGTCAGAGAGAAGACCTGGAGCAGGCCATCCTGCGACAGGTGGGGGGCATGCTGAGTGCGCGGTTTGAGGCGCTCGAAGAGCGTCTCCTGCCTGAGAAGCGCATCCGCCCTCCTCTGGCCGCTGACCGCAGGCCCGCACTGACCCAGAAGGGTACTGTACGTAAGTCTGCGGGAGGAGAAGCGACACCGGGACCGTCTGGTGTCTCTGCGGGCTCATCTGCCATGGAGCTCTCTTCCCCAGCCCCTAGACCCAAAGGGAAGGGGAGGGGCAAGAAGACCAAGACAGCGCCGGGTAAGGCCGAGCCTACCCCAGCCGAGGCGGACCCGGTTCCGGGTACATCTGCTGCCCGTCCGACCCCTGTTCAGGAACAGTGGTCCAAAGTTGTTCGACGGGGAGCAAAGAGGGACAGGATCACACGCGCGGCGTCAGGGACGCAAGGCCCCAAGCCTGCCGGACCCTCGAAGCCACCGAAGGCGGCCAAGCTCCGTCCTCCCCGCACTGCAGCGGTTATTGTTACCCTGCGAACCGGGGCGGTGGAGCAAGGCCTGTCTTACGCCAAGGTGTTGGCTGAGGCAAAGGCCAAGATTAACTTGCAGGAGCTCGGTCTGCCTCCTATTAGCATGCGGAAGGCAGCCACAGGAGCTCGAGTTATCGAGATCCCTGGCGAAGAAAAGTCAGCGAAGGCCGATGTCCTTGCTGCAAAGCTGAAGGAGGTGCTCCAGGGAGTGGAACAACTCGTCAGTGTCACGAGGCCGGTAACCACAGCAGACATGCGTGTGAGTGGCCTCGACGACACGGTGACAGCCCTGGAACTGATGGAGGCACTCGCCAAGGCAGGAGACTGTCCGCCAGGCAATATCAAGACTGGGGAAATCAGGAGAGGTCCCGGCGGCATGGGCACTGCGTTTGTTCGGTGCCCAGTCACGGCCGCGAAGAAAATCGCCGCGAACGGCCGTCTATTGGTGGGATGGGTGGCGGCGCAGGTCAAGATCCTCGAGTCGAGACCGCGCCGCTGCTTCAGGTGCCTCGCGCCGGGCCACGTAAGGGCCCAGTGCAAAGCAGAAGTTGACCGCAGCGAAGAATGCTATCGTTGCGGTCAAATTGGGCATAAAGCCAGTGGATGTGACGCGGCCCCACATTGCACTAGATGTGCAACTGCGGGCAGGCCTGCGGCACACCTTACTGGAGGCAAGGCATGCGCCAAGCCCCCAGCCAAGCCAAGGAAGAGAGGAGGTTCGACTGTGACTGAGGCTGCGGCCAAGTCACAGCCGACCGGCCCAAGGACGGGACAGGAGGGCATGGAGGTAACCGAGTGATGGCCCTAAGTTTCCTCCAGGCCAATATAAACCACTCCCACGGGGCCCAAGACCTGCTCCTGCACACCATGGCGGAGCGGTCTATACACGTGGGAGTGGTGGCGGAACCATACCGCATCCCAGCGAGGGCTGACTGGGTGGGAGACACTGAGGGTTTGGTAGCTATAACCACTCAGTCACCCATCCGTTCACCGCCTCTTGGCATTGTAACTCGAGGCAGAGGGTATGTGGCGGCTCGCGTCGGGGAGTTGCTGGTCGTGGGAGTATACCACTCCCCTAACAGCAGCAGAGCCGAGCTCGAAGCCCTCTTGGGGGAGATAGGGGAGGTGATTCTCCGGTCTCAGCCTCGACCCGTCCTGGTCCTCGGGGATCTCAACGCCAAGTCATTGGCGTGGGGCTCCCCGACGACCGATCCACGAGGCACGACGGTGACAGAGTGGGTCGTGGAGACCGGACTGACCATCCTGAACACAGGGACGGAGCGGACCTGCGTGCGTCGGCAAGGGGGGTCCATCGTGGATGTGACGTTTGCCACTCCCGACCTCGCGCGCCGAGTTCGAGACTGGAAGGTGCTGGTGGATGACGAGACCTTATCGGACCACCGATATATTCGGTTCAGTGTCTTGTCATCCACACTGCACGGCGAGCAGGGACGAGGTCTCGAACTCGGCCCGCGATGGGTCCTGAAACGACTGGACCCCAAGGTCCTCCTGGAGGCGGCCATTGTCCAGTCTTGGAACGCGCCGCCTTCCGAACAGACCGACGTGGATAGGGATGCCGAGCTCCTGTGTAAGGCCCTGGTACGCGTCTGCGACGCGGCCATGCCTCGCGCGAGGGCTCCTCCTTCCAGACGCCAAGCTTATTGGTGGACGGAGGAGATAGCCCAGCTCCGCCGAGTGTGCGTGGCCAAGCGTCGGGCGTACCAGAGGTACCACCGGAGGAGGAGCCAAGACCCTGACGAGCTGGATGCTCTTTATCTGGCCTACAGGGAGGCGCATAAGGCCCTCCGACGCTCCATTTGGGAGTCGAAGATGAGGTCCTGGCGGGAGCTCTTAGAGTTGCTGGAGCGAGATCCCTGGGGCAGGCCGTATAGGCTGGTAAGACAGCTTCTGCGCCCCTGGACTCCTCCCATTACCAGCACTCTAGAGCCAGCAGTGCTACGCCGAGTGGTAGAGGGACTGTTTCCCGACGCCCCAGGAAACGGGTTTGTCCCTCCCACAATGGCGTTCAGACCCATCGACGACGGATCCCCAGACATCCCTGAGGAAGTCTCACCCGGAGAATTGGCAGCAGCGGTCCTGAGAATGAGGGCCAAAAACACGGCTCCGGGGCCAGATGGCATACCCGGCCGTGCGTGGGCCCTCGCTCAGGACGCGTTGGAGGAGCGCACGAGGGACCTGTTCACCCGCTGCCTTCGGGAAGGGCGTTTCCCGAGGCGGTGGAAGAGCGGGAAACTCGTGCTCCTACGGAAGGAAGGAAGACCGGCAGACTCACCTGCTGGATACCGGCCGATTGTTTTGCTCGACGAGGCGGGCAAGCTGTTGGAGCGGGTGATCGCTGCCCGCCTCGTCAGGCACTTAGAGAGGGTAGGCCCAGACCTGGCACCCACTCAGTTTGGGTTTCGCCGAGGCCGGTCAACGGTCGACGCGATCGCCCACGTGCGTGACGAGTCGGAGAAGGCGTGCTCCACTGGCGGCGTGTTGATTGCGGTGTCTCTAGACATTGCAAATGCATTTAACACGCTGCCGTGGAGCACGATTATGGAGGGGATGAGGTACCACGAGGTCCCTCAGTACCTACAAAGCCTCGTCGGGGACTACCTCTCTGATCGAGAAGTAGTCGTCCCGACGATGCGGGGTGTGGAGAGGTACCCAATGACACGTGGTGTCCCCCAGGGATCGGCGTTGGGTCCCCTCCTATGGGACATAGGATATGACTGGGTCCTCCGGGGCGCTACCCTGCGTGGCGTCGGCATCGTTTGTTATGCCGACGACACGCTGGTTACCGCCCCGGGACGGGACTATCGGGAGGCGTCAGTGCTCGCGACAGCCGCGGTTTCAACGGTGGTGGGAAAGATCCGGAGGCTGGGCCTGGAGGTGGCGCTCCACAAGACAGAGGCCATCTGTTTTCATGGCCCGAGACGAGCGCCACCTGCAGGCTCACAGATCATAGTGGGTGGAACGGCCATTCCCGTCAGCACTACGCTGAAATATCTCGGCGTAGTGCTCGACGGTCGGTGGCGGTTCCAGGAGCACCTGAAAAGGTTGTCCCCGAAGCTCCTCGGAGCGGCTGGGGCACTGGCTCGACTGCTGCCAAACCTGGGAGGAGGCGGAGCGCACTGCCGCCACCTTTACATGGCGGTGGTGCGCTCAATGGCGCTATACGGTGCCCCTATCTGGGCAAATACCCTGTCCTCACAGGAAATCGCCATACTCCGTGGCCCACAGCGGACTCTGGCGATCAGGGTGTGCAGGGGGTATAGAACCCTCTCGCATGAGGTGGCGTGCGCACTGGCAGGGTCGCTGCCGTGGGACCTCGAGGGGAAAGTCCTGGCCCAGGTTTACTGGCGCCGGGCACAGGCGCGGGAGCAAGACATGCGCCCCCTCCCCCAAGAGGTCCAACAGTGGAGGAGAAGCGCCCGAAACGAAGCCATACGCACTTGGCAGGACCGACTCCTGTCGGGTCCCGCAGTTCGGGGCATGGGGGCCACCCGACTCCTTGGAGCTCTTAAGCCCCTACTAAAGGAGTGGGTGGACCGCAAGCACGGCACGCTCACCTTCCGGCTGACGCAGATGCTTACCGGGCATGGCTGCTTTGGTAGGTATCTGTGCAACGTCGCCGGAAGAGAGCCGAGCCCGGCGTGCCACAGCTGTGGCTGCGCAGAGGAAACTGCGCAGCACGTGCTAGAGGCATGTCCGGGGGACGTTGGGCTGCGCCAGGCATTGGTCGCGGTGGTGGGAAGGGACCTGTCCTTGCCGACCCTAATCGGCAAGATGATCGCAGATGAGGGCGCCTGGGATGCAGTGGCCACTTTCTCGGAGGTCGCCATTCTGCGGCGCGAAGATGAGGAGCGCGAGCGGGAGATAGCCGTGGACGCTCACCCAAACAGGCGGAGGCGAGTACGGAGGAGAGCAAATCGCGCGCGAACTCCGTCGCCGCTTGGAGGCCCTGTGGCGCCGGACGCGGGGGTGTCCGGTGCTCCAAACTAGGGAGGCCTCATGAGGAGATGATGCCCGGGTGTCCCCGGGCGTCACTCGAGTGAATATGGAGGACGCAGTTCTCCGAGTGTGGGTCCGGACGCGGACAGCGGCTTTGGCTGGGTCGGCCGTGATTGCGCCAAGCGAGCCAGCGACCCGGCCTCTGCCCGCGAAGAGGGACACCGTGGGGTTTTAGTCGGTATGGGTGCCCTTCTGGCATCGAGTCCGACATACCCCGCACCGCCTCCCCCCGGGGGTGGAGCGGGAATGCGTAAGTGCATTTCCCCACGAAAAAAAAAAAAAAAAAAAAAAAAAAAAAGGTTAGGTTAGGTTAGGTTAGGTTAGGTTAGGTTAGGTTAGGTTAGGTTAGGTTCCCCCCCGAATGAGTTCCCGCCTTGCCGTGGCGGGGGGGCTCAGCGGTCGCAACAGTTGCGGCGGCCGCTGCCAAGAGGAACTCGAGGGGCCTTCTCCGCGCGCCCCAGAGCTTTTATCTGGAGCACGCGCAGAAGGCGGTCTGGGATCTCGCGTGTACCTCTCCTCGGAGAGGCTCTTGATGAGAGGCCCGGACGACATGGGGGCCGTCCTCACGGGCGGAGGGAGGGACACCCGGTGTGTGCTTACACCACCACCGGACGAGGTGCCGCACATCGGAACCCCGTTAGCCACAAGGCGCGGGACCGAGGGCCTTGGCTTAACCGCCCGGGCCGCGAGGAAGAAAACCTCTATAAAAAATCACCCCGAAGGTCAAGCGGCGGAACAGCGCGAGGACCTGCATGGCCACCGGGAAGGTTGGTCGCTACTGCTACCCCCCGTGGGGGCCCAGCCGAAGCCCTGCACGGGTTAAACCCTAGGCTTACCTCGGTACAGGGGGCACTGCCGGGGTGGACATGATACTTCCGCCATACTCGTGGGAATCGTATGGATAGTTTACACATTAAAACTTCTTCGGTTCGTAGGGGGAGGGGGCAAGGCCCCGAGGAGGAGATGGGTGAGGAGTCTGACTCCTCATTCAGGAGTTTGAGGTCGCCGTTGGTGTCGCCAGCGTCATCGCGAAGCGGCAGCCTTCGGCGGAAGCGGGAGCGATCCCGCGAGAGAGTTGCCGATGCCAGTCGTGGCATGGGCTCTGGGAGCGAGGAGGACGCCCCGGCTGTCAAGTTGGTCGCAGCACGGCGAGGCAGAGGCCGGCCGCCTACAACAGGCGACTATGTCGGCCTCGCCAAGGCCAAGGCGGCTCTCGTAGCGGCCGAGAGGCAAGAGATAGAGACGAGAGCAGAGCGTGAGGTCGAGCAATTGACGGCGACTATACGGTCGCAGTCAAAGACCAGCATGCAGCTCTCTGAATCTTCGGCAGGAGAGGAAGACGTGTCGAGCTACGACCTTAGCAAGAAGGTGCTGGACTGTGTTGCCACGATCAACAACGTGGCCGCTAAGTCCAGTAACCTCAAAGGCACGTTCCAACGGGCACTGAAGGTAGCGGCGGCTACCATTAAGGACGTTGTTGAGGACCTGCAAAAAAGGTCCTCAAATGAGGAGACAAAGCTGCTTCAGGCTGCCAATGTGCGTCTTCGCGGCGAAGTTGCAGAGCTCCGTAAGGAAATGGCAGAGCTCCGCACAGAAATGGTGAAAGCACGAGCTTCTCCGCCTCAGCAGGTTTCGGGACTCTCAGTCCGTAACGAGCCTCGTCTGGTGGAGGAACTAGAGCAAGCCATACTGCGCCAGGTGGGAGGAATGTTGAGTGCGCGGTTCGAGGCGCTCGAAGAGCGTCTCCTACCGGAGAAACGCACCCGTCCTCCTCTGGCTGCAGATCGCAGAAGAGCCATGGCCTTGAAGACCACTGCGCAGTCTGCGGAGGTAGACCCGACACCGGGGCCATCTGGTGTCCCTGCAGGCTCTATTGCCATGGAGACGTCGGCTCCAGCCCCGAAACCCAAAAAAGGGAAAGGCAAGAAGAGCAAAGCGGCATCGGGTACCCTGACACGCCCAGCAGCAACGGACCCAACCCCGGGTACTTCAGCTTCCCGTCCAACCCCACCTGCCACTGAACAGTGGACTAAAGTGGTGCGGCGGGGAGCCAAGCGAAACGAGAGGGCCCCAGCGACGGCAAGGCGTGGGTCTCCACCCGCAGCGAAGACGCAAGGCCCAAAACGAGCTAAACCTGGGAAGACCCCGAAGGTGGCTAAACTCCGCCCTCCCCGCACCGCAGCGGTTGTTATCACCCTGCAACCTGGGGCGGCGGAGAAGGGCCTTACATACGCCACAGTGCTTGCTGAAGCCAAGGCGAGAGTAGACCTGGGGGAGCTTGGGCTACCGCCCATACACATGAGGACGGCCGCCACGGGCGCCCGAGTCATAGAGGTCCCTGGCGCGGATAAGGCGGAAAAGGCCGATGCCCTTGCCGATAAGCTCAAGGAGGTCTTCCGAGGGGCGGAGCAGGACATCCGCGTGTCCAGGCCGGTCACCACCGCAGACGTGCGCGTGACTGGCCTCGATGACACCGTTACGGTCCCAGAGCTCCAGCAGGCACTGGCTAAAGCGGGAGGGTGTCCACCAGGCGATTTTAAGACTGGGGACATAAAGAAGGGTCCTGGGGGCATGGGCACATCGTTTGTCCGTTGCCCAGTGACGGCTGCAAAAAAGATAGCAGCGAGCGGCCGACTTCTGGTCGGATGGGTGGCGGCGCAGGTCAAGATCTTAGAGTCGAGACCGCGCCGCTGCTTCAGATGTTTAGCTCCTGGCCACGTAAGGGCCCAGTGCAAAGCAGAGGTGGACCGCAGCGAAGAGTGCTACCGCTGCGGTCAAAACGGGCACAAGGCGAATGGCTGCTCCGCCACCCCGCACTGCACATCATGTGCTGCAGCAGGGAAACCCGCGGCCCACCTTACTGGGGGCAAGGCTTGCACCAAGCCCCCAGGCAAACCAAGGAAGAGTAGGAAGGCGACTGCGACTGAGGCCACGACCCAGTCGCAGCGGACACAGCCCTCAGGGGAGCAGGTGACGCGCATGGAGGAAACGTAATGCCAGGCACAATCACGTTTCTCCAGGCGAACATCAACCACTCTGCCAGAGCTCAGGACCTACTACTCCAGAGCATGGCAGAGCGGTCGATCAAGGTGTGCGTGGTTGCCGAACCGTACAGGGTCCCTCCCAGAACCGACTGGGTCGGGGATCTGGACGGTGTAGTGGCAATTACCACGCAGTCGCCAACCCAGTCCCCTCCCTTTGAGGACGTGGTGAAGGGTAGGGGTTTCGTGGCAGCCCGGATGAGCGGAATCGTGGTTGTGGGCGTGTATTTCTCTCCCAACAGGGCCCTCGCTGATTTTGAGGATTTTCTTGGCGAGGTAGGGACCCTGGTGGGCCGGAACCGCCCGCGACCATCGATAGTCCTCGGCGATCTCAACGCCAAATCCACGGCGTGGGGATCGCCTAGGACGGACGCAAGAGGTGAGGCTGTTGGTGAATGGCTGGTGGAGACGGCGCTGTGCGTGCTGAACCGCGGCTCCACGCAAACGTGCGTACGGCGCGCGGGCGGGTCGGTTGTGGATTTGACACTGGCAGCCTCCGAGCTTGTGGCGAGGGTACAAGGCTGGGAGGTTCTGGCTGACGAGGAGACGCTCTCCGACCACCGGTATATCCGGTTCAGCGTCTCCACGTCCTCGGCGAGACAGGACACCCAGTCCCCGCCGGCGGTTGGCCCGCGTTGGGCGCTGAAGCGCCTGGACTCAGAGAAGCTGCTGGAGGCGGCTATAGTCCAGGCGTGGAACGCCCTCCCGTCGGTCACACCTGACTTGGAGGAGGAAGCTGATGCCCTGTGTAAGGCCATGGTGCACGTGTGCAATGCCGCAATGCCACGTGCAAGGCCTCCACAGGGCAAAAAGCAAATGTATTGGTGGAACGAGCACATCGCGGAACTCCGCCGCGCGTGCCTTGCGTCGCGCCGCCGTTACCAGCGGCAACGCCGCATAAGGGCTCGCTCGGAGGAGCTGGACAGGGAGCTGGATGTGCTCTACGCCTCATACAGGGAGGCATGCCGGGCCCTCCGCATCGGCATCAGTGAGGCGAGAGCGGAGTCCTTCCAGATGTTGCTGGACGCTCTGGAGAGGGACCCATGGGGACGGCCGTACAGGTGGGCGAGGCAGAAGCTCCGCCCCTGGGCACCCCCAGTCACCATTACGCTTGACCTGGAGGTCCTCCAGCGGGTGGTCGAGGGTCTGTTCCCCGGGTCACCGGGGACCGATTTTGTCCCTCCCACCATGGCGTTGCCTGCTGAGGTGGGCGAGGATACTGGCGACCCTGATGAGGTCTCGGAGGGGGAGCTGTGGGCCGCTGTCCTCAAAATGAGGGCCAAAAACACGGCGCCGGGGCCAGACGGTATACCCGGCCGTGCCTGGGCCCTCGCTCAGGAAGCACTCCAGCCCCGAACGCGGGACTTCTTCAGTCGGTGCCTCAGGGAAGGGCGATTTCCGAGGCGCTGGAAGAGCGGCAGACTCGTCCTCCTGAGGAAGGAGGGACGGCCGGTGGACACCCCCGCGGGGTATCGCCCTATAGTCCTGTTGGACGAAGGGGGTAAGCTCTTGGAGCGGGTCGTTGCCTCCCGCCTAGTGAGGCACCTGGAGAGGGTCGGGCCGGACCTGGCGCCCACGCAGTACGGCTTCAGGAGAGGTCGCTCAACGGTCGATGCTATAGCGCATCTGAGAGACCTCTCTGAAGACGCGTGCTCCACCGGCGGCGTAATGCTAGCAGTGTCCTTGGACATTGCGAATGCATTCAACACGCTGCCGTGGAGCACAATCCTGGAGGGGCTGAGGTTCCACCGAGTGCCCCAGTATCTCCAAAGCCTTGTCCGGGACTACCTCTCCGACAGAGAGGTAGTCTACCCGACGATGCTAGGGGAGAGGAGAAGCCCAATGACGCGGGGGGTTCCACAGGGGTCCGTTTTGGGTCCCCTGTTATGGAACGTGGGCTACGACTGGGTCCTCCGAGGCGCTACCCTTCGTGGCGTCGGCATCATTTGCTATGCCGACGACACGATGGTTACCGCCCGGGGGAAAGACTTCAGGGAAGCGTCGGTCTTGGCGACTGCCGCAGTAGCGGTGATAGTCGGAAAAATCCGGAGGTTGGGCCTGGAGGTGGCGCTCCACAAGTCTGAAGCGATCTGTTTTCATGGACCGCGACGGGCGCCACCTGCAGGCTCACATATAATCGTGGGAGGGACCGCCATCCCTGTCGGTACCACGCTGAAGTATCTCGGCGTGGTACTCGACGGCAGGTGGCGGTTCGGGGAGCACCTCCGGAAGCTGTTGCCGAAGCTCATTGGTACAGCTGGAGCCCTGGGCCGACTACTGCCCAACTTGGGGGGAGCCGGAGCCACTTGCCGCCACCTTTACATGGCGGTGGTGCGCTCCATGGCGCTGTACGGGGCCCCCATTTGGGCCACCGGACTGTCACAGCAGGAGGAGGCCGTGCTCCGCAGACCACAAAGGTCTATGGCCATACGGGTATGCCGGGGCTACAGGACTCTGTCCCATGAGGTGGCCTGTGTACTTGCCGGGTCGATGCCGTGGGACCTCGAGGCCAGAGTCCTGTCCCAGATATACTGGAGACGGGCGCAGGCGCGAGAGGACGGCCAGCACCCCTTGCCGGAAGAGGTCCTGCGATGGCGAAGGAGGGCCAGGAGGGAGGCCATAGAGGCCTGGCAGGAGCGCCTATTGACGGGGCCTGCGAGGCGGGGCACAGGAGCGACACGGCTCCTCGAGGCGATAAAGCCTATCCTTCGGGAGTGGGTTGAGAGGCGGCACGGGGTCATGACCTACCGGCTCACACAGATTCTGACCGGACACGGCTGTTTCGGCAGGTATCTGTGTAACGTAGCCGGGAGGGAACCGACCCCGGAATGCCATAGCTGCGGATGCGCCGAGGAAACTGCGCAGCATGTCTTGGAGACATGTCCAGGAGACGAAGGGCTGCGTCTGGCCCTGATACAGGTGGTCGGCAATGACCTCTCTTTGCCCACTCTCATACGCAAGATGGTGGGCGACGAGAGGTCGTGGGATGCAGTGGTGGCGTTTGCGGAGGCGGCCATACTGCGGAGAGAGGAAGAGGAGCGGGAGCGAGAGATCGCCCCTCTCGCTCATCCAAGACGGCGAAGGCGGACGCGGAGGAGGGCCAACAGGGCCCGGACTCCGTCTCCGGTGGGAGGCCCTGGAGTGTCGGATGCGGGGGCGTCCGATGCTTCCGACTAGGAAAGGGCAACGGAGCGGTGATGGCTGGGTGTCCCCAGTCATCATTCGAGTGAAAGTGTTGAGGCATTGCCTCAAGAGGTGGGTCCGGACGCGGACAGCGACATGGGCGGGGTTGCGAAAGCGTGCACTCAACGGTCGCGTGGCCACGCCCTTGTCGATGAAGAGGGACACCGTGGGGTTTTAGTCGGTATGGGGGCCACTAGGGCCTCGAGTCCGACATACCCCGCACTGCCTCCCCCCGCAGGTGGAGCGGGAATGCGTAAGTGCATTTCCCCACGAAAAAAAAAAAAAAAAAAAAAAAAAAAAAAAAAAAAAAAAGGTTAGGTTAGGTTAGGTTAGGTTAGGTTAGGTTAGGTTCCCCCCCGAATGAGTTCCCGCCTTGCCGTGGCGGGGGGGCTCAGCGGTCGCAACAGTTGCGGCGGCCGCTGCCAAGAGGAACTCGAGGTGGAGGCTCGACCGGCGCCCTGGACATTCCGGGAAGCGGCGGTGCGAGCCTAGGCGGCCTTGGCCGCGGTACCCGGTCGGCGTCTCGGCCGTATGCCGAGTAGCGGCGACGCGGGTTGGGGCTTGCCTTTTATGGGAGGCAGCCCAGGAGAGCCCTCGCTCTCGCTTCTCGTCGGAGAAGTGGTAGCGATGAGCTCGAGGGGGCCTTCTCCGCGCGTCCCAGAGCTTTTATCTGGAGCGCGCGTAGAAGGCGGTCCGGGATCTCATGCTGAGAGGCCCGGACGAGGGGGCCGTCTTCGGACGGATGGGTGGGACACCCGGTGCGTGGCTAACCCCACCACCGGACGAGGTGTCACAAATCGTAACCCTGTTAGCCGCGAGGCGCGGGACCGAGGGCCTTGGCTTAACCGCCCGGGCCGCGAGGAAGAAAACCTCTATAAAAAATCACCCCGAAGGTCAAGCGGCGGAGCAGCGCGAGGACCTGCATGGCCACCGGGAAGGTTGGTCGCAACTGCTACCCCCGCGGGGGCCCAGCCGAAGCCCTGCGCGGGAGACGCCTAGGCTTACCCGGGTACAGGGGGCACTGCCCGGGTGGACCACGTATATCCCCCATACTCGTGGGAACTGCATGGATACTTTTAAATTACACATCCCAGTTCGTAAGGTGGAGAGGGGGCGTCGTAGCCCCGAGAAGGACCTGGGCGAAGAGTCTGACTCTTCGCTCGGGAGCATGGTGTCAGTGACATCATTAGACGGGACGGAAGGTAAAGGCCTTCGAAAGCGGGTAAGATCCCGCGAGGTCTTAAGTCATGCTGCTAGCAGCATCGACTCGGACGATGACGCGGACGCACCAGCAACAAAGCTGCTTGCGGTGCCGAAACGAGGCAGAGGCCGACCGCCTACCACAGGCGAATACGTCGGCCTCGCCAAGGCGAAGGCGGCTCTTATCGCAGCTCAGCGCCAGGAGATGGAACTGAGAGCCGAGCGAGAGGTCGAGGACATGACCGTCACCTTGCGGTCACAAAAAACGACTGACGCTCGGCTCTCCGAATCATCGGTGGAAGAGTCAGTGCTGGCCTCTGACCTGAATAAGAAGGTCCGGGACTGCGTGGCCACGATTAACAGTGTGGCCACAAAGTCCAAAAATCTTAAGGGGACGTTTCAGCGCGCGCTGAAGGAGGCGGCGTCCACCATCAAAGAGGTAGTGGACGACCTGCAGACTAGGTCCTCGACAGAGGAGACCCGTATGATGCAGGCCGCCAATGCGCGACTGCGTGATGAAGTAGCGGAGCTCCGGAAGGAGATTGTGGAGCTCCGCAGAGATCTGACAGCGGTCTCAGCTTCCGCTCCTCCGCAGGTCTCGGGATCTGAGATCCAACGCGAGACCCGATCAGCGGAGGAGTTGGAGCAGGCCATACTGCGGCAAATTGGGGGGATGCTGAATGCTCGGTTTGAGGCGCTAGAGGGGCGCCTCCTGCCTGAACAGCGCACCAGGCCCCCCCTTGCCGCAGACCGGAGAGACAAAGTGTCCCGGAAAGCACCAATAGCTCCGACTTCGGACCCAGGGCTTCCGGGAACATCGGATGAGACGCAGTCTTCCTCCAATGCCCGAAAGGGCAAGAAGGGGATGGCAAAGAAGGCGGCGAAGGACGGACGCTCCGGTGTCGTCCCAGATTCGCAGACCCCTCAATCGGCGCCCGCAGCCTCTGGCAAGGAGTCTTGGGCCACGGTGACCAAGAGGGGTCGCAAGAAGAAGGGTGGCTCGACGGCTTCTGCACCACCGCAGCGACAGTCGCAGGCGCAAGCCGGTTCGCGACAACCGCAGTCAGGTGGTGGAAGAAGCCGTCGAAAAGGCAAAAAAGAGGTGGCCAAGCCCAAGCTCCAAGTCCCCCGCTCCGCAGCTGTCATCATGACGTTGCAGCCTGGAGCGGCGGAGAGGGGTGCAACGTATGCGGCGGCGTTGCTTGAGGCAAGGCGAAGGGTGGATATAAGGGAGATGGGCATCACCGTCAACTTCCGAGTAGCGGCCACTGGTGGCCGCATGTTGGAGGTGGCTGGTGATTCCAGCGGCGAGAAGGCGGACTCCCTGGCTGCGAAGCTCAGGGAGATCTTTGACGAGGGCGACGTCCGAATCTCCAGGCCGATGAAGTGCGCGGACTTGCGTGTCACCGGCCTGGACGATTCGGTCACCAAGGAGGAGGTCGCTGCCGCCATCGCCAGTGCTGGGGAATGTGAAGTTGGCCTCATAAAGGCCAACGACATCCGCCGCAACGCTGCCGGCATCGGTACGACTTTCGTCCGATGTCCGGTGGCTGCGGCGCAGAAGGTCACCAGTAATGGTCGCCTAAAGGTGGGGTGGGTTTCGGCTCAAATAAAGGTTTTGCCAGCTCGGCCGTTGCGCTGCTTCCGGTGCCTCGAATTGGGGCACTTCCGGGAGCAGTGCGGGGCGGACAAAACAGACCGCAGCGGTGAGTGCTACCGCTGCGGTCAAAACGGCCACAAAGCCAGTGGGTGCTCTAGCGAGCCTCACTGCTCGGTGTGCGCAGCAGCGGGCAAACCAGCCTCCCACCGGTTGGGAGGCAGGGCCTGCGCTGTGCCCAAGAAGAAGGGCAGGAAGGTAGTCGCCGTGGCCAAGTCCCGGAAACAGCCGTCCCGCACCCCACAAACGGGGACAGAGGAGTCGCAGATGGACGCCGGCTAGGTACCTCTGCGACTGGGAACTTGGGCGTCGGTTCGGGGGAACCGGCGTCCACCACAAGGTTCCCGATATGGCACGATGTGGGAGGTGTTCCCCACATCGTGACAAGGAGGGTGGAGCAAAAGCTCCCCGAGGAGGGGTCCCAGGGGACCAGCGCCCAGGCCGGGGCTGCGGAAGAGTACGAGAAATGCTCCCGGGCCCCGGCACATAGCGCAAAGGAGGAACACCCCAGGGTTTTTAGTGGGTATGCCGCCACTAGGGCGGAGACTCCCACATCACCACACTGCTCCCCCCGGGGTAGGGTGGTACCTATAAAAGGTTTTCCCTGGTAAAAAAAAAAAAAAAAAAGGTTAGGTTAGGTTCCCCCCCGAATGAGTTCCCGCCTTGCCGTGGCGGGGGGGCTCAGCGGTCGCAACAGTTGCGGCGGCCGCTGCCAAGAGGAACTCGAGGTGGAGGCTCGACCGGCGCCCTGGACATTCCGGGAAGCGGCGGTGCGAGCCTAGGCGGCCTTGGTTGGCCGCGGGACCCGGTCGGCGTCTCGGCCGTATGCCGAGTAGCGGCGACGCGGGTTGGGGCTTGCCTTTTGGGAGGCAGCCCAGGGGAGCCCTCGCTCGCGTTTCTCCTCGGAGAAGCGCTAGCGATGGGCTCGAAGGGGCCTTCTCCGTGTGCCCCAGAGCTTTTATCTGGAGCGCGCGTAGAGGGCGGTCCGGGATCTCATGCTGAGAGGCCCGGACGAGGGGACCGTCTACGGACGGACGGGAGGGACACCCGGTGCGTGGCTAACCCCACCTCCGGACGAGGTGTCACAGATCGGAACCCCGTTAGCCGCGAGGCGCGGGACCGAGGGCCTCGGCTTAACCGCCCGGGCCGCGAGGAAGAAAACCTCTATAAAAAATCACCCCGAAGGTCAAGCGGCGGAGCAGCGCGAGGACCTGCATGGCCACCGGGAAGGTTGGTCGCAACTGCTACCCCCGCGGGGGCCCAGCCGAAGCCCTGCGCGGGAGACGCCTAGGCTTACCCGGGTACAGGGGGCACTGCCCGGGTGGACCACGTATATCCCCCATACTCGTGGGAACTATATGGATTTGTTAAAATTAAAATTCAAAGTTCGTGGGGAGGAGAGGGGGCGTAAGAGCTCCGAGGTGGACACCGGCGAAGAGTCCGACTCTTCGGTCGGTAGTATGGTTTCGGTGACGGGGTCACTAGATGGATCGGATGGCAGGGCTCATCTGAAGCGGGTTCGGTCTCGCGAGAAGATGAGCGTAGCCGGGAGTCCGGTCGATTCTGATGATGACGAAGAGGTGCCGGCCACAAAGGTTATCGCGGTGCCAAAGAGAGGGAGAGGCCGACCGCCCACCACGGGCGAGTACGTCGGCCTAGCTAAGGCGAAGGCGGCCCTAGTGGCCGCTCAAAGGCAGGAAATGGAGTTAAGGGCCGAGCGAGAAGTTGAGGAGCTGGCCGTAAATTTACGGTCACAGTCTTCGACAGAAACTCGGTTCTCTGAGTCTTTGGCGGGAGAACAGGAGGAGCTGGCCTCTGACCTGCAGAGCAAGGTGCTGGAAAGCGTGGCCACCATCAACAGCGTGGCTGCAAAGTCCAGCAACCTGAAAGGTACCTTTCAGCGAGCGCTGAAGGTGGCAGCCTCAACCATTAAGGAGGCGATGGCAGACCTACAGACGAGGTCCTCGACAGAGGAGACCCGGAGACTGCAGGTCGCGAATACACGCCTCCGCGAAGAGGTAGCGGAGCTCCGCAAGGAAATTATGGAGCTCCGCAGAGATGTGACTGCGGCAGCGGCTTCCGCTCCTCCACAGGCCTCGGGGTCAACGACCCGACACGAGCCTCGTTCAACGGAGGAGTTGGAGCAAGCCGTTTTACGCCAGGTTGGGGGCATAATTAACGCTCGGTTTGAGGCGCTAGAGGGGCGCCTCCTACCCGAGAAGCGTATCCGTCCCCCCTTGGCAACAGACGTGAAAAATGCTGCCTCCCGGAGAGCCCTTACTGTTCCGACTTCGGACCCGGGGCACCCAGGAACATCGGCAACATCCACGAAGACGGAGCCTCCTTCAATGGCTCAAAAGAGCCGAAAGAGGAATGGGAAAGGGAAAAAGACAAAGGGCGGCCAACCTGTGGCAGGCTCTGACTCGCAGCCGCCACGGTCAGTGCCTTCAGCCCCGGACACTGAGACCTGGGCCACAGTGACCAAAAGGGGTCGCAAAAAGCAGGGTAGCTCGACGGCTTCTGCACCGCCGCAGCGACAGTCGCAGGCGCAAGCCGGTTCGCGAAAGTCGCAGGCCGGTAGTGGGAAAAGCCGTCGGAAAGGCAAAACAGAGGTGGCCAAGCCCAAGCTCCAAGTCCCCCGCTCCGCAGCTGTCATCATGACGTTGCAGCCTGGAGCGGCGGAGAGGGGTGCAACGTATGCCAAGGCGTTGCTTGAGGCAAGGCGAAGGGTGGACCTGACGAAGTTGGGCATCACCGTCAACTTCCGGATAGCGGCCACTGGTGGCCGCATGCTGGAAGTGTCCGGTGATCCCAGCGGCGAGAAGGCGGACTCCCTGGCTGCAAAGCTCAGGGAGATCTTCGACGAGGCCGACGTCCGAATCTCCAGGCCGATAAAGTGCGCGGACCTGCGTGTCACCGGCCTGGACGATTCGGTCACCACGGAGGAGGTCGCCGCCGCCATCGCGGGGGTCGGCGAGTGCGATGTTGGCCACATTAAGGCCAACGACATCCGCCGCAACGCCGCCGGCATCGGTACGACTTTCGTCCGATGTCCGGTGGCCGCGGCTCAGAAAGTTGCCAGCAATGGCCGCTTAAAGGTGGGATGGGTTTCGGCCCAAGTTAAGGTGTTGCCAGCTCGGCCGTTGCGCTGCTTCCGGTGCCTCGAATTGGGGCACTTCCGGGAGCAGTGCGGGGCGGATAAAACAGACCGCAGCGGTGAGTGCTACCGCTGCGGTCATAACGGCCACAAAGCCAGTGGGTGCTCTAGCGAGCCCCACTGCTCGGTGTGCGCAGCAGCGGGCAAACCAGCCAACCACCGGTTGGGAGGCAGGGCCTGCGCTGTGCCCCAAAAGAAGGGCAGGAAGGTCGCGACCGGGGCTAAGTCCCGGCAGCCGCCGTCCCGCACCCCGCCAGCGGGGCCTGAGGAGTCGCGGATGGACGCCAGCTAAGGCGCCCATCTGCGACTGGGAACTTGGGCGTCGGTTCGGGGGAACCGGCGTCCACCACAAGGTTCCCGAGATGGCACGATGTGGGAGGTGTTCCCCACATCGTGACAAGGTGGGTGGAGCAGAAGCTCCCCGCGGAGGGGTCCCAGGGGACCAGCGCCCAGGCCGGGGCTGCGGAAGAGTACGAGAAATGCTCCCGGGCCCCGGCACATAGCGCAAAGGAGGAACACCCCAGGGTTTTTTTTTTTTTTTAGTGGGTATGCTGCCACTAGGGCGGAGACTCCCACATCACCACACTGCTCCCCCCGGGGTAGGGTGGTACCTATAAAAGGTTTTCCCTGGTAAAAAAAAAAAAAAAAAAAAAAAAAAAAAAAAAAAAAAAAAAAAAAAAAAAAAAAGGTTAGGTTAGGTTAGGTTAGGTTAGGTTAGGTTCCCCCCCGAATGAGTTCCCGCCTTGCCGTGGCGGGGGGGCTCAGCGGTTGCAACAGTTGCGGCGGCCGCTGCCAAGAGGAACTCGAGGTGGAGGCTCGACCGGCGCCCTGGACAGTCCGGGAAGCGGCGGTGCGAGCCCGTGGAGGGACCCGCTCGGCGTCTCGGCCATATGCCGAGTAGTGGCGATGCGGGTCGGGGTGGCCTTTTTCAAGGTAGCCCGAGGAAGCACACGCGTGTACCTTTCCTCGGAAAGGCGACGTAGATGTGCTCGGGCAGCCGGTGTGTGCTCACCCCACCACCGGATGCGGAGGAAGCAGATCGTAACCCCGTTAGCTGTAATGGCGCGGGACCGAGGGCCTTGGCTTAACCGCCCGGGCCGCGAGGAAGAAAACCTCTATAAAAAATCACCCCGAAGGTCAAGCGGCGGAGCAGCGCGAGGACCTGCATGGCCACCGGGAAGGTTGGTCGCAACTGCTACCCCCGCGGGGGCCCAGCCGAAGCCCTGCGCGGGAGACGCCTAGGCTTACCCGGGTACAGGGGGCACTGCCCGGGTGGACCACTTATATCCCCCATACTCGTGGGAACCATATGGAAAGTTTTAAACACACTTCTACGGTTCGGAAAGGGAGGGGGCAAGGCCCCGAGGTGGATCTAAGTGAGGAGTCTGACTCCTCACTTAGAAGCATGAAGTCGGTGATAGGGTCGCCAGCTAGATCGCTAGTAGTATATTATTGAGAGTTCTAACCCAGCGTTATTTGCGGTTGTGAAAATGTTTTTACTATGGTGTGAAGTATGGCGAGTGTGTTTTACCAACCGCAAAATGTCGTGTTAAGTTTGTAAAAAATGTTTTTTTTTTAAATTTGTATGTGATTGAGGCCATGGCTCCAGTGGCTTCAGTCGGGCGGGCTAGAGTTCCATTCCGTGGGCTGGCTGGGGTGAGATGGGTCACGTAGGGCTCCGGGTGGGGTAAGATGGGCTACGGTGTAGGGCTCCGGTTGGGGTAAGATGGGCCACGTAGGGCTCCAGTGTGCGGCGGCGTATGATTTCTAACTCACGTTTATTGCAGTTGTGAAAATGGTTTTACTATGGTGATAAGTATGGAGTGTGTGTTTAACCAACTGCAAAAGCTGTCCTCTTTGTGTTTTTTTTTTCGGATGGGGTAAGACGGGCTATGGCGGGGGCGGGGGCGGGGGCGGGGGCTATGGCGGGGACGGGGGCGGGGGCGGGGG
Source organism: Peribatodes rhomboidaria (assembly GCA_911728515.1). Taxonomy (NCBI): domain Eukaryota; kingdom Metazoa; phylum Arthropoda; class Insecta; order Lepidoptera; family Geometridae; genus Peribatodes; species Peribatodes rhomboidaria. Next base: position 17,603,111 of record OU452177.1, read on the forward strand.
CGGGGGCGGGGGCGGGGACGGGGACGGCGGTGGGAGCGGTATCTTGCGGTGAGTGTATTGAGGACAGTTTCGATAGTTACATTGTAACAATCAAGTAACGGAAATAGCTGTGGTAGTATTTATAACTATACAGTTAATAGATAATGGTATGAAACAAAGGATTGGTAGGTAAAGTAATATATCTAGAAATATATATTATAAGACAAATTGTGTTAAATAGAGCAATAATGAATGAAACAAAGGATTTTACAGGAAATAACAAATAGATTATTATAGTAGTTGGAGTGATAAAAGCGCAATGTTGCAGAATGCAGATGTTATTTTAAACGTAATTTTCAAAACGAGTAGGACGACTAAAGCGACGGTTCAGTGGTTGTGTGTGTGTTTAAAACAAACAAAACAAAATGTTATTTACAAGTATTTTACCTTGGGCGATTGTATTATACATGGGGAAAGAAAATGGAGAAGATGTTTTGGAGAAAAATATTTCAAAATCTCTAAACGAAGATTTGCGTGATTTATGTTCTAGTGATTATCATTACCTGAAGAAGGTAAAGTTATTAGATGTAGACGGTAAGCATTTTTTGAAGAACTGGAAGATTAAATTTTACCTCTATGCGGATACGGATAAAAACGACAACAGTTTGTTTGTTCATAAAAAACGTATCGTGCTTTTAAAAGGTGCTAATGATGTAAGGGATAGCAAGAAATTGCTTAATCTACGTTTATGTATTGATAATCGATTATTACTATATAAATTGGAAGTCGCACATTCATTCAAAACTCGTGCAAAGCGAAGCAGTAGCGTTACAAATACTTTACAACAAGTTTGGTCGTCTGATACATTTGAACAGAAGTATACAGATGAGAAAGGATTAGAGATTACTGTAAAACTTCCGAGAGGTGTAAAAAAAAAAAAACATCATCATCTTGATGCAGAGTCTAAGGAAGAGAGTGCAACAATATCAGAATCTAATGATGATGATCAAACAAAAACCACTCCTGCTAGCACTACTTCTACAACATCAACACCTATTACAACAACAACAACGACAACTACAGCGTCTTATCCGTTAAGTGAAACATGTCAACGCTATAAGATGACAATTGAAAGTGTGATATCTTGGGGTTACAGTCAGTTGAATAAATTGAGTAAGGGTGAGATTGAAAATTCGGCATGTACAGCTAAAGTACCGATAGAATAATTCTGTTATCATCGTACGAATAGTGGTTCGTCAATATGCATACTGTTATCATGTAGAATTTTGTGGTAAGAGTTGGTGATAAGTTCTTTAGCTTATTTATTATCAGTGTGTGAAACAAACCCTATTTCACACGCCTATGAAATTGTAAATGTGGTTTAGGATGACGTTAACGATAAAAAAATATTATACAGAATTTTGTGGTAAGAATTGACGATAAATTCTTTGGTTTTGCTATCAACGTGTGAAACAAACTGTTTTCCACACGATCACATGAAATTGTAAATGTGGTCTATGATGTGTGCAACGTTTACGATAACAAAAAACATATAAATACCAAGCTACGTAATTATTTATTCAATTCATCTACAATAATCGACTCTTATATATAATAATTTCATTCAGTTTATATAAACATCTGCAGAAGTGATTGAGGTGTAGTAGAAGCAGAAGAAAAAGTTACCCTTCGACCCCGCAAAAAAAACTGTAAGAAAAAAATATTCAAATTTTTTTAAACATGTCTTCTAATCGAAAAGTGCTGTTCGAACTGAATAACAACTGTAAAATGAATACTTGGATTAAGGTTTCCGACTTGGAAATTGGCAAGTCCTACAAGATTGTGAATGTTAAAAGAGTTGCTTCCAAGTTTAACACTGACAGAATGCAGACAGTTGTTCAGCTCGAGGACGAATCCAATGTCTCGCTACCTTCAAGATATGACAATTTAGACTCTAAAATTTACGATTACTTGAGTACTGGGGTAGTGTCCATGACGAATGAAGGTCCATGGGGTAAATCATGGAAGATTATTTTTTCGGAAGAGTCAGAAGCTTAAATATTTATTTTATTGCAGTTGATAAACAAGATAATGAATAACTCAAACGGCCTACTTAACCTGCTCGATATAATGCAGAATGAGACCAAAAATGAATGGATTGAATTTATTACAGCCAATAAACTGCTGAAAATTTGGAGACGTCCAGTGCCGTTAATGAAACTTCTTGAAGACGTGAACAGGTTGCTTCTTACCATATACGAAGAAAGTAATTTCAATGATATCGAGATATATACGCTGATCCGAATTTGGAGCGATTTAACATCCCATCTAGAAGAAACGGGACCAAACAATAGTGTGGAAGTGACAGAGTGGCTCGATCTACTCAATAATACCCCATCTGAGTGTTTTGGACACACACTCTTCACTCAAAAACTAGGTGGTTTATTAATTAATATTTTGTTGGTGTGTTTATTTGAAGGTATAGAAGTGTAGTGTCTCCACTCAACCGTCAAAAAAAAAAATCACACACACACGTTTGTGAAAAAAAAGTGAAAGTAACAATTAGTGGCAATTATTGTTTGTGTGTTTTTCAATTTGCTTAAAAAAATGGATCTGTCAAATGTGAGATTCATAATAGACATTGAGGGATTCCCAGTAAAAGATAAGGTGTATTATAAAGAAGTGGCAATTTACGACTTGCTTAACAAATGTTCAAATATGTTTCATGTCCGTCTTCCCGAATGGTTATTGCTACGTAGGAAAACACAATGCATATGGTTCTGTGAAAAAAAATATTCATGGTCTAGCGTTTGGAAACTGGTTTAGTGATTCTTTTTATTGTAATGTCATTAATGCTATTAGAAATATGGATAGAGAATGTCAATATACTTGGGCATTTAAGGGTGGAGTAATTGAAAAAAGGCTTTTAGATTCTTTAGGCTTTGCTTATATCAATTTGGAAGATTTAGGTTGTCCAAAATTTGAGGAATTGATAGAAACACTAAATTTACATCAATTAAAAAAAAAGAGAATGCAATGCTCAAGACATACGCGATTCAAAAATAAAAATCGTGTATGTCACTGTAGTTTGGAAGAAGTTAATGCTTTTGCCGCATGGTTTGAGCAGTATAAACAAAATGTGTAGTTATTTTATTATCTGTGTCTCCTGTATTAATCTAAGCACTATGTAATCACTATGTAATCACAATGTAACCGTTACGAGTATGTATTATCAATAGTTTTTTTTACTCTATAATATTTAGGGTATAATTAGTTAATAAAACACATTATTTACTCAACATTATTTTCTTTATTGATCCAGCTCGTTTCATTCATACCTAACCACTTAACTAGAACCCTATCTCCCTTTTTCTTCAGCACCTTCTCCACTAGATAAATGTCGGGGTATTTAACTTTTTGTAGTTCTTGCTCATAGAATCCCCCCAACACTGATTCATTTTTCTCATCATGTAATTGATATGTAATCGGATTGGTGGTGTTCACTTTAGCTATTTTGAATATTTCTGTACTCCAATTTCCAGTGTATGCCTTAGAAAAAGCAGATTTATATTTGCTTATTCGCACACAGTCACCAATGACATATTTTGCCCTGGGTCGTACTTTGATAAAATTGTAAACATTAGATAAGAGGGCGTTCGCATTTGTATGGTTCACGGTCACTGGGGCAGCCTTGATTGTACGATGTACTTTGTTGTTATATCTGTTTATTACGTCAGAAAGGGTTGCCCCGATCCATTTATAGGAACCATTGTAGGTAAATTGTTGCCAGAGCCAAGTTTTGAGAGTTCTTATCAATCTTTCAACGATAGACGCTTTCTTTACACTGTACGTAGAGTAATGGTTAATATTGTACTTTTTCATCAATACTTGGAACTTTTCATTGAAAAACTCTCGTCCATCATCTGATTGAATGTTCTTAGGTTTTCTCCCTAATAGATTATTATTATTATTATTATTCAGAATGGTTGACATAGCACGAGTCACGTCATCAGCCGATTTACTTTTAATCGCTTGAACCCAGGCATATTTCGAAAAAGTGTCAATACAAGTTAATATGTACTTCATCCCCCTGTTATACTTGGAGTATTTTTGCATATCGATTAAATCTATTTGCCAGGTGTCATCAAATCCCTTTTGTATGAAACGTCTTCGTGGAAAATTTTTACGAGCATTTTTATGAAGCTCCTGAACCACTTGCCACTTACTCATCTTTTTCAGGTTTTTTTTTTATTACTCGTTTTTTTGGTTTTACTGATGCAGCGGTTGTAATTGGAATAGTAGCCGCAACAGCAGTAGCAGCAAGACCACCACCACCAGCAGCAGCAGCAGCAGCAGTTGGACCACCAACAGTCAAAACAGCAGGCTTTGATTTAACATCCTTGCTAGCGATTATTTTGTAAAGTTCATTCAAACGATGAGAGTTGTTTTTAATCTTCAGTAAACAAAAGTTCATGGACTCTTCCAATTGTTTTTTGATAACGACGTCATTTTTTAAGATACCTTCTCGAGCATTTCTTAAAAGCTTGCTTTCCAAATCTACAACATTCTTGTAAACTTTAAGTGAATTATTTTGTTTTGGTTTATTTACACTGCTACTGCTACTGTCAGTTAGATAACGTCCAAACTTATTAATCGTCATTCTTACACTAAATGTGTTACTTGATGAGATGTCTTAATAGACCAGATGACGGAGGATTAATAATATCTGCTTCTATCAATTCTTCAATTATTGCCATAATTTCATTTCCATGTCCGTTATTACCAACATTTTGTGATGCAATTAAAAGTCGTAGACGGTCAATTAACTCATTAGGATCATCCCAATACTTAAAGTCTGTGTTAGGATGGTATTTTTTCATGATTAGTTGAGTGTTTTTTGTACAATTGCTCTTACGTACGTCAGAATTATTAACGCCATCATTATCACCGTCATCCTTAAGCGGTAGACCTGATCCGCTAAAATCTTTTGTTGTAGTTGCTATCGTCTGTTTTATGTATGTATTATACTTATGACTTCTATCTCCTTGTATTTGTCCATGGGGTAAAAAGTTACGCTTGTGTGCGTTTGTCGTTAAAATGATTTGATTATAGTTCAATATATCTTGAGGCTGTACAAGAGAAGAGTTTGGATCTTTTTTTAATAAAAGTTCCAGTAAACCAGGTGTATAGTTATACTCCTTGCCCTTCACTTTAATACTCTTTTTTTCAAAGGTAACTGCACTATTACCCATATGATATCCATCAGGTGTAATGCTAATACCAAAGGGAACTTTCATAATTTTATTCAAAATTAAATTATCGAAATAGATTTGTACAAATCCAGGAACATTTTGTAATTGCATTTTGTAATTGTATTTGAGTTTCTTCTTGGAAGATGATGTAGTAGCATCTTGAAAATCATCTTCAGATAATGAGGTGTTTCTACCTGATGTAGCTGAATAAAGCGTTTTGTCACTAGTGAGGTTATTTTCATCATCATCATCATCATCATCATCATCATCATCATCAGTAGTGCTGCTTTTCTTAAGGTTAAGTTTGTGTTTTAACTTTTTACCGATAAAGCTCGATTTCCTCTCTTTTTTTAGGTTTTTTATTTTTGTTGGAGTATCATCACTAGAAGTATTTATTTTGATTGCTTCGTTCAGTATACTGTTCAAAGGTTGCGTGATTGGTTCAAAGGTTTCCTTTAGGGTAGATGACATTTCAGCTTTATCAACATTTAAGGATTTTACCTTATTTTTCACAGAATTCACCGATTTAATCAGTTTACGTTTTAGATTTTTATCACCAAAGATCTGTGATGCTTGAGAGTCCATGGTGAAATGTTAGCAAATCCAAGATTGAATATGTATTTAAGTTTTTTATTATTATAAACATATAAAATCATCAAACCCCCGTCGATAGCGGCCCTTATGAAATTCCAGATTTTTATCAATTACTAAGAAATTGTATTGGTTCTTCCAACAGGTTCGACATATTGAGAGAAATTCATCCCAAGACATGTCAGTGTTTACATGATCATCATATACATGTTTTAAATTTAAATCATCTTGTTTGAAGAGTATAATAAAGTTTGCGTTGTCACGCACCAACTGTTTAGGAATTTTACTATATGTCTGACATAGATAAAAACAATCTAATCCTTTGTGTCTACCCATAGAGAAATATTGACGTATAGACTCTTGGTCTTCCATTGACACATCATCAAATATCACAATACTATCGTTAAATGTATCTTCTATTGAGGTCACTTCACTCTTATCGGAAAATGTGTAATAATTCACAGAGGGCACTCGAGTAAATACTTCACCTAAAAATAAATACTTTGATTGATTCAAAGATTTTGAATACAAGTAGACATTTTGAAATTTAAGTCCATTCACGTCGAGTAATAGGGTGAGCAGTATATTTGTTTTACCACAGCCTGACGGTCCACAGATTAAACATCTTATACTATTAGGTAGCAACGGACCATGTTTATTCTGACCGCCATCTCCGTTAATATTATCTGAAATATTCCAATCTTTGACTGATAAAAGCGTGTTTTGCTTTCGAAACTTCATTATGATTAGTTGTTATTATTGTATACACGTGTTTTAAATACCTTTTTTAAAATGATTATACAACATAAAAGTAGTCCCATTCTTAAACCTACTGTCAAGCAAGGAGGTGGTTTTGTTAACAAAATTATTAACAATTTACCGTTTGAACTACACCTACCCGGCTATAATTATTGTGGACCGGGAACAAAATTACAAAAACGTTTAGCTCGAGGTGATGCAGGTATCAATCCTTTAGACGAAGCTTGCAAATCGCATGATATTGCATACGCTCAGAATTCTAATCTAGACCAGCGGCATATAGCAGATTTGGAATTAGCATCAGCCGCTGCGAAGCGTTGGAGAGAGTCACCACATTTGTCTGAGAGATTAATGGCTCTAGGCGTTAATAAAATTATGAAGTTTAAGGTGAAACGAGGTATGGGTATACCTCTCTCCAGAGTGATAACTGAAACCCGTAAAGCTCTTAAAAAAACATACTCAAAGGGTAAACATAAAATGACACCTCATGATACATTGTTAAATACTGCCGTTAAAGCTGCAAAAAAATCTATTAGCAATAAACTCGTCAAGAAACCTAGAGTTATTCGTTTACCTAAGAGAGGTGGTTTTCTACCACTGATTCCAATATTGGGAGCGTTGGCGGCTGCCGGCACCTTGGCTGGAGGAGTTTCAACAGCTGCCAAAAATATTTACGAAATGGTTAAAAAGAAAGATCCAATTCGATCAACGGTACCGGTGGCTGTAGGAAAAGGAATGTACATGGCACCATATAAAAAAGGTTTTGGTCTCTACCTAACACCCTATCAAAAAAACTAAATCTCACCCTACCGAAACATGCCCTTTCCGACTATGAAATTTTGAACTTTATCAAGCAAATTAACATACCTCATTTTCGAGGAGTTGTAATGAGAGATGATTTGATAAAGAGAAATTCACAGCCATGGTATTGTGAAACTGGCATTTTGAATTTAGACAATTCGAGTGGGGTGGGTACGCATTGGGTAGCATACGCAAAGAAAAATCTACACTGTGAATATTTTGACAGCTATGGAGACTTGAGACCACCTCAAGAGTTTATCAATTACATGTTGAAATCTAATCGTAACATAGCAATTAATTATAACTATAACAATGTACAAAAATCTAATAAATACAATTGTGGTCATCTGTGTTTACGTTTCCTATTAAATGTTTGTAATAATTTGTTTGATAATAAATAAATATAAATGGCAAAAATTATTATTGGAAATTTCATTTTACACCCGAAAGTCGACTTGATATAATGTCTTTCACGTTAACGTTAAACAGTGACGAATCCACGTTTAATGTGAATTTTCTACCACCCATTGAACTTGATAACGGTGACCAGTATGAATGTGCGGTGATATACTTTAAAACATTCAATTCAATACCGAACGTTGACAGTAGTAATAATCTTTTCCACTATGGAGATAATAATGTGATTACTATTCCGGAAGGTTCCTATGAGCTAGATAATATTTTCCAATTACTAGAGCGAGAGCTCGAACGTAGATCGGGTGGAGATGGTAAAGAATTAATTGATATGGAAGCCAATACGAACACTATGAAATGTTTATTTTTTTCACCGGAATTTGACATACACTTTGAGAAAGAAAACAGTATCGGAAGTATTTTTGGGTTTTCTCGCAAATTACTCCCGAAAAATGTTGTTCATTTATCAGATCAACCAATTAACATTCTGATAACAAACACTATAAGAATAGAGTGTAATGTTACTGAGGGATCATTCATCAATAATAAACAGTCGCATGTGTTACATGAATTCTCTCCAATAGTTCCACCAGGATATCAAATCATAGAGTGTCCTTCACACCCAATTTATTTACCTGTAAAGGTGAAAACCATTCAAAATCTACACGTGCGTATAGTGAATGAACAAGGAAACCTTGTCAATTTTAGAAAAGAAAACATATCACTGCGTTTACATTTAAGAAAGGCAGTATGATTATCTATAAAAACAATGGTAGCAGTGTATTGAATCATAGTATTTCGAATACCAGCACGGTGTTAACAACCCCACAAATTGGCGTGAAACTAAACAAAATAAGAAAAGAAAACTTGGTATACCTTCAATCCTTGGGCCTAGAAGTGAAATGGCCGACACATCAAGCATTTTAAATATTGGCGAGAAAGTTATCTTCGATGATAGTATTGAAAGTATTGAATACCACTTATACACACCTTACAATGAATCTTACAAGAACAATGATGAGATTCGCATTTGTATTAATAGTCAAGATTTAATAGTATTACCTTGCGAGAGTCAGTTAATTATTGAGGGTAATATTACAAAAGATTGTACTCTTGTTAACAATGCATTAGCCTTTCTTTTTCAAGATATACGCTACGAATTAAATGGAGTAGAAATTGATAGAACCAAAAACTGTGGTATTACCAGCACCATGAAAGGAATTATTTCTTATGGGAAGGATGAGAGCAGTGCCTTGGAAAATAGTGGATGGAATTTAGGTGGTTTTAAAGAATTTGAGGGAGATTTTTCTTTCACTGTTCCGCTGCGACACCTGCTGGGTTTTGCTGAAGATTATAAAAAAGTAATTGTGAACGCAAAGCATGAACTAGTATTGAACAGGAGCTCTTCTAATTTAAACTGCGCTATCTTGAAGGATCCCACAAAAAAGATTCATATAGACTTAACCCGCATTTCATGGCGTATGCCTACAATTAAGGTATCCGACAAGGAAAAACTCAACTTGTTAAAGTACGTAGAAAACAATATTCCAATTACTATTGCATTCCGCTCATGGGATCTGTATGAGTATCCAGTGCTACCGACATCTCAAAGACATGTATGGACTGTGAAGACTACCACTCAGTTGGAAAAACCTCGTTTTGTTATTCTAGGTTTTCAACATGCACGTAACAATGAATCAGATAAAGATATGAGTCTATTTGACCATAGCAATTTTCTAAACGCTCGATTGTACCTAAACTCTCAATATTATCCGTATGATTCATTCGCATGTGACTTTGAGAAGGGAATGTTTACCCTTTTATACGAAGCTTTTATTAACTTTAGAAAGTCATACTATTGTTCAAATAATTTTAACGCTCAAATTAATCCTTCAAATTTCAAAACAAAAACACCTCTGATTGTTATCGATTGCTCTAGGCAGAATGATTCATCTCGTTTTATTGGTGGTGCTATTGATATCAAACTAGAATTGGAATTTAAAAAAAATCTACCGACTAATACAACAGCTCACTGTCTTATCATCAACGACTCACTCTTTGAGTACGATATCTTATCTAAAACAGTTCGAAAACTAACCAGTTAAAAAAATCCTTATGTTCTATTCAAACCTGTTAATACCTGTTTAATCCTATCTGTTAATACCTATTCAGATCTGTTCTGTTTAATCCTGTTCAGATCTGTTAAGACCTGTTAATACCTGTTTAATCCTATTCAGATCTGTTAATACCTATTCAGATCTGTTCTGTTTAATCCTGTTCATATCTGTTAAGACTTCATGTCATATATGTGAGAAGACTTTTCTACCTACTGATAGAAAGGTTCTAGACCATTGTCATCTAACAGGTAAAATAAGAGGGTATGCACATTACACATGTAACTTAAATTATTCAATACCTGATTATGTTCCTATATTTTTTCATAACTTGTCTGGTTATGATAGCCATATCTTTATCAAAGAATTGGCAGCCAGAGAGGATGGAAAAAAAATATCTTGTATCGCGCAGAATAAAGAAAAATATGTATCGTTTAGTCAGACAATCTCTTTTGATTGTGAAGGGGGAAAAACGAAAGATATCACAATCAGATTTGTAGACTCGTTTAAATTTATGTCATCTAGTCTAGAAAAACTAGCTAAAAATCTTTCTACAGATCAATTCATGGTGCTACCACATTATTTCCCCGACAATGAGCAAATGTCTCTCTTGACACGTAAAGGTGTCTTCCCCTACGAATACATTGACTGTTGGGAAAAACTTGAAGAAAAAACGTTACCCGATAAAAAAAAATTTTATAGCTCTTTGACACAGACACACATTTCTATTGAAGACTACAATCATGCTCAAAAGGTGTGGAACACATTCAATATAAACAATCTAGGTGAATATTCTGACTTATATCTAAAAACAGATGTTCTATTATTGGTTGAGGTATTTGAAAACTTTCGAAAAGTTTGTCTTGCTACATACAAATTAGATCCATGTAGGTACTTAACCGCACCGGGTCTTTCATGGGATGCAATGTTAAGGGAAACAGGTGTAAATATTGAACTTCTCACCGATTATGAAATGATTCAGTTTTTAAATGCAGGTATTAGAGGTGGGATAAGTCAAGTCTCAAAAAGACACGTGGAAGCCAACAACAAATTTATGGACAATCAATACAATCCGGAAAAAGAAAGTAAATTTATTGTTTACCTAGATGTTAATAATTTGTATGGTGAGGCTATGAGTAAATATTTACCTCTAGGAAACTTTAAATGGTTATCGGAAAATGACATTAATACATTCGACATCAAACAACAAAAAGCTGATTCGGAGGTTGGATATATCTTAGAAGTTGATATTGATTATCCAAATTTTTTACATGATTTACACAATGATTATCCTTTTTGTCCTGAAACAAAAAAACCACCTCACGGTCAAACAAAAAAACTTTTACTCACTCTAGAATCTAAGAAGCATTACATCATTCACTATATGAATCTGAAACAATGTGTAGAGCATGGTCTAATTTGTCAAAAAATTCATAGAATCTTGTCATTTAATCAATCACCTTGGCTCAAATCGTATATTGATTTCAACACCAACAAGAGAATTATGGCAACAAACTCGTTTGAAAAAGATTTTTATAAGCTCATGAATAATTCAATTTTCGGGAAAACAATAGAAAATGTAGCGAAAAGGGTCGATGTGCATTTATGCACATCATGGTCTGATATATCGACAAAAACCAAGTCCAAATATGGTATTGAACGGTATATAGCACGTCCCAATTTCCATAGTAGAAGAATTTTCTCTGAGAACTTTGTAGCAGTTCAGATGAACAAAACTAAGATTTTGTACAACAAACCAATTTATGTCGGTTTCACTGTATTGGAACTTTCCAAACATCTTATGTACAACTTTCACTACTCTTACATGTTACCTAAATATCAAAACAATGTACAATTAGCTTACACTGATACGGATTCTTTTATTTATGAAATCAAAACTGAGAATTTTTACGAAGATATCAGAAATGACTTGCAGGGTAAATTTGACACGTCGGATTTTCCAAAAGACAATATCTATAACTTACCATTGGTGAATAAAAAAGTTCTCGGTTTGATGAAAGATGAAAGCAACGGACGTATAATAAAAGAATTCGTAGGCTTACGCTCTAAAATGTATGCTTATAAATTTAAAAGTGACGATGATGATGATGATGATGTTGTGAAGAAAAACAAGGGCACTTCTGCTGCAGTTGTAAGAGCTCTACACTTTACAAACTACAGAAATGCCCTTAGTCGGGACTACCAACAATATGCAACCATGTACATAATCTGTAGTGATAAACATAATGTATACACACTAAACAAAAGAAAGAAAGTGCTCTCTAGTAATGATGATAAGAGATATATTTGCGATGATAATGTAAATACGTTAGCCTGGGGTCATTGGAATATTAAATAAAAAACATATGTAAAAGTAAAAAAAACACTCTTTTATTTCTCAAACCTCGTCGAACAACTCTCAACTCGACTCAAATTTATTTTATTTAGTTTTAAGTGAATGTACACGAATGGACATCGACTAAAGTACTGTAAATGTGCTCGCCAGGGATCGTCATCCTCTCGCCAATCGCACAGACCTCCACCACAATAATAGCACATGGTTTTATCCTCACAGCCGATGTAGAAGAATCCCGCGTCTGCCAACCTCTCCGGATCTTGATGTGCATGGGGGGGCCAATTTACAAAACTCTTCACACGCGTCATTCTCAAACTAAAGTATGGAAACTGAGGGGTAAAGCAGCTGTTTTCCAACATTTTTGTATACTGATACACGCACAGCGACCGCTCTCTCTATCTCTCTCTCAATCACTGTTTCATTCATAATTCCTCTATTTAATTTGTCTTATAATATATATACCTAGATATAAATACTACCACAGCTATTTCCGTTACTTGATTGTTACAATGTAACTATCGAAACTGTCCTCAATACACTCACCGCAAGATACCGCTCCCACCGCCGTCCCCGTCCCCGCCCCCGCCCCCGCCCCCGCCCCCGCCCCCGTCCCCGCCATAGCCCCCGCCCCCGCCCCCGCCCCCGCCATAGCCCGTCTTACCCCATCCGAAAAAAAAAAACACAAAGAGGACAGCTTTTGCAGTTGGTTAAACACACACTCCATACTTATCACCATAGTAAAACCATTTTCACAACTGCAATAAACGTGAGTTAGAAATCATACGCCGCCGCACACTGGAGCCCTACGTGGCCCATCTTACCCCAACCGGAGCCCTACACCGTAGCCCATCTTACCCCACCCGGAGCCCTACGTGACCCATCTCACCCCAGCCAGCCCACGGAATGGAACTCTAGCCCGCCCGACTGAAGCCACTGGAGCCATGGCCTCAATCACATACAAATTTAAAAAAAAAACATTTTTTACAAACTTAACACGACATTTTGTGGACGGCAGTCTCCGACGGAAGAGGGAGAGATCCCGAGAGAGCGCCTGTGATGCCAATCGCGGTGTCGGCTCTGGGAGTGAGGAGGATGCCCCGGCTGTAAAAGTAGTAGCAGCAAGGCGAGGCAGGGGCCGGCCGCCTACTACAGGCGAATACGTCGGCCTCGCCCGTGCCAAGGCGGCTCTAGTAGCGGCTGAGCGGCAAGAGATTGAGCTGAGGGCCGAACGTGAGGTGGCAGACATGACCGTGATGTTGCGCTCACAGTCAGCAACTGACGTTCGGCTCTCAGAGTCATCTACCGGTGACCAAGAAGAGCTGGCCACGGACTTGAGCAGGAAGGTGCTGGACAGCGTGGCTACTATTAATAATGTGGCTGCGAAGTCCAGCAATCTCAAGGGCACGTTTCAGCGGGCTCTGAAGGTGGCTGCAAACACCATCAAAGAGGCGATGGAAGACCTCTCGAAGCGGTCCTCTACGGAGGAAACAAAGAAGTTGCAGGCGGCAAATACGCGCTTACGTGACGAAGTCGCGGAGCTCCGGAAAGAAATTGCAGAGCTTCGTAAAGAAATGACGACGGCTAGAGTCCTCGCCCCACCACAGGTCTCGAGATCCTCGATCCAAAGCGAGCCTCATCTGGTGGAAGAGCTCGAACAGGCCATACTGCGCCAGGTGGGTGGTATGTTAAGCGCACGGTTTGAGGCACTGGAGGAACGCCTCTTACCTGAAAAGCGCATACGTCCCCCACTGGCTGCAGACCGCAAAAACGCCATGGCCTCGAGGACTGTGAACGAGAAGCAGACACCAGGCCCATCTAGGGTCTCAGCTGGCTCGACTAAAATGGAGGTCTCTGCCCAACACCCTAAACCCAAGAAGGGAAAAGGGAGAGGGAAAAAGAGCGCCAAAGTGACACCGGGTAAGGCAGAGCCTACCCAGGAAGCCCCGATGGAGTTGGAACCAACCGCTGGTCCATCGGCCCCCCGTCCGGCCCCTGTTCACGAACAGTGGTCTAAAGTGGTGCGACGGGGAGCCAAAAAGGCCGAGAAAGCGCCAACGGCGTCTAGGGAAAAACCTCCACCCTCAGCGAAGACTCGAGGCTCGAAGCCAGCCGTACTTACAAAGGCACCAAAGGCAGCCAAGCTTCGTCCTCCCCGCACTGCAGCGGTTATTATAACGCTGCAACCCGGGGCAGCGGAGCAAGGCTTGTCCTACGCCAAGGTGCTCGCGGAGGCCAGAACTAGGATTAACCTTGAGGAGCTTGGCCTACCGCCAATAAGTATGCGGACAGCCGCCACAGGAGCCCGCGTTATAGAGGTGCCCGGTGCGGAGAAGACCGAGAAGGCCGACGTCCTAGCCGCCAAATTGAAGGAGGTGTTCCAGAGTGCGGAGGAGCTCATCCGAGTGTCAAGACCAGTCATCACGGCGGATATACGCGTGAGTGGCCTTGACGACACGGTGACCGTCCCGGAGCTCAAGGAGTCACTATCCAAGGCGGGAGAGTGCCCACCCGATGAATTTAAAACGGGTGACATCAGGAAGGGTCCCGGCGGGATGGGCACCGTGTTCGTTCGGTGTCCGGTAACAGCCGCAAAAAAGGTGGCTGCAAGTGGCCGTCTCCTCGTGGGATGGGTGGCGGCGCAGGTCAAGATTCTTGAATCAAGACCGCGCCGCTGCTACAGGTGTCTTGCGCCGGGTCATGTAAGGGCCCAATGCAAAGCAGAAGTTGACCGCAGCGAAGAGTGCTATCGCTGCGGTCAAATTGGCCACAAGGCTAGCAGCTGCACTGCCGCTCCAAACTGTACCCGTTGTTCAGCTGCGGGGAAACCGGCAGGTCACCTTTCTGGGGGCAAGGCATGTTCCAAGCCCCCAGCTAAACCCAAGGCGAAAGAGAAGACGACTGAGACTGAGGCCACGGCCAAGTCCCAAGCGACTCGCCCCTCAGGGGAGCAGGTGGTGAGCATGGAGGAAACATAATGCAGGACACCCTAACTTTCCTTCAGACGAATGCCAATCACTCTGCCAGGGCTCAAGACCTTCTCCTTCAGAGCATGGCAGAGCGCTCGACTCAGGTATGTGTGGTCGCCGAGCCGTATAGAGTTCCGCCCAGAGCTAGTTGGGTCGGAGACCTGGGTGGCCTAGTGGCAATCACAACGCAGTCGCCTGCCTGGTCTCCTCCCCTCGAGGATGTGGTCAAGGGAACAGGTTATGTTGCGGCCCGAATTGGTGGGATTGTGGTTGTGGGGGTTTATTTCTCCCCTAACCGAACCCTCGCCGAGTTCGAGGACTTTCTACGCGAGGTGGGGACTTTAATTGGCCAGAACCGTCCCCGACCAATTATAGTCCTCGGAGACCTCAACGCAAAGTCCATGGCGTGGGGGTCCCCAAGAACGGACGCAAGAGGCGAGGCAGTCGGTGAGTGGCTGGTCGAGGCGGGGTTGTGTGTCCTGAACCGCGGCTCCCAGAACACATGTGTTCGACGATCAGGTGGCTCGGTGGTCGACGTGACCCTCGCCACCCCTGAGCTCGCGGTGCGGATCCGTGACTGGGAGGTTCTGGTCGACGAGGAGACGCTCTCCGATCATCGGTACATCCGGTTTAGCGTCTCCTCGATTTCGGCAAGACAGGACACCCGGTTGCCGTCTATGAGTGGTCCGCGGTGGGCACTGAACAGCCTGGATTCGGAGTTGCTGCTGGAAGCAGCGATAGTCCAGGCTTGGAACGCCCCTCCACCGGAGCCAGTAGACCTGGATGCGGAGACTGATGGGCTGTGTAAGGCCATGATACATGTATGCGACGCCGCCATGCGACGCGCGAGGCCTCCACAGTCCAAGCGCCAGGTCTACTGGTGGAACGAACGAATTGCAGGGCTCCGCCGCGAGTGCCTGATGAAACGCCGCCGCTACCAGCGGCAACGCAGAAGAAGGCGTCGGAACGAAGAGCTGGACACAGAGCTGGATGCCCTCTATGCCACCTACAGAGAGGCGCACAAGGCTCTTCGGGTCGCAATTAGTGCAGCAAAAGCGGAGGCCTGGCAGGTGGTACTAGAGTCACTGGAAAAGGACCCGTGGGGGCGACCGTACAGGTGGGCAAGGCAGAAGCTTCGCCCCTGGGCCCCCCCGATCACCAGCACTCTCGAGCCAGAGGTACTGCGTCGGGTGGTCGAGGGATTGTTCCCCAGTAGTCTGGGGACCGAATACGTCCCTCCCATCATGGTGGTATCTGTCTCGGAGGACGAGGAGGCTAGCAGTCTCGACGAGGTCTCGGCGGGAGAGCTGAGGGCTGCGGTCCTGAGAATGAGGGCCAAGACCACAGCACCGGGGCCTGACGGCATACCCGGTCGTGCATGGGCCCTCGCTCAGGACGCCTTAGAGCCTAGAGTGCGGGACCTCTTCACCAGGTGCCTCCGGGAAGGGCGATTTCCGAGTCGCTGGAAAAGTGGGAAGCTCGTCCTCCTGAGGAAGGAAGGACGACCGGTGGACGCACCCTCAGGGTACCGTCCCATTGTACTGCTTGACGAGGCCGGGAAGCTGCTCGAGCGGGTGGTAGCTGCCCGCCTCGTCAAGCACCTGGAGAGAAACGGGCCTGATTTGGCAAACACGCAGTTTGGGTTTCGGAGGGGTCGCTCAACGATCGACGCAATCGCGCACGTGCGGGACCTGTCTGAAGAAGCTTGCTCCACAGGCGGCGTGATGCTAGCTGTGTCTTTAGACATAGCAAACGCATTTAACACGCTGCCGTGGAGCACCATAATGGAAGGACTGAGATACCACAAGGTACCCCAAAATCTGCAAAACATTGTCGGAGATTACCTCTCCGATAGGGAGGTAGTCTTCCCGACGATGCAGAGGGAAATGAGAAGCCCCATGACGCGCGGTGTTCCACAGGGGTCTGCACTAGGCCCCCTTCTGTGGAACATCGGCTATGATTGGGTCCTCCGAGGCGCTACCCTCCGTGGCGTCGGCATCGTCTGTTATGCTGACGACACGCTGGTTACCGCCCGGGGTAAGGATTACCGGGAGGCGGCGATCCTCGCAACGGCTGCGGTTGCAGCAGTGGTGGGAAAGATTCGGAGGCTGGGCCTGGAGGTGGCGCTCCACAAGTCCGAAGCGATCTGCTTTCACGGACCGCGACGGGCGCCACCTGCAGGCTCAAAGATAGTGGTGGGGGGAGCCGACATCCCCGTCGGTACAACGCTGAAATACCTCGGTGTTGTACTCGACGGCAGGTGGCGGTTCTCGGAACACCTCCGGAGGCTTTCCCCTAAGCTCCTTGGAGCATCCGGGGCACTGGGCCGGCTGTTGCCCAACCTAGGGGGAGGTGGAGCTACCTGCCGCCACCTATACATGGCGGTGGTACGCTCCATGGCCATGTATGGGGCTCCGATCTGGGCGGACGGCTTATCCCCAAAGGAGGCAACTTTGCTACGCAGACCCCAACGGTCTATGGCCATTAGGGTATGTAGGGGATACCGGACCATATCCCATGAGGTGGCGTGCGTCCTTGCCGGGTCGTTGCCGTGGGACCTCGAAGCCAAAGTCCTGGCCCAGGTATACTGGCGCCGGGTGCGGGCGCGGGAGCAAGACCTGCGCCCCCTGCCTGAAGAGGTCCTGCGGTGGAGGAGGAGTGCCAGAAGAGAGGCCATAACGACCTGGCAGGAGCGCCTTCTGACGGGGCCTGCGAAGCGGGGCACGGGAGCTACTCGGCTCCTTGAAGCGATCCGACCAGTCCTGCACGAGTGGGTGGACCGCAAACACGGCGTCCTCACCTTCCGGATGACGCAGATCCTGACCGGACACGGCTGCTTCGGCAGGTATCTGCATAACGTCACCGGGAGAGAGCCGACTCCGGAATGCCACAGCTGCGGCTGTGCAGAAGAAACTGCACAGCACGTACTGGAGGCATGTCCGGCCGACAGTGGGCTGCGCCAGGCCCTGGTCGCAGTTGTGGGGAACGACCTCTCCTTGCCGGCCGTCATTAGAAAGATGGTCGGCGATGAGAGGTCGTGGGACGCTGTAGCGTCTTTTTGTGAGGCTGCCATTCTGCGGCGAGAAGACGAGGAGCGGGAGCGGGAAATCGCCCCCCTTGCTCACCCGAGGCGTAAGAGACGGACACGGAGGCGAGCCAGTAGGGCTCGGACTCTGTCTCCGATTGGAGGCCATGGGGCGTCGGATGCGGGGGTGTCCGACGCTTCCGATTAGGTAAGTGGCCATGAGGAGATGATGCCTGGGTGTCCCGGGCATCACCCGAGTGATATGGAAGGGCAATCTGCTCTCCGAGTAGGGGTCCGGAAGCGGACAGCGGCGTGGGCTGGGTCGTGCGCGAATGTTGCAAGCGACCTCACGACCCGACCTGTGCCGACGACGAGGGACACCGTGGGGTTTTAGTCGGTATGGGTGCCCTTCTGGCATCGAGTCCGACATACCCCGCACCGCCTCCCCCCGGGGGTGGAGCGGGCATGCGTAAGTGCATTTCCCCACGAAAAAAAAAAAAAAAAAAAAAAAAAAAAAAAAAAAAAAAAAAAAAAAAAAAAAAAAAAAAAAAAAGGTTAGGTTAGGTTCCCCCCCGAATGAGTTCCCGCCTTGCCGTGGCGGGGGGGCTCAGCGGTCGCAACAGTTGCGGCGGCCGCTGCCAAGAGGAACTCGAGGTGGAGGCTCGACCGGCGCCCTGGACATTCCGGGAAGCGGCGGTGCGAGCCTAGGCGGCCTTGGTTGGCCGCGGGACCCGGTCGGCGTCTCGGCCGTATGCCGAGTAGCGGCGACGCGGGTTGGGGCTCGCCTTTTTGAAGGCAGCCCAGGGGAGCCCTCGCTCGCATTTCTCTTCGGAGAAGCGCTAGCGATGAGCTCGAAGGGGCCTTCTCCGCGCGCCCCAGAGCTTTTATCTGGAGCGCGCGTAGAGGGCGGTCAGGGATCTCGCGTGTACCTCTCCTCGGAGAGGATCTTGCTGAGAGGCCCGGACGAGGGGGCCGTCTTCGGACGGATGGGAGGGACACCCGGTGCGTGGCTAACCCCACCACCGGACGAGGTGTCACAAATCGTAACCCCGTTAGCCGCGAGGCGCGGCACCGAGGGCCTTGGCTTAACCGCCCGGGCCGCGAGGAAGAAAACCTCTATAAAAAATCACCCCGAAGGTCAAGCGGCGGAGCAGCGCGAGGACCTGCATGGCCACCGGGAAGGTTGGTCGCAACTGCTACCCCCGCGGGGGCCCAGCCGAAGCCCTGCGCGGGAGACGCCTAGGCTTACCCGGGTACAGGGGGCACTGCCCGGGTGGACCACGTATATCCCCCATACTCGTGGGAACTGTATGGATAAGCTCAAACTTAAATTCTCAGTTCGGAAGGAGGAGAAGGGGCGTAGCTCCGAGGTGGACCTGGGCGGAGAGTCTGACTCGTCGCTCGGGAGTATGGTGTCCGTGACATCAACGGACAGGACAGACGGCAAAGGCCTTCTAAAGCGGGTGCGGTCCCGCGAGGTCATGAGTGGTGCTGCTAGCAGCATCGACTCGGATGACGATGTGGACGCACCAGCCACGAAGATACTTGCAGTGCCAAGAAGAGGTAGAGGCCGGCCGCCTACCACAGGCGAGTACGTCGGCCTCGCCAAGGCGAAGGCGGCTCTTGTCGCTGCTGAGCGTCAAGAATTGGAGATGCGAGCCGAGCGCGAAGTCGAGCAAATGTCGGTGACTTTGCGGTCCCAGGCTTCGACGAGCGCCAAGCTCTCAGAGTCCTCGGTGGGTGAGCAGGAGCAGCTGTCCTCAGACCTGCGCGAGAGGGTGCTGGAGAGCTTGGCCACCATCAACACGGTGGCCACGAAGTCCAGCAACCTCAAGGGGACCTTCCAGCGTGCGCTGAAGGTGGCTACTGCCACAATACAGGAGGCGATGGCTGACCTGCAGACGAGGTCCTCAACCGAGGAGACCCGTCGACTACAGGCAGCCAACACTCGTCTGAGAGAAGAAGTATTGGAGCTCCGCAAGGAAATTGTGGAGCTCCGCAAAGATGTGACTGCGGCAACGGCTTCCAATTCTGCTCGTCCACAGGCCTCGGGGTCATCGACCCGGTACGAGCCTCGTGCAGCGGAGGAGTTGGAGCAGGCCGTTCTGCGCCAAATAGGGGGGATGCTGAACGCTAGGTTCGAGGCGCTGGAGGAGCGCCTCCTTCCCGATAAGCGCATCCGTCCCCCCTTGGCAGCAGATGCCAAAAACGCCGCTACCAGGAAAGCCCACGCTAATCCGGTTTCGGATCCGGGGCTTCCAGGAACATCAGCGGCAACTGGAGGTACGCAGACTTCCTCTAACACCCGAAAGGGCGGTAAGGGGAAGGGGAAAAAGACGGTGACGAAGGATGCCCAACCTGCGGCATTCTCTGGCTCGCAGGGTCCGCAGCCAAAGCCGCAGGCTCCCGCCAACGAGACCTGGGCCACGGTCACCAAAAAGGGGCGAAAGAAAGGTGGCCCGACGGCTTCTGCACCACCGCAGCGACAGTCGCAGGCGCAAGCCGGTTCGCGACAACCGCAGTCAGGTGGTGGAAAAAGCCGTCGGAAAGGCAAAAAAGAGGTGGCCAAGCCCAAGCTCCAAGTCCCCCGCTCCGCAGCTGTCATCATGACGTTGCAGCCTGGAGCGGCGGAGAGGGGTGCAACGTATGCGAAGGCGTTGCTTGAGGCAAGGCGAAGGGTGGACCTGACGAAGTTGGGCATCACCGTCAACTTCCGGATAGCGGCCACTGGTGGCCGCATGCTGGAAGTTTCCGGTGATCCCAGCGGCGAGAAGGCGGACTCCCTGGCTGCGAAGCTCAGGGAGATCTTTGACGAGGGCGACGTCCGAATCTCCAGGCCGATAAAGTGCGCGGACCTGCGTGTCACCGGCCTGGACGATTCGGTCACCACGGAGGAGGTCGCCGCCGCCATCGCGGGGGTCGGCGAGTGCGATGTTGGCCACATTAAGGCCAACGACATCCGCCGCAACGCCGCCGGCATCGGTACGACTTTCGTCCGATGTCCGGTGGCCGCGGCTCAGAAAGTTGCCAGCAATGGCCGCTTAAAGGTGGGATGGGTTTCGGCCCAAGTTAAGGTGTTGCCAGCTCGGCCGTTGCGCTGCTTCCGGTGCCTCGAATTGGGGCACTTCCGGGAGCAGTGCGGGGCGGATAAGACAGACCGTAGCGGTGAGTGCTACCGCTGTGGTCAAAACGGCCACAAAGCCAGTGGGTGCTCTAGCGAGCCCCACTGCTCGGTGTGCGCAGCAGCGGGCAAACCAGCCTCCCACCGGTTGGGAGGCAGGGCCTGCGCTGTGCCCCAGAAGAAGGGCAGGAAGGTAGTTGCCGCGGCCAAGTCCCGGCAGCCGCCACCCCGCAACCCGCCAGCTGGGCCTGAGGAGTCGCGGATGGACGCCAGCTAAGGCCGCCCATCTGCGACTGGGAACTTGGGCGTCGGTTCGGGGGAACCGGCGTCCACCACAAAGCTCCCGAGATGGCACGATGTGGGAGGTGTTCCCCACATCGTGACAAGGTGGGTGGAGCAGAAGCTCCCCGAGGAGGGGTCCCAGGGGACCAGCGCCCAGGCCGGGGCTGCGGAAGAGTACGAGAAATGCTCCCGGGCCCCGGCACATAGCGCAAAGGAGGAACACCCCAGGGTTTTTAGTGGGTATGCCGCCACTAGGGCGGAGACTCCCACATCACCACACTGCTCCCCCCGGGGTAGGGTGGTACCTATAAAAGGTTTTCCCTGGTAAAAAAAAAAAAAAAAAAAAAAAAAGGTTAGGTTAGGTTAGGTTAGGTTCCAATTTTAAAAGTTTCCAAAGTTTAAATTCAAAGTTCGTGGGGAGGAGAGGGGGCGTAGCCCCGTTGTGGATACCGCTGAAGAGTCTGACTCTTCGGTCGGTAGTATGGTGTCGGTAGCGGGGTCCTCGGATGGCAGGACTCATCTTAAGCGGGTGCGATCCTGCGACAAGATGAGTGTAGCCGGCAGTCCGATCGACTCCGACGACGACGAAGAGGTACCGGCCACTAAGGTCGTCGCGGTACCTAAAAGAGGCAGAGGCCGGCCGCCCACCACGGGCGAGTACGTCGGCCTCGCCAAGGCCAAGGCTGCCCTAGTGGCTGCTCAGAGGTCAGAGATGGAGTTGAGGGCCGAGCGGGAAGTCGAGGAGCTGACCGTGAACCTACGGTCACAGACTTCGGCGGAACCCCGGCTCTCCGAGTCTTCGGCCGGTGAGCAGGAAGAGCTGGCTTCGGACCTGCGTAGGAAGGTGCTGGAAAGCGTGGCCACCATCAACAGTGTGGCCACGAAGTCCAGCAACCTAAAAGGGACGTTTCAGCGGGCGCTGAAAGTGGCGGCTTCCACCATAAAGGAGGCGATGGCCGACCTGCAGACGAGGTCCTCAACAGAGGAGACCCGGAGACTGCAGGTCGCCAACACGCGCCTGCGCGAAGAAGTAGCGGAGCTCCGGAAGGAGATTGTGGAGCTCCGCAGAGACGTAACTGCGGCAGCGGCCTCCGCTCCTCCACAGGCCTCGGGATCCACTATCCGACACGAGGCCCGCTCAATGGAGGAGATGGAGCAAGCTGTTTTGCGCCAGATCGGGGGCATGCTCAACGCACGGTTTGAGGCGCTAGAGGGGCGCCTCTTACCAGAGCAGTGCACTCGCCCCCCACTGGCTGCAGACAGGAAAGGTAAAGGTTCCCGGAGAGCCCCCATGGTTCCGATCCCGGACCAAGGTCTCCCGGGAACATCGGCCGTGACTCAGCCTTCTTCCATTGCCCAAAAGGGCAAGAAGGGGAAGGCCAAGAAAGTGACGAAGGAAGGACCCCCCGGTGTGGTCCCAAGCCCAGAGGCCCTTCGACCGGCGTCTGCAGCTCCTGCAAAGGAGTCATGGGCCACGGTGACCAAGAAGGGCCGCAAGAAGGCTGGTTCGACGACTTCTGCACCGCCGCAGCGACAGTCGCAGGCGCAAGCCGGTTCGCGACAGTCGCAGGCCGGTGGTGGGAGAAGCCGTCGGAAGGGCAAAAAGGAGGTAGCCAAGCCCAAGCTCCAAGTCCCCCGCTCCGCAGCTGTCATCATGACGTTGCAGCCTGGAGCGGCGGAGAGGGGTGCAACGTATGCGGCGGCGTTGCTTGAGGCAAGGCGAAGGGTGAATATAAGGGAGATGGGCATCACCGTCAACTTCCGGGTAGCGGCCACTGGTGGCCGCATGTTGGAGGTGTCCGGCGATCGCAGTGGCGAGAAGGCGGACTCCCTGGCTGCGAAGCTCAGGGAGATCTTCGACGAGGGTGACGTCCGAATCTCAAGGCCGACGAAGTGCGCGGACTTGCGTGTCACTGGCCTTGACGATTCGGTCACCAAGGAGGAGGTCGCTGCTGCCATAGCCAGGGTTGGCGAGTGTCGGGCTGACCTGGTCAAGGCTGGTGACATTCGTCGCAACGCTGCCGGCATCGGGACATCTTACGTCCAATGTCCGGTGGCTGCAGCGCAGAAGGTCGCAGGCAAAGTGCGAATCCAGGTGGGGTGGGTTTCGGCCCAAGTTAAGGTGTTGCCAGCTCGGCCGTTGCGCTGCTTCCGGTGCCTCGAATTGGGGCACTTCCGGGAGCAGTGCGGGGCGGACAAAACAGACCGTAGCGGTGAGTGCTACCGCTGCGGTCAAAACGGCCACAAAGCCAGTGGGTGCTCTAGCGAGCCCCACTGCTCGGTGTGCGCAGCAGCGGGCAAACCAGCCTCCCACCGGTTGGGAGGCAGGGCCTGCGCTGTGCCCCAGAAGAAGGGCAGGAAGGTAGTCGCCGCAGCCAAGTCCCGGAAACAGCCGTCCCGCACCCCACAAACGGGGACAGAGGAGTCGCAGATGGACGCCGGTTAGGTACCTCTGCGACTGGGAACTTGGGCGTCGGTTCGGGGGAACCGGCGTCCACCACAAGGTTCCCGAGATGGCACGATGTGGGAGGTGTTCCCCACATCGTGACAAGGAGGGTGGAGCAAAAGCTCCCCGAGGAGGGGTCCCAGGGGACCAGCGCCCAGGCCGGGGCTGCGGAAGAGTACGAGAAATGCTCCCGGGCCCCGGCACATAGCGCAAAGGAGGAACACCCCAGGGTTTTTAGTGGGTATGCCGCCACTAGGGCGGAGACTCCCACATCACCACACTGCTCCCCCCGGGGTAGGGTGGTACCTATAAAAGGTTTTCCCTGGTAAAAAAAAAAAAAAAAAAAAAAGGTTAGGTTAGGTTAGGTTAGGTTAGGTTAGGTTAGGTTAGGTTAGGTTAGGTTAGGTTCCCCCCCGAATGAGTTCCCGCCTTGCCGTGGCGGGGGGGCTCAGCGGTCGCAACAGTTGCGGCGGCCGCTGCCAAGAGGAACTCGAGGGGCCTTCTCCGCGCGCCCCAGAGCTTTTATCTGGAGCACGCGCAGAAGGCGGTCTGGGATCTCGCGTGTACCTCTCCTCGGAGAGGCTTTTGCTGAGAGGCCCGGACGACATGGGGGCCGTCCTCACGGGCGGAGGGAGGGACACCCGGTGTGTGCTTACACCACCACCGGACGAGGTGCCGCACATCGGAACCCCGTTAGCCGCAAAGCGCGGGACCGAGGGCCTTGGCTTAACCGCCCGGGCCGCGAGGAAGAAAACCTCTATAAAAAATCACCCCGAAGGTCAAGCGGCGGAACAGCGCGAGGACCTGCATGGCCACCGGGAAGGTTGGTCGCTACTGCTACCCCCCGTGGGGGCCCAGCCGAAGCCCTGCACGGGTTAAACCCTAGGCTTACCTCGGTACAGGGGGCACTGCCGGGGTGGACATGATACTTCCGCCATACTCGTGGGAATCGTATGGATAGTTTACACATTAAAACTTCTTCGGTTCGTAGGGGGAGGGGGCAAGGCCCCGAGGAGGAGATGGGTGAGGAGTCTGACTCCTCATTCAGGAGTTTGAGGTCGCCGTTGGTGTCGCCAGCGTCATCGCGAAGCGGCAGCCTTCGGCGGAAGCGGGAGCGATCCCGCGAGAGAGTTGCCGATGCCAGTCGTGGCATGGGCTCTGGGAGCGAGGAGGACGCCCCGGCTGTCAAGTTGGTCGCAGCACGGCGAGGCAGAGGCCGGCCGCCTACAACAGGCGACTATGTCGGCCTCGCCAAGGCCAAGGCGGCTCTCGTAGCGGCCGAGAGGCAAGAGATAGAGACGAGAGCAGAGCGTGAGGTCGAGCAATTGACGGCGACTATACGGTCGCAGTCAAAGACCAGCATGCAGCTCTCTGAATCTTCGGCAGGAGAGGAAGACGTGTCGAGCTACGACCTTAGCAAGAAGGTGCTGGACTGTGTTGCCACGATCAACAACGTGGCCGCTAAGTCCAGTAACCTCAAAGGCACGTTCCAACGGGCACTGAAGGTAGCGGCGGCTACCATTAAGGACGTTGTTGAGGACCTGCAAAAAAGGTCCTCAAATGAGGAGACAAAGCTGCTTCAGGCTGCCAATGTGCGTCTTCGCGGCGAAGTTGCAGAGCTCCGTAAGGAAATGGCAGAGCTCCGCACAGAAATGGTGAAAGCACGAGCTTCTCCGCCTCAGCAGGTTTCGGGACTCTCAGTCCGTAACGAGCCTCGTCTGGTGGAGGAACTAGAGCAAGCCATACTGCGCCAGGTGGGAGGAATGTTGAGTGCGCGGTTCGAGGCGCTCGAAGAGCGTCTCCTACCGGAGAAACGCACCCGTCCTCCTCTGGCTGCAGATCGCAGAAGAGCCATGGCCTTGAAGACCACTGCGCAGTCTGCGGAGGTAGACCCGACACCGGGGCCATCTGGTGTCCCTGCAGGCTCTATTGCCATGGAGACGTCGGCTCCAGCCCCGAAACCCAAAAAAGGGAAAGGCAAGAAGAGCAAAGCGGCATCGGGTACCCTGACACGCCCAGCAGCAACGGACCCAACCCCGGGTACTTCAGCTTCCCGTCCAACCCCACCTGCCACTGAACAGTGGACTAAAGTGGTGCGGCGGGGAGCCAAGCGAAACGAGAGGGCCCCAGCGACGGCAAGGCGTGGGTCTCCACCCGCAGCGAAGACGCAAGGCCCAAAACGAGCTAAACCTGGGAAGACCCCGAAGGTGGCTAAACTCCGCCCTCCCCGCACCGCAGCGGTTGTTATCACCCTGCAACCTGGGGCGGCGGAGAAGGGCCTTACATACGCCACAGTGCTTGCTGAAGCCAAGGCGAGAGTAGACCTGGGGGAGCTTGGGCTACCGCCCATACACATGAGGACGGCCGCCACGGGCGCCCGAGTCATAGAGGTCCCTGGCGCGGATAAGGCGGAAAAGGCCGATGCCCTTGCCGATAAGCTCAAGGAGGTCTTCCGAGGGGCGGAGCAGGACATCCGCGTGTCCAGGCCGGTCACCACCGCAGACGTGCGCGTGACTGGCCTCGATGACACCGTTACGGTCCCAGAGCTCCAGCAGGCACTGGCTAAAGCGGGAGGGTGTCCACCAGGCGATTTTAAGACTGGGGACATAAAGAAGGGTCCTGGGGGCATGGGCACATCGTTTGTCCGTTGCCCAGTGACGGCTGCAAAAAAGATAGCGGCGAGCGGCCGACTTCTGGTCGGATGGGTGGCGGCGCAGGTCAAGATCTTAGAGTCGAGACCGCGCCGCTGCTTCAGATGTTTAGCTCCTGGCCACGTAAGGGCCCAGTGCAAAGCAGAGGTGGACCGCAGCGAAGAGTGCTACCGCTGCGGTCAAAACGGGCACAAGGCGAATGGCTGCTCCGCCACCCCGCACTGCACATCATGTGCTGCAGCAGGGAAACCCGCGGCCCACCTTACTGGGGGCAAGGCTTGCACCAAGCCCCCAGGCAAACCAAGGAAGAGTAGGAATGCGACTGCGACTGAGGCCACGACCCAGTCGCAGCGGACACAGCCCTCAGGGGAGCAGGTGACGCGCATGGAGGAAACGTAATGCCAGGCACAATCACGTTTCTCCAGGCGAACATCAACCACTCTGCCAGAGCTCAGGACCTACTACTCCAGAGCATGGCAGAGCGGTCGATCAAGGTGTGCGTGGTTGCCGAACCGTACAGGGTCCCTCCCAGAACCGACTGGGTCGGGGATCTGGACGGTGTAGTGGCAATTACCACGCAGTCGCCAACCCAGTCCCCTCCCTTTGAGGACGTGGTGAAGGGTAGGGGTTTCGTGGCAGCCCGGATGAGCGGAATCGTGGTTGTGGGCGTGTATTTCTCTCCCAACAGGGCCCTCGCTGATTTTGAGGATTTTCTTGGCGAGGTAGGGACCCTGGTGGGCCGGAACCGCCCGCGACCATCGATAGTCCTCGGCGATCTCAACGCCAAATCCACGGCGTGGGGATCGCCTAGGACGGACGCAAGAGGTGAGGCTGTTGGTGAATGGCTGGTGGAGACGGCGCTGTGCGTGCTGAACCGCGGCTCCACGCAAACGTGCGTACGGCGCGCGGGCGGGTCGGTTGTGGATTTGACACTGGCAGCCTCCGAGCTTGTGGCGAGGGTACAAGGCTGGAAGGTTCTGGCTGACGAGGAGACGCTCTCCGACCACCGGTATATCCGATTCAGCGTCTCCACGTCCTCGGCGAGACAGGACACCCAGTCCCCGCCGGCGGTTGGCCCGCGTTGGGCGCTGAAGCGCCTGGACTCAGAGAAGCTGCTAGAGGCAGCTATAGTCCAGGCGTGGAACGCCCTCCCGTCGGTCACACCTGACTTGGAGGAGGAAGCTGATGCCCTGTGTAAGGCCATGGTGCACGTGTGCAATGCCGCAATGCCACGTGCAAGGCCTCCACAGGGCAAACAGCAAATGTATTGGTGGAACGAGCACATCGCGGAACTCCGCCGCGCGTGCCTTGCGTCGCGCCGCCGTTACCAGCGGCAACGCCGCATAAGGGCTCGCTCGGAGGAGCTGGACAGGGAGCTGGATGTGCTCTACGCCACATACAGGGAGGCATGCCGGGCCCTCCGCATCGGCATCAGTGAGGCGAGAGCGGAGTCCTTCCAGATGTTGCTGGACGCTCTGGAGAGGGACCCATGGGGACGGCCGTACAGGTGGGCGAGGCAGAAGCTCCGCCCCTGGGCACCCCCAGTCACCATTACGCTTGACCTGGAGGTCCTCCAGCGGGTGGTCGAGGGTCTGTTCCCCGGGTCACCGGGGACCGATTTTGTCCCTCCCACCATGGCGTTGCCTGCTGAGGTGGGCGAGGATACTGGCGACCCTGATGAGGTCTCGGAGGGGGAGCTGTGGGCCGCTGTCCTCAAAATGAGGGCCAAAAACACGGCGCCGGGGCCAGACGGTATACCCGGCCGTGCCTGGGCCCTCGCTCAGGAAGCACTCCAGCCCCGAACGCGGGACTTCTTCAGTCGGTGCCTCAGGGAAGGGCGATTTCCGAGGCGCTGGAAGAGCGGCAGACTCGTCCTCCTGAGGAAGGAGGGACGGCCGGTGGACACCCCCGCGGGGTATCGCCCTATAGTCCTGTTGGACGAAGGGGGTAAGCTCTTGGAGCGGGTCGTTGCCTCCCGCCTAGTGAGGCACCTGGAGAGGGTCGGGCCGGACCTGGCGCCCACGCAGTACGGCTTCAGGAGAGGTCGCTCAACGGTCGATGCTATAGCGCATCTGAGAGACCTCTCTGAAGACGCGTGCTCCACCGGCGGCGTAATGCTAGCAGTGTCCTTGGACATTGCGAATGCATTCAACACGCTGCCGTGGAGCACAATCCTGGAGGGGCTGAGGTTCCACCGAGTGCCCCAGTATCTCCAAAGCCTTGTCCGGGACTACCTCTCCGACAGAGAGGTAGTCTACCCGACGATGCTAGGGGAGAGGAGAAGCCCAATGACGCGGGGGGTTCCACAGGGGTCCGTTTTGGGTCCCCTGTTATGGAACGTGGGCTACGACTGGGTCCTCCGAGGCGCTACCCTTCGTGGCGTCGGCATCATTTGCTATGCCGACGACACGATGGTTACCGCCCGGGGGAAAGACTTCAGGGAAGCGTCGGTCTTGGCGACTGCCGCAGTAGCGGTGATAGTCGGAAAAATCCGGAGGTTGGGCCTGGAGGTGGCGCTCCACAAGTCTGAAGCGATCTGTTTTCATGGACCGCGACGGGCGCCACCTGCAGGCTCACATATAATCGTGGGAGGGACCGCCATCCCTGTCGGTACCACGCTGAAGTATCTCGGCGTGGTACTCGACGGCAGGTGGCGGTTCGGGGAGCACCTCCGGAAGCTGTCGCCGAAGCTCCTCGGTACAGCTGGAGCCCTGGGCCGACTACTGCCCAACTTGGGGGGAGCCGGAGCCACTTGCCGCCACCTTTACATGGCGGTGGTGCGCTCCATGGCGCTGTACGGGGCCCCCATTTGGGCCACCGGACTGTCACAGCAGGAGGAGGCCGTGCTCCGCAGACCACAAAGGTCTATGGCCATACGGGTATGCCGGGGCTACAGGACTCTGTCCCATGAGGTGGCCTGTGTACTTGCCGGGTCGATGCCGTGGGACCTCGAGGCCAGAGTCCTGTCCCAGATATACTGGAGACGGGCGCAGGCGCGAGAGGACGGCCAGCACCCCTTGCCGGAAGAGGTTCTGCGATGGCGAAGGAGGGCCAGGAGGGAGGCCATAGAGGCCTGGCAGGAGCGCCTATTGACGGGGCCTGCGAGGCGGGGCACAGGAGCGACACGGCTCCTCGAGGCGATAAAGCCTATCCTTCGGGAGTGGGTTGAGAGGCGGCACGGGGTCATGACCTACCGGCTCACACAGATTCTGACCGGACACGGCTGTTTCGGCAGGTATCTGTGTAACGTAGCCGGGAGGGAACCGACCCCGGAATGCCATAGCTGCGGATGCGCCGAGGAAACTGCGCAGCATGTCTTGGAGACATGTCCAGGAGACGAAGGGCTGCGTCTGGCCCTGATACAGGTGGTCGGCAATGACCTCTCTTTGCCCACTCTCATACGCAAGATGGTGGGCGACGAGAGGTCGTGGGATGCAGTGGTGGCGTTTGCGGAGGCGGCCATACTGCGGAGAGAGGAAGAGGAGCGGGAGCGAGAGATCGCCCCTCTCGCTCATCCAAGACGGCGAAGGCGGACGCGGAGGAGGGCCAACAGGGCCCGGACTCCGTCTCCGGTGGGAGGCCCTGGAGTGTCGGATGCGGGGGCGTCCGATGCTTCCGACTAGGAAAGGGCAACGGAGCGGTGATGGCTGGGTGTCCCCAGTCATCATTCGAGTGAAAGTGTTGAGGCATTGCCTCAAGAGGTGGGTCCGGACGCGGACAGCGACATGGGCGGGGTTGCGAAAGCGTGCACTCAACGGTCGCGTGGCCACGCCCTTGTCGATGAAGAGGGACACCGTGGGGTTTTAGTCGGTATGGGGGCCACTAGGGCCTCGAGTCCGACATACCTCCGGCTCGATCGAGGATCGAGACTCGAGGCTCGACCGGCGCCCTGGATATTCCGGGAAGCGGCGGTGCGAGCCTAGGCGGCCTTGATTGGCCGCGGGACCCGGTCGGCGTCTCGGCCGTATGCCGAGTAGCGGCGACGCGGGTTGGGGCTCGCTTCAGAAGCAGCCCAGGGGAGCTCTCGCTCGCTCTTCTCCTCGGAGAAGCGCTAGTGATGAACTCGAGGGGCCTTCTCCGCGCGTGCCAGAGCTTTTATCTGGAGCGCGCGTAGAAGGCGGTCCGGGATCTCGGGTATACCTCTCTTCGGAGAGGTTCTTGCTTGAGAGGCCTGGACGATGGGGGCCGTCCTTGGACGGATGGGAGGGACACCCGGTGCGTGGCTAACCCCACCACCGGAAGAGGTGTCACAAATCGTAACCCCGTTAGCCGCGAGGCGCGGGACCGAGGGCCTTGGCTTAACCGCCCGGGCCGCGAGGAAGAAAACCTCTATAAAAAATTACCCCGAAGATCAAGCGGCGGAGCAGCGCGAGGATCTGCATGGCCACCGGGAAGGTTGGTCGCAACTGCTACCCCCGCGGGGGCCCAGCCGAAGCCCTGCGCGGGAGACGCCTAGGCTTACCCGGGTACAGGGGGCACTGCCCGGGTGGACCACGTATATCCCCCATACTCGTGGGAACTATATGGATACTTTAAAGTTAAAATTCCAAGTTCGTGGGGAGGAGAGGGGGCGTAAGAGCCCCGAGGTGGACCTGGGCGGGGAGTCAGACTCCTCGGTCGGGAGCATGTTGTCGGTGACAGAGTCACCAGACAGGTCAGGAGGCAAAGGCCTCCTAAAGCGGGTCAGGTCCCGCGAGGTGTTGAGTCGCGCTACCAGCAGCATTGACTCCGACGATGATGAGAATGCTCCAGCCACAAAGCTGCTAGCAGTACCTAGGAGAGGCAGAGGCCGCCCGCCCACTACAGGCGAGTATGTCGGTCTTGCCAAAGCGAAAGCTGCTCTTTTCGCTGCTGAGCGCCAGGAGATGGAACTCAGGGCGGAGCGCGAAGTAGAACAGATGTCCTTGACCTTGCGGTCACAGGCTTCAACAGGCACTCGGCCCGCTGAGTCCCCAATGGGAGAGCAGGAGGAGTTAGCCACAGACCTGCGCAAGAGGGTGCTGGAAAGCTTGGCCACCATCAACACGGTGGCCGTGAAGTCCAGCAACCTCAAGGGAACTTTTCAGCGTGCGCTGAAGATGGCTACGGCCACGATACAGGAGGCGATGGCTGACCTGCAGACGAGGTCCTCAACCGAGGAGACCCGTCGACTACAGGCAGCCAACACTCGTTTGAGGGAGGAGGTAGCGGAGCTCCGCAAGGAAATTGTGGAGCTCCGCAGAGATATGACCATGGCAAGGGCTTCCACTTCCGCTCCTCCGCAGGCCTCAGGTTCGTCGACCCCGCACGACCCTCGTCCTGCGGAGGAGTTGGAGCAGGCCGTTCTGCGCCAAATAGGGGGGATGATGAACGCTAGGTTTGAGGCGCTGGAAGAGCGCCTCGTACCCGATAAGCGCATCCGTCCCCCCTTGGCAGCAGATGCCAAAAACACCGCTCCCCGGAAAGCCCCCACTAATCCAATCTCGGACCCGGGGCTTCCAGGGACATCAGCGGCAATGGAAGTACCACAACCTTCCAAAACCCGTAAGGGGAAAAGGAAGGGGAAGGCGACGAAGGGAGGCCAACCAGTGGGAGGCTCTGTCTCGCAGACCGCTGAGTGTGTGTCGACAGCCCCAGTCAATGAGACCTGGGCGACGGTGACCAAGAAGGGTCGCAAGCAGAAGGGTGGCTCAACGGCTTCTGTACCGCCGCAGCGACAGTCGCAGGCGCAAGCCGATTCGCGACAGTCGCGGTCAGGTGGTGGAAGAAGCCGTCGCCCAGCCAAAAAAGAGGTGGCCAAGCCCAAGCTCCAAGTCCCCCGCTCCACAGCTGTTATCATGACGTTGCAGCCTGGAGCGGTGGAGCGGGGTGCAACGTATGCGGCGGCGTTGCTTGAGGCAAGGCGAAAAGTGGACCTGAGGGCGATGGGCATCACCGTCAACTTTCGGGTGGCGGCCACTGGCGGCCGCATGTTGGAGGTTTCCGGCGAATCCAGTGGCGAGAAGGCGGACTCCCTGGCTGCGAAGCTCAGGGAGATCTTTGACGAGGCCGACGTCCGAGTCTCCAGGCCGATGAAGTGCGCGGACTTGCGCGTCACTGGCCTGGATGACTCCATCACCACGGAGGAGGTCGCCGCTGCCATCGCAGGAGTTGGCGAGTGCGATGTTGGCCACATCAAGGCCAACGACATCCGCCGCAATGCCGCCGGCATCGGTACGACTTTCGTCCGATGCCCGGTGGCCGCGGCTCAGAAGGTTGCCAGCAATGGCCGCTTAAAGGTGGGGTGGGTTTCGGCCCAAGTGAAGGTGTTACCAGCTCGGCCGTTGCGCTGCTTCCGGTGCCTCGAATTGGGGCACTTCCGGGAGCAGTGCGGGGCGGATAGAACAGACCGCAGTGGTGAGTGCTACCGCTGCGGCCAAAACGGCCACATAGCCAGTGGGTGCTCTAACGAGCCCCACTGCTCGGTGTGCGCAGCAGCAGGCAAACCAGCCACCCACCGGTTGGGAGGCAGGGCCTGCGCTGTGCCCCAGAAGAAGGGCAGGAAGGTAGTCGCCGCGGCCAAGTCCCGAAAACAGCCGTCCCGCACCCCACAAACGGGGACAGAGGAGTCGCAGATGGACGCCGGTTAGGTACCTCTGCGACTGGGAAATTGGGCGTCGGTTCGGGGGAACCGGCGTCCACCACAAAGTTCCCGAGATGGCACGATGTGGGCGGTGTTCCCCACATCGTGACAAGGTGGGTGGAGCAGAAGCTCCCCGAGGAGGGGTCCCAGGGGACCAGCGCCCAGGCCGGGGCTGCGGAAGAGTACGAGAAATGCTCCCGGGCCCCGGCACATAGCGCAAAGGAGGAACACCCCAGGGTTTTTAGTGGGTATGCCGCCACTAGGGCGGAGACTCCCACATCACCACACTGCTCCCCCCGGGGTAGGGTGGTACCTATAAAAGGTTTTCCCTGGTAAAAAAAAAAAAAAAAAAAAAAAAAAAAAAAAAAAAAAAAAAAAAAAGGTTCCCCCCCGAATGAGTTCCCGCCTTGCCGTGGCGGGGGGGCTCAGCGGTCGCAACAGTTGCGGCGGCCGCTGCCAAGAGGAACTCGAGGTGGAGGCTCGACCGGCGCCCTGGACATTCCGGGAAGCGGCGGTGCGAGCCTAGGCGGCCTTGGTTGGCCGCGGGACCCGGTCGGCGTCTCGGCCGTATGCCGAGTAGCGGCGACGCGGGTTGGGGCTTGCCTTTTGGGAGGCAGCCCAGGGGAGCCCTCGCTCGCATTTCTCCTCGGAGAAGCGCTAGCGATGAGCTCGAAGGGGCCTTCTCCGCGCGCCCCAGAGCTTTTATCTGGAGCGCGCGCAGAGGGCGGTCCGGGATCTCATGCTGAGAGGCCCGGACGAGGGGGCCGTCTTCGGACGGATGGGAGGGACACCCGGTGCGTGGCTAACCCCACCACCGGACGAGGTGTCACAGATCGGAAACCCATTAGCCGCGAGGCGCGGGACCGAGGGCCTTGGCTTAACCGCCCGGGCCGCGAGGAAGAAAACCTCTATAAAAAATCACCCCGAAGGTCAAGCGGCGGAGCAGCGCGAGGACCTGCATGGCCACCGGGAAGGTTGGTCGCAACTGCTACCCCCGCGGGGGCCCAGCCGAAGCCCTGCGCGGGAGACGCCTAGGCTTACCCGGGTACAGGGGGCACTGCCCGGGTGGACCACGTATATCCCCCATACTCGTGGGAACTGCATGGATAAACTTAAAATTAGAATCCCAGTTCGGAAGGAGGAGAGGGGGCGTGGCCCCGAGGTGGACCTGAGTGGGGAGTCGGACTCTTCACTTGGGAGTTTGATGTCGGTGACAGACTCACCAGTTCGGTCGCCGGACAGTAGAACCCTGTTAAAGAGGGTGAGGTCCAGCGAGAGGATGAGCAGTGCGGGAAGTCCTATTGATTCGGACGATGACGCAGACGCTCCAGCTACGAAGGTAGTTGCAGCGCCAAGGAGGGGCAGGGGCCGGCCGCCTACTACGGGCGAGTATGTCGGCCTCGCCAAAGCTAAAGCTGCATTAGTAGCTGCTGAGAGGCAGGAGATGCAGTTGAGGGCCGAGCGCGAGGTCCAGGAGATGACCACTTCTCTGCGGTCACAAAGACCTACAAGCGCTCGGCTTTCCGAGGCATCGGGTGCAAACTCGGAGGAATCTGCCTCTGATTTGACGAAGACGGCCCTGGACTGCGTAGCCACGATTAACAACGTGGCTACTAAGTCTAGTAATTTGAAGGGCACTTTCCAGCGCGCATTGAAGGAGGCAGCGTCCACTATCAGGGAGGTAGTGGACGACCTGCAGGCAAGGTCCTCGACAGAGGAGACCAAAATCCTGCAGGCCGCCAATGCGCGACTGCGTGAAGAGGTAGCGGAGCTCCGGAAGGAGATTGTTGAGCTCCGCAGAGATTTGACAGCGGTCTCAGCTTCCGCTCCTCCGCAGGTCTCGGGATCTGAGATCCGACGCGAGACCCGATCAGCGGAGGAGCTGGAACAGGCCATACTGCGGCAGATAGGGGGTATGCTCAACGCTCGTTTTGAGGCGCTAGAGGGGCGCCTCCTACCCGAGCAGCATGCCCGCCCTCCTCTTGCCGCAGATAAGAAGAGCAAAACTTCCCGGAAAGCCCCAACGGTTCCGATTCCGGACCCAGGGCTTCCGGGAACATCGGCAATGACGCAGCCTTCCTCCATTGCCCGAAAGGGTAAGACGGGGAAGACCACAGAAGTGACAAAGAACGGACAGGGTACTGTCGCAAGTCAGGAGACCCTTCGTCCGGCACCCGCAGCCCAACCCAAGGAAACTTGGGCGACGGTTGCTAAAAAGGGTAAAAAGAAGGGTGGCTCGACGGCTTCGGCACCGCCGCAGCGACAGGCGCAGGCGCAAGCCAGTTCGCGTCAACCGCAAGCTGGTGGTGGATCAAGCCGTCGCCCAAAGAAGGCGAAGCCGGCCGCTCCACAACTTCGTGTCCCCAGCTCCGCAGCTGTCGTCCTGACACTGCAGCCTGGGGCGGTGGAGAGGGGCGCGACCTACGCCGCCGCATTATTGGAGGCGAGGAGGAGGTTCGATATGCAAGAATTAGGCATATCAACCATAAACTTCCGCGTAGCCGCCAGTGGCGGCCGGATGTTGGAGGTGCCAGGTGCGACAAGCGGTGACAAGGCGGACGCCCTCGCGGCGAAATTGCGGGAGATATTCGATCCGGATGACGTCCGTGTCTCCAGGCCAATGAAGTGCGTAGATCTGCGCGTCACCGGCCTGGATGACTCGGCCACTGAGAGGGAGGTCGCCGCCGCCATTGCGCGAGTTGGCGAATGCGAGGCTGACCTCGTAAAGGCGAACGCCATCCGCCGCAACGCTGCCGGCATCGGGACGACCTTCGTTCGATGCCCGGTGGCTGCGGCGAAAAAAGTGGCTAGCTGTGGACGTTTAAAGGTGGGCTGGGTCTCGGCCCAGATAAAAGTCCTAGCGGCTAGGCCGCTGCGGTGCTACCGGTGCCTCCAACTGGGGCATCTCCGGGGGCAGTGCGCAGAGGGAAACAAGGACCGCAGCGGTGAATGCTACCGCTGCGGTCAAGAAGGCCATAAAGCGAGTGAGTGCTCGTCCGAGCCTCATTGCTCGGTGTGCGCGGCAGCGGGCAGACCAGCCACCCACCGGTTGGGTGGCAGGGCCTGCGCCGTGCCCAAAAAGAAGGGCGGGAAGGTTGCAGTCGTGGCCAAGGCCAAGAAGCCGCCAACCCGCACCCCGCCAGCACGGGAAGAGGAATCGCGGATGGACGCTGGTTAAGGCGCCCATCTGTGACTGGGAACTTGGGCGTCGGTTCGGGGGAACCGGCGTCCACCACAAAGTTCCCGAGATGGCACGATGTGGGAGGTGTTCCCCACATCGTGACAAGGTGGGTGGAGCAGAAGCTCCCCGAGGAGGGGTCCCAGGGGACCAGCGCCTAGGCCGGGGCTGCGGAAGAGTACGAGAAATGCTCCCGGGCCCCGGCACATAGCGCAAAGGAGGAACACCCCAGGGTTTTTAGTGGGTATGCCGCCACTAGGGCGGAGACTCCCACATCACCACACTGCTCCCCCCGGGGTAGGGTGGTACCTATAAAAGGTTTTCCCTGGTAAAAAAAAAAAAAAAAAAAAAAAAAAAAAGGTTAGGTTAGGTTAGGTTCCCCCCCGAATGAGTTCCCGCCTTGCCGTGGCGGGGGGGCTCAGCGGTCGCAACAGTTGCGGCGGCCGCTGCTAAGAGGAACTCGAGGGGCCTTCTCCGCGCGCCCCAGAGCTTTTATCTGGAGCACGCGTAGAAGGCGGTCCGGGATCTCGCGTGTACCTCTCCTCGGAGAGGCTCTTGCTTGAGAGGCCCGGATGAGGGGGCCGTCCTCGGACGGACGGGAGGGACACCCGGTGCGTGGCTAACCCCACCACCGGACGAGGTGTCACAAATCGGAACCCCGTTAGCCGCGAGGCGCGGGACCGAGGGCCTTGGCTTAATCGCCCGGGCCGCGAGGAAGAAAACCTCTATAAAAAATCACCCCGAAGGTCAAGCGGCGGAACAGCGCGAGGACCTGCATGGCCACCGGGAAGGTTGGTCGCTACTGCTACCCCCCGTGGGGGCCCAGCCGAAGCCCTGCACGGGTTAAACCCTAGGCTTACCTCGGTACAGGGGGCACTGCCGGGGTGGACATGATACTTCCGCCATACTCGTGGGAATCGTATGGATAGTTTACATATTAAAACTTCTTCGGTTCGTAGGGGGAGGGGGCAAGGCCCCGAGGAGGTGATGGGTGAGGAGTCTGACTCCTCATTCAGGAGTTTGAGGTCGCCGTTGGTGTCGCCAGCGTCATCGCGAAGCGGCAGCCTTCGGCGGAAGCGGGAGCGATCCCGCGAGGAGGTTGCCGATGCCAGTCGTGGCATGGGCTCTGGGAGCGAGGAGGATGCCCCGGCTGTCAAGTTGGTCGCAGCACGGCGAGGCAGAGGCCGGCCGCCTACAACAGGCGACTATGTCGGCCTCGCCAAGGCCAAGGCGGCTCTCGTAGCGGCCGAGAGGCAAGAGATAGAGACGAGAGCAGAGCGTGAGGTCGAGCAATTGACGGCGACTTTACGGTCGCAGTCAAAGACCAGAATGCAGCTCTCTGAATCTTCGGCAGGAGAGGAAGACGTGTCGAGCTACGACCTTAGCAAGAAGGTGCTGGACTGTGTTGCCACGATCAACAACGTGGCCGCTAAGTCCAGTAACCTCAAAGGCACGTTCCAACGGGCACTGAAGGTAGCGGCGGCTACCATTAAGGACGTTGTTGAGGACCTGCAAAAAAGGTCCTCAAATGAGGAGACAAAGTTGCTTCAGGCTGCCAATGTGCGTCTTCGCGGCGAAGTTGCAGAGCTCCGTAAGGAAATGGCAGAGCTCCGCACAGAAATGGTGAAAGCACGAGCTTCTCCGCCTCAGCAGGTTTCGGGACTCTCAGTCCGTAACGAGCCTCGTCTGGTGGAGGAACTAGAGCAAGCCATACTGCGCCAGGTGGGAGGAATGTTGAGTGCGCGGTTCGAGGCGCTCGAAGAGCGTCTCCTACCGGAGAAGCGCACCCGTCCTCCTCTGGCTGCAGACCGCAGAAGTGCCATGGCCTCGAGGACCACTGCGCAGTCTGCGGAGGTAGACCCGACACCGGGGCCATCTGGTGTCCCTGCAGGCTCTATTGCCATGGAGACGTCGGCTCCAGCCCCGAAACCCAAGAAGGGTAAAGGGAAAGGCAAAAAGAGCAAAGCGGCATCGGGTAAGGCCGAGCCTACCCTGACACGCCCAGGAGCAACGGACCCAACCCCGGGTACTTCAGCTTCCCGTCCAACCCCACCTGCCACTGAACAGTGGACTAAAGTGGTGCGGCGGGGAGCCAAACGGAACGAGAGGGCCCCAGCGACGGCAAGGCGTGGGTCCCAACCCGCAGCGAAGACGCAAGGCCCAAAACGAGCTGAACCTGGGAAGACCCCGAAGGTGGCAAAACTCCGCCCTCCCCGCACCGCAGCGGTTGTTATCACCCTGCAACCCGGGGCGGCGGAGAAGGGCCTTACATACGCCACAGTGCTGGCTGAAGCCAAGGCGAAAGTAGACCTGGGGGAGCTTGGGCTACCGCCCATACATATGAGGACGGCCGCCACGGGCGCCCGAGTGATAGAAGTCCCTGGCGCTGATAAGGCGGAAAAGGCCGATGCCCTTGCCGACAAACTCAAGGAGGTCTTCCAAGGGGCGGAGCAGGACATCCGTGTGTCCAGGCCGGTCATCACCGCAGACGTGCGCGTGACTGGCCTTGATGACAGCGTTACGGTTCCAGAGCTCCAGCAGGCGCTGTCTAAAGCGGGAGGGTGTCCACCAGGCGATTTTAAGACTGGGGACATAAAGAAGGGTCCTGGGGGCATGGGCACATCGTTTGTCCGTTGCCCAGTGTCGGCTGCGAAAAAGATAGCGGCGAGCGGCCGACTTCTGGTCGGATGGGTGGCGGCGCAGGTCAAGATCTTAGATTCGAGACCGCGCCGCTGCTTCAGATGCTTAGCGCCTGGGCACGTAAGGGCCCAGTGCAAGGCAGAGGTGGACCGCAGTGAAGAGTGCTACCGCTGCGGTCAAAAGGGGCACAAGGCGAATGGCTGCTCCGCCACCCCGCACTGCACATCATGTGCTGCAGCAGGGAAACCCGCGGCCCACCTTACTGGGGGCAAGGCTTGCACCAAGCCCCCAGGCAAACCAAGGACGAGTAGGAAGGCGACTGCAATTGAGGCCACGGCCCAGTCGCAGCGGACACAGCCCTCAGGGGAGCAGGTGACGCGCATGGAGGAAACGTAATGCCAGGCACAATCACGTTTCTCCAGGCGAACATCAACCACTCTGTCAGAGCTCAGGACCTACTACTCCAGAGCATGGCAGAGCGGTCGATCAAGGTGTGCGTGGTTGCCGAACCGTACAGGGTCCCCCCCAGAACCGACTGGGTCGGGGATCTGGACGGTTTAGTGGCAATCACCACGCAGTCGCCAACCCAGTCCCCTCCCTTTGAGGACGTGGTGAAAGGTAGGGGGTTCGTGGCAGCCCGGATGAGCGGAATCGTGGTTGTGGGCGTGTATTTCTCTCCCAACAGGGCCCTCGCTGAGTTCGAGGATCTCCTTGGCGAGGTGGGGACCCTGGTGGGCCGGAACCGCCCGCGACCATCGATAGTCCTCGGCGATCTCAACGCCAAATCCACGGCGTGGGGATCGCCTAGGACGGACGCAAGAGGTGAAGCTGTTGGCGAATGGTTGGTGGAGACGGGGCTGTGCGTGCTGAACCGCGGCTCCACGCAAACGTGCGTACGGCGCGCGGGCGGGTCGGTGGTGGATGTGACCCTGGCAGCCTCCGAGCTCGTGGCGAGGGTACAAGGCTGGGAGGTTCTGGCTGACGAGGAGACGCTCTCCGACCACCGGTATATCCGGTTCAGCGTCTCCACGTCCTCGGCGAGACAGGACACCCAGCCCCCGCAGGTGGTTGGCCCGCGTTGGGCGCTGAAGCGCCTGGACTCAGAGAAGCTGCTGGAGGCGGCTATAGTCCAGGCGTGGAACGCCCTCCCGTCGGTCACACCTGACTTGGAGGAGGAAGCTGATGCCCTGTGTAAGGCCATGGTGCACGTGTGCAATGCCGCAATGCCACGCGCGAGGCCTTCACAGGGCAAAAAGCAAATGTACTGGTGGAATGAGCACATCGCGGAACTCCGCCGCGCGTGCCTTGCGTCGCGCC
The DNA here is from genome assembly GCA_911728515.1 of Peribatodes rhomboidaria. Taxonomy (NCBI): domain Eukaryota; kingdom Metazoa; phylum Arthropoda; class Insecta; order Lepidoptera; family Geometridae; genus Peribatodes; species Peribatodes rhomboidaria. The sequence continues at coordinate 17,643,604 of OU452177.1, forward strand.
GCCGTTACCAGCGGCAACGCCGCATAAGGGTTCGCTCGGAGGAGCTGGACAGGGAGCTGGATGAGCTCTACGCCACATACAGGGAGGCATGCCGGGCCCTCCGCATCGGCATCAGTGAGGCGAGAGCGGAGTCCTTCCAGATGTTGCTGGACGCTCTGGAGAGGGACCCATGGGGACGGCCGTACAGGTGGGCGAGGCAGAAGCTCCGCCCCTGGACACCTCCAGTCACCAGTACGCTTAACCTGGAGGTCCTCCAGCGGGTGGTCGAGGGTCTGTTCCCCGGGTCACCGGGGACCGATTTTGTCCCTCCCACCATGGCGTTGCCTGCTGAGGTGGGCGATGATACTGGTGACCCTGACGAGGTCTCGGAGGGGGAGCTGTGGGCCGCTGTCCTCAAAATGAGGGCCAAGAACACGGCGCCGGGGCCTGACGGTATACCCGGCCGTGCCTGGGCCCTCGCTCAGGAAGCACTCGAGCCCCGAACGCGGGACTTCTTCAGTCGGTGCCTCAGGGAAGGGCGATTTCCGAGGCGCTGGAAGAGCGGAAGACTCGTCCTTCTGAGGAAGGAGGGACGGCCGGTGGACACCCCCGCGGGGTATCGCCCCATAGTCCTATTGGACGAAGGGGGTAAGCTCTTGGAGCGGGTCGTCGCCTCCCGCCTGGTGAGGCATCTGGAGAGGGTCGGGCCGGATCTGGCACCCACGCAGTACGGCTTCAGGAGAGGTCGCTCAACGGTCGACGCTATAGCGCACCTGAGAGACCTCTCTGAAGAAGCGTGCTCCACCGGCGGCGTAATGCTAGCGGTGTCCTTGGACATTGCGAATGCATTCAACACGCTGCCGTGGAGCACAATCCTGGAGGGGCTGAGGTTCCACCGAGTGCCCCAGTATCTCCAAAGCCTCGTCCGGGACTACCTCTCCGATAGAGAGGTAGTCTACCCGACGATGCTAGGGGAGAGGAGAAGCCCAATGACGCGGGGGGTTCCACAGGGGTCCGTTTTGGGTCCCCTGTTATGGAACGTGGGCTACGACTGGGTCCTCCGAGGCGCTACCCTTCGTGGCGTCGGCGTCATTTGCTATGCCGACGACACGATGGTTACCGCCCGGGGGAAAGACTTCAGGGAAGCGTCGGTCTTGGCGACTGCCGCAGTAGCGGTCATAGTCGGAAAAATCCGGAGGCTGGGCCTGGAGGTGGCGCTCCACAAGTCTGAAGCGATCTGTTTTCATGGAGCGCGACGGGCGCCACCTGCAGGCTCACATATAATCGTGGGAGGGACCGCCATCCCTGTCGGTACCACGCTGAAGTATCTCGGCGTGGTACTCGACGGCAGGTGGCGGTTCGGGGAGCACCTCCGGAAGCTGTCGCCGAAGCTCCTCGGTACAGCTGGAGCCCTGGGCCGACTATTGCCCAACTTGGGGGGAGCCGGAGCCACTTGCCGCCACCTTTACATGGCGGTGGTGCGCTCCATGGCGCTGTACGGGGCCCCCATTTGGGCCACCGGACTGTCACAGCAGGAGGAGGCCGTGCTCCGCAGACCGCAAAGGTCTATGGCCATACGAGTATGCCGGGGCTACAGGACTCTGTCCCATGAGGTGGCCTGTGTACTTGCCGGGTCGATGCCGTGGGACCTCGAGGCCAGAGTCCTGTCCCAGATATACTGGAGACGGGCGCAGGCGCGAGAGGACGGCCAGCACCCCTTGCCGGAAGAGGTCCTGAGATGGCGAAGGAGGGCCAGGAGGGAGGCCATAGAGGCCTGGCAGGAGCGCCTACTAACGGGACCTGCGAGGCGGGGCACAGGAGCGACACGGCTCCTCGAGGCAATAAAGCCGATCCTTCGGGAGTGGGTCGAGAGGCGGCACGGGGTCATGACCTACCGGCTCACACAGATTCTGACCGGACACGGCTGTTTCGGCAGGTATCTGTGTAACGTAGCCGGGAGGGAACCGACCCCGGAATGCCATAGCTGCGGATGCGCCGAAGAAACTGCGCAACATGTCTTGGAGACATGTCCAGGAGACGTAGGGCTGCGGATGGCCCTGATACAGGTGGTCGGTAACGACCTCTCCTTGCCCACTCTCATACGCAAGATGGTGGGCGACGAGAGGTCGTGGGATGCAGTGGTGGCGTTTGCGGAGGCGGCCATACTGCGGAGAGAGGAAGAGGAGCGGGAGCGAGAGATCGCCCCTCTCGCTCATCCAAGACGGCGAAGGCGGACGCGGGGGAGGGCCAACAGGGCCCGGACTCCGTCTCCGGTGGGAGGCCCTGGAGTGTCGGATGCGGGGGCGTCCGATGCTCCCGATTAGAAAAGGGCAACTGAGCGGTGATGGCTGGGTGTCCCCAGCTATCATTCGAGCGAAAGTGTTGAGGCACGGCCTCAAGAGGTGGGTCCGGACGCGGACAGCGACATGGGCGGGGTTGCGAAAGCGTGCAATCAACGGTCGCGTGGCCACGCCCCTGTCGATGAAGAGGGACACCGTGGGGTTTTAGTCGGTATGGGGGCCACTAGGGCCTCGAGTCCGACATACCCCGCACTGCCTCCCCCCGGAGGTGGAGCGGCAATGCGTAAGTGCATTTCCCCACGTAAAAAAAAAAAAAAAAAAAAGGTTAGGTTAGGTTAGGTTAGGTTAGGTTAGGTTAGGTTAGGTTAGGTTAGGTTAGGTTAGGTTAGGTTAGGTTAGGTTAGGTTAGGTTAGGTTAGGTTAGGTTCCCCCCCGAATGAGTTCCCGCCTTGCCGTGGCGGGGGGGCTCAGCGGTCGCAACAGTTGCGGCGGCCGCTGCCAAGAGGAACTCGAGGTGGAGGCTCGACCGGCGCCCTGGACATTCCGGGAAGCGGCGGTGCGAGCCTAGGCGGCCTTGGTTGGCCGCGGGACCCGGTCGGCGTCTCGGCCGTATGCCGAGTAGCGGCGACGCGGGTTGGGGCTCGCCTTTTTGAAGGCAGCCCAGGGGAGCCCTCGCTCGCATTTCTCTTCGGAGAAGCGCTAGCGATGAGCTCGAAGGGGCCTTCTCCGCGCGCCCCAGAGCTTTTATCTGGAGCGCGCGTAGAGGGCGGTCAGGGATCTCGCGTGTACCTCTCCTCGGAGAGGATCTTGCTGAGAGGCCCGGACGAGGGGGCCGTCTTCGGACGGATGGGAGGGACACCCGGTGCGTGGCTAACCCCACCACCGGACGAGGTGTCACAAATCGTAACCCCGTTAGCCGCGAGGCGCGGCACCGAGGGCCTTGGCTTAACCGCCCGGGCCGCGAGGAAGAAAACCTCTATAAAAAATCACCCCGAAGGTCAAGCGGCGGAGCAGCGCGAGGACCTGCATGGCCACCGGGAAGGTTGGTCGCAACTGCTACCCCCGCGGGGGCCCAGCCGAAGCCCTGCGCGGGAGACGCCTAGGCTTACCCGGGTACAGGGGGCACTGCCCGGGTGGACCACGTATATCCCCCATACTCGTGGGAACTGTATGGATAAGCTCAAACTTAAATTCTCAGTTCGGAAGGAGGAGAAGGGGCGTAGCTCCGAGGTGGACCTGGGCGGAGAGTCTGACTCGTCGCTCGGGAGTATGGTGTCCGTGACATCAACGGACAGGACAGACGGCAAAGGCCTTCTAAAGCGGGTGCGGTCCCGCGAGGTCATGAGTGGTGCTGCTAGCAGCATCGACTCGGATGACGATGTGGACGCACCAGCCACGAAGATACTTGCAGTGCCAAGAAGAGGTAGAGGCCGGCCGCCTACCACAGGCGAGTACGTCGGCCTCGCCAAGGCGAAGGCGGCTCTTGTCGCTGCTGAGCGTCAAGAATTGGAGATGCGAGCCGAGCGCGAAGTCGAGCAAATGTCGGTGACTTTGCGGTCCCAGGCTTCGACGAGCGCCAAGCTCTCAGAGTCCTCGGTGGGTGAGCAGGAGCAGCTGTCCTCAGACCTGCGCGAGAGGGTGCTGGAGAGCTTGGCCACCATCAACACGGTGGCCACGAAGTCCAGCAACCTCAAGGGGACCTTCCAGCGTGCGCTGAAGGTGGCTACTGCCACAATACAGGAGGCGATGGCTGACCTGCAGACGAGGTCCTCAACCGAGGAGACCCGTCGACTACAGGCAGCCAACACTCGTCTGAGAGAAGAAGTATTGGAGCTCCGCAAGGAAATTGTGGAGCTCCGCAAAGATGTGACTGCGGCAACGGCTTCCAATTCTGCTCGTCCACAGGCCTCGGGGTCATCGACCCGGTACGAGCCTCGTGCAGCGGAGGAGTTGGAGCAGGCCGTTCTGCGCCAAATAGGGGGGATGCTGAACGCTAGGTTCGAGGCGCTGGAGGAGCGCCTCCTTCCCGATAAGCGCATCCGTCCCCCCTTGGCAGCAGATGCCAAAAACGCCGCTACCAGGAAAGCCCACGCTAATCCGGTTTCGGATCCGGGGCTTCCAGGAACATCAGCGGCAACTGGAGGTACGCAGACTTCCTCTAACACCCGAAAGGGCGGTAAGGGGAAGGGGAAAAAGACGGTGACGAAGGATGCCCAACCTGCGGCATTCTCTGGCTCGCAGGGTCCGCAGCCAAAGCCGCAGGCTCCCGCCAACGAGACCTGGGCCACGGTCACCAAAAAGGGGCGAAAGAAAGGTGGCCCGACGGCTTCTGCACCACCGCAGCGACAGTCGCAGGCGCAAGCCGGTTCGCGACAACCGCAGTCAGGTGGTGGAAAAAGCCGTCGGAAAGGCAAAAAAGAGGTGGCCAAGCCCAAGCTCCAAGTCCCCCGCTCCGCAGCTGTCATCATGACGTTGCAGCCTGGAGCGGCGGAGAGGGGTGCAACGTATGCGAAGGCGTTGCTTGAGGCAAGGCGAAGGGTGGACCTGACGAAGTTGGGCATCACCGTCAACTTCCGGATAGCGGCCACTGGTGGCCGCATGCTGGAAGTTTCCGGTGATCCCAGCGGCGAGAAGGCGGACTCCCTGGCTGCGAAGCTCAGGGAGATCTTTGACGAGGGCGACGTCCGAATCTCCAGGCCGATAAAGTGCGCGGACCTGCGTGTCACCGGCCTGGACGATTCGGTCACCACGGAGGAGGTCGCCGCCGCCATCGCGGGGGTCGGCGAGTGCGATGTTGGCCACATTAAGGCCAACGACATCCGCCGCAACGCCGCCGGCATCGGTACGACTTTCGTCCGATGTCCGGTGGCCGCGGCTCAGAAAGTTGCCAGCAATGGCCGCTTAAAGGTGGGATGGGTTTCGGCCCAAGTTAAGGTGTTGCCAGCTCGGCCGTTGCGCTGCTTCCGGTGCCTCGAATTGGGGCACTTCCGGGAGCAGTGCGGGGCGGATAAGACAGACCGTAGCGGTGAGTGCTACCGCTGTGGTCAAAACGGCCACAAAGCCAGTGGGTGCTCTAGCGAGCCCCACTGCTCGGTGTGCGCAGCAGCGGGCAAACCAGCCTCCCACCGGTTGGGAGGCAGGGCCTGCGCTGTGCCCCAGAAGAAGGGCAGGAAGGTAGTTGCCGCGGCCAAGTCCCGGCAGCCGCCACCCCGCAACCCGCCAGCTGGGCCTGAGGAGTCGCGGATGGACGCCAGCTAAGGCCGCCCATCTGCGACTGGGAACTTGGGCGTCGGTTCGGGGGAACCGGCGTCCACCACAAAGCTCCCGAGATGGCACGATGTGGGAGGTGTTCCCCACATCGTGACAAGGTGGGTGGAGCAGAAGCTCCCCGAGGAGGGGTCCCAGGGGACCAGCGCCCAGGCCGGGGCTGCGGAAGAGTACGAGAAATGCTCCCGGGCCCCGGCACATAGCGCAAAGGAGGAACACCCCAGGGTTTTTAGTGGGTATGCCGCCACTAGGGCGGAGACTCCCACATCACCACACTGCTCCCCCCGGGGTAGGGTGGTACCTATAAAAGGTTTTCCCTGGTAAAAAAAAAAAAAAAAAAAAAAAAAAAAAAAAAAAAAAAAAAAAGGTTAGGTTAGGTTAGGTTAGGTTTTTTTTTTTTTTTTTTTTTTTTTTTTTTTTTTTTTCTCGACCCTCCAATTAAATGGAGACATTGTGTGCTACTACCTTTCATACCAGTTCTCGCTATTACTATGATCTCTTTCACTCTTCATACTATAGTCTTCTTTCATTCATCTCATTCAATCATAATATTGGTGGGATGCCAATGCTAACTTTATACTTTGTGTACCTATCTTATTTACTTACGACATAATACAAGGGGATAATATAATGATTGTACTGTTTTTTACAATAATTTGTTACACAAAACATGTTGGGGTACATAATCATGTATAAGTATAGTATACAAGATTGTACGCCCATTTAGTTGCTTTTATTCTTTATAACTACTTTCTTTATTATACACTTACAATAACTAATAAACTTATCTCTACTTGTATTATTTGCAATGATTACACTTAAATTTTCCTTATTTATGTCTATATCTAAGTCATTTTCTAGATCGAACCTCTTTAGCGCATATATTGGACATTCTGTGACTAAATGCAGAACGCTTTCATCAGCGTCCGGATCGCACGCACACGAGGGACTCTCCTTACACTTGAGTCGGTGCAGGTATGAGGAGAATCCCCCGTGCCCTGTCAATAACTGCGTGATGACACCATCAAATTTAATCTTTTTGGTTGTTCTGAATGCTTGTATGGCATCGGGAAAGAAAGCTTTTGTCGTCGATGCCGTCCCTTCGCTGATATATCTCCGGTTCCATTCGTCGAGCGAGTCCAAACGGATTTGTCGCTTGACGAATGAAACCGGACACTTATCATAATTCGATTTGCTTCTAAGCTTTAAAGCTGCGCACTTTGCCAGTTCGTCTGCCCTTTCGTTTCCCTCCATCCCAGCGTGTGCTTTAATCCAGTAGAGCCGAATATCTTTTCCACTATTTTTTATTATTCTGATATTCGCTCTAGCGCTCACTGCTAAGGGATGGAGGGATGTGTTATTCACTACTGTCTCCAGCGCGGCTCTCGAATCGCAATAGATGTTGCTTGTTTGCGAGTTCCGGCGGAGGACGATGTCGGTAGCTTCAAACAGGGCCAGTAGCTCTGCCTGGTAGACGGTGCAGCATTGTTCTAACTATAGCTTTCGGGTACCGGTTTCCGCGCCGCTGTCCCATATGGACAGCGCCGCGCCAACTTTCCCCTCTAGCTTGCTGCCATCGGTAAAAATGCTAAGTCCGTTGTGGCTGTGTTGTTCCAATGCTGCACCGTCCCCCACGCAAGTGTATCCCAACTCCATGCAGTGCGACGGGTGCGGCGAGTTCACGAAAGCTATTGGTCTCTCCACTTCTCGATCTACTGTTACTTGCTGGGGGTATCCTTTTCTTGCTGCATAAAGTAAGGCTGCTTCTCTGATTCGGATATCTAGGGGAAGCAACCCAGCAAGCAACAGTGCTGAGTTTAGAGAGACCGTCCGATATGATTTTATAATCTTCTGCGCGAAGCCACGCTGCACTGCATCGAGTTGTTTCCTAATACCTAGCTTAGTCGTGGCAGGTGCCCATGCGCTGGCCGCGTACAAGATGGTCGGTTCGACCACGGCCGTGTACAAAGTCTTGACTATAGCGGGCTGCAGTCCCCACTGGATTTTTGCAGCCCTTGACAGTTTCTTGTAAAAATTTATTGCCTTGCAACAAATGTTGCTGATGTGTGCATTGAACGTTAATTTGTCGTCTATAGTCAAGCCTAGCACTTTTATTTCTTTTGACATACCAATGTCGATCCCACCCATAGGTTAGGTTAGGTTAGGTTAGGTTAGGTTAGGTTAGGTTAGGTTAGGTTAGGTTAGGTTAGGTTAGGTTAGGTTAGGTTAGGTTAGGTTAGGTTAGGTTAGGTTAGGTTAGGTTTTTTTTTTTTTTTTTTTTTTTGGCCCGGCCCGCGAGCTAGTTCCCTAACACAAATCAGGGATTTCAATGGACTTTATTTACTTATATACTAATTACAATCTTAGTTCTAACAATTTCTTATCATCTACAATATATCCTAGTACGTTTTATTTTAGAACATTTTTTATAATTTGGTTTCTTAGGGTCATAGTTAAATTATAACATTATTATTTAGAGCTATTTACTTAAATTATCTTTGATTTACATTTTACAGGATATGGTTACCTCTAGCTTAATCTATTGTTTTACTTATACATAAAGTGGGTAAATGAAGCAGGCATGAGAATACGACAAATATTACCCTTCGCATTCTCACTCCTGCCCGTTCATCTACCTTTAACTTAACTTATTTATCTATTTTCTTATTTCTACTTAGTGATTTATACATTTATTTATATTTTATTGTTTCTAGTCAAGAATTTTTACATGGTTACAAGACACTTTATTTTGTTTACATTTTGAATTTTAAAGCTGATTGTTTTATAATCAACAATATAAATATCAGCTTTATTTACTAACTATGTTTTATTTTTGCCAACTACTTTTGTAATAATTTTTGTACAAAATTCTAGGAATTTATCTTTTATATCTCTGTCTTTGAGTATTTTACATAGATTCCCTCGCTCTATTGGTTAGGTTAGGTTAGGTTAGGTTAGGTTAGGTTAGGTTTTTTTTTATATATCTCTATTTTTATTTCTATCTACTACCTTACTTATAATTTTTGTGCAATATTCTAAAAACTTATCTCTTATTTCTCTATCTCTAAGTATCTTACATAAATTATCTTTTGTTATTTTACAATTTATTTTATGCTCTATGTCATGCCTCTCTCGGCCAAAAACTGGGCATTCTGTTAGGGCGTGTACAGGGGTCTCGTCATTTTGTGGATCACATATGCACGATGGGCTGTCCTTCAGTTTAAACCTGTGTAGGTACTGGGAAAACCCACCGTGCCCCGTTAACATTTGTGTGATCACACCGCTTGGTTTTAGCCACCGTATAGTCCCGTAGGAGCCCGCTACCTCTGGGAAGAAGATTTTCGTCACCGAGGCCGTCTCGCTGTTTTTATATCTCCGGTTCCATTCGTCAATGGTCGCTGTTCGCAGGTACCTTTTGACGAATGAAACCGGACATTTATCGTACACGGGTGCCGATCTCGTATTGCGAGCCGCGTCTTTCGCCAATTCATCCGCTCTCTCATTCCCCTCGAGTCCGGCGTGTGCCTTTACCCAATAAAGACCGACGTTTTTGGATTTTGATAAAGCGTCTTTAATTTTGCCGCGAGTTTCGACTGCGAGGGGATTGAGAGAGCCGTTGTTAGTGATCGACTCTAGGGCCGACCGCGAGTCACTGTAAATCCCGAAACTTTGCTCTTTGCTCTTTATAACCTCGTCTAGCGCTATGCAAATTGCCACCAGTTCGGCCTGATATACGGTGCAATGGGACGGCAGCTTCAATTTCCGGTATTTAGTTTCGGCGGCACCTCTCCAGAGAGATAGTGCCGCTCCAACTCTACCATCAATTTTGCTGCCGTCGGTGAAGATTTTTATTGCGTACTCGCCGTTTTCGTTCAATTGCTCCGCGTTGTTGATGCATATGAACTGGTGGTCAATTTGCTGCGCCGGATGAGGAGTATCCGCGAATGCTGCTCTCCGCTCGATTTCCCTGTCTCCTAGCTCCGGCCGCAGTATCCCTCTCCTCGCTTCGTACAGGGCGGCTGCCTCCTGTATTCGGAGGTCGAGGGGCAGAACTCCGGCCAGTGCCAGTGCCGAGTTCAGGGAGACCGTGCGGTGGGCCCTACACAGTTTTTGGGCGAAGCCCCTTTGTACAGCATTGAGCTGTTTCTGCACACACAGCTTTTTGGACGCGGGTGCCCAGGCTGCTGCGGCGTAGCAAATTACTGGTTCTATTACCGCGGTGTATATGGTTCTAATGACCTCCGTGTGAAGCCCCCATGTGACTTTTGCGGCCCTGGATAGATTTTTGTAAATGTTTAGTGCTTTAGCACACACTTTTGCAACATGATTGTTGAACGTCAACTTGTCATCTATCCAGAGCCCCAAAAGCCTCATTTCCCTAGACATTTGTATCGGGACCCCATTCATGCTCAGCAGTGGGGTGTCGTATTTTAGTTTTTTCGTGACTACCATGGCGCAGGTTTTATGAGGCGCGAACTTGGATTTGTTACGAACACCCCACTGGTGAACATAAGCGAGAGAGTCGTTTGCCCGCCTTTGTATTTCCGATGCTGTTTCACCATCAAACATCAAGACAATATCATCGGCGAACGCCTGACAATAGTCTCCTCGCTCATGAAGACCCTTGAGCAGCGGATCGAGGAGGAGGTTCCAGAGGATGGGACCCCCGATCGACCCCTGTACGCATCCCTTGGTTGTACTCCGGGTCACCTCCTCCCCCGCGTATCTCAGCTTCACCACTCTGTCGGTTAGGTAGCTGTCGACCACCCTGCGAATATTTATAGGGCATTCTTCCTCCGCCAATCTCATGCGTATGGCCGGCCACCAAGCACCGTCGAAGGCTCCCTCTATGTCGAGTGATACTATCGTGATAATCTTCTTCTGTTGCAATTTTTCTTTTATCCTGTTCAACAAGTCATAGAGGGAGTCTTCTGTGCTTTTCTGCGGCGTAAAGCCGTACTGGCGGGGGCTCATCTTTGGGATCAGGTGCCATTTGATGCGATTTACTAACATTTTCTCCAGAATCTTTCCCATCACTGGCAATAGTCCTATGGGCCTGTATGATTTGGGCTCGGCGTAGTTGTCTTTCCCGGGTTTTCTCAAAACTACGACAGTTGCCTCTTTCCATGGCGTCGGGAAATGTCCTAGTTCTAGGCATTTTCTTGCCAGCGATAGGAAAGCGTCCGGAGTTGTCATAATGGCTCTTTGGCAAATATCCGCAGTTAGGCCGTCTGCACCCGGGGCTTTTTTAGGGTTGAAGCTCTTGACTGCGGCCATGAGTTCTGCAGAGGTAAATGTTGGGTCATGTTCTTCATGATGACTCCGCGCATTTACTTGTTCAGCCGCTGTCCTGGCCCATGCGTGTTCGTCCCTATCCTCCGTCTCGTCGTCTTTGGGGAAGAAGGTTTCGGCCAATAGACGCGCCGATTCTTTGTTGTCTAGGGTCTTCCCATTTTTACTGAGAGGCTGATCCTCGTGTCTTTTTGTTGTTCTGCCTATGACTCTGTATATCCCTTCCCAAAGTCCCTCCCGATCCTGTTTCCCGCAAAAACCCTTCCAGCTAGCAATCTCTGCTTTTGTAGCTTCTTGCTCATATTTTTCTTTTGATTCCAGGTACTCTCCGACGACTCTGGCTCTACGGACTGGCGCTGCACACCGGATTCTACGCTTCCTCGTCGCGACTTCTCTTTTCAGGGCTGCGAGTTCATCGGACATCCAAGGTAATTTAAATTTATTTGAATTTTTTAATTTAGGTATGCTTTCGTTGCATGTTTGCTGTATAATTTTTATGTATTTATTTATGTTTTGTTCTAATTGTGTTTTATTTTCAATTTTGTCTAGTTCCGAAACGTTTATATTATTTTCATTGAGCAGCTGGTTTAATTTATTATGAAAGCGAGGCCAGTCTGCTTTTCTGCTATTGTACATTCTGGTTGTTCTCTTTATTTCTATTCCTTTGGATTTGATTAGACTAATTTTAAAAAGAATCGTGTTATGGTCCGATGTCGTTATCCCTTCATCAACAGTCCAGTCGTCCACGTAGCTCAGTAGATCCGATGTGCACGCGGTGAGGTCTACGTAGCTAGAGTAGCGTTTTCCCCCTCTGACCGTGTCGAATGTCGGTATGCTGTTTGTGTTGAGTACCTGGAATCCGAGATCTTCTAGGGTTCCTGCGAGCTCTTCCCCCCTGTCGTCCATCGTGGGACTGCCCCACCATGCGTTCTTTGCGTTTGAGTCGCCTCCTATGACAATCATGTGGCCAAAGTGTTGTTTTATTTCTTCGATTTGTCGCAGGTATGGCGCCACTGGTTCTGGTCTAGGTTCAAAGTAGAATGAGACAGCTATTATCTCCCAAGCCTTTGTGCGGATCTTCACAACCACTATGTTATTTGTAGTAAAGTTCGGGTATTGGACAACGTCCAGGCTGTCGTCGAAAACCGCGATTGCCGCCTTGACAGGATCGTTTCCCTGGACGTCGTTTTGGAAGATCCTCACTCCACTATGGCTTCTCATTCCACTTTGACCCCCAACGTAGGGCTCCTGCAGCAAAGCGAAGGCCGCCCCCTTCTTGTGCGCCTCAAACATTAGGTCTTGTGTCGCTAGTTTTTTCCTCTGTAGATTTGCTTGGGCCACGAGGTACGGTCTCCCGCTCTTTTGACCATTATTTGCCATAGGGACAACTTTAGCAATACGCTATGGTGGAGCGCGCTATTTGGTCCCACTTTCTTCTCACAGGACACTCCGAGCTGAAAGCATTATGCTCGGTCTTTACCAACTTTGCGTGTAGGCAGTTGCAGCACGTCGGTGTGTCGCCGGCCAACCAGTAGGTGCACTGGTCTCTCATGTGGGGGCCCCCGCAGTGGCTACACTTCTCAATGCGCTCCGTACAGAAGCGCCGGCCGTGACCATACCCGAGGCAGAGCGAGCATTGTACGAGCGGGGATTGGTCTTCTACCTTGATCCGCTGTAGGTCGATATGTACTGCGCCCGCCTCGAGCATTCTGCGCCATAGCATCGCGGAGACCCTCATCACGATGTGATGTGTATGCTGGTTTCTTGTGCGCTTTTTATATGCTACCTCCGCTCTGCAGTTTTCATCACTAAGGTCCTTAAAAATGTTTTTATTTTGATTCCTCAGACCTTTGAGGATTTCATCGTCACTATGTAACTGCAGAACGTTTCTCATCATGATAAGTGGGTCTTTATTCTTGATGTCTTCTACTTTCAGCTCGGGCGCCTGCGTGAGAACCTCCTTCACCCTCCTTCTCTCTTCTTCCGTTCGGCACCCCATTATAATTTTCCTATCTTTGGCTTTCCTTACTTTTTCAATCCTAATTTCTCCTTCTTTTGCATTTACCACTGTCCTTATCCTTTTCAGGATTTGTTCTCCTGACTCGGTTTCGTCCGTGGCAGAAACTACCACCGAGTGGAGCGCGGTTTGTTCGGGGACTGGGTTTCGAGGACTTGTGGCTGCCACACTTGCGTAGGATTTCCTCGAGAGAAGCTCTTTTAATCCTTCCATTCTTTCGTTGCTCTCTTTTAGAAGTTCAGCGTGTCTTTCTATGGTCCTCTCTAGCTCCTGCATTTTGTTGTCTTCTATTGTCTTTTCCTGTTCTGAGTTTTGTTTCGGCTTTCGGGGAAGCTCGGCGGAGTCTTCGTCCTTTTTGTGGCTTGTGGCCGTAACTAGGTCGAAGAGTCGGCCGACGTCCTTCAAGACCGATTCTATTATTTCTTTCTTGGTGTTCCGAGAGGCTGAGAGCGTCTGTTTGATCTTGGTTTGCAGGTGCCTCGCTTCGTCGATTTCGCTTGTCGGATTTGGATTCGGTTTTGGGGTGCTCGCCGCAAACTGGCCAGAGAGTCTCCGTATAGCTGCGGGCTTCGGGGGCTTCGGCGCCGCTGCTTGTACTACTGGGGACCTCTGGACAGGCCGGCTAGGGCCCGGCTTTCCCGATTCCCATTCTCCGATGCTGCTTCGGACATTCCTAGTGTGTTGTGGACTTTCTTCTCCGGTGTTTGTAGTCGGCAAAGTGACAGTTTTGTCCATAGTCTTGTTTTTAGGGGTGTGGAACATGTTTGTGTTTAGGGACTTCTAATTATTTGCTCCGGGAACCTGTCGCGGGTTTATTTAAGTTTGAAAAAGTTGTAAACTCCGTTTGTCTTATAATATTAAGGTAAAATTGTATATAATAAATTTTTGTCGAAATTGTTTGTAAAATTTTTGTATATACAAGTTGTCAAGCCTTGCGTGGTCCAAAAATATAAACGTAGGTATCTTTTGATACAGCTGTCAATGTGTATAACTTAACGCTAGTCAATCTAACATAAAATAAAAAGAATCAAATTCTCGTCAACGAATTCCCCGAACCAAAAGTGAGGAATTCTTCATACCCAATGACACAAATGGGTGGGTGGGAAAATGTGCAAAATTCGATGTTTAAAGGGTGGGGCGCGATGCGCTATCACCCTCTGAACTCTGTGAAAATAATTAAAAAATTCTAGTATGCCAAATGTAAAAGTTATACAGTTCCAAAGGTGTGGGTTATGTTAGTTTAGTAAAATTTCGAATGTTTTTCAGTTTTTCTCTGAAGTGTTGCGTTTATTTAAGATTTTTGTTTCAGATCCTGGTGCAGTTCGTCGAGCCGAATCCAGCGACGTGTCACACGATAAGGTAAGTAAAATTTTTAAACGCTCTAAAAATCGAATGTATGAAAAATGAGCACCGCTAAGGTAAACTCGGTTTGAAAATTTTGAAAAAATGTGCAAAATTCGTTGTTTAAAGGGTGGGGCGCGATGCGCTATCACCCTCTGAACTCTGTGAAAATAATTAAAAAATTCTAGTATGCCAAATGTAAAAGTTATACAGTTCCAAAGGTGTGGGTTATGTTAGTTTAGTAAAATTTCGAATGTTTTTCAGTTTTTCTCTGAAGTGTTGCGTTTATTTAAGATTTTTGTTTCAGATCCTGGTGCAGTTCGTCGAGCCGAATCCAGCGACGTGTCACACGATAAGGTAAGTAAAATTTTTAAACGCTCTAAAAATCGGTTAGGTTAGGTTAGGTTAGGTTAGGTTAGGTTAGGTTAGGTTAGGTTAGGTTAGGTTAGGTTAGGTTAGGTTAGGTTAGGTTAGGTTAGGTTAGGTTAGGTTAGGTTAGGTTAGGTTAGGTTAGGTTAGGTTAGGTTAGGTTAGGTTAGGTTAGGTTAGGTTAGGTTAGGTTAGGTTTTTTTTTTTTTTTTTTTTTTTTTTTTTTTTTTTTCCTGTCCGGGCGCTTATCGGCCCGGCCCGCGAGCTAATTTTCTCTACTTTTGATTGTGCAGAGTTTAAGACTATGCATAGAATTGACAAGGGTAATAAGTTTTTCAGTTTTTTTTTTTTTTTTTTTTTTTTTTTTTTTTTTTTTTTTTTTTTTTTTTTTTTTTTTCTCCATGTACATATACAATATTATTTCTAACTTATCTAAATATACCTAGCATGTTACAGTTTATAGATTAATCTGAGAAACAAAACAAAATGAAACTAAGAATTTAACACATATTATACAGTTTGAAACATACAACACTATGGATTCAACATTATTATTAATACATACAAACATTAACATTATCTTACATTAAAAGGCTCTAATTAAAAACTTACACAATTCAATATTATAATTTAGAAATTCAAATAAAACGGAAATGTTTTTTGGGTGTAGGACCCATTAATTACAATTTACAATTATAATTACAATTACAATTTTACAATTACCATTTACAATTTAACAATTTAATTACGATTTAACTAACTATTCTAATTGTAGACCCATTGGCTTTCGCGGCCACGCCTAAGATTGTTTCCGCGAAAGCCACGAAATGGGTCCGGCAGTCGTCATTGTCGATCAATTCGCTAATGTTTTCAGCGCTTATTTGATAGCCCATGCTGCACTCGCATTCCATTCTTTTAAGCCCATACTTGGGACATTCTGTTAAAATATGGACTATAGTTTCCTCCGTCTGGTTGTCGCAAGTGCAGAATGGACTATCAATCAGCTTGAACCTATGCAAGTATGCCCGGATCCCGCAGTGACCCGTGAAGAGCTGGGTCCTAATATTTTTGATTTTTAATTTTTTGCCGAGAATCCGGAAAGCTCGCGTGGCGTCGGGAAAGAACATCTTGGTGATGGATGCCGTTGTGCTCTCGGTGTATCGCTTGTTCCATAGCTTCTGGGTGTTCAGCCTGATGGAGCGTCTAGCAAACGACAGCGGAAACTTGTCGTAGACGGGTGCTGTCTTCGTCTTCAGTGCCGCTTCCTTCGCCAGTTCGTCCGCCCTCTCGTTGCCGTCAATGCCATTGTGTGCCTTTATCCAGTATAGTCTAACGTCTCCCGCGCACTCAGTCAACCGGTCTCTAATTTCAGCTGCTATCGGGTTCTCGGTACCCGGGTTCACAACTGCTTCCAGGGCTGACCGCGAATCACTGAGGATGTGGCCGGATCTTTTCTGTTTGGTTAGGTATGAGACCGCTCCCAGTATCGCGGCCAGCTCCGCTTGGAACACCGTGCAGTAATCCGCCAGCGAGGCCTTTTTCTTGTAGATCTCTCGTCCATGGTGCCAACACGAGATTGCTGCCCCCACCTTCCCTTCAATTTTACTCCCGTCGGTGTACAAAGTGAGCTCGTTGCTGTCGATGGCGTCTGCTTCGTCCTGGGAATTGACGAGTTCGAATGTTAGGCGCTCCCTTTGCGATGGATGTGGTAACTGGAACGGGTTCACTCTTTTTTCCAGGGTTCGGCCAGGAAGTTCCTCTAAAGGTTTGCCTCTTTTGATTCTGTAGAGTTCCGCGTTTTCATTCAACCTCATATCCAGCGGGATGATGCGGGCTATGAGAGCACTGGCCACTAGTGAGGTTGTCCGGTGTGACCTGCTGATCTTGATGGCAAACATCCTAGTTACTTGGTCCAGCTTCTTCTTGACGTACGCCTTCTCGCATATATGCGCCCAGACGCTGGCCGCATACAAAACGACCGGCTCTACCGCCGCTATGTATATCAGGCGAGTTATTTCTGGATTCAAGCCCCAGTTGGACCTCACTGCTCGAGATAGCATCTTGAATATGTTTGTAGCCTTTGTGGTCACGGCTTTCAAGTGCTCCTTAAAGGTGAGAGCCGCGTCTATGGTCAGCCCGAGGATCTTGAGGTGCTTCGAGTACTCTAGGTCCTTCCCATCTAGCACTAGTTTTGGAAGGTCGTACTTCAACTTCTTGGTGGCCAATATCACCTGGGTTTTGTGTGCAGCGAACCTCATTTTGTGCTCCTTCCCCCAACGTGATATTGTCTCCAGTGCCCTGTTGACCTTGGTCTCTACCTCCGTGGATGACCTGCCCGTGGCTATAACCAGGATATCGTCCGCGAACGCTTGTACGTGAGCTTCCAGTTGTTCAGCTTCTTCCAGCAGTGGATCGAGTTGGACATTCCAAAAGAGAGGTCCACAAATGGAACCCTGGACACATCCCTTGTTGGTCTCTCTTTTTACTGTTTCTCCCAGGTACCGCAAGTCAACAGATCTGTTTGCCAGGTAACTGAGGACTAGTTTGAGGGTTTGTCTATCAATCCGTTTCTTGTGTAGTTCCTGAATTATTCCTGGCCACCAGCAGTTGTCAAACGCCCCCTCAATGTCAAGTGAGACCACCAGGACTAGTTCCTTTCGCTTTACCCCTAGGTCAATCAGCTGAAAGGCGTCGTGCAGGGCATCTTCAGTTCCCCGTTGAGGGGTGAAGCCGTACTGTCTTGGGCTAAGCTTCCCTTCGCTCCCAAGGCTCCATGAGATCCTGGATGCAAACAATTTCTCAAGGACCTTACCCATAACTGGAAGAAGTCCGATTGGCCGGTACGCTTTGGGGAGCGAGTAATCGTCCTTGCCTGGCTTGGGGATCACTTTGATTCTGGCTATCTTCCAGATACAGGGGAAGTAGCCCAGGGATCGACATTGGTTAAAGATAGCCAGCTGAACTTCTGGGTCTGCCAAGTAGGCTTTCATACATATGTCGGATGTGAGGCCGTCTTCTCCTGGTGATTTCTTTGGGTTCATCTTCTGATACACACTGAGGATCTCTTGATGAGTAAAAGAAGGACTCTCCCGAGGGTACTCAGGGTCGCTCTCGATAGTGTCCAGTAAGTTTTTTGACTGGGACCTAATTCCTGCTTGGTACTCAGTGTCACTAGATTCCTCGTCGCGTGGATAGAAGGTTTTAGCGAGAAGCTCTGCTGATCGCTCTGGAGTTAGGACCTCTGTGCCTGAAGCCTCTCTCAGTAGCTTGTCTTCCTTATGATCGCAGCCAACTTTAAGGATTCGGTACGATCGCTGCCAGACTGTTTCCTTTTCTTCCTTATCGCAAAAGCCCTTCCAGCTTTCCGTTGCTGTGTTCTCTATCATTTCTTTATACTCTTCTTTCAGCTTCGTGTATTCTTCCACTAAAAACGGTCTTCTTCCAGGGTTCAAAGAACATTGTATTTTTCTTCGAAATTTTAACACTTCCTTCTTCTTCTCTCTAAGCTTAGTGTTCCACCATTCTATCGGTCTATTTTTCCTCTCTGCCTTAACCAGTGGTATCGCCAATTCACTTGCTTCTACTATAGACCGTATATATCTACTAGCAATATTCTCCAGGTCTTGTGTTTGAGTAATGTCTAGAACAGTCTCTAGACTAATATTGTTAGCCTGTATACGGTCGCATAGTTGGTCTTTAAACTCCGTCCATCGTGCCTCCTTCGTATTGAACCTTCGCGTAGATGTGTTGTTGATGACCCGCTTTCCTTCTCCATACTCTAATTCAAAAGCTATGAGGTGGTGATCCGACAGCGTTACTGTGTCGGGGTCTACTCTCCACTTCTTTACCTTGCCCAAGAGACTGTTAGAGCACACGGTGACGTCGACTATACTAGATCGAGGCTGGCCCTGCTTGTAGCTGATGTAAGTTGGCAAGGTTCCCTCGTTGAGGACGTTGAGGTCGAACTGGGATAGGAACCGCATGTATTCAGCTCCTCTCCCATTGTCCGCTTTGCAGCCCCACCATGTGCTGGAAGCATTGACGTCTCCGCCGATCACGATGTCGCTTGTTCCAAGTCGCTCCACCACGTACTGTAGCCTATCCAGATCCCGTTCTATGCTATCATTCTTATCGAAATAAACGCTCACTACCCCTAATTTACAATTGTTATTTAGTTTAATTATACAAGCAGCAATATCCTCAAAAACAATCTCATCATTAACTATAACTACTAAATTTGGATCGACAATGACTACTGCCGCACGCACTGGTTTATCTCTATCATGTGTGACCTTTTGAATTATTCGCTTACTGGTTGTAAGATGAGCTTTGGCCCCAACGAATGGCTCAGACAGCAGTAGTACTGACTGTTTGGTTTCTATTGCAGTCTGCATGCACTCTTTTGTCGCTGAATAGCCCCGGCCCAGGTTAACTTGCCCAAATTTTAAAGTCATCTTTAGGTGTTTGTTGTTGCCTGTGGCTGATGTTAACAATATGAAACCGCCGATCTCGCCAGTCTGTCCCAGCGTTGCCACTCAGGACATTCGGGGCTGTAAGCTGGGTGGGCTCTTGCAGCAGGTGCCTTGACAGCCAAGCAGTTTTTGCAACAGGGAGCCGTGTCACGGCGCATGCACTCTCGTGTGTCGTGACTCTCTGCGCAGTAGCCGCAGCACAGCTCCCTGTCGCACTCCCTAGCTATATGGCCATACCCGAGGCACCTGTAGCACTGAGTAACAGGGGAGTGGTCTACGGCAGTTATTACCTGGAACCCAAGACGAAGTTGCTGATCCTTGAGACTGCTCCAGATCCAAGGCTCTACCTCAAGGACGACGTTACTCCTGGAGTCATTCCGGCCTTTGGTGCGTCTTAGAACCTTCACAAAAGGTTTAGCTGGCATTGGTGTCGGGAGCAGTTTCAAGTTCTGCTTGAGTACAGCATCTTCCAGGCTTGCATCGGTTAGATCGTGGGCTACCCCTATCAGACGGAGGCGAGGTCTTTTCGTCTGCAGCTGTGACACGGTGAGGTTTTCTGCTGTGGTCTTGATTGCCTTGGTCAGCTTGGCACGATCCTCTTCCGAGTCACAGTTTATGACCACTTTCTGCCTTTTAGTGCCCCTGATGCTACTCACTCCTATGCCCAGGTTTATGACATTAACTTTGGTTTTAATGTCCTTGACCACGTCCTGGCTGGAGTGCAAGGGGTTCACAGACTCCACCATCACTGGGTACCGAGGTTGCATCAGCGCTTCTTTGTAAGACAGCCGTTGGTCAGTGTCACGCCTAGACATTGGGGCCGTGGGTACGGGGTCCGCAGTATAATTCGGTCCCAAGGTGCCAGGTGTTGGTTGACCCATCTCCTCAATGCAGTTCAGCTTCTCTTTTATTTCGATTAGAGCCATCTCAGTGCCTATGCCTGCCGACTGGCCCTGCACTGCGGCCACCAGTTCCGCCAGGCTGACTTCCTTCAGTTCTTCCACCGACGTTCCTATCTTCCGCAGCTGTGCTGTCAGTGGGATTATCGCTTCCTGTAGCTCTTCCCGGACCTCCTTTCTTCCTTCTCGGCTCCCAAGCTCTGCTATGTCAGCACGGAGGCCTCTTATTTCCTCGATCATTGGCGCTAGGAGAAGTTCGCGGTCCAAGGGAGGGAGAGAGTTCTCGCTGGTCGTAGCTGGTGGTTGGGGAGGGGAAGGGGAAGGGAGGGCAATGGGTGGTGCGGGGGGGCGGTCTCTCAACTGTCTAAGCATGGTCTGGATCTCCATGGTGTCAGCTCTCAGGGTTGTTACTCTTTCCCCCAAACTCCGGAGCTCCTTGACGATAGCTTCGCTGTCCTGAGTAGCTCCTGGTTCCCTTACCGAGCTCAGCATTCCCTGCACAGCCTGGAGTTGCGCCTCTATTGAGCCAATTGATTTTATAGGAGCGTCTAACTCGAAGTTGAGCCACTTCCAGACCGACTCCGACATTTTATGGGCTGCCTCCTGGCCGGTGAGTAGGTCTTCCAGCTTCTTGGCGTGGGTTTTATGCAATTCAGCCACTTGCCGGTTATGGATCCGCTCCACTCTGACGAGTTCCTTCGCAGATCTCTTACGCTCTTGCTCTAGATTGACCATATGCCTTGACCTAGAGTCCGAAATCGCAAGGACCATCTCGTAGAGCTGCTGCAAGCTCTCTGTGGCAATCGTCTTGCAGTCTCTTTTCATATTGCCAGCCTTTTCCAGGGCCTCCTTTCCAGCCTGTAGGAGTTGGTTCGCCCTCTGGGTAGCGTGCTCCATGGTCAGAGGAGGTCCCTTGGTTGAGGACGGGAGAATGCTCGAGCGCCCACTACAGACGCTTGCACTATCCAGGTCGGACCATTCATCGTCAGTCAAGGCCTCCGAACGACGGTCCATGCGCACCAGTTGTCCCTGGTTCTCCTGAGCCATGGCAGCTGCCGCGCTATGCGACAATGCTCTTTTTAGCAAGGGTTCTGGTCTGCTCCCTTTCGGCGTCTTAGGTACCGTACCCGCAGCAGGAGAGTGTTCCATGGAGCGAATCATCTCCGTGAGAGTTGGTGACAATCGGCCCACAGCGGACAGACCCGTTACGCATCCGGCTCCAGATGAAGGAAGGTCGATGTCAGAGCAGCCAGATACGACCTCTATGACTACCGGCCCGCTCGCCACCGATGGACTGGGAGGAGCGGCCTGCGTTCCCTGCGCTTGGAGCGCCACTGTTGAGGTTGCTGGCGTCAAGACCCCAACCGCCGGCTCCGCCCTCACGAGGCTGGTACAGCTTGGAGATTCCGTTTTCTTTAATGCCAATGCTGCGGCTGCAGCGGTCATTGCCCTGACATTTTTTGGCCTCCTTGTGCCGCTCTCTGACTGTGCTCCGGTAGGGGCTATCTCCTTTTTAGCTTTAAGGTTAACCGACTTGCTAGACATTGTGTACGTTGGAAGCTGGAAAACTAGAAAGGAACTAGAAAGGAACGTTAGGATGACAAAATTAATTAATTATGTGCAGAAGAGAAAAAGAGAGAAAAAAAAAAAAAAAAAAAAAAAAAAAAAAAAAAGAAAATTTTTTTTTTTTTTTTTTTTTCTTTTCTTTTTCAGTCAAAATTTTTTAAATTCAGTAGATAGGTCTCCTCAAGCCCTTTACAGCGATGCCAAGCTCGACCTTCTAGGCCAAGTGGTTCGGGAGTAAACCCGAGTTTTAATTTCTGGTTTTGAAACCAAGATGGCGGATAAAATATGGTTTCCCTTATATCTCCCGATCCCCTGGGCCGATTACGGTCGCGATTTCGGATCCCGGCAGAGGACGTCGAGCTTTCTGGACCTATTTGATCAGGCTCCCGGCAGCTGGTTTCCCCGAGGAGTTGTTCCTCTGGGAAGGTCGAAAAGTGATGGTAGCGAGCTGGTGAAAAGTGGTCCTGGTAAGTTGCCCTTAGAATTGCTTCACGTAAGTGAATGAGATCGAGCTCAGATTTTCGATCAGACGCTCCGTTCAGGAGTTATGGTCTCCACCAACTTATCTGGTAATGCCGTCCGTGGGCTCCGTCGGGAATAAAAATCTGCCAAAAATCCAATTCCCGTGCTAAAATTCCGGAACCAGTTCCGGATCACAGTCCACAGTCTACTGCTTCTTCTGACTTGACCCCCCTGAATTTTCCTCCCTTGGGTTTCGATTGACAGCTTGTCAAAATTCAGTAGGGCTGACCATTTTCTGCAAATAGGCTTTTTCTTCGGAACCAAGTGCAAAAAGTGTGGTTTTTAGGCAGTTTTGGGTTGTTAGTGGCGTTTCGGGTTAGGTTAGATTATTAACCGTCAAGTTTTGAAACCAAGATGGCGGATAAAATATGGTCTCCCTTATATCTCCCGATTCCCTGGGCCAATTACGGTTGCGATTTCGGATCCCGGCAGAGGACGTCGAGCTTTCTGGACCTGGTTGGTCAGGCTCCCGGTAGCTGGTTTCCCCGAGGAGTTGTTCCTCTGGGAAGGTCGAAAAGTGATGGTAGCGAGCTGGTGAAAAGTGGTCCTGGTAAGTTGCCCTTAGAATTGCTTCACGTAAGTGAATGAGATCGAGCTCAGATTTTCGATCAGACGCTCCGTTCAGGAGTTATGGTCTCTACCAACTTAACAGGTAATGCCGTCCGTGGGCTCCGTCGGGAATAAAAATCTGCCAAAAATCCAATTCCCGTGCTAAAATTCCGGAACCAGTTCCTGATCACAGTCCACAGTCTATTGCTTCTTCTGACTTGACCCCCCAGAATTTTCCTCCCTTGGGTTTCGATTGACAGCTTGTCAAAATTCAATAGGGCTGACCATTTTCTGCAAATAGGCTTTTTCGTCGGAACCAAGTGCAAAAAGTGTGGTTTTTAAGCAGTTATGTGTTATTAGTGACGTTCCGAGCTTATTTCCAAGGAAACTGTGTCTCTAGATTTAAATTTTTTTTTGAATCTCGGTTAACGGTCAACGGCCGTTATTGGTATCAAAATCTTTAAAAGTCCCTTTCTCCGGAACCGCTCATCCAAAAAATCCAAAATTTGGCACACTTGTTAAGGTTGAGCTATTATGTCTTTTGGAACTCAAAAAATAGGGGGTCACAGATCTTATTTATCTTTTTAGGTAGGTTAAGTTTTTCAAAATATGGTAAAAATCTTAAAAACCTTGTAGTTTCCGCTAGGATGGTCCGATTCCGGTGGTCGAAGTGTCGGGTAGATGGTCTCCGCTGTCCTCACACTGTACTGCCGTCAGATTTCTTCCAGGACTTCTGGAACCTGGAGCACGTGGCCACGTGGTTTTTGGTTTTTCTTCAATTACTTGGCGAGTTTAATAGGAGTAAATCCCAAACTCAGCCAAGGTATAGCTCTCTTCAAGCCGCGTCGAATAGCACTTGAAAAAGTGTGGGTCGTCGCTGAAAAACGCGCAGCGTTTCACTTTGAAAAAATTTGATCTCACAATTTGAGGTTATCTTTAGGTTTTTACACGATAACTTCGTCAATTTTAGTCCAAATTTAAAAATTTTTTCACAATCACTACGGCCTTCTCATAGCGCACACAACGATGTATCACACTGTTTAATTCGCGTTGTTTTTCTATTTTTTCCGATTTTTCGTGCGCGGAGCGGCTTAAAAACGTGGCGCTCGGGCTCGCGGCTGATGCGGTACTGGTTAGGTTAGGTTAGGTTAGGTTAGGTTAGGTTAGGTTAGGTTAGGTTAGGTTAGGTTAGGTTAGGTTAGGTTAGGTTAGGTTAGGTTAGGTTAGGTTAGGTTAGGTTAGGTTAGGTTCCCCCCCGAATGAGTTCCCGCCTTGCCGTGGCGGGGGGGCTCAGCGGTCGCAACAGTTGCGGCGGCCGCTGCCAAGAGGAACTCGAGGTGGAGGCTCGACCGGCGCCCTGGACATTCCGGGAAGCGGCGGTGCGAGCCCGTGGAAGGACCCGCTCGGCGTCTTGGCCATATGCCGAGTAGCGGCGATGCGGGTCGGGGTGGCCTTTTTCAAGGTAGCCCGAGGGAGCACACGCGTGTACCTTTCCTCGGAGAGGCGACGTAGATGTGCTCGGGCAGCCGGTGTGTGCTCACCCCACCACCGGATGCGGAGGAAGCAGATCGTAACCCCGTTAGCTGTAATGGCGCGGGACCGAGGGCCTTGGCTTAACCGCCCGGGCCGCGAGGAAGAAAACCTCTATAAAAAATCACCCCGAAGGTTAAGCGGCGGAACAGCGCGAGAACCTGCATGGCCACCGGGTATGGTTGGTCGCTACTGCTACCCCCCGCGGGGGCCCAGCCGAAGCCCTGCGCGGGTTACACCCTAGGCTTACCCGGGTACAGGGGGCACTGCCCGGGTGGACCACTTATATCCCCCATACTCGTGGGAACTTTATGGATTCATTTAATCATAAAATTTCTTCGGATCGGAGGGGGAAGGGGCAAGGCCCCGAGGAGGAGATGGGTGGGGAGTCGGACTCCTCATTCAGGAGTTTGAGGTCGCCATTGGTGTCGCCAGCGTCATCGCGAAGCGGCAGCCTTCGGCGGAAGCGGGAGCGATCCCGCGAGAGAGTCGCC
This sequence comes from Peribatodes rhomboidaria, assembly GCA_911728515.1. Classification (NCBI taxonomy): domain Eukaryota; kingdom Metazoa; phylum Arthropoda; class Insecta; order Lepidoptera; family Geometridae; genus Peribatodes; species Peribatodes rhomboidaria. Next base: position 17,668,201 of record OU452177.1, read on the forward strand.
GATGCCAGTCGTGGCATGGGCTCTGGAAGTGAGGAGGAGGACGCGCCGCTTCCGAAGGTGACCGCGGCCCGGAGAGGCAGAGGCCGACCGCCCACCACGGGCGAGTATGTCGGCCTCGCCAAGGCCAAAGCGGCCCTGGTAGCGGCTGAGCGCCAGGAAATGGAGCTGAGAGCTGAGCGAGAGGTAGCGGAGACGACGCGGTCCTTGCGGTCCCAGTCATCAACTGACGCTCGGCTCTCTAAGTCCTCCGCTAGGAGTGAAGAGGAGCTAGCCTCTGATTTGACCCGGAAGGTGCTGGCGAACGTGGCTTTAATCAACGATGTGGCCACCAAGTCAGGCAACCTGAAGGGAACATTTCAGAAGGCACTGAAAGAGGCTGCTGTCGCCATAAAGGGGGCAGTGGAAGACCTGTCGAGGCGCTCCTCTACGGAGGAGACGCGTAAGCTCCAGGTCGCCAACACGCGGCTAAAAGAGGAGGTAGCCGACCTCCGAAAGGAGATGGCTGAGCTTCGGACGGAGATGGCCACAATCAGAGCCTCCGCCCCAGCGCAGGCCCCAGGGTCTCAGACCCGAGACGGGCCTCGTCAGAGGGAAGACCTGGAGCAGGCCATCCTGCGGCAGGTGGGGGGCATGTTGAGTGCGCGGTTTGAGGCGCTCGAAGAGCGTCTCCTTCCAGAGAAGCGCATCCGCCCTCCCCTGGCCGCTGACCGCAGGCCCGCACTGACCCAGAAGGGTACTGTGCGTAAGTCTGCGGGAGGAGAACCGACACCGGGACCGTCTGGTGTCTCTGCGGGCTCATCTGCCATGGAGCTCTCTTCCCCAGCCCCTAGACCCAAAGGGAAGGGGAGGGGCAAGAAGACCAAGGCAGCGCCGGGTAAGGCCGAGCCTACCCCAGCCGAGGCGGACCCGGTTCCGGGTACATCTGCTGCCCGTCCGACCCCTGTTCAGGAACAGTGGTCCAAAGTTGTGCGACGGGGAGCAAAGAGGGACAAGATGACACGCGCGGCGTCAGGGACGCAAGGCCCCAAGCCTGCCGGACCCTCGAAGCCACCGAAGGCGGCCAAGCTCCGTCCTCCCCGCACTGCAGCGGTTATTGTTACTCTGCGAACTGGGGCGGTGGAGCAAGGCCTGTCTTATGCCACGGTGTTGGCTGAGGCAAAGGCCAAGATCAACTTGCAGGAGCTCGGTCTGCCTCCTATTAGCATGCGGAAGGCAGCCACAGGAGCTCGAGTCATCGAGATCCCTGGCGCAGAAAAGTCAGCGAAGGCCGATGTCCTTGCTGCAAAGCTGAAAGAGGTGCTCCAGGGAGTGGAACAACTCGTCAGTGTCACGAGGCCGGTAACCACAGCAGACATGCGTGTGAGTGGCCTCGACGACACGGTGACAGCCCTGGAACTCAAGGAGGCACTCGCCAAGGCAGGAGACTGTCCGCTAGACGACATTAAGACTGGCGAAATCAGGACGGGTCCCGGTGGCATGGGCACTGCGTTTGTTCGGTGCCCAGTCACGGCCGCGAAGAAAATCGCCGCGAACGGCCGTCTACTGGTGGGATGGGTGGCGGCGCAGGTCAAGATCCTCGAGTCAAGACCGCGCCGCTGCTTCAAGTGCCTCGCACCGGGCCACGTAAGGGCCCAGTGCAAAGCAGAAGTTGACCGCAGCGAAGAATGCTATCGCTGCGGTCAAATTGGGCATAAAGCCAGTGGATGTGCTGCGGCCCCGCATTGCACTAGATGTGCAACTGCGGGCAGGCCTGCGACACACCTTACTGGGGGCAAGGCATGCGCCAAGCCCCCAGCCAAGCCAAGGAAGAGAGGAGATTCAACTGTGACTGAGGCTGCGGCCAAGTCACAGCCGACCGGCCCAAGGACGGGACAGGAGGGCATGGAGGTAACCGAATAATGGCCCTAAGTTTCCTCCAGGCCAATATAAACCACTCCCACGGGGCCCAAGACCTGCTCCTGCACACCATGGCAGAGCGGTCTATACACGTGGGAGTGGTGGCGGAACCATACCGCATCCCATCGAGGGCTGACTGGGTGGGAGACACTGAGGGTTTGGTGGCTATAACCACCCAGTCACCCATCCGTTCACCGCCTCTTGGCATCGTGACTCGAGGCAGAGGGTATGTGGCGGCTCGCGTCGGGGAGCTGCTGGTCGTGGGAGTATACCACTCCCCTAACAGCAGCAGAGCCGACCTCGAAGCCCTCTTGGGGGAGATAGGGGAGGTGATTCTCCGGAATCAGCCTCGACCCGTCCTGGTCCTTGGGGATCTCAACGCCAAGTCATTGGCGTGGGGCTCCCCGACGACCGACCCACGGGGCACGACGGTGACAGAGTGGGTCGTGGAGACCGGACTGACCATCCTGAACACAGGGACGGAGCAGACCTGTGTGCGTCGGCAAGGGGGGTCCATCGTGGATGTGACGTTTGCCACTCCCGACCTCGCGCGCCGAGTTCGAGACTGGAAGGTGCTGGTGGATGACGAGACCTTATCGGACCACCGATATATTCGGTTCAGTGTCTTGTCATCCACACCGCACGGCGAGCAGGGACGAGGTCTCGAACTCGGCCCGCGATGGGTCCTGAAACGATTGGACCCCGAGGTCCTCCTGGAGGCGGCCATTGTCCAGTCTTGGAACGCGCCGCCTTCCGAACAGACCGACGTGGATAGGGACGCCGAGCTCCTATGTAAGGCCCTGGTACGCGTCTGCGACGCGGCCATGCCTCGCGCGAGGGCTCCTCCTTCCAGACGCCAAGTTTATTGGTGGACGGAGGAGATAGCCCAGCTCCGCCGAGTGTGCGTGGCCAAGCGTCGGGCGTACCAGAGGTACCACCGGAGGAGGAGCCAAGACCCTGATGAGCTGGATGCGCTTTATCTGGCCTACAGGGAGGCGCATAAAGCCCTCCGACGCTCCATATGGGAGTCGAAGATGAGGTCCTGGCGGGAGCTCTTAGAGTTGCTGGAGCGAGATCCCTGGGGCAGGCCGTATAGGCTGGTAAGACAGCTTCTGCGCCCCTGGACTCCTCCCATTACCAGCACTCTAGAGCCAGCAGTGCTACGCCGAGTGGTAGAGGGACTGTTTCCCGACGCCCCGGGAAACGGGTTTGTCCCTCCCACAATGGCGCTCAGACCCATCGACGACGGATCCTCAGACACCCCTGAGGAAGTCTCACCCGGAGAATTGGCAGCAGCGGTCCTGAGAATGAGGGCCAAAAACACGGCACCGGGGCCGGATGGCATACCCGGCCGTGCGTGGGCCCTCGCTCAGGACGCGTTGGAGGAGCGCACGAGGGACCTGTTCACCCGCTGCCTTCGGGAAGGGCGTTTCCCGAGGCGGTGGAAGAGCGGGAAACTCGTGCTCCTACGGAAGGAGGGACGACCGGCAGACTCACCTGCTGGATACCGGCCGATTGTCTTGCTCGACGAGGCGGGCAAGCTGTTGGAGCGGGTGATCGCTGCCCGCCTCGTCAGGCACTTAGAGAGGGTTGGCCCAGACCTGGCACCCACTCAGTTTGGGTTTCGCCGAGGCCGGTCAACGGTCGACGCGATCGCCCACGTGCGTGACGAGTCAGAGAAGGCGTGCTCCACTGGCGGCGTGTTGATAGCGGTGTCCCTTGACATTGCAAATGCATTTAACACGCTGCCGTGGAGCACGATTATGGAGGGGATGAGGTACCACGAGGTCCCTCAGTACCTACAAAGCCTCGTCGGGGACTACCTCTCTGATCGAGAGGTAGTCGTCCCGACGATGCGGGGTGTGGAGAGGTACCCAATGACACGTGGTGTCCCCCAGGGATCGGCGCTGGGTCCCCTCCTATGGGATATAGGATACGACTGGGTCCTCCGGGGCGCTACCCTGCGTGGCGTCGGCATCGTTTGTTATGCCGACGACACGCTGGTTACCGCCCCGGGACGGGACTATCGGGAGGCGTCAGTGCTCGCGACAGCCGCGGTTTCAACGGTGGTGGGAAAGATCCGGAGGCTGGGCCTGGAGGTGGCGCTCCACAAGACGGAGGCCATCTGTTTCCATGGCCCGAGACGAGCGCCACCTGCAGGCTCACAAATCATAGTGGGTGGAACTGCCATCCCCGTCAGCGCTACGCTAAAGTATCTCGGCGTAGTGCTCGACGGTCGGTGGCGGTTCCAGGAGCACCTCAAAAGGTTGTCCCCGAAGCTCCTCGGAGCGGCTGGAGCACTGGCTCGTTTGCTGCCAAACCTGGGAGGAGGCGGAGCGCACTGCCGCCACCTTTACATGGCGGTGGTGCGCTCAATGGCGCTATACGGTGCCCCTATCTGGGCAGATACCCTGTCCTCACAGGAAATCGCCATACTCCGTGGCCCACAGCGGACTCTGGCGATCAGGGTGTGCAGGGGATATAGAACCCTCTCGCATGAGGTGGCGTGTGCGCTGGCAGGGTCGCTGCCGTGGGACCTCGAGGGGAAAGTCCTGGCCCAGGTTTACTGGCGCCGGGCACAGGCGCGGGAGCAAGACATGCGCCCTCTCCCCCAAGAGGTCCAACAGTGGAGGAAAAGGGCCCGGAACGACGCCATCCGCACATGGCAGGACCGACTCTTGTCGGGTCCTGCAGTTCGGGGCATGGGGGCCACCCGACTCCTTGGAGCTCTCAAGCCCTTACTAAAGGAGTGGGTGGACCGTAAGCACGGCACGCTCACCTTCCGGCTGACGCAGATGCTTACCGGGCATGGCTGCTTTGGTAGGTATTTGTGCAACGTCGCCGGAAGAGAGCCGACCCCGGCATGCCACAGTTGTGGCTGCGCAGAGGAAACTGCGCAGCACGTGCTAGAGGCATGTCCGGGGGACATTGGGCTGCGCCAAGCATTGGTCGCGGTGGTGGGACGGGACCTGTCCTTGCCGACCCTAATCGGCAAGATGATAGCAGATGAGGGCGCCTGGGACGCGATGGCCACCTTCTCGGAGGTCGCCATTCTGCGGCGCGAAGATGAGGAGCGTGAACGGGAGATAGCCGTGGACGCTCACCCGAATAGGCGGAGGCGAGTACGGAGGCGAGCAAATCGCGCGCGAACTCCGTCGCCGCTTGGAGGCCCTGGGGCGCCGGACGCGGGGGTGTCCGGTGCTCCAAACTAGGGAGGCCTCATGAGGAGATGACGCCCGGGTGTCCCCGGGCGTCACTCGAGTGAATTTGGAGGACGCAGTCCTCCGAGTGTGGGTCCGGACGCGGACAGCGGCTTTGGCTGGGTCGGCCGTGATTGCGCCAAGCGAGCCAGCGACCCGGCCTCTGCCGACGATGAGGGACACCGTGGGGTTTTAGTCGGTATGGGTGCCCCTCTGGCATCGAGTCCGACATACCCCGCACCGCCTCCCCCCGGAGGTGGAGCGGGAATGCGTAAGTGCATTTCCCCACGAAAAAAAAAAAAAAAAAAAAAAAGGTTAGGTTAGGTTAGGTTAGGTTAGGTTAGGTTAGGTTAGGTTAGGTTAGGTTAGGTTAGGTTAGGTTAGGTTAGGTTAGGTTGCTGACGAGGAGACGCTCTCCGACCACCGGTATATCCGGTTCAGCGTCTCCACGTCCTCGGCGAGACAGGACACCCAGCCCCCGCAGGTGGTTGGCCCGCGTTGGGCGCTGAAGCGCCTGGACTCAGAGAAGCTGCTGGAGGCGGCTATAGTCCAGGCGTGGAACGCCCTCCCGTCGGTCACACCTGACTTGGAGGAGGAAGCTAATGCCCTGTGTAAGGCCATGGTGCACGTGTGCAATGCCGCAATGCCACGCGCGAGGCCTTCACAGGGCAAAAAGCAAATGTACTGGTGGAACGAGCACATCGCGGAACTCCGCCGCGCGTGCCTTGCGTCGCGCCGCCGTTACCAGCGGCAACGCCGCATAAGGGTTCGCTCGGAGGAGCTGGACAGGGAGCTGGATGAGCTCTACGCCACATACAGGGAGGCATGCCGGGCCCTCCGCATCGGCATCAGTGAGGCGAGAGCGGAGTCCTTCCAGATGTTGCTGGACGCTCTGGAGAGGGACCCATGGGGACGGCCGTACAGGTGGGCGAGGCAGAAGCTCCGCCCCTGGACACCTCCAGTCACCAGTACGCTTAACCTGGAGGTCCTCCAGCGGGTGGTCGAGGGTCTGTTCCCCGGGTCACCGGGGACCGATTTTGTCCCTCCCACCATGGCGTTGCCTGCTGAGGTGGGCGATGATACTGGTGACCCTGACGAGGTCTCGGAGGGGGAGCTGTGGGCCGCTGTCCTCAAAATGAGGGCCAAGAACACGGCGCCGGGGCCTGACGGTATACCCGGCCGTGCCTGGGCCCTCGCTCAGGAAGCACTCGAGCCCCGAACGCGGGACTTCTTCAGTCGGTGCCTCAGGGAAGGGCGATTTCCGAGGCGCTGGAAGAGCGGAAGACTCGTCCTTCTGAGGAAGGAGGGACGGCCGGTGGACACCCCCGCGGGGTATCGCCCTATAGTCCTGTTGGACGAAGGGGGTAAGCTCTTGGAGCGGGTCGTCGCCTCCCGCCTGGTGAGGCATCTGGAGAGGGTCGGGCCGGATCTGGCACCCACGCAGTACGGCTTCAGGAGAGGTCGCTCAACGGTCGACGCTATAGCGCACCTGAGAGACCTCTCTGAAGAAGCGTGCTCCACCGGCGGCGTAATGCTAGCGGTGTCCTTGGACATTGCGAATGCATTCAACACGCTGCCGTGGAGCACAATCCTGGAGGGGCTGAGGTTCCACCGAGTGCCCCAGTATCTCCAAAGCCTCGTCCGGGACTACCTCTCCGACAGAGAGGTAGTCTACCCGACGATGCTAGGGGAGAGGAGAAGCCCAATGACGCGGGGGGTTCCACAGGGGTCCGTTTTGGGTCCCCTGTTATGGAACGTGGGCTACGACTGGGTCCTCCGAGGCGCTACCCTTCGTGGCGTCGGCGTCATTTGCTATGCCGACGACACGATGGTTACCGCCCGGGGGAAAGACTTCAGGGAAGCGTCGGTCTTGGCGACTGCCGCAGTAGCGGTCATAGTCGGAAAAATCCGGAGGCTGGGCCTGGAGGTGGCGCTCCACAAGTCTGAAGCGATCTGTTTTCATGGAGCGCGACGGGCGCCACCTGCAGGCTCACATATAATCGTGGGAGGGACCGCCATCCCTGTCGGTACCACGCTGAAGTATCTCGGCGTGGTACTCGACGGCAGGTGGCGGTTCGGGGAGCACCTCCGGAAGCTGTCGCCGAAGCTCCTCGGTACAGCTGGAGCCCTGGGCCGACTATTGCCCAACTTGGGGGGAGCCGGAGCCACTTGCCGCCACCTTTACATGGCGGTGGTGCGCTCCATGGCGCTGTACGGGGCCCCCATTTGGGCCACCGGACTGTCACAGCAGGAGGAGGCCGTGCTCCGCAGACCGCAAAGGTCTATGGCCATACGAGTATGCCGGGGCTACAGGACTCTGTCCCATGAGGTGGCCTGTGTACTTGCCGGGTCGATGCCGTGGGACCTCGAGGCCAGAGTCCTGTCCCAGATATACTGGAGACGGGCGCAGGCGCGAGAGGACGGCCAGCATCCCTTGCCGGAAGAGGTCCTGAGATGGCGAAGGAGGGCCAGGAGGGAGGCCATAGAGGCCTGGCAGGAGCGCCTACTAACGGGACCTGCGAGGCGGGGCACAGGAGCGACACGGCTCCTCGAGGCAATAAAGCCGATCCTTCGGGAGTGGGTCGAGAGGCGGCACGGGGTCATGACCTACCGGCTCACACAGATTCTGACCGGACACGGCTGTTTCGGCAGGTTTCTGTGTAACGTAGCCGGGAGGGAACCGACCCCGGAATGCCATAGCTGCGGATGCGCCGAAGAAACTGCGCAACATGTCTTGGAGACATGTCCAGGAGACGTAGGGCTGCGGATGGCCCTGATACAGGTGGTCGGTAACGACCTCTCCTTGCCCACTCTCATACGCAAGATGGTGGGCGACGAGAGGTCGTGGGATGCAGTGGTGGCGTTTGCGGAGGCGGCCATACTGCGGAGAGAGGAAGAGGAGCGGGAGCGAGAGATCGCCCCTCTCGCTCATCCAAGACGGCGAAGGCGGACGCGGGGGAGGGCCAACAGGGCCAGGACTCCGTCTCCGGTGGGAGGCCCTGGAGTGTCGGATGCGGGGGCGTCCGATGCTCCCGATTAGAAAAGGGCAACTGAGCGGTGATGGCTGGGTGTCCCCAGCTATCATTCGAGCGAAAGTGTTGAGGCACGGCCTCAAGAGGTGGGTCCGGACGCGGACAGCGACATGGGCGGGGTTGCGAAAGCGTGCAATCAACGGTCGCGTGGCCACGCCCCTGTCGATGAAGAGGGACACCGTGGGGTTTTAGTCGGTATGGGGGCCACTAGGGCCTCGAGTCCGACATACCCCGCACTGCCTCCCCCCGGAGGTGGAGCGGGAATGCGTAAGTGCATTTCCCCACGTAAAAAAAAAAAAAAAAAAAAAAAAAAGGTTAGGTTAGGTTAGGTTAGGTTAGGTTAGGTTAGGTTAGGTTAGGTTAGGTTAGGTTAGGTTAGGTTAGGTTAGGTTAGGTTAGGTTAGGTTAGGTTCCCCCCCGAATGAGTTCCCGCCTTGCCGTGGCGGGGGGGCTCAGCGGTCGCAACAGTTGCGGCGGCCGCTGCCAAGAGGAACTCGAGGTGGAGGCTCGACTGGCGCCCTGGACATTCCGGGAAGCGGCGGTGCGAGCCTAGGCGGCCGTGGCCGCGGTACCCGGTCGGCGTCTCGGCCGTATGCCGAGTAGCGGCGACGCGGGTTGGGACTTGCCTTTTATGGGAGGCAGCCCAGGAGAGCCCTCGCTCTCGCTTCTCGTCGGAGAAGTGGTAGCGATGAGCTCGAGGGGGCCTTCTCCGCGCGTCCCAGAGCTTTTATCTGGAGCGCGCGTAGATGGCGGTCCGGGATTTCGCCTGGGCCTCTCCTCGGAGAGGCTCTTGCTGAGAGGCCCGGACGAGGGGGCCGTCCTCGGACGGACGGGAGGGACACCCGGTGTGTGGCTAACCCCACCACCGGACGAGGTGTCACAAATCGGAACCCTGTTAGCCGCAAGGCGCGGGACCGAGGGCCTTGGCTTAACCGCCCGGGCCGCGAGGAAGAAAACCTCTATAAAAAATTACCCCGAAGATCAAGCGGCGGAGCAGCGCGAGGATCTGCATGGCCACCGGGAAGGTTGGTCGCAACTGCTACCCCCGCGGGGGCCCAGCCGAAGCCCTGCGCGGGAGACGCCTAGGCTTACCCGGGTACAGGGGGCACTGCCCGGGTGGACCACATATATCCCCCATACTCGTGGGAACTGCATGGATAAGTTAAAACTTAAATTCACGGTTCGGAAGGAGGAGAGGGGGCGTGGTAGCCCTGTGGAGGTTCCAGGCGAAGAGTCTGACTCGTCGCTTGGAAGCATGGTCTCGGTGACGGAGTCACCAGACAGGACGGAAGGCAAAGGCCTTCTAAAGCGGGTGCGGTCCCGCGAGGTCGTGAGCGGTGCTGCTAGCAGCATCGACTCGGATGACGATGTGGACGCACCAGCCACGAAGGTACTTGCAGTGCCAAGAAGAGGTAGAGGCCGGCCGCCTACCACAGGCGAGTACGTCGGCCTCGCCAAGGCGAAGGCGGCTCTTGTCGCTGCTGAGCGTCAAGAAATGGAGATGCGAGCCGAGCGCGAAGTCGAGCAAATGTCGGTGACTTTGCGGTCCCAGGCTTCGACGAGCGCCAAGTTCTCAGAGTGCTCGGTGGGTGAGCAGAAGGAGCTGTCCTCAGACCTGCGCGAGAGGGTGCTGGAAAGCTTGGACGCCATCAACACGGTGGCCACGAAGTCCAGCAACCTCAAGGGTACGTTCCAGCGTGCGCTGAAGGTGGCTACAGCCACTATACAGGAGGCGATGGCTGACCTGCAGACGAGGTCCTCAACCGAGGAGACCCGTCGACTACAGGCAGCTAACACTCGTCTGAGAGAGGAGATATTGGAGCTCCGCAAGGAAGTTGTGGAGCTCCGCAGAGATATGTCAGCGGCAACGGCTTCCGTTTTCGCTCCTCTGCAGGTCTCTGGGTCACCGACCCGGCGCGAGCCTCGTACAACGGAAGAGTTGGAGCAAGCCGTTCTGCGCCAAATAGGGGGGATGCTGAACGCTAGGTTCGAGGCGCTGGAGGAGCGCCTCCTTCCCGATAAGCGCATCCGTCCCCCCTTGGCAGCAGATGCTAAAAACGCCGCTTCCAAGAAAGCCCCCGCTAATCCGGTTTCGGATCCGGGCCTTCCAGGAACATCAGCGGCAACTGGAGGTACGCAGACTTCCTCTAACACCCGAAAGGGCGGTAAGGGGAAGGGGAAAAAGAAGGTGACGAAGGATGCCCAACCAGCGGCATTCTCTGGCTCGCAGGGTCCGCAGTCAACGCCGCAGGCTCCGGCCAACGAGACCTGGGCGACGGTGACCAAGAGGGGTCGCAAGAAGAAGGGTGGCTCGACGGCTTCTGCACCACCGCAGCGACAGTCGCAGGCGCAAGCCGGTTCGCGACAACCGCAGTCAGGTGGTGGAAAAAGCCGTCGAAAAGGCAAAAAAGAGGTGGCCAAGCCTAAGCTCCAAGTCCCCCGCTCCGCAGCTGTCATCATGACGTTGCAGCCTGGAGCGGCGGAGAGGGGTGCAACGTATGCGGCGGCGTTGCTTGAGGCAAAGCGAAGGGTGGACATACGGGAGATGGGCATCACCGTCAACTTCCGAGTAGCGGCCACTGGTGGCCGCATGTTGGAGGTGGCTGGTGATTCCAGCGGCGAGAAGGCGGACTCCCTGGCTGCGAAGCTCAGGGAGATCTTTGACGAGGGCGACGTCCGAATCTCCAGGCCGATGAAGTGCGCGGACCTGCGTGTCACCGGCCTGGACGATTCGGTAACCCCGGAGGAGGTCGCCGCCGCCATCGCAGGAGTTGGCGAGTGCGATGTTGGCCACATCAAGGCCAACGACATCCGCCGCAATGCCGCCGGCATCGGTACGACTTTCGTCCGATGCCCGGTGGCCGCGGCTCAGAAGGTTGCCAGCAATGGCCGCTTAAAGGTGGGGTGGGTCTTGGCCCAAGTTAAGGTGTTGCCAGCTCGGCCGTTGCGCTGCTTCCGGTGCCTCGAATTGGGGCACTTCCGGGAGCAGTGCGGGGTGGATAGAACAGACCGCAGCGGTGAGTGCTACCGCTGCGGTCAAAACGGCCACAAAGCCAGTGGGTGCTCTAGCGAGCCCCACTGCTCGGTGTGCGCAGCAGCGGGCAAACCAGCCTCCCACCGGTTGGGAGGCAGGGCCTGCGCTGTGCCCCAGAAGAAGGGCAGGAAGGTAGTTGCCGCGGCCAAGTCCCGGAAACAGCCGTCCCGCACCCCACAAACGGGGACAGAGGAGTCACAGATGGACGCCGGTTAGGTACCTCTGCGACTGGGAACTTGGGCGTCGGTTCGGGGGAACCGGCGTCCACCACAAAGTTCCCGAGATGGCACGATGTGGGAGGTGTTCCCCACATCGTGACAAGGAGGGTGGAGCAAAAGCTCCCCGAGGAGGGGTCCCAGGGGACCAGCGCCCAGGCCGGGGCTGCGGAAGAGTACGAGAAATGCTCCCGGGCCCCGGCACATAGCGCAAAGGAGGAACACCCCAGGGTTTTTAGTGGGTATGCCGCCACTAGGGCGGAGACTCCCACATCACCACACTGCTCCCCCCGGGGTAGGGTGGTACCTATAAAAGGTTTTCCCTGGTAAAAAAAAAAAAAAAAAAAAAAAAAAAGGTTAGGTTAGGTTAGGTTAGGTTAGGTTAGGTTAGGTTAGGTTAGGTTAGGTTAGGTTAGGTTAGGTTAGGTTAGGTTAGGTTCCCCCCCGAATGAGTTCCCGCCTTGCCGTGGCGGGGGGGCTCAGCGGTCGCAACAGTTGCGGCGGCCGCTGCTAAGAGGAACTCGAGGTGGAGGCTCGACCGGCGCCCTGGACATTCCGGGAAGCGGCGGTGCGAGCCTAGGCGGCCTTGGTTGGCCGCGGGACCCGGTCGGCGTCTTGGCCGTATGCCGAGTAGCGGCGACGTGGGTTGGGGCTTGCCTTTTTGGGGGCAGCCCAGGGGAGCCCTCGCTCGCATTTCTCCTCGGAGAAGCGCTAGCGATGGGCTCAAAGGGGCCTTCTCCGCGCGCCCTAGAGCTTTTATCTGGAGCGCGCGCAGAAGGCGGTCCGGGATCTCGCGTGTACCTCTCCTCGGAGAGGCTCTTGCTGAGAGGCCCGGACGAGGGGACCGTCCTCGGACGGACGGGAGGGACACCCGGTGTGTGGCTAACCCCACCACCGGACGAGGTGTCACAGATCGGAACCCCGTTAGCCGCGAGGCGCGGGACCGAGGGCCTTGGCTTAACCGCCCGGGCCGCGAGGAAGAAAACCTCTATAAAAAATCACCCCGAAGGTCAAGCGGCGGAGCAGCGCGAGGACCTGCATGGCCACCGGGAAGGTTGGTCGCAACTGCTACCCCCGCGGGGGCCCAGCCGAAGCCCTGCGCGGGAGACGCCTAGGCTTACCCGGGTACAGGGGGCACTGCCCGGGTGGACCACGTATATCCCCCATACTCGTGGGAACTTTATGGATACACTTAAACTAAAGTACCAAGTTCGTGGGGAGGGGAAGGGGCGTAGCCCCGTTGTGGATACCGCCGAAGAGTCTGACTCTTCGGTCGGTAGCATGGTGTCGGTAGCGGGGTCCTCGGACGGCAGGACTCGTCTCAAGCGGGGGCGATCCCGCGATAAGATGAGTGTAGCCGGCAGTCCGATCGACTCCGATGACGACGAGGAGGTACCGGCCACTAAGGTAGTCGCGGTACCGAAAAGAGGCAGAGGCCGGCCGCCTACCACGGGCGAATACGTTGGCCTCGCCAAAGCGAAGGCTGCTCTGGTAGCTGCTCAAAGGGCGGAGATGGAGATGAGGGCTGAGCGGGAAGTCGAGGAGCTGACCGTAAACTTACGGTCACAGACCTCGACGGAACCTCGGCTCTCCGAGTCCTCGGCTGGAGAACCAGAAGAGTTGGCCAGTGACCTGAGAAGGAAGGTGCTGGAAAGCGTGGACACCATCAACACGGTGGCCGCGAAGTCCAGCAACCTGAAAGGCACTTTTCAGAGGGCACTGAAGATGGCGGCGTCAACGATCAAGGATGCGATGGCTGACTTGCAGTCGAGATCCTCAACCGAGGAGACCCAGAGACTGCAGGCAGCCAACACGCGCTTGCGTGACGAGGTGGCGGAGCTCCGCAAGGAGATTGCCGAGCTCCGCAGAGACGTGGCTATGGCCTCAACTTCCGCTCCTCCGCAGGTCTCGGGATCTGAGATCCGACGCGAGACCCGATCGGCGGAGGAGCTAGAGCAGGCTATTCTGCGACAAATGGGGGGCATGATGAACGCTCGGTTCGAGGCGCTAGAGGGGCGCCTCCTGCCCGAGCAGCGTAGTCGGCCTTCCCTGGCTGCAGACCGGACAAGCAGGGTTTCTCGGAAGGCCCCATCGGTCTCGACTCCAGACCCAGGGCTTCCGGGAACATCGGAAGTGGCGAAATCTTCCTCCAATGCCCAAAAGGGAAAAAAGGGGAAGAAGAAGATGACAAAGGACGGCCAACCCGCTGCCATCCAATGTCCGCAGACCCCTCAATCGACACTCGCCGCCCACGGCAAAGAGTCCTGGGCCGCGGTCACAAAAAAGGGGAGGAAGAAGGAAGGCTCGACTTCGGCTCCTGCACCACCACAGCGACAGGCGCAGGCGCAGGCCAGTTCGCGTCAGTCGCAAGCTGGTGGTGGACAAAGCCGTCGCCGAGCAAAGGCGAAGAAGGTCGCTCCGCAACTTCGCGTCCCTAGCTCTGCAGCTGTCGTCCTTACATTGCAGCCTGGGGCGGCGGAAAGGGGCGCGACTTACGCCGCTGCGCTGTTGGAGGCGAAGAGGCGGATCGATCTGCCCCAGCTCGGGATCCCGGCCGTGGGCTATCGTCATTCGGCTACTGGTGGCCGAATGCTAGAGGTGTCAGGTGAGGGCAGCAGCGACAAGGCTGATTCCCTCGCTGAAAAGCTGAGGGAAATTTTCAGCGAGGAGGATATTCGAGTCTCCAGGCCAACCAAATGCGCAGACATGCGCGTCACCGGCCTGGATGACTCGGTTACAAAGGAAGAGGTCGCTGCTGCCATCGCCAGGGTTGGCGAGTGTCTGGCCGACTCCATTAAGGCTGGCGACATTCGCCGCAACGCTGCCGGCATCGGGACGACCTTCGTTCGATGCCCGGTGGCCGCGGCGAAAAAAGTCGTCAGCAAGGGTCGCGTGCAGGTGGGATGGGTCTCGGCCCAGGTAAAGATACTGCCGGCCCGGCCTTTACGTTGTTACCGGTGCCTCGAGTTGGGGCATCTCCGGGAACAGTGCGGGGAGGACAACCGAGACCGCAGCGGTGAATGCTACCGCTGCGGTCAAGAAGGCCACAAGGCGAGTGGGTGCTCGTCCGAGCCTCATTGCTCGGTGTGCGCGGCAGCGGGCAGACCAGCCACTCACCGGTTGGGTGGCAGGGCCTGCGCCGTGCCCACAAAGAAGGGCGGGAAGACCGCATTCACGGCCAAGGCCAAGAAGCCGCCAACCCGCGCCCCGCTGTCAGGACCTGAGGAGTCGCAGATGGACGCCGGCTAAGGCGCCCACCTGTGACTGGGAACTTGGGCGTCGGTTCGGGGGAACCGGCGTCCACCACAAGGTTCCCGAGATGGCACGATGTGGGAGGTGTTCCCCACATCGTGACAAGGTGGGTGGAGCAGAAGCTCCCCGAGGAGGGGTCCCAGGGGACCAGCGCCCAGGCCGGGGCTGCGGAAGAGTACGAGAAATGCTCCCGGGCCCCGGCACATAGCGCAAAGGAGGAACACCCCAGGGTTTTTAGTGGGTATGCCGCCACTAGGGCGGAGACTCCCACATCACCACACTGCTCCCCCCGGGGTAGGGTGGTACCTATAAAAGGTTTTCCCTGGTAAAAAAAATAAAAAAAAAAAAAAAAAAAAAAAAAAAAAGGTTAGGTTAGGTTCCCCCCCGAATGAGTTCCCGCCTTGCCGTGGCGGGGGGGCTCAGCGGTCGCAACAGTTGCGGCGGCCGCTGCCAAGAGGAACTCGAGGTGGAGGCTCGACCGGCGCCCTGGACATTCCGGGAAGCGGCGGTGCGAGCCTAGGCGGCCTTGGTTGGCCGCGGGACCCGGTCGGCGTCTCGGCCGTACGCCAAGTAGCGGCGACGCGGGTTGGGGCTCGCCTTTCAGGAGGCAGCCCAGGGGAGCTCTCGCTCGCGTTTCTCCTCGGAGAAGCGCTAGCGATGAGCTCGAAGGGGCCTTCTCCGCGCGCCCCAGAGCTTTTATCTGGAGCGCGCGTAGAAGGCGGTCCGGGATTTCGCCTGGGCCTCTCCTCGGAGAGGCTCTTGATGAGAGGCCCGGACGAGGGGGCCGTCTTCGGACGGATGGGAGGGACACCCGGTGCGTGGCTAACCCCACCACCGGACGAGGTGTCACAAATCGTAACCCCGTTAGCCGCGAGGCGCGGGACCGAGGGCCTTGGCTTAACCGCCCGGGCCGCGAGGAAGAAAACCTCTATAAAAAATCACCCCGAAGGTCAAGCGGCGGAGCAGCGCGAGGACCTGCATGGCCACCGGGAAGGTTGGTCGCAACTGCTACCCCCGCGGGGGCCCAGCCGAAGCCCTGCGCGGGAGACGCCTAGGCTTACCCGGGTACAGGGGGCACTGCCCGGGTGGACCACTTATATCCCCCATACTCGTGGGAACTGTTATGGATCTGAAACTAAAATTCTCATCATCAGTTCGGAAGGTGGATAGGGGGCGTAGCTCCGAGGAGGACCTGGGTGGAGAGTCTGACTCTTCGCTCGGGAGCATGGTGTCAGTGACATCACTGGACGGGACGGAAGGAAAAGGCCTTCGTAAGCGGGTGAGATCCCGCGAGGTCTTAAGTCGTGTTGATAGCGATATCGACTCGGACGACGACGCGGACGCACCGGCCTCGAAGGTCATTGCTGTACCTAAGAGAGGCAGAGGCCGGCCGCCTACAACAGGCGAGTACGTCGGCCTCGCCAAGGCGAAGGAGGCTCTTCTGGCTGCGCAGCGCCAGGAGATGGAGCTGAGGGCCGAGCGAGAGGTCGAAGCGTTAACCGCTACCTTGCGATCGCAAAGGTCAACGAGCGCTCGGCTCTCGGTATCGTCGGCGGTAAATTCGGAGGTGCTGACTGCTGACCTTAATAAGAAGGTCTTGGACTGTGTGGCCACGATTAATAACGTGGCCGCTAAGTCCACGAACTTAAAGGGCACATTTCAGCGCGCGTTGAAGGAGGCGGCGTCCACTATCAAGGAGGTAGTGGACGACCTGCAGTCAAGGTCCTCGACAGAGGAGACCAAAATCCTGCAGGCCGCCAATGCGCGACTGCGCGAAGAGGTGGCGGAGCTCCGCAAGGAGATGGTTGAGCTCCGCAGGGACATGGCTTTGGCCTCAGCATCGGCTACTCCGCAGGTCTCGGGATATGAGATCCGATCCGAGACCCGATCAGCGGAGGACCTGGAGCAGGCCATACTGCGACAACTCGGGGGAATGTTGAACGCTCGGTTCGAGGCGCTAGAAGGGCGTCTCCTGCCTGAGCAGCGCACTCGTCCCCCGCTTGCCGCAGATCGGCGAGACAAGATTTCCCGAAAAGCCCCAACGGTTCCAATACCGGAATCAGGGCTTCCGGGGATAACGGAGATGACCCAGCCTTCATCTAATGCCCAAAAGGGCAAGAAGAGGAAGGCCAAGAAGGTGGCGAAGGACGGACGCTCCGGTGTCGTCCCAGACTCGCAGATCCCACAATCGTCACCCGCAGCCCCTGGCAAAGAGTCTTGGGCTGCGGTCACCAAGAAGGGGAAAAAGAAGGGTGGCTCGACGGCTTCTGCACCGCCGCAGCGACAGTCGCAGGCGAAAGCCGGTTCGCGACAGTCGCAGGCTGGTGTTGGGAAAAGCCGTCGCAAAGCCAAAAAAGAGGTGGCCAAGCCCAAGCTCCAAGTCCCCCGCTCCGCAGCTGTCATCATGACGTTGCAGCCTGGAGCGGCGGAGAGGGGTGCAACGTATGCGAAGGCGTTGCTTGAGGCAAGGCGAAGGGTGGACCTGACGAAGTTGGGCATCACCGTCAACTTCCGGATAGCGGCCACTGGTGGCCGCATGCTGGAAGTGTCCGGTGATCCCAGCGGCGAGAAGGCGGACTCCCTGGCTGCGAAGCTCAGGGAGATCTTTGACGAGGGCGACGTCCGAATCTCCAGGCCGATAAAGTGCGCGGACCTGCGTGTCACCGGCCTGGACGATTCGGTCACCACGGAGGAGGTCGCCGCCGCCATCGCGGGGGTCGGCGAGTGCGATGTTGGCCACATTAAGGCCAACGACATCCGCCGCAACGCCGCCGGCATCGGTACGACTTTCGTCCGATGTCCGGTGACCGCGGCTCAGAAAGCTGCCAGCAATGGCCGCTTAAAGGTGGGATGGGTTTCGGCCCAAATTAAGGTGTTGCCAGCTCGGCCGTTGCGCTGCTTCCGGTGCCTCGAATTGGGGCACTTCCGGGAGCAGTGCGGGGCGGATAAGACAGACCGTAGCGGTGAGTGCTACCGCTGCGGTCAAAACGGCCACAAAGCCAGTGGGTGCTCTAGCGAGCCCCACTGCTCGGTGTGCGCAGCAGCGGGCAAACCAGCCTCCCACCGGTTGGGAGGCAGGGCCTGCGCTGTGCCCCAGAAGAAGGGCAGGAAGGTAGTTGCCGCGGCCAAGTCCCGGCAGCCGCCACCCCGCAACCCGCCAGCTGGGCCTGAGGAGTCGCGGATGGACGCCAGCTAAGGCCGCCCATCTGCGACTGGGAACTTGGGCGTCGGTTCGGGGGAACCGGCGTCCACCACAAAGCTCCCGAGATGGCACGATGTGGGAGGTGTTCCCCACATCGTGACAAGGTGGGTGGAGCAGAAGCTCCCCGAGGAGGGGTCCCAGGGGACCAGCGCCCAGGCCGGGGCTGCGGAAGAGTACGAGAAATGCTCCCGGGCCCCGGCACATAGCGCAAAGGAGGAACACCCCAGGGTTTTTAGTGGGTATGCCGCCACTAGGGCGGAGACTCCCACATCACCACACTGCTCCCCCCGGGGTAGGGTGGTACCTATAAAAGGTTTTCCCTGGTAAAAAAAAAAAAAAAAAAAAAAAAAAAAAAAAAGGTTAGGTTAGGTTAGGTTAGGTTAGGTTAGGTTAGGTTAGGTTAGGTTAGGTTAGGTTAGGTTAGGTTAGGTTAGGTTAGGTTAGGTTAGGTTAGGTTAGGTTAGGTTAGGTTAGGTTAGGTTAGGTTAGGTTAGGTTAGGTTAGGTTAGGTTAGGTTAGGTTAGGTTAGGTTAGGTTAGGTTAGGTTAGGTTAGGTTAGGTTAGGTTAGGTTAGGTTAGGTTAGGTTAGGTTAGGTTAGGTTAGGTTAGGTTAGGTTAGGTTAGGTTAGGTTAGGTTAGGTTAGGTTAGGTTAGGTTAGGTTAGGTTAGGTTAGGTTAGGTTAGGTTAGGTTAGGTTAGGTTAGGTTAGGTTAGGTTAGGTTAGGTTAGGTTAGGTTAGGTTAGGTTAGGTTAGGTTAGGTTAGGTTAGGTTAGGTTAGGTTAGGTTAGGTTAGGTTAGGTTAGGTTAGGTTAGGTTAGGTTAGGTTAGGTTAGGTTAGGTTAGGTTAGGTTAGGTTAGGTTAGGTTAGGTTAGGTTAGGTTAGGTTAGGTTAGGTTAGGTTAGGTTAGGTTAGGTTAGGTTAGGTTAGGTTAGGTTAGGTTAGGTTAGGTTAGGTTAGGTTAGGTTAGGTTAGGTTAGGTTAGGTTAGGTTAGGTTAGGTTAGGTTAGGTTAGGTTAGGTTAGGTTAGGTTAGGTTAGGTCAGCTTAGGTTAGGTTAGGTTAGGTTAGGTTAGGTTAGGTTAGGTTAGGTTAGGTTAGGTTAGGTTAGGTTAGGTTAGGTTAGGTTAGGTTAGGTTAGGTTAGGTTAGGTTAGGTTAGGTTAGGTTAGGTTAGGTTAGGTTAGGTTAGGATAGGTTAGGTTAGGTTAGGTTAGGTTAGGTTAGGTTAGGTTAGGTTAGGTTAGGTTAGGTTAGGTTAGGTTAGGTTAGGTTAGGTTAGGTTAGGTTAGGTTAGGTTAGGTTAGGTTAGGTTAGGTTAGGTTAGGTTAGGTTAGGTTAGGTTAGGTTAGGTTAGGTTAGGTTAGGTTAGGTTAGGTTAGGTTAGGTTAGGTTAGGTTAGGTTAGGTTAGGTTAGGTTAGGTTAGGTTAGGTTAGGTTAGGTTAGGTTAGGTTAGGTTAGGTTAGGTTAG